>CM077829.1:29538988-30804518 GCA_039720395.1 Liquidambar formosana
TAAATATATTCATCACTTGAATATATTTCTCCATTTCAATGGTATATTCATCACTTGAGTATACTTCTCAGTTTATTGTCACTTACTTGGTTAAATATATTCATCACTTGAATATATTTCTCCATTTCAATGGTGTGTTCATCACTTGAACATACTTCTCAATTCATTGTCACTTACTTGGTTAAATATATTCATCACTTGAATATATTTCTCCATTTCAATGGTGTGTTCATCACTTGAACATACTTCTCAGATTATTCTCTATCTTACTTGGTTAAATATATTCATCACTTGAATATATTGCTCCATTTCAATGGTATACTCATCACTTGAGTATCCTTCTCAGTTCACTGTCACTTACTTGGTTAAATATATTCATCACTTGAATATATTTCTCCATTTCAATAGTATACTCATCATTTGAGTATACTTCTCAATTCATTGTCACTTACTTGGTTAAATATGTTCATCACTTGAATATATTTCTCCATTTCAATGGTATACTCATCACTTGAGTATACTTCTCAATTCATTGTCACTTACTTGGTTAAATATATTCATCACTTGAATATATTTCTCCATTTCAATGGTATGCTCATCACTTGAGTATACTTCTCAGATCATTTGTCACTTACTTGGTTAAATATATTCATCATTTGAATATATTTCTCCATTTCAATGGTGTGTTCATCACTTGAACATACTTCTCAGATTATTCTCTATCTTACTTGGTTAAATATATTCATCACTTGAATATATTTCTCCATTTCAATGGTATACTCATCACTTGAGTATACTTCTTAGTTCATTGTCACTTACTTGGTTAAATATATTCATCACTTGAATATATTTCTCCATTTCAATGGTATACTCATCATTTGAGTATACTTCTCAATTCATTGTCACTTACTTGGTTAAATATGTTCATCACTTGAATATATTTCTCCATTTCAATGGTATACTCATCACTTGAGTATACTTCTCAGATCATTGTCACTTACTTGGTTAAATATATTCATCACTTGAATATATTTCTCTATTTCAATGGTGTGTTCATCACTTGAACATACTTCTCAGATATTTGTCACTTACTTGGTTAAATATATTCATCACTTGAATATATTTCTCCATTTCAAAAGTATACTCATCACTTGAGTATACTTCTCAGTCTTTTTCAATCACTTGGTTAAATATATTCATCGCTTGAATATATTTCTCCGTTTCAAAAGTATACTCATCACTTGAGTATACTTCTCAGTCTTTTTCAATCACTTGGTTAAATGTATTCGCGACCAGAATATATTTCTCCATTTCAAAAGTATATTCATCACTTGAATATACTTCTTAATCTTTATCCATCACTTGGTTAAATATATTCATCGCTTGAATATATTTCTCCATTTCAAAAGTACGTTCATTCCTTGAATGTACTTCTCAGTCTTTTTTTAATCACTTAGTTAAATATATTCGTGACCTGAATATATTTCTCCATTTCAAAGGTATACTCATCACTTGAGTATACTTCTCAGTCTCTTTCAATCACTTGGTTAAATATATTCGTGACCTGAATATATTTCTCCATTTCAAAGGTATACTCATCACTTGAGTATACTTCTCAGTCTTTTTCAATCACTTGGTTAAATATATTCATCGCTTGAATATATTTCTCTGTTTCAAAAGTATACTCATCACTTGAGTATACTTTTCAGTCTTTTTCAATCACTTGGTTAAATGTATTTGTGACCTGAATATATTTCTCCATTTCAAAAGTATATTCATCACTTGAATATACTTCTTAATCTTTATCAATCACTTGGTTAAATATATTCATCGCTTGAATATATTTCTCCATTTCAAAAGTACATTCATTCCTTGAATGTACTTCTCATTCTTTTTTCAATCACTTGGTTAAATATATTCGTGACCTGAATATATTTCTCCATTTCAAAGGTATACTCATCACTTGAGTATACTTCTCAGTCTCTTTCAATCACTTGGTTAAATATATTCGTGACCTGAATATATTTCTCCATTTCAAAGGTATACTCATCACTTGAGTACACTTCTCAGTCCTTTTTCAATCACTTGGCTAAATATATTCATCGCTTGAATATATTTCTCCATTTCAAAAGTACGTTCATTCCTTGAATGTACTTCTCAGTCTTTTTTCAATCACTTGGTTAAATATATTCATGACCTGAATATATTTCTCCATTTCAAAGATATACTCATCACTTGAGTATACTTCTCAGTCCTTTTTCAATCACTTGGTTAAATATATTCGTGACCAGAATATATTTCTCCATTTCAAAAGTATACTCAGCACTTGAGTATACTTCTCAGTCTCTGTCACTCACTTGGCTAAATATATTCGTGACCTGAATATATTTCTCCATTTCAAAAGTGTATTCCTTGAATATGCTTTTCAGACCTCATTCTCAATCACTTGGTTAAATATATTCGTGACTTGAATATATCTTTCCATTTCAAAAGTATGTTCATTCGTAGTGGCAGTGAATATGCTTTTCTTATCAATTCTCAACCCCCAGTGGTTTAAGTATACTCGTGACTTGAGTACACTTCCTTATTTCAATCTCAGGTTTTCAACCTCCTAGCATTATTGGTGTCAGTGTGTGATTTCTCCAGGCTTTCTTAGCAAAAATGGGTTGTTCTTTATCATTGGTTCAACAGTGTAACTTGTTCGCCAATGAGGGGCTTCTGTCACACCCCATTTTTGCACCACCTTACTAGGGCTCATCATTTCATGCATGTTTTTGTTTTGCTTTTGAGTCTAGTCACTTGCATTAGTTTTCTAGAGTCACAAGGACAATGGATATAAATTTTGGTTCAATTCGGAGTTAATCTTGAGGGATAATAAGAGCTTTTGTGACTTGATGGGCATAATCGTCTTTTAAGTCCCAAACTTTTCATTTGACCTTGGAATGATCTCCAAATTGTCAATTGGAGTTCTTATGGATGCATATGAGGTATTTCTAGGTTCAATTTGATGAATCAATGGCTCGGGATTAAAATGGCTCGATGTAGTTCAAGTTGGTTAATTGACCTTTCTTTGGGTTAGCTCTAATTGACTCACAATTACCAACCAAATCTTTTCAAATTGACTTTAATTGGTTATCATTTTATCCCTAAAAGTGTTTTAGAAAGTTTAATTTTGATATGGAAAGCATTTGGTTTGATCCTATGTGCATGCCTATGCTTAGTGAAGGTAGAGCATAGCGGTGAACCGCCTTTGTTAAACCTAACCATGCCCCCATGGTTAGTGGTTTTCACCCCCAAAATGTTCAAAAATGTATTCCTCATCAAAACACGGTCGTTTTGGCTTTTGTTTCATCAAAATCGGAGTTAATTTGCCCCCTGAAACACTCCTAGAAGGTAAGGGAGTCCAAAAAAAACAAAAAGCTGATGTGGGCTCGGGTGACCACCCAAGGTTGGGCGGCTAGCCGCCTGGGCCGAGGTGGCTAGCCGCCCAGCCTTGGGTGGTCACCCGAGAACACTTTCCTATTTGCTCCATGCTTCCTTGTTGAAGCGGACTTCTTCCTATTTTGACGAACAAGGACTCTTTTGGACGAGTTTCCTTCTAATTTTTGGTAACTTCTGAGTTACTTAAGCCCCAAGGGGGTCTCTAATAGCCCTTGGATTAATTCTTAGGGTTTTAATCCCAGCCATTGGTTAATCCTTAGTGAACTCTATAAATACCCCCTATGCTTCAGCACAAGGGGAGCTACTTTATGCCTAAAAACCTAAGTGTTTGAGAGAGAATAAGAGAGAGAGACTTGAAGGAGAGCTGGAGTTCTTACTGTAGTCTTGGAGAACATTGGTTCAAATCATCCACAAGTCAAGAGGAGAGTCTCTACAGCAGCAAGGAAGCTTTCCTAAGGTAACCTCACTCCTTATTTATGCTGAATATGGGTTTTCATATAGAATAGGCTTATTGCATGTTAAAGGTAGCTTTTTTATCATGTATTAACACTCTAGCTAGTTAATATACATGAAATATTTACTGTTTATCATGAGCTTAGCATGCTTTAGGGCTGTCCTATATGTTTTTAAGCATAGTTGTGATTCTTGTGCTTCTGTTGTCCTTGTTTTAGAATAGTGTTATTGTATGTTAGAGTTAGGATTTTTATCATGTTCTATTGCTTTAGTTAGTTAATATGCATGATTTAGGTTCTGTTTAGTTTGGTTTTAGTATGTTGGGAGTATGTTTTGAGTGTTTTTAAGCATATTTGTGAGTTTAGGGTTTTTAGTGTCCTTGTTTTAGGTTAGTTTCATACAGCACGTTAAAGTAGAACTTTTTATTGATTTTTCTTCATAGTTGCTGTATATGTTTTACATATGGAATAACTATGATATTTTTGCATGCAAGTTAGTTGATTTCTAGGGTTTTTATGCATGATATGATTCTAGGATTGTGTTAAGGCTTATGAAAGTTCGCTATTTTTGCTATTAGCATGTTTAGTGGATGATTTTAGGCCTTAGTACTATTCTGTCCAGATTTGCATGTTAGTGTGTTTGCATGGTTTTGAGCACGTGTAAGGGTGCAAATAGGTGTGGTAATTGTCCTATGGCAAATAGGGCTGCCAATGCTTGAAATGGCTAATGCTTGGAGCTATTGCGTTCAGGTAAGTGGGTGTGAAGGTACCCTAATTCACCTTTCTTCCTAACTCTCTCTCTTCTCCCTCTTAGGGTTAATTTTTAATATGATTCTATGGCTTTAATCAAAGGTTTCCTTCAATAATAAATTCTGTTTTTTTTATCAAGGTTTCCATTTTGTGGAAGTTTTCCTAAATTCAAACTTTTTTTATTCAACTCTTTTTCAAATAAGGAAACCTAGGGTTTTTACCATAGGTTTATATAGGATTTAACCCTATTCTAATCGAACTACGTCGACTTTGATCCATGTATTTCATTGCATAGTACATAGGCGCTCTTCGTGAGGCTCAAGTCCGTTCTAGGATCCAAGTATCCTAGATTTCTTTCTTTCTTTCTTTTCTTTTCTTTATTTTCTGTTTTTATTTGCTTATTATGCATGGATGGATGAATGAAATATATGATATGCATGCAATTCTTGAGATGATATACTTGCTGATTTTTGTATGGAAAGATCTTAATTTAGCTCAAATAAACTGAGAGACCGAAAGGGTGACATGGGTGCCTATAGGCTTTGCCTAGAACCTTCCCATGTCATAACTTAGCCTCCGAATCCCCGATTTCTTTGGTTTCCAAAAGACTATTTTTGCCTTTCTTTTTTAAACATGGAGTCATTCAAATTGTTTTCTTAAAACAAAACTATTTTTAGGGTTTTCCTTGTTTCCTTTATAAAATAAGGTGGCGACTCCTTTTCATTTTCAAACCCTATTTATTTTCCTTCCCAACCCTTGTGGGCCCAATTTCCGGGGTTCACACCATGCGTACACAATAGCTATTAGTGTGTACGCCTCATTGGAACGCGTAAACAGTGATACCCAATACGTACGCAAGACAGGATTACCTGCGTTTTTTTCCAAAATTCCTTTCTCTTCCCCATCCTCTGATAATGTTGCGTCCACAACACATGTGTGTGCGTACGCAATATGTCTCTTGCCTCCATCCAAAAAACAGATTTCACAAGGGCTTAATTTAGCTATTTTAATAAAACCATTTGGAAAAAAAAGAAAAAGAACTCACGTGCTAGGTCTTATTGTCCTCAGAATGGTAAGTCATTGGGTGCATGTTGCGTACGCATAATACTTGGGTGCGTACGCAACACTAAACCCAAATTCATTGATAGTAAATTCCGAAGTGCTCTCCACGTTTGTCTAGATTTCACAGGGGAAAGGAAATGTCTTTTACGAAAAGCCTTCTGGTGTCCTAAGTCGGGTTGGTCAGATGAGATCCATGTTGCGTACGCATGATACATGGGTGCGTACGCAACACTGAACCCAGAGAAAGTTGATAGTAGGTCCCAAAGTCCATGTCGTCACATTTTGTTCAGATTTCACAGGGAAGGGGGGATTATTGTCGGGTATTTGTCCCAGTATGCATGGACCAAAATTAAACCTCTTTCTAGAATAAAATAAAAAAAACACAGAAAACTGGGTTCGAGTACATACCCATTGTTGATGGGCTATGTGCGATCTGTGTTTCGTCAAACGCCACAGGATGTTAGGGATGGCATTAGGTGGAATCTGCGGGTCCCAACGGTTGATGACGAAGCCTTCGTCATCTCCTCTCACACGCTTAGGTGCCATTGAAGTCAAATGGCAGGAGCTTTGAGGTTGACGATAATGGAAGAGAGAAAGAGAGAAGGGGAGAGGTCTCGAGAAAGAAGGAGGATAAGAGGAGTTTGAGAGAGGAGGAGAGAATGAGAGGAAAGGGTTTAGGGTAGTTTAGAATGGGGGTAATGGGGTGCAATGGCTGTAAAAGGGGTTGTATTTCGTTGGAGACAAAGGATCGCGATCCTTTAGGTTTCCCTCCTAAATGAAACGGCACCGTTTCATTTCTCTTTTGAAATCTGTTGCCATGATGCGTACATGTCTTATGGGTTTGTGTATGCACGAAGGTGCATGGAGTACGCATATTGTTATGAGAAAAAAAGAATAATAATAATAGCTAAGAAGATGGACCTTGGGTGAAGCCCAAAAGCTATTTCAGACTTTGACTAAGGTTTGTTTGACTTTTATCAAGGTTTGATAGCTGTCTTTTGTTAGGGACTGACAAACACCAAACACCTTCATTAAGGTATAAACCACATTCACATGTTCGTGGGCCTTCTTCAAGGTCTGCCCTCTATATAGGGCTCATTCACATGTTTGTGGGCCTTCTTCAAGGTCCGCCCTCGCCATAGAGCCCATTCTCTCAGTTCACCGGCCTTCGTCAAAGTCAATACTTCTTAAGTTTGAAATGATTCTCAATTTACCTTCACCAATGCCCGGATGAAATTTCACCTATTATCTTGAACTACGATGGGTCTGATCTCTGTAAGGAGTACGTAGGTAAATTAGGAGATCCCTAATTCGACCCAAATTGCTGTTTTAAACTTTGATTTTGAATTATTAATTGGTCAAAGTGGTCCGATCTATTAAGTCTTCCGATGTAACTTGTCAAGTGAGTAACATCGAAAGAAGGGCAACTATAGACACCCCATTTTGTACTACTAATAATTCCAAATCGTTTTTATCCCCAATGATGATATTTATTGTTCGACCTAAAGTACATGAAATAATCCTGAGTAAGCTTGCAGCATCACAGCAAGACTTTAGCGAAAGTACATAAAGAACCCATGCGTACGCATCCCTACTGGATGAGTATGCACCATGCGTACACAGCTATTTGAGTTTCGTACACACCCTATCCTATTTTTCTGGAACCCGTGTTTCCTTGTTTGAAAGGACTGTTCAACTGAGAGTTAGAGTCCAATTGGAAGTGGCGAAGAGGTAATAATCCGGGGAGGAACTCCCAAAAATCCTAAAGGACCATATATATACACCATTATGATTCTGATTAGGGGATGGTCTCGAAGATAGAAAACCAGCTCACTTACTTAAAAAGAGAGATTGCTAGGGAAGAGTTGTGATTTAAAAGGATTGCGAAGAAGGATTGATCGAGATAGAAGGCGAACAAACCTGAGGGTAATTTCTATTTAATCGTTTATTCGAATTCATAGAGTGATTATGCCTATTAGAGGTATAATCGCATGTACAGTATGTTAATAATGATTTCTATTAATTGAGTATGATTAGGAGTTAAGGTATTGATCAAGAACATGCATAGTATGATTATATTGCTTGAACATTGTCTAACAAACCATGATAATGGAATAGGCTAAATCTGAATAGGACCGACTGCTTGCTTGTCATCATTAGTATCAATTAATGATATTAATGTCAATGTTAGGCAAATATTATACCTCTGATTTCGTTGTAATGCTATTTATTTGCAATGTTCTAGATATTTAATTTCAGGGTTAGTTTAAATTATTCTTTGCATTCTGGAATCTAGGATATGCCTACGGGTTGTGTACGCAACTTCTATGCTTGCGTACGCACCCCCGCCTAGGCAGACAGTCTTCTGCTTTCTAGGGTTTTCTGCATGATAGTGTTTAGGATTTTTATTGCTTAATTGATTACTGTTTGGAATGCATGTGAGTTATCACAGTTGAATTGATGTGTGTACGCAACTAGCATAGATGCGTATGCACCATGCCTATTGCTGGCAGTACGCTTTATTTCCTGTTTTCTTCAGTTCTATTTATATGGTTTCTGACTCTTCATTCTGCATCTTCCATCCATTATTATGTGATATAATTGTTGCATGTTTTAGGGTTAATTTTAATTAAATGTCGAGTTAATTATGGCCAATAGTTATGTGTGGGGGCCGATTTCGATCGGGCATTGTCGAGTGCCTAACATCTTCCCAATGATGTGCCCTAGTTCCGAGCCCAAATCTTTGGTTATGATGAGCTGGACCCTGCTAGGGTTTATTATTCCCAAATAGTAATTGGGTGGCGACTCCTCTCCACGCTAGCCTTTCGAGGCTAGTTGTGTACTCTCGAACCATCGTGGTATTATTTTTTAGGGCGTGGTGCTCACAGATTTGCGCATGGTAAGTACCCTATTGCAATAGTAGGATATTTATTTGCTAAATTGGCTATAATTTGAAGATGATTTGCATAAGATAAGTTCAGGTATTGTATACTTCTTTCTCTTATTCCCTTCTCCCTCTTGGGTTATTTCCTTGGTAAGAAATATGATAATATTTTGGTTTCTTATTTTATAAACTCCATTTTTCCATTCCTTCAAATTCTTCTTTATTCCTATCTTGGAAGCTCTTTTAGAAACTTTTATTCTTATAAGTGGAAATCTAGGGCTTATTATAATTCTTTTAACAGGAAATAACCCATTCTTTATCGAACTACATGGACGTTGATCCTTGCATGTTCGTGTAAGGTACGTAAGCGCTCAATTGATGTTTAAGTCCGCCCTAGGCTACTAAGTATCCTAGATTTTTCCTTTTTTCTTTTATTTTATTATTTATCTCTTGTGATTGGTAGTGGATAAGGATGGATTATTGATTGATATGCATGCTGTATTTTATTGATTGATATTAATTTGTATGTGTTTAAGTCATTAAATTAGCTCAATTAAATTAAGAGACTAACTCGGGCGATGTGGGTGCTTATGGTCTTGGCCCAGAACCTTCCCACATTGTAATTTAGCCTCTGAATCCAATTTTTGGTTCCAGACTTTGCCTTTCCTTTTAAAATGGAGTCATGTGTGTTTTTGGAAATAAAACATTTTTTAGGGTTTCCCCTATTCCTTAAAAATGGGGTGGCGACTCCTTTATTTTTACATGTGATCTCGTGGGCCATGTTCCTGAATTCACAGTTTGGCAACTCCACTTAGGATGTTGAGGGCTAGACTCATTTAATTTGATTGGGCTAAATTAATTTCTTATGTTTAATTAAAATTAATCACTTGCATCCGCTTGATTGTGTGCCTTCATTTATTGTGTTGTGTGCGCCATTGTTGTGTGATAATTCGATGTATCCTTGCCATTTGATAGGCCTAGTCACAACTTTGGTTTTCATGATTCCAAGTGCTGGGATGAAAGCTATCAACCTCTCTTGCCTAGTTCCCTTGGGATTACCCTTCGGTATATTAAATGAATCAATCACGTATTACTAGACCCACGCGACATTCCTGATGTCACATGTGGTTAGGTATAATGATTGGTTCAAGCAAGCGAAGGACCCTAACCTACCCTTTTTTAAAAAAAGTACATGCAATGGGCCCTATAGGACATCATTGAATCACCCTTATGCACATACTTTGTGATAATGTTATGCTGCCAAATTTTTGTGAGATTGTCACACCCCATTTTTGTCACCTTAGCTAGGGTTTATCATTTCATGTAGCTTTTTGTTTCATTTTTGAGTTTAGTCTTTTGCATTGAGTTTTTAAGGTCTTAAGGATGATATGTATGAATTTTGGTTCAATTTGGAATTGATCTCAAGGGTTAATAAGAGATTTTGCGACTTGAAGGGCATTATTGTCATTTAAGTCATATATTTTCTATTTAACCTTGAAATGATCTCTAAGTTGTCAATTGGAGTTCATATTGATACATAGGAGGTATTTATAGGTTCAATTTGATGAATTGATGGTTTAGAATTAATCCAGCTCATAATGGTTCAAGTTAGCTAAAAGACCCTTTCTTGGTTCGCTCAAATTGGCTCATGATTTTCACTCAATTCTCTCTCATTAGACTTTAATTAGTCTTGATTTCTCTCCTAAAGTTGTTTTAAAAGGTTAAATTTTGAATTGGAAGGCTTTTGGTGCAACCCTGTATGCATACCTAAGCTTTGCGACGGTGGTGCATAATAGTTAGTCGCCTTTGTAAAACCTAACCATGCATCTATGGTTAAGAATTTTTTTCCCTAAAATGTCTTAAAATGTGTTCCTTTTCAAAACACAGTCATTTTGGCTTTCGTTTCGTCAAAATCGAACTTCGTTTGACCTTGAAACATTTTCGAAAGTCGAAAAAGTACAAAAAGGGCAAGACCTGACGAGGCCCTCAGGTGGCCCAAGCCTGGATGGCTAGCCGCCCAGCCTTGGGTGGTCACCCAGAGAGCTCCATCAATTTTCGAGTTTTTTGACTCCTTTCCTATTTTAACGTATTTTTCCACTTCCACAAGACTTTCCTTCTTATTTTATGGTATATTTGAATGCCTTGAGCCCCAAGAAAGTCTCTAATAACCCTTAGATCATTATTTAGGGTTTTAATCTTGGCCATTGATTTAGAAGAGCTGATTCCTATAAATACCTAGCTATGTTCAGCCTTAGAGGACAACTTATGCACTAAAGACCTAAACCCTAAGAGAGAGAGAGAGGGAGAAAAAGAGAGTTTTCTTAAAAAGAGAGTTGTGTGTGTGAGAGAGAAGGACAATGAGGAGTTCTCTAACCCTAGCAAAGGAAGAAAAGGAACTATCTTCGAGGTTCTACAAAAGGTAATGCAACTAACCCTAAAAACTAGAAATTAGGGTTTCTCTTTCTTATGTAAGCTTTAGTCCATGTATTTGTTGTGATTATTGTCATGAATTAATGTTTTGGTTTGTTAATACATATGATAAGGGTTGGTTTATGGGTTATAATGCATAGTTATGAGATTAGGGTTTTCATTATCCTTATTTCATGTAAGTTTCATATAGCATGTTTAGTATAGCATTTTGAGTTGTTGCTCATCATGGTTGTTCTATATATGCTACATGTAGTTGAATCATGTAGGGTTTGCATTCATGTAGTGGATTTTCTAGGGTTTTTGGAGATATTATCATTTTCTAAGGATAATTATCCTTTTTAGAGAATAGGGTTTTGGCATGGGGGTATTCGAGAACGTGTTTAAGCATGTAATCACTTCTTATATGTTCTAAAGTATATATTTTACATAAGATATGTTGATAGAATCTTCATACGGAGAGCTTTCTACGTAAAAAGATAATTTTACTTAAGAAAGCTCACCGTACGAAGGCCCTTTTCTCATGTTTTACATAAAATGTCATCTTTTTTACTCTAGTTTTCTTTGTTTTCATGCTTAATGATATTATTAGATATTCTCATGATTATTACAGGGTTTTTTTTTTTTTTTTTTTTTTTTTTTTTTTTTTTTTTTTTTTTTTGCATATTTTTCATGGTTTTCATGCATGTAGACTAGGTCTTTGCATATAGGAGCATATCAGGGTTTTTGTTATCCTTTAATTTTTGTCTTTTGCATCATCATTAGGATAATTTTCGGTCTTGATATAGTCTATTCACATTTAATTTTTATCATTGTGGGTGATATTTTGAGCATGTAAAAGTCTATTCTTGAGCATAGTAGATGCCCTATTAAAGATAGGTTGATTAGTTTTTAAAGTATTGCAAATGGTGTGTGAGTTTGGCAGGTGCAAATCCCATAGAAAGTGGGGTGAATGTTTTGGGCAGGTTATTGTGAGTATGGCAGGTGCAATTATCCCATAAAAAGGTGGGGTGATTATTTTTGGCTATTGCAAAAAAAAAATCATGCAAATAGGGTAATTACCTTATGAAATAGGGTGATTATTTGACAACTTGAATATTGTGAATGGTAAGTGTGATGGGTATGGAAAATACCTATTTTCTTTCCTTATTCTTTTTCTTCTCCCTTCTAGGGTTATTTCCTAATAGAGGGATATGGTAGATTTTAGAGTTTCCTTTCATAAAAGATTCCTTTTACTAAAAAGTTTCTATCTTTATTGAAATACCATATTTTCTAAAGATCTTTTTGAGAATCATTTATCTTTGGAAACTCCCTATATTTTATGGAAGGAAACTTAGGGTTTACCTCAAGTTTTTATTAGGTTATAACCCTATTCCAAATGAACTACGTGGACTTTGATCCTTGTACGTTCAATACAAGGTATGTAAGCGCTCTTTGATGTTCAAATCCGTCCTAGGATACTAAGTATCCTAGGTTTTCTTCTCCCATTTTCTCTTATTTATTTATTATTATTTATTTGCTTATGTAGATGGATGGAATAATGATATGCATGCTGTCATGTGATGATAATTATTGATTCTTACATGATTAAGACTTCGATTTAGCCTAATTAAATTAAGAGACCGATTAGGGCGATATGGGTACCTATAAGGTTTGCCTAGAACCTTCCTATATTGTAACTTAGCCTATGAATTCATAATCTTTGGTTTTAAAAAAAAAGAAAAAAAAAGATCTTTGCTTTTCCATTTTTAAACATGGAGTCACTTTTGTTTTTGGAAATAAAACATTTTAGGGTTTTTCTCTTTTCCTTAAAAATTAAGGTGGTGACTCCCTTTGATCTCATGTGGGCCACTTTCCCGGGTTCATAGAGATCATAAGATGTGATGAGTGCTTGTGTTTGCTTTAACCATGGGTAATAATCGAGACTTAACATTATGTGGCCTCACCCGCATACCCTTAATATGTACCTCTACCCTTCACCCAATGGGCTCCTTAAAGGAGGGAATTCCTAATTAAAGGTGTGTGTGTCAAGACCATTTAATCATGAGCTTTAAAGTAAACTAATAAGGGCTTGTGTAGAATGAAAGGTTTGATCAAGGGTTAAGAGGTAGGGCCTCATTTATCTTTATGTCCTTAGTATGTCACCTCACCCTTCGTCTTAAGTGACATTTTTAAGGATGAGGTGTCCAATTAAGGAGATATCATGTTTGGACCTAACCCATAGTTTGCCTACACATGTTGTATTGTCATACTTGGGGAAAAGCAACTCTTGATTGTTTTAAAGTTAATGGCTAGAACTTAAAGCTAAGTGACTCACCTTCATGCCTTTAGTATGTCACCTTACACTTTGAGGTGCCCTTGGGGATGAGATGTCTAATTAAGAGTATGCTTTATAAGATTACACTTATCAAATTTAGTGCAGTCATGGAAATCTTGTTAAAATGTTTTGGTCATGGTCTAAAAAGGGGAATTTGTTCTTGAAGGAGGGCTGGATTGAACCCATGGTATCTTCTAAAGGTTAAATATTAGAGTGAAACCCATTATCACCCTCATGGCTGGAGTTGGCAATACAACATTAGAAGACATTAGGGGAATGCTTTGTGAGATCATGCAAATGTTGACCATTATCTCGAAGATTGTTCAAGTTGTTCCTCAAACCCAATTCGAAGCTGTGAATCATCACGAGTCTAATTCAGGGGCTACCAAGTTTGAGAGATACAACAGAGCAAATTTGAAAGCCCAAACTGTCAAGAAAAAGCCTCACCAATTTACTGAAATCCATATGCCATTGAGTCATGCTCTTTAGAGAGTGGAAATCTTGGGCTTATTGTCACCACTTGATCCAACACACTTGCCTAATCCTTTGCCTCGACAATTTAAGGAAAATGAGTATTGTGATTTTCATCGAACTAGAAGACATGACACCAACCATTGTCTAAGACTAAGACACGAGATTTAAGACCTCATTGACCATGGGGTGATCAATTTTCCCAAACAAACCAATAATTTGAGTATTCTTCAAAGCTTTTCCACGAGCCCATTCTTAGCCACCACAAATCTATTAGCCCATCCAAATGGCATTCCATTAAGACCTCTTGCTAAAATGAAGTAAGAATTTCTAATTCATGGCCCATATCATTTAGAGAATAGCCACACTTTTGCTAGCACGAGAGTTCTTGATTTTGAGGAACTTTTTGAGGCTCAAGAAACCTTCAACACTCACTGGGATTTGGATAATGTTGGTCGGACAATTCAAGATGAAGAACAAGAAGACTTAATCCATAAGAAGAAGATATCGATGCCTTGAGGTTGTTGAGAAAGATAATGAGTTTTCCTTGGTGCTTACTGTTGTATCAATTCAATCATGACTGTTCGTAGTAAAGAATTTAGGGTTTTTTTTTTTTTTTTTTTTTTTGCTTTCTAGTTAGTTTCTTGTTTTTGATCTTCCAAGTCAAATGTCCTTTGAAGTTTTGCGTCTTTTAAGTCCTAGTCATTGTTAAGTCAAGATTTTCAATGTGTCTTTCTTCATTCCCTTTAATAAAATGTTTGATTTTAAGAATTCCATTGTCTCTCTATTCATTTATTATCAATCAATTGACAATTAAAGTGGCATGACCATAAAAGGCTCAAAAAGCTCTTCCCACTAAAGGGGAAAACATAAAGAATGATGAATGGACTGTGACTAATTGACTAAGAAACATGGGAAAGCCTAAAAATGGTAAACATAAGGGACCACCCACCCACCATACTTCATGAAGACATAGGCCAAGCAATTAGAGAAGGTCTCAAAGCCCTTGTAAGAATCAATTCGAAGATCAAAAGAAGAAATTGACTAGCATAGTGTGAGCTTTCGGAGATGTCTACTTCCCTCTCTCTCAAAAGAAAAAGGAAAAAAATCAAGTGAAGAAAAGTATAAAAAATAAAAAATAAAAAGAACAAAAGAAAAAGAAGATAAAAAAGCACAAAAGAGAAAAAGAGAGGCAAGGGATTAACATACATTTAATATCACCAAGAAGGAAGATCAACAACAATCAAAAGAAGGCCTTGTGATCGAAGAAGAATAGAGCCTATGTTCGTGACTTATGGGAGAAGTTCAAGCCAAGTTAGGGTGGTTCCTATATGGTTATGTGTAGAGCCTAGGCCCGCTAGGTTGAAAACCTAAAAAGGCGACCGAGGCAAAAGTTAGGATTGTCGAAAAAAAGAAAAAGAATGAATTCCTTGAACTATGAGGACCTGATTCTCCACTAAAAAGAAATGTTAGTTTGTTTGATTAATGTCTTGTGAAGATCAAAGTGGAGATACGTAGGCAACCCATAAAGTCACTTTGGGTGCGGTTAATGTTAGGATTATGCCCTAGAGCCAATCATAGAGATGATTGTTTAGGGATTAGGAACAATCAATTGATTTCATTTATATATGTCACATTTATTATTGATTTAATAAAAGGGCTTATTCTATTATGTTTATATGCATCATTTATATTTACATAATATGTCCATGGAGTTAGAGTTGAGAATATGAAATTACAAAGGGTTGTAATTTTGAGACTCTAAATATATCTCTATACTAAACTCCTAAATCATTCCTAGTTGAAGGTTCACTATGATAGACAGTAATGAACCATAGGACTAGCACTTGTTAGGTTGACTCTATAGGAGGATAGCTAGTCTCAAGCTATTTGTGTGGAGACACTACAACCAACAAGTGAGTGCCTATTATAAGAATAGGTACACTGAATGTGACCAAAGATATGAGATAAACTAAATAGAGTTTCAACCTACCTGTCAATCAGTTTCTCATTGTTATAGTGGTACAAGTAATCCTTAGACCTGAAACACCATGGTTGTCTTATGCATGTAGCTTTAGAAGTTTGATAACACTAAGTGCAGATCCTATTCAGGGGTCTGTAAGGGTGTTCATTGGCCCTACTGCTATGTGTGTGAAGGCATGTGAGTGATCAACAAGGAATCCATCACTCTCAGGAAAAAGGGAGTGAATGTTTCATATAGCATTCATTGAATATAACTCATTAAATCCATGGGCCCATGGTAGAATGAATATGGAAAGGAGTTTCCATAGGTTCATCCCTAAATTGATATTAATGAATGAGTATAAAGTAATTGAACTAGGGACTTGACAGAATTCCATGTCCTATTAGTTCAATTGGAGACATTGTGTTGATGGAAGGATGGAATCGTAACCTATAAACTATAATAGAAGGGTTCTTTGTAAATGACTATTCACCTCATTAAGGACCACACCATGAGCCATATGCTAGGTGTTACTCATGGTTAGTAGAAGCCCTAAATTGATATAAATGAGTTATAATCAATTAGGGAATTGAAAGGAGTTTCAATTAGACCCTTAATGGAAAGTGTTCTATTGTGCACAACTTGTGCTGTTCCTACTACTTGATGATGTGAACCCAATGGGTCACACACTGATCATGCTAAGAGAGCTTGATTGTCTATGAGAGAAAGGGTATAAGTGATTAAAGAAAAGTTCTTTAAGGGGCTAATTTGTATTTGATGCAAACTAGTGGGCCAATTGTGTAATTAAGAGTAATTACACAAATTCCGACTAGGGTTAGGAATCCCCCTATGGCCGGCCCTATTAATGGGCTATATAATGCCCATTATGTGGGGATCACATGATGACAATTCATTCTCCCAAGGGCTGGCTGGAAAAATTACAGCTCTCCCTCTCTCTCTCTCCCTCTTCTCCACCTCTAGCAACCATAAGGAAGAAGAAGGAAAGGACAACTTGCTCTAGCTAGGTGTGGATACTGTTGGAGGCAGTACACTTGGACTGCTCAATCAGAAGACACAGCTTAGAGCATAAAGGAGAAGACCATATCAAACTGTAAGTAACTCTACCCTCTTCTAGTTAGGGTTTTTGTTTTGTATTAAGCATAATTAAGATTCATGGTTTTGGGAATTCCGCCTTTGTAGTTTTTCCTCCCTAATTAGATTCCCAACAGTGGTATCAGAGCCATGGTTATGCCTAATACAAACTGCATATGGGCTGTAATTCATGGTAAATTGATTGGTTAATAAATCTGGACTTTATGTTCATGCATTAGAATGGTTTCCCTCTCATGGCCGAACCTAGGGTTATTGAACCCTTGGTTAATTCTCCTTCTACTTCTCTTCTAAAATAAGTTTTAGAGCTGCTGGTTATTCAAGAGTTGAATAGGGATTGAGTTTGGAGAAGAAGAAGAACAGTTTTCATGGTAGCCATGAAAAACCGTCTTCTTGTTTTGCATACCGAAATCAGAGTTCTTCTCCAAAATTTTTGAGCCATATATGGTTAGAAATCTCTTCGAATCAGCTTTACAACCCAACAAACGGTTCATCGATCCGAGTTTTGTAGTGAAAGTTATGAATTTTTTACTACAGGCTGTCAGGGAAGACAGTTTTGCTCGGGAATGATGTAACAGCCACAATTGTGAGTTTTTGATGGAGATCAAAGGCATGGCAATGGTTGCCACCACTTGGGTTATGTTCTAGACATGGTAGGGAAAGGTTCCCAAGCATTTGGATGCATCATAATTGGATTATGATTCTAGAACAGAAGGAAAAAGGAGAAGACCACCATGTTTGAATCTGGGTTTTAGAACCCTAGGGTTCTTGCTATTGTTATGATCAGAAACCTCTGTAAAATTGATGTATATTCTTTATAGGATCATTATACATAATGTATGTATGATTTTCTTTAAGTTTTATAAGAGTCTTGATGCATAAAGAATCAAAAAGTTTGATTTCTTGGAAGAACACAGCAGGCTGTTTTTCCTGCAGAAAGTCATCAATGGAGTTTGGTTCATATCTTGAGCTAGGGAACTCCAAATTGCATGAAACCAATTTTATTAGTTTCCTAAGACATGTAGGATGCTAGGAAAAATAATTTGGTAGCCTGAATTAATCATCTTGCTGGGTTTTAAATCAATTTGTGATCAGGGACAGTATGCTGTCAAATTCTGGACAGCCTACTGTTCTTGAATTGTTTAGAACAATTGGGGATGATTTGAATTAGCTTAGTAATTCATGTAGGGACATGATACAAATGCTGGTTTTGATGGTGGATTCGAATTGATTAAGTTTTAGAAACTTTTGTGACCTTGGAGGTCCTCCAATGGTGGTGCCAGCACTGGGTTCAGGAAACCCTAATGTTCTTTGAAGAAGACAGCCCTCTTGGCCACTCCACACGTGTCCATGGGCTTGGCCCACACCCTGGCTTGAGTCCCCCTTTGCTGGCCATGGCCTCCCATGGCCTGGCCAAGCCATGGCAGCCTTGCCTAGCCATGGCAGCCCACTAAGGTGGCGGCAGCCTTAGGGTTTATGATGAAACCCTAATTCCTATTAATGATGAAACCCTAATTCATTAATTTCATTAATTAAAAACCCTAATTGACTATTAATTACCTTAATTAAAATGTTTAATGATTGGTCATGAATTGACCAATCATGGTTATTAATCATTAGGGTATAATTAAGTGCATTTATGATGTCTAGGGTTTAGGGTTTAGGAAACCCTAATTTGTATTAATTAAACCATAATTCTATTAATGCATTAATTAATAACTAAACCTAGTAATTAATGTGTCTAACCTAGGGTTAAATGATTGGTCATTAATGACCAATCATGATCATTAATGGTTTAGTAATTAATCATTGGCATTTAATAGGTTTAAGGTTTAGGGTTTTAGAAACCCTAATTAGTACATATTAATTAGGTGTAATTAATATCCTAGGTGGCATTAATTAAACCCTAATCCTAATCATTAATACCGTATAAACCTAGGGTTTAAATGATTGGTCATTAATTGACCAATCATAAGGCATTTAATGCATTAGGGTTACACTTAGGGTTTAGAGTTAATGCATTTAGGGTTTAGGGTTTTAGGAAACCCTAATGCACTAATTAATTAATAAAATGATTCTATTTAATTCTGAAATTGATTATTTAATTAATGGTGATTAATTTTATAATGTTTTAAATGGTTTAAAACACAATTTAGGATTAAATTAAAATCTGGAATTTTTAATTAAATGAAATTGTTTTGTTTAATTAAAGAAACCCTAATATTTGATATTAGTGTTCAATTAGGGGACTTTAAATGTTTCAATTGATTTGATTAATTGAAACTAAATGTCTTAATTGTTAAGACTTAATTAATTCTGGAAATTATGCATATCCTAATAAGATTAGGATACATTAATGAGATTAATGAAAACCAATCAATAGAGTTACCATGAATGCCCATATATTTATTGCTTACAGTTATTTCCTTTATTATGCAATGTGATTGTATGGTTATGGATGGATGATGATTATGGACTATACCCCTTAAACCAATTGTGATTGGCCGTCTTATGAATGGGTTGTATTATTTTCAAGAGTTGTAATTTTATTATGGTGATGTATTATTTATTTGGGGCTTGCATGCCACCTTCTTCTCTCTCTCTATCATTCTCTTATGCACCCCACATTCCCCTTATGTATCCCTTTCTTTAAAATTATGTAAATGTTATGTAATCGAGAGCGCACTAAGGAGCATGGTGGACCTAAAGAAGCATGGTGGAGTCCAACAAGCCTATGGTGGAGACCATGAAACCAATGGAGGAGATTGAAGGACTTGAAAGCTTGGAGAAGATTTTCAAGAGTGCATGCTATGTTTCAAATGAATGTTTTACGATCACCTACACCCACCTTAGACCAAGGATTCAATTCATTGGCTTGGATTGAATCCTCTTAAAGTCCATAATCATCATAGTGGGAGCTTTTAACGAGATTAATAGAGATAGCTCCAAATCCAAAGATCGTTATATGTCACCTTATAGGGACTAATATCGATAAGTGCATTACATATATATAATGTTGTTATATATTTCTTATTTAAATGCATGAGATGTATGTTAGATTAGTTAATTTGATGAGACCCTTAAAACCCCTCTCTTTTAATATTAAGTTGGAAATGGAGAATTCATTAGGGAATGGATTCTTCATTGCCTTCCATCATTATAGGATCATCTAACGTCCCTTAATGTGGGTACCTGGCTGCAGACATGTAGGAGCTACCCATATTAAAGACATTACTTGAAACTATCACATATGTAGATATCATGGGGTGCCTAAACTGGTATATACCAAGAAACTATAATGTGAGGTATATATTTGGCGAAACATACCTGTGTGAATGATGGGTTTAACTTAACTAGGGAAGTATTCCAAGAAACTATAATGTGAGGAGTATGTACCCTAGAGGCAAAATGATTAGAACTTGCTTATGAAGCAATAGACAAGGAGTTGTCTTCTTATTGTGGGTTAGAAGTCAAGAAACTATAATGTGAAGCTTCTAGGTCACAGTGGGACCCCAATCCCCTTTAGGAATAAGATTCCCGAATTCCATTAGAGGGTGTATGGAATTTGATAAAATAGTGGGAGGTACCATATGATTAAAGACCCGATCATTATGGATTAAAAATGAAATCTAATTCTCTATTTTAATTTTTATATGTAGTTCATTAGAAATGGCTCACCTCAACCCACTATCCAAAATATTGGACACCAACCGTTTGACTGGACCAAATTGTCTTGATTGGCTTAGGAATCTAAAAATTGTTTTGGATTCCAAGAATCTTACCTATGCACTTCATAATCCACTTCCCATTGCTCCTGCTGAGGCTACAATTCAGCAAGAGAAAGACGCTTACCAGAAGCGCATGGACGACGATCTCATGGCAAGGTGCTATATGATGGTATTTATGAGTCTCGAGCTTAAGAAGCAACACGAGTCCATGGGAAGTGCTTACGAGATTTTTATCAACATACAAGATTTGTATGGGAAAGAATTCTTGCTTGAATTTAATGAAGCTGCTTCTTCCAAGTCTAAGCTCAAGCCTAAGGGCAAGGGTATAGGCAAGGGTAAGAGTACCCGGAGGAAGAAGAAAGGTAATAACAAAGCCAAAGGAACCTGTTTTCACTACGGCAAGGATGGGCACTGGAAACGTAACTGCCGGGAGTATTTGGATACTCTAAAGAACCAACCTTTGGAAGGTATGGATCATGCTCTAAACTAAATGTTAGTTTTGCTTCCACTTGGGTACTTAATTCTGATGTGAATTTTGAATTCCATGCAGAATCTAGTGGGAAGCAGAAGGTAGAGTAAAGGCGGATCAACCCTACAAGTGGGGAATGGAGCAAACGTTGCTGCATTAGCTGTGGGGCTTGTTGCTTGACTCTACCTAATGGAGTAGTTTAGAAATAATAGTTGGCTATCTTTACATTCCAGAAGTTATTAGAAACATTAATTTTATTTCAGTTTTATCTAAACAAGGTTTTAGTTTGATTTAATAAATGTTTTCTATTAAATGAAGAGTTCATTACTTCTGGAGTTTATGTGGATGGCCTTTATTTTCTAAACTTTATTGCAAATATGAATTGCAATGGAGCATGATAGTTCTAAATTGAATGCTAATAAACCTAAGAGAACAAGATATACATAATGATGTATGTAGAAGTTTCTCTTACTTTACAACCTTTACCAATGATTCATTCTAGGTTTGGGTGTGTATACTTAATGAAGTACAAGTCTGAAATATTTGAAAGGTTCAAAGAATTCAGATATGAAGTAGAGAAACAAATCGGTAAAAGTATTAAAGCTCTTCGATTGGATCAAGGAGGCAAATATTTAACCGGTCAATTTTCAGATCAACTTGTTCAAACGGGCATTCAATCACAATGGACACCTCTTGGAACACCATAACTTAATGGTGTGTCAGAAAAGAGGAATAGAACCTTATTGGATATGGTTAGGTCCATGATAAGTTACAACGACCTAATATTATCCTTGTTAGGATATGCCCTAGAAATTGCCACGTACCTGTGAAACAGAGTTCAAACCAAGGCTGTCCCTTAGGACCTATATAAGATATGGAAAGGGAAGCACCAAACCTTAAGCATGTTAAGGTACGGGGATGCACTACATATGTAGAGACATATAAAGCAACCAAATTGGAAATCAAGATAACTTAAATATAGGTTTGTGTATTATCCTAAAAGGAGTTTAGGATATCATATCTATCATCCTGATGAACAAAAGTGTTTGTTAGTAAGTTTTCAATCTTTCTTGAAAAAGAGTTTATTCAAGAAGGAGATAACAACAGGAAAATAGAACTCAAAGAGTTGTCTAATGAGACACAAACCAACATTGATGCAACCACTGTCCCTATTGAGACAGAACCCATCATTGTACCATGATTGTACAAAGGGTTAGTGGGAGTGCGATCACATTTATGGTCCTATAAGTGAATAACGTTTTACTTATTAGGGAATAATGTAGAGACGTTGTCAAAAGTGAAAGATTGGTTTTTCACAAGAGTTTCTCCATAAAAGATTTGGAAGAAGCATCTTATATTTTGGGAATAGAAGTCTATAGAGATAGATCTTAAAGGATGCTAAGTCTCTCCCAATCGATGTACGTAGACAAGATTTTGAATGGGTTCAAAATGCATGATTTCAAGAGAAGTCTAATTCCTGTCAGACATGAAATCAAGTTGTCTAAAAGCACATGCCATGCTGTGTACATTACCAGGTATCAATTTTGCTGTAAATGTTACGAGAAGATATCGGGTAGACCCAGATAAGGTATACTGGGAAGAAGTCAAAGCTATCCTTAAGTACTTGAGAAGAACTAAGGACCCATGCTTTGTCTATGGAGAAAGAAACTTAGAAATGGTTGGTATAACGGATTCAGATTTTAATCTGATGATGATGATAGGAGATCAACATCGAGGTATGTTCTCACTTTAAATGGTGGAGCTGTAAATTTAAGCGCATTGCTGCATGTTTGGATGAGTAAGTTCATTGCAAAACTAGGAGTGGTTCCTAACATTGAGAAGCCTTTACTATTGTTTTTGTGACAACAATAAGGCTAGTGCTCAAGACAAGGATCCACGGTCTCATCAAAAGTCCAAACTTTAAGCGGCGATTCCAAGTGATTAGAGAGATCATTGGAAGAGATGACATATACATATAGAAGTTTAATATAACAGAGAATAAAGAATACCCCTTCACTAAGGCTATAACCCAAGTGTGTTGGATCACCACCAACAGGATATGGGTATGAGATACATGGTGGATTGGCTATAGTGCAAGTGGGAGATTGTTAGGATTATGCCCTAGAGCCAATCATAGAGATGATTGTTTAGGGATTAGGAACAATCAATTGATTTCATTTATATATGTCACATTTATTATTGATTTAATAAAAGGGCTTATTCTATTATGTTTATATGCATCATTTATATTTACATAATATGTCCATGGAGTTAGAGTTGAGAATATGAAATTACAAAGGGTTGTAATTTTGAGACTCTAAATATATCTCTGTACTAAACTCCTAAATCATTCCTAGTTGAAGGTTCACTATGATGGACAGTAATGAACCATAGGACTAGCACTTGTTAGGTTGACTCTATAGGAAGATAGCTAGTCTCAAGCTATTTGTGTGGAGACACTACAACCAACAAGTGGGTGCCTATTATAAGAATAGGTACATTGAATGTGACCAAAGATATGAGATAAACTGAATGGAGTCTTAACCTGCCTGTCAATCAGTTTCTCATTGTTATAGTAGTACAAGTAATCCTTAGACCTGAGACACTATGGTTGTCTTATGCATGTAGCTTTAGAAGTTTGATAACACTAAGTGCAGATCCTATTCAGGGGTCTGTAAGGGTGTTCATTGGCCCTACTGCTATGTGTGTGAAGGCATGTGAGTGATCAACAAGGAATCCATCACTCTCAGGAAAAAGGGAGTGAATGTCTCATATAGCATTCATTGAATATAACTCATTAAATCCATGGGCCCATGGTAGAATGAATATGGAAAGGAGTTTCCATAGGTTCATCCCTAAATTGATATTAATGAATGAGTATAAAGTAATTGAACTAGGGACTTGACAGAATTCCATGTCCTATTAGTTCAATTGGAGACATTGTGTTGATGGAAGGATGGAATCGTAACCTATAAACTATAACAGAAGGGTTCTTTGTAAATGACTATTCACCTCATTAAGGACCACACCATGAGCCATATGCTAGGTGTTACTCATGGTTAGTAGAAGCCCTAAATTGATATAAATGAGTTATAATCAATTAGGGAATTGAAAGGAGTTTCAATTAGACCCTTAAGGGAAAGTGTTCCATTGTGCACAACTTGTGCTATTCCTACTACTTGATGATGTGAACCCAATGGGTCACACACTGATCATGCTAAGAGAGCTTGATTGTCTATGAGAGAAAGGGTATAAGTGATTAAAGAAAAGTTCTTTAAGGGGCTAATTTGTATTTGATGCAAACTAGTGGGCCAATTGTGTAATTAAGAGTAATTACACAAATTCCACTAGGGTTAGGAATCCCCCTATGGCCAGCCCTATTAATGGGCTATATAATGCCCATATGTGGGGATCACATGATGACAATTCATTCTCCCAAGGGCTAGCTGGAAAAATTACAGCTCTCCCTCTCTCTCTCTCCCTCTTCTCCACCTCTAGCAACCATAAGGAAGAAGAAGGAAAGGACAACTTGCTCTAGCTAGGTGTGGATACTGTTGGAGGCAGTACACTTGGACTGCTCAATCAGAAGACACAGCTTAGAGCATAAAGGAGAAGACCATATCAAACTGTAAGTAACTCTACCCTCTTCTAGTTAGGGTTTTTGTTTTGTATTAAGCATAATTAAGATTCATGGTTTTGGGAATCATAGGAAAAATTTTAATTCCGCCTTTGTAGTTTTTCCTCCCTAGTTAGATTCCCAACAGTTAACCCATAAATTCACTTTGGGTGCAGTCCAATTTATTGGAAAAAAAAAAAAAAAAAAGAGAGTGAGGAAAAATGGGCTTTGCATATAACCAACCATTGAAGACAATTCTTTGTAACTAAGTTAAGAAGAAGCAGTTTTGTTCATTGAATTAGTGAGCTAAAATATTACATGCCACTGAGAAAGTTAATGTTCTTCCTTTTTAATTCATTTGGTTTGACTTTCTCAATTCCTTCTTGTGTCCCTCCACTTTCATCCTTTGCTTCTGTTGAGTCCTGTGTGTTTTTAATGGTCATAGACCTTATCCTTTAAAAGTATTCATTCATCATGATTCATATATGAGGTTTATCAGATTCCATCTCATCACACCTTTTAACTTAGGCTCTTGTCATGGATTTAATGATGGAAAAAAGGGTAATAGTAACCACTATGGAATGATTTATCTTAGCCACAGGTATGAGACATCGTGAACTTGGGGGAGTGATTGATTTGCCTTGATGAAGAGAATAGGTGATATGTTCTATGCACTTAGGGACTGATTTTGCTTATTCAAGAAGAATTTGAAGGTGTGCTGGGGCTGGTTTATTTTTGTTTGATCAAAGAACCAAATGAATTGATGAAGCAAATGAGTTGGGGCTTTGTGATTTGAACCCCTTTATGCTGGGGTAACTTGCAAGAAGATCCAAAGAAACGTGTGAAAAAAAAAATAGAATAAAAAAAAGAAAAGAAAATAAGAAGATCCCGCTAGGTTGAAAACCCGAAAGGGCAGTCTATGTTGGGAATCGAACAAGAGGGAAAAATACAAAGTGCGGAATATAAAAATTTTTCCTACGATTCTACAGCCCATGAATCTAACTATGCATAACACAAAATCAAACCCTAACTACAAAGAGGGTTAGAACACTTACAGAATTTTTGTCTTCTCCTTTTTGCTCCAAGCTTTGAATCCGGACAGCGGTGAATGAGCAGCCCAAGTGTGCTGCCTCCAACGGTATCCACACCTAGCTAGAGCTTCAAGTCCTTTCTTTCTTCTTCCTTGTTGTTGCTAGAGGTGGAGAAGAGAGAGAGAGAGAAGAGAGCCTCCAAGGGGCTGGACGGCTAGGGTTTATTGTGCAAGCCTATTATGCCATGTCACACATAAGTGTGACTTATATAGGCAGCCCACTAAAGGGGGCTGGCCATGGGGAAGAAACCCTAATAGGGTTATGTGTAATTACACTTAATTGCACATTAACCCCTATTATTTGTATCAAATACAAATAGGCCTATAAAGAACTATTCTTTATTCACTAAAACCCTTTCTCTCATAGACTTTAAAGCCCTTCTTGCATGATCAGTGTGTGACCCATTGGGTTCACATCATTAAGTAGTAGGAATAGCACGAGGTGTGCACAATGGAACTCTTTCCATTTAGGGTCTAATTGGAACTCCTTCCAATTCCCTAATTGATTATAACTCACTTATATCAATTAGGGCTTCTACTAACCATGAGTAACACCTAGCATATGGCTCATGGTGTGGTCCTTAATGAGGTGAATAGTCATTTACAAAGAACCCTTCTGTTATAGTTTATAGGTTACAATTGCATCCTTCCTTCAACACAATGTCTCCAATTGAACTAATAGGACATGGAAGTCTGTCAAGTCCCTAGTTCAATTACTTTATACTCATTCATAGATATCAACTCATTGATGAACTCATGAAACTCTTTTCATATTCATCCTACCATGGCCATGGATTTAATGAGTTATATTATGAATGCTATATGAGACATTCTCTCTCTTTTTCCTGAGAGTGATGGATCCCTTGTTGATCACTCACATGCCTTCATACACATAGCAGTAGGGCCAATGAACACCTTTGCAGACCCCTGAATAGGATCTGCACTTAGTGTTATCAAACTTCTAAAGCTACATGCATAAGGCAACTATGGTGTCTCAGGTCTAAGGATTACTTGTACTACTATAACAATGAGAAACTGATTGATAGGCAGGATAAAACTCCATTCAGTTTATCTCATATCTTTGGTCACATTCAGTGTACCTATTCTTATAATAGGCACCCACTTGTTGGTTGTAGTGTCTCCACACAAATAGCTTGAGACTAGCTATCCTCCTATAGAGTCAACCTAACAAGTGCTAGTCCTATGGTTCATTACTGTCCATCATAGTGAACCTTCAACTAGGAATGCTTAAGGAGTTTAGTACAGAGATATATCTATAGTCTCAAAATTACAACTCTTTGTAATTCCATATTCTCAACTCTAACTCCATGGACATATTATGTAAATATAAATGATGCATATAAACATAATAGAATAAGCCCTTTTATTAAATCAATAATAAATGTGACATACATAAATGAAATCAAATGATTGTTCCTAATCCCTAAACAATCATCTCTATGATTGGCTCTAGGGCATAATCCTAACAATCTCCCACTTGCACTAAAGCCAATCGACCATGTATCGCATACCTATCTTCTCAAGATGTTGGTCTTAGACATAACCAATTATGTTTTAAAGCTTTAGTTAGTAGGTCTACAAAAACTTATGTAGATAATATCTTCTGTAATGTATCTATTACCTCTTCCAATGATTCCTCTAATCACTTGGAATTGTCACTCTATGAGTTTGGACTTTTGATGAGACCGTGATTCCTATACTTGAGCTATAGACCCATTGTTGTCACAAAACAAGGTGTGGGCAACTCAATGGAAGGAACAACTCTAAGTTCTAAATGAACTTATAGATCCAAACAGTCTCCTAGACAATGCGACAATTAATTCACCTTTAATAATGGAATCCACTGTATCTTTCATACAGTTCTTCCATTAAGTATTTCACCAACTAAAGTGAATATAAAATATACCCCATATGGATTATATCTAAATCCATATACCCATCTACTATGAGTTTACAATTTCCATATACAATCCAATATTCCAAATTTGAATTGACTGATAACTATTTGTAACAATTACAACATAATAGATATCAGGTTCAATACATAGTGTAGAATAAGGCTTCTTAACACTTTAAGAACCTTACTTGTATTATCCTAGGGCACATGCCCTTGAATAATGAATTCTTATCTGAAGTAAATCAGACCTCCCTTAGAATTCTCCATGTTGAACTCCTTCAACATTTCAACTATGTTTAGTGATTTGGAGATACTTAGCAATCTATATGATCTATCTCTATAGATCTTGTTGAATGCTTCTGCCAAATCTTTCATGAATTAGTTTTTCTCCAAAAACCAAAACTTTACATTAGATAACATTCATATATCATTCATAATGATTAGGATGTCATCTATACTTAGGATAAAGAAAAACGATCGCACTCCCACTAACCTTTTATACACTCATGGTCCATCTATACAATGAGAGAAATCAAACAATTTGATTACTTCAACTTTATAGATGTTCTAATTATGAGAACCTTGTAGTCTATTAATAGACTTCTATAACTTACACACTTTTATGGTTTTTCACCATTTGATATAACATCTTTATATCCTTTTTGACATATCTTATATTCAAAATGTGTGTTTATAGATAACAAGATCCAAATGGATTTCAGCATAACTATTATCAAACAAGTTTCTTTATAGACAACTTTTGCCTATGTTGAAAACATTCTTAAATAGCCAAGCCTTTTAGGTCTCTACCTATCCATATTGGATTTAATGACTCTTAGTCATTTCTCGAGTTGATGTGAAACATCGTCTAGTCATAATCAATAGGATTATCTTGGTGATCTTTATCACCAAAGAACAATTCTTTCACATTCTAATGGAGATACAATATCTCTCTTATGTTAAGAAATATCCAATTTGATCTATGAAAAGATTGTAGTGTAGTTAAGGGTTTTGTCTCAACAGAGACAAGGGTTGGATCTATGTTCGTTTGTGGCTTTACAGACAATTCTATAAATTCTATCTACTTTTGCATCTTTCTTGAATGAACTCTTTCTCAAGAAAATCTAGCAAACATCCTAATGGACAACTTTTGTTCATTAGGGTAATAGAAATACTATCCCAACCACTTTTGGGATATACCACAATTCAACACTTACTTGACCGTATTTCCAGATTGTCTACATTATGTTTCCAGACATACATAGCACAAGCCCAAGCCTTAACTTCTTTAAGTTGGGTTTCTTCCCATATCATATCTGATATAATTGGGACAAAACTGGAGTGAACCCTAAATTATCAATATGTAGCAATTTTAAGGTATATCCTAGATGGATACATTAGTAAAACTCATCATGGATCAAACCATATCTTAATAGGGTTCAATTCGTTCTCTTAGATTCACCATTGAGCTATGGTATTCTAAGATGAGTCTACTGTAATTGAATGCATGCTCTACATGACTATATACATCACAATGTATTAGTCAAATTATAAATGTAACTCGTTCACTTCACCAAGTAAAAGATGGGTTTGGTCATCTCATAACCAAGTCATAATCGTTACATTTAAATGAGAGTCTCTACATCTCTTGTATTCTCAGAATACGTTGCATTCGCTCTAATTAGTCATTTAAATTCAGAAATCAAATTTCTAGAATGTCTTAAATGACCTAGTTAAGAAATAAGTTCCCAAAATTAATCTAGCAACTCTTGCTCTATTAAAATTTTTAAAGGTAACTTATTATCTACTTAACTTTCTGGTTCGATTTAGATTATACTAGAATCCAAAAACCAAGAAGCAGAACTAACCAACAATTTAGTTTAGAGCATGAACCAAAACTTCAAAAGTTTGGTTCTTCTAGGAAGACTGATACTTTATCAAGTTCCCTTTACAATACCTTATGTTTACTACAAAATAATTATATTTCTTTGTCTTTGACTTTTCAAGACTTGCTTTCCTCTATGCTTCCATTTTAAATCACATCTAGCTTCTCAAGCTATTCTATGTGATTAATCATTTTTCAAAAGAATGATTATTAATAAACAACTTTTGTTACATCCTAGTCCAGAAGAAGTCCTTTACAAGTACTATACTTTATAGTATTGTTTTACTCACAATACAACCTTTGTATGTGATGTAGGACATCAAAGGCACTTGCATTGACTAATTTTGCTTCTGAAGCTCATTAGTCATCAATACTATCATATAGCATGGCAACAAGATGCCAATTGCGCATAGTGTCTTTTTCTTCTTAGGATGTTTTATGGAGGGCCTTTAATAAAAGGCCTAATAGCATATAAACAATCTTTTGAAATTGAGAACAATTCTCAATTTCCTAAGTCAATCAAAGAAATCGGGTATGGTCAAACTATCAATATCCTATATATTAGGAAATAGGGGTTTTGAGGTGAGTAATTAGGTAATCTACATAAACAGAGAATTAGATTTCATTTTTATCCATAATGATTGGGTCTTTAATCATATGGTACCTCCCACTATTTTATCAAATTCCATACACCCTCTAATGGAATTCGGGAATCTCATTCCTAATGGGGATTGGGGTCCCACTGTGACCTAGAAGCCTCACATGTTAGTTTCTTGGCTTCTAACCCACAATAAGAAGACAACTCTTTGTCTATTGCTTCATAAGCAAGTTCCAATCGTTTTGCCTCTAGGGAACATACACCTCACATGTTAGTTTCTTGGAATACTTCCCTAGTTAAGTTAAACCCATCATTCACACAGGTATGTTTCGCCAAATATATACCTCACATGTTAGTTTCTTGGTATATACCAGTTTAGGCACCCCATGATATCTCATATGTGATAGTTTCAAGTAATGTCTTTAACATGGGTAGCTCCTACATGTCTGCAGCCAGGTACCCACATTAAGGGACGTTAGATGATCCTATAATGATGGAAGGCAATGAAGAATTCATTCCCCAATGACTTCTCCATTTTCAACTTAATATTAAATAAGAGGGGTTTTAAAGGGTCTCATCAAATTAACATGCATCCTATGTATCAAAATTTAAATATATAAATTATGCTATTTATAATCGTACATCTCATGCTATTATAAATCATACATCGCATGCTATTATATATCAACATATATAAAGTACCATATTTTGATATTAGTCCCTAAGTGAATAGGTAACATATACCAAACTATAGTATTGGAGCTAATACAATTATCTCATAAATTAAAGCTCCCACTATGATGATTATGGACTTTGAGAGGATTCAATCCAAGCCAATAGATTGAATCCAAGGTCTAAGGTGGGTGTAGGTGATCGTAAAATAAACCATTCGTAACATGCATGCTTTCTTGAAAAACTTCTCTAAGCTTTCAAGTCCTTTAATCTGCTCCCTTGGCTTGATGGTCTCCACCATTGGCTTGTTGGTCTCCACCATTGGCTTGTTGGGCTCCATCATACTCCTTTCGGTCCACCATGCTCCTTAGTGCGCTCTCGATTACATAACATTTACATAATATATAGAAAGGGATACATAAGGGGAATGTGGGGTACATAAGAGAATGATAGAGAGAGAGGGAAGGTGGCATGCAAGCCCCAAATAATAAATTACATCACCATAATAAAATTACAACTCTTGAAAAATTATTACAACCCATTCATAAGACGGCCAATCACAATTGGTTTAAGGGGTATAGTCCATAATCATCATCCAAACACATACATACAATCTCATTGCATAATGTAAAGAAAAACTGTAAGCATTAAAACATATGGGCATTATGGTAATTCTCTTGAATGATTTACATTAATCTCATTAATGCATCCTAATCTTATTAGGTTTAAACAAAAATATCCATAATTAAATAAAGTCTTAACATTTAAGACATTTAGTTTCAATTAATCAAATTAATAGAAACATATAAAGTTTCCTAAAATAACTCTAATATCCAATATTAGGGTTTCCTTATTTAAACAAAACAATTTCATTTAATTAAGAATTTCCAGATTTTAATTTAATCCCCAATTGTATTTTAAACCATTTAAAACATTATAAAATTAATCAATATTAATTAAATAATTAACATGGGAATTAAATAAAATCAATTAAATGAGGAATTAGTGTATTAGGGTTTCCTAAAACCCTAAACCCTAAATGTATGACCCTAAACCCTAAATGCAAGCCCTAATCATTAAATGCCTTATGATTGGTCATTTAATGACCAATCATTAAAACCCTAGGTTCATACGGTATTTAATAAAAGGGATTAGGGTTTAATTAATGCCAAATAAGGTATTTATTACCCTTAATTAATTACACTAATTAGGGTTATCAAAAACCCTAACCCTAGACATCATTAATGGTATTAATTATGCCCTAACAATTAATAACCATGATTGGTCATTTGATGACCAATCATTAACTCTTAATTAAGGTAATTAATATTCCAATTAGGGTTTTAATTAATGCCATAATGAAATTAGGGTTTCATCATTAACTCAAAATTAGGGTTTCATCCTTAACTCTATGCAGCCGTCACTACCAGGGGGCTGCCTGAGCTTGGCTAGGCTGCCATGGCCACCAACGGCTGTGGGAGGCCATGGCCAACCAAGGGAGAGGACTACAGGGGTGTGGGACAAGCCCTTGGACACGTGAGAAGAGGTGGAAGTGGCTACCATCATCAAGAACAATTAGGGTTTCCAAAACCCATTGCTGGAGCCATTGTTGCAGACCTTCAAGGTCACAATAGCTTCTAAAACCTTATCAATTCGACTCCTCCATTGAAACCAGCTTTTGTATCATGTCCCTACATGAAATACTAAGCTAATAGAAGAGGTTTGGATGATCAAATCATCACCAATTGTTCTAAACAATTAAAACAACAGTAGGCTGCCCAGAAATTTACAGCATACTGTCCATTGTCAGAAATTGATTTAAAACCCAGCAAGATGAATGAATTAGGCTACCAAACGAATTTTCCCAGTATCCTACATGTCTTAGGAAACTAATGCAATTGGTTTCATGCAATTTAGAGTTCCCTAACTCAAGTTCTAATCAAAACTCCATTGATGACTTTTCTGCAGAAAAATTCTGCTATGCTGTTCATGAAAAATTTTCAAACTTTTTGAATCTTTTTCCATCAAAACCTTTTTGAAACTTAAAGAAAATCATATACACATGATATATAATGATCCTACAATGATCTTCCATCATAAATACAGTAGCTTTAATTAGAATTAATTGCAAGAACCTTAGGGTTCTAAAACCCAGATTCAGCCTCCATGGTGTTCTTCTCCTTCTTCCTTCTGTTCTAGCATCTTAATCCAATTATGATGCATCTAAATGCTTGGGAACCTTTCCCTACCATGTCTAGAACAAAACCCAAGTGGTGGCAACCATTGCCATGCCTTTGATCTCCATCAATAACTCAAAGTTGTGGCTACTGCATCATTCCCGAGCAAAACTGTCTTTCCAGACAGCCTGTAGTAAAAAATTCATAACTTTCACTACAGAACTCGGATTGACGCACCGTTTGTTGGGTTGGAAAGCTTATTCGAAGAGCTTTCTAACCATATATGGCTCGAAAATTTTGGAGAAGAACTCTGAATTCGGCAGGCAAAACAAGATGACGGTTTTTCATGGAAACCATGAAAACTGTTCATAACAGTTTTATAAAACCCTAGTTTCCTTATTCTTCTTCTCCAAACTCAAACCCTATGCAACCTATTGCATCCATGGATACACTTAACCATCAATTAGAAGAGGAGTAGAAGAGAATTGACCTAGGGTTCCAAACCCTAGGTTCAGCCATGGAGGAAAACCAATTATGCAGAAAAATTTTTCCAGATTTTTGAATCATTCAACTACACCATAATTACCAGCCCATATGTATTTTGTATTATGCATAATCATGGCTTTGATACCACTGTTGGGAATCGAACAAGAGGGAAAAATACAAAGTGCGGAATATAAAAATTTTTCCTACGATTCCACAGCCCATGAATCTAACTATGCATAACACAAAATCAAACCCTAACTACAAAGAGGGTTAGAACACTTACAGAATTTTTGTCTTCTCCTTTTTGCTCCAAGCTTTGAATCCGGACAGCGGTGAATGAGCAGCCCAAGTGTGCTGCCTCCAACGGTATCCACACCTAGCTAGAGCTTCAAGTCCTTTCTTTCTTCTTCCTTGTTGTTGCTAGAGGTGGAGAAGAGAGAGAGAGAGAAGAGAGCCTCCAAGGGGCTGGACGGCTAGGGTTTATTGTGCAAGCCTATTATGCCATGTCACACATAAGTGTGACTTATATAGGCAGCCCACTAAAGGGGGCTGGCCATGGGGAAGAAACCCTAATAGGGTTATGTGTAATTACACTTAATTGCACATTAACCCCTATTATTTGTATCAAATACAAATAGGCCTATAAAGAACTATTCTTTATTCACTAAAACCCTTTCTCTCATAAACTTTAAAGCCCTTCTTGCATGATCAGTGTGTGACCCATTGGGTTCACATCATTAAGTAGTAGGAATAGCACGAGGTGTGCACAATGGAACTCTTTCCATTTAGGGTCTAATTGGAACTCCTTCCAATTCCCTAATTGATTATAACTCACTTATATCAATTAGGGCTTCTACTAACCATGAGTAACACCTAGCATATGGCTCATGGTGTGGTCCTTAATGAGGTGAATAGTCATTTACAAAGAACCCTTCTGTTATAGTTTATAGGTTACAATTGCATCCTTCCTTCAACACAATGTCTCCAATTGAACTAATAGGACATGGAAGTCTGTCAAGTCCCTAGTTCAATTACTTTATACTCATTCATAGATATCAACTCATTGATGAACTCATGAAACTCTTTTCATATTCATCCTACCATGGCCATGGATTTAATGAGTTATATTATGAATGCTATATGAGACATTCTCTCTCTTTTTCCTGAGAGTGATGGATCCCTTGTTGATCACTCACATGCCTTCATACACATAGCAGTAGGGCCAATGAACACCTTTGCAGACCCCTGAATAGGATCTGCACTTAGTGTTATCAAACTTCTAAAGCTACATGCATAAGGCAACTATGGTGTCTCAGGTCTAAGGATTACTTGTACTACTATAACAATGAGAAACTGATTGACAGGCAGGATAAAACTCCATTCAGTTTATCTCATATCTTTGGTCACATTCAGTGTACCTATTCTTATAATAGGCACCCACTTGTTGGTTGTAGTGTCTCCACACAAATAGCTTGAGACTAGCTATCCTCCTATAGAGTCAACCTAACAAGTGCTAGTCCTATGGTTCATTACTGTCCATCATAGTGAACCTTCAACTAGGAATGCTTAAGGAGTTTAGTACAGAGATATATCTATAGTCTCAAAATTACAACTCTTTGTAATTCCATATTCTCAACTCTAACTCCATGGACATATTATGTAAATATAAATGATGCATATAAACATAATAGAATAAGCCCTTTTATTAAATCAATAATAAATGTGACATACATAAATGAAATCAAATGATTGTTCCTAATCCCTAAACAATCATCTCTATGATTGGCTCTAGGGCATAATCCTAACAGTCTAGGCAAAAATTAGGGCAATCCACTAGGTTGAAAACCCGTAAGGGCAATAATCTAGGCAAAATTTAGGGTTTTGGAAACAAGAGAAGTGAAGAAAGAAGAAAGGAAGATGAGTTTCCATTCTATTTTTATACCCTGAAGAAGGATCCACGGGTTTAATCAAATCCTCTAGAAATGCATTGTTTCCTTAAAAAGGCGTGACCACTATTTTGTAAAGAAAGAAAAATGCTTTTAAGAAAAATTTCATGACTATACTAAGTCTGGATAGCTAACCTAAAAAACTTTACCAGAAAAATGAGATGAAAATGTTGATTGTCCTTTAGAGCTACCTTTTGTTCCATGTGTTTTTTATGTAAGTTGCATGCCTTTTGGCTTGACCATAAAACATTTACAAAATAATCAATAGGAACTTTTCCACAATCATTTCAAAGACTTAATGAAAAGATAAGGTTTCAAAAATGTGAAGATGCTAAAAATGATGAAATTATTGTTTTCCTTGAAAACGAACGAGGTTTAAAGAGAATTTTTCACCTAGAAAGGGTATGATTATAGATTTTGTTGTACGCTTGAAGAGCTTAATTTGGTAAAAAAAAAATGTGAAAGGGTTTAGCCTCCTAGGCTTTGTGATTCATTTATATGATTGTGTTGTTTGAGCGTTGTGAGTATAATAACTTTCATCTCTTGCCACATATTAGCTTTCATAGCAAGGCTTGTATATGGAAAGGCTCAGGTGTTTCCCTACCTTTATTGGATAAAATGCCCCATATTGTTCACTAGCGCAGTCATCATATAATATGGGAAGGCCATGTTGGGTTCACTAGACGCAATTCGGTGCATGGTATTGTGAACCCCAAAAAGTGGCCCACAAGGATTGAAAAGAAAATAGGTTTGAAAAAGAAAAAGGAGTCGCCACCTTATTTTTTAAAGGAAACAAGGAAAACCCTAAAAATAGTTTTGTTTTAAGAAAACAATTTGAATGACTCCATATTTAAAAAGGAAAGGCAAAAATAGTCTTTTTGGAAACCAAAAAAAACTAGGGATTCGGAGGCTAAGTTATGACATGGGAAGGTTCTAGGCAAAACCTATAGGCACCCATGTCACCCTTTCGGTCTCTTGGTTTATTTGGGCTAAATTAAGATCTTTTCAACACACAAAATCAATGTATATCATCACAAGACAGCATGCATAACATATATATTCCATTCAATCATCCATGCATAATAAGCAAATAAAAATAAAACAGAAAATAAAGAAAAGAGAAAAGAAACCTAGGATACTTGGATCCTAGAACGGACTTGAGCCTCACGAAGAGCGCCTACGTACCATGCAACGAAATACATGGATCAAAGTCTACGTAGTTCGAATAGAATAGGGTTAAATCCTAATATAAACCTATAGTAAAAACCCTAGGTTTCCTTATTTGAAAGTGAATTGAATAAACCAAGTTTGAATTTAGGAAGAATTCCACAAGATGGAAACTTTAATAAAAACCAGAATTTTACTATTAGAGGAAACCTTTGATTAAGACCATAGATTCATATTAAGAATTAACCCTAGGGAAGGAGAACGGAAAGAGTAAGGAAGAGAGGTGAATTGGGGCACCTTCACACCCACTTACCTGAGCGCAATAGCTCCAAGTATTAGCAATTTTAAGCAATGGCAGCCCTATTTGCCATAGGACAATTACCACACCTATTTGCACCCTTACATGTGCTCAAAATCATGCAAAAACAACAATATGCAAATCTGGACAGAATACTATTATAGCCTAAAATCATCCACTAAACATGCTAACAGCACAAACAACGAATAAGTATAAGCTCTAATGCAATCCTAATACCATATTGTCACACCCCATTTTTGCACCACCTTACTAGGGCTCATCATTTCATGCATGTTTTTATTTTGTTTTTGAGTCTAGTCACTTGCATTAGTTTTCTAGAGTCACAAGGACAATGGATATGAATTTTGGTTCAAATTGGAGTTGATCTTGAGGGATAATAAGAGCTTTTGTGACTTGAGGGGCATAATCGTCTTTTAAGTCCCAAACTTTTCATTTGACCTTGGAATGATCTCCAAATTGTCAATTGGAGTTCATATGGATGCATAAGAGGTATTTCTAGGTTCAATTTGGTAAGTCAATGGCTCGGGATTAAAATAGCTCGATGTAGTTCAAGTTGGTTAATTGACCCTTCCTTGGGTTAGCTCTAATTGACTCACAATTACCAACCAAATCTTTTCAAATTGACTTTCATTAGTCATCATTTTACCCTCAAAAGTGTTTCATGAAGTTCAATTTTGATATGGCCTGATGATGAGTTTAGTGTGGTTATTTACGGATTATCCTTGAAGAATTAGTGCGAATCACAGCATGAGATTTTTGGTTAAAATGAAAAGAAAATTATTTTATTAAATTAGCCATTTTTATCATGACACTAACACGTGTACGTATGTGATGAGTGTGTGTACGCACATACGATACATGTGCATGCGTGTTAGCGGTCAGTCTCCCAATTTTTATAAAAGACAATTTCCTTTTCCTATTCAGATTAGAAGTCTTTTATCATTATAAAATACCTTTTGATTATTCTCCAAGGAAAGCTAGTCCAGGAAGGAAAGGGAAACTCCAGATTTCAGCTATAAATACTCTCTTAATGTCTTTAAACAAGGAAGAGGAGAAGAGGGTTTGGAGGGAGTGAAATTCGTCATAATTCAGCAGCAGATTTTCTGAAAACCAGCAGTCGTATTTTAATCATAACTTTTTCATCCGAAGTCAGAATTTGATGAAATTAGTCTTGTTAGAAAGCTAATTCAATTCTCTACAACTTTGTATTTCACAAGCTTTGTCCAAATCCAACGTTTTCATACCCAAAAACGCGATTGAAGTTGCTGCTGCTGCAAAGTGACGAAAATCACTTTTCTTTTCTCTTGTTCTCTTTTTGTTTTCTATTTCTTTTCAAAGTTGAGTTGAGTTTTGATCTCTTTGCTGTGATACCACTTTGACAAAGAGGAGGATTCGTGTTGGTTTGATTCACTCTAAAGACCTGAGGAGCCACGAACAATTACAAACACAAGGGGAGCCACTTTATGCATTAATACTTGAGTGTTTGAGAGAGAATAAGGTATTCTCCTTCTCTATTCAAGCTTAAACTAGGTTTTCATATGGGTTAGGCTTATTGCATGTTAAAAGTAGCCTTTTTTATCATGTATTAACACTCTAGCTAGTTAATATACATGGAATATCTATTGTTTATCTACTGTTTAGCATGCTTTAGGGCTGTCCTTTAGGTTTTTAATGCATAGTTATGATTCTTGTGCTCCTGTTTGTCCTTGTGCTAGGATTAGTGTCATTGCATGTTAGAGTTAGGATTTTCATCATGTTATATTGCTTTAGTTAGTTAATATGCATGATTTAATTTCTGTTTAGTTTGGTTTTAGCATGATTAAAGTATGTTTTGTATGTTTTTAAGCATATTTGTGAGTTTAGGGTTTTAGAGTCATTGTTTTGTGTTTGTTTTCATATAGCATGATAAAGTAGACTTTTTTATTTGGTTTTTCTTCGTGTTTGCTGTATATGTTTTTCATATGGAGTAAACATGATAGTTTTGCATGCATGTTAGTATGTTTTAGGGTTTTTATGCATGATATGGTTCTAGGAATATGTTAGGACTTATTATTGTTCGCTGTTTTTGCTATTGGCATGCTTAGTGGATGATTTTAGGTCATAATACTATTCTGTCCAGATTTGCATGTTAGTGTTTTTGCATGGTTTTGAGCACTTGTAAGGGTGCAAATAGGTGTGGTGTTTGTCCTATGGCAAATAGGGCTGCTCATGTCTGAAATAGCTAATGTTTGGAGTAATTGCGCTCAGGTAAGTGGGTGTGAAGGTGCCCCAATTCACCTTTCTTTCTTATCCCTTCTCTTCTCCCTATTTAGGGTTAATTTTTAATATGATCCTATGGTTTAATTAGAGGTTTCCTTAACCAACAAAATTCTGGTTTTTATTAAAGTTTCCATTTTGTGGATTTCTTTCCTAAAATCAAACTTTCTATCATATTCAACTCTTTTGATCAAATAAGGAAACTTAGGGTTTTAACCATAGGTTTATATTAGGTCTTAACCCTATTTCTAATCGAACTACGTGGACTTTGATCCATGTATTTCGTTGCATGGTACGTAGGCGCTCTTCGTGAGGCTCAAGTCCGTTCTAGGATCCAAGCATCCTAGGCTTCTTTTTGTTTTGTTTTGTTCTTCTTTATTTTCTGTTTTTATGTGCTTATTATGCATGGATGGATGAATGAAATATATTATATGCATACAATTCTTGTGATGATATACTTGCTGATTTTTGTATGGGAAAGATCTTAATTTAGCCCAAATGAACTGAGAGACCGAAAGGGTGACATGGGTGCCTATAGGCTTTGCCTAGAACCTTCCCATGTCATAACTTAGCCTCCGAATCCCCGATTTCTTTGGTTTTCAAAAGATTGGTTTTTGCCTTTCCTTTTTTTATGGAGTCATTCAAATTGTTTTCCTAAAACAACCTGATTTTTAGGGTTTTCCTTGTTTCCTTTAAAAAATAAGGTGGCGACTCCTTTCCTTTTTCTTTTTTCAAATCCATTTTCTTTCAATCCCTTGTGGGCCCAATTTCCGGGGTTCACAGTTTGGCGACTCCACTGGGGAATTGTGGGCTAGACTCTATAAAGTTTAATTGGGCTAGGTTAATTTCTTATGTTTAATTAAAATCAATCACATTGCATCCGCTTGATTGTGTGCTTTCATTTATTGCATTGTGTGCGCAAACTCTTGCATGTTAGGATCGATGTCCCTCGATGTATCCTTGCCAACGATCGGCCTAGTCTCAACCTTGGTTTTCCTGATTCCATGTGTTGGGGCGAAAGCTATCAACCTCTCTTGCCTAGTACCCTTGGGCTTGCCCTTGGGTATATTAAATGAGTTAATCACGTACTGCTGGACCCACGCGGCGTTCCTGATGCCACATGTGGTTAGGTATAAGGATTGCTCAAGCAAGTGAAGGACCCTAGCCTACCCTTATCATTAGTCCATATAGACAGACTTGTAGGACACTACGGTCTCACCTTTATGCACCCACAATTGTTTGTAATGATGCTATGCCGTGTTTGTGGTGTGAGGCTTTATATCTTATGCCCTTAATGTAGACCTTTAAACCCTAGCCTTCGTTAAGGCCATGGGTTAGGAGGAATAAATTAAGGAAATAGGATGTAAAGCTATGTTTGTGATGTGCTAGTCCTAGGGGATTAATTAAACCTAATTGAAGGACTCTATGCCCTATTCTTTAAAACATACCCTTAATCCATGACCCCTGTAAAGGTAATTGGATAAAAGGAATGAATTAATTGAACATGGTGTAGAGACCGAGTTCATTAAGGAAAATATGGAGGTTTAGGACAAGTCCTTAGGCTAAAGGTTAAAACTTTTCTATCCATAGACGTGCTGGCTTGGATCTGCAATCCACAAGGGCGTCTAGTGAGTGTTGAGTCTACCCATCAGACAGACATGGCCGACGAAAGAACTAGTGAGGGGCACTTTGACCTTGAGGCTTGCCTGAAAGCCATCATGGCCAAGCTTGACCATACCGCCGAGACATCCGATACCGCATTGAAAATGGCTCAAGAGAACCAACAGAAGATGGCGGATCTTGAACAAAATGGCTCTAAGGCCCATTCCTCGGGTATACCTCATGGGGCTGGCACCGAAGAGGGACCTCAATCCAATGAGAACACCAAGACAAGGGGGGAAAGTAGCTCGAAACCCGAGGTCACCAACCTAGAAGGGGAAGCCAAGGGGAAAGGTACTAGCAGTGATTCCGTGTTAGCTAGCAAGGTAGAAGCTTTGGAGAGAACCATAAAAGGGATTCGCAGGGCTGATGACATGGTCGATGTGCGGACTCTATCCCTGTTTCCAACGGCTCGTATTCCACTACAATTCAAGATGCCGGAGTTAGAAAAGTTCGATGGGACGGGTTGCCCTAAGACTCATTTGAAGATGTACGTGCGAGCTATGCACCCTCGAGGGGCTACTGACGAGCTTTTAGCTCAAATGTTCCATGAAACCTTGGCCACTTCTGCTTTGAAATGGTTCTTATCCTTGGATGAGAATAGAACCCGGACTTGGGAAGACATATGCAATGAGTTTTCAGAGCACTACAAGTATAACACAGAGGTGGACGTTACTCGAAGGGACCTAGAAACTACCAAGCAAGGGGCTCATGAAACTTTCTCCGCTTACATTACAAGGTGGAGACAAAAGGCGTCGAGAATGACGGATAGGCCGAATGAGGTAGGACCAAATTCAGTTAGTGGTTAAGAACCTGCTGCCCGTGTATCACAAGCACCTATTTGCCCACTATTTCCCAAATTTCAAAGCTCTCATTGGGGCTGGCACGCAGGTTAAAGATGCTATCAATGATGGGACAATCAAGACTGAGGAAGTGAGGAGTCGCAAGACAAACTTTACTGGGAAGAACAATGCCGAGGTCAACACCATAACTCAACCAATCCAACCCTTTTCTCTCAATGATGTCAACCCACCTCGCCAATTCACTGACCTATTCATGCCACTCGAAAGAGTCCTTGAAAAGCTCATAAGTCGTGACCTATTGAAGCCACTCGACCCAAGACCTCCACCAAATCCCTTACCCAAGAGCTACAATGAGAATGAGTACTGCAAGTACCACCAATCCAAAGGCCATGCCACCAATCGCTGTATTCGCCTTCGCCACCAAGTCCAAGACCTCATTGACAAGCAAGTCATTTCACCACCAACCCGTCCAAATGTCACCCGTAATCCTCTCCCATCACACAACAACACACCCCCACCTAACACCATAAATGCCATTGGGGTTGAATCCTCTCGCCCTCGCCATCCCATAAGACAATACACTCCGCTCCCCATGACCTTAACCCGTCTCTTCACCATTTGCCGCAATAACAGCCTTATCATGCCACTTCCACCAAAGCCAAGGCCCTCAACCCCTCACCAATATTGCCAATACCATCGTGCACCCGACCATGACACCGAGGCTTGTTCTATACTAAAGAAGATCATCCAAGACCTCATTGACCAAAAGGTTTTGTTGTTGCCAAAGAAATCTATCCAACAAGAGCTGAAAGAAAGATATGAAGCAGGGGATCCTCAGGTTGGCCTATTAGGTGAAGCGTCGGGGAAATATGATTCCTATGTGCTGTACTCAAGCCCAAGTCCGATATCAGATGAGCCGATAGTCCCTTCAGGTTGGGATGACTTGCCGACAGAGATGGAGAGCATCGACATGATAGAATGGGATGACTTGATGAATGACTCCGAGGAAGTCCATGACATATGGGCTAGCGATGATGAGTTGGACCATATAACCAGAGGGGGTCGTCATTTCAAGCCCCCCCACCTAGAATCTGAAAATCCGTTGGAAGATTTGGAAGGGCAGAAGCGTCCTAGCTTGCAAGAAGAAGAGGATGAAGTGCTTAGGCAGCTGAAGAAGACCAATGCCAACATTACTATTTGGGGCTTGCTCATGGCCTCGCATAAGCACAGACAGACCGTATTGAAACTGTTGAATCAGATACAAGTGCCTGTTGACACATCCCCCAAGGGATTGGTACATTTGGTGAATCCAACTCCCAAGAACTCAACCATCGTGTTCACCGATGTAGACCTACCTAAAAGCGGGCTGAGCCATTCTCAAGCTCTCTATGTGACCGTTGACACTATGGGGAAGAGGGTTCCCACCGTTCTTATCGACAATGGGTCCGCACTGAATGTATGTCCTCTCCGAACTGCCACTGTTTTGGGTTTGGGACCCACTGATTTCACGCCATCCGGGCAGACTGTAAGAGCTTATGACAACACCCGCCGAGAAGTAATAGGGGTAGTTACTTTGCCTCTTATCATGGGACCCACTGAATTTAGGGTGGAATTCCAAGTGTTGGATGTGCCGTCATGTTTCAACTTGTTGTTGGGCCGACCTTGGATCCATCCTGCTGGGGCTGTGCCATCTTCACTCCATCAAAAGGTGAAGTTTCCTTATGAAGGAGCCATAGTAACACTTCAAGGGAACTATGAATTGAAACTCGCAGGTGTGCCTATATGTGAGATACAACCTGAATCAGCAGCGATACCGCTATCTGGGTTTGATTATGTCCAATGCATTGAGAAAGAGCTGAATGAATCATCACGCCATTACTCTTCTATAAAGCAGTACATCCCATATACTTTTTATCCAAGTTCCGACCCAGCCGTGGCAGATAAAAGTTTTGGTGATAGATACTTCACAGAAGGGCTGAATCCTCAAAGTTTGACAAGTTGGTACCACTCTATCCAAGATCTATATGGAAGCTTGAAAGAGGAAGACTGGGCAGAGAACCTTGATGCGGGGGCTATGACTGAAATGTTCCAAGACATGATCCTCACCGTGGAAGACTCGACCATTGAAGAACTCCAGGGTTCATCCATTAGCCATGCTACCATGCCACTTCTGAATTGGTACCTTGAATGTGGTGTCATTGCGGAGATCCATGAAGAAGAAGACCTTGGCCTACCTGATAGCAGCTTGTAGGTGTCTTAGTTTAGTAATATTTCCCTAATTCAATAAGATGTATCTACTTTACTCACTTTGCGGAGTCATAGTATTGATACAGATTTGTTTGTTTTCCTTCTTTCTTTTGTGTGTCATTCCCATTATTCCTAGTCAATAAAGTGTGCTTTCTTTCTCTATATATGCAGTGTCTCTTTTCTCTCCTCTATGGATATTTATGGCATGGATATAGATCCTAGGAACGATGTCCCCCCGGAGCTCGTTGAGCAAAGGATAAGGGGCGTCACCAAACCTAATATGGATGAATTGGAATCAATCAACTTAGGGACGAATGAATTGCCAAGAATAGTTAAAATTGGGAAAACCCTCTCCCCCGTTGAAAAAGAAAAGATGATCTCCCTCTTGAAAGCCAACATTATGGCTTTTTGCATGGTCTTATGAAGACATGCCTGGCATCGACCCCGATATTGTGCAACACTATATCCCCACTAATTCCCTAAAGAAGCCGGTAAAGCAGAAACTCAGAAGATTAAAACCAGAATGGGCTCTAAAAGTAAAAGAAGAGGTAACTAAACAACTAGACGCGGGTTTCCTCCAAGTTGTGGAGTACCCCGAATGGTTGTCGAATATAGTGCCTGTGCCTAAAAAAGATGGGAAAGTGAGGATGTGTGTCGATTTCCGAGATCTCAACGCCGCGAGCCCTAAGGATGACTTTCCTTTACCCCATATCGACGTGTTGGTGGATAGTACAGTGGGACATGCACTCCTCTCCTTCATGGACGGATTCTCCGGGTATAACCAGATAAAGATGGCGCCTCAAGACATGGAGAAAACAGCCTTTATCACGCAATGGGGAACGTACTGTTACAAGGTAATGCCTTTTGGCTTAAGAAACGCTGGGGCTACTTACCAAAGAGCAGCTACGACCTTATTGCATGATATGATCCATAAGGAAGTCGAGGTTTATGTCGATGATATGATCGTAAAGTCCGTGGATAGAGAAGGGCATTTCAAGGCACTAGAGAAATTCCTAGAGCGAGCAAAAAAGTACAATCTCCGTCTCAACCCACAGAAGTGCGCTTTTGGTGTCACTGCAGGCAAGTTATTGGGGTTTATGATCACTCAGAGAGGTATCGAAGTGGACCCAGGGAAGATAAAAGCTATTGTGGAGATGGAGCCGCCTAGCACTGAGAAGCAGATCCGGGATTTTCTGGGAAGAGTTCAATACATAAGCCGATTCATTGCCAACTTGACCATGGTTTGCGAACCAATCTTCAAATTGCTTAAGAAAGGTGTGCCAAAAGTATGGAACGAAGAATGCCAAGAGGCCTTTGAGACCATTAAGAGATACTTGAGCAATCCTCCAATCTTAGTTCCCCCTACGGCAAGGTGCGCCGCTTTTGTTATACTTAACGGTCACCGAAACCGCGACGGGAGCTTTGTTAGCTCAATATCTTGAAGGGTCTACAAAGGAGAATGCCATCTACTACCTAAGCAAGAAAATGACAGACTATGAAGTGAAGTACAATGCAATTGAAAAGGCTTGTGTGGCACTAGTATGGGCGACGCAGAAACTCCGGCACTACATGATGTCCTTCGAAGTGTTCTTGATAAGTCGCATGGACCCGTTGAAGTACCTGGTAGAAAGGCCAGTATTGTCATTCAGAACTGCTCGATGGTCAATTCTCCTCAATGAATTCGACATCAAGTACGTGAATCAGAAGTCTATCAAGGGAAGCATCATCGCAGACTACCTAGCCAGCTGTCCGGTGTCATCATCTGCTCCGTTCAACGATCAATTCCCAGATGAGGATGTGCTAGAGATTGGTAGAAAAACTTGGAGAGTATACTTCGATGGGGTAGCCAATAAGAAAGGTTATGGGATAGGAGTCCTGCTGGTCTCACCCGAAGAGGCATTTACACCGTTGGCGGTCAAGTTGGGGTTCGAAGCCACCAACAACATTGCTGAGTATGAGGCCTGTATCCTAGCACTGGAAGCGGCACTTGAATTGGGGATCAAAGAATTAGAAGTGTTCGGGGACTCGGCGCTAATCATTTGTCAGATAAAAGGGGAATGGAAAACTCGAGATGAGAAGCTGCTACCCTACCATGCCTACCTGGAAGCTCTAACCAAGGAGTTCTCAGAGATAGAATTTAACTACCTTTCAAGGAACAAGAACCAGTTCGCCGATGCCTTGGCGACCCTAGCATCCATGGTGGAGATACCTGAAGAGGGAAATGTGAAGCCGTTGGTGATAGAATTCCGAGACAAGCCTGTGTATTGTTGTGCAATCCGAGGAGGAGAGGTAAATGATGGCCGTATGTGGTTCCATGACATAAAGAAGTTCATTGAAGAAAGGGAATACCCAGAAGGAGCATCTCGTATCGATAGAAAAACCCTAAGGCGGTTGGCGAGTCACTATGTACTTTGTGGAGGAAAGCTATATCGGAGATCATACGACGGGATCCACCTGCTGTGTGTCACCGAGGAGGAAGCCGAGCATCTGATTAAAGAAATCCATGAAGGGACAGGGGCTCCGCATATGAATGGCTATATGTTAGCTAAGAAAATCATGAGGTTAGGCTATTATTGGTCCACCATGGAAAGAGACTGCCACGCACATGTCAAGAAGTGCCACAAATGCCAACTGTTCGCCAGTGGACAACATTTGCCTTCTATGCCTTTAACAAGTATGTCGTCACCTTGGCCATTCGCAGTATGGGGGATAGATATCATCGGACAGATCAAGCCAAAGGCATCAAATGGGCATGAATACATCCTGGTCGCCATCGACTACTTCACTAAGTGGGTGGAAGCAGCGTCCTTCAAGACCTTGAATTCCAAGAAGGTAGCACAGTTCATACAGCACAGCATCATCTATCGATATGGGGTACCGCATGAAGTTATCTCAGACAATGGCCAGCACTTTCAGAAAGAAACCCATGAGCTCTTGCAAAAGTATGGCATAGCCCACCATCTGTCGTCACCATACCGTCCTCAGACTAATGGAGCGGTGGAAGCAGCTAACAAGAACATCAAGAAGATACTACAGAAGACTGCGGACTCACACACAGACTGGCATGAGAAGTTGCCATTGGCTCTATGGGGTTACAGAACATCAATAAGGTCGTCAACAGGGGCTACCCCTTATTCTCTAGTTTATGGAATGGAGGCCGTGTTGCCAGTTGAATTGGAAGTTCCTTCACTAAGAGTTGCCGTGGAGAGCCAGATAACAGAAGTGGACTGGGTTAAGAGCCGCTATGATGAGTTAGCTTTGCTGGATGAAAGGCGTTTAAGGGCGCTGTATCATGTTCAGGGGTATCAACGGAGAGTTGCCAGAGCATTCAACAAGCATGTCAAAGATCGAGGTCTAAAGAAAGGGGATGTAGTGCTGAAAGAAATCAGAGCTCCAGTGTTCGATCCGCGGGGAAAATTCAAGCCAAGTTGGGGTGGGCCATACATTATCAAAGAGATATTGCCAGCAGGGGCTGTTCGCCTCATGGATTTAGATGGAATTGAGTTCGCTCGTCCAACTAATTTGGATCAATTGAAGAAATATCATGTTTGAAGCCTGCTAGGTTGAAAACCCGTAAGGGCGGCCTAGGCAAAAGTTAAGGCATAAGAACTACGTAAGACCTGATTCTCCATTCAAAAACAAAAAACAAAAAAACAAAAAAAAAAAAAACAAAAAAAAAAGAAGAAAAAAAAAAACCATGGAGATACGTAGGCAACCCATAAAGTTACCTTGGGTGCGGTCTAAATCAAACAAGAAAAATCCCAAGTTTGATTTATTATTGGCAATTTATTCAAAACTAAAATTGATTGACATAGCAATTCATTGGTATTAAGTAAAAGAACTATAAATATGCCATAAATATCCTATTCTATTGAGTCTTCAGTTTTTCTTGGGCTTCTTTGCAGCTCGCTCCTCAGCTTTCTTCTTCTCTCTTTCATGTCTTCTTTTCTTCCTCAAGTCATGTTCATAAGCTGTTGTCACTGCTTCCATAATATCTTCTCTGCAAGATCCAAGTTCGTTGTTCTTGATAAGTCCAAAAATCCTTTCTCTTCGAGTAGTCTCTCTCTCACCTAAATTGCTTTTCAACCATTCCTTATACTCGGGGCTCATCATATATGGACCATCAGTATTCGTAACTTGGGTTAGTATCAACTTGCTAGGCCATCGGTCCTTCGCCCAAGTCACTACAGAAAGACCCGCGGGCACCACAGGATAGTCACCTTTCAAGGAAGTGGGTATGGTTTGCATGGCGCCCATCTGACGAAGAACCCTTGAAGGCCAATAGAAGGAAGTAGACCTCAGTCCTATGAGTCTCACCATGGCGCATCCAGAAGTCCGCAGAAGCACCTGGTCACTGCAGCCCCATATGAATACAAACCACTTGACACTCCTCCAAGAAAGGGTTTGGAAGTAACCTAGCCAATCTCTCAATGAAAATTGCCCAGGTAGTTCAATGCGGCGAAGGCAGTAATGCTGGGGCTTGTATGGTGTAATGGCAACTGGTGACAAGAAATTCAGTCTTTCAAGCAACCACATCTGCAGTAGAATGGGGCTACCTCCTAAAGGAACCTTTGGGTCCTCATGAGTTTTATCCAAACCATTCAGGGTTTCAGCTAGCACCATGGGAATCAAGTTATGGCCCTTGGCAAGGAGAGGAATCAAGTCACAGATTTGAATGGGAACATGTGGAGTACCAGTGGAAATAAGAAAACGACCAATGAGGCAAAAGGCAAGAGCATGCTTAATAGGAAAGGTAAAATTCAAAATACCTTTACTATCACAAGCTAAAAAAGAGGTTGCCAATTTCATCAAGTCTACCATATGGTCCTTTACAAACGTAGAGGCATATTGTGAGTGAATCCCAAGTAGATTGGAGAAAGAAGTAAGAAAGCTTGGGCGAGGAGTAGGGAGAATGAAAGGACTTACCGTTGAAACTCCATACAATGCACAGAATTCCTCCATGGTTGGGCACAGTTCTTCATAGTTGAAGCGGAACACATGAACTTGAGGATCCCAAAAATATGTAGCAGCAGTCAAGAGGTTCGTTTCAAGCCTCACATGCCTCAAGGAGAGCAATGGATCCAAGCCAAAGCACTTGAACTCAGATTTTGCTTCAGCACTCATAACTCTCAAAAACCCTCCTAAAAATTTGTCTAGAGCCTCCATAATTTCTAATGAATGAATACAAGTAGGTTTAGGAACCTCTTGGATGTGTTTTTATAGGGAAAAGGTCACAAATCCAAGTTCAAATAGGAAAAAACCCATCAGAATAGGAAGTTTCCTATTCAAAGTGGGATTTCCGCTTCGGGCTCGGGTAACCACCCAGGCCTGGGCGGCTAGCCTCCAGAGGCCTGGTGGTCACCCAAGCCACTTTGTTTTGGTTTTGCTTCTCGCTTTGTCTCGCCTTGACGCGTGATCAAACCTCCTTCCAAATGAGATATTCAACACTTTTTGAGCTTAAAATCAATCAAATTCCATCTTGAAATCAATTCCTTGAATTGATTTTATGTTCAAAAGGGTTGAATATATTTCCCCTGTGTCATGCCAACTCAAGTGACAATGTGTTAAGTCACTTTCATCTTGCACCATGCTTGTTCTATCTTGATAAATTGATCATATATCCTCATTTCAAATCTTGATTTTCCATCCCACTTGGTTGAATATACTCATCACTTGAATATATTCTTCCATTTCAAAAGTGTATTCACTCTTTGAATATGCTTCTCAGCTTCAAATTCTCATTCTCTATCATACTTGGTTGAATATATTAATCACTTGAATATATTCTTCCATTTCAAAAGCATGTTCACCCATTGAATATGCTTCCTAGTTTCAGATCCTCATTATCACTTACTTGGTTAAATATATTCATCACTTGAATATATTTCTCCATTTCAATGGTATACTCATCACTCGAGTATACTTCTCAGATATTTCGTCACTTACTTGGTTAAGTATATCCATCGCTTGGGTATATTTCTCCATTTCAATGGTATGTTCATCACTTGAACATACTTCTCAGATCATTTGTCACTTACTTGGTTAAGTATATCCATCACTTGGGTATATTTTTCCATTTCAATGGTATACTCATCACTTGAGTATACTTCTCAGATATTTTGCCACTTACTTGGTTAAGTATATCCATCGCTTGGGTATATTTCTCCATTTCAATGGTATGTTCATCACTTGAACATACTTCTCAGATTATTTGTCACTTACTTGGTTAAATATATTCATGACTAGAATATATTTCTCCATTTCAATGGTGTACTCATCACTTGAGTACACTTCTCAGATTATTCTCTATCTTACTTGCTTAAGTATATCCATCGCTTGGATATATTTCTCTATTTCAATGGTATGTTTATCACTCAAACATACTTGTCACTTACTTGGTTAAGTATATTCGTGACTAGAATATATTTCTCCATTTCAATGGTGTACTCATCACTTGAGTACACTTCTCAGATTATTCTTATCTCACTTGGTTAAATATATCCGTCGTTTGGATATATTTCTCCATTTCAATGGTATGCTCATCACTTGAGTGTACTTCTCAGCTTACTTGGTTAAATATATCCATCACTTGGATACATTTCTCCATTTCAAAAGTATGTTCATCACTTGAACGTACTTCTCAGTCTTTTTCAATCATTAAGTATACTCATCACTTGAGTATATTTCTCAGCATCTTTTTCATCACTTGGTTAAATATGTTCGTGACCTGAATATATCTCTCCATTTCAAAAGTACACTCATCACTTGAATACACTTCTCAGATTATTCTTATCTTACTTGGTTAAATATATCCGTCGTTTGGATATATTTCTCCATTTCAATGGTATGCTCATCACTTGAGTGTACTTCTCAGCTTACTTGGTTGAATATATCTATCACTTGGATACATTTCTTCATTTCAAAAGTATGTTCATCACTTGAACGTACTTCTCAGTCTTTCTCAATCATTAAGTATCCTTATCACTTGAGTACACTTCTCAGATTATTCTTATCCTACTTGGTTAAATATATCCATCGCTTGGATATATTTCTCCATTTCAATGGTATGCTCACCACTTGAGTATACTTCTCAGATTTCATTCTCAGATTACTTAGTTAAATATATCCATCGCTTGGATATATTTCTCCATTTCAATGGTATGCTCACCACTTGAGTATACTTCTCAGATTTCATTCTCAGATTACTTGGTTAAATATATTCGCGACCTGAATATATTTCTCCATTTCAATGGTATACTCATCACTTGAGTATACTTCTCAGATATGTTGTCACTCACTTAGTTGAATATATTCGTGACCTGAATATATCTCTCCATTTCAAAAGTACACTCATCACTTGAGTATACTTCTCAGATTATTCTTTATCCTACTTGGTTAAATATATCCATCGCTTGGATATATTTCTCCATTTCAATGGTATGCTCACCACTTGAGTATACTTCTCAGATTTCATTCTCAGATTACTTGGTTAAATATATCCATCGCTTGGATATATTTCTCCATTTCAATGGTATGCTCACCACTTGAGTATACTTCTCAGATTTCATTCTCAGATTACTTGGTTAAATATATTCGCGACCTGAATATATTTCTCCATTTCAATGGTATACTCATCACTTGAGTATACTTCTCAGATTTTTTGTCACTCACTTGGTTAAATATATTCGTGACCTGAATATACAACGAATAAGTATAAGCTCTAATGCAATCCTAATACCATATTGTCACACCCCATTTTTGCACCACCTTACTAGGGCTCATCATTTCATGCATGTTTTTGTTTTGTTTTTGAGTCTAGTCACTTGCATTAGTTTTCTAGAGTCACAAGGACAATGGATATGAATTTTGGTTCAAATTGGAGTTGATCTTGAGGGATAATAAGAGCTTTTGTGACTTGAGGGACATAATCGTCTTTTAAGTCCCAAACTTTTCATTTGACCTTGGAATGATCTCCAAATTGTCAATTGGAGTTCATATGGATGCATAAGAGGTATTTCTAGGTTCAATTTGGTAAGTCAATGGCTCAGGATTAAAATGGCTCGATGTAGTTCAAGTTGGTTAATTGACCCTTCCTTGGGTTAGCTCTAATTGACTCACAATTACCAACCAAATCTTTTCAAATTGACTTTCATTAGTCATCATTTTACCCTCAAAAGTGTTTCATGAAGTTCAATTTTGATATGGCCTGATGATGAGTTTAGTGTGGTTATTTACGGATTATCCTTGAAGAATTAGTGCGAATCACAGCATGAGATTTTTGGTTAAAATGAAAAGAAAATTATTTTATTAAATTAGCCATTTTTATCATGACACTAACACGTGTACGTATGTGATGAGTGTGTGTACGCACATACGATACATGTGCATGCGTGTTAGCGGTCAGTCTCCCAATTTTTATAAAAGACAATTTCCTTTTCCTATTCAGATTAGAAGTCTTTTATCATTATAAAATACCTTTTGATTATTCTCCAAGGAAAGCTAGTCCAGGAAGGAAAGGGAAACTCCAGATTTCAGCTATAAATACTCTCTTAATGTCTTTAAACAAGGAAGAGGAGAAGAGGGTTTGGAGGGAGTGAAATTCGTCATAATTCAGCAGCAGATTTTCTGAAAACCAGCAGTCGTATTTTAATCATAACTTTTTCATCCGAAGTCAGAATTTGATGAAATTAGTCTTGTTAGAAAGCTAATTCAATTCTCTACAACTTTGTATTTCACAAGCTTTGTCCAAATCCAACGTTTTCATACCCAAAAACGCGATTGAAGTTGCTGCTGCTGCAAAGTGACGAAAATCACTTTTCTTTTCTCTTGTTCTCTTTTTGTTTTCTATTTCTTTTCAAAGTTGAGTTGAGTTTTGATCTCTTTGCTGTGATACCACTTTGACAAAGAGGAGGATTCGTGTTGGTTTGATTCACTCTAAAGACCTGAGGAGCCACGAACAATTACAAACACAAGGGGAGCCACTTTATGCATTAATACTTGAGTGTTTGAGAGAGAATAAGGTATTCTCCTTCTCTATTCAAGCTTAAACTAGGTTTTCATATGGGTTAGGCTTATTGCATGTTAAAAGTAGCCTTTTTTATCATGTATTAACACTCTAGCTAGTTAATATACATGGAATATCTATTGTTTATCTACTGTTTAGCATGCTTTAGGGCTGTCCTTTAGGTTTTTAATGCATAGTTATGATTCTTGTGCTCCTGTTTGTCCTTGTGCTAGGATTAGTGTCATTGCATGTTAGAGTTAGGATTTTCATCATGTTATATTGCTTTAGTTAGTTAATATGCATGATTTAATTTCTGTTTAGTTTGGTTTTAGCATGATTAAAGTATGTTTTGTATGTTTTTAAGCATATTTGTGAGTTTAGGGTTTTAGAGTCATTGTTTTGTGTTTGTTTTCATATAGCATGATAAAGTAGACTTTTTTATTTGGTTTTTCTTCGTGTTTGCTGTATATGTTTTTCATATGGAGTAAACATGATAGTTTTGCATGCATGTTAGTATGTTTTAGGGTTTTTATGCATGATATGGTTCTAGGAATATGTTAGGACTTATTATTGTTCGCTGTTTTTGCTATTGGCATGCTTAGTGGATGATTTTAGGTCATAATACTATTCTGTCCAGATTTGCATGTTAGTGTTTTTGCATGGTTTTGAGCACTTGTAAGGGTGCAAATAGGTGTGGTGTTTGTCCTATGGCAAATAGGGCTGCTCATGTCTGAAATAGCTAATGTTTGGAGTAATTGCGCTCAGGTAAGTGGGTGTGAAGGTGCCCCAATTCACCTTTCTTTCTTATCCCTTCTCTTCTCCCTATTTAGGGTTAATTTTTAATATGATCCTATGGTTTAATTAGAGGTTTCCTTAACCAACAAAATTCTGGTTTTTATTAAAGTTTCCATTTTGTGGATTTCTTTCCTAAAATCAAACTTTCTATCATATTCAACTCTTTTGATCAAATAAGGAAACCTAGGGTTTTAACCATAGGTTTATATTAGGTCTTAACCCTATTTCTAATCGAACTACGTGGACTTTGATCCATGTATTTCGTTGCATGGTACGTAGGCGCTCTTCGTGAGGCTCAAGTCCGTTCTAGGATCCAAGCATCCTAGGCTTCTTTTTGTTTTGTTTTGTTCTTCTTTATTTTCTGTTTTTATGTGCTTATTATGCATGGATGGATGAATGAAATATATGATATGCATACAATTCTTGTGATGATATACTTGCTGATTTTTGTATGGGAAAGATCTTAATTTAGCCCAAATGAACTGAGAGACCGAAAGGGTGACATGGGTGCCTATAGGCTTTGCCTAGAACCTTCCCATGTCATAACTTAGCCTCCGAATCCCCGATTTCTTTGGTTTTCAAAAGATTGGTTTTTGCCTTTCCTTTTTTTATGGAGTCATTCAAATTGTTTTCCTAAAACAACCTGATTTTTAGGGTTTTCCTTGTTTCCTTTAAAAAATAAGGTGGCGACTCCTTTCCTTTTTCTTTTTTCAAATCCATTTTCTTTCAATCCCTTGTGGGCCCAATTTCCGGGGTTCACACATATCATGCATAAAAACCTTAGAATGACCTATATGAATGCAAGAACTATCATAGTTATTCTATATGTAAAACATATACAGCAACTATGAAGAAAACAAATAAGAAACCCTATACTAACATGCTGTATGAAACTAACCTAAAACAAGGACAATAAAAGCTTTAAACTCACAAACATGCTTGAAAACACACAAAACAACCTCTAAACATGCTAAACTCACATTAAACAAAACTTAAATCATGCATATTAACTAACTAAAGCAATAGAACATGATAAAAATCCTAACTTTAACATGCTATAACGCTATTCTAAAACAAGGACAATAGCAGCCCCAAAATCACAACTATGCTTTAAATCCTATGAAACAGTCCTAAAGCATGCTAAACCCATCATAAACAGCAAGTATTTCATGTATATTAACTAGCTAAAGTATTAATACATGATACAACAGCTATCTTTAACATGCAATAAGCCTATTCTATAAGAAAACCCTAGTTTAAGCTTGAATAGAGGGGAAGAATACCTTAGGAAAGCTTCCTTGCTGCTGTAGAGACTCTCCTCTTGACTTGTGAATGACTTGAATCAATGTTCTCCAAAGCTACAACAGGACCTCTAGCTCTCCTTCAAGTCTCTCTCTCTTATTCTCTCTCAAACACTCAGGTTTTAATGCATCAAGTGGCTCCCTTGTGCTAAAGCATAGGAGGGTATTTATAGACTTCAATTAGGATTAACCAATAGCTGGGATTAAAACCCTAAGAATTAATCCAAGGGCTATTAGAGACCCCTTGGGGCTTAGGTAACTCAGGAGTTACCAAAAATTAGAAGGAAACACGTTCAAAAGAGTCCTTGTACGTTAAAATTGGAAGAAGTCCGCTTCAGCAAGGAAGTAGAGTGAAAATAGGAAAGTGGTCTCGGGTGACCACCAGGGCCTGGGCGGCTAGCCACCAAGGCCCAAGCGGCTAGCCGCCTAGGGCTGGGTGGTCACCCGAGCCTACTTCAGATTTTTGCCCTATTTTGACTCCTTTCCCTTCTAGGAGTGTTTCAGGGGTCAAATTAAGTCCGATTTTGATGAAACAAAAGCCAAAACGACCGTGTTTCGATGAGGAATACATTTTTGAACATTTTGGGGTGAAAACCACTAACCATGGGGGCATGGTTAGGTTTGACAAAGGTGGTTAACCGCTATACTCTACCTTTAGTAAGCATAGGCATGCACATAGGATCAAACCAAATGCTTTCCATATCAAAATTAAACTTTATAAAACACTTTTAGGGATAAAATGATGACTAATTAAAGTCAATTTGAAAAGATTTGGTTGGTAATTGTGAGTCAATTAAAGCTAACCCAAAGGAGGGTCAATTAACCAACTTGAACTACATCGAGCCATTTTAATCCTGAGCCATTGATTTATCAAATTGAACCTAGAAATACCTCATATGCATCCATATGAACTCCAATTGACAATTTGGAGATCATTTCAAGGTCAAATGAAAATTTTGGGACTTAAAAGACGATTATGCCCCTTAAGTCACAAAAGCTCTTATTATCCCTCAAGATCAACTCCAAATTGAACCAAAATTCATATCCATTGTCCTTGTGACTCTAAAAAACTAATGCAAGTGACTAGACTCAAAAAAAAAAAACAAAATCATGCATAAAATGATGAGCCCTAGTAAGGTGGTGCAAAAATGGGGTGTGATAGAAGCCCCTCATTGGCGAACAAGTTACACTTGTGAACCAATGATAAAGAACAACCCATTTTTGCCAAAAAAACCTGGAGAAATCACACATTGACACCAACAATGATAGGAAGTTGAAAACCTGGGATTGAAATAAGGAAGTGCATTCAAGTCATGAGTATACTTAAACCACTGGGGGTTGAGAATTGATAAGAGAAGCATATTCAAGCCACTACGAATGAACATACTTTTGAAATGGAAAGATATATTCGAGTCATGAATATATTTAACCAAGTGATTGAAAATGAGATCTGAGAAGCATATTCAAGGAATACACTTTTGAAATGGAGAAACATATTCAGGTCACGAATATATTTAACCAAGTAATTGACAAAGATTGAGGAGTATATTCAAGTGATGAATATACTTTTGAAATGGAGAAATATATTCAGGTCACGAATATATTTAACCAAGTATGTGACAAAGATTGAGAAGCATATTCAAGTGATGAACATACTTTTGAAATGGAAAAATATATTCAAGTGATGAATATATTTAACCAAGTAAGTGACAATGATCTGAGAAGTATATTCAAGTGATGAACATACTTTTGAAATGGAGAAATATATTCAAGTGATGAATATATTTAACCAAGTGATTGAAAAAGACTGAGAAATATACTCAACTGATGAGTATATCTTTGAAATGGAGAAATATATTCAGGTCACGAATATATCTAACCAAGTGATTGAAAAAGACTGAGAAGTACATTCAAGTGATGAATATACTTTTGAGATGGAGAAATATATTCAAGTGATGAATATATTTAACTAAGAAGTGACAATGAGCTGAGAAGTATGTTCAAGTGATGAATATACTTTTGAAATGGAGAAATATATTCAAGTGATGAATATATTTAACCAAGTAAGTGACAATGAGCTGAGAAGTATGTTCAAGTGATGAACATACTTTTGAAATGGAGAAATATATTCAAGTGATGAATATAGTTAACCAAGTAAGTGAGAATGAGCTGAGAAGTATGTTCAAGTGATGAACATACTTTTGAAATGGAGAAATATATTCAAGTGATGAATATATTTAACCAAGTAAGATAGAGAATGAGGATTTGAAACTAGGAAGTATATTTAAAGGGTGAATATACTTTTGAAATGGAAGAATATGTCCAAGTGATGAATATATTCAACCAAGTGGGATGGAAAATCAAGATTTGAAATGAGAATGTATAATCAATTTATCAAGATTGAACAAGCATGGTGCAAGGGGAAAGTGCCTTAACACATTGTCACTTGAGTTGGCATGGCACAAGGGAAATATATTCAACCCTTTTGAACATAAAATCAATTCAAGGAATTGATTTCAAGATGAAATATGTTTGATTTTAAGCTCAAAAAGTGTTGAACATCTCATTTGGAAGGAGGTTTGATCACGCGCTAAGGCGAGACAAAGTGAGGAACAAAGCCAAAACAAGGTGGCTTGGGTGACCACCAGGCCTCGGGAGGCTAGCCGCCCAAGGCTTGGGTGGTTACCCGAGCCACATGCTGAAAATTCTGGGTTTTTAAATACAAGGGGGCACTATTCATACCCCCCATTCAACCCAACCCGAAAATGGAGAGTTTCTCTCTCTAAACCCATACCCCATTTTGCAAAATCACTCCAACACCTAAAGGCATTCAAATCCACACTTCAAGATTGATTCATATACATTAAATAGCATCATTAGCACCCAATTTCACATCAAAAACAACAAATTTGCAGCACTTTGCAAATCAAAAACCCATTAAACCCATTTTTGTTCAAAACAAGCTAGTTCATCCACTATGGATTCCAATGAAGCTCCCACTTCAAAGTATCCATTCCTTGATTCAAAGAGTAGATACAAAGCTCCAAGATATGATGTTCCTCAAGGGAAATTACTCCTAGAACCAAGGAATCATCTCTCCTTTCTCCATTCCAAGCAAGAGGTAAGCTTACCCAACTTAAACTTTTCTTTGAAATTTTCATTTTTGTTGGTTGAAATGCATTCCCATGAACTCTCTATGAGTATTCCTAGCAATGTTTGCAATGCCCATTGATTTTGGCAAGGATTGGATGTGAAAAGAATTCAATTTCAAAGCCCACCAAGTGTTTGACAAAATGCCTAAGTGATGAAAGATCATCCAATCTTTGTAAAATTGATGTGTATTGCAAGGCAAAATCGTAGGCATTCATTTCTAATTGATTTTAGAAACAAAACCAAGCATTTTCATGAACTTTAAAAAACAAAGTTTGCTATATTTTTGAAAAACCAATGTTTTCATGAACAAGGTTTGCTTATTTTTTCCTTAAAAAACCACTTTTGAAAACAAAGTTTACTTATTATTTCCTTTGAAAAATCAATGTTTTCATAGACTTGAAATGCATGGTTTACCAATGTTCATGAGTTTGAAGAACAAAGCCAATGTTTTCATAAACTTTCAAAGCAAAGTTTACTTGTTCATGAACTAAAAGACTTAGCTTTTGAAAAGCCAATTATCAATGCTTGCCCATAATTTTTACACTAACTAGATGAGTAATTCTCTTGATTAGCCAAACTTCCAAGACCTACGCACAAGGTCTTCCATAAAGAACCTCACTGGGTGGTGGAAACACATGGAATACACCCAACCTACTGCGAGAGACATCATTAAAAAGGCGGGTTTTGGTTGGTTCCTTGACTCTTTATGGAATGAACAATGGGACAGGCAATCCCTATTTGCCTTAGCTGAGTTATGGTGGGATACCACCAACACCTTTCACTTTAGTTTTGGGGAGATGACCATGACTCCCAAAGATTTTTCAATCATCACCGGCCTAAGTCTCAAGGAAAAGAGGTTGGCATATTATGGGGATGCCAACACAGATGGTGATTACCTCCTGTCTATGTTGGGAATGGACATAGAGGCAAGCTCACGCGGTGTTAGGCGGACATGGCTATTTGAGAACTTTGCCAATCAAGAAGAAGGTGCGAGAGTGGATCCCGAGTGCATGGCTAGGGCATTCCTGATTTACATGCTCTCTTACACTCTCTTTGTTGGTGCCAATGACATGGCACAACTGGGCTATCTTGCTTGCATGGTGGATGTTCACAAGATTGGGAGGTTCAACTAGGGAGGAGCAGCACTGGCCACTATGTATAGATCTATGTCTGACATGTCCCGAGGGGTTTCCAAGAACTTTGGCGGGCTTCCATTTGTCTGGGAGGTAAATAAAAATGTTTAATTTTTAAATTCCTCTCAAACTTGATTTGATTTTAACTGTTTTCTTGGATTTTAACAGATATGGTACCATGAGTATTTGGGACTATGCCACCCCACACTAGACAATGAAATATAGGAATGGCCCATACTCGGGAATTACGCTCCTAGCAAGATAGCTGTGCGTGCCCCCAACAAGCATGACTATGCCCATGCAAGGGCATACTTGGCGAGTCTGAATGCCGACATGGTAATCCACCTTCCTCATTCTTTTCTTTCTTTCATTTTTATCTTGCCATTTTTATTATCTTGCTCATCGATTTTTCAACTTCAACAGATAGAATGGAGCCCATGGGGATTGTGGGAAGCTAGGCTACGCAGGAGGTGTGTGTCCTGCTTAGAACTGATTGGGAAGAGGGTACTCTTTGAGGGTCCCTCAGGGCGGTATTGATACTTGGGAGAGCGCGTCCTTGGGCAAGTGAAAGGACATGTGGCACACAGACTCCTTGGATGGGGATGAGTTGATGGAGGCTCTAACTGGGTGGGATGCTAAGGAGTTCACCTCGCCTAATACTGATTATATGACCTTCTGCAATCAATTCTTGATGTGTCCTAGGGTCATTGGTTTCCCACCTCAAGGGGTGAGTCTCTATCCCATTCTTTTTATTATTGATTTCTGCAAGTATTCCTCTTAGGCAAATTATTTATTGTAGGGCCGGTGAGCTCGTGGACATAGTTCCACAGTAGGGTCATCCACGGGCATGACTCATGGTGCTGATGATTGTAAGATGGAGGGAATTGCACAACCACCTCTCCCAGTTCTTGATTGGCAAGTGAACCTGTGCAATGGGTTGGAGTTTATGAGGGTTGATATTACTCACCCCACTTTCGATGAAGTCCCCAAGATTAACTCGAGCTACGAGAATGTAAGCTCTATGCCTTTGCCTTCCTTGAAACCTTTTTCATCATTTATTAACCATGTTCATTTTTAGGTTCCTCGGGAGTATGCACAAGACTGCCTCGAACTCAGCGAAGGATTAAGGCGAGATCTTGTTAGGATGAGCTTAGCCAACTCCGTGCTAGAAGGGCGTTTAAATCCCACCGTAAGACAATCCCTTGTTCATTCCAATCATAGGAGCTAAAGACATTACCCTTTTTATTAATGGATTTTCTTTGCAACAAGTCTCCACACTACGTCCACCATAACCAATGCCACCCCAAAGGATTCCTCATGCTAGGTCGTGGTAGAGGCGAGTCAAGCAGGAAGAGAAGGACAACGGGGGATCATTAGCTTAGCTTAACCTCTTGCTTGTAAACAAATGGAACATCCCTTTCTTTTTTTTTATGCTTTGTATCCTCTCTTTGAACACTTTCTTTGGTACTTCTATTGGACTTTTGGAATTCCATTGTGATGATTCACTCATGTTTTTATGCAAAAATAAGCTCAAAATAAGCTTCCCAAGGTCACACAACCATATAGGGGTCAAATAGGGTAAGAAATAAGCAAAACTGGGCAAAATAGGAAAACAGCCTCGGGTGACCACCCAGGGCTGGGCGGCTAGCCACCCAAGCCCAGGTGGCTAGCCGCCCAGGCCTGGATGGTCACCCAAGCCCGAAGCAGAAATCCCACTTTAGATAGGAAACTTCCTATTTTGACGGGTTTTCTCCTTCTAAAACTCGGATTTGTGACCTTTTCCCTATAAAAACACATCCAAGGGGTCCATAAACCTACTTGCATTCATTCTTTAAAAATTATGGAGGCTCTAGACAAGTTTTTAGGAGGGTTTTTGAGAGTTATGAGTGCTGAAGCAAAATCTGAGTTCAAATGCTTTGGCTTAGATCCATTGCTTTCCTTGAGGCATGTAAAGCTTGAAATGAACCTCCTAACTGCTGCTACATATTTTTGGGACCCCCAAATTCATGTATTCCGCTTCAACTATGACGAATTGTGCCCAACCATAAAGGAATTCTGCGCGTTGTATGGTGTTTCACCGGTAGGTCCTTTCATTCTCCCTACTCCTCGCCCAAGCTTTCTTACTTCTTTCTCCAATTTCCTTGGGATTCACCAACAATATGCCTCTATATTTGTAAAAGACCACATGGTAGACTTGATGAAATTGGTAACCTTTTTTTTTGGCCTATGATAGCAAAGGTATTTTGAAATTTACCTTTCTTATTAAACACGTACTTGCCCTTTGCCTTATTGGTCGTTTCCTTATTTCCACTGGTACTCCACATGTTCCCATACAAATTTGTGAGTTGATTCCTTTCCTTACCAAGGGCCATAACTTGATTCCCATGGTACTAGCTGTAACCTTGAATAGCTTGGATAAAACTCATGAGGACCCAAAAGTTCCTTTAGGAGGTAGCCCCATTCTGTTGCAGATGTGGTTGCTTGAAAGACTGAAATTCTTGTCACCCACTGTCATTACACCATACAAGCCCCAGCATTACGGTCTTCATCGCATTGAATTGCCTAGAAAATTTTCATTGAGGGATTGGCTAGGTTACTTCCAAACCCTTTCATGGAGGAATATCAAGTGGTTCGTCTTCATATGGGGCTGCAATGAACAGGTACTTCTGCGCACTTCTGGATGTGCCATGGTGAGACTCATAGGGCTGAGGTCTACTTCCTTTTATTGGCCTTCAAGGGTTCTTCGTCAGATGGGTGCCATGCAAACCATACCCACTTCCTTGAAAGGTGACTATCCTGTGGTGCCTGCGGGTCTTTCTATAGTGACTTGGGTGAAGGATCGATGGCCTAGCAAGCTGACACTAACCCAAATTACAAATACTGATGGTCCATATATAATGAGCCTCGAGTACAAGGAATGGTTGAGAAACAATTTAGGCGAGAGAGAGACTATCGGTAGAGAACGGATTTTTGGACTTATCAAGAATAATGAACTTGGATCTTGCAGAGAAGATATTATGGAAGCAGTGACAGCAGCTCGTGAACATGACTTGAGGGAGAAAAGAAGACTCAAAAGAGAAAAGAAGAAAGCTGAAGAGCGGGCTACAAAGAAGCCCAAGAAAAATTGAAGACTCAATAGAATAGGATATTTATGGCATATTTATAGTTCTTTTACTTAATATCAATAAATTGCTAATCACTTTTAGTTTTGAATAAATTGCCAATAATAAATTAAATTTGGGATTTTGTTGTTTGATTTAGACCACACCCAAAGTGACTTTATGGGTTGCCTACGTATCTCCATGATTTTTTCTTTTTTTCTTTTTTGTTTTGTTTTGTTTTGTTTTGCTTTTTTTTTTTTTTTTTTTTTTGTTTTTTTTTTTTTGAATGAAGAATCAGGTCTTACGTAGTTCTTATGCCTTAACTTTTGCCTAGGCCGCCCTTACGGGTTTTCAACCTAACAAGCCTCAAACATGATATTTCTTCAATTGATCCAAATTAGTTGGACGAGCGAACTCAATTCCATTTAAATCCATGAAGCGAACAGCTCCTGCTAGCAATATCTCTTTGATAATGTATGGTCCACCCCAACTTGGCTTGAATTTCCCTCGCGGATCGAATATTGGAGCTTTGATTTCTTTCAACACTACATCCCCTTTCTTTAGACCCCGATCTTTGACATGCTTGCTGAATGCTTTGGCAACTCTCCGCTGATACCCCTACACATGATACAGCGCCCTTAACCGCCTTTCATCTAATAACGCTAACTCATCATAACGGCTCTTAACCCAGTCCACTTCAGTTATCTGACTCTCCACAATGACCCTTAGTGAAGGAACTTCTAGTTCAATTGGCAACACGGCCTCCATTCTATAGACTAGAGAATAAGGGGTAGACCTTACTGACGTTCTGTAACCTCATAGAGCCAACGGTAACTTCTCATGCCAGTCTGTGTGCGTATCTGCAGTCTTCTGTAGTATCTTCTTGATATTCTTGTTAGTTGCTTCCACTGCTCCATTAGTCTGAGGACGGTATGGTGACGACAGATGGTGAACTATGCTGTACTTTTGCAAAAGCTCATGGGTTTCTTTCTGAAAGTGCTGGCCATTGTCTGAGATAACTTCATGTGGTACCCCATATCGATAGATGATGCTGTGCTGTATGAACTGTGGTACCTTCTTGGCACTTAGGGTCTTGAAAGATGCTGCTTCCACCCATTTAGTGAAGTAATCGATGGCAACCAGGATGTATTCATGCTCATTTGACGCCCTTGGCTTGATTTGTCCGATGATATCTATCCCCCATACCGCGAACGGCCATGGTGATGACATACTTGTTAAAGGCATAGAAGGCAAATGTTGTCCGCTGGCGAACAGTTGGCACTTATGGCATTTCTTGACATGCGCATGGCAATCTCTTTCCATGGTAGACCAATAATAGCCTAGCCTCATGATTTTCTTAGCCAACATATAGCCATTCATGTGCGGAGCCCCTATTCCTTCATGGATTTCTTTAATCAAATGCTTAGCCTTCTCCTCGGTGACACACAGCAGGTGGATCCCATCGTATGATTTTCGGTGTAGCTTTCCTCCACAAAGTACATAGTGACTTGCTAGCCGTCTTAAGGTTTTTCTATCGATTCGAAAGGCTCCTTCTGGGTATTCTCTTTCTTCAATGAACTTCTTTATGTCGTGGAACCATGGATTGCCATCATTCACTTCCCCTTCTCAGATTGCACAATAGTACACAGGCTTGTCTCTGCATTCTATCACCAACGGTTTCACATTTCCTCCCTCAGGTATCTCCACCATGGATGCTAGGGTTGCCAAGGCATCGGCGAACTGGTTCTTGTTCTTTGACAGGTAATTGAACTCTATCTCTGAGAACTCCTTGGTTAGAGCTTCCAGATAGGCATGGTATGGCAACAGCTTTTCATCCCAAGTTTTCCATTCCCTTTTATCTGACAAATGATTAGCGCCGAGTCCCTGAACACTTCCAATTCTTTGATCCCCAGCTCAAGTGCGGCCTCCAATGCCAGGATGCAAGCCTCGCACTCAGCAATGTTGTTGGTAGCTTCGAAACCCAACTTGACCGCCAATGGTATGAATGCTTCTTCAGGTGAAACCAATAGAACTCCTATCCCATAACCCTTCTTATTGGCTACCCCATCGAAGTATACTTTCTAAGTCTTGTTCCCAATTTCTAGCACGTCCTCATCTGGAAACGGAGTGGATGATGACACAGGACAGCTGGCTAGGTAATCTGCGATGATGCTCCCCTTGATAGACTTTTGATTTACATACTTAATGTCGAATTCGTTGAGGAGAATTGACCATCGAGCAGTTCTAGTATGATAACTACTGGCCTCTCTATCAAGTATTTCAATGGATCCATGCGACTTATCAAGAACACTTCGAAGGACATCATGTAGTGTCGGAGTTTCTACGTCGCCCGTACTAGTGCCACACAAGCCTTTTCAATTGCATTGTACTTCACTTCATAGTCTGTCATTTTCTTGTTTAAGTAGTAAATGGCATTTTCCTTTGTCGATCCTTCAAGATATTGGGCTAACATAGCCCCCGTCGCGGTTTCGGTGACTGTTAAGTATAACAAAAGCGATGCACCTTGCCATGGGGGAACTAAGATTGGAGGGTTGCTCAAGTATCTCTTAATGGTCTCAAAGGCCTCTTGGTATTCTTCGTTCCATACTTTTAGCACACCTTTCTTAAGCAATTTGAAGATTGGTTCACAAACCATGGTCAAGTTAGCAATAAATCGACTTATGTATTGAACTCTTCCCAGAAAACCCCGGATCTGCTTCTCAATGCTAGGCAGCTCCATCTCTACAATGGCTTTTATCTTCCCTGGGTCCACTTTGATGCCCCTCTGAGTGATCATAAACCCTAATAGCTTGCCTGCGGTGACACCAAAAGCACACTTCTGTGGGTTTAGACGGAGATTGTGCTTCTTTGCTCGCTCTAGGAATTTCTCTAGTGCCTTGAAATGCCCTTCCCTATCCACGGACTTCACGATCATATCATCTACGTAAACCTCAACTTCCTTATGGATCATATCATGCAATAGGGTTGTAGCTGCTCTTTGGTAAGTAGCCCAGCATTTCTTAAGCCAAAAGGCATTACCTTGTAACAGTACGTCCCCCATTGCGTGATAAAAGCTGTTTTCTCCATGTCTTGAAGTGCCATCTTTATCTGATTATACCCAGAGAATCCGTCCATGAAGGAAAGGAGTGTATGTCCCACTATACTGTCCACCAACACGTCGATATAGGGTAAAGGAAAGTCATCCTTAGGACTTGCGGCATTGAGATCTCGAAAATCAACACACATCCTCACTTTCCCATCTTTTTTAGGCACAGGAACTATGTTTGACAACCACTCAGGATACTCCACACCTTGGAGGAACCGTGCGTCTAGTTGTTTAGTTACTTCTTCTTTTACTTTTAGAGCCCATTCTGGCTTTAATCTTCTGAGTTTCTACTTTATCGGCTTCTGTAGGGAATTAGTGGGGATATAGTGTTGCACGATATCAGGGTCAATGCCATGCATGTCTTCATAAGACTATGCAAAAGCCATGATATTGGCTTTTAAGAGGGAGATCATTCTTTCTTTTTCAACAAGAGAGAGGGTTTTCCCAATTTTAACTATTCTTGGCAATTCATTCGTCCCTAAGTTGATTGATTCCAATTCATCCATATTAGGTTCAGTGACGCCCCTTTTCCTTTGCTTAACGAGCTCCGGGGGGACATCGTTCCTAGGATCTATATCCATGCCATAAATATCCATAGAGGAGAGAAAAGAGACACTACATATATAGAGAAAGAAAGCACACTTTATTGACTAGGAATAGTAGGAATGACACACAAAAGAAGAAAGAAAATAAACAAATCTGTATCACCACTATAACTCCACAAAGTGAGTTAAGTAGGTACATCTTATTGAATTAGGGTAATATTACTAAACTAAGACACCTACAAGCTGCTATCAGGTAGGCCAAGGTCTTCTTCTTCGTGGATCTCCGCAATGACACCACTTTTAAGGTACCAATTGAGAAGTGGCATGGTAGCATGGCTAATGGACGAATCCTAGAGTTCTTCAATGGTCGAGTCTTCCAAAGTGAAGATCATATCTTGGAACATTTCAGTCATAGCCCCTGTATCAAGGTTCTCTACCCAATCCTCCTCTTTCTTTTCCCAGAACTCATCATTGATGGCTTCATCATCCACCATTTTAGCTGTGATTGCATACCACTCGGTGAAGAAGATTTCAAATCCCGAAACTCTGGTCTTGGTGGCTTGGTCAAAGCTAGGGTTCTGGAAACCCGTAATATAGAAAATCATTCCCTTCTTTGACGAAGTAACCATTCAAAGTGGGCCGATACCGGCGAAATCCTCAGGTCTGGCACCCTTCCCTCGGCTTTGGCTCTTACTTTCTCCTTGTTTCTTTTCAGCATTTCCACATGATCATTTTTGGAGGGCTCATATCCTAGCCCGAAGGTATATGAGGTGACACGGCTCTGAACAGACTTAGGGACCCCTTGTTGGCGACAACCTAGCCCCATGCCTGGAAAGAAACTTATTCTTCTCATGATTTCACCGACGTGCAAATTGCCATGGGGGTAAAAGTCCAAGGGTATTAACTCACCCTTCTCAAGTTCTTTCTCAATGCATTAGACATAGTCAAACCCAGATAATGGTATCACCGCTGATTCTGGTTGTATTTCACAGATAGGCACGCCTGTGAGTTTCAATTCATAGTCCCCTTGAAGTGTTACTATGGCTCCTTCATAAGGGAACTTCACCTTTTGATGGAGTGAAGATGGTACAGCCCCAGCAGGATGGATCTGAGGTCGGCCCAATAGCAAGTTGAAACATGACGGCACATCCAACACTTATAATTCCACCCTGAATTCAGTTGGTCCCATGATAAGAGGCAAAGTAACCATCCCTATTACTTCTCGGCGGGTGTTATCATAAGCTCTTACGGTCTGCCCGGATGGCGTGAAGTCGGTGGGTCCCAGACCCAAGACTGTGGCAGTTCTGAGAGGGCATACATTCAATGTAGACCCATTATCAATAAAGACAATAGGAACTCTCTTCCCCATAGTGTCGATGGTCACATAGAGAGCTTGGGAATGACTTGGCCCGCTTTTAGGTAGGTCCACATCGGTGAACACAATAGTTGAGTTCTTGGGAGTTGGGTTCACCAAATGTACTAGTCCCTCGGGGGATGTATTAACGAGCACTTGTATTTGATTCAGCAGTTTCAACACGGTCTGTCTGTGCTTATGCGAGGCCATGAGCAAACCCAAAATAGTGATGTTGGCATTGGTCTTCTTCAGCTACCTAAGCACCTCATCTTCTTCTTCTTGCAAGCTAAGACGCCTCTGCCCTTCCAAATCTTCTAACGGGTTCTTAGATTCTAGGTGTGGAAGCTTGAAGTGACGACCTCCTCTCGTTATATGATCCAACTCATCATCGCTAGCCCATATGTCATGGACTTCCTTGGAGTCATTCATTAAGTCATCCCATTTTATCATGTCAATGCTCTCCATTTCCATTGGCAAGTCATCCCAACCTATAAGGGACTATCAGCTCATCTGATATTGGACTTAGGCTTGAGTACAGCACATGGTAATCAAATTTCCCCAATGATTAACCCAATAGGCCAACATAAGGATCCCCTGCTTCGTATCTTTCTTTTAGCTCTTGTTGGATTGACTTCTTTGGCAATGACAAAACTTTTTGGTCAATGAGGTCTTGAATGATCTTCTTAAGCATAGAACAAGCCTTGGTGTCATGGCCGGGTGCACGATGGTATTGGCAATATTAGTGAGGGGTTGATGGCCTTGGCTTTGGTGGGAGTGGCATGATAAGGCTTTTGTTGCAGCAAAAGGTGAAAAGACGGATTAAGGTCATGGGGAGTGGAGTGTATTGTCTTATGGGCCGGCGAGGGCGAGATGATTCTACCCCAATGGCATTTATGGTGTTAGGTGGGGGTGTGTTATTATATGATGGGAGAGCATTTCGGGTGACATTTGGACGGCTTGGTGGTGAGATGACTTGCTTGTCAATGAGATCTTGGACTTAGTGGCGAAGGCAAATACAACAGTTGGTGGCATGGCTTTTGGATTGGTGGTACTTGCAGTACTCATTCTCGTTGTAGTTCTTGGGTCGAGTGGCTTCAATAGGTCATGACTTACGAGCTTTCCAAGGACTCTTTCGAGCGGCATGAATAGATCAGTGAATTGGCGAGGTGGGTTGACATCATTGAGAGAAAAGGATCGAATGGGTTAAGTTATGGTGTTGACCTCGGCATTGTTCTTCCCAGTAAAGTTTGTCTTGCGACTCCTTACTTTCCTCAGTTTTGATTATCCCATCATTAATAGCATCCTCAACTTGCGTGCCAAGCCCAATGAGAGCTTTGAAATTCGGGAAATAGTGGGCAAATAGGTGCTTGTGGTACACGGGCAGCAAGTTCTTAACCACCAACTGAATTTGGTCCTCCTCACTTAGCTTATCCGTCATTCTCGAAGCCTTTTGTCTCCACCTTGTAATGTAAGCGGAGAAAGTTTCATGAGTCCCTTGCTTTGTAGTTTTCAAGTCTCTTCGAGTAACGTCCACCTCTGTATTGTACTTGTAGTGCTCCGAGAACTCATTGCATATATCTTCCCAAGTCTGAGTCCTGCTCTCATCCAAGGATAAGAACCATTTCAAGGCGGAAGTGGCCAAGGTTTCATGGAACATTTGAGCTAAAAGCTCGTCAGTGGCCCCTCGAGGGTGCATAGCTCGCACATACATCTTCAAATGAGTCTTAGGGCAACCCGTCCCATCGAATTTCTCTAACTCCGGCATCTTGAATTGCAATGGAATACAAGCCGTTGGAAATAGAGATAAAGTCCACACATCGACCATGTCATCGGTCCTACAAATCCCTTTTATGGTTCTCTCCAATGCTTCTACCTTGCTAGCCAACACGGAATCACTGCTAGAACCTTTCCCTTTGGTTTCCCCTTCTAGATTGATGACCACAGGCTTCGAACTACTTTCCCCCCTTATCTTAGTGTTCTCATTGGATTGAGGTCCCTCTTCGGTGCCAGCCCCATGAGGTATACCCAAGGAATGGGCCTTAGAGCTGTTTTGTTCGAGATCCTCCATCTTCTGTTGGTTCTCTTGAGCCATTTTCAATGCTGTGTCGGATGTCTCGACGGTATGGTCAAGCCTGGTCATGATGGCTTTTAGGCAAGCCTCAAGGTCAAAGTGCCCCTCACTAGTTCTTTCGTTAGCCATGTTTGTCTGATGGATAGATTCAACACTCACTAGACGCCCTTGCGGATTGCGGATCCAAGCCAACACGTCTATAGATAGAAAAGTTTTAACTTTTAGCCTAAAGACTTGTCCTAAACTCTGTATTTTCCTTAACGAATTCAGTCTTTACACCGTATTCAATTAATTCATTCCTTATATCCAATTACCTTTACAAGGGTCATGGATTAAGGGTAGGTTTAAAAGAATAGGGTATAGAGTTCTTCAATTAGGTTTAATTAATTCCCCATGGATTAGCACATCACAAACATAGCTTTACATCCTATTTCCTTAACTTATTCCTCCTAACCCATGGCCTTAACAAAGGTTAGGGTTTAAAGGTATATGTTAAGGGCATAAGATAGAAAGCCTCACACCACAAACACGGCATAGCATCATTACAAACAATTATGGGTGCATAAAGGTGAGACCATAGTGCCCTACAAGGTCCACTACATGAACTAAGAGAAGGTAGGCTAGGGTCCTTCACTTGCTTGAACCAATCTTTATACCTAACCACATGTGGCATCAGGAATGCCGCGTGGGTCCAGCAGTACGTGATTGACTCATTTAATATACCCAAGGGTACTAGGCAAGAGAAGTTGATAGCTTTCGCCCCAACACTTGGAATCAGGAAAACCAAGGTTGAAACTAGGCCCATCATTGGCAAGTATACATCAAGGGACAATCGAACCTATCATGCAACAATTTGTGCACACAATGCAATAAATGAAAGCACACAATCAAGCGGATGCATGTGATTGATTTTAATTAAACATAAGAAATTAGTTTAGCCCAATTAAACTTTATAGAGTCTAGCCCACAAATCCCCAGTGGAGTCGCCAAAGTGTGAACCTCAAAAAGTGGCCCACAAGGATTGGAAAAAGGAGTCGCCACCTTATTTTTTAAAGGAAACAAGGAAAACCCTAAAATAGTTTTGTTTTAAGAAAACAATTTGAATGACTCCATATTTAAAAAGGAAAGGCAAAAATAGTCTTTTTGGAAACCAAAAAAAACTAGGGATTCGGAGGCTAAGTTATGACATGGGAAGGTTCTAGGCAAAGCCTATAGGCACCCATGTCACCCTTTCGGTCTCTCGATTTATTTAGGCTAAATTAAGATCTTTTCAACACACAAAATCAATGTATATCATCACTAGACAGCATGCATAACATATATATTCCATCCAATCATCCATGCATAATAAGCAAATAAAAATAAAACAGAAAATAAAGAAAAGAGAAAAGAAACCTAGGATACTTGGATCCTAGAACGAACTTGAGCCTCACAAAGAGCGCCTACGTACCATGCAACGAAATACATGGATCAAAGTCCACGTAGTTTGAATAAAATAGGGTTAAATCCTAATATAAACCTATGGTAAAAACCCTAGGTTTCCTTATTCGAAAGTGAATTGAATAAACCAAGTTTGAATTTAGGAAGAATTCCACAAGATGGAAACTTTGATAAAAACCAGAATTTTATTATTAAAGGAAACCTTTGATCAAGACCATAGATTCATATTAAGAATTAACCCTAGGGAGGGAGAAAGGAAAGAGTAAGGAAGAGAGGTGAATTGGGGTACCTTCACACCCACTTACCTGAGCACAATAGCTCCAAGCATTAGCAATTTCAAGCAATGGCAGCCCTATTTGCCATAGGACAATTACCACACCTATTTGCACCCTTACATGTGCTCAAAATCATGCAAAAACAACAATATGCAAATCTGGACAGAATAGTATTATGGCCTAAAATCATCCACTAAACATGCTAACAGCATAAACAGCGAATAAGTATAAGCTCTAATGCAATCCTAATACCATATCATGCATAAAAACCTTAGAATGACCTATATGAATGCAAGAACTATCATAGTTATTCTATATGTAAAACAAATAAGAAACCCTATACTAACATGCTGTATGAAACTAACCTAAAACAAGGACAATAAAAACCCTAAACTCACAAACATGCTTGAAAACACACAAAACAACCTTTAAACATGCTAAACTCACATTAAACAGAACTTAAATCATGCATATTAACTAACTAAAGCAATAGAACATGATAAAAATCCTAACTTTAACATGCTATAACGCTATTCTAAAACAATGACAATAGCAGCCCCAGAATCACAACTATGCTTTAAATCCTATGAAACAGTCCTAAAGCATGCTAAACCCATCATAAACAGCAAGTATTTTATGTATATTAACTAGCTAAAGTATTAATACATGATACAACAGCTATCTTTAACATGCAATGAGCCTATTCTATAAGAAAACCCTAGTTTAAGTTTGAATAGAAGGGAAGAATACCTTAGGAAAGCTTCCTTGCTACTGTAGAAACTCTCCTCTTGACTTGTGAATGACTTGAATCAATGTTCTCCAAAGCTACAGCAGGACCTCTAGCTTTCCTTCAAGTCTCTCTCTCTTATTCTCTCTCAAACACTCAGGTTTTAATGCATCAAGTGGCTCCCTTGTGCTGAAGCATAGGGGGTATTTATAGACTTCAATTAAGATTAACCAATGGCTGGGATTAAAACCCTAAGAATTAATCCAAGGGCTATTAGAGACCCCCTTGGGGCTTACGTAACTCAGGAGTTACCAAAAATTAGAAGGAAATACGTCCAAAAGAGTCCTTGTACGTCAAAATTGGAAGAAGTCCGCTTCAGCAATGAAGTAGAGTGAAAATAGGAAAGTGGTCTCGGGTGACCACCAGGGCCTAGGCGGCTAGCCGCCCGGGGCTGGGTGGTCACCCGAGCCCACTTCGGATTTTTGCCCTATTTTGACTCCTTTCCCTTCTAGGAGTGTTTCAGGGGTCAAATTAAGTCCGATTTTGATGAAACAAAAGCCAAAACGACCGTATTTTGATGAGGAATACATTTTTGAACATTTTGGGGTAAAAACCACTAACCATGGGGGCATGATTAGGTTTGAAAAAGGTGGTTAACCGCTATGCTCTACCTTTGCTAAGTATAGGCATGCACATAGGATCAAACCAAATGCTTTCCATATCAAAATTAAACTTTATAAAATACTTTTAGGGATAAAATGATGACTAATTAAAGTCAATTTGAAAAGGTTTGGTTGTAATTGTGAGTCAATTAAAGCTAACCCAAAGGAGGGTCAATTAACCAACTTGAACTACATCGAGCCATTTTAATCCTGAGCCATTGATTTATCAAATTAAACCTAGAAATACCTCATATGCATCCATATGAACTCCAATTGACAATTTGGAGATCATTTCAAGGTCAAATGAAAAGTTTGGGACTTAAAAGACGATTATGCCCCTCAAGTCACAAAAGCTCTTATTATCCCTCAAGATCAACTCCAAATTGAACCAAAATTCATATCCATTGTCCTTGTGACTCTAAAAAACTAATGCAAGTGACTAGACTAAAAAAAAAGCAAAATCATGCATGAAATGATGAGCCCTAGTAAGGTGGTGCAAAAATGGGGTGTGATAGGTATATATTTCCCTACCTTTATCGGATAAGATGCCTCATATTGTCTACTGGCGCAACTGGTGTGCAATATGAGAGGGCCATGTTAGGTTCAACTAGATGTAATTCGATGCATGGTGTATGTTTCCCTACCCTTATCGAATAGGATGCCTCATATTGTTAACTGGCACAACTAACATGCAATATGGGAAGGCCATGTTGGGTTCACCAGACGTAGTTCGATGCATGGTATAGGATACCTCATATTGTTCACCAGTGCTACTGGCGTGCAATATGGGAAGGCCATGTTGGGTTCACCAGACGTAATTCAGTGCATAGTATAGGATACCTCATATTGTTCACCGGCGTAGTTGGCGTTCAATATAGGAAGGCAATGTTGGGTTCACTAGACGCAGTTCGGTGCATGGTATAGGATGCCTCATATTGTTCACTAGTGTAGCTGGCATGTAATATGGGAAGGCCATATTAGGTTCACTGGACGTAGTTTGGTGCATGGTGTATGTTTCCCTATCCTTATCGGATAGGATGCTTTATATTGTTCACCAACACAGCTAGCGTGCAATATGAGAAGTTTGTGTGATTTGTTCTCTAGAACTCATGAGGAGTACCTTTATGTATGAGGAGTTTTGTGTGATGAGTTCTATGAGAAGGTGGCGTCTGACCTATAGAACTTATGAGGAGTACCTTTATATGTGGAGAGGTTTGTGTGTGATGAATTCTATGGGTTGGTGGCGTCTGTCACACCCCATTTTTGTCACCTTATCTAGAAGTCATCATTTCATGTAGGTTTTTGTTTCATTTTTTTAGTCTAGTCTTTTGCATTGAGTTTTTATGGTATCAAAGATCATGTGTATGAATTTTGGATTGATTTGGAGTTTATTTCAATAGTTAATAAGAGATTTTGCGACTTTGAGGGCATTATCATCTTTTAAGTCGTATATTTTCCATTTGACTTTAAAATGATCCCCGAGTTGTTCATTTGAGTTCATATTGAAATCATTCCTAGTTGAAAGTTCATTGTGATGGACAATAATGAATTATAGGACTGGCACATGTTATGTTGGCTCTTTAGGAGGATAGCTAGTCTCAAGCTATTTGTGTGGAGATACTAAAACAAATATGTGGGTACTTGTTATATGAACAGGTACACTGAATGTGACCATCTTAATTTGAGATAAACTGAATGGAGTTTCTTACCTGTCGGTCAATCAGTTTCTCATAGTTGCAGTGGTACAAGTAATCCTTAGACTTGAGACACCATAGTTACCTTATGCATGAACCTTTGGAAGTTTAATAGCACTGACTGTATATTCCACTCAGGGTGTTCGTTGGGTCTACTAATTCATGTGTGAAGGCATATAATGTAACACCCATAATTTTTAAATAAGGTATTAAGGGTTTAATCTATGGTGAACATAGTTAATCCCATGATTTGTTGGATGACCATATGTATGGGTAATATATGTATATGATGTTAGGATGTTATGATTGAATTTTTGTTATTGAGGGTTCTTTATTTGATTGTGGTGGTTTTAGTGGTTGTTTGTGATTGAGAAATGTTTGAATGTGTTATTATGGCTTGGGTTTGAGTATTTTTGAAGTTATAATTGATTAGAATGGAAGGAGATTCAATTTTTATCAATTTTGGGAGTTTTAGGAATTTTTCAGCAGATGTACACTTTTAGATGTCTGAATGTACACTTTCAGTCGTCTAAATGTACACTTTTAAACGTCCGAAATGTACAACTCAAATGTTCGAAAATTCTAGAGAGCATTTTTTTTTAGATGTACACCTGGGGTGTTTTAAAACACCCAAACCCCGACCCATACACTCATTTTCTAGTCTTTAAAGTGTTTGAGAGAGAGCTAAAGGGAGAGAGAGAAGTTGGGGGAGAGAGAATGGGTGTTTGGTTGTGAGGGAAAGTGCTTCTCTCCTCAATTTACATGGGTTTTATGCATTTTTAGGTATTCTCTCTCCATTTCAAGTAAGGTTCACTTTTGGATGGCATGGAGGAGCATTACTTATGGCATTTGGAGTTAGGGTGTCTTGTTTAGGCTCACGTATGTGTTCTTGGAGTTTGCTCTTGGTGGATTTGAACTTGGATTTAATGGGATTTGGCATGAATATTCATCCTCACCGATTCCTTTGCATTTTAGAGGTATTTTCTCACACTTAAGAGTTAGGGTTTGTATTCCTTTGAGGGTTTATCATCTCATTCTTACATTTATGGGTTTACTTATGCATATTATGATATTTTATGGTGATTTGGAGTTGGAACCTCCATTATCTTCATCAACCAAAACATTTGGGAGCTAGGGCTTAGATTGGGAGCTTGCATGTGCATACTACGGTTTGGATTTCACACCCATGACACACAAGGTTGCATTTTCCACATATTTGGTTGAGATAGGTGCAATTTACATAGATTGAAACTATTAACATGATAATATGGTGTATATTATCATAGTATTTGTTAGTCTTGGATTTAGAATATGTATATAAATGATTTATGGATTAAATCTCAAAATGGAACTTTGGGTATTTGATAACATAAATTGGAAATTATGTTTATTAATGAGCTTAGTTAATTTTATACATTCCATGGAGTATAGATATATGGATTTTGTGGGTAATTCCATGTTTAAATTGATGTTTTTTATTATGATTTTAAGGCTATAATCATAATGGGAATTTATGTTGTTTGTTATAATTTGGTATAATTATGAGGTTATTTGATTATAGGTTGTATAGCATATTTTGGAGATGATGTGGTCAAAATCATTTTATAGTTTATTGCATTTCATGTTGGACATAATCCTGCATGAAATGGACTTAATGAATACTTGGTAAAAGTGCATTAAAGAGGTCATTGGAATTGGATTACTTGCAATCAAAGGACTTTGCGGTATTTTTCTTTCCTTTGGTCCTGGGTACTTTCCGATTCCAGGTAGGAACCCTTGTGTTCCCGAATCCGGGCTACTATGGTCCCAGGTAGGGATGTTGTGCTGTGTTGTCATGAAGAAGAGGCTACTTTCCATCCTTGCGAGGGTGTAGTGTTGTTCTCTTGGAAGTTGGGTTTAAATTCTTCATTTCCGCGCGAAGACCCCTGCGGGAGTGGTCGATAATTAATGGAATTAATGTAAATTAGACATGAGTCACATGCATTGGATATTATGCATTATTTGTTTTAAGTTATGGATTATAACTTATTTTGGATTTGTAATATACTTGGTTAGTATATTTTGTTTTAAATGATATAATTGGATCTATGTATATCATTGCTTTAGTTTACTATGTTAAACTGTATCTACTGAGTTGTCAAACTCACACATATTTTTTTAAATGTTTTTCAGTATTACAGGATATGATTTATGAAGTTTATGCAAAGGCATGCTTACTTGAAAATTATTAATATGGTTTATTAATGTATTTTCATGGGATAAGTGAATGTATTTCATTAATTTTTATTTGGGCCAATGGCTAATGTAACTGTAAATTTAATTAGGGTTGTAATTTTAATTATTTAATGGTGTATATACATGGAATGCGATGCATGGGATGATATCACTTCATGGATGACAGGAAATTTTTATGTATTGATTTTTATAATAGGTTTTATGACTGTATGCCCAATTTACGGATGGGTTATGCCCGAAAATGGAGAAAATTTTCAAAATGGTTGAGATTTTGACATGTGTCATCGATGTTTTATCAAAGGATTTATTAAAATAAAGCTTGTTTTATTACTATTGACCACAACTTAATTATTTTGGGTCATGACATATGAGTGATCAACAAGGGATCTATCACTCTCAGGAAAAGGGAGAAAATGTTTCATAAGAACACTCATAAATATAACTCATGTAAATCTATAGCCATAGTAGGATGACTGTCACACCCCAAACCCAAAAGACTGGATTTGGTGACATGATTATCACAACTCACATAGGTCTACGCCCCACATAGGCTAAACCACTTAGTAATATCAACTTGTAATAAAGTTGTCTCTAATAATCCATCCACAATAAAATTCAAACTATAGCATAACAAAAGTCTCAACAATTAAATGAAATAACTAGATAAATCCACATTCATCAAAGTAAATTGTTACTTCCAATAACCTACTACAACGTCTACTGAAACAATAAACTAATTCTTCTAACTACTAAAATAAAAGTTCTAACTAAACTAGCAGATCAAGCCATCGACACCCTAACTCTTCATACGCAGAAGCCACTCATATCAAGCTATTCATCTGTGGGGAAAAATATAAGGGGTGAGCATAAAGCTCAACAAGAAAACATTACACAATATATACAGGAAGCGGTCAACCATATTCGCACAATTGATTTGAAAACATGAGTAATAAAACGATAGAATTTTATAATAAATCATTTCTTTCAATTCAATAGGCATGTAAACTTTTAGAAATAATTCTCTTGCTTTCAATTCAATAAATAATAACACAAACGCTTTTGATAACAATGCATTTAATAAATCACTGATCGATTTAATACAAATCAATAAAACACTAGTTCATATAAGTATTACCTCTGACTAGACTCACACTTAATAGGTGCCCATCGTTGTGGGACTTTACACTACATCAATACTGATAACCAACAGAATTAGCATCCCCTACTGGCACGAACTACTTTTCCAATAGTATTAGAATCCCCTACTAGCATGGACTACTAATCTAACCAAAGTTCACACTTAACAATAAATATTTGGCAAATATCTTTCACAAGCGAAGTAGATTAAAACACATGTAAAACAGTTTCAATAAAAGACTATTTTGCTTGACCCATAGCACATAAGAAATAAGCACTTTGATAGTGAAACAATTTTGAAAACAATTGTCCATAAACCATTGGATCATAAAATTGGAATAAAAATCAGATTTATTTTTATCTAATCAAAGAGGATGATACATTGTGCAAGTTCCCTTACCTCAAGCCAAACCTTGAACAATCTAAGTGATCGAACTCCTAATAATTCCAATGCAACTCAGAACCTAAAATCAATAATACTCTATATCAATAAATCATATTTAAACCAAAAGGTCTCTCCAATTAAATGGTGTGTTAAGGGTTCAACTTCTAATTTATAATGATCACTATATTTAATACAATTAATATATACACTAACGGGGCATTTAAATAGACTTATGTTAAATTATAATTAATAGGTTCGAATCAGATTTAACCCAATCTATCGGGTCAACTCAATAGAATTAACCAAAATATGTTTGTTGCTACCCCAAAAAGGGCATTTCTTTGATCCCTTGATGGGACGACCTTGGGTCATCATTTTAGTGTGCGGAATGAGGGTTGTGGAAATTGATTAAGTTCATTTCAAGGGCACCTTGACCGACCTAGGTGTGCAAGCACATCTAGAATAATCAAGGCTATGGAGTCGCCACTAACCAAAGATTTGAAGATGTGATTGGTCATCCTATGGTCTATTTAAAAATGGGTTCATTTGAGATCCTAGAATAAGTCCATTTGAGGTCTTATCGAAAGTAGGTCCATTTGAGGCCTATTTGAAAATTGAATGACTCCTAATGGTCTATGAGACTAAAGATTGAGGGTAAGGGGGTTTGGTTACAAGTGGGGAAGGTGTTAGGCACCCCACATCATCCATTGGAATCCAACGGTTTCCAATTTTGACAATGTTTTTGTTTAAATCCCCATTTGATAGTATTGATTTCTTTCATGAGCAATTTGACATAAAATACCCTCTTTGAAGGGTGGTGAACTTGCTATTTGAAAAAGAGATCCCTAAGGGCTTTAAACGAGGGTTTGAAAATATGTCTTAAGGTTTTTGTAAATGAGAACCTTTTGAAAAGACCACAAATTCGCCTTCCTTCTCATGGATATCTTAGATCAAATTGATTAACTCCCAATAGGTAGCATCTTTATCTTGTAGTGGTAAAAATCAATCCTTTATGAAAGGATGGAAATGGAAATGATGTGATTCCATTTTCAATGAATTATTACCAAGTGCGAATCTACTTTGGACTTTAGAAAACTCTAGATTCTTGGAGTCAGTGGGAATGGATTGAAAAAGATGCTTCTTGAAAGCATTTGAAAATAAAGAGATGTTCCCTTTTGAAGAGAAAAATAGTCTTTTGAAATCAAGGGTTCCTTTTGAAGGAAAAGAAATGTATTTTAGATAGAATGACACTTTTAAAGTGTAAAGAAATTCCCTTTTTGTAAAAATGAAAGTAAGCTTTTATGATTCCTAATCTCGACTAAAAGGTAACCTACATGGAATGATGGTTTTGAAAAATTAACTTCATGTGACAAAAGAACGTGTTTTGGAAAAGGGAGCATGCATCCTTATAATGAAAAGATTTATTTGAGTCGTTCTTGGAATGAACTCGTCAATTGCAACCTTTGTGCAATCATTGAGGATTTTGAAAATGTTTCATTGTAAATCCCTTTTATTTATAATGCACGTATTAACAAGTCACTTGGTGACAAAATATTCTTTTCGAATTATGAAGTCAAAATCCATATCTAATAAGGATGGTAATGTCGTCAGAAATGGTTGGTGGGAAAAAGTGTCCCATGTGGGCATGAACATAACTTTTGGAAAACTGATCCTTTTAGCGGGAATTTGAGGCATAAAGAATCACTTTCAATTCTAGAAGACTTTTTGGAAAATTATTTGTGGTGCTTTTGAAGCATGAAAATGGTGAGAAGGATATTTATCCAAACTTAACGCGCACTTGAATTAATTGAATGAAAATATAATCAACTAAATCTTTTTAAGGATTAGAATTTTACTACGTGATATAGGGACACGCAGGAGTTCCTAGATTCTTAGTGGGATTATTCATTGGAATTTGGCAGGTCGATTGATTAAATCCATTTGATGGTGGTGAGCTATTATCCTAGGGATGAGTTTTTAAGCACTTGGTACTGTAAACTTTTATCCATAGCATGATAGCCTACCTCAAGTCCTCAATTAATTTTTATTCACATGGGAATAAAATGGATAAGATATCACATAGCATAAAATTTGAGATAAACATATTTAAAATATCAAAAGATACATAAACATAATCAACCTTGGCCAGTTTTGGAAATCATGAATGCGATATTTATTGCTTTAATAATCACAAGTATATGTACAAATGTGAAGGGCCAAGTGACCATAAAATAAAGAGTACACAAGCATTAGGGCAAAGGGTCGCAACAACCACAACCCGGAGGATAGCTAAAGCTGTAGCCTCTAAATATTGAGAGTTAAATAGTTAAAAGCTAATAATGTACAAGCATTGGGGCAAAGAGTCGCAACAACCACAACCCGGAGGATAATCAAGTGACCATAGCCTCAAAATAAAAATAAAAGTAAGAACAACCATTTTAAATGAATTAGTCCTTGTCATTGCCTTTGTCCATTTTTTCAAGCATGAGGATATTCAATTAAGTCCAATAAACTCCATAGCAAAGGGGAGTTATTTTATGTCCAAGTTGATTACGATTACCAACAAGAAAACAAAAAGAGGTTAGTATAAACAATATACATGCATGCATGCATGAACCTAACCTTGCTAACTTTGATTTTGCTTAAATATCACTTTGACTTTTTGATATGTTTAAACTTCCATTTCTAGCATCATATATTCAAGTTCACACGCAAAAAAAGAAAGAAAAATGGGTGCTAGCAACCTATTGGAATGGTTTGCATGCAAAAGGGTGGTTTAGGGTCTCCCTACCTCTAAACCCACCGTATCGGACTTTGATCTCTCCACGACATGTGTTAGGAAATTCGTATACGTACTCGGGCAAGAGTGAGGAGGGTGGCAATCATATACTGAGGCTGCAACGAATAATAATATCAATAGGAAATTAAGAGAACTTCAAAATGAAATTAAAAGGGAAGCTCACCTAGTGTAGGTGGTTTTCACCTTAGCTTTGATGGGTGTAGGCTTGGATGCTCCTTTGTTAGGCTTGAAAATCCTTCCTTGAGATGCTCCTTTGATGCTTCAAGTGTGCTTGAATGGTGGTAGGACTTGAGACCTTGACAATTTGAAGAGATTCAATGCATGGGTGCATGCATTGAGATGACTTTTGAGTGAATTTTTGGGAGAAATTTAGTGGAGTTGTGGAAGGTTTTATGTGAGAATTTTGTAGAGGAGAGAGTGGAGTACTTGGATGTAGAGATGGTGAGAATTAGAAGATGTTTTGGAAGGGTTTTGGCATAGTTTTTGTAAGGTAATGAAGGGATCCCTTAAATGAATTGGAAGTGGAGTATTTATAAGGAAAAATTGGATTTTTAGAGGTAAAATGGACATTTAGAGGGGTATTTTTGTCACATGGGACATGGAGGGCATTTGGGAATTGTTTTGAGAAGGAATTATTTCATTTGATGAAGGCAAAATGGTCTGAAATGGCCAAAATGGCAATCTGCCAGTATAATCTACAAGGTAGGCATAAGTTCACGCCCACCTTGCAAGCGTGGGTCAACTCCTTCTTTTACAAAGTGGTTACGGCTGCAAGAGGGCAAGTTAGGAGCATACATCAGTAAACTCAAGTATTTCACGCCTACAAGGTAGGCGTGAGCTCACTTTTTTTCAAATCAGCCATGATTCTCCATCATTAACCCTAAAAATGCGTGATCCTCGATTTGTGTGCCCCATCTAATGAAGTAGGGCCATTGTAGTGGGTTAGGAGTGGTGGTCCACCTTGCCTTGCAGTTGTACAATCGTCTGATTATGTATGATAATTGATTAGATGGGTTTCAACCGTTGATCTTGGGGTGTGGACTGACATTTTGGTTCCCCAAACTTGATTTAGGACCAAAAGGATGGAGAGTGTACCCTCTAGGTGCGATCAAATGGCCTGAATGCGAGTATGATGCTCACAGGGCTACACAATTAGGGTTTTGTTGATTATGAGGCAAATAACACCCGATCTTTGATCAAATGGCCTCGTATTGATCTAGAGTGATTGAATTTGAGATCCAATGGTCCGATTATCTAGTGGATGAGGAATTGTGAGAAATCGAACTACCCAAAGTTGCTTTAGGGGTTCGATTTAGGGGTTTTGGGGATCAGAAGGTTTATGCCTAATGATTCCCAATCAAATGGTCCTAGGTTGTTCTAGAGACATTGAATTGAAGATCTAATGGTCAGATTAACCATTGGATAAGAGATTATGAGAAATCGAACCACCCAAAGTTGCTTTAGGAGTTCAATTTAGAGGTTTTGGGGATCAAAAGGTTTGTGCCTTCTGATTCCTAATCAAATGGTCCTAGGTTGTTTTAGGGACATTGAATTGAAAATCGAATAGTCAAATTAACCATTGGATAAGAGATTGTAAGAAATCGAACCACCTAAAGTTGCTTTAGGGGTTTAATTTAATGGTTTTGGGGATAAAATGGTCCTAGATTGTTCTAAGAACATTGAATTGAAGATCCAATGGTCTGATTAACCATTGGATAAGAGATTATGAGAAATCGAATCACCCAAAGTTGCTTTAGGGGTTTGATCTAGGGGTTTTGGGGATCAGAAGGTTTATGCCATCTGATTCCCAATCAAATGGTCCTAGATTGTTCTAAAGACATTGAATTGAAGATTCAACGGTTGAATTAACCATTGGATAAGAGATTGTAAGAAATCAAACCACCCAAAGTTGATTTAAGGGTTTGATTTAGGAATTTTGGGGATCAGAAGGTTTGTGCCTTCTGATTCCCAATCAAATGGTCCTAAATTGTTCTAACGACATTGAATTGAAGATTCAACAGTCGGATTAACCATTGAATAAGAAATTGTGAGAAATCGAACCACCCAAAGTTACTTTAGGGATTCGATTTAGGGGTTTTTGGCATCAGAAGGTTTGTGCCTTCTGATTCCTAATCAAATAGTCCTAGGTTGTTCCAGGGACATTGAATCAAAGATGCAATGGTTGGATTAACCATTGGATAAGAGATTATAAGAATTCGAACCACCCAAAGTTGCTTTAGGGGTTCGATTTAGGGGTTTTGGACATTGTGCCAGTTCCTTGTTTTGGGGGCTCGAAGATTGAATTGGGAGAATGCTTTGCCCTAGTGGCGGGTAGGACAAGGTGAATAAAATTAGGTATCAGGTGTCCAACCTAATTATATTGCTAATAAGTTCGTCAATTTTGTCTGAAAGCGGCCCGACAAAATTCGAGTGTCTACAATGTCCAACCCAAACTGTGAAATTCAAATATATAAAGCATAATCACATGGGTACATAAATCTTAGTGTGGACATTTGTCAACTTGATCAATAACCCCACTTCCTCAATTCTTCTCCACTATCACGACTTAGGTACATGAATTATGTACACACACACACATACGCACACACATATATTATAGCTTCTCATCTTTTTTTCACAATCAGATTATAACCCCATGAAAACCCACCTTTTTTTCTAACTTTCTGCTATAGTGTGTGTATATCTATTTATCTATCTATCTCTCTCTCTCTATATATATATATAGAGAGAGAGAGAGAAAGAGAGAGATAGATAGATAGATAGATAGATATATGAGATTTATATTATATACTAGTTGTACAATAAACTCATAACACCATTAATAAATCTTTTACCTCTTCCTTACGATGCTTCAATAACCAAGAATTCCATCAAAGTCTTTAACCCTTTACATGTTACACACAAGTACATACATATATGTATATATATACCTATATTACTATTATTATTATCTATTGATACAAACAATTGAATGCATGTATATTATTGAATTTAAATTTTTACTTGACTATCAAGTGAACAAAGAAGACGAAGCTAAAAACCCAGCCGTCAATTCTCTCTCTCTCTATCGTTTTTAGTCAAAAGAAAAAAAATCCTCCCTAAAGGTTTCTTATTAAGGGTGCAAGTTAATCCCAACCTAATTAGGATTACCTTCAAAGTTAATGTTTGATTAGGATACGAAAACTAGCACTCATTGATTATAAAATTATCACCTTGTTTGGCTACAAAGTTGAACGTGTTCGAAGTTAATCCTAAATTAACTCATACGTTTAAATCTAATTAAAGAAAATCAATTTTATAATTAATTAAATAAACCAAAGAAAAATTCAGAGTTTTACAATGACTATGAAAAAGGGTTTTCATAGTGCATCTAATGAGTTGATATTTTGGGTAGGTTCATAAAGTATTAAACTAGGGACTTGACAAACTTTCATGTCCTATTAGTTTAATCAAAAGCATTGTGTTGATGGAAAGATGTAATTATAACCTTAACTATAACTGAAGGACTCTTTGTATGATTTATATTCACCTCATTTAAGAACACACCATGAGCCATTGCTAGATATTACTCATGGTTAGTAGAAGCCTCGATTGATATAAGTTGGTTATAATCAGTTAGGGAATTGGAAGGTGTTCCAATTAGACCCTTAATGGAAAGTGTTCCATAAGGCACTCTATGTGCCACCACCTACTACTAGATGTTGTGAACCCAATGGGTCACACACCAATAAGCAAAGTGGGACTTTAAGTTACGAGAAAAAGGACAAGAGTGCTTTGAGAAAAGTTCATTTGGGACACACTTGCATTGGATGTAAGATGGAGGGGTTAGAGTGCAATTATTAGAAGTTGTAAATCCCACACAAAGTGGGATTCCTCACCATGGCCGGCCCTAGCTTGGTGTCTGTTTAAAGCAACCTAGTAGGTGATAGACACACACACAAGTGTCAGACCCCATTTTTGCACCACCTTACTAGGGTTGATCATTCCATGTAGGTTTTTGTTTTGTTTTTGAGTCTAGTCATTTGCATTAGGTTTTTAGAGTCCTAAGGATAATGGATATGAATTTTGGTTCAATTTGGAGATAATTTTGAGGGTTAATAAGAGCTTTTGTGACTTAAGGGGCATAATTGTCTTTTAGGTCATAAACTTTTTGTTTGACTTTGAAATGATCTCCAAATTGTCAATTGGAGTTCATATTGGTACATATGAGGTATTTATAGGTTCAATTTGGTGAATTAATGGATTAGGATTAGAATGACTCATAATAGTTCAAGTTGGTTAAAAAACCCATTTCGAGTTGGCTCAATTCGACTCATGATTACCAATCAATTCTTTTCAAATTGACTTTAATTAGTCTTTATTTTATCTCTAAAAGTGTTTTGGAATTTTTAATTTTGGTTTGGAAAGCATTTGGTTCAATCCTATGTGCATACCTAAGCTTTGCAATAGTAGTGTATAACGGTTAACTGCAACCTAACCATACATCCAAGGTTAAGGGTTTTGGTCATAAAATGTTTAAAAATGTGTTCCTTATCAAAACACGGTCGTTTTGACTTTTTTTTTTTTTTTTTTTCCATCAAAATCGGAGTTAATTTGACCTAAAAAACATTTCAGGAAGGAAATTCGTGCAAAATAGGAGAAAATTTAATAGAGCTCTTGGGTGACCCCCCAAGCCTAGGCGGCTAGCCGCCTAGGACTAGGGGGCTAGCCACCCAGCTTTGGGGGGTTAGCCGAGACCACTTTCCTATTTTTGTGCTGAAGCGGGATTTTGCCTATTTTGACGAACTTTGACTCTTTTGGACGAATTTCCTTATTATTTTTTGGTAACTTTGAGTTCCTTAAGCCCCAAGTGAGTTAACAACAACCTTTGGATTAATTTTTAGAGTTTTAATCCCAGCCATTAATTTATCCCACATAAACTCTATAAATACCCCCACTATGTTTCAGCATTAGGGGAGCGACTTTTATGCACTAAATTTTAGTTATAGAGAGAGAAAAGAGAGAGTGTTCTAAGGGAGAGCTAGAGTTTGTGAAGGAAGCTTGAAGAGAAAGATTTCAAGTAGTTCACAAGAGCAAGAGAGAGTTTCTACAGCGATAAAAAGGCTTAACCTAAGGTGTGGTAATTGCCTTATTACAAATAAGGTTGCTATCGCTAAAATTCTGCTATTGCTTGGAGTTAATTGCACAAAGTAAGTAGCGTATGAAAGTGCCCAAATTTTCTTTCCTTAATCTTTCCCGAACCCTTTTAGGGTTGTTTTTTAATATGGATGTATGGTAAATTTCTAAAAGTTTCCTTATAAAAAGTTGCTTCTTAATGAAATAATCACTTTTTAGGTGTTTCCTTTTTATTAAAAGCTTCCATTTTATTTAAGTTTCCATATTGTGAAAGTTGCCTTATTTCTTAAAACTCCAAATTTAGTTTTTCTTTAATTGGAAATGTTCTATGTTTTTAATAAGGAATCTTACGGTTTTACCACAAGTTCATATTAGGTTATAATCCTATTAAATTCGAACTATGTGGACTTTGATCCATGTATTTCTATGCATGGTACATAAGCGCTTTGAGGTTCAAGTCCGCCCCAGGATCCAAGTATCCTAGGTTTTCTCTTCTTTCCTTTTTTGTATTCTTTTCTTTTTATTTGCTCTATGTAAATGAATGAATGGAATATTTGCATGCGTACTCTCTTGTGATGAATATATTGATTTGTGTGGAAAAGACTTTAATTTAGCCCAAATAAACTAAGAAACCAATTAGGGTGACATGGGTGCCTATAAGCTTTGCTTAGAACCTTCCTATGTCATAACTTAGCCTCCAAATCCCTAGTTTCTTTGATTTTCAAAAGACTAGTTTTTGCCTTTCCTTTTTAAAGCATGGAGTCTTTCAATCATTTTTTTCTTAAAATAAATTTTTTTTAGGGTTTTCCTCGTTTCCTTAAAAAATGAGGTGACGACTCCTTTTTAATCATGTGGGCCACTTTTCAAGGTTCACAACAAGCCGCATCACTCTCTCCTCTCCTTCGCTAAAATTCTTGAGGAGTCTTTCTCTCTTTCTTCTTCTTCTCTTTCACTAACAAACCCTAAGGAGAACTAGAAGACAATTTGTAGGCTTTTGCTTGGTGTGGATATCGTGGAGACAGGACACTTGTGCTACTGGTTCGTTGTTCATTAATCGTCTTAAGGACCTCTTGTAGGTAATTTACCTTCTTCTTCTAGTTTGGTTTTAGTTTTGTATGAACTACAATCAAATTCATGAGTTATGAGGAATTGATTTATAATTTTTGTTATTCATTATGTTCCGCATTGTAGTTTTTTTCTACCTCAATTCCTTATATAAATTACACAGCAATAAATGCTCAACTCACTTCTAATAATAACTTAATAAATGTTCTTGATGAAATTAGGGGTAGAAGATGAATAACAATGAATAGCTTTGAATGCTTTTGTATTGGTGATCATAAATGCATTTGAATCACCATTTATATAGGTATTTTGAATAAAATGACCATTTGAAGTAATAAATGCTGGGAAATATCCATTTTAGTGCATTTAATGCAACAGCCTTTAAAAAAAACTAGCTATTGTGTGTCAAAATCATGGAATCAGTCGACCGATTTGCCAATTTAGTCAACTCATTTTCCAATTCAGTCAACTGAATTATCAATTCAGTTGACTGATTTAGGAAGAATCAGTTAACACAACTCATCATGCTCTCTGGTCAATTAAGTCGACTAAAATGTGGTTTAAGTCAACTGAATTGGACATAAGCATACTCAAAGTGATTTTCCATGAAAATTGTTTAATTAAGTCCATCTACATTAACTTAGGCCTTATGCAAATGATAAAGTCAATAGGTTTGAAGGCCCTAAGGTCCAGCTAGGTCAATAGAGCAACTATTGAGCAACCATATACATTAAACACCTAGCACTCATATTGAAACCATAAGAATCTTCATTGTAGGGTGCTTGCATGGTCTTGAGCTTTTAAGGATGGTTGATTGTACCTTTTTGCTTATTGAATCCTTGTCCTTGTGCATGATGGAGCCTAGAACGTGCATTCCCTTTCTTTTTTGCCTTGGTGAATGCTTTGAGCTTTATATAGATGTTCATTTGATCCATATAGCCTTAATCATAATTCAATTTGATGGAGTACTTGGCTTTGATCATATCTTGACAATTTAAGCTTTAGATACCTCATCAATCCTTTTTATAATCAAAATCTCAAATTGCAGTTGGTTAAAAACCTTAGGGCTAACAATCTTCCCATTTTTTATGATGACAAATCATTGATGTTTTATACAACCAATATGAATAACTATATGAAGCAAAAGCTTACCTTCATAATATGCATACATGGTATTGTAAGTCCAATCTCAATATCATGTACAATATAACAGTTTTCAACAAATAAGTACATAACATGAATAATAAGTAAAATCCAAAAGATAACCATCCATAGAGAACATAACTAAAAGCGTCACAGTAATAATGGAAAAGATAGTGCTATACAGTCAAAATATCTAAAATATCTAAAATATCTCCGATAAAACATCCAAATAAACACATCTCCCCCTTTTGTCATCAGACAAAAAGCTAGGGGTCCAAATCAATAGGATCATCAAGAGAGTGAGATAATGAAGACTAAGAAGATGGGCCCTGTAAGGGAGAGAGCCTGACAAAGGTGAATAGAGGTCTACGAGGCTTAGGAGCTTGAGAAAAACCAGGTGTATATGTCAGTGGTTGATATGCAGGCTACTATGGAGGAAGAGGACGAGCACCAGTCCTCGCATAGGTCTTAATTGATGAGAGAATCGTACAAATAGAAAGAATGTCTAACTCAGCACGTCCAAGTCTCGCATCAACACTACGCCAAAGCTCAGATCCCTATATCTTCATCATCTCCATCCCACCTTGCATAATGGCAAGTCATATCTCCACATCACTAAAACCATGCTCAACATCAGTCATCTGGTTCCAAGAGTGCTAAAACCAAGATCTATGCTCTGACGAATATCCTAGAGAGTGGTAAAGATATCCTGCATTCTGGGAAGAAGAGGTGCCTTAGGCTATAGTGCTACAAATGGTGCCTCTGGTATAGTCATCTATTGCTAATGCTCAAAGATAGATGGATCATCATGCATAACCTCAATGTCATGTTCTCCTTGGTAGCATCTCCCCCTCCAGGAAGAATCTCATCAAATGCCTCTTATTCATCATAAATATCCTCATTGGAAGCATCCTTAGGAACCCAACCCCTCGCAGTTAATTTGTAATGCATTTGTTTAAGGGTCTTGGAGGAATATATGTTTTTTTAGAAATGGCGAAAATGACTCCTTCATCAAATGAGACATGGAAGAACTTAAAAACACGGTTCAAGGCAAAACCATAAGGAAGACTAGCAACCTTTTTCTTATGGCAATCGATTATATGGTTTGAGATTATGAAAGGAAGATCAATAGGATTAGTGTCCATGATACACAACATAAGAAAGATATCAAAATAAAAGACATGATCACAACCACCACCTCAAGGAAGGATATTATATATGATAATGTGGTGAATGAGGTGTGCATCAAGACCCAATTGATTGGCTTTAGGTTTGAAACACTTGGTAATATTATCTCTACTACAAATCTGTCATAGGGTAATGATGGGATTATAACCTTGGTCGGCATAGCGTAGCATCAAAAGCATGTATTTTTTTTATTGCCCTACTAACCTTTTCTAGGCCACTTTCCTTCCTACAGAACTGGATTGTCAATGACGAGTCCACTTATTAGTCAATAGAACTTGGAATTGACCTGTAGGAAGACCAAGAATACTAGCAAGAAGGCCATGGTCTATAGAGATGTTAACACCTCCTACCTTAGATCAGAATATTGGGATTAAGGTATTCTAGGTTTGTGTAGAAGACTCTAACAAGATAATTGTACATGGGTTTTTGCATAAAAACAAACGTATCCCAACCCAAAAGCTTGAAGTAATTCGCAATCGTAGGAAAATTCTCTTCAAAGGAGTTAAGTGGTGCATATTTATCGAATACAATAGATCGGCGACTGAAATCCTCATCAAACTTCTTATGAACATTGAGAGAAACAAAATCCTCTTCCACTTGAGGTTCAAGTTGCTGTTCCACTGGTGGTTCCACAAGAGGTTGTTGTGGTGGAGGAGGGTTTTGAGCCCTAAGTCTCAAATTTCGTCCATAAGAGGATCCTTCACCCACATTAGGTATATCTCTTCGTTTGGAAGGATTTTTAGGTCGAGAAGCCATGGAATTTTGGGTTTGGAGGGTTTTAGAGAAAGAGAAGAGAAATCGCAGGGAAAAAATAAGTTTTGAAACTCAAAATGTGAGGATTTTATTTATAGAATCATAGATTCAGTTGACTGATTTGGAGATTCAGTCGACTAAATTACACAAAATGTGGGCTTGTGGCTATTGCCTAATTTAGTCAACTGATTCTTCAATTTAGTCAACTAAATTGCCCATTTTAGTCGATTGAATTACTTGGTAATCATTTATGCAATTTTATCAAAATGTAACAACTTAAAATGCATTTTGGTTTTCTAAAATAAAAACATCAAGAGTGAGCAATATTTATGCAAATCATAGATCATATGATAAATAAACACGTAGATATGCAATAAATATCATGTATTTAATACGTCATTCATCAAACACATGCCATGTTCTCTTTTTATGAAGTCAAATCAATCAACTTGAAGGGGTTTTGTGAAAATATGTGTGAACCCCGGAAATTGGGCCCACGAGGGATTGAAAAGAAAGTGGGTTTGAAAAAGAAAAAGGAAAGGAGTCGCCACCTTATTTTTTAAAGGAAACAAGGAAAACCCTAAAAATAGTTTGTTTTAGGAAAACAATTTGAATGACTCCATAAAAAAGGAAAGGCAAAAACCAATCTTTTGAAAACCAAAGAAATCGGGGATTCGGAGGCTAAGTTATGACATGGGAAGGTTCTAGGCAAAGCCTATAGGCACCCATGTCACCCTTTCGGTCTCTCAGTTTATTTGGGCTAAATTAAAGTCTTTCCATACAAAAATCAGCAAGTATATCATCACAAGAATTGCATGCATATCATATATTTCATTCATCCATCCATGCATAATAAGCAAATAAAAACAGAAAATAAAAAGAAGAAAAGAAAACATAAATAAACCTAGGATGCTTGGATCCTAGAACGGACTTGAGCCTCACGAAGAGCGCCTACGTACCATGCAACGAAATACATGGATCAAAGTCCACGTAGTTCGATTAGAATTAGGGTTAAGACCTAATATAAACCTATGGTTAAAACCCTAGGTTTCCTTATTTGATCAAAAGAGTTGAATATGATAGAAAGTTTGATTTTAGGAAAGAAATCCACAAGATGGAAACTTTAATAAAAACCAGAATTTTGTTGGTTAAGGAAACCTCTAATTAAACCATAGGATCATATTAAAAATTAACCCTAAATAGGGAGAAGAGAATGAGTTAAGAAGAAAGGTGAATTGGGGCACCTTCACACCCACTTACCTGAGCGCAATTAGCTCCAAGCATTTAGCCATTTCAGACATAAGCAGCCCTATTTGCCATGGGACAAATACCACACCTATTTGCACCCTTACAAGTGTTCAAAACCATGCAAAAACACTAACATGCAAATCTGGACAGAATAGTATTATGACCTAAAATCATCCACTAAGCATGCCAATAGCAAAAACAGCGAACAATAATAAGTCCTAACATATTCCTAGAACCATATCATGCATAAAAACCCTAAAACATACTAACATGCATGCAAAACTATCATGTTTACTCCATATGAAAAACATATACAGCAAACACGAAGAAAAACCAAATAAAAAAGTCTACTTTATCATGCTATATGAAAACAAACACGAAACAATGACTCTAAAACCCTAAACTCACAAATATGCTTAAAAACATACAAAACATACTTTAATCATGCTAAAACCAAACTAAACAGAAATTAAATCATGCATATTAACTAACTAAAGCAATATAACATGATGAAAATCCTAACTCTAACATGCAATGACACTAATCCTAGCACAAGGACAAACAGGAGCACAAGAATCACAACTATGCATTAAAAACCTAAAGGATAGCCCTAAAGCATGCTAATCAGTAGATAAAAAATAGATATTCCATGTATATTAACTAGCTAAAGTGTTAATACATGATAAAAAAGTCACCTTTAACATGCAATAAGCCTAAACCATATGAGAACCTAGTTTAAGCTTGAATAGAGAAGGAGAATACCTTAGGAAGTGGCTCCCCTTGTGTTTGTAATTGTTCGTGGCTCCTCAGGTCTTTAGAGTGAATCAAACCAACACGAATCCTCCTCTTTGTCAAAGTGGTATCACAGCAAAGAGATCAAAACTCACTCAACTTTGAAAAGAAATAGAAAACAAAAAGAGAACAAGAGAAAAGAAAAAGTGATTCTCGTCACTTTGCAGCAGCAGCAACTTCAATAGCATTTTTGGGTATGAAAACGTTGGATTTGGACAAAGCTTGTGAAATACAAAGTTGTAGAGAATTGAATTATCTTTCTAACAAGACCAATTTCATCAAATTCTGAATTCGGATGAAAAAGTTATGATTAAAATACGACTGCTGGTTTTCAGAAAATCTGCTGCTGAATTATGACGAATTTCACTCCCTCCAAACCCTCTTCTCTTCCCCCTTGTTTAAAGACATTAAGAGAGTATTTATAGCTGAAATCTGGAGTTTCCCTTTCCTTCCTGGACTAGGTTTCCTTGGAGAATAATCAAAAGGTATTTTATAATGATAAAAGACTTCTAATCTGAATAGGAAAAGGAAATTGTCTTTTATAAAAATTGGGAGACTGACCGCTAACACGCATGCACATGTATCGTATGTGCGTACACACGCTCATCACATACGTACACGTGTTAGTGTCATGATAAAAATGGCTAATTTAATAAAATAATTTTCTTTTCATTTTAACCAAAAATCTCATGCTATGATTCGCACTAATTCTTCAAGGATAATCCGTAAATAACCACACTAAACTCATCATCAGGGCATATCAAAATTGAACTTCATGAAACACTTTTGAGGGTAAAATGATGACTAATGAAAGTCAATTTGAAAAGATTTGGTTGGTAATTGTGAGTCAATTAGAGCTAACCCAAGGAAGGGTCAATTAACCAACTTGAACTACATCGAGCCATTTTAATCCCAAGCCATTGACTTACCAAATTGACACTAAAAATACCTCTTATGCATCCATATGAACTCCAATTGACAATTTGGAGATCATTCCAAGGTCAAATGAAAAGTTTGGGACTTAAAAGACGATTATGCCCCTCAAGTCACAAAAGCTCTTATTATCCCTCAAGATCAACTCCAATTTGAACCAAAATTCATATCCATTGTCCTTGTGACTCTAGAAAACTAATGCAAGTGACTAGACTCAAAAACAAAACAAAAACATGCATGAAATGATGAGCCCTAGTAAGGTGGTGCAAAAATGGGGTGTGACAGAAGCCCCTCATTGGCGAACAAGTTACACTTGTGAACCAATGATAAAGAACAACCCATTTTTGGCCAAAAAGCCCAGAGAAATCACACACTGATACCAACAATGATGGGAGGTTGAAAACCTGAGACTGAAATAAGGAAGTGTACTCAAGTCATGAGTATACTTAAATCACTGGGGGTTGATGATTGTCAAGAGAAGCATATTCAAGCCACTACGAATGAACATACTTTTGAAACGGAGAAATATATTCTAGTCACGAATATATTTAACCAAGTGATGAGAATGAGATCTGAAAAGTACGTTCAAGTGATGAACATACCTTTGAAATGGAGAAATATATCCAAGCGATGGATATACTTAACCAAGTAAGTGACAAAATATCTGAGAAGTATACTCAAGTGATGAGTATACCATTGAAATGGAGAAATATATTCAGGTCACGAATATATTTAACCAAGTAATGTGAGAATGAAATCTGAGAAGTATACTCAAGTGGTGAGGATACTTAATGATTGAGAAAGACTGAGAAGTACGTTCAAGTGATGAACATACTTTTGAAAAATGAGAAATATATTCAGGTCACGAATATATTTAACTAAGTAAGATAAATAATGAACTGAGAAGTATACTCAAGTGATGAGTATACCATTGAAATGGAGAAATATATTCAAGTGATGAATATATTTAACCAAGTAAGTGACAAATAATCTGAGAAGTATGTTCAAGTGATGAACATACCATTGAAATGGAGAAATATACCCAAGCGATGGATATACTTAACCAAGTAGGATAAGTATAATCTGAGAGGTGTATTCAAGTGATGAGTGTACTTTTGAAATGGAGAAATATATTCAGGTCACGAACATATTTAACCAAGTGATGAAAAAGATGCTGAGAAATATACTCAAGTGATGAGTATACTTAATGATTGAAAAAGACTGAGAAGTACGTTCAAGTGATGAACACACTTTTGAAATGGAGAAATGTATCCAAGTGATGGATATATTTAACCAAGTAAGCTGAGAAGTACACTCAAGTGATGAGCATACCATTGAAATGGAGAAATATATCCAAACGATGGATATATTTAACCAAGTAAGATAAGAATAATCTGAGAAGTGTACTCAAGTGATGAGTACACCATTGAAATGGAGAAATATATTCTAGTCACGAATATACTTAACCAAGTAAGTGACAAGTATGTTTGAGTGATAAACATACCATTGAAATAGAGAAATATATCCAAGTGATGGATATACTTAACCAAGTAAGTGACAAGTATGTTTAAGTGATAAACATACCATTGAAATAGAGAAATATATCCAAGCGATGGATATACTTAAGCAAGTAAGATAGAGAATAATCTGAGAAGTGTACCCAAGTGATGAGTACACCATTGAAATGGAGAAATATATTCTAGTCATGAATATATTTAACCAAGTAAGTGACAAATATTCTGAGAAGTATGTTCAAGTGATGAACATACTATTGAAATGGAGAAATATATTCAAGTGATGAATATACTTAACCAAGTAAGTGGCAAAATATCTGAGAAGTATACTCAAGTGATGAGTATACCATTGAAATGGAAAAAATATACCCAAGTGGTGGATATACTTAACCAAGTAAGTGACAAATGATCTGAGAAGTATGTTCAAGTGATGAACATACCATTGAAATGGAAAAAATATACCCAAGTGGTGGATATACTTAACCAAGTAAGTGACAAATGATCTGAGAAGTATGTTCAAGTGATGAACATACCATTGAAATGGAGAAATATACCCAAGCGATGGATATACTTAACCAAGTAAGTGACGAAATATCTGAGAAGTATACTCGAGTGATGAGTATACCATTGAAATGGAGAAATATATTCAAGTGATGAATATATTTAACCAAGTAAGTGATAATGAGGATCTGAAACTAGGAAGCATATTCAATGGGTGAACATGCTTTTGAAATGGAAGAATATATTCAAGTGACGAATATATTCAACCAAGTATGATAGAGAATGAGAATTTGAAGCTGAGAAGCATATTCAAAGAGTGAATACACTTTTGAAATGGAAGAATATATTCAAGTGATGAGTATATTCAACCAAGTGGGATGGAAAATCAAGAATTTGAAACTGAGGAGTATATTCAAAGGGTGAATACACTTTTGAAATGGAAGAATATATTCAAGTGATGAATACATTCAACCAAGTGAGATGAAAAATCAAGATTTGACATGAGGATATATGATCAATTTATCAAGATTAAACAAGCATGGTGCAAGAGGAAAGTGTCTTAACACATTGTCACTTGAGTTGGCATGGCACAGGGGAAATATATTCAACCCTTTTGAACATAAAATCAATTCAAGGAATTGATTTCAAGATGGAATTTGATTGATTTTAAGCTCAAAAAGTGTTGAATATCTCATTTGGAAGGAGGTTTGATCACGCGTCAAGGCGAGACAAAGCGAGAAGCAAAACCAAAACAAAGTGTCTTGGGTGACCACCAGGCCTCGGGAGGCTAGCCGCCCAGGCCTGGGTGGTTACCCGAGCTCGAAGCGGAAATCCCACTTTGAATAGGAAACTTCCTATTTTGATGGGTTTTTTCCTATTTGAACTTGGATTTGTGACCTTTTCCCTATAAAAACACATCCAAGAAGTTCCTAAACCTACTTGTATTCATTCATTAGAAATTATGGAGGCTCTAGACAAATTTTTAGAAGGGTTTTTGAGAGTTATGAGTGCTGAAGCAAAATCTGAGTTCAAGTGCTTTGGCTTGGATCCATTGCTCTCCTTGAGGCATGTGAGGCTTGAAACGAACCTCTTGACTACTGCTACATATTTTTGGGATCCTCAAGTTCATGTGTTCCGCTTCAACTATGAAGAACTGTGCCCAACCATGGAGGAATTCTGTGCATTGTATGGAGTTTCAACGGTAGGTCCTTTCATTCTCCCTACTCCTCGCCCAAGCTTTCTTACTTCTTTCTCCAATCTACTTGGGATTCACTCACAATATGCCTCTACGTTTGTAAAGGACCATATGGTAGACTTGATGAAATTAGGCAACCTCTTTTTTAGCTTGTGATAGTAAAGGTATTCTGAATTTTACCTTTCCTATTAAGCATGCACTTGCCTTTTGCCTCATTGGTCGTTTTCTTATTTCCACTGGTACTCCACATGTTCCCGTTCAAATCTGTGACTTGATTCCTCTCCTTGCCAAGGGCCATAACTTGATTCCCATGGTGCTAGCTGAAACCCTGAATGGTTTGGATAAAACTCATGAGGACCCAAAGGTTCCTTTAGGAGGTAGCCCCATTCTACTGCAGATGTGGTTGCTTGAAAGACTGAATTTCTTGTCACCAGTTGCCATTACACCATACAAGCCCCAGCATTACTGCCTTCGCCGCATTGAATTACCTGGGCAATTTTCATTGAGAGATTGGCTAGGTTACTACCAAACCCTTTCTTGGGGGAGTGTCAAGTGGTTTGTATTCATATGGGGCTGCAGTGACCAGGTGCTTCTGCGGACTTCTGGATGCGCCATGGTGAGACTCATAGGACTGAGGTCTACTTCCTTCTATTGGCCTTCAAGGGTTCTGCGTCAGATGGGCGCTATGCAAACCATACCCACTTCCTTGAAAGGTGACTATCCTGTGGTGCCTGCGGGTCTTTCTGTAGTGACTTGGGCGAAGGACCGATGGCCTAGCAAGTTGATACTAACCCAAGTTACGAATACTGATGGTCCATATATGATGAGCCCCGAGTATAAGGAATGGTTGAAAAGCAATTTAGGTGAGAGAGAGACTACTCGAAGAGAAAGGATTTTTGGACTTATCAAGAACAACGAACTTGGATCTTGCAGAGAAGATATTATGGAAGCAGTGACAACAGCTTATGAACATGACTTGAGGAAGAAAAGAAGACATGAAAGAGAGAAGAAGAAAGCTGAGGAGCGAGCTGCAAAGAGGCTCAAGAAAATAGAAGACTCAATAGAATAGGATATTTATGGCATATTTATAGTTCTTTTTCTTAATACCAATGAATTGCTATGTCAATCAATTTTAGTTTTGAATAAATTGCCAATAATAAATCAAATTTGGGATTTTGTTGTTTGATTTAGACCGCACCCAAGGTAACTTTGTGGGTTGCCTACGTATCTCCATGATTTTTTCTTCTGTTTTTTTTTTTTCTTCTTTCTTCTTTCTTTTTTTCCTTTTTTTTTCTTTCTTTTTGTTTCTTTTTTTTTTCTTTCTTTTTTCTTTCTTTTTGTTTCTTTTTTTTTTTGAATGGAGAATCAGGTCTTACGTAGTTCTCATGCCTTAACTTTTGCCTAGGCCGCCCTTACGGGTTTTCAACCTAGCAGGCTTCAAACATGATATTTCTTCAATTGATCCAAATTAGTTGGACGAGCGAACTCAATTCCATCTAAATCCATGAGGCGAACAGCCCCTGCTGGCAATATCTCTTTGATAATGTATGGCCCACCCCAACTTGGCTTGAATTTTCCCCGCGGATCGAACACTGGAGCTCTGATTTCTTTCAGCACTACATCCCCTTTCTTTAGACCTCGATCTTTGACATGCTTGTTGAATGCTCTGGCAACTCTCCGTTGATACCCCTGAACATGATACAGCGCCCTTAAACGCCTTTCATCCAGCAAAGCTAACTCATCATAGCGGCTCTTAACCCAATCCACTTCTGTTATCTGGCTCTCCACGGCAACTCTTAGTAAAGGAACTTCCAATTCAACTGGCAACACGGCCTCCATTCCATAAACTAGAGAATAAGGGGTAGCCCCTGTTGACGACCTTATTGATGTTCTGTAACCCCATAGAGCCAATGGCAACTTCTCATGCCAGTCTGTGTGTGAGTCCGCAGTCTTCTGTAGCATCTTCTTGATGTTCTTGTTAGCTGCTTCCACCGCTCCATTAGTCTGAGGACGGTATGGTGACGACAGATGGTGGGCTATGCCATACTTTTGCAAGAGCTCATGGGTTTCTTTCTGAAAGTGCTGGCCATTGTCTGAGATAACTTCATGCGGTACCCCATATCGATAGATGATGCTGTGCTGTATGAACTGTGCTACCTTCTTGGAATTCAAGGTCTTGAAGGACGCTGCTTCCACCCACTTAGTGAAGTAGTCGATGGCGACCAGGATGTATTCATGCCCATTTGATGCCTTTGGCTTGATCTGTCCGATGATATCTATCCCCCATATCGCGAATGGCCAAGGTGATGACATACGCGTTAAAGGCATAGAAGGCAAATGTTGTCCACTGGCGAACAGTTGGCATTTGTGGCACTTCTTGACATGTGTGTGGCAGTCCCTTTCCATGGTAGACCAATAATAGCCTAACCTCATGATTTTCTTAGCTAACATATAGCCATTCATATGCGGAGCCCCTGTCCCTTCATGGATTTCTTTAATCAGATGCTCGGCTTCCTCCTCGGTGACACACAGCAGGTGGATCCCGTCGTATGATCTCCGATATAGCTTTCCTCCACAAAGTACATAGTGACTCGCCAACCGCCTTAGGGTTTTTCTGTCAATGCGAGATGCTCCTTCTGGGTATTCCCTTTCTTCAATGAACTTCTTTATGTCATAGGAACCACGGACGGCCATCATTTACCTCTCCTCCTCGGATTGCACAACAGTACACAGGCTTGTCTCGGCATTCTATCACCAACGGCTTCACATTTCCCCCTTCAGGTATCTCCACCATGGATGCTAGGGTCGCCAAGGCATCGGTGAACTGGTTCTTGTTCCTTGAAAGGTAGTTAAATTCTATCTCTGAGAACTCCTTGGTTAGAGCTTCCAGGTAGGCATGGTAGGGTAGCAGCTTCTCATCTCGAGTTTTCCATTCCCCTTTTATCTGACAGATGATTAGCGCCGAGTCCCCGAACACTTCTAATTCTTTGATCCCCAATTCAAGTGCCGCTTCCAGTGCTAGGATACAGGCCTCATACTCAGCAATGTTGTTGGTGGCTTCGAACCCCAACTTGACCGCCAACGGTGTAAATGCCTCTTCGGGTGAGACCAGCAGGACTCCTATCCCATAACCTTTCTTATTGGCTACCCCATCGAAGTATACTCTCCAAGTTTTTCTACCAATCTCTAGCACGTCCTCATCTGGGAATTGATCGTTGAACGGAGCAGATGATGACACCGGACAGCTGGCTAGGTAGTCTGCGATGACGCTTCCCTTGATAGACTTCTGATTCACGTACTTGATGTCGAATTCATTGAGGAGAATTGACCATCGAGCAGTTCTGAATGACAATACTGGCCTTTCTACCAGGTACTTCAACTGGTCCATGCGACTTATCAAGAACACTTCGAAGGACATCATGTAGTGCCGGAGTTTCTGCGTCGCCCATACTAGTGCCACACAAGCCTTTTCAATTGCATTGTACTTCACTTCATAGTCTGTCATTTTCTTGCTTAAGTAATAAATGGCATTCTCCTTTGTAGATCCTTCGAGATATTGAGCTAACAAAGCTCCCGTCGCGGTTTCGGTGACCGTTAAGTATAACAAAAGCGGCGCACTTTGCCGTGGGGGAACTAAGATTGGAGGATTGCTCAAGTATCTCTTAATGGTCTCAAAGGCCTCTTGGCATTCTTCGTTCCATACTTTTGGCACACCTTTCTTAAGCAATTTGAAGATTGGTTCGCAAACCATGGTCAAGTTGGCAATGAATCGGCTTATGTATTGAACTCTTCCCAGAAAACCCCGGATCTGCTTCTCAGTGCTAGGCGGCTCCATCTCCACAATAGCTTTTATCTTCCCTGGGTCCACTTCGATACCTCTCTGAGTGATCATAAACCCCAATAACTTGCCTGCAGTGACACCAAAAGCACACTTCTGTGGGTTGAGACGGAGATTGTACTTTTTTGCTCGCTCTAGGAATTTCTCTAGTGCCTTGAAATGCCCTTCTCTATCCACGGACTTTACGATCATATCATCGACATAAACCTCGACTTCCTTATGGATCATATCATGCAATAAGGTCGTAGCTGCTCTTTGGTAAGTAGCCCCAGCGTTTCTTAAGCCAAAAGGCATTACCTTGTAACAGTACGTTCCCCATTGCGTGATAAAGGCTGTTTTCTCCATGTCTTGAGGCGCCATCTTTATCTGGTTATACCCGGAGAATCCGTCCATGAAGGAGAGGAGTGCATGTCCCACTGTACTATCCACCAACACGTCGATATGGGGTAAAGGAAAGTCATCCTTAGGGCTCGCGGCGTTGAGATCTCGGAAATCGACACACATCCTCACTTTCCCATCTTTTTTAGGCACAGGCACTATATTCGACAACCACTCGGGGTACTCCACAACTTGAAGGAAACCCGCGTCTAGTTGTTTAGTTACCTCTTCTTTTACTTTTAGGGCCCATTATATTCTTGCTAAACTAAGAAACTAGTGAATCTCCTAGGAAATGTCAAGTCCTACTAGTGTTCTTGGGGTCATCTTTGCCATAGGCAAAGTGCGCATCAGAATAGTAAAGCATATTAAAAGATGTAAACTTAGGAAACCAACCATAAGCCTAGGTTGATTGATCCACTTAAATATTTAAAAATGCGTTTTACAACTATCATATAAGATTCTTCAGAACGTAATTGAAATCTAGCACACAAGCAAACACTAAACATGATATCGGGTCTACTTACGGTTAAATAAAGTAAACTACCAATCATACATCTATATTTCTTTTTATTAACATTTTTACCTTTTTCATCTCTGTCAAGTTTGATGGAAGGGCTCATAGTTTAGCTTGATTTTCATGAAATGTGATCATTTAAATCCTTTTGTTCAACTTAGGCCACTTATATGTGATAAAAACATTTTGTTTAAGGGTCTTAAGGTCCTTCTAGGTCATGGTTTATAGATCTTATAGTCATTGAGCTTTCATCATTCAACCATTTACATAAAATTCTAACTCTCACCCAAATACCCCATGTCTTCAATAACTTCAAGTCTTCTTTTGTTGGGGTTCTTGAGAGTTGGAATCTTCTCTTTTTTGAAGATTTATGCTTCTCTTGATCTTTTACTTGATGAAAGTCATTTAATTGCCTTCTGATTTCTTGGTTCTTTTTTATTTGCTTCCTTTGTTCTTTTGACTTTATTTTTATGATAACTCATTTGAGTGTGGAAAATCCTAGCTTATAATGATCAACTCCATGATAAATATTAGTCCATAATAATCAATGCTTTGTTATCATCAAAATCACAATATATTCATAAAATGAAACCTTGTGAGTCTAACAAGAGACACAAAGTTGACTCACTGAGAGAGTGAAGAAGGTAGAGAGAGAATGAGACTTTAGGAGAGCGAGAGAGAACATTGAGATAGGGCGTGGAGTAGGAGAGAGAATTGAGATAATATATGTTCCTTTAGAGTTAAGAGTAAAGCTATATATATATATAGGATGATGATCAGGTAAGCACGTGCTGATATAACTTATATCAACACTCGCATTGGGAGTTGTACTTTGTGCATTAGTGGGATATGAGGTACATTGGACCAATGCAAGGGGTACAAAACCCAATGCATGGTGTTGATATAACTTATATCAACATGTGCTGATGGGAACATAACTGTATATATATATATATATATATATATATAGGTGCACCTGATATTAGTTAATATCAAGTGCACTCCAAAACTCTACCTAGTAATTTGTACTTTATGAATCTAACCGTTGGATTAGATAGCTTTCTCATGTAAGCATTCCATGCCAAAAATTAAGTTGATTTGAGATTGATTGCTATTCGATCCAAAACGTGCATTTTTTAATCAATAACAATCGCTCATTTATAGATACTAGTTGGTGCACACGTGCATTGCACGTGAATTTTTTTGAGTTAAATTATTTTTTTCAATAATGATAATAATTTTTTTAATTTAATAATTTTATCGTGCCTTTGCATAAGATGAAAGCACTTTGATCACTCAATCCTTTACTTCTTTTGATATGATTACTATTTTTTTTTTCATTATCTTTCCCAAATCATAGTGCTTAAAATTATCTTTGAAACTTCATTATACATAAGTTCTTTGAAGGTTTTGTGAAACTTTCAAAGTTGAAACAAAAGGCTCTCTCTTTCACTCTTTGTCTCTTTCTCCAATCAAAACATATTATGCCATAGTTGAAAGATTTAATAGCAAATTATTAGTACATTAGTCTTACAAAAATCAAAACCAAGACTTGTACGGCTTTACAAACCCTACAGACATACCATCCTATTTTTTTTATGATGTACTTCAATCTACACCCCTCCCATAGATTCATGCCACAAAAGCTAACTCAAGTTCTTAATAAGGCCTACACTACCACCTTTAAAAAATCTAGTATTTATGGGATTGGGAGGTTCTCATTTTATTTATGAGTAAAGTAGTCTTTGATATATATGTATTGGAAAAACATAGGAGAAAATAGACACTCCACTCGATATCGAAACCAAGACTTACGCAAATCCAGAACTTCTATTGGTCTTTGATTAAAATAATAATATTCCTAATATGTACGTGTTTAGGATTTTTTTTTTCTTTTAAAAATCTGGTATTTATGGGATCAGGATGTCCTCATTTTATTGATGAGTAAATTAGTTTTTGATGATTTTTTTATTTGGAAAACGATAGGAGAACGCACATAACTTACGTAGGGTCTGAAACCAAAGACTTCTACAAACCTTAAAGCGACATATTAATAAACTCAAGGACCATTGATTTTTCATTAAAAAATAATACTCCCTCCTCTTCGTAAAGATAGGCTATGTTTGACAAAACAAGGAGTTTAAGAAAATGTAATCATTATCTTGACTTGTCATTGATTAAGTTCTATCTGTCCAAAAATACCCTTATCTTTTTTGTATTGGGTTTTGTGTTGAAAGTAAATATTGAAACAACGAAGGGTATAAGAAATTTAAAAATATATATATATGATTTGATTTTTTAAAGTGGCCAAATATTTTGGGACAAAAAAAGTTAAAAATTTGGCGTACCTTATTGGGACGAAGGGAGTACTTGTTTTTATGTATTGCCTTGGCAAGTTGGCATCATGACTTTACTCCATGATGTCAAATTTTTCTGACAGTTGCTACCTAGTTGAATCTGGATGGTTGTAATGAGAAGATGACTTTTTGGTAATCACCTCCAAATATAATGCCAAATAAAGTTTGTTTGTCAACTTATTAAATATTAACTGTCAACATGGTACAAATTAACTGCCAATATCTTCTGTTTAGTACTACATTTGGAAGTGATAACTAAAACGTCATTTAGTTGGTTCTCTTTTCTGCCCCGCCCCTCATGTCCCATCATCTGTTTTTTCCCAGCAACTTTTTCTCACATCATAAGTTCAGAACCATTTTCTATCTCACACACACACACACACACACTCTCTCTCTCTCTCTCTCTCTCTCTCTCTCTCTCTCTCTTCCCTACGTTATCACGGATCCAGATTAGATCAAGTGATCCTAGCTCTGTTATCACTTATCCCCCCCCTCTCTCTCTTTCTCTACGTTATCTCTATTTGCTACAATAATCCATTTGGGTAAACCCATTGTTTCTGTCTCTCTTGCACACACCCTTATCAGGCGGTGTGTTTCTTTCTCTAGCTAGTTTCTCACTCATTCTCTGTCTCTCTTTCCTTTTTTTTCTTTTACCTCATTCTCTATATATTTGTTTTGATTGCAAATTTGCAATCCGTTCTCTCTAACTTTCTCTCATCTCTATTTCTTTATCAGTCTCTCACCCATTTTTATTCTCTCTCTCTCTCTCTCACCATCATCTGGCCATGAATCGCATGTTTGGGTCTATGTTTTTGATGATTGTTGATTGGTTTCCTTAATGGTCTGCCTATATGGTTTGGATCCTTGTCGGTTGGTTTCCTTGATGGTCTTTGGGTTGACAATTGCAAGATCTATGGGTCTTGATCACCACCAATCAATGTTGCACCAATAGATGTCATCAATCTATGGGTTTTTATCTAAGGTATGTCCTGTACATTTTTCTCAAATTACCATTATTTAAAATAAAATAAAAAAACTATGATTTGATTTCGATATATATATATATTCTTTGTCGATGCAGTGATCTATCTATCTATATATATATATATATATTCTTTGTCGATGTGTAGTAGATCACTGCTTGTGATTTTAATTTTTTTGGCCTGTACATTTTTTTTTTATATATATAAATGATTTTGAACTTTTTTTTTTTTTTTGGGGGAGTTGTGATCTAAGTTATTTTCTTTTCTTTTTGTTATTTTTGGTTTTGTTTTGTTTAGTTTGGTATTTTAGGTTTGCAGGTAGATATTGTTGTCCCAAATATATAACCCTAGAGGGGGGTGAATAGGGTTATTGGCCAATTAAAAATTTAATAGCAAACTCAAAAATCAAATTATTGCAAGTAAAGATAAATACAAGAACAAGTAACAATAAGGAGATTAAGAGTAAGAGAATGCAAACGATGTTAACGAGGTTCGGCCTTCCCGCCTACGTCCTCGCCTCAAGAGCTCGCTTGAGGATTCACCAATCCACTATCACTCTCCTTCAAGGTGGAGCAGCAAACCTTTACACCTCCAAGTGTTCTTCACCAACACTTGTTCAAGACACACTCTTCAAGTGCTTACAAATGGGGTTTCTCTCAACCCTTGAATACAAGAAGATTTGAGTATGTTTTTTTACTCAAGAAACTCTCTCAAAAGAGTGGATACACAGAAATTAAAAGCTCACTCAACTATTGATTGTATCTCAATAAATGCTCACAAGTGAAATTAGGGCTTGTAAATGAATGATCTTGTTTGAAGCTCAATGAATGCCCATAAATGAGTTTAACTCATGTATATATAGCCCAAGGGGTCCAAATGACCGTTCTGTAGCAATAAATGCCGGGAAAGATGGTTTGGTGGGCATTTAATGCTCAAAAGACCGTTTGAAAAACTAGCCGTTATTGGTCAGTCTCGAGGGATTCAGACGTCTGAAATCGATTTAAGACGTCTGATTATGTTTAAGACGTCTTAATCAGGCGTCTTAAAAAACCAGAGGACTGATCTCTGTAGAGGTTTTTCAAGGTCACTGTTCACGAGGATTCAGACGTCTTAAACATTTTTCAGACGTCTTAAACCTCTTTAAGACGTCTTATTCTCACGTCTTAAAAAACCAAAGATGATGTAAATTGAGGTCTTTTCATTTCAGACGTCTTAAACCATTTTCAGACGTCTTAAATTCCATTTCAGACATCTTATTTAGACGTCTTAAAAAATCAGAGAATATGTATTTTAGGACTTCAAACCTCAGACGTCTTAAGCCTATTTCAGACGTCTTAAACTTTATTCAGACGTCTTAAATAAAATTTCAGACGTCTTAATCAGTTTTCAGACGTCTTAAATATCTTTAAGACGTCTTAAAGCTCTGTGACAGAAATTAACACAAGGAGCTTAAGACTTGATTTTTTTAAGGGGTTATTCCAACGAGTCAAGAGACTCTAATCATGATTGAATAGGTTCTATTTAGTTGTTACCAAGTTAATGCATGAACCTAAAGCCCTTTAATCACAAATGAACATTTTTTGGGATCAATCTTACATTGAATCCTATTTGTCTACACTTGATCTTCATTTGGCTTTGACATGGATTCTTTTTTATGTTCATTCTTGCGTTGTGCCTTTGATTGACTCATTTGATATGCTGTTGCTAGATTTTACCTGTCTTAAGCTTAATTTTAAAACTATTAGTACTTAAGACCTTCTTATGCATTGTTATCATCAAAATCAATGGTTTTGAAACCATTTGGGCCAACAGATATTGCAAAGTTTCATGAACCTCATGATTTGATAGGGACTTCTTTTGGTGGTTCATTAGACCTTCCCTTTTTATTTTCTTTTTTTCTTGTGCATTCGTTAATGTTTTTTTTTGGGGGGGAGGGGGGGTTTGTTTTGTTTTTGTTCAAGCCTACTTTTTTTTTATTTTCCTTCAATTGAATCGTCTTTGATTCTCTTCTTTTTCTTGGTAATTTGACTTGATTATTTTAAAAAATCAGAGATTATATGTGAATTCTCAACAAAATATGAAAATTATGTGACAGAAGCAATTTAAAAGTTCAATAATGCAATTCAAGTTTTTTCTGATATGTGAATCCTTAGAAAATAATCAAAGATTATATGTGCTATAACTTGGTAATTTTGCAATTCAAAACTTTACTTATGCAATTCAAGTTTTTTTTTTTTTTTTTGGCCTCTTAATCTGGGTTTTCATTTGTTTTTGTTCAAGCATGCATCTTTTTATTTTCATTCAAACAAAGATTTAAAAGTCCAATCATGTAATGCAGGTAGAGATTTAAATGTTTACGCAGGTAGAGATTTAAATGTTTAAACATAATTTGTATATATGAGTCAAGTTTATTGAAAACTACATACCAGACAAAGCACTAGAAGAAAGGAGATGCGATGAAGACACATAGAAGACACAGAAGAAGGAAGCAGTAGTTGTTCTTTCCTATGTTAGGGTTTTATGATTTTTATAATGTGTTTCTATTTGTATTTATGTGTTAACATTGTTAGGGTTTTACGAATTATAGTTTCCGTTTACTTAGAATTCTTATTTGGGTTTGGTTTTATTTAATTATTATACCAATTATAGTTTCCTTAGAATTCTTATTAAGGTATGTGTGCTATATTGTTATATTTCCCATATATACAGAAGGGTAGTTGTGTATTTAAAAATTAAAATAAGGGTATATTAGTCAATCAAAAGTTTTTCTCACATTCATCTTTTTATAGGTAGTATAGATTTTGAATGAAACAGTTTTTAATCTTAGATCAACTTGATTTTTGGCATGCATGACCAACATATAAATCAAATTTAATTCAACGGTTGGTTTAGCCAAATATGAATCACATATAAGAGTTTTGGAGTGCACTTGACACTTGATGCAAAAAAAAATTACATCAAGTGCACCTAATAATAGAAAAATTCTATCTATCTATATATATATATATGGATAAAGGTAAAAAAAAATAAAATCACTTTCGGGTAGGGCGGGGCATATCAAAACCAAAACCAAAACTGTCCCATACCAAACTTAAAAAATAAAAAATAAAAATTTCCCTGTAACCCCTAAAAAAAAAAAAAAAAAAATCCATCCATAAAGCGGTGGGACGGGTCAGATCAAAATTACCATCTCTATTTTGGAATTCTCAAATTTGACCCAACCTCCCAAAAAATATAAATAAGTAAATAAAAAGGAGAGACCGCAAAATCAGGTGTTCTGAGATTGTTAAAGATTCTATTACAGTAGTATTACCATTAAGGCATGCATTTAGGGAGTTGACATGACCGACAGTGGGTATTGAGGAAGTTTCATCGTCTCTAAAGGCATTTCCCTATATTAGAAAGTCAAAGAGGAATTTTGCTCCGGATCATCTGCATGAAAAACAAGTGATGGATTGACTTTCACTTTGATGATCCATAAAAGAGTCATATCAACCAGACAACCACTATGCATGTTTATATTATTAAAAAAACATTTCAGATGTTGGACATCCACTAATTTCGTTCTTCCTCTCTCCTATTGGGCCCATAACAAAATGAAATCTTCCATTTACAATTCGTCTCCACGTGTCACATCTACCCTTTATTAACAGGGAAACTAGGTGGGTAAATAACTTAGAGGGAGAGCATATGGAATTCTGAGCCCTTATTACTTATCAAAAAATAAATAATAAATAATTCTGAGCCCAACAAGTACAAATGTTGTGCATTTGATGGCCTGTAAAGACCTATATATTCTCTCCATGTCCTAATCAATCTTGGTTACTATTAACACGTCATGACTCATGAAGGTGTGTTACTTAAAAGCATGGCAACAATCGAATCCAAACTGCACTTCACTTCATCCACATTTATCATTGAGTTATAACTATTTCAATCTTAAAACTAAGTTTCATCACAAAAGAAAAAAAAGAACATTCAATTTTTTAGTCCCAACCTTGTATTCTACCGATCATATGGCCTAGGTCTTTCCCTGACAAGTATAATCGACGTCATTACTTCTTAATTGAACGCAAGAACACATTACCGACATGTAGGTTTAATGGCACATGTTCAGGTGTTCCTGTTTTCAAAGGACATTTTCTTAACCTTTTCAACCTTTTGGTTTATAGGTGTGCTCCCTAATATATCAAATCATTTTGGGCCAAGTACTTTCTGGTGTCCTGCAACACCATTCTCACGCGAACGTATATATTTTATTTTCATCATTGTGAAAACATATTTATTATTTTAAGAATTGGAAACGACAACTCATTACTTGACACCTTGACACCATTCATCATGGAGCATTCATATTTAGATAATGCTATTGTTCTTTCTTTGACTGACACTAAAAACTCATGATGTGACGTAAAAATAAAAGCAAAAAAATGGGATCCAATTGTACTAATCCTATTTTTATTGTTTTTACCCTCATGCCACATCTGAGTTAAGAAAAATCATATCAAGATCCAAAAGTATTTCCATTCTTTATTTACCCCGTATTTGGGACTCAAATGACTCAAACGAGTTTGGATGTCACCTAATGTCAAATACCATAAGGAACATTTTCAATGTATAAAAGAGATGGTCCGAATAGCACGCTTATCAGACTTGATGCCTAGTCCAAATAAAATAATGTACAAAAAAAATATCTATTGCAAACTGGTGGTTGAGAAATAGACACATTTTCGTTTCAAGAGTTCCCCACACCCCCCAAAAAAAAAAAAAAAAAAAAAAAAAAAAAAAAAGTTGAAATTTATAATGACAACTATCCCATATTCCCATAATCCCATTCCCAATTGAGCAAAATAAAATAATAATCGCAAAATACTTAAAAGCAAAAAGTGGAGAGCTATTGCCGGACGGATTAAATTCACCCCGTACGTGGTTCCTTCTCACCGTGATCCGGCCCGTTCATCCTGGGCAAGATATGAACCGCCACCGGCTGAAACCCGGGCGGCGAGTCCACCACCCAAATTCTAGGTGGCGATGCCACCAGGTCTATCACGGTGATTCCACCGCCGCATACAACGCACACCCTCCCGCCACCAGCGGCGATTTGCTCCGCCCCTTTTAACCTCTCAGACTCTATTATCTCCTCCCATCCATCCCTCTCAGGATCATACCTTCTCAGTGCACCCTTGGCCTCATCCACCACGTACATCACCTCTTCATCCATGGCAGCCGCTGGTCCTCTCCACCCTGCTATCAGCCCTTCTGGCATCTCCTCCCATGAGTCGTTTTCCACATCGTAAACGACGCCTTCTTTTGCTGCATCCCCTTTCACATTCACCATATATAACTTCCCTCTACACCCAACTGCGTCGATTGCGTCTCGGCTAAATCTTCCGTCTTTGAGCATCCTCATCTTTTGCCACTCCCACTTCCAATAGATATTGTTGTTGTTTTGCAAGTCCCACTTCTCTACAGATCGAGCTACGTCGATGCTGTACTGTGACCCGATCCCACTCGCCACGTAGACGGCGCCGCGTGACGCTCCTGCGGCGCACCACCGGCGCGGTGCGGCGAGTTGGGGCCCAAAGGCCCATTTCTGGGAAAGGGGGTTGAAGACGAGAGGGCGAGAGAGCGCCGGCAGGAAGTGGTGGGTGGTCGCGGCGAGGAGGATGAGCTGGCCGGAGACGGCGACGGTCTGAATCGGAAGGTTGCGAGAGATGAAGGATGGGTGGCGGAGGAGGAGGCGGAGCGGAGGGTCATGCGGTGGTGGAGGGAGGCGATGCCACTTGGAGGAGATGGGATCGAAGGAGGAGAATTCGATGGAAGTTGTATGGTTTTGAAGTGTTTTTGAGGATGAAAAGAGAGCGTAGATGGAGAGGAAAGGAGGGAAGGAAGGGGAATAGATGAGGCGACGCCATGAACTACAGACGGAGTAGAGAAGGGAAGGAGGAAGTGAAGAGAGGCAGAGTTGGGCAATATGATCAGGAAGTCCTGGTAGTAGAGGCTGCTGTTGGTGTTGGTGGTGGCGGCGGCCGGTGCGTTTTCTGCGTTTGGTGGCGGATCTGGTAGTGGGGTCGGCGGAAGTGGTCGCAGGAGTGATGGCGTTGGGCATGAGAAGGAGGGTTTGTTTTGAGGCTTAGAATGGAGCCTTTAAAAATGGAGTGGTTCCGTAACCTTTATGGCTATACGCCTATACTTCCTTTATTGGCTAAAATAATTCTCATTGGAGAGGTGAAGAATGTGCCACTTGTATCTCATAATTTGTTCTTTTCTTTTTCTAAGCTTTACTTTATTCGTTTATTTTTGTAATATAACTCTTGATTCTTGGGTTGACCTCCATGTTGGATGGCAACAAACTCCTAACACTACCCCTTCCAGGATCTTCCCCTTGACTTCCGTGTTATGTGCTTCACTTTACCTTGGAGCTAAGTACTACTTTTGAATATTATGTAATGAGATCTCAAATGGGTGTTGGTATGAAAAAAACTAATATTGGATTGGTTTTATCCATGGTCTAAATCAAAAGATCAAAAAGATACTACACAAAAAAGTGTTGCTACGTTATCTTTTTAGTCTTTTAATTTAAGCCGTCCGTTGATTTTATAGATAACATAAGAGAAACCAGTACAATATGGCTTTTTTTCAAACCAAACCAACACCAAACCCTTACCCCTATTATGTAATACTCCCTCCGTCTCATGGATAGGCCATTTTACTGTTTTTTTTTTTTTCCAAAATATTTGTCCATTTTGAAAAGTTAAATCGTAAATTTGCCAAACTTACTTTCTTATAATACCCTTTATTCTATCAAGAATTACTTTTTTATATTTTGTAGAGTTGTAGTGAAGAATGATAGTTTTGAAAAAATAAAATTTATTCAATGCATTAATTGCTTTTTCTTAAACACGTGTTTTGTCAAACTTAGCCTGTCTTTGTGGGATAAAGAGAGTATTGCACTTTACGTGACACATTGTGTAAAATCAAATACAATGATAGAATGCAAAATCAAGTAAAAGATTTAGACTCCGCCCCACTCCTACTCTCTTGATTTTTCTTCCTTTTGGGTTGGTGTCTTCATGAATGAATTTTCTTTGCACTAGTTGAGGAAAACGTAATCCCATTTTAGAAAACGTAATCCCATTTTAGGTGCTTATTTCTACTCAATACATTCATTAGGCTGAAGCTTAGGTTTCTTAGCTTTGCCCTTTTTGTTATCTTGAATTGCACTAGAATTGACCTACTTCCATAATTTTCGTATCTTCATAGTTCATGTCACACATTTTTTGGTGCTTCTGCAACCCTGTATGCTAGTATTTTTGTTTTTGTTTGCAATAATTAATATATAGAAGCTCTTGCAACTGTGTATGCTAGTATTTTATTTTATTTTATTTTTTTTCTGTATAATAAAAGCTCCCAAAAAACTAGGTAGCTAGTCAATTCAATCATCATATGTAGGGGGCAGGAGTAAAATCACTTGCTTACTTGAGGAATAATAACAATACATTTTGGATTTTAAAACTACCAAAAAAATAAAGGGGTGGGGGGAAGAGAAAAAAATATTTATCTTGGGATGCTATAACCATGCATGGTCGTGCAAGATTGATGATGCTGAGTGAAATGATAGCTAGCTACTATCAAATTAAGAGAACAAACATCTATTATCCATTAATAATTAATTATACTGCAAAGAAAAGGCTAAGCAATGTGAGTCATGCAATACCGACTAACTAGTGTGAGTGCATGTCCTTGCCCATTTAGGATGATTTTATTTTCCCTAACATTTGGAGTTTTTCGACCTCTAATGCTTTGTTTGCATTGTTTTTCTACTTGTAACTGAGCTCCTCCTGTTCTTTCTTAATTTAGTCCTAACAACGAACAACAACCCTAATTGTATTTGTTTGGGGAGAGAGAAAGGGGGGGGTTGGGGTTGTGATTGTGTATGTGTGTGTTAGAATCTAGCCTCAACTTGTGCAAAAGGTGTTGGCTGACAAACTTTATTATTCGTCAAAAAAAAAAAAAAAAAATCATAATTATCCCACAAAGAGGGGTCCAATCTAAATCTGATGATGTATATGAAGCTTGATCACCTCTTCTGGTAAGAAAAAGTTGACTACTATTTTAGCATGTACCATTATGGCATAAAGCCATAAATGGTGGGATTTTTTTTTTTTTGGGGGGGGGGGGGCGCTAAGTACAAGGTTGGATTAATAGATTCACCAATTGTTAAGAAGAATTTAATTAGTCGGCTTTACGAAAACGTACTTTTTGGAGGGAGGATTTTTTTATGGAAATATGTCAAAACTCGTCTCTTTATTCTCAAATCCTTGTCTTCAAATTTATGCAGAATAAATGAAAAGACACAAAAGTGAGAAACTCTTATAATTGTTCTAAACTATATGCATTTGGATTTCACTAATCACTAGGAAGGAAGCTTTATTTTTATTATTTTTTATTTTGATCCAATTTTAATTATTAGAAAGAAAAATCTTCGGAGTTGAACACCCCTCCTCTCTCTCAATTTTTGGTCCTTAAAACCATCATAAACCCAACATTACACCATGTTGGTGGCCCGTAAACTCATGCATTTGATACTATAAAAATAGAGATTCAAATTCAAGATCTCAAATTTTGTCCTAATCCCGTATCATTTACTTTACTCTCACAAGTTGAGGTAATATTTAATTATAAAAGGGCCAATATGACAGCAACTTGATGAATACGTACTGAATATAGATTGAAATAAAATATCATGTGGAGGGGACCCTTTCCAACGGATCTATTCAAGATCATATTTTAGGTCGGTCACCCAAATGGCAGTCTAGTTTGGTCACTTCAATTTTTGTTTTAACAGAGTAAAAATTAAAAAAATAAAATAAAATTTGGGTAGCGAGAGCAGGGGAGATCCAAAGCCCAGACAAAGATTAGCAAAAGCAGAATAAATATCTTTGGATTCTGATAATGGAAAGGACTAAATGAAAGGCTTGGGAAGAATCCTGGCAGAATGCGTACCCAAAAGGCCATTTTTACGAACCACTCAACACCCCTGGCCCTGACGCAACTTTTCTCATTTATTCTTGTTCCTTACTCTTCTCTCTCTCTCTCTCTCTCTCTCTCTCTCTCTCTCTCTCTGGCATGAGATTCATTGATTGCTAGAGTCCAAAGAAACCTTTCTCTCGTGATGTTTTCGCATTAAATTTGAATTTACATGGCTATCCATCCTATTTTTGTGATCTCAGCCTCAGGCATGCCACGTCCAGCTTTCCAAAAAGGACCGACTTTTCTTCTTTGTCTTATGCTATAAAATACGCGTTTTTCCTCTCTTTTTCTTTATTTTATTTTATTTATTTGAAGTCTTTTCTTAACGATAATTAATCTCATTTGTGGTAATCACAGGTCACATTTGTGATCACTTATCACTTCTCAAAGCATGTGATCACTTACTATAAAAGATGATATAGAGTTACCACAAATGTAACCATTTACAACAAAATGCTTGAAATTTCAAGATTTTGTGTCATTGCTCTTCAGAAGAGTGAGGTGTCGAAGATGATGTAGAGGGAGTGAGATCGGCGCGCATTCAACTCATACCCGATCTATGGTTTGACATTGAAGCTTGTAGGAGTTTTCGAAGGGCTTGTCGACAGAATTGCACATGGTTGGGTATGGGATCTAAAGTTGCAGACGAGGGTTTGGGAGATCAACCATGAGAATTTAGGAGAAATACATCAGCCTAGCTCTAAATGCATCAGCCATGGGGTCCTTCCCACTCTTTGAAAGCTTCCCTTTTTAGAAATATAATTTGCATAGATTATCTTGTACAAGTTATGTTTGTATCATTTTTTTTTATCATTAATTTTTTCTTGGTTTTGAAAATAGAAAAATTAGATTTCTCAGAAAAAATGGAGTTGCCGAAGATGGGAAGAGATTAAAGGGTGATGAAGAAATTAATATGCATAAGATAATAATGTTAGAAACAAAGAAGGGTGTCCTAGGAAATGAATAGTAAAGTGGACCTCTTTTTAATTCAATCACTTAACTAACTTATGATTAGTTTACTAAAGTGTATATATATATAGGGATAGGGTCAAGGGACATAGAACTTTACACAAGTTTTGACACACAACATTAACCATTAGATTAAAGAGATCCAACGGAGGAGACAAGTGATGATGTGGACACATTTTTTAGTTGTAGCTGATGTGGATCCTACATCAACAATTAAAAAAATAAAAATAAAATAATCCCAAAACCAAAATGACCTAATCCCCCAAACCTTAGCTAAGGTTGCCATGGTAGAGGCGACAATGACAGGATACTGGTGAAATAGCGGTGATACTTCAACGGTGAGATGACGAGCCATATTTTCAATTATAGACTGGCTATAGCTTTTGAAAATTAGGCAAACAAATCCGTTGGAATCCCGTCGGAATCTGCCAACAATTTCGATCTTCCCAGTGGTGGAACAATCTACACAATAAACAATATTAATGGTAACATAAATCTTTTTTTTTTTTTAATTAACTATTACGGGTGTCCTAGGTTTTACTCCCGCCAAGGTTTCGGCTCAAACTAATCCCCTAACGGCCCGTATGAGATGCCCTAAACATAAATCTACACAATGATTAATAAAACAATATAAATATAATCTATGCAACAATAATCTAAGTAGAAAGAATATGAACGGGTCAAAACTAAATATAAACTATTAAATTAAACAAAATCAAATGGTAGAAAAGGATAGAAAATAACCTGGAGTTATAGAGAGGCACGTAGTCGCTGTCCTAAAGTCATATACGCCTCCCCACGTGCAGTTATTAGCGGTCACACACGGTTCCAAGATACAACTTTATTCCTTGTGCGCAGGCTGTCTGATTTGTAGCGCACGCTTACAGCAAACGGGGTGCCAAAAATGTATCGAATCGCCCAAAATATATTATAGAAAAATAGTGAAGAAAGAGCAAAGAGAGTTTGATAGAAAGAAAAAAAAGATATTTGTAGAGAAGAGAGTTTGTGTATATCTGTCTAATGGATGGAATGTTAAATAGGTCCCTAGAAACCTTACAGAACGTTCCTCCATTAAAGTATATTACCGTTGGGTAATAAACTTAAATACAAGAATAGTAACTGTTGACTCTTAAATAAGGTAATAAACCAATGAAATAAATTATTAAAACTGTTAAGAATATTTCAGCCAATAAAAGCAAAAAATAAAGCAAATAAGTTTTGAAAGCTTTTCTATTAAAACACATAAAATTTAACAATCTCCCACAAGATTCAAAACTTAAAAAAAATATATATAGATAAAATATTTGGGCAATTATATACTATGCAATGGGTGTAGGAGTCTTCCGGACTTGAGCCTACATTTAGTGTTAACAATTTCCTTCTGAAGGAATCATAGTGAACTAGGTCTTGAACTAGACCCCTTTGACCAGAATTCAACTATCACACACACAGTATTGATACTTATACTTGGCGTGGGTTAGCACTATTAAAAGCCATGTGCTCAATCTTGATTCTCATGAGAGTTTCTAGAAAATAGCCCTATTCTCATAGTCGCGGCCTCACGACAACTCTCACTTAGGTGAGTCCTCCAAAGGTACATGTGACAATTACCTCGTAGAAGAATGTCCGCCTCGGGCTCATTTAGGGTCTAACCCTTCCTAAACGTCATATGTCATCAGCACTATGTCATAGGAATGGGGTAGGATAATTTTATGCACGTGTCTACTCATAAATAGTGTTGGAATTTGAGTCACGCAGTACAGATTGTTTTTACCACATTGAACCTTTTCCTTGGGATCTTTAATCATAAAGGTTGGGTTATCTCCCTAGGTGACTCCCTGTGGGCTTAATCCCATTCCCCTCGACAAATCTAGGACTACATTTTCTAGATATATTTTTATGCACCACAATGTGCATCTCACAATTATATTGGCATCATCATTTTGTCTCCTGTATCACATAAAACTCCACATACACATTAGTCAATTTTAAACAAAATAGACATGCCAATATAGTGAACCCCCACAATAATGAATATTTTACTCTAATGAGTTCACAAATTGAAAGCGAATATAATTTCTGACAACTATCTCATGAACAATGTATGTTTCTATCTCAAACAAATTATAATCAAGATAGCATAATGAATTCTCTGACTTTCATTAAATAAATAAAATATGCATGATAAATATTACTCTTCTCCATGACAACCATCTATAATCATAATGTACATAATGTGATGTAATTACCCAATTGATAATAACTTGCTCCAAATAAAATGACTACTTTATTTTCTCTGTCCATAAATACTCTTCATATAATGTTTAATAATTGAAATGACATATCTCAAAAACCTCAAAATTTTATATGTTTCTACAATATAAATTTCCATAAAATCAAGATTGGAATAATGGTAGATCTATAAAATAAATTTTTACCCGCACATTAAAATACTTTTTATAATATGCCACAATGAATATTATCAATAATGAAGCCGACATTCATGTTGTTTTATCTAACTTTATTTTACACGTAATAAACCAATTCAAAATCATGTTCTTTCATATTGTCTCATACTAGGTGATAACTTTCAAGCATCATACAATTATGATACGAATATATAAGAAATTGTCCCAAGTATTTATGCAATTATCACACAAAATGCATTATAATCCCCATTATAAAAGCACAAAACTTGGATGACAAAAATAATAAACAATCACATACCATAATAAGACCGATTATCACTTACTTGATTTATGGTTTGAGTTATTTTCAAAAACAAATTGCTTATAAAGAAAAACAATATATCTATATATATATATATATATATATATATAGATATATATATATATATATATATAGATATATATATATAGATATATATATTTCCCACCAATCAAACCACTTCTTTTATGGTTACTATGACTAACAGTTATTGAAATTTAAGATAATTAAATATGATAAAGAGACTTAAAAACTCAAATTAAATATAAGCAAAAGAAAACAATGACTACAAATTAAGCAACAGAAGACTAATAGTAAAAGCCTTCCACTCGGAAGAAAATAAAAAATAAAAAACACCAAAATGAATTAACCTGGAATTCTAAACCCATTAAACATATAATTTATTATTTTCAAAATTGCTCCATATGAAATGAAAAGAAAGGAATCTGGTCTCAAACAAATAAGCCAACCATCACCATTATTGGAAAGAGTAAATTCCCTTAAACGGATGTAACTAATGCTATTCAAAATTGCTCTTGACGGTTCTTCTACCATATTTAATTTATTAAAGTATTGGCAGTTTGGCACTAACACAAGATAACAAATAGTTCATAGCAATTAAGAATTATAGAAGTATATATAATACACACCCAAATTATCACAGTAAAATATTGGATCCAAAAACATACCTCTTTTGCATAATTTTGAATACTATATTTTTGGCAAACCCTCTTGGAAAGATATAACGCCAATGACACCAAACATACTGTACAAAAGAGAACGGCTACGAACTTGGGTGTTGTGGACACATGAAAGTTTTACAAATCAATTCCAACATTTTGACAAATCAGAAGGTAAATATATAATAAATAATTTCTAATATATGATTCAAGAAGACATTAATTGAATTAAAAAACGAGAGTCAAAACCATGAGTAACTTTAATTCATACCTGTCATTCCATAGAGTCCATAGAATTCATAAACTAAGGTTAATGGTCGAAAACCTGGGAAAGAAATCACAAGGAGAACTCACCCACGTCTTAAGGATCATGCTAGCCCCCATGTACTGGCACCATATACAATTCCTAGATGTACATATGTCAACTTTAAAACATCCATCTTCTTATATCATGCAAATAATGGAAATGCAAGCTAGCCTGTAAATATCTAACCTACGCACCACCACAAAAAAGTAAATAGACACATGTGTCTCCCTTTTATTCACATTGAATTAGCTAATCAAAATGCACACAAAATTTGGACAGCACATTATGCGAATGTTAAAATTGTTTAATATATAAATACACATGCTCCCAAACCAAGATAGAATTGCAACCATTGAATTACAAAATATCTATCAAATACACAAATGTTTCGCACTATTTGCTTAATGTTATAGTAAATTAAGTATTCATATCAACTTCTTAAAAATTATCGAATCATGTGATTAGAACATCTCCATTTTCATCAACAAAGGAACTATGCAATAAAATATGTTACTTTGTGCAAATGAATAATAACATCAACTATCTTTTGAATAGAGATTGATAAAAGAAGACTTTTTATGATAAAGAGATATGCTACCTTCATGACTTTCGATCATATCAAACAACATGGCTCATTATTATTTTTATTTTTTTTAAAACAATAACACCATGAAAATATGAGGAGAAACTCATGAAAAATAAACAGGAAAAAGAAAACAAGTTTACTCACTGAAATATGAGGGATGACACCAAAAACTTTGCAAAGCCATGATATAATAAACAGGCACATCTTATAAGATGTAAAAGTTTACCATTAAACTTTTTGGGTTTAACACTATTAGCTTCTTCCTTATTAGCCATTAAGGTTCAAATCAGAGTTTAATAAACAAGCAATCTGGAGTTAAACAATAAAATAAACTGTCACCCAAAGTTGAATATTAAGTATAAACAGCAAATGGAGAAAAAATAGTGCTGTATTTATAAAAACAGTAAACCTTTTTTTTATTTTAAAAAAGCAAATAGAAAACTGTTTTAATTTTTTTAATATGAAAACAGTAGATTGAAAACAGTGGACAAACTGTTGTAAAACAGCAGATTAAAAACTGCTGTAAAACGTTTTTTTTATACAGCAAACAGAATTTTTTTTTTCAACAGTGAAACTGTTTTTTTTTTTTTTTTTTACAAACAGTAGACAGCAAACAAACTTTAATATACAGTAACTATAATATATTTTTTTTAAACAGCAAATACAAAGCAATAAACAAAATGTTAGATAAATAATATTTTATGAATAAAACAATATTTTATATTTTATATTGCAGAATAAATAGACAACAAAGTATTTAGATAAATAAACAATCCAAGATTTTTAAGATCAAAACAATAACTAAAATTATTCTCTTATATACAACTTTATATTGTTGGAACAATCTACACAATAAACAATATTAATGGTAACATAAATCTATACAATGATTAATAGAACAATATAAATATAATCTATGCAATAATAATCCAAATATAAACTATTAAATTAAACAAAATCAGATGGTAGAAAAGGATAGAAAATAGCTTCGAGTTGTAGAGAAGCACGTAGTTGCTGTCCTAAAGTCATATACGCCTCCCCATGTGTGGGTATTGGTGGTCGCACATGACTCTAAGATACAACCTTATTTCTCACAGGCTGTTTGATTTGTAGCACATGCCTACAGCAGACGGGGTGCCAAGAATGTATCGAATTGCCCAAAATATATTATAAAAAAAATAGTGAAGAAAGAGCAAAGAGAGTTTGATAGAAAGAAGAAAGAGATATCTAGAGAAGAGAGTTTGTGTATATCTGTGTAATGGATGGAACGTTCTGGTTAAATAGGCCTTGAAACCTTATAGCACGTTCCTCCATTAAAGTATATTAATGTTGGGTAATAAACTTAAATACAAGAATGGTAACTGTTGATTCTTAAAAAGGTAATAAAACAATGAAATAAATTATTAAAATTGTTAAGAGTATTTCAGACAATAAAGGCAAAAAATAAAGCAAATAAGTTTTGAAGCTTTTCTATTAAAACACATAAAATTTAACACCCAGTTGGTGGGTTGACAGCGGGATGATAATGGCACTGTGACAATGGAATTCCAACGAGGCTCCATTTCTTCTCCTACTTCAGATCTAAAATTTTTTTTATTCCTCTCTCTTTAAATTGCAGTGGCGGGTTGAAATGGAGATAATGGTGGTTGGAAGAAGGTGGGGAGATGAAGGCGAGACAACGGGACATGTCATCACACTAGCGTTAGTGCTATTGTCGTTTAACAAACCCAAAACCCATCTCTAGTGTTTTCAAATTTATGCAAAGTCGTCACCATAGCTAAGGTTTTTTGAGCTTTTGTAGAGAATGTGACTAAGAGAAGAAAGAGAGGAGTGTCGCCGTCGATGGGTCTTCTACGTCCGGTGAACCCAAGGTAGGGTATTGTGTTTGTGCGGAGAGGAGAGCGAAGTGTTTGATCCATGTTAGGGCCATGTCATCTATAACTAAAAATTAATGTCCACGTCAGCCTTACTTTTGACCGTTGAATCTAGCCAATGTTTTGGGAACAGGATCCTCTACCACAGTATGGCAAAGGATGATCTTGCCATACTTTGAATAGAAGATCGAGAGACACGTGGTGAAAGGGCTAATCTAACGGACATTATTCTCTAGCACTCAAAACGAAGTCATTTTGACGCATCCTAATCATGAAGTGAAAAAAGAAAAATAATAATAAAAATAACAGCAGCTTTGCTTGTTCGCCGGCGATGCTCAGAACCCACAACAATTCAAATGAGTCTATTTTGTCTTCTCCAATGACGTTCAACGGCACCACACGAAATCCAAATCAAAAGAAACTATGAGGCTGTGATTATTGCACGCACGCACACACACACACTCACACATATATAAACATATACCCATGAAACATGAAACCCATTTCAAAAGAAACTATAGAGGTTGTGATGGACTGATGGGTAAATATATATAAGTGTGTGAGTTTCAGATATTTGTGGATTTTGAAGTTTTGATCTGTTGTGGGGGGTTTTGGTAGGTGTACACATCAACATATTGCTCCAGATCTGCTATAGGGGCTATGATGCAAGTGTATATATATACAAATTTTTGGGTTGGGTTTTGAAGTTTTGATTTGTGGAGAGTTCACTATCCTCATTTTTCGGACGGAAGGACATAGTTGTGGAGTTGCAAAGATGGAGCAGAAAGATATGAGGAAGGAGAGGGAAACACCTTCAAAATGACAAGCTAAAATTAGAAGAAAAAAATAAAAACTAAATCTCAGTCGTAGGATCACCTTATTCACCACGTGTCTCTTTTCTATTCAAAGTATGGCAAGATCATCCTCTGCCATATCTTGTTCCAATGTTTTGTGCCAAAACTTGTGTAAAGTTTTGTGGCTCTTGACCCTATCCCATCTATATATATATATATATATATATATATATTTCTTAATTACTATCGCTCGTTCCTATTTAAGTGGCTTACTTTTTTTATTTTTTTAGATGTTCTAAAATTATTGTCACATTAAAAAAGTCAATGATTTTTCTTATTAGATTTCCTAAAATATCATTGAAAGGGTATTATCTTTTTTTTACAATATTTTGTACACTTGATGGCAAAATTGGAATGTTAAAAAATATATATTGATGTGAAAACATTTAATAGTCAATTGATGTGAAAATATGTGTTTTTTCAAAGGATAGTCAATTTTTTTGATACATTTGATGGTAAAATTGGAATGTTAAAAAATATATATTGATGTGAAAACATTTTATAATCAATTGTAATTTTGATGTGGAAATATATGTGCTTTTTTCGAAACATAGTCAATTGTATATGCCAGAAAACATTTTATAGTCAATTGTAATTTTGATGTGAAAATTTATGTTGATGTGAAAATATATGTGTTTTTACGAAGGATAGTTAAATTCTATATGCTACTAGGTAGACCTTATAGCAATTTTCTCAATAAATAAAGAAAGACGACAAGCGTAAGGTGAACGGGCGACACGTGACAGATAGCCGCTTTTGGACTCCAGAGAATTCTCGCCTCTTTTAGCTTGGGGTACTGTGAGGTTACCTTTTTGCAGGACAGAATGGCCTTTTGCGGGTTCCCACGCAGGTACGGGGTGCCTTTTAACTTTTAAGTTTTTCAGAAAGTTGCTGGCAACCGCTTCTTTAATGAAAAATGGTTCGATCAGTTGATAATAAATCTTATCTTACCTCAGCTGAGACTGAGGAGGACAATAGTGTCCGACTGGCATACATCTGTTTCCATTGTTACAATAATGGACAGCGCTGGGCGGATCTGTTTTATGCATCTTTTGTTTTTTTGTTTTTTTAATCCCATGTCATATACATGATATGAAATTGTCATATACATGGTATGAAATTCAATGTAAAATGTGTTTGAAATTTAATTTTATGTAACATTAACAATGTATTTGTTTAAATAATTTAAATTGTGATTGAAACTCTCACTTGTAAAGTTGTAAGCCCACTATTTTTTTTAAAAAAATATTAAAATAAAGTATATATTTATGGCATGTTTATCTTATCAGAATAGATAAAATTCAGAATACAAGAGAATGAGATTTCAATGACAACACGCTCTAGTAAAATAAACATACTCTTAAATAGATTACTATCTTAACATAAGAGGAGGACAAATTTAAAGGCACATGGAGGACGATGATGGAATTATGTGGTTAAACATTTCTAGTTGCAATTAGATTACTAAGTAATAGCTACACCCCTCAAAAATAAAGTAAACCATCAAGAGTTGATGACTTCAACAAGAATTATAAAAGGATAAAACATGTTTTAACCAAGTTTTTTCTTTTTCTTTTTCTTTTCTTCTTTTGATGAACATATTTTAATCATGTTAAAAAGTATCTAAATGGATGAAACACTATTTTCTATTTCTTTACATAGACAACCATTTAGACAGACAATCAATGGCACAATTTTTGCGGATTATTAATCTCTTATTCACTTTGAGGTCATTTCCATCTTTGAATTTTTGTTATTTGTTTTTAATACGGATGTATCAAATAGGAATACTGTCAATTTTCATAAAAATTTTATTACATTCTTCTTAAAACCTTGAAAACATTAAAATAAGGGGGTACACTACCCAGGTGGTAAATGATCACACCTCATGTCATATTTGTGATGAGTGATCACATTTTGTGATAACCCAAGTCACTTGACTTGGTTACCACAAGTGACTTGAAGTTACTATAAAATGTGACCACTTGTCACTTGAGCTTACAACAAGCTTGACTTAAAATAAAAGGCTTGAAAGACTTTGATCTATAATATGCTTGAACTGAACTAACAATTCTACAAAGAGCCCCCTTGGTCACCGTGACGAAAGAAAGACGGATTTCTTTTCTAAGAAAAGCTTATAAGCAAAGCTAAATCAAGCTCTACCCCATTTTATTGTGTAAGAGTATCTCCAACCATGTGAGGCATTTATGTGAGCTATATTCATTTTTTGCATTGCTACAGTGTAAAAATACATCGCTACAATGAAAATGTATTACATGAAAAAAGTGATTACTCTAATGCATCTGAACCATTTTTTGAGGCAAATATAATTCAAGATTTGTCTCAAGTTATATTTGGTTCACCAAATGCATCACCCATTAGAACACTTACACTTTTCACACAAGGCAAAAAATAGCTTTGCCTCACATTTTGCCGCATGATTAGAGATGCTCTTAGTGGTTTGTGCTATTTTTATTTTAACACATGTTAAGTGCCAAATGCTATAATTTGACACAATAAGCTTTGATGGTGCAAATGACACAATATGTAATTTTTTACACAACCACAATATTCTTTTTTTTTTTTTTTTAACCACCTTTGTACTATTTTAACACAAAGGTGTACCAAATATAGTACAAAGATGTGCTATTGCTATTTTTTAGCACACCATTGGAACATTAATAAGATGTGCTATTACTATATTATAGTAATAGCACACCTTTTAGCATAACATTGGATATGCTCTAAAGTTGTGTGTGTTATGAGGGAATGAAATGGTAATTGGCAAATGGTAACTCAAGAAAATAAAATGACCATTCACTTGTGAGGGGTTATTCCCTCCCAAACCAAGTGAAATGATCATTTCCATAATTTAATGAATGAAAATCATTAAAAATGAGTTTCATATATTTTTGTCCATTTCATTCACACCCCTGACCGACCAAACGAAATGTGGCCCATGTAGCATGAAATTCCTCTGCGTTTTAAGTGGGTGATGACGTTTGGGAGAGGCGAATGGGCAGGCCTTAGAAACAGATTGTGGGGGTCCGCAAAAAGTCTTAGTATGGACAGCGTGAGTTGTTTCAACTTTTGAATAAAGACAGGGAGACGTCCACCTACCAGCTTTTTGGCAATTGAAGTGATACATCTTCCCCAGACGGTACTCCTTCTCGCTCCAGCCTGTAGGCCAAGTTACCATTTTTTAAGTTTCCAACGGATGATCTCGCGGTGGAGCACACACTTGGCCGGCCCTCCATTAATGTTATCAATAAAACAGGGTATAATCCTTTCATTTTAACCGAAAAAGGAAGTCCAGTTGTTCTTGTCCCCCCTCCCCCACAACTTGTATATATTTACAATTTACAATTTAAAATTAAATAATCAGTGTATTTTTTTAATAATTTTAAAGGCATAAATTTATTATATTAAATATTAAATGCTAATATTAAAAGAAAGATTTAAATATTCAATACCATAATTGAAACTTTTTGAAATTCATAAAATCCCATTATTTTGAAATTTCACTCACATTCAATGATATTATTCAAAACATGAAATTCCTCCACACCGATGTGGAAGAAATTCATCCTAACTCAGGGTGTAAAATGGGTTGGGCCCATCTACCCCGTTGTTTGCTTGGATCGTGTTGGGCTTGGTCTGGGCTAGCTGGGCTTTACTGTTCAATCGGGTCAGGTCGAATAATACAATCAAGAGAATGGTTATTGTAACACCTCGATGTTATTTGCACATTCCACTTATTTTAATTTTTCAAAGTTTTATAAAAATAAAAAATGTTTTTATAAAAACTAATCACGTAATTTATTTAGAAAACATTATTTTGAACAACTTTGCAGAATCTATCGTTTAAGTGGACTTTTTGGCAAAAAAATTGAAACAAAAAATATAAAAAGCCAAGACATCCACGTAAATAGCAAATTTTGGAAAAACTTTTTTCAACAAGGTTGCTCAAAATTATGTTTTTTTTTTAGTAGCCTCCGCGATTAGTTTTTGTAAAAACTTTTTATATTTTTCATAAAATCTTAAAAATAGAAATAAATGGGGTGTGCAAATAACATTGAGGAGTTGCAATAACCGTTCTCTTGATTTTATTTCATGTTATATACTTGCTTGTATATGTGTTATGTTTTTCATTGCAGATGTTTCATCAAGGTGAAGTAGATGAATAGTTTCCTTGTATAGAGTTATTCAGATGAATGTTCTCATTGTTTCTTTGGACAAGCATGATGTTTACTAGGTACATGTTATTTCCACAATCTGCAGTAGTATCCTTCTATGGCGGCCACTATGGTATGATTACTCGTGCTATAATCACGGAGTAGTCATATGTCCATTAAGAGGCATATTAATTCCCATGATTTGGTATTAGTGGTTTACTGACTTGGTGGCTTATGCCCTAAGGTGAGCCCATGTAAGCAATTGGTTGTAAGAGTGGCCACTCAACTAGTATTTCAATCCGAAAAGTCGTTTCTAAATTAAAATAATTTTTAATAACCCAATTGACACATGTGCGTAGGTGGGAGAAAGTAAGAATTTTTATATTTACTAGTTGATCCATATGTGCATTGCACGTGCACCACTTTGTATGATATCATGCAGATCCATACATATTTGTTATAAATATTTATATATTAGCTAAATAAATTTTGTCAGTAGGTCAATAAAATAATTATAGAAAATAGAGTAAAGCAACATGTCAGTAGTTTACTTAATAGAAATGGCATGCTTATAATCAGAATAACATTGGACAAAATTGATATTATCAATAACTATTGTTCTTGTGCGTGGCAATCAATAACGTGACATTATAGTAAAATCTTTCCAAAAGTTAGTTTTCAAGAATTTTTTAATGAAATACAAGAGCAAAAATGTATGTAATTCGAAGGTAATGAGACAAAATAAACCTCCAGCTAACGTTAGTCATGGTTGAAGGTATGTTTTATTTTATTATGCTCGCATCATCTTTAATCTTTATGTTACAATTTTAAAATAGATCCTGGTTAGTTTAGCAACAATTACATTATCTATATTATTATTAAAGGGTTGGAAGGGCTTCGTTTTTCACCCATATATCTTTTTCTATTTCCTCTAAAATTCCAAAATACTCCTATCATTATTTTATAATTAAAAAATTAATAATCTTAAATTTGAGCATTTGAAAGTGTACTTGCTATTTTTAGTTACTTTAACTAGTAATATGATATTTTTTAAAATAGTTATCTAGCTATCATAGTGAGTAATTCAATGATACTAGTTATTTTTAAGCTATTTTAATTTTTTTTTTAATTAATAATCTATATTTTTTTTAATCATTTGGTGGAGAAAGAAAGAAGGGTGGTACATAGGGAGAGGGAAAATGTTATATATATATATATATATATATATATATATATATATATATATATATATATATATATATTTTACTATTGGATAAGCTTCTTCTTTCTATTGTTTACTTTCAAAAGTAAATAAATAAAAAATTTTGATAGTTTTTTACTGTGCAAAATTTTGATAGTTATTTTTAAAAGTTGAGGTAGCAAGAATTTCTAACTACCTTAACTTTTAAAAATAACTTTCAAAATTTTTCACTCTCAAAACTTTCATTTTTTATTTATTTATTTATCCAAATAGACCCTAAAATAGTTAATCCCTTGGAGAAGTACAAATAAAGTTTATCTATCTAATATATCTATCTATCTATATTATTATATTATATGATATTATATTATTTATACTACTTATAAAAGTATGTATCTTGAAAAAGCTTTTGATTTCCTTTATTATAAAGACAATAATGACCTTATCATAGAGAGTCCTATTTATTGATAAATCTCAATCTAACGACGTTAAATTATTCTACCAATATTATGTTATCTGATTTGCTAATTATAAAGAATCTCATTATAATAGGAAACTTTCTCTATTCTTACAGAGTTTTAAATTTGATAAAACTTATATTTTGGCTAAATGTCAAGAGAAAATTTCTCCTATAATTTTGAAAATTAATTTGGATAAACCCCAAAGTTACAGTGTTCTGGGGCTATGGTTCCAACCAGCACTTTAAATAAATTGCAATTTGCTTTCTATGTAGGATAGTTGTATAGAATCTTAGCAGTTAGAGCATCTCCAACAAGGCTAGTTATTTTTTCTCTATTTTAGAGAACTTGATAAGTGCTTCTTCTTATGTAGCTAAGGGAATCTAGAGGGTTTTCCAATAGGACTAGTTAAAATAGATAACCCCCTATTTAGCTGAAGGTTCCAACAGGGTTAGCTATTTTTTCTTTAGTGGACTAGCTATTTTTTCTCTACTTTAGCTAAGAGAGTTAAGATGGCTAGCTATATTTGGAAACCTTCAAATGGTCTAAATATTTTAGAGAGTTGGATAGCTAGCCTTTTGGAGATGATGCTACTCTTTACTTTAACTAAAATGTTAAAATAGCTAGTCTCTTGGATATGCTCCTAGCACCATAGAAAATAAAAGATAAAATAAAAAAAGGAGGAGAATGAGGAGGATAGTTGCAAGAGGCCAATAAACAATAAAAGATGGGAGTCCTTTCTATGGTTTAGAAACATAGTTTTTGGTAACACATAAGTTGTGGAGAAAATTTTAATTTATCAAAATAATCCACATGCAATGCACATGTTCACCAACCAGTCTAACTAAGATAAACAAGGGGTTGGATAGTTTGTCCATAGGAGATGCTCTTAACTAACCCATTATCCCACAATTTTATCCAAGAGATAATTCTGGGGCACGCATCGCTGGTGCACCTCCCTTTAGTTTAAATAATTTATCTTCTTTTTGTTTCAATTTAAAAGATAGTATAAACCCTAATTAGGGGTGTAATTGCTCGGTGTGTGTGGGATATGAGAGGACTGCATGTGCCCAAAGCTTATTGCAATTTTTTGGGTGTGTTTGGGTAAGCTTTTGAATAGTCCAAAATCACTTTTGACACCCAAAATCACTTTTGGGTGTGTTTGGCAGCCCAAATCATAATCAATTGTGGGCTCAATAAGTGATTTTATAAAAAACTGGCTCCCCCTAGCTTTTATTTAGAAGCAACACACCAGCTTATGCGGAGGCTTTTAAAAACTTATTTTATTTCCAAAAGTGCCCTTAAATCTTGAACGTGGAAAAAGTTTTTTCACCCACATCCCTTTAATAACACGATGGCACCAAATGTTTTCCTTTGGTTGAAACAATGGCGCCCAAACTTCATTTTTCTGCTCCTCATCTTCCTTTATCTGCTAAGACGATGGCGCCAAACCTAGAGACAAGTTCTCACAGCTCCTCCTATTGCTGTGCTCCTTTTCCTGCCAGTGTCAATCGCACAGGTAAGCCTTTTATCCATCTTCTTCCATCCTCTCTCTCTTTCTCTCCTGTGAACCCAAGACATGCTCCAAAGAGTTTTTTTTTTCCCTTGTTCATTAGTCGATTTATATTTGTTGATATTTTTTCAAGAATCAATTTATATCTCTTTGAATTTTTTTTTTCTATTTTTTGCTTCAATGATGCATGCCAACTGTTTGAAAAAAATGGATCTAAGATACATACAGTAGATTTGGCGCTTAATTGGTATGACATAGCATAGCAATACTTTAAAAAAAAGAATGCATATTTGTTTCTTGCGGCTTTAAATGAGTGTAAGAGATCTGGTCATATGTTGGGATTTTTGGTGTCTTTACAGATTGGGGTTCAATGATTGTCTCCTCCTTTTGCGTGGTGGGCTGCTAAATAATTTTTTTTTTTTTTGGTTATGTTGTTGAGGGAGTCAATAATTTTTTTTGCACAGCTCCTCCTTCTGCTGTGCTCCTTCTCCTGCTAGTGTCAATTGCACAGGTAAGCCTTTTATCCATCTTCTTCCCCTCCTCTCTCTCTTTCTCTCCTGTGAACCCAAGACATGCTCCAAAGAGTCTTTTTTTTCCCTTGTTCATTAATCGATTTATATTTGTTGATATTTTTTCAAGAATCAATTTATATCTCTTTGAATTTTTTTTTCTATTTTTTGCTTCAATGATGCATGCCAACTGTTTGAAAAAATGGATCTAAGATACGTACAGTAGATTTGGCGCTTAATTGGTATGACATAGCATAGCAATACTTTTAAAAAAAGAATTTATATTTTTTTCTTGTGGCTTTAAACAAGTGTAAGAGATCTGGTCATACGTTGGGATTTTTGGTGTCTTTACAAATTGGGGTTCAATGATTGTCTCCTCCTTTTGCGTGGTGGGCTGCTAAATAATTTTTTTTTTTTTTTGTTATGTTGTTGAGGGAGTCATCAAATCATTTGTAAATCATGGCTTATTTGGTGTTTTCCAGATGGATGGTAAGGTAGGTTCATTTAGTGTGCATTTCAGGTGTTTGGTTATTTGTTTGAACTAGGTAAGATAGTAGGATTTCTCTATGGGGTTGTCGTACTCATGTTCGAGCATCGCTTTCGCCGAAAGAACAAATCCCATATATTGGTAGGAAGAATTACCCCACTCAAAATATAATGGCTGCATGAGGATTTGATATGCATCACGCATATTTTTGGCGACATTAAGAAACTCGGATTTAAAGTTTCTAAAACCTGCTGGTAGTTCGAATAGAGTCAATTTTTTTATATATTTTTTTAAAAATTAATTCTAACTTTATTGTTTTATGTTATTAATATTATGGACAACAATTTCTAATTTTATGAATTGGCTATTTGCAGATAAATATTATTTGCTTGATGCGGGTTATCCAAATATGAAAGGTTTCTTAGCCCCTTATAAAGGGGAAAGATATCATCTTCCACATTTTTGTCATGGTAGTCAACCAAGAGGTACTCGAGAAATATTCAACCAAGCCCATTCATCATTGCGAAGTGTTATAGAACGAATATTTGGTGTGTGGAAGGCACGATGGGGAATTTTAGAGCACATTAAATTTAAAAGTATGGACAAGCAAATAGTAATTGTTAGTGCTACAATGGCACTTCACAATTTTATAAGGATAGAAGACATTCTTGATATGGAATTTCAACGGTTCGATACAAACGATGATTACTCGCTTGATGAAATGAATATTGGTGGTTTAGATAATCATACTGGTGTCACACCCCATTTCTGCACTACCTTACTAGGGCTCATCATTTCATGCATGTTTTGGTTTTGTTTTTGAGTCTAGTCACTTGCATTAGTTTTCTAGAGTCACAAGGACAATGGATATGAATTTTGGTTCAATTCGGAGTTGATCTTGAGGGATAATAAGAGCTTTTGTGACTTGAGGGGCATAATCGTCTTTTAAGTCCCAAACTTTTCATTTGACCTTGAAATGATCTCCAAATTGTCAATTAAAGTTCATATGGATGCATATAAGGTATTTCTAGGTTCAATTTGATGAATCAATGGCTCGGGATTAAAATGGCTCGACGTAGTTCAAGTTGGTTAATTGACCCTCCTTTGGGTTAGCTCTAATTGACTCACAATTACCAACCAAATCTTTTCAAATTGACTTTCATTAGTCATTATTTTATCCCTAAAAGTGTTTTAGAAAGTTTAATTTTGATATAGAAAGCATTTGGTTCGATCCTATGTGCATACCTATGCTTAGCGAAGGTAGAGCATAGCGGTTAACTGCCTTTGTCAAACCTAACCATGCCCCCATGGTTAGTGGTTTTCACCCCAAAATGTTCAAAAATGTATTCCTCATCGAAACACGATCGTTTTGGCTTTTGTTTCATCAAAATCGGAGTTAATTTGCCCCTTGAAACACTTCTAGAAGAATTAGGAGTCAAAATAGGCAAAAATCCGGAGTGGGCTCGGGTGACCACCCAGCCCCGGGCGGCTAGCCGCCTTGGCCTAGGTGGCTAGCCGCCCAAGCCCTGGTGGTCACCCGAGACCATTTTCCTATTTTCACTCTAACTCCTTGCTGAAGCGGACTCTTGCCTATTTTGACGTATTTGGGCTCTTTTGGACGAGTTTCCTTCTAGTTTTTGGTAACTTCTGAGTTACTTAATCCCTAAGGGGGTCTCTAATAGCCCTTGGATTAATTTCTAGGGTTTTAATCCCAGCCATTGGTTAATCCTTAGTGAACTCTATAAATACCCCCTATGCTTCAGCACAAGGGGAGCCACTTTATGCATTAAAACTTGAGTGTTTGAGAGAGGATAAGAGAGAGAGACTTAAAGGAGAGCTGGAGTTCCTACTATAGCCTTGAAGAACATTGATTCAAATCATCCACAAGTCAAGAGGAGAGTCTCTACACCAGCAAGGAAGCTTCTTCTTAAGGTAACCTCACTCCTTATTTATGTTGAATATGGGTTTTCTTATAGAATAGGCTTATTACATGTTAAAGGTAGCTTTTTTATCATGTATTAACACTTTAGCTAGTTAATATACATGAAATACCTACTGTTTATCATGAGTTTAGCATGCTTTAGGGCTGCTCTATGTGTTTTTAAGCATGTTTGTGATTCTAGTGCTTCTGTTGTCCTTGTGTTAGAATAGTGTCATCGCATGTTAAAGTTAGGATTTCTATTATGTTCTATTGCTTTAGTTAGTTAATATGCATGATTTAAGTTCTGTTTAATATGAGTTTAGCATATTTAGGGTTTGTTTTGTGTGTTTTTAAGCATATTTGTGAGTTTAGGGTTTTTTGTGTCCTTGTTTTAGGTTAGTTTCATACAGCATGTTAGTTTAAACTTTTTATTGATTTTTTCTTCATAGTTGCTGTATATGTTTTACATATGGAATAACTATGATATTTTTGCATGCATGTTAGTTGATTTCTAGGGTTTTTGTGCATGATATGGTCTTAGGATTGAATTAGAGCTTATTATTATTTGCTATTTTTTTGCTGTTAGCATAATTAGTGGATGATTCTAGGCCTTAGTACTATTCTGTCTAGATTTATATTGTGGACCCCGAAAAAGAGTTAAGGCCCACGAGGGATTTAAAAGGAAAGGAGTCGCCACCTTATTTTTTAAAGGAAACAAGGAAAACCCTAAAAAACGGTTTTGTTTTAGGAAAACAAAAGATTGACTCCATATTTAAAAATGGTAAGGCAAAATGATCTTTTGGAAACCAGAGAAATCAGGGATTCGGAGGCTAAGTTACGATATGGGAAGGTTCTAGGCAAAGCCTATAGGCACCCATATCACCCTAAACGGTCTCTTAATTTAATTGGGCTAAATCAAAGTCTTAATCACACACAAATTAGCAGTTATCATCACAAGACAGCATGCATATCATTCATTCATTCATCAAATAAAAAAAAACAGAAAAAGAGAAAGAGGGGGAAGAAAACCTAGGATACTTAGTATCCTAGGGCGGACTTGAACCTCACGAAGAGCGCCTACGTATCATGTATGGAAATACATGGATCAAAGTCCACGTAGTTCGAAAGGGAATAGGGTTATAACCTAATCAAGGCCTATGGTAAACCCTAAGTTTCTTTTCAAGTAAAACATGGTAAGTTTCCAAAAACGAATGATTCTCAAAAGATCTTTAGTAAATATGAAATTTGATAAAGATGGAAACTTTGATTTAAAAGGTATTTTTTAATGAAAGGAAACTATAAGGATTGCCATGTTCCCCTATTAAGAAATAACCCTAGGGGGGAGAAAGGGAAAGTTTCAAGGAAAGGAAAGAAGGGTGAATTGGGGCACCCTCATACCCTACTTACCTTAAGCAAAAGCAACTTGTCAAAGTAACCACCCTATTGCATAGGGTAATTACCTTATTTGTAAGATTTCATCTCACAGTAGCCAAAATAACCACCCCACATTGGTGGGGTAGTTGCACCTGTTGTACCTGTCAAAGCACCTGCAATTTCCATATAAAACATACCAAAATACCAACCAACCAAGCTAGGTTCCAAATCAAGCCATTATCGTGCTTAAACATAAGCTAATACATGCTCAAAACTCATCATTAAAAGCATTAAACAGATCTGGACAGAATTGAATTAAGGCTTAAAAATCAACCACAAGTCATGCAAACAACATGAATCATAAGCTAACTAAAACCCTAACTCAACCCTACATGCAATGACATGCAAAAAACCCTAAAATCAATAATGTGAATGCTAGAAATATCATAGTTACCTAATATGGAACACATATGCAGCAACTATGAAGAAAAAACAGAGAAAATCCCTAAGCTATCATGCTATATGCAACTAAACCAACACAAGGTGATAAAAACCCTAGAATCACACTAGTGCATAAAATCCCATGAAATAACCCTAAATCATGCAAAACTCCTCATAGACATCATTCTAATCATGCATATTAATCAATAGAAGCATCAACACATGATAAAAACACAAGCTTACACATGAAATATAGCTATTCTAAGTAAAAACCTAATTTCAGCACAAGAGAAACCCTAGAATTGCAAACATGCATTAAATCACATGGAACAGCATCCTAGCATACTAAACAGCCCATAAACATCCTCCTAATCATGCATACATACCAATGGAAGCAACAAGACATGATAAAAACATAAGCTTTAATATGCAAAAGTGTTATTTCATGTAGAAAACCAATTTCAGCACTAAGGGAACCCTAGAATCCCAAACATGCAGTAAATCACATGGAAAAACACCCTAGCATACTAAACAGCCCATAAACATTATCCTAATCATGCATACATACCAATGGAAGCAACGAGACATGATAAAAACACAAGCTTTGATATGCCATCATCTTATTCTATGCAAAACCCTAACTTTAAAAGAGAGAAGAGGAGGAAGGGGGTATACCTATGGTGAAGTATCCTCTTGCTGCTGTAGAGAGTCCTCCTTCCTCTTATGCACTGTTGGGAATTCCTTCCTTCAAGCCTTCAAGCCAAACTCCAGCCCTCCTTCAAACTTTCTCTCACACTCTCTCACTCAAAGTTTAGGTTAAACTACCCTAAGGATGGCTGCCATAGCCTCCAATATGCCTCTCACTTCAGAAATTGCCTCCCCTATTGCTGAAGTATAAGGGGGTATTTATAGGGATTGAGGGAAAACCCTCAATGGTTGGGATTAAAACCCTAGGGATTGATCCAAGGGCTCTTAGAGGTTCCCTTGGGGCTCAAGTAGGTCAAATAGGGCTGAAATTAGGGTTAAATGGCCGCTGGAGGCAAGCAAATCCGAGGAAATAGGGAGGGAGCCGCGTTAAGGCTCAAAAAAGGAAATAAGCTCGGGTGACCACCCAGGCCTCAAATCCGAGGAAATAGGGAGGGAGCCGCGTTAAGGCTCAAAAAAGGAAATAGGCTCGGGTGACCACCTGGGGCTGGGCGGCTAGTCGCCTGGGCCCAGGCGGCTAGCCGCCCAGGCCTGGGTGGTCACCCGAGGCTCTGTCAGCTTATGCCCATTTTTGACCCCTTTGACTTCCAAATGTGTTTCAGGGCTCAAATCAACTCCGATTTTGACGAAACGAAAGCCAAAACGACCGTGTTTCGAAGGGGAATGTAATTTGAGTCACTTAAGGGCAAGAAACCCTAGCAATGGCTACATGGTTGGGTCCTACAAAGGTGGTTAACCGCTATGCCTCACCATAGCTTAGCTTAGGTATGCACATAGGGTCGCACCGAATGCTTTCTAATTCGAAATTCAACCTCCCTAAACACATTTGGGGATGAAATTAAGACCAATTAAGGTCAAATGAGTAGTCATAGAGTGAAAATCATGAACCAATTCGGGCTAACCCGAAGTAGGTCTCTTAGCCAACCTGAGCCTTGTTGAGCCATTCTAATCACGAACCATTAATTCATCGAATTGAACCCATAAATACCTCAAATACAACCATATGAACTCCAATTGGCAACTTGGAGACCATTCCAAGGTCAAATGGAAAGTTTGTGACCAAAAAGACGATTATGCCCCTCAAGTCACGAAAGTTCTAATTAACCCTCAAGATCAACTCCAAATCGAACCAAAATTCATGCACACCATCCTTAGGACCCTAGAAACTCAATGCAAAAGACTAGACTAAAAAAGGAGACAAAATAACACATGCAATGATGAACCCTAGCTAAGGTGGCAAAAATGGGGTGTGACATACATATCATTGTGTTTGCATGATTTTGAGCATGTGTAAGGGTGCAAATAGGTGTGGTAATTGTCCTATGGCAAATAGGGCTGCTATGATTGAAGTTGCTAATGCTTGGAGCTATTGCGCTCAGGTAAGTGGGTGTGAAGGTGCCCCAATTCACCTTTCCTTCTTAACTCTTTCCCTTCTCCCTCCCTAGGGTTAATTTTTAATATGAGTTCGTGGTCTTAGTCAAAGGTTTCCTTAACCAATAAAATTCTGGTTTTTATCAAAGTTTCCTTCTTGTGGAATTCTTTCTAAATTCAAACTTGGTTTATCTATCACATTCAATTCTCTTTCAAATAAGGAAACCTAGGGTTTTTACCATAGGTTTGTATTAAGTTTTAACCCTAATTCTAATCGAACTACGTGGACTTTGATCCATGTATTTTGTTGCATGGTACGTAGGCGCTCTTCGTGAGGCTCAAGTCTGTTCTAGGATCTAAGTATCCTAGGTTTTTGTATTTTATTCTCTTTTTTCTGTTTTATTTTGTTTACTATGCATGGATGGATGAATGGAATATATGATATGCATGCAATTCTTGTGATGATATACTTGCTGATTTTTGTATGGAAAGATCTTAATTTAGCCCAAATAAACCGAGAGACCGAAAGGGTGACATGGGTGCTTATAGGCTTTGCCTAGAACCTTCCCATATCATAACTTAGCCTCCGAATCCTCGATTTCTTTGGTTTCCAAAAGACTTGTTTTTGCCTTTCCGTTTTAAACATGGAGTCATTCACATTGTTTTCTTAAAACAAAACAATTTTTAGGGTTTTCTTTGTTTCCTTTAAAAAATAAGGTGGCGACTCCTTTTTTTGTTTTCAAACCTATTTTTCTTTCCAACCCCTTGTGGGCCCAATTTCCGGGGTTCACAGTTTGGCGACTCCACTGGGGATTTGTGGGCTAGACTCTATAAAGTTTAATTGGGTTAAGTTAATTTCTTATGTTTAATTAAAATCAATCACATGCATCCGCTTGATTGTGTGCTTTCATTTATTGCATTGTGTGCGCGAATTGTTGCATGATAGGTTCGATTGTCCCTCGATGTATCCTTGCCAATGATGGGCCTAGTTTCAACCTTGGTTTTCCTGATTCCAAGTGTTGGGCCGAAAGCTATCAACCTCTCTTGCCTAGTACCCTTGGGTATATTAAATGAGTCAATCACGTACTGCTGGACCCACGCGGCGTTCCTAATGCCACATGTGGTTAGGTATAAAGATTGCTCAAGCAAGTGAAGGACCCTAGCCTACCCTCTCTTAGTTCATGTAGTGGGCCTTGTAGGGCACTATGGTCTCACCTTTATGCACCCACAATTTTTTGTAATGATGCTATGCCGTGTTTGTGGTGTGAGGCTTTATATCTTATGCCCTTAACATATACCTTTAAATCCTAACCTTTGTTAAGGCCATGGGTTAGGAGGAATAAGTTAAGGAAGTAGGATGTAAAGCTATGTTTGTGATGTGCTAATCCATGGGGAATTAATTAAACCTAATTGAAGGACTCTATACCCTATTCTTTTAAACATACCCTCAATCCATGACCCTTGTAAAGGTAATTGGATAAAAGGAATGAATTAATTGAATGTGGTGTAAAGACCGAATTCATTAAGGAAAATATGGAGGTTTAGGACAAGTCCTTAGGCTAAAGGTTAAAATCTTTCTATCCATAGATGTGCTGGCTTGGATCCGCAATCCGCAAGGGCGTCTAGTGAGTGTTGAATGTACCCATCAGACAGACATGGCCGACGAAAGAACTAGTAAGGAGCACTTTGACCTTGAGGCTTGCCTGAAAGCCATCATGACCAAGCTTGACCATACTGCCGAGACCTCCGATACAGCATTGAAAATGGCTCAAGAGAACCAACAGAAGATGGCAGACCTCGAATAAAATGGTTCTAAGGCCTATTCCTCGGGTATACCTCATGGGGCTGGCACCGAAGAGGGACCTCAATCTAATGAGAACACCAAGACAAGGGGGGAAAGCAGTTCGAAGCCTGTGGTTATCAACCTAGAAGGGGAAACCAAAGGAAAGGGTTCTAGCAGTGATTCCGTGTTAGCTAGCAAGGTAGAAGCATTGGAGAGAACTATAAAAGGGATTCGTAGGGCCGATGACATGGTCGATGTGCGGACTTTATCACTGTTTCCAACGGCTCATATTCTATTGCAATTCAAGATGCCGGAGTTGGAGAAATTCGATGGGATGGGTTGCCCTAAGACTCATTTGAAGATATATGTGCGAGCTATGCACCCTCGAGGGGCCACTGATGAGCTTTTAGCTCAAATGTTCCATGAAACCTTGGCCACTTCTGCTTTGAAATGGCTCTTATCATTGGATGAGAATAGGACTCGGACTTGGGAGGACGTATGCAATGAGTTCTCGGAGCACTATAAGTACAATACAGAGGTGGACGTTACTCAGAGAGACTTGGAAACCACTAAGCAAGGGGCTTATGAAACTTTCTCCGCTTACATTACAAGGTGGAGACAAAAGGCATCGAGAATGACAGATAGGCCAAATGAGGAGGACCAAATTTAGTTGGTGGTTAAGAACATGCTGCCCGTGTACTATAAGCACCTATTTGCCCACTATTTCCCGAATTTCAAAGCTCTCATTGGGGCTAGCACGCAGGTTGAGGATGCTATCAATGATGGGACAATCAAAACTGAGGAAGTGAGGAGTCGCAAGACAAACTTTACTGGTAAGAACAATGCAAAGGTCAACACCATAACTCAACCCATTCAACCCTTCTCTCTCAATGATGTCAACCCACCTCACCAATTCACTGATCTATTTATGCCACTCGAAAGAGTCCTTGAAAAGCTCGTAAGTTGTGACCTATTGAAGCCGCTCGACCCAAGACCCCCACCAAATCCCTTACCCAAGAACTACAACGAGAATGAGTACTGCAAGTACCACCAATCCAAAGGCCATGCCACCAACCGTTGTATTTGCCTTCGCCACCAAGTCCAAGACCTTATTGACAAGCAAGTCATCTCACCACCAACCCATCCAAATGTCACCCGTAATCCTCTCCCATCACACAACAACACACCCCTGTCACACCCCATTTTTGTCACTTTAATTCCACAGCTCTCCGCCTTTTCTTTATACATATTATACTCATGGATTCATGCTCGGGAAGTTTTGTTGGATGATTTAGAGCTTTAATATGATGATTTCAAATGGCCATAGTTGGAAGAGCAATAGAGAGTTCTAGAACAATTTTCGTCCAAAATATGCTTTAAAACTAGATTTCGTATTTTTGCCATAACTTTTGACTCAAAAGTCAGATTTGGATGAAATTGGTCTTGTTAAACAGGTTTTTTAAAGCTCTACAACTTTGCGTCTAATGCAAATTTTCCAATTCCAACGTTTTCATGCCCAAAAAGGCCCTTAAAGTAGTTGCTATTGTAGGGTAGCGGGAATAAGGTTTTTTTTTTTACATTCTTTTTAATCCCACATCGGTTGGAGAAGAATAATACCTCTTCCTAACTCTATTATAAATAAGGGTCCTCACCTCCTTCATAGGGGAACGAAGTCTCAGTTGAACTTTCCTGAGTAAAGTTTAGGTTCGAGTATCTAGCTCGAAGGAAACACCCAATGGTGCCTTCTTGAGCGAATCACTCGTCCTAGAGAAAAGAATTTGAGTTGCTAAGCTCGAGAGGGAAACACCCAATGGTGCCTTCTTGAACAAACCACTCGTCCTAAAAAGCTTAGGGAGGCATTCGTGGAGCGATTCGCGTGGACCCCTGCCAAAGTTTGTGGAGGTGAAATAGAGCTTGTCACGTTCTATCAGGTATGATTCTAAACTTTCTCTAGCATGTTCAAGCTTATGCCATGATATAAATATGATATTGCATGTTCCCTTGAGTTTTATTAATCATAGGATTTTATTAGTTTTTTTGATCCTAAATCAAACTAGTTTATTAAACTAAAGTTGTTTTCATTAAAGCAAATTATTTTCAAAGCAAGAGTTTGATTATGGATTGGATTCTAATAGAGTCCTACGAGGAGTGAAACTCTCCCCCCAACTTATTTTTTCGAACTACGTGAACTTTGATCCATGTATTTCGCTACATGGTACGTAGGCGCTTTGAGGTTCAAGTCCGCCCTAGGATCTAAGTATCCTAGTTTTGTTTTGTTTTCTTTGTTTTTGTTTGTTTATTATGGATGGAATATATGATATGCATGCAATTCTTGTGATGATATACTTGCTAATTTTTGTATGGTAAGACTTTAATTTAGCCCAAATAAACTAAGAGACCGAAAGGGTGACATGGGTGCCTATAGCTTTGCCTAGAACCTTCCCAAAAGGGTGACATGGGTGCCTATAGCTTTGCCTAGAACCTTCCCATGTCATAACTTAGCCTCCGAATCCCGATTTCTTTGGTTTCCAAAAGACTAGTTTTTGCCCTTCCTTTTTAAACATGGAATCATTCAAATTATTTTCTTAAAACAAATTAGTTTTAGGGTTTTCCTTGTTTTCTTTAAAAAATAAGGTGGCGACTCCTTTTCTTTTTCAAACCTATTTTCTTTTCAATCCTTGTGGGCCACTTTTGGGGGTTCACAACCCCCACCTAACACCATAAATACCATTGGGGTTGAATCACCTCGCCCTCGCCAGCCCATAAGACAATACACTCCACTCCCCATGACCTTAACCCGCCTTTTCACCATTTGCCGCAATAACAGCCTTATCATGCCACTCCTACCAAAGCCAAGGCCATCAACCCCTCACCAATATTGCCAATACCATCGTGCACCCGGCCATGACACCGAGGCTTGTTCTATACTAAAGAAGATCATTCAAGACCTCATTGACCAAAAGGTTTTGTTGTTGCCCAGAAAATCTATCCAACAAGAGCTGAAAGAGAGATATGAAGCAGGGGATCCTCAGGTTGGCCTATTAGGTGAATCACCGGGGAAATTTGATTACTATGTGCTGTACTCAAGCCCAAGTCCAATATCAGATGAGCCGATAGTCCCTACAGGTTAGGATGACTTACCAATGGAAATGGAGAGCATTGACATGATAGAATGGGATGACTTAATGAATGATTCCGAGGAAGTCCATGACATATGGGCTAGCGATGACGAGTTGGACCATATAACAAGAGGAAGTCATCATTTCAAGCCTCCACACCTAGAATCTGAGAATCCGTTGGAAGATTTGGAAGGGCAGAGGTGTCCTAACTTGCAAGAAGAAGAAGATGAAGTGCTTAGGCAGCTGAAGAAGACCAATGCCAACATCACTATTTGGGGTTTGCTCATGGCCTCGCATAAGCATAGACAGACCGTGTTGAAACTGCTGAATCAAATACAAGTGCCCGTTGACACATCCCCCGAGGGGTTGGTACATTTGGTGAATCCAACTCCCAAGAACTCAACCATAGTGTTCACCGATGTGGACCTACCCAAAAGCGGGCCAAGCCATTCTCAAGCTCTCTATGTGACCGTAGACACTATGGGGAAGAGGGTTCCTATCGTCTTTATTGACAATTGGTCCGCACTGAATGTATGTCCTCTCCGAACTGCCACTGTATTGGGTTTGGGACCCACCGATTTCACGCCATCTGGGCAGACCGTAAGAGCTTATGACAACACCCGCCGAGAAGTAATTACGGTGGTTACCTTGCCTCTTATCATGGGACCCACTGAATTTAGGGTGGAATTCCAAGTGTTGGATGTGCTATCATGTTTCAACTTGCTATTGGGCCGACCTTGGATCCATCCTGCTGGGGCTGTGCCATCTTCACTCCATCAAAAGGTGAAGTTTCCTTATGAATGAGCCATAGTAACACTTCAAGGGGACTATGAATTGAAACTCGCAGGCGTGCCTATATATGAGATACAACCAGAATCAGTGGCAGTACCACTATCTGGGTTTGACTATGTCCAATGCATTGAGAAAGAACTTGAGAAGGGTGAGTTAATACCCTTGGACTTTTGCCCCCATGGCAATTTGCACGTCGGTGAAATCATGAGAAGAATGAGTTTCTTTCCAGGCATGGGGCTAGGGCGTCGCCAACAAGGGATCCCTGAGTCTATTCAGAGCCGTGTCGCCTCATACACCTTTGGGCTGGGATATGAGCCCTCCAGAAATGATCATGCGGAAATGCTAAAAAGAAATAAGGAGAGAGTAAGAGCCAAAGCCGAGGGAAGGGTGCTAGACCTGAGGATCTAGCCGTATCGACCCACCTTGAATGGTTACTTCGTCAAAGAAGGGGATGATTTTCTATATTGCGGGTTTCCAGAGCCCACCTTTGACCAAGCTACCAAGATCTGGGTTCCGGGATTTGAAATCTTCTTCACCGAATGTTATCTAATCACAGCTGAAATGGTGGATGATGAAGCCATCAATGATGAGTTCTGGGAAAAGAAAGAGGAGGACCGGGTAGAGAACCTTGATGCAGGGCCTATGAATGAAATGTTTCAAGACATGATCCTCACCATGGAAGACTCGACCATTAAGGAACTTCAGGGTTCGTCCATTAGCCATGCTAATGTACTGCTCCTTAATTGGTACCTTGAAAGTGATGTCATTGCGGAGATCCATGAAGAAGAAGACCTTGGCCTACCTAATAGCAGCTTGTAGGTGTCTTAGTTTAGTAATATTTCCCTAATTCAATAAGATGTATCTACTTAACTCACTTTGTGGAGTCATAGTAGTGATACAGATTGTTTGTTTTCTTTTTTTTCTTTTGTGTGTCATTCCTGCTATTCCTAGTCAATAAAGTGTGCTTTCTTTCTCTATATATGCAGTGTCTCTTTTCTCTCCTCTATGGATATTTATGGCATGGATATAGATCCTAGGAACGATGTCCTCCCGGAGCTCGTTGAGCAAAGGAAAAGGGGCGTCACCGAACCTAATATGGATGAATTGGAATCAATCAACTTAGGGACGAATGAATTGCCAAGAATAATTAAAATTGGGAAAACCCTCTCCCCTGTTGAAAAAGGAAAGATGATCTCTCCCTTAAAAGCCAACATTATGGCTTTTGCATGGTCTTATGAAGACATGCCTGGCATTGACCCCGATATTGTGCAACACTATATCCCCACTAATTCCCTAAAGAAGCCGGTAAAGCAGAAACTCAGAAGATTAAAACCAGAATGAGCTCTAAAAGTAAAAGAAGAGGTAACTAAACAACTAGACGTGGGGTTCCTCCAAGTTGTGGAGTATCCTGAGTGGTTGTCGAACATAGTTCCTGTGCCTAAAAAAGATGGGAAAGTGAGGATGTGTGTCGATTTCCGAGATCTCAACGCCGCGAGCCTTAAGGATGACTTTCCTTTACCCCATATCGACGTGTTGGTGGACAATACAGTGGGACATGCACTCCTCTCCTTCATGGACGGATTCTCCGGGTATAACCAGATAAAGATGGCGCCTCAAGACATGGAGAAAACAGCCTTTATCACACAATGGGGAACGTACTGTTACAAGGTAATGCCTTTTGGCTTAAGAAACGCTGAGGCTACTTACCAAAGAGCAGCTATGACCCTATTACATGATATGATCCATAAGGAAGACGAGGTTTATGTCGATGATATGATCGTAAAGTCCGTGGACAGGGAAGGGCATTTCAAGGCGCTAGAGAAATTCCTAGAGCGAGCAAAGAAGTACAATCTCCGTTTAAACCCACAAAAGTGTACCTTTGGTGTCACCGCAGGCAAGTTATTAGGGTTCATGATTACTCAGAGGGGAATCGAAGTGGACCCAGGGAAGATAAAAGCCATTGTGGAAATGGAGCCGCCTAGCACTGAGAAGCAGATCCAGGGTTTTCTGGGAAGAGTTCAGTACATAAGTCGATTCATTGCTAACTTGACCATGGTTTGCGAACCAATTTTCAAATTGCTTAAGAAAGGTGTGCCAAAAGTGTGGAACGAAGAATGCTAAGGGCTTTTGAGACCATTAAGAGATACTTGAGCAATCCTCCAATCTTAGTTCCCCCATGGCAAGGTGCACCGCTTTTGTTATACTTAACGGTCATCGAAACCGCGACGGGAGCTATGTTAGCTCAATATCTTGAAGGGTCAACAAAGGAGAATGCCATTTACTACCTAAAGAAGAAAATGACAGACTATGAAGTGAAGTATAATGCAATTGAAAAGGCTTGTGTGGCACTAGTATGGGCGACACAGAAACTCCAACACTACATGATGTCCTTCGAAGTGTTCTTGATAAGTCGCATGGATCCATTGAAATACTTGATAGAGAGGCCAGTATTGTCATACAGAATTGCTCGATGGTCAATTCTCCTCAATGAATTCGACATCAAGTATGTAAATCAAAAGTCTATTAAGGGGAGCGTTATCGCAGATTACCTAGCCAGCTGTCCTGTGTCATCATCCGCTCCATTCAACGATCAGTTCCTAGACGAGGACGTGCTAGAAATTGGAAGGAAAACTTGGAGAGTATACTTTGATGGGGAAGCCAATAAGAAAGGTTATAGGATAGGAGTCCTGCTAGTTTCACCTGAAGAGGCATTTACACCGTTAGCGGTCAAGTTGGGGTTTGAAGCCACCAACAACATTGCTGAGTACGAGGCTTGTATCTTAGCATTGGAAGCTGCGCTTGAATTGGGGATCAAAGAATTGGAAGTGTTCGGGGACTCGGCGCTAATCATTTGTCAGATAAAAAGGGAATGGAAAACTCGAGATGAGAAGCTGTTGCCATACAATGCCTATTTGGAAGCTCTAACCAAGGAGTTCTTAGAGATAGAGTTCAACTACCTGTCAAGAAACAAGAACCAGTTCGCCGATGCCTTGGCAACCCTAGCATCCATGGTGGAGATACCCGAAGGAGGGAACGTGAAGCCGTTGGTAATAGAATGCCGAGACAAGCCCATGTACTGTTGTGCAATCCGAGGAGGGGACGTAAATGATGGCCATCCATGGTTCCATGACATAAATAAGTTCATTGAAGAGAGGGAATACCCAGAAGGAGCATCTCGTATCGACAGAAAAACTTTAAGACAGCTAGCAAATCACTATGTACTTTGTAGAGGAAAGCTATATCGGAGATTATACGACGGGATCCACCTGCTGTGTATCACCGAGGAGGAAGCCGAGCATCTGATTAAAGAAATCCATGAAGGGATAGGGGCTCCGCACATGAATGGCTATATGTTGGCTAAGAAAATCATGAGGCTAGGCTATTATTGGTCTACCATGGAAAGAGATTGCCACGCACATGTCAAGAAGTGTCATAAATGCCAACTATTCGCCAGTGGAAAATATTTGCCTTCTATGCCTTTAACAAGTATGTCGTCACCATGGCCATTCGCAGTATGGGGGATAGATATCATCAGACAGATCAAGCCAAAGGCATCAAATGGGTATGAATACATCCTAGTTGCTATCGATTATTTCATTAAATGGGTAGAGGCAGCATCCTTCAAGACCTTGAATTCCAAGAAGGTAGCACAGTTCATACAGCACAGCATTATCTATCGATATGGGGTACTGCATGAAGTTATCTTAGACAATGGCCAGCACTTTCAGAAGGAAACTCATGAGCTTTTGCAAAAGTACGGCATAGTTCACCATCTGTCGTCACTATACCGTCCTCAGACTAATGGAACAGTGGAAGCGGCTAACAAGAATATCAAGAAGATACTACAGAAGACGGCAGACTCGCACATAAACTGGCATTAGAAGTTACCGTTGGCTCTATGGGGTTACAGAACATCAATAAGATCGTCAACAGGGGCTACCCCTTGCTCTCTAGTTTAAGGAATGGAGGCCGTGTTGCTAGTTGAATTAGAGGTTCCTTCACTAAGGGTTGCTGTGGAGAGCCAAATAACAGAAGTGGACTGGGTTAAGAGCTGCTATGAGGAGTTAGCTTTACTGGATGAAAGGCGTTTAAGGGCGCTGTATCATGTGCAAGGGTATCAGCGGAGAGTTGCCAGAGCATTCAACAAGCATGTCAAAGATCGAGGTCTAAAGAAAGGGGATGTAGTGTTGAAAGAAATCAGAGCTCTAGTGTTCGATCCACGGGAAAAATTCAAGCCAAGTTGGGGTGGACCATACATTATCAAAGAGATATTGCCAGCAGGGGCTGTTCGCCTCATGGATTTAGATGGAATTGAGTTTGATCGTCCAACTAAATTGGATCAATTAAAGAAATATCATGTTTAAGGCCTGCTAGGTTAAAAACCCGTAAGGGCGGCCTAGGCAAAAGTTAAGGCATAAGAACTACGTAAGACCTGATTCTCCATTTGAAAAAAAAAAAAAACAAAGCAAAAACAAAAGAAAAAGAAAAATCATGGAGATATGTAGGCAACCCATAAAGTTACCTTGGGTGCGGTCTAAATCAAACAACAAAATCCCAAATTTAATTTATTATTGGCAATTTATTCAAAACTAAAAATGATTGACATAGCAATTCATTGGTATTAAGTAAAAGAACTATAAATATGCCATAGATATCCTATTCTTAGAGTCTTCAATTTTTCTTAGGCTTCTTTGCAGCTCGCTTTTCAGCTTTCTTCTTCTCTCTTTCGTGTCTTCTTTTCTTCCTCAAGTCATGTTCATAAGCTGCTATCACTGCTTCCATAATATCTTCTCTGCAAGGTCCAAGTTCGTTATTCTTGATAAGTCCAAAAATTCTTTCTCTTCGAGTAGTCTCTCTCTCACCCAAATTGCTTTTCAACCATTCCTTGTACTCGGGGCTCATCATATATGGACCATTAGTATTCGTAACTTGAGTTAGTGTCAGCTTGCTAGGCCATCGATCCTTCGCCCAAGTTACTACAGAAAGACCCGCAGGCACCACAGGATAGTCACCTTTCAAGGAAGTGGGTATGGTTTGCATGGCACCCATCTGACGAAGAACCCTTGAAGGCTAATAAAATGAAGTAGACCTCAGTCCTATGAGTCTCACCATGGCACATCCAGAAGTTCGTAGAAGCACCCGTTCACTGCAGCCCCATATGAAGACAAACCACTTAATATTCCTCCATGAAAGGGTTTGGAAGTAACCTAGCCAATCCCTCAACGAAAATTTTCTAGGAAGTTCAATGCGGCGAAGACAATAATGCTGGGGCTTGTATGGTGTAATGGCAACGGGTGACAAAAATTTCAGTCTTTCAAGTAACCACATCTGCAGCAGAATGGGGCTACCTCCCAAAGGAATTTTTGGGTCCTCATGGACTTTATCCAAACCATTCAGGGTTTCGGCCAGTACCATGGGAATCAAGTTATGGCCCTTGGTAAGGAGAGGAATCAACTCACAAATTTGTATGGGAACATGTGGAGTACCAGTTGAAATAAGGAAACGACCAATAAGGCAAAAGGCAAGTGCATACTGAATAGGAAAGGTAAATTTCAAAATACCTTTGCTATCATAGGCCAAAAAAGAGGTTGCTAATTTCATCAAGTCTACCATATGGTCTTTTACAAACATGGAGGCATTTTGTTGGTGAATCCCAAGGAAATTGGAGAAAGAAGTAAGAAAGCTTGGGCGAGGAGTAGAGAGAATGAAAGGACCTACCGATGAAACTCCATACAACGCGCAGAATTCCTTTATGGTTGGGCACAGTTCTTCATAGTTGAAGCGGAATACATGAACTTGGGGATCCCAAAAATATGTAGCAGCAGTTAGGAGGTTTGTTTCAAGCTTCACATGCCTCAAGGAAAGCGATGGATCCAAGCCAAAGCACTTGAACTCAGATTTTGCTTCAGCACTCATAACTCTCAAAAATCCTCCTAAAAATTTGTCTAGAGCCTCCATAATTTCTAATGAATGAATACACGTAGGTTTATGAACCCCTTTGATGTGTTTTTATAGGGAAAAGGTAACAAATCCGAGTTCTAGAAGGAGAAAATCCGTCAAAATAGGAAGTTTCCTATTCAAAGTGGGATTTCCGCTTCGGGCTCAGGTGACCACCTAGGCTAGGCTTGGGCGGCTAGCCGCCCAGCCCTGGGTGGTCACCCGAGGCCGTTTTCCTATTTTGCTTTGTTTTACCTATTTTTTACCCTATTTGACCCCCATATGGTTATGTGACCTTGGGAAGCTTATTTTGAGCTTATTTTTGCACAAAAACATGAGTAAATGACCACAATGGAATTCCAAAAGTCTAATAAAAAGTACCAAAGCAAGTGTTCAAAGAGAAGTTACAAAGCATAAAGAAAGATGTTTCATTCATTTACAAAGCAAGAGGTTATGCTAAGCTAATGATCTCCCATCGTCCTTCTCTTTCTACTTGACTCGCCTCTACCACGACCAGCATGAGGATTCCTTTGGGGTGGCATTGGTTGTGGTGGACGTAGTGTGGAGACCTATTGCAAAGAAAATCAATTAATAAAAAGGGTTATGCTTTTAGCTCCTATGATTGGGATGAACAAAGGGAATGTCTTATAGTGGGATTTAGTCGCCCTTCTAGCACAGAGTTTGCCAAACTCATCCTGACAAGATCCCACCTTAATCCTTCGCTGAGTTCAAGGCACTCCTGTGCGTACTCTCGAGGAACCTAAAAGATGAACATGGTTAACAAATGATAAAAGAGGTTTTAAGAAGGTAAAGGCTTAGAGCTTACATTCTCGTAGCTCGAGTCAATCTTGGGGACTTCATCAAAAGCAGGGCGAGTAATATCAGTCCTCATAAACTCCAACCCATTGCATAGGTTCACTTGCCAATCAAGAATTGGGAGAGGTGGCTGTGCAATTCCCCCCATCTCATAATCATCAGCTCCATGAGTCATGCCTGTAGAGGACCCAATTGTGGAACTATGTCCACGAGCTCGCCGGCCCTGTAATAAATAATTTATCTAAGAGGAGTGCTTGCATAAATCAATAATAAAAAGAATGGGATAGAGACCCACCCTTTGAGGTGGGAAGCCAATGACTCTAGGGCGCATCAAGAATTGATTACAGAAAGTCATATAGTCAGTATTGGGCAAGGTAAACTCCTTAGCATCCCACCCAGTCAGAGCTTCCATCATCTCATCCCCATCCAAAGAGTTGGTGTGCCTCATGTTCATCGGAGGCAAGACAGGGGTAAGAGCGGCATCCTCTCATCCTTTCACTTGCCTAAGGACACGCTCTCCCAAGTACCAGTATCGCCCAGAGGGACCCTCAAAGAGTACCCTCCTCCCAGTCAACTCCAAGCAGGACACACACCTCCTGGGTAGCCTAGCTTCCCATAGTCCCCATGGGCTCCACTCTACCTGTTGAATTTGAAAAAATGATGAGCAAGATAATAAAAATGAAATAAAGAAAAGAATGAGGAAGGTGGATTACCGTATCGACATTCAGACTCGCCAAGTATGCCCTTGCATGGGCATAGTCATGCCTATTAGGGGCACGTACAGCTATCTTGCTAGGAGCATAATTCCCAAGTATGGGCCACTCCTGTATCTCATTGTCTAGGGCAGGGCGGCAGAGTCCCAAATACTCGTAGTACCATATCTGTCAAAATTCAAGAAAAGTAATTAAAATCAAATCAAGTTTGAGAGGAATTTAAAAATTAAACATTTTTATTTACCTCCCAGACAAATGGAAGCCCACCAAAGTTCTTGGAAACCCCTCGGGACATGTCGGACATAAATCTGTACATGGTGGCTAGTGCTGCCCTTCCCCAGTTATACCTCCCCATCTTGTGGACATCCACCATGCAAGCAAGATAGCCCAGTTGTGCCATGTCATTGGCACCAACAAAGAGAGTGCAAGAGAGCATATAGATCAAGAATGCCCTAGCTATGCACTCGGGAGCCACTCCCTCACCTTCTACTTGGTTGGCAAAATTTTCAAATAGCCATGTCCTCCTAACACCGCATGAACTCGCCTCAATATCCATCCCCAACATAGTTAGGAGATAGACACTATCCGTGTTGGCATCCCCATAAAATTCCAACCTCTTTCCCTTGAGGCTTAAGCCGGTGATGATTGAAAAATCTTTGGGAGTCATGGTCATCTCCCCAAAACTAAAGTGGAAGGTGTTGGTGGTATCCCACCATAGTTCAGCTAAGGCGAGGAGGGCTTGCCTATCCCATTGTTCATTCCATAGGGAGTCGAGGAACCAACTAAAACCCGCTTTCTTTATGATGTCTCTTGCAGAAGGTTGGGTGTGTTCCATATGCTTCCACCACCCAATGAGGTTCTTTATGGAAGACCTTGTGCGTAGGTCTTGGAAGTTGGGCTAATCAAGAAGAATTATTCACCTAGTTAGTGTAAAGATCATATGCAAGCATTGATAATTGGCTTTTCAAAAGCTAAGTCTTTTAGTTCATGAACAAGTAAACCTTGCTTTGAAAGTTTATGAAAACATTGGTTTTATTCTTCAAACTCATGATCATTGGTAAACCATGCATTCCAAGACCATGGAAACATGGATTTTTCAAAGAAAATAGTAAGCAAACTTTGTTTTCCAAAGTGATTTTTTAAGGAAAAAATAAGCAAACCTTGTTCATGAAAACATTGGTTTTTAAAAAATATAGCAAACTTTGTTTTTCAAAGTTCATGAAAATGCTTGGGTTTGTTTCTAAATTCAATTAGAAATGAATGCCTATGATTTTGCCTTGCAATGCACATCAATTTTACAAAGATTGGATGAATTTTCATCACTCAAGCATTTTATCAAACACTTGGTGGGCACTATTCACCAAGCTTTCAAATTGAATTCTTTTCACATCCAATCCTTGCCAAAATCAATGGGCATTGCAAACATTACTAGGAATACTCATAGAGAGTTCATGGGAATGTATTTCAACCAACAAAAATGAAAATTTCAAAGAAAAGTTTAAAATGGGTAAGCTTACCTCTTGCTTGGAATGGAGAAAGGAGAGATGATTCCTTGGTTCTAGGAGTAATTTCCCTTGAGGAACATCATATGTTGGAGCTTTGTGTCTACTCTTTGAGTCAAGGAATGGATACTTTGAAGTGGGAGCTTCATTGGAATCCATAATGGATGAACTAGCTTGTTTTGAGCAAAAATGGGTTTAATGGGTTTTTGATTTGCAAAGTGCTGCAAATTTGTTGTTTTTGATGTGAAATTGGGTGTTAATGATGCTATTTCATGTATATGAATCCCTCTTGAAGTGTGGATTTGAATGCCTTTGGGTGTTGGTTTAATTTTGCAAAATGGGGTAACCTTTCTAGAGAGAGAAACTCCCAATTTTCGGGTTCTTTGAACAAGGGGTATGAATAGTGCACTTGGGTATTTAAAAACCCAGAATTTTTCAGTAATAGGCTCGGGTAACCACCCAAGCCATGGGCGGCTAGCCACCAGGGCCTGGGCGGCTAGCCTCCCGAGGCCTGGTGGTTACCCAAGCCACTTTGTTTTGGCTTTGTTCCTCGCTTTGTCTCGCCTTGACGCGTGATCAAACCTTCTTCCAAATGAGATATTCAACACTTTTTGAGCTTAAAATCAAATATATTTCACCTTGAAATCAATTCTTTGAATTGATTTTATGTTCAAAAGGGTTAAATATATTTCCCCTGTGCTATGCCAACTCAAGTGACAATGTGTTAAGGTACTTTCCCTTTGCACCATGCTTGTTCAATCTTGATAAATTGATCATATATTCTCATTTCAAATCTTGATTTTCCATCCCACTTGGTTGAATATATTCATCACTTGAATATATTCTTCCATTTCAAAAGTGTATTCACCTTTTTGAATATGCTTCCCAATTTCAAATCCTCATTCTCTATCTTACTTGGTTAAATATATTCATTACTTGAATATATTTCTCCATTTCAATGGTGTGTTCATCACTTGAACATACTTCTCAGATCATTTTCACTTACTTGGTTAAATATATTCATCACTTGAATATATTTCTCCATTTCAATGGTGTGTTCATCACTTGAACATGCTTCTCAGTTCATTGTCACTTACTTGGTTAAATATATTCATCACTTAAATATATTTCTCCATTTCAATGGTATACTCATCACTTGAGTATACTTCTCAGATCATTGTCACTTACTTAGTTAAATATATTCATCACTTGAATATATTTCTCCATTTCAATGGTGTGTTCATCACTTGAACATACTTCTCAGATCATTGTCACTTACTTGGTTAAATATATTCATCACTTGAATATATTTCTCCATTTCAATGGTGTGTTCATCACTTGAACATACTTCTCAGATCATTGTCAACTTACTTGGTTAAATATATTCATCACTTGAATATATTTCTCAATTTCAATGGTATACTCATCACTTGAGTATACTTCTCAGATCATTGTTACTTACTTGGTTAAATATATTCATCACTTGAATATATTTCTCCATTTCAATGGTATACTCATCACTTGAGTATACGTCTCAGATCATTGTTACTTACTTGGTTAAATATATTCATCACTTGAATATATTTCTCCATTTCAATGGTATACTCATCACTTGAGTATACTTCTCAGGTTATTGTCACTTACTTGGTTAAATATATTCATCACTTGAATATATTTCTCCATTTCAAAGGTATGTTCATCACTTGAACATGCTTATCAGATCATTGTCACTTACTTGGTTAAATATATTCATCACTTGAATATATTTCTCCATTTCAAAGGTATGTTCATCACTTGAACATACTTCTCAGATCATTGTCAATTACTTGGTTAAATATATTCATGACCTGAATATATTTCTCCATTTCAAAGGTATACTCATCACTTGAGTATACTTCTCAGTCTCTTTCAAATCACTTGGTTAAATATATTCGTGACCTGAATATATTTCTCCATCTCAAAAGTATACTAATCACTTGAGTATACTTCTCAGTCTTTTTCAATCACTTGGTTAAATATATTCGTGACCTGAATATATTTCTCCGTTTCAAAGGTATGTTCATCACTTGAATGTACTTCTCAGCATCTTTCAATCACTTGGTTAAATATATTCGTGACTTGAATATATCTTTCCATTTCAAAACTATGTTCATTCGTAGTGGCTTGAATATGCTTCTCTTATCAATTCTCAACCCCCAGTGGTTTAAGTATACTCATGACTTGAGTACACTTCCTTATTTCAATCCCAGGTTTTCAACCTCCTATCATCATTGGTATAAGTGTGTGATTTCTCCAGGGTTTTTGGCAAAAATGGGTTGTTCTTTATCATTGGTTCACAAGTGTAACTTGTTCGCCAATGAGGGGCTTCTGTCACACCCCATTTTTGCACCACCTTACTAGGGCTTATCATTTCATGCATGTTTTGGTTTTGTTTTTGAGTCTAGTCACTTGCATTAGTTTTCTAGAGTCACAAGTACAATAGATATGAATTTTGGTTCAATTCAGAGTTGATCTTGAGGGATAATAAGAGCTTTTGTGACTTGAGGGGCATAATCATCTTTTAAGTCCCAAACTTTTCATTTGACCTTGAAATGATCTCCAAATTGTCAATTGGAGTTCATATGGATGCATATGAGGTATTTCTAGGTTCAATTTGATGAATCAATGGCTCGGGATTAAAATGGCTCGACGTAGTGCAAGTTGGTTAATTGACCCTCCTTTGGGTTAGCTCTAATTGACTCACAATTACCAACCAAATCATTTTAAATTGACTTTCATTAGTCATTATTTTTTCCCTAAAAGTGTTTTAGAAAGTTTAATTTTGATATAGAAAGCATTTGGTTCGATCCTATGTGCATACCTATGCTTAGCGAAGGTGGAGCATAGCGGTTAACCGCCTTTGTCAAACCTAACCATGCCCCTATGGTTAGTGGTTTTCATCCCAAAATGTTCAAAAATGTATTCCTCATTGAAACACGGTTGTTTTGGCTTTTGTTTCATCAAAATTGGAGTTAATTTGCCCCCTGAAACACTTCTAGAAGAATTAGGAGTCAAAATAGGCAAAAATCTAGAGTGGGACTCGGGTGACCACCCAGCCCCGGGCGGCTAGCCGCCTGGGCCCAGGTGACTAGCTGCCCAGGCCCTGGTGGTCACCCGAGACCATTTTCCTATTTTCACTCTAACTCCTTACTGAAGCGGACTCTTGCCTATTTTGTCGTATTTGGGCTCTTTTGGATGAGTTTCCTTCTAGTTTTTGGTAACTTCTGAGTTACTTAAGCCCCAAGAGGGTCTCTAATAGCCCTTGGATTAATTTCTAGGCTTTTAATCCCAGCCATTGGTTAATCCTTAGTGAACTCTATAAATACCCCCCTATGTTTCAGCACAAGGGGAGGACTTTATGCATTAAAACTTGAGTGTTTGAGAGAGGATAAGAGAGAGAGACTTGAAGGAGAGCTGGAGTTCCTACTGTAGCCTTGAAGAACATTGATTCAAATCATCCACAAGTCAAGAGGAGAGTCTCTACAACAGCAAGGAAGCTTCTTCTTAAGGTAACCTCACTCCTTATTTATGCTGAATATGGGTTTTCTTATAGAATAGGCTTATTACATGTTAAAGGTAGCTTTTTTATCATGTATTAACACTTTAGCTAGTTAATATACATGAAATGCCTACTGTTTATCATGAGTTTAGCATGCTTTAGGGCTGTTCTATGTGTTTTTAAGCATGTTTGTGATTCTAGTGCTTCTGTTGTCCTTGTGTTAGAATAGTGTCATCGCATGTTAAAGTTAGGATTTCTATCAAGTTCTATTGCTTTAGTTAGTTAATATGCATGATTTAAGTTCTGTTTAATATGAGTTAGCATATTTAGGGTTTGTTTTGTGTGTTTTTAAGCATATTTGTGAGTTTAGGGTTTTTTGTGTCCTTGTTTTAGGTTAGTTTCATACAGCATGTTAGTTTAAACTTTTTATTGATTTTTTCTTCATTGCTGTATATGTTTTACATATGGAATAACTATGATATTTTTGCATGCATGTTAGTTGATTTCTAGGGTTTTTGTGCATGATATGGTCTTAGGATTGAATTAGAGCTTATTATTATTCGCTGTTTTTTTGCTGTTAGCATGATTTGTGGATGATTCTAGGCCTTAGTACTATTCTGTCTAGATTTATATATCATTGTGTTTGCATGATTTTGAGCACGTGTAAGGGTGCAAATAGGTGTGGTAATTGTCCTATGGCAAATAGGGCTGCCAATGATTGAAATTGCTAATGCTTGGAGCTATTGCGCTCAGGTAAGTGGGTGTGAAGGTGCCCCAATTCACCTTTCCTTCTTAACTCTTTCCCTTCTCCTTCCCTAGGGTTAATTTTTAATATGAGTTCATGGTCTTAATCAAAGGTTTCCTTAACCAATAAAATTCTGGTTTTTATCAAAGTTTCCTTCTTGTAGAATTCTTTCTAAATTCAAACTTGGTTTATCTATCACATTCAATTCTCTTTCAAATAAGGAAACCTAAGGTTTTTACCATAGGTTTGTATTAATTTTTAACCTAATTCTAATCGAACTACGTGGACTTTGATCCATGTATTTCGTTGCATGGTACGTAGGCGCTCTTCGTGAGGCTCAAGTCCGTTCTAGGATCCAAGTATCCTAGGTTTTTGTATTTTATTCTCTTTTTTCTGTTTTATTTTGTTTACTATGCATGGATGGATGAATGGAATATATGATATGCATGCAATTCTTGTGATGATATACTTGCTGATTTTTGTATGGAAAGATCTTAATTTAGCCCAAATAAACCGAGAGACCAAAAGGGTGACATGGGTGCCTATAGGCTTTGCCTAGAACCTTCCCATGTCATAACTTAGCCTCTGAATCCCCGATTTCTTTGGTTTCCAAAAGACTTGTTTTTGCCTTTCCGTTTTAAACATAGAGTCATTCACATTGTTTTCTTAAAACAAAACAATTTTTAGGGTTTTCCTTGTTTCCTTTAAAAAATAAGGTAGCGACTCCTTTTTTGTTTTCAAACCTATTTTTCTTTCCAACCCCTTGTGGGCCCAATTTCCAGGGTTCACAACTGGAATGGATGATAGTAAGATCGGTGATATCCATGATAGGATTGCTACAGAGCTTGCTAGTAGATAATTAAACTTTATGTTTAATGAGCATTTTAATAAAATTGATGGATTTGGATTGTATTTTCCCAATTGATAGTAATATGACTAATTTTATTTTGTTTTTGTTTTTATCAACTCAACTCAAATATATGATTCTTTTTAGTTTTGCTTTTGTTTTTTTATTTATTTATTTGAAATATCAACTCATGCTTCTTCTTTTTTTCCCTCTTTGTTTTAAGCAAAAATAAATAAATAAAGAAAAAAGAAAACAATTTAGGAACATCGCTGATAATACTAAACAGAGAGGAGAAAAAAAAAAACACTTATTATAAGGGCTGTTCAGTCAATTCAGAGTTATAGCAACTTCAGTAAATGTTCTTCCCAAACAAATAAAAAAATCACTTCTAGCTCTAACAGTACTTTTGAAATACAGTTTCCAAACAGAGATTGATTCTCTTCTACTACTTATAACTTCTGATTCTCTTTTGCCTTTGCCTAAAAGCAAAAGCTACAATTTTCCCAAACAAGGCCTAAGTATAGTGGCATGTTGACCCTAATAATCACTTTTATCATGCCTAACCATACGACAGTGTTTGGGTCGGTCCAAACTATCAACTCGAGTTTGCCAAAACGTTGGGCCAGTTTTGTGGTGGGATTGATTTGGGCCCAAGACCAAGACTTCACCACAAGACACCTTACTAGCACTTGTAAATAGAAATTTATAGAATCTGTAGAAGAACATGGGTGAAGAGAGATCAAAGAGGAACTGATCCTAGAAGACAAACGGAACTGTCTGTTCTATTTTGTTTGGGAGAGTAGGAGTCCCATACGACCATGGGGTGGCCTCGTTGCAACTATAGAGATAGTCAAGATTTTGTGATTGCTACTTGATTTTGGGAGAGGCTTTAAGGATGGAAACTAGCTCTGTCTTAAAGGAGCTACTGAATGTAGAGGTTGAATTTGAAGATGTCTAAGGTTTGCGACAACTAATTTAACTAATCTCTCATTTTTTTTTCTATTGTACTTTGAATTTGCTATGCCTATGTATGTAGGTGATTGAATGAGGCAAAAAACCAAAAAAAAAAAAAAAAAAAAAAGTCATCTACTTGCCTTTTAAGCTCAACATGTTCAATAGGATTCATGCGGTAGGCTAGTAGATTAGGTAGAGAAGAACTTGGAATAAGATCAATTACATGCTGTATGTCACGCATAGGAGGTAGTTCTCTTGGCAATTCATCGGGAATTAAATCAGAAAAATCGAACAGCAACTTCTTAACTTCATCTAGCAGCTCTAGGAGTTGTTTTGAGGTTGATGGTTTTACTTCCCACGTCACCAAGGCATAAACAACTCCTTCTTTCTTACTTTTAACTTTAAATTGTTTTTGGGTAAGGATGTGAAGAGACTCCTTTGCTTTAGTTGAATTCAATTGTTATTTCTTATGTGTCTTCCTTTCTTCCTCCACATTCATGGGTTTTAGAATGATTCTCTTGCCATTGAACAAGAAATAGTAAGTACTTTCCTTCCCACAATGACATATATCATGATCATAAAGCTATGGTCGACTGAGTAGGATATGTGAGACTTTTATAGGAATTACATCGCACCAAATAGAGTCATAGTACGCCCCAATTTTGAAAGAAACTAAACATCTTTTAGTCACAGGAATAGTAGTGTCATTCACCCATGCAACCTTATATAGATGTGGATGGTTTTCAATGGGCAGTTTTAACTTGTTAACTGTGTTTTCAGACACTACATTCATGCTACTCCCTCCATCTATAATTAGCCTACACAACTTTTCTCCATACTTAACTTGAGTATAGAAAATAGCAGTGCGAAGCCAATCCTCTTTATTTTCTACTTTAGGAGTGACTAGAATACACCTTACCACATTAAGAGAGGAAGAATCCACTAGCTGCTCCTCATTGAAATCTTCATCCGAAACTTTTCCCGATTCATGTTTACACTCATAATCTTCGGGAACACCATCATCTTCTCTAATTCCCACATGGAGATTTCGTTTAGGATATTGGTAGCCATAATAGCCTTTTTCATGACACCTAAAGCGCTTGTTAGTGTTGTTGCCCCCTTTAGTTGTTTCATCCATAATTGCCTTTCCTTTTACATCAGCATTTGGTAAAGGCCAAGTTGTATTTGAAGTGGTAGGTGCTATCTTGTTTATTCTGTTCCCATCAAATGCCTTTCAAGAGGTTGACTCCCCAGTTTGAGTACTAAATTTTCGATTTAAGGATTGCTTCATGTATTACTCCACCTTCAATGCCATTTGGAAAGCATCTTCAAGGTTGTAAATCCGCGATGTAATTAACTCTCTTTGGATATCTACCCTCAAACCATTCTTGTTGCAAGAGAGAGTTTGTCTTTCATCTTCAGTCACTCCGCACTGAATGGTAAGATCATTAAACTTCTCTATATACTCAGCAACCGTCATAATTCCTTGTCAAAGCTTTATAAGTTGATCATAAAGATAATCATGGTAATCCACAGGTAAATACTTCTCCTTCAACTTCAGTTTTATCTCCTCCCAATCAACAATAGGTGGTTGTCCTGCTCGACGTAGTCGATCTTCAACACTTCTCTACCACGCTTTGGCATGGCCAATCAATTTCATCTTCGCAAAACATACCTTTTGATCTTCTGTCATGTCATACCAATCAAAATAATCATCCATGGCAACAAGCCAATCACAAAATACTTGAGGATCAATCTTACCAACAAAATCTGGTACCTCTACTCGCACCTTTTTAGTGATATCACCCATAAGATTTGGTTGATCTAATTTATCCAAATTCAACATGCCACGTGCCAAATCTACCCGTAAAGGTTGGGAAGGAGTTCTTGCTCGTGTATGCCTAGGATTATCCCTAGGAGGTGGACGATTAATTTGTTCCTCAGGTTGTTCATTACCAGAAGATCCTTTTTTATTGTCATTCAGCCCTTCTTCAACATCTCTTTGTTCTTCTATTGCTTGGTTAACAGTATTTTGTGAATTACATGTCTCCCAACTATTCATTTGAGCCTTTAAACTATCCAGCTTCTCCATATTCTTCGTAAACAATTCATCTCGCTGAATTTCTGTAAATTTTCCCCTAAAAGTCTTCCCACTACGAGTAGACATGATGGAACCTTAGCTCTGATACCAAACTGATGTAGAACTTTAAGGGGAACTATCAAAGATTGAAAACTTGGGTGAGGAAGTTAATGTAAATTCAAGAATAAGCTGTTGGAAATCTTAGGACAACAACTATTCTAGAGTTCAACAACTTTTCTACAACAACTGATATTAAAATAGGGGTTGTAGAGCCTAAGAACACTTGCTATAAATCACAAAGAAAGAAGAAACAATAGACAAGATGATAGAGAAGAAGGAGAGAGACAAAGGAAGCTACTAGTATCACTAGTAGGATCCTAGGAATTACTCCTAGTATGAGGAAGGCATCACACCTTCTTAGGGCTTAAGAGGAAGCTCAAAACCAGCAGCAATAGCAGAAATTTTCATTCATTCATCAAAAATCCAGATATATCTTTCTATAGACTTTATACTCTAGGACATAAGAGGCCTACAAAGCAAGCTAACTAGGAGGCTTACACAATAAGCTAAACTAGAGGCTTACAAAGCAAGCTAAACTAACTAAGGTTTGGGCTAACTAAATCCAGCAAAAATACCACAAAATAACAGCCAACTACACTAAAGGCCCAAAACTAAAAATAACCCTTTAAAATCTAATTATATTCCCAAATTGGGCCCATTTCACCTTCATCCCACCAAATTAAAGCTTAAGGATGAAAAATATGGCCCCTTTTATCGACTTCCTCATTGCAGCGCTGCAGGAGCTGTTGCTACTGTTGGAACCTCTACTTAGCGCCAAACTTAAGGCACGGAAGGGGCTTTCCGTCGATGAGGCAGAAGGACAGATCTTCGTTGATGACGATGCCCACACCACTGCCAAAAGAGTCATCGCTGATGAAGTCGAAGATGGCATCAGAAGGGTTTTTGTTCCAGGATGGGTTGTTGTAGGTGCAAGTCTAGTCAGCGATGTGGCCAAGCTTATCGAAATGTGAGAAGGGTGCAAAGGAGACGTTGGTGGGGTTGTTTGGGAGAGGATTGCAGTTATCGGGTGGGCCCCACCCATCTGGGTTGAAGGGTACTGCTTCGACTTCGAAAACACCAACCATTGTTGATAGGATTAATGCTATTGAGAGAAAAGGTATAGAGAGTGAGAAGGAGAGAGAGAGAGGTGAGAAAGGAGAAGAGAAAAACCCTAGCTTCAATATGTTATGGGGAACTGCACGTGCAATACACGCTATGCGGTTAGCTCAAGTTCTATAATCGGACGTACGATCGTGTCATGCCGAAGAACGAACGGAGGTTGGAGAGGTTCAAAAATAGGAATTTCTTCAAGGTCATGAACCACTGATGATCCGGTAATTCACCGGCTGGTGAATGAAGATAAAGCTATTATTTTTTAGACTGATTTGATCCTCTCCTCCCTCATGTGCGTGCATGTTGGTTTACTCCTAGGATATCATGATATTAAAAAAAGTAACTATTCTAGAGTTCAACAACTTTTCTACGACAACTGATATTAAAAATAGAGGTTGTGGAGGCTAAAAACACTTGCTGTAAATCACAAAGGAAGAAGAAAACAAGATGATAGAGAAGAGGGAGAGAAAGAGGAAGCTACTAATATCACACTAGTAGCATCCTAGGAATCACTCCTAGTATGAGGAAGGCATCACACCTTCTTAGGGCTTGAGGGGAAGCTCAAAACCAACAGCAATAGCAGATATTTTCATTCATTCATAAAAAAATCTAGATACATCTTTCCATAGACTTTATATTCTGGGATCTAAGAAGCCTACAAAAAAAACTAACGAGGAGGTTTAGACAACAAGCTAAACTAGAGGCTTACAAAGCAAGCTAAACAAACTAAGGTTTAGGCCAACTAAATCCAGCAAAAATACCACAAAATAACAGCCAACTACACTAAAGGCCCAAAACTAAAAATAACGCCTTAAAATCTAATTATACTCCCAAATTGGGCCCATTTCACCTTCATCCCACCAAATTAAAGCTTAAGGTTGAAAATTTAGCCCCTTTTATTTCTTTTATAAACTTTAAGAGGCTGATTTCTATCAGAGGGTCTATCTGTAACTATCATAAACTAAAGGGGTGTAAGTATAATTTACCCTAAATCATTTTTCTTTTGCAAAAACTCCACGTGCGTCCCATTGAAACTCTATGAACAATGATTAGATTTTGATAAATAGTGTAAAATCAAAATATTACAATTTAAATGTATATTAGACAAGTATGTATTATGTAGGGTATAAAAATTGTGCCACACTGAGTGAAAGAATGAATATTTTAACAAAGTAAATGAAATACTTCATAATACTGATTTAAGCCATTAGTATAATTGAAATATTTATATAAATCAATACTAAAAGAATAAGAGGTGATAATTTTGACACAATAACAAGAAAATGAATATCTCAATATTGTTGATATATATCCTCGATATAGTGGATATATCCGATATATCAACGATACCATGTGAAAGAAAGAAGATATTATGGATATATAGAAATATATCAAAATTTTATTCATAATATTGAAAATATCAACAATATCGTAAAGATATTTTTCGAAAAAGATATATCAACTAGATATCGTATCTGTAATACCCGTAATTTTTAAATAGGGTATTAAGGGTTTAATCCATGGTTAACGTAGCTAATCCCTTGATTTTTCGAATGACTTCATGCATAGGTGATGCATGTGTATAATATTATGATGTTGGATGTGTTTTGATGCTTGTTTTGTGCATTGAGTATCTTTCGAGTGCATTTAGCCTTATTTGCAACTTAAGGGTTTAAGCTGCTGAAATTTGGCTAAGTGTGGAGAAAAAGTGAATTTTCATAAATCTTCGTTTTAAAGGATAATTTTTGGTGGTAATGAGAGTTTATAATATTATAAGACATTGGTGATTTTATGGGATTTTATTAGCATGTTTGGATTGGGTTCCACGCATGTTTGTTTTAGGAAAATCTGTCGGGAGATGGATTTTGTACTAAAACTTGAAAATGAGATTTTGATATATTGGGAATTTGATTTTTCTGATATTTTATTTGGATTCAAATGGGTGATTATTTGCTTATTTTCATTCAATAACTTAAAGTAAAAGGAAGAATAAAAGAATGTTTTTAATGAAAATAAGGCGGTGGTATATATTGTGTGTGGGTTTATACACATTTGCCTGAGTTACTAGGCATTTTCTGCAAGGGACGATCGATCGTGCCTTAGGGACGATCGATCGTAGGTGCCTCGGAAATGTGATTTTGCTTCTGTTTTTCACGATCGATCGTGCCCTTGGACCATGATCTATTGTGCATCGTGGATTTTGCAAATTTTTTTGCGTCAAATGACGCATGTGCCCCTCACCCCTTATAAAAACCCATCACCACGACTCAAAAACCAGATCTGGTCTTTTAGTTCAAGAGAAAGAGAGAGAGAAGGAGAGAAGGAGAAGAGGGGGAGCAGGCTCGACGGCGACTCATCGGAGCACGGCGAGCTCGATCCGACGCCGGCGAGCTCGGATCTAGTGTATTTTGGCCCGATCTATGCGTGTATGGTTGTGGATTTGGGCTTTTCTCTCTCTTTGATGCTTGGGAATGCATTATTATGGTTGGATTCATCTTCTCCAACCTCTTGGTGGAGCTTGGAGCTTGCTCATGGTGATTTGAGCTTGGATTTCATGGGTGTTGGCATGGATTGTCATCCTCACCAACTTTTTTGCACTTTTAGAGGTATTTCTCACATTTTGGAGTTGGGATTTGTAATTTATTTTGGGTTATCATCTCATTCTTACATTTTTGGGTTATTCATGCATATTGGGGAGTTTTGGTAGTGACTTGGAGTTGGGACCTCCATTATCTTCATCAACCAAGTCAATTGGGAGCTAGGACTTGGATTGGGAGCTTGCATTTGCATCCTAAGGCTTGGACTTCATACCCACAACATCAAAGGTTACATTTTTCCACGCATTTGGTTGAGGTAGGTGCAATTTACATAGGTTTAAACTATTGACATGATAATATGGTATATATTATCATATTATTTGGCATTCTTGGGCCTAGAATATGTATATACATGATTTATGGAATAAATCTTGAATGGAACTTTGGGTATTCGATAACATAAATTGGAAATTATGTTTATTAATGAGTTGGTTTATTTTATACATTCTATGGAATATAATTGTATAGATTTTATGGGTATTTAGGTTGTTATCATAATTGGTATAATTATGTGATTATTTTCCACTATGGTTTATGTGGTATACTTTGGAATTGATTTTGGTTAAAAATCATTTTATGGTTTATCGCACTGCATGTTGGGCATAATCATGCATTAATTGGATTTAATGAATACTGGGTAAAAGTATTGCATAAAAAAGGAGTCATTGGAATTGGACTACTTGCAATCAATGGGACTTTGCGGTGTTTTCCATTCCTTTGGTCCTGGGGTACTTTCCGATTCCAGGTAGGAACCCTTGTGTTCCCAAATTAGAGGCTACTTTCCGGTTCCAGGTAGGAACCCTTGTGTTGTCCTCTTGGAGGTTGGGTTTAAATCCTCCGTTTCCGCGCGAAGACTCTTGCGGGAGTGGTTAGTAATAAATGGATTTAATGTAAATTGGACATGAGTCACATGCATTGGGCATTATGCATTATTTATTTTAAGTTATGGGTTATAACTTATTTTGGGATTTATAATATACTCGGTTAGTATATTTTGATGTAAATGATATAATTGGTTTTATTTATATCATTGTTTCAGTTTACTATGTCAAATTGTATCTACTGAGTCGTCGAACTCACGCCTATTATTTTAAATGTTTTTCAGTATTACAGGACATGAAGTTATGCAGAGGCACGCTTTCTTGGGATTTATTAATGTATTTTCATAGGATTAATGAATGTATTTCGTTAAATTTTATTCGAGCCACTGGCGAATGTAAATGTAAATTTAATCCGGGTTGTAATTTTAATTACTTATGGTTGTGTGTATGTGGAATGCGACGTATGGGATGATACCACTTCCATAGATGATAGGAAATTTTTATATATGGATTTTTATAACAGGTTTCACGATGGTATGTCCTATCTATGGATGGGTCATGCCGAAAATTTTTAAAATGATTGAGGATTTTAACACGTGTCATCTACGTTTTATCAAAGGATTTATTAAAGAAAAAGTTTGTTTTATTATTATTGATCACGGCTTAATTAATTTGGGTCGTGACAGTATCGGGAGGTACGAATACATGGATATATCGTGGATATATCGAAGATATCGTAGATATTTTGGTCTATGCCCACAACATATTGAAGTTAGGGTTTTTCTCTTCCCCCTTCTCACCTTTCTTTCTCCCTCTTATTCTCTATACCCTTTCTCTTAATAGCACTACTGATCCTATCAACAATGGTCGGCGTCTTCGAAGTCGGAGTAGTACCCTTTAACCCAAATGGGTGGGGCCCACCCAATAACTCCAATCCTCTCTCGAACCACCCCACCAATGTCCCATTCACACCCTTTTCATGTTCCGACAAGCTTAGCCGCATCATCGACTAGACTCACACCTACAATAACCCATCCCAAAACAAAAGCCCTTCCGATGCCATCTTCAACTTCACCTACGACGACTCTTTTGGTGGCGGCATGGGCATCACCGCGGATAAAGATCCGTCCTTCCGCCTCATCGACAGAAAGCCCCCTACGCGCCTTAAGTTCGACCCTAAGTGGAGGTTCCAACAACAGCGACAGCTCCCGCAACGTCACGATGAGGGGGTCAAGGCACATAAGTGCGAGGCGGAGAAGGAACAGGTGCGTCATGACCGGATGTATAATAATAATCGTGGTTCGAACATGCCGCGCAGGGAGGCGGTAGTATTCAAATCATCCGTCTACATTCAACCAGAATGGAACATGCTTGATCAAATCCCGTTCTTGACGTTTTCGAAGCTCTCGTTCTTCGTCCCAGAGTCGGAGGATCTCTTATTGTATGGTGGGCTCGAGTTCTATAATTGGACGTACGATCGTGTCATGCCGAAGAACGAATAGAGGTTGGAGAGGTTCGAAAATAGGAATTTCTTCAAGGTCACGACCACTGATGATCCGATGATTCGCCAGTTGGCGAATGAGGATAAAGCTACTGTTTTTGCAACCTATTCAATCCTCTCCACTGTCATGTGCGCGCCCACATCTGTTTACTCTTGGGATATCGAGATTCAACAAGTCGAAAACAAACTGTTCTTCAACAAACGTGATGGGTCGCAGCTTGATTTGCTTTCGGTCCACAAAACGTCATAAGAGCCCTTGCCAGAGGCCAAGGATGATATCAATTCGGCTTATTCACTGAGCGTTGAGGTTGCATATATTAACCAGAACTTTTCACAATAGGTTTTGATTAGGGATGACAATAAGGTTACCTTCGAGGAGCTAAATCCATTTGCCAATGAAGGCAAGGAGGTTGCCTCTGTAGTTTATAGGTATAGGCCGTGGAAGCTCGACGATGAAATGTATCTGGTTGCGCGGTGTGAGGTTTAGAGTGTTGTTGAGGTTAACAAGCATAGGTCATTTTTAACACTGAATGCACTTAATGAATTCAATCCGAAATACTCAGGTATTTATTGGAGGCAAAAGTTGGACACTCAGAGGGGTGCTGTTTTGGCCACAGAACTTAAGAACAATGCGAATAAGTTAGCTAAGTGGATTGCTCAAGCACCGTTGGCCAGTGCGGATTTGATGAAATTGGGTTATGTTTAGAGGGTTCATCCTCATAATCATTTCAACCATGTGATACTAGCTGTTGTTGGGTATAAGCCGAGGGAGTTTGTAGCGCAAATTAATCTGAACACTTCTAATATGTGGGGGATTATCAAGTCAATTGTGGACCTTTGCATGATATTGAATAAAGGGAAGTATGTGCTCGTGAATGAGTTGTTCCGAGATCCATATCTGCTACATGCCATATCCCAGCCTTGCCATATTGCATACTTTTATGCTGTTATTCTTCACCAAGTTTTGAAGCGGCTGATTTATTCTAAATATTTGTTTCACTGGAAAGGTCGCGTTCAATATCTCTACTCCAATCTAAACTCAAGGTAGAGATTTTCTCTCACCCTGGGAGAGTTGATGGGGCAACAGAAACATGGTTCAACAGGGTGGTCCAATACGGCCTATTAACTTGAAGAGCAAGGCTTTAGCATATTTATTTTAAGCATATTTATTTTTAAGAATAATTAAATAATTGCCTTTTAAATTCCTAGACTGTAGGGTTAAGTTTTACCTTATTTGATGTAATTGGGACCTATATATAGGCTCCGATAACTCTTTAATTGTCAGCTTATTATGAATTAAATTTTGGATTTTTTCCAAGGTTTGGTGCTGACTCCAAACACCCCTAGGTGCCGACTCCTAGGGTTCTTGCTTCTTTCTAGATTTCTTTCTTTTCTTTTCTCTACTTCTTTTCTCTCTTTTATTGTTCTTGAGGTTGTCCTGCATCATCTTCTGCATCACTTACCACACTACATAGACTAGTGGTTTTAGATGTATGTCTTAGGAGATTAAAGAGGAGGAATTGGAAAATATAAACTCAAGAACTAGATGGTGGAATTTAAAAGGATAAAAGTAAATTATGCTTAAAGATAAAATATTAAAAGAAGGAAAATGGAATTTAGATGAATAGACCAAAACTATGTGGAGTGAAATGGCTGGTTGTGTTATAAGAGTCGCAAAAGAAGTTCTCGGAGGATCTAAGGGAATGGATTAAAATCTAAGGCAAAATGAGCATGTTATAATACTTTGTATAAAGGAAGGAATAAGAAAAGTTTCAAAATGTTTAAATTAGCTAAATAGAATCTAAGAAGGAGTAAGTGAAGCCAATCTCAAGGTGTATGATGATCCGTACCATAAATTAGGCACAAAGGATGGATAGAAAGATGCATATAAGCTTGCTAGGATAAGGGAAAAGAAAGGTAGAGATTTAAACCATGTTAAGTGCATTAAAGGGGAGGACCAAAGGGTTTTAGTAAAAGATGTTGAGAAATTCCGAATAAGGTGGCCAATAGGATTGAGAAGGTGCAGAGAGATTTGTTATAGTAAGGAAATGATGGAGGGAAGGAAGAGCACTTAGTTAGTTGGGAGGTGCTTTCTCATCTTAAGCATAAAGGAGGTCTCAGGGTCAGTAATGTGGGTCCAAGAATATGGGCTTACAGGTAAGTGGTTGTGGAGATTCCCTATGGAACAAAGTTCCTTGTGGCATTCTGTGATCAAGAGCAAAAACAGTATTCAAGATAATGGGTGGGAGTCCTACGTTGCTGTGAGATATAATTATCATTGTCCTTAGAAGTTGATCTCACAGGAGCTTCATCGTTTTTGGAGCCATATTAAACTCGTTGTTCATAATGGGGCTCACAGGTGCTTTTGGGAGGACATATGGTTGGGATCTTGTCCCTTTTTTGAGTCATTCCCTAGTTTATATCATCTTTTCATTGTTGATTTAATCGAGTCTGGTTTTATAAGTTGGAATTCCAACTTTTTCGTAATCTTAATGATAGAGAATCTGTAGAGTCAGCTTCTCTTTTGTCATCTTTTTGGAACGTTGTCTTTGCTTATTGTAGTTCTAATAGAAGAAGTTGGTCATCCTTACTTATTTTCTTGAAAATATTTTGCAATGCTTTATTTGAAGATTTGTTGGTTCTTGATTTCCTCCTTACTAGGCTAATTTGGATAGCAAAGCTTCCTCCTATGTCAATGTTTTGGCTTGGTCAGGTGCTCATCATAGAAATAACACTAATGATAGGGTTCGTAAGCAAAGATCCATGTTTTGAACCTCAATGGTGTGTATTGTGCAAAAAAGGGGACAAGTCATTGACCATCTCCTTTTCCATTGCGAGAAGGCCATTGATATGTGGCGGAGGCTTTTTGATAAAGTGGGTATAGCTTGGGTGACTCCCAGTCTTGCGTAATATGTAGGAAGTTCCTTTTCAGGGTCTTGGTAGGAGCAAAAGGCTAAATCTTTGGGGAATGGTGCTCTTTTAGTAGTGTCTTGGGTTATTTGGATAGAAAGAAATGCTTGGATATTTGAGGAGGAGGAAAGGAAAGTCTTATGGGATAGAGCGCTTTCTTGCTTTCTTCTGGGCTTCAGTTGATAAGCCTTTTGATGGAATTCCTTTGTCTTTTTATCATTAGGAGCTTGAAAGAGATTTGTGCCTATGAGTGGTGAAAGAGGAATATTGGGAGGTCGCTTTAATCCTCCATGATGTAGTTTTGGTGCTTTTGGGTGATTCTAGTGGATGTATAGGGTGGTTTTCTTTTTGGATTTAAGGATGTTTTATAGGTTTGCGTAGAGATCAGGTTTTATTTTTTATTTTTGGGTTACAGAATGAGGGTATAGGTTTTATGGTGGGTTTATTTGTTTGTTTATCCAAAGTCCTTTTTTTTTTTCTTTTTTTTTTTTTTCATATATGAATGGGCTCTGTGAGTCCCACACTGTCCTTTTCTCACTCTTATTTTAAACAATCTGTTTCTTACAAAAAAAATGCTGTAGAAGTGGTTTGGTTTAATTGCTCATTCAACTTAGAAATTTTTGCATTACCAGATTTCTTTTCGCCTCCGTTTGTGATATTTCGAGTCGAGACCATTTCCATGACTCCCCAAGTGATTGGGATATAAGGCTTTATTGAGCTGAGATTGTTTCCGTACATGGGCCTTTTTTTTTTTTTCTTTTTTTTAAAGTTACTTCAAAAAAAAAAAGTAAATGGGCCTTTTAAAGAGGACTCATGTCTCTGTTTGTGTGTTTGACAATCTTTGGGTCTGGAAGGCTTCCAAGGAGGAATTTACATCTATTAATAAGAAATTTTGAGAGATCAATGAGTAGAAGGCCTTCATGAATTAATTACGGAAGAATTTTCCAAATTCGTGCAGTTTCCGTTTGTGGAATAGAAAAAATATTTGTTGGAATGAAAATCTTCTTATCTCCCTCCATAGTAGCATTATGCTGTGAGGATTATGGAGGTGCATGTTTGTTGCGTGAATTATGATGGTCAAATGATGAACCATGTGAAAATGATAACTTTCCTATTCATTTTTCACAAAGAAGTCTTTGTTTTTCTTAACCAGTATATAACTTGATCTCATGATTTCAAGAAATCACTCCACATTTAAAAAATAAAATAAAATAAATAAAACAATAGCTACTTTAGTAGATTTGACATTGACTCCATTTTATTTTTCACATGAGGAATGGTAGACTGAGTTGTTTTTTGGGATAATGCATGCATGATTTATAACTTGTTTTTCTTTCTTTTTGTTAATTGACATGTTAATCTTAAATTTCCGTGATGGCAATTAGTTGACTAGGTAGCAGTGGAGGGGAGGCACGATGGAAATCTCAAGGTCCCTGTTGAAGACTGCAATTTTCTTTTGGTGGTAAAATTTTGCTTTTTAATCTTGGTTATGAGAACATGTTCCTTTCTGATCCTTTCAGCATTGTCTGTAGTTGAAGGGGTTTTAATATTTAGAGAGTGATGATTGAGAGCTTTTAATATTACATTCCATTAAAAAATAATTTAGAATTTGCAAGGATATATTGTTTCTCAGATGATGATTGCTCTCTTTTTCTCCTTATTTGTAATGGCTTTACTTTATGACATGGGAACTCCAGGTTCTTCTTTAAGCGGCTTGATTTTACTCATATATATCCACACCAAAGACAGCTTTTTCTTATTACAATTTTAGGGAATTTTCTAGCACTATTGTTGAGTATGTTGGATATATTTTTAGATATTGTCAATTTTTCAAAAGGTGTCAGAAGAGTGTTTCTTGGTGTTCTTGTAGCCAGGTCAGATACGCAAAAACTAGACAAGTTTTAGGTCCGTGAGTTGGATCTTGAACATAATTTGTCTCTCATATATATGTTTGTTTGTGTGTTCTTTTTTTTTTTTTTTTTTTGGGGGGGGTGGTGGTTGGGTTGGGGGTCAAAGGACACAATTCACATACAAATTTTTACATTATGCTTAGATTGTAGGATTTTGTAAAATCCAATGGTCTTATTTGGGTTGGGTTGGGAGTTTGTTTGGGTTGGGTTGTGGGTCAAAGGACGCAATTAATTCTCATACACTAATTTTTACATGATTCTTAATTTCTTACATTGTAGGATCTTGTAAAATCCAATGGTCTTACTTAGGTTGGGTTGGGCTGTGTTTGTTTGTTTGTTTGTTTGGGTTCGATTGTGGGTCAAAGGATGCACTTCTTATACACAATTTTTCTTTTTACATTAATTCTTAGATTGTAGGATCTTGTAAAATTCAATGGTCTTGTCATTATGTTAGTTATTTTTCCACTCACCTTTTTAAGACAAAATTGGATTTCTAGGATCTGATGGTTTAGAAATCGTGTAAGAAATTGTGTTGCCCTAGCTTTACCCTCTATTAGATTGTCGTGGAGAATATTCATTTGTCTTACTATGATAGCACCTCTAGTGAAATGTGGTTCTACTGTTTCCTGAGTGGAATTCAACATATGTAAAGTGGAGTATGTTGGTGCGCCCGTAAGCCATCAACTTGTTTGCCATAATTTTAAATATAAAAAAATAAATGAATAAAAAATTAACTTGAATTTTTTCCACCGAGTAAATTCCTTTTTGGTGTAAAAAAAATAAAATAAAATAAAGAATTTACTTGGAGCTTTGTTCGTGTGGCATGTTCGATCTCTGTTAGATAAATGGTCAAAATATATAATAACACCTTATGGCCTTATGGACACGAATTAAAAAAAAAATATATATATATAGAGTCCCCTTCTTATGAGGTTAACTTAACCTAATTTTACGTTAGGTCACCCTCCAAAAGTATACATGTGATTTATATTTTACGAAACCAACCGTTGGATTAGATAACCTTATCATGTAGGTGATGCATACCAAAGATCAAGTTGATCCGAGACTGATTGTTATTCGATCCAAAAATTATATTTTTTAATCAATGACAATCGCTCATTTTGGACATTTATGAATGAAGTAGTTCTTAATATTGGATCAACTTGATTTTTGGTTTGCATAATCTTCACAAAAAGTAGATCTAATTCAACGGTTGGTTTTGAAAAAAAAAAAAAATCAGAGATAAAGGTTTGGAAGATGACCTAACGTAAAATTAGATTAACTTAACCTTATAAGAAGGGGACTCCGGTTATGTTCCCATCAGCAGGTATTGATATAAGTTATATCAGCATGGGCATTGGGGCTTGTACTCCTTGCATTGGTCCAATGTACCTCATATCCTACTAATGCACAAGGTACAACTAATATATATGTTTTTAGAGAGTCAAAATCAAATTAGACTTAAAAGTAAAAACATTTTATCTTTTACATCCTGTTATCTTTTTGTAGGCGTCATATTTTTTGAAGCCAACTTGTGTGTCACACTTACCAAATATAAAGTTAATTAAAAATTAAATGCTATTCCATTCTTAAAGCAAATCAAATCGTAATTATATTTCGAAAAATAAGTGTAAGTTTGTGACTCAAATTGCAATTTTATTTTACAAAAACAAATGTGAGTTGACGTATTAAATAGTTACCAAAGGCATCAACAGAAAATCTGACATGCATGTATAAATACCCAACGGCAGAATTACATGAAATTACAATATGGATGACGTGATATCATAAGATAAGTGAAGTATGACATATTCACTTGTAGAGTTTTAATAGATCGATGGATGTGACGAGTTTGATATATCCATTTGTTCGATATATCCACTTGTTTTTCTATAGGCTAGTGATTGGAAATTCTATGATACCCTTAAGGTATCATACTCAAGTAATAAGTAATCACATTTGTGATAAACCGAGGATATCCCTATGATTGTTATTTGTGATAAATCAAGAACTTGAGGTACATTTTCTTTTTCCTTTTTTTCTGTTTTTTTTTTTGGGTGGTACCAATAGAATTCCCCGCTAGTGATAAGGGTGACGCATACAAGATTTTTTTGTTTTTTCCCCCCTAAAGCACACAGGCATCTTACCCTATATACGAGGCCTAAAACAACCAACAAACATCCCCTAGACATCATCCCACAGAAAACCAGCAAACGACTAGACCTAGACAAGCAGCATTTGCAGGTGTTTTTGGGTGGTCTCTGTTTGCTTCTGTAAACAGTAGTCCATATGGGTTGTGTTGTATAGATCAGCTGCAGCCTGCAACATCGAAGTTTGTTGAATAGCTCACTGCGCTGAGAAAGCAAACTGGTCCAATGTGTGGCCTCCTCAGAGTTAGTGTGACATGGGGGGGAGGTTTCCCACATCATAAGCTGAAGCCTGCTACAAGCTAAGGCCGGAGTACGGTGTCTGCAGGTTTAGGACCATACAGCTGGTGTCTGTAGAACGACTCTTGGGTGCATTCCTATGCTTACGAATTATTGTGAGTTGATCCTTCAAATCCTTTGTGTGTTCACAACACCAACTAGGAATTTGATTCAGAGTGGCCAAATTTTGAAGGAGCTGGGTGTTCATGAAACCCCAAAAATTCATGAGATGTATTGGTATATTTGGGTAAAAATAATATAGACGTTAAAAAAAAAGTTAAATTTGTAATTCCTCAGAAAAAAATAAAAATAAAATAAAATGATGTGAAAAGTGTACAAGTAAAAATAATTTCAGAAAGGGCCAAGTGACACCTCTAGGCTCCACTTGACTCGGCCCTCACATCCACATATTTCCAAATAAGTTAAGGTGGATGGAATATAAATGAACGTCAAATAACAATGGTTATATATGCCATGCTATGTTTGATATAAATATAAAGAATGGGACAATCATTACATGAAAAATGCACGTTAAGAAAATCCATATAAGAAAAATAAATAAATGTTAGATGAACCAGGTTTAGGTTGGCCAAGTTGCTTGAATTTGTCCAATAGAGAAAGGTTAAGGGTAAAGCACATAATCCTCATCATGAGAATATAAAGTGCTATGTGCTAGGCGTTTGGCTTCTCAAGCCATGGGAGTCATGTCAATCTTAGCCAACCTCTTTTGAAAGGCCACTTGGATAGTCTCAGTCCCCGTCTTTTGCTTCTAGGGTTAGTAGTAACCCCAACTAGTAGTCTACTGCTGCGAAGGGTAAGGAACGATAGGGTCTAACAGCCGTCAAAATGGGTCTTAACATTAAGTGCTTTCATTTTTATAGTAGAGGTCACATGGCTCCTAGTTGTTCTCATCGTACACTTACCCTTGACCATGAGATAGGTGATCCCTATAATGTGGAGAATGTTGATCAGGTAGTTGACCACTTGATCTTGACCCCTTAGAAGAGCCTCTAGAGTTTGAGTAGGATGCGAATCTAGATTGTGAGAATGATGGTTCCCACCTCGATGTTATGCATTGCATCTTGTCAACTCCTTTAGGGGTGACATCTTGTCATTTCCTCAGGGGAGAATGAAAACACATTAGCATTTTTCATACATCTGTCAAGTATGGGGATCAAGTTTGCAAAGTTGTTAATTTGTGATAGATGGCGGTAGTACTATGAATGTGGTGTCTAAGGCTGCTGTTGCTAGGATGAAGCTTGAAACCGAATCACAAACTCAACCATATAAGGTAGCTTGGATGGATAAGACTTCTTTGCCAGTCTATATTGAAAGCATTTTTAGCTCAAGATTGGTCAAAGAAACAAGGAAAAGCGATTTTCAATCTGGATTATTTGTTAGTACATCTTCTTGCTCTATCACATTTTTTATTCAAAATCAACCTCAGGAAAAAATTAGCCAAGAAAAGTGCATGAGTGGGGAAGAAGTAGAATACATAATGAGAATCTGGAAAATTGGAATCACATTTTTGAATCTGCCTACAAGGAGAGTTTGAATATTTCTAGAAGTTAATGTCCATCTCTTGATTTCTGTTGTTTACAATTAATATTTTCTTCTTTTTGATTAATGTATGGAGGGATAATAGTTGAATGAGCTTGATGAGGTCCAAATTCAAGATAGTGCATTGAAATGGTTTGTATATGATGTCTGTGACATGCTATTAAGTGCATTGAAATGGTTTGTATATGATGTCTGTGACATGCTATTACATTCAACTTATAACGAACATCATTATGTATTTATGTCCGCAGAAATTTAAATGCTTGCTGATTACTTTTGAAATTGTTGTAAAGAACTTATTAAGAGAGTTAGGGACTAGAATTATCAAGTACTTGTCTGAGAAAAGCACTGGATTTAGATTATTTTACATCTTTATGAATGTGGCCATAACCTTTCTTTAAGTTAAATATGTATTGAATGCTACTGTGACCCTGGTATTACAAGAGGGAAAGCATAATTGTCTTTTCATGTAGGTTTACTCGAAAAATCTAATACAGAGACAAAATGTGTTATGGGGATTAGTAAGACTGCATTACGCATCATAGCCAGCATGAAGAGAGACAGGATGCAGGTTTATTTTTTTCGTTCTTCTTAAGTTACGTTATAGTAAAATTTTTTGTTTGGCTTGAGTTGGGTACGTTATTGGGTGGTTAATCACTGTGAAACTTGCATCATAATATATGATTTACAGACAGGCAGAAAACCCAGTGGGCTAAGTGGTGCAGCAGTATATATCTCCGCTCTCTCACATGGTTTCAAATATTCCAAGTCGGATATTGTGAGTCGAGTTTACCTTATTTATTGTTTGGTAACTGTGCTACTACATTTTCTGGGTAAAACTCTTTGCATAGCTAAATTTATTAGTTCGATAGGCAGAACAATTTTATCGTTTAGTATGTCCACTGAGACTCAAATGCACAGTTGCATTGTTTGATTTTGGATTCCTTATTTGGTTGGTTTATGACTTGTGAACCCTGAACAGGTTTTAGTGTTGGTAGATCTTCTTATGGGATGGTAATTCTACCAATCAACAAGCACTTAAATTTGGAACTCAAAATGCATTTTTTTTTTCTCCTTTTTTTCTTATTTTAATAATTTTAATAATTTTAATGGCCATGGTTTTGTTTTGTTTTTTTTTTTTTTTTGTTTTTTGAACAAGATGGCTATGGTTAAATAATGAACGAATACTATATCAAGTTCTTTCGATACTGTTATGGTTTGTTTTCAATTCATCGTAACTAACGCATGTTTGATTATTGCTTTTATATGTTGCCGGTGGCAGAGCCATGTAGGGACGAGTGGGGGCAGCGGCTCCCACTCAATTATTTATTTATTTATATTTTTATTTTGTATATAATTTTTATTATTTATAAATTGGTCCCCATTAATTTTTTCCCTCTTGATTTCTATTTTTTCCACTATGAATCTGCCACAAAACTTGTCTTTGAAAAAAATAAAAATTTTGTATACAAATCTGCCTTGTTTTGCCTTAACTCACCCACTCCCTCTTCTCACTCGAACTCCAGACGTCTCTCTTTCTCTCTTTCCCCCACACACATACACACATGCAGATGCACACATACAAATATGTGCTAGTTTACTTGCTCGTAGCATTGACATTGATCCTACCATTTGTAACTACATTTGGAAAAGGCATGCATTCTTTATCTTACAACACATTCAAAACATGAAAGCTCATCACAGGCAATTTAATTTGAATTGAAATTTTATCAATCGATATTTAAGTTTTATATTTATTACAATTCAAAATATGTCTTTGGTCTTATTATTTGCAATTAGAAGATAAGAAATTTGTAAAAGGTTGTAATTAATTGATTTTTCTTAATTTAAAATCTATAGAATTAAAATAAATACTAATTGTTAGGAACTTCTACGTCCTACACTGCCCAAATATTAGGTTTGACGCCTAATAGTTTAGGCTTTTAGTTTGGAAACACATCATAGTACTAGAGCTTGTTGGTCTTAGGCCCATTTCGTTGGTTGGCTCATCTTTTTTCTCCACATGATATGTTCATTCTTGTCTTGTTATGCCTGCACATGATGTGGAGTGTTAGAAAGGCTTACATCTCACATCATCTAAATATTGAGTTTGACATGGCTTCATAAACCTGTTTGGGCCCTTTACTTAACAGCTTAGGCTTTTAGGTTGGAAACTTAACATGACATTAGAGATTGTCGTTTTTGGTCCATTTCATTCGTGAGCCCGTCCATTTTCTCTACGTGACAAGTCCGTTTCTTATCCTGTTAAGCTTGCACACAAGGGGGAGTATTGGAAACTTTTACATCTCACATCACCCAAATATTGGGACTGATACTTGATAGGTTAGGCTTTTAGTTTGGATAACTTAGACATGGTATCAATGATTGTTGTTCTTAGGCCCGTTTTGTTGCTGAGCCTACCTTTGTTGTCCACGTGATAGGCCTATTCTTGTCTTGTTAGCCATGCACGTGAAGGGAAGTGTAGGGAAGTCCCACATCCAAAATCATATAAATATAGAGTTTGACATGGCTTCATATACCTGTTTGTCCTCCACCTAAGAGCTTAGGCTTTTAGATTAGAAACTTAGCACTAATGACGTGGTAACATTCTTTTAGGAACAATTTTGGACAGCCCATTTAAACATTAACATGTGCCTCTTATGCAACTGATAGCCTTATTAACAAGTTTCCATTTCGTTCTTTTATTTTTTATTTTTTATTTTAAAAATCATCTGATAATATATTTTAATTTTCACGATTGTTTTATCTAATGATGAGAATTGGAAGTTTTTGTAGTCCACATTAACAGTGCCATGTCTCATCATAGTATTAATGTGTTATCAAGTAGGAATTAAAATGTAACAAAATTGTTACACCATTGCTGCTCTAAGATAAAACATTGACAACTAACCCAGGGCTGCCCCCATTAAAGGAAATTATTAACCATTGTATGTTGCATGCTTGTTTTTTTTTTTTTTTTTTTACCCCACAAAATTCGGTAAATTAGGTTTTTATTTTTATTTGTTAAGACCCATGGGTTTTTTTTTTCCTTTCACTTTTTCACATGCATGTTGCCATTTTCACTTTGAGATGTGTAAGTCTGCCATTTTCAGAGTCATTATGAATAGCACAATATCAATTTTTCAATCAAATATACTTCATTATGATGTGATTTTCATAAATAAATAAAAAAGTCATTTTGTATAGTGATGCTCAGGAAGTTTCGCCATTTACATTTAACCGGCATCAAGTAACTTAATTTATAGATAGAAAAAAAACCTTCATTTTTGAATTTTTCTACTATTCCAATATGGTCCAGTTTCTGTACGACTTCTATTTAAAATTCAATATTTTCTTATGAATCAATCTCTAATAATTTTTTGTATGCATTGTATCATCACTGGGTAAGAGTTGTACATATTTGTGAAGCAAAATTGACAAAACGTTTGATTGAATTTGAGAATACAAACTCAGGGAGCTTAACGGTAAGTTCTATTGCTATTACGGCATGATCTGCATGACCCTAACACATGCATATTTTTTGTGTCATCTTAATGGTGTTCTATATATCATCATCAGAAAGGTTCTTTCATATGAAATTAAGTCCTGCATGTAATTTAATGTTTATGTATATGACTATGTAGCCAGAGGCATATACATGCAATTAGGCGCAAGCTATAGGGAAGGGTTCACCTGTGGCCTTGTTGGGGGGTATCTTGCGAATTGCTGTGGATGAGGTTTTCCTTGTCACAAATGTGAACGTGATGTGCTCAAGCGTACTGTTTAGTTGCTGTCCAGCAACCTACAGTACTTTCCTTCTTATTTTAGTAGTTTCTTTCCTTTTGTTTTACATGTAATTAGTAGCCCTAATGATAGTTAGTTAGTACTTGGGGTATATTAGTAATTTTTCCTTTTTTTTCTTTTTCTTTTTCTATAAAATAGATTGTCGAAGCTGTTATAGTAGTTTTTTTATCGAGAATGTTCTTGTAACAGCATTTGTAAGAGCTGAGCTTTAATTTTCTCTCTCTAGAGCTAAAGAATTCCAATTTTCACTTTCTCTTATTTTCTCTTTAATTTTCTTGCAGAATTCCTTGAGTTTTCTGTTGAATCTGATCAGAATGGAATTGTCATTATAGGCATGTTTATATATTTGTGAGAAGTCACAGAAGTGTGAACGAAAATTTGTTGCACTTTTTTTAAGAAAGGAAATGAATACCTTTAAAAAACAAAGAAAAATTCAAGAAAGTAAGTGGAGATTATAATGGAAAAATGCTCTTTGTATGTGTTGACGTATGCACACGCATGCGTCGTGGAAGTTTTTGATGTCCACTCTTTACTCAAATTGATGAAGTGTTTCATGGAAGATTCCTCATGTGTTGGTGGCCTCTATGTCTATGAAGTTTTTCTTCTTTGCGTTCTGCCATAACCTACCTAGTTAAATAGCTAAGTCATAGATTCTTATATTGGTGAATTGGTTTGTGATGTGCATAACTTTGCAAAACCGGTAGATCACTTGGTTCTAAATTACCGCTCTGCTAATATTTTTTGGCTCTTTCTTCGGCCTTGGTGTAAAGTTAGTCAGGCTTGCTTAGGATATGATTTTAGGGGAATGGGAAATAGTGCTCATATTTCAATAGTAAACTTTTTGGAACATACCCATCTTCATAGCTATGGAGGTTTTGGAAGGAATATCTAGAATCATTGGCAGTGCCTCGTTTGGACTAGCGTGGTGGAAGAAAGAATAAGAAATATCTCTTTAGTTGTGCAACTGTTGGGAAGTCCCACATCCCATATCGTCTAAATATTGACTTTGATATGATTTCATATACCTATTTAGGCCCTCCACCTAATATCTTAGGCTTTTAAGCTGGAAACTTAACATGATATCAAAGCATGTCCTTTTTAAGCCTATTTCATTCGTGAGCCCATCTTTGTTGTCTATGTGATGTGCCCGTTCTTGTCTTGTTAGGCCTGTATTGAAGGGAAGTGTTCAGAAGTCCCACATCCCATATCATTTAAATATTGACTTTGATAGTGTAACACCCGTAATTTAAAGTAAGGTATTAAGGGTTTAAGCTGATGAAATTTGGCTAAGTGTTGGAAAAAAATGAATTTTCGTAAATCTTTGTTTTTAAAGATAATTTTTGGCAGTAATGGAAGTTTATAATATTATAAGACTTCTGTAATTTTATGGGATTTTATTAGCATGTTTGGATTGGGTTCCTCACATGTTTGTTTTAGGAAAATCTGTCAGGAGACGGATTTTGTACTAAAACTTGGAAATGAGATTTTGATATACTTGGAATTTGATTTTTCTGATATTTTATTTGGATTCAAATGGGGGGTTATTTGCTTATTTTCATTAAATAACTTAAAGTAAAAAGGAGAATAAAGAAGGCTGAGGTCTGTGCTGATGGGGGAAATGCCTGACTGATGGCTAGTTTCAGCTGTCTGAATATTTCAGACGTCTGAAACTCACTTTCAGACGTCTGAAAGTGATATTTCAGAAGTCTAAAAGTTGTAATTCAGACGTCTGAAAATTCCAGAGAAGGAAGATTTTGAGGTCTAGTTTCAGACGTCTGAAACTTACTTTCAGACATCTGAAAGTGTTGGTGGATAGTTTTTAAAAAGGGCTAGTTGATGATTTTACCCCATTTTTCCCTTATTAAACCCATTCCTAATGGGGTTCTTACCCATTTTTAGCAGAAAGGAAAGAGAGGAGAGAGAGAGAGAGAGAGAGAGAGAGACACGAAGGGGAGAAAGAGGAGCTCGACGGTGAGGAACGTGACCGCGGGAACTCGGATTCGACCCCACAACGCTTAGATATTGCAATTTCCACCCTGATCTACGTGTGTACACCCTTAGATTCACGTTTCTAGCTACCATTTGAGAGGTAGGTGCATTTTTCATGGTTGTAAACCTTTGTATGCATGATTTGGTACATTATCATGGGTTTTTGCATGTTTACATGATATGATACATGTTTACATGGGATTAGGGTTTGAATTTCTTAAAAATTCATATATTTGGGAAATTAGGGTTTTGTTTTATACCTTATTTAGCTATATTTGTGTTGTTTTACATACCCTTACATGATTTGGGATACAATTGGTTGATTTTGGAAAACCTATTTGTTAAATCCTTGCAATTGACTATTTAAGGGTCACTTTTACATAAGTGTGGGAAACCCATATTTCTACAATTATAAATAAAATGGTTTTGTGAGATTAACATGTAAATGGATGTGATGATAAGGGGTACTTTCCGGTCTTAACGACCGTAGTGTTCCCGAAATGAGGTTACTTTCTGGATCCATGTAGGATTCATAGTGTTTCCTCAATATGAGGTTACTTTCTGGACCTATGTAGGGATCCATAGTGCTCCCTCTTATTTCCGCAGGCGAGGGCCCCGTATGACCTAGGAAGGATTATTCAGTTTAAAAGACTGATGATGTTGTGGATTGCCAGATATGGCGGATTTATGTTATGAATGATTTTCATGTTCTCCTGTACTTATTTTAAAATTTGTAATATGCAACCCCTTATTATCTCATTTTATTTAATTGTTCATAATGGTTTTAAAACCTTAATATACAACTTTAAAAAATGTATCCTACTGAGTTTATACTCACGCCTATTTTCAAAACCTTTTGCAGACTTTGAGCAAAGTAAGGATGACTCTTATAAGGAGGCATCACATCGGACTTAGCATAAGCATTTCATTTTGGATGTTGTGTAGATGCATTTTATAATTTTTATGGCCTATATATGATTTTGACAGACTTATTGTATTATATACTGCTTGTATTGACAATAGAACTCTGTGGGAACTAGTATGTCAGCTTATTTTAATTACCTGTTGTGGATGGTTGAATGATTTTGATTTTAAATTGAACAGGTTTGAACTATCGAGAACTTGGTATGTCTTATTTTCATACAGGACCATGCCGGATTTTCTAAAAATATTTTATAAAGCTATAATTTTTATTATAAACCATCCTTGAACTTTAGTTTATTTATTTTTCTTTTTATTGACACGTTATAGCCTATTTTCGGGTCGTGACAGTCTTTTTGGTATCAGAGCTAGTTATTAGATCCATATGGGTGCTATTACATCATATTGTGTGTGTGCATACATGGTTATGCATTAGGTCATTCATGGGAAGAGAACATACATACGCATCATTAGCATCGCGTTAGAAATTCTCCATTAGTGAAACCTTTTATGATTGAGTTGTGAAAGATATTTTAGTTGAATATAACATATATTTATATATTATTTTAGAATCTGACGTGGACGTCAAGGAAAAAGTCAGGGTAGAGCTGTAGCCGCTCCACACCCTGAACCGGAAGATGAAATTCCAATTGGGGCACCACCTGTACATGAGAATGTACCACAACCGGAACAACCTGATATATTGAATCAGTTGGTAGCTACATTACATGGACTTTAAGCTACGATGGCTCAAAACCAAGTACCACAACCCCAGGCACCACTCCCGCCTGTGGGAGATTATATGACAAAGGCTAATGCGTATAAAGCCTTTATGCATATGAAACCCCCAACTTATGAAGGGGAGAGGAATCCAGCAATTGCTAAAATGTGGTTGAATCAAGTCAAGAAGGCTTTGACTATTGTGGCTACTCTTGAACAGTATAAGGTAGAGTTTACTGCGTACTTGCTGAAGGGCATGGCGGATAATTGGTGGGAAAGAGTGAAGCCCCCTGGGGAAAATGAATATATGTTGTGAGAAAATTTTGAGAATTTGTTTAATAACGAATTCTACCCACAATCATATACAAATAAACAGATGAAGGAGTTTATGAAGTTGGAGCAAGGGAACTTGACCATCGATGAATATGTCAACAAGTTCCAAGAATTGTGCGTTTTCGTACCATCCCTTATGGTGGATCAACCAGCACTTTGTCAGAAATTTGAGATGGGATTAAATCCCTATAATAGTAGAATGGTGGTTCCTCACCAAATCAACAATTTCTCTTTGATTTTGGATAAAGCCCTTTTGATAGGGAGGTAGGCTAAGGAACCCTGGAAGGCCAAGGATGAGGCTAGGGAACAGAAGAAGAATAACCAGAAATCTCAGAAGGGGAGTTCTAGTGGAACTGGTGGCGTAGACACCCCATTTTTACCCCCATAAGATCATGATAGCATTTGGTTAGGTTTAGAAGCATCTAGGAGTCCCTAAGCATTAAAGGATACTTTTGCCCTTTTAAGCCTTAGGAGAATAGGTCATCATTGCATGCATATTTTTACCTCTTTATTGAGTCCCATCACTTGCATTTAGTTTCTAGGATCATTTTGGATATATGTGTCAAATTTGGTTCAATTCTAGATAGGTTTGGATAGTTAATTAGAACTTTTGCGACGTGAAGGGCAATTTCGTCTTTTACTTCGTATATTTTCCAATTGACCTCCAAATTTGTTTCGGAGTGTTCCATTGATCTTAGAATGATGAAATGAGTCTAATTGAAGTGCCAATTTAATTTATTGATAGGTTTTGGATTGGTTCACCACATTACTCTATGGTTAATTGACCTTTTTTCGGGTAATCGCCTCATGAAAACCCAGCCACCTGACTGTGGTCAGGGATTTTTGGCTCGAGAATATTCTAGGCTTATTCTACATTGAATCCTTGAAATTTTGGCTTTTGAATCACTCAAATCGGAGTTAAAATGAAGAATTTGTGTCCGTTTGAAGTTCGGAGTCCGAACCGAGCTAGAATTTCAAATTTTTTGGATTCCTCTCGGGTGACCGGTTCACCCAACCAGTCACCCGAGCCCTCCGTCCTGATTTGTCTCTCTTTGAAGTTTTGACGGAATAGGACTCTACCACTCCGAATTTCAACCTTCGAAAGGACTTTTAAGCCTATTAGGAGGTGGTTTTGAGTTGTTTAACATCCATGGGATTTAATTACAGCCCTAGATTGGTTTTATGGTGAATTAATCTCAACCATTGGTTCATATGGTTGGTTGGTTATAAATAGAGGCTCATTCATCAGCATGAGAGACTTTTGATACTTCATATTCATAAGAGAGCTAGGCAGAACGAATTTGCACACACCCATATCACTTGGAGGAGGCTTTCTACTACAATTTTGAAGAGGAACTAGAAGACAATCAAGCCAAATAAAAGGAAGAACACAGCGAAGACCTTTGCTTTGTTGTAAGTCTCCTTTGCATCCTTTTACGATTCCTTCTTCTTCTACTCCATTCTCTTCATAGTTATGGCTTAGAATTGAATGAGGAATCATATATACTCTATATTTTAGAGTGTATATGATTCAAATATGATGTGAAAGCATGCTAGTGGAATAGGATTGCGAATTGTTTGCTGTTAGGATAGTTTCTCTCTTAAGGATAGAGGTACGTTTTGCACAGAAAATTAGTTGGTGTATTTAGGCCGTTTTCTCTTCATGGTTCAACTATATGCATGATTTTAAGCATCTTTTGTATAGGACACTTGTTGTGTAAGCCTCATCTTCATAGGTGTATGGATGATTATTCTTTTCGAGGATAATTATCGTCCTTAGAGGGTGAAGTTGTGCATAGGTGCTTTCTGGAGTGTGTTTAAGTGCGCTATGAGTTTCTTTGCATTCTTAGGTATATATTTTACGTAGGATATGTGAAGAAATCATTCATGCGGATTGGTTTCTATGTAAAATTATCTCCGGATAGTTTTACTTAAAAGCTCGCTGTAAGGATGATTATTTCACATTCTTACATAAAATACTTACCTAAGGTGTGAACCCTAGAAAACGGCCCACAAGGATTTGGCAAAAGATAGGTGAAAGACAACAAACAAAAAGGGAGTCGCCACCTCAATTTTTAAGGAAAAGAGGAAAACCGTAAAAATGTTTTATTTTCAAAACCACATGACTCTATTAAAGGAAAAGCAAAGTCTTTGAAACCAGAAAATTGGATTCGGGGGCTAAGTTACGACGTGGGAAGGTTCTGGGCAAACCCCATAGGCACCCACATTGCCCGAGTTGGTCTCTTAATTTGATTGGGCTAATTTAAGATCTTTTTCACTCAAATATCATCATATATCATCACAAGACAGCATGCATAACATGTATTTCATCCATGCATAATTAGACAAAGAAAATAAAATAAAACAGAAAAAAAGAAAAGATAAGAAAAACCTAGGATACTTGGATCCTAGAACGGACTTGAGCCTCAAAACGAGCGCCTACGTACCATGCAACAAAATACATAGATCAAAGTCCACGTAGTTCGAAAAGAATAGGGTTAAATCCTAATAGAGAGTTATGGTAAACCTTAGGTTTCCTTCCATTGCGATTTTCGAAGACAAATGATTCTCAATAAGATTTCAATGAAAGATATAGACTTTTGAAAAGGGGTGGAAAGAAACCCTAGAATTCACCATATCCTTCTATTAGAAAATAACCCTAGGAGGGAGAAGAGAGAAGAAAGGTTAGGAAAAGTGAATTGGGGTACTTCATACCCTACTTACCTTATGCAATTTTCTCCAAGCGATAGTAAGCTCAAGCGATAACGACCTTATTTGCAATAAGGCAATTATTGTACCTGTTTGCATGCACCCTTACAAGTGCTCAATGCATATCAAAAAGGATAACATAACAATCTGGACAGAATAGTATTAAAGCTCAAAGTCATCCACTAATCATGTTATCAACAAAAACAGTGAATAAATAAAGACTTTAATGCAACCCTAATCTCATGTCATGCATAAAACCCTAAAAATCCACTATATGCATGCAAAAACTATCATAATTATTATATATATATCATATATATAATAACCATGAAGAAAAACAGAAAAGAAAACCTATTCTATCATGCTATAGGAAACTTGTGTGAATTTAGCATTATCGAAACCCTAATTTCACAACTATGCATTAAAACATATGAAATGACTCTAACACATGCTCAAATCATCATGAATATCATTCATATCATATGTATTAACTAACAGGAGTGTCAACTCATGACAACAATCACAGCGAATAGACTATATGAACTATGCATGATTTAAGAAGACAAAAAGAGTAACGCTTTCAAATCCTTAGTAAACTAAAGATTATCAAGCACATAGAACCATGAATCATCTTAAAATCATTCATATCATATCACAAAAGAATGGAATTAACCTAACATGTGGAGTTACAACATGCACTAGAACTATCATAGAAGAAGAAGGAAAAGGAGAAGGAGAGAACCTATATTCAGCATTCAAAAAGAGTGCTTACCTCTTGTAGAACCTCCCTTGCCTTCAAAGTCCTTGTTCTCTTGCTTGCTTAGGGTTGAAAAGCCTTCTCTTGATGTCCTTCTAGCTCTCCAAACTCGTAGTTCCCTCTCTCTCTAAGTGCAAAGTGCACTTGTGGCCCCCCCATATGCTAAATATCATGTTCTTTATATAGGGGACTGACCTAATAAACCAATGGCTAAGATTAATTCATTAAATAATGATCCTGGGGCTATTAGAGACTCTCTTGGTGCTCAAACAACTCAAAGTTACTCAATTTTAGAAGGAAACAAGTTGCAAGGGCGGAGAAACCCATTAAAAGAGGAAGGAAGAGGTAGAATCCCACTTAAAGACGGATTCCCTCGGCTGACCGTCTGGGCTTGGACGGCTGACCGTCTGGGCTTGGACGGTCACCCGAGGGCTCCCGTCAGCATACCTCGGTTAGACTCCTTTGCCTTCCTGAAGTCTTTCGGGAGTCAAATTAAGTCCGATTTTGACGAAATAAAAGCCAAAACGATCGTGGTTTGATGAGGAACACATTTTTAGACATTTTATGACAAAAATACTTAACCATGGGTGCATGGTTAGGTTTTACAAAGGCGGCTAGCACCACGGTCGCAAAGCTAGAGTTTGCACACAAGGTTAAGCCAAATGCTTTCCAAATCAAAATTCAACCTTTTTAAGCATGTTTAGGGATAAAATAAGGCCCAATTGAAGTTAAATGAGAGAAAATTAAGTGGGTCACATGAGTCGATTTGAGCGAACTAAGAAAGGGTCTTTTAGCCAACCTAAACCGTTATTTGCCGAATTGTTCTTAAACCACTAATTCATCAAATTGAACCTATATATAGACTCTATATACTCATATGAACTCTAATTGACAACTTGGAGATCATTTCAAAGTCAAATGGCAAAGATACGACTTAAAAGACAATAATGCCCTTAAAGTCACAAAATCTCTATTTGACTATTGAAACCTTCTCCAAATCAAACCAAAATTCATATGCATGATCTTCAATGCCATAAAATCCTAATGCAAATGCCTAGACTCAAAAATAAAATAAAAACCTATATGAAATGATGACCTCAAACTAGGGTGACAAAAATGGGGTGTGACATAAGGCATCATGTTAGATTTTATTTTTATGTTTTGAATCGTCATATGATATTTTCATCATGGTAATTCATATTTAGCATGTTTTTGATAGTTTTGTGCATATGAGGGTGTTTAGAGCATATAGGAGCATATTAGGTTTGTGTTTTTCTTTTGATTTTTGTTATTTGCATGAGTTTTAGGTCATTATATGCATGTTTAGTATTCTGTCCAGATTTGATTTAGGTCTCCTAATGATTATTTGAGCATGAATATGGTTGGTTTGAGCTTAATAATTGCCCTATAGAATACATAGGGTGATTAATTGGTGTTTTCTCGATGTTTCGGGATAATTTGCATATGGTGAGTGGTTCATGGTAAGTCTTTTGTGAATTGTTCTCTTCTCCCCCTTGGGTTATTGTCTTTACTTTGGATTAGAAGTCTTAAGTTTCCAACTCTCTCAAAATTTTGTTTTATTTGGAGTTCTATTCACTTTTGAATTCAAATCTCTTTAGAAGTCTATTTGAGTTAGAATTCTATTCTTTCTCAAATACCTACTTTTTCTCAAGCTATTTTTGGAAACTCCTAAGTTTTTAAAACCTTTCTTAAGTTGGAAACTTAGGGTTTATAGTTCATTGTAAAGGGAGTAACCCCTTCTCAATCGAACTACGTGGACTTTGATCCTTGCATCTTTGTATGTAAGGTACGTAGGCGCTCATTTGATGTTCAAGTCCGCCCTAGGATACTATGTATCCTAGGTTTTCTTTTTCTTTTTATCCATTTGTCCATCATATATATGCTAGAGGAGTAGGATGGACCCATGCTTCATCATTTGTCCATCACATATATGCTAGAAGAGTAGGATGGACCCATGCTTCATCATTTATCCATCACATGTTTACTAAAGGAGTAGGATGGACCCATGCTTCATCATTTATCCATCACATATTTGCTAGAGGAGTAGGATGGATCTGTTTCTTATTCTCTATCTCTCTACTACTTTCCATATCTCTCTTATTTGTTCATGGATGTTTACATGCTTTATGGATGTTCATGGATGAATGTGAATGATTATGGATGATTCTTTACATATGCATGGTGACTAATTAGGAAGTAATTGAAATAGCCCATATAAATTCAGAGACCCATTTTGGGGCGATGTGGGTGCCTATAGGATGTTTCCTAGAACCTTCCTACATCGTAACTTAGTCTCCGAATCCTCTCTTGTTTTGTAAGACTTGCTTTTCCTTGATCGGAGTCATGTGGTTTGTTTTCAAAGGTTTTCTTTAAAAACTGTTTTTATGGTTTTCCTCTTTTCCTAAAAATGAGGTGACGACTCCTTGTTTGTTATGTTTTTGTGAACCTTCTAAAAACCAGATTTTTATTAATTTAAATATCTACAAGTCTTTTTAAAAGAAGGGTTTTTCCTTCCCCCCGGATCGAAACCCGTGGTTCACAGGTGGTATTGGCAAGAAGCCACAAAGAGGTGGTAGTTCAAACTATCTCCGTCCTAGAGGCCAGCAATTCAAGCAGTCTGGCAATCAAAGTAGTGGGAGTAGTAGTAGGAGCAGTGGAAACCCCAAAGTCTATTTTCTGTGTAGACAGAAAGGCCATATTCGCCCTAATTGTCCTCTTCTGACTGGAACTCAATTCCAACCATCCAAATCTCCACAATACACTAGTGGTTCTTCTCAGTCTTCTTACCACTACCCACAGTACCAGACTGGACAAGGAACTTAATCATCCTACCCCTATTCCCAGCCCCAACAATATCAAGCGCCATAATTCTTTGGTCAACAACAATATGATCAACCCACTCAACAACCACAGAGGTATGGGCAACAGTTTGGATAGGGATATGGGCAACAAGGTAAGTCTCACCAAAGTGGAGGCAGAAATCAAGGGGATCGTGGTCGTGGAAGAGCCTATGCTATGACCCGACCCGTAGAAGGAGCATCGAATGTTGTAGTGGAAGGTATATTTCTGGTGCATAATTCTTGTGCCAAGATATTATTTGACCCCGGTTCCACTCATTCATTTATTTTTGAATCTTTTGCAAGAGCCTTTGGATTAGAGGCAGAACCTATGGGGTATGTACTAGAAGTAGATACACCTTTCGAGAACTCGTGTAGTACGGCAAGCATTTGTAAATCTTGTTGCTTGGTAATCTCGAGACAAGAGTTGTCTGTGGACTTGATTGTCCTAGAAATGACAGGATATGATGTAATCTTGGATATGGATTGGTTATCATCCAATTAAGCAGTGATAGATTGTTACTCCAAAAAGGTGTCATTCTGTTCTCCTGAAGGAATCTCGTTTTCTTTCTATGGGGATAAATATATTCCCTTACCAGATGTTGTGCTGGACTTACCTATTTCCCGTATCAAGTCTACAGGATATATAAGTTTTCTAGCAAGCATCCGTGGTGATGGACAGAATAAGGTGCATCCGACCTCCATTCTAGTAGTGCAAGAGTTTCTAGATGTCTTTCCAAATGGCCTACCAGGTTTACCTCCAAGAAGGGAGGTTGAGTTAGCTATTGAGGTGTATCCTAGCACATCTCTTATCTCTATTACTCCCTATCGGATGGCACCAGCAAAATTGAGAGAGTTGAAGACTCAATTGAATGAGCTTAAGAGTAAAGGATTCATTCGACCTAGTGTCTCCCTGTGGGGAGCACCTGTTTTATTCGTGAAGAAGAAAGATGGTACTTTGAGGCTATGTATAGATTATCGACAGCTGAATTGGGTAACTATCAAGAACAAGTACCTTCTACCTCATATAGATGATTTATTTGACCAACTTAGAAGGTCTTGTGTTTTCTCTAAGATCGATCTTCGATCTGGTTATCATCAACTATTGATCAAGGATGATGATGTCAAGAAGATGGCATTTAATACTCGCTATGGAATCTACGAGTTCACTGTGATGCCTTTTGGGTTAACTAATGCACCCGCAACATTCATGGATCTGATGAATAGGATTTTTCACCCCTATCTCAATCAATTTATAGTGGTGTTCATAGATGACATTTTGATTTACTCGCGAACCCTAGAGGAACACGAGACACATTTGCATATAGCCTTGCAATTGTTGAGAGAGCATAGGTTGTATGCTAAGAAAGAGAAATGCGAGTTCTAGATGCGCGAAGTGAGATTCCTCGGTCATATAGTATCTGAAGCTGGGATTTCTATGGATCCTGAGAAGGTGGAGGCGATCCTAAATTGGGAACGACCTAGAAGTGTTACCGAGATTCGTAGTTTCCTCGGTCTAGCAGGATACTATAGGAGATTTGTATAGGGATTCTCCAGTATTGCTGCACCTTTGACAAGGTTAACACGAAAAGGAGTTCACTTTGTATGGGATGAAGAGTGTGATCAGGCATTTAATGCCCTTAAGGCGTGTTTAACTACTGCGCCAGGTATTAATTATACCTTAGAGTGGAGAACCATATATAGTGTATTCTAACGCTTCCTTGAAAGGGTTGGGATGTGTTTTGATGCAGCATGGCAAAGTTGTAGCTTACGGTTCTCGACAATTGAAACCCCATGAGAAGAACTACCCTACCCATGATTTGGAATTGGAAGCTGTGGTGTTTGCTTTAAAGATTTGGAGATGTTACTTATATGGGGAGAGATTTGAAGTGTATACTGATCATAAAAGCTTGAAGTATATCTTTACTCAAAAGGATCTCAATTTGCGCCAAACTCGGTGGTTAGAGTACCTCGAGGATTATGACTTTGAGATACAATACCATCCGGGTAGGGCCAATGTAGTGGCGGATGCCTTGAGTAGGAAATCTCAAGGTGTGGCTTATAATCTTGTCGTAACCAAATCAAAGATATTGGCAGACCTACGTGAGTACAATCTTTGTATTGGAGGTAAGAAGCAGAAGGCTTGTGTCTATAATGCAGTGGCTAGACCAGTTATCTTACAGAAGGTCCTAGATGGTCAGTGGAAGGACCCTGCATTGGTAAATGTTCGAATTCGCCTAAATAATGGCGAGGATGTGGACAAATGGTCAGTTGGAAATGATCTTGGCTTAAAGTTCAAGGGAAGATTAGCTGTTCCTAATGACAGATCTTTAAAAGAAGAAATTCTTGATGTGGCACATCGATCCAAGTTTTATATTCATCCTGGTAATAACAAAATGTATAAAAACTTGAGGAAACAATATTGGTGGAGAGGAATGAAGAAAGATGTTGCTCGATACGTAGCACAATGTTTGAATTTTCAAGTAGTGAAAGCTGAACATAAGAAGCCGCCAGGATTACTCCAACTTTTACCCATTCCGCAGTGGAAATGGGAGGACATTACTATGGATTTTGTGGTGGGACTACCTTGTACTCCCCAGAAGTATGATGCCATCTGGGTCATAGTAGACAGATTAACCAAATCTGCCCATTTCATACCCGTTCACACCAATTACTCTATGGACAAACTGGCTAAGTTGTATATCAATGAGATTGTTCGATTGCACAGGGCACCAGTGCGCATTGTATCAGATAGGGATCTAAGATTCACTTCACGATTTTGGAATACTTTACAAGAGGCTTTGGGAACTCAAGTACAAATGAGTTCGGCTTTTCATTTAGAGACTGATGGTTAGTCTGAAAGGACCATTCAGATCTTAGAGGATATGTTGAGGGCTTGTACCCTAGAATTGGGTGGTAGTTAGATTGATCATCTGGCCTTAGCAGAGTTTTCTTACAACAACAGTTATCAATCTAGCATTGGGATGGCCCCTTTTGAGGCTCTTTATGGGCGTCCATGTAGATCACCACTATGTTAGGTGGAAGTAGGTGATGCCAAGTTATTGGGCCCAGATCTGGTGAGAGAAACCACAGAGAAGATTAAGGTTATTTGTGAGCGTCTTTATACGGCCCAGGATCGTCAAAAGTTGTATGCTGACAGACGTAGACGCGAGTTAACTTTTAATGCCGGTGATTGGGTGTTGTTGAAAGTTTCTCCAAGAAGAGGAACAATTCGTTTTGGCAAGAAAGGAAAGTTAGCCCCCCGGTATATAGGCCCATTTCAGATAATTGAGCCTGTAGGAGAGGTTGCTTATCGAGTAGCATTACCGCCACAATTTACGGCTATGCACCCAGTTTTCCATGTTTCAATGTTGCGAAAGTGCATTACGAATCACACACCCATCATTGACTGGCAGGATGTTCAGATTCACAAAGACATGTCTTATGAGGAGAAGCCAGTACAAATCTTAGACCTCCAAGACCGAGTATTGCGCGACAAAGTTATTCCACAAGTTAAGGTGTTGTGGAACCACCATAGAGTGGAGGAGGCTACTTGGGAACTGGAGTCAGCTATATAAGAAAAGTACCCAAATTTGTTTTAGTAATCAGGTGAGTATTCGAAATTCGGGGACGAATTTCCTATTAAGTTGGGGGGATTGTAACACCTATAATTTAAAAGTAAGGTATTAAGGGTATAAGCTGCTTAAATTTGGCTAAGTGTTGGAAAGAAATGAATTTTCGTAAATCTTTGTTTTTAAAGAAAATTTTTAACAGTAATAGAGGTTTATAATATTATAAGACTTCTGTGATTTTATGGGATTTTATTAGCATGTTTGGATTGGGTTCCTCACATGTTTGTTTTAGGAAAATTTGTTGGGAGACAGATTTTGTACTAAAACTTGGAAATGAAATTTTGATATACTTGGAATTTGATTTTTCTGATATTTTATTTGGATTCAAATGGGGGGTTATTTGCTTATTTTCATTAAATAACTTAAAGTAATCTTCTCCATTACTTAAATGTTTTTAATGAAAAGAAGGCTGAGGTCTGTGCTGATAGGGGAAATGCCTGACTAATGGCTAGTTTCAGCTGTCTAAATATTTTAGACGTCTGAAACTCACTTTTAGACGTCTGAAAGTGATATTTCAGACGTCTAAAAGTTGCAATTCAGACGTCTGAAAATTCCAAAGAAGGAAGATTTTGAGGTCTAGTGTCAAACGTCTGAAACTTACTTTTAGACGTCTGAAAGTGTCGATGGACAGTTTTTAAAAAGGGCTATTTGATGATTTTACCCCCTTTTTCCCTTATTAAACCCATTCCTAATGGGTTTCTTACCCATTTTTAGCATAAAGGAAAGAAAGGAAAGAGAGAGAGAGAGAGAGAGAGACACGAAGGCGAGAAAGAGGAGCTCGACGGTGAGGAACGTGACCACTGGAGCTCGGATCTGACCCCACAACGCTTTGATATTGCGATTTCCACCCTGATCTACGCGTGTACACCCTTAGATTCACGTTTCTAGCTACCATTTGAGAGGTAGGTGCATTTTTCATGGTTGTAAACCATTGTATGCATGATTTGGTACATTATCATGGGTTTTTGCATATTTACATGATATGATACATGTTTACATGGGATTGGGGTTTGAATTTCTTAAAAATTCATATATTTGGGAAATTAGGGTTTTGTTTTATACCCTATTTAGCTATATTTGTGTTGTTTTACATACCCTCACATGATTTGGGATACAATGGGTTGATTTTGGAAAACCTATTTGTTAAATCCTTGCAATTGACTATTTAAGGGTCACTTTTACATAAGTGTGGGAAACCCATTTTTCTACAATTATAAATAAAATGGTTTTGTGAGATTAACATGTAAATGGATGTGATGATAAGGGGTACTTTTTGGTCTTAACGACTGTAGTGTTACCGAAATGAGGTTACTTTCTGGATCCATGTAGGGATCCATAGTGTTCCCTCTTATTTCCGCGCGCGAGGGCCCTGTATGACCTGGGGAAGATTATTCAGTTTAAAAGATTGATGATGTTGTGGATGGCTAGATATGGCAGATTTATGTTATGAATGATTTTCATGTTCTCCTGTACTTATTTTAAAATTTGTAATATGCAACCCCTTATTATCTCATTTTATTTAATTGTTCATAATAGTTTTGAAACCTTGATATACAACTTTGAAAAATGTATCCTACTGAGTTTATACTCATGCCTATTTTCAAAACCTTTTGTAGACTTTGAGCAAAATAAGGATGACTCTTATGAGGAGGCATCACATCGAACTTAGCATAAGCATTTCATTTTGGATGTTGTGTAGATGCATTTTATAATTTTTATGGCCTGTATATTATTTAGACAGACTTATTGTATTATATACTGCTTGTATTGACAATAGAACTCCGTGGGAACTAGTATGCCAGCTTATTTTAATTACCTGTTGTGGATGGTTGAATGATTTTGATTTTAAATTGAACAGGTTTGAACTGTCGAGAACTTGGTATGTCTTATTTTCAGACAGGACCATGTCGGATTTTCTAAAAATATTTTATAAAGCTATAATTTTTATTACAAACCATCCTTGAACTTCAGTTTATTTATTTTTCTTTTTATTGACACATCATAGCCTATTTTCGGGTCGTAACAGATAGGGCTTCACATACCTGTTTGAGCATTCCACTGTTGGGAATCGAATAGGGAAGAAAACACACAAAGGCGGAATTAAAATTTTCCTACGATTCCTAAACCCATGAATCCAATTATGAATAATACAAAACAGAAACCCTAACTACAAAGAGAGTTAGGATACTTACAGTTGAACAAAGTCTTCTCCTTTATGCTCCAAGCTTTGTCTTCTCCTTTTTGCTCCAAGCTTGAACTCCGGGCAGCAATGAATGAGCAGTCCAAGTGTAATGCCTCCAACGGTATCCACACCTAGCTTGAGCTTAAAGTCCTTTCCTTCTTCTTCGTTGTTGTTACTAGAGGTGGAGAAGAAAGAGAGAGAGAGAGCCTCCAAGCAAATTTCGGCCAGCCCTTGGGGATTGTGAATGTGATTATGTCATCACATCATAACAAGGCTATTTAAAGCCACTAATAGGGTTTTGTGTAATTACTCCTAATTACACAATAACCCATTTAGTTTATATCAAATACAAACTAGCCCCTCAAGAACAATTCTTTTATTCACTTATGCCCTTTCTCTCATAGACTTTCAAGCTCTCTTAGCATGATCAGTGTATGACCCATTGGGTTCACATCATCAAGTAGTAGGTATAGCACATGTTGTGCACAATGGAACTCTTTCCATTAGAGGGTCTAATTGGAACTCCTTCCAATTCCCTAATTGATTATAACTCATTTATATCAATTAGGGCTTCTACTAACCATGAGTAACATCTAGCATATGGCTCATGGTGTGGTCCTTAATGAGGTGAATAGTCATTTACAAAGAACCCTTCTGTTATAGTTTACAGGTTACAATTACATCCTTCCATCAACACAATGTCTCCAATTGAACTAATAGGACATGGAAGTCTATCAAGTCCCTAGTTCAATTACTTTATACTCATTCATTAATATCAACTCAATGATGAACTTATGGAAACTCCTTTCCATATTCATACTACCATGGGCCCATGGATTTAATGAGTTATATTCAATGAATGCTATATGAGACATTCACTCCCTTTTTCCTGAGAGTAATGGATTCCTTGTTGATCACTCACATGCCTTCACACACATGGCAGTAGGGCCAATGAACACCCTTACAGACCCCTGAATAGGATCTACACTTTGTGTTATCAAACTTCTAAAGCTACATGCATAAGACAACCATGGTGTCTCAGGTCTAAGGATTATTTGTACCACTGTAACAATGAGAAACTGATTGACAGGCAGGTTAAAACTGCATTCAGTTTATCTCATATCTTTGGTCACATTCAGTGTACCTATTCTTATAATAGGCACCCACTTGTTGGTTGTAGTGTCTCCACACAAATAGCTTGAGACTAGCTATCCTCCTATAGAGTCAACCTAACAAGTGCTAGTCCTATGGTTCATTACTGTCCATCATAGTGAACCTTCAACTAGGAATGTTTTAGGAGTTTAGTACAGAGATATATTTACAGTCTCAAAATTACAATACTTTGTAATTTCATATTTTCAACTCTAACTCCATGGACATATTATGTAAATATAAATGATGCATATAAACATAATAGAATAAGCATAAATGAAATCAATTGATTGTTCCTAATCCCTAAACAATCATCTCTATGATTGGCTCTAGGGCATAATCCTAACATCCACCTAATACCTTAGACTTTTAGGTTGGAAACGTAACAGCAAGTGTGCAACTATAATGCCCTAGTTTAGAGAATGAGCATAGATTGCTATATTGTTTTGTCACAAGGTGTTCCTCTTCTAGCCGGGGTATTTGATGTTTTAGGATTGGCATGTATTACAAAGTTCATTAGACAGTTTGGACTTGATATTTTTCCTGGGCCTATGTGCAACTACATTAAATTTTGTAGGTTCAACTGCTTTATATATGCTTTCATGACCTTTTGTAATCTTTTGGAACCAAATAAAATATATCGAATTGTTGAAATATTGTGGGTCTTATCGGCCTGATCTGTTTGGGTCTTTAAAACTATAGAATATGATTTTTTTAATTAGCTTACTTTTGGTCCTACAACCAATTTTGTCAGTTTTTTTTAGGCTTTACAAGAGGACATTTTCCCAATTATGTTATCTTGATGTTCGATTGTAAATGCATGAAATTAGCAGATAAAATTGATAATACTTTGTGATAACATGTCAATTATTTAATAGTCTACAAATTGGGTTTTGAGAGACAAGGTCGATTTGGATCAATTAGGTATCACTTGAACTGCCCCAAGCCAGATTTCTACGTAGTCAAAAATTGTGTTAAAAATGCTATCCCATTGAACAATAGCTTTTCTTGTTCAAAGATTTTTTTTAACTATTTATCCACCATGATAGTGTTGTCCTGGAGTCATGACATTAAATTTTCATATGTTTCCGTCAAAACATAACGTATACGTTTCCATTTCCTGAGTGATTGAAATGAAACCTACATAGAATGTCGGAACTCCAAAGTTTCCACTAGAATGGTGCATTTCAACATAAATAATTTCATTTTGATGACCATTTCAATTTCCTCTAAAGGAAGAGTCATTTAGCAATAGATTCTTGTGTCATTGGTAGTATTGCATACAATATCGTTTTGTGTTTGTGAGTGGGGCTATATTCCTAGACTTCTTACATTTTTTTTCTTGAAATTATGTTTTCTGCCATAGCTTTGATTCATATATTACCTTCTAATTTACTTAATCATCAAATGTATTTTGAATCTATAGATCTTAAGTCAAATCCCCAATGTCCAAATCACAGGGCTATATAAGTTGATGTAGTAACCAAAGATTTCAATTTGGATGTTCATGGTGTATGGTGTATGATGCTTAATTGTTTAATATAATATAAAACTTAGAACTTATGTTGCCAACTGAAATGGCCTTCCAAAGCAAAATTTAATACCTTTCCAATATTATTAGGCTGAATTTTTTTTTTTTTTTTTGTCCCAATAAATTCACCTTATAACCAGATTGAGGAGTTCAACAAGAATGTTGAGGAGCTTAAACAAGAATTGAAATCATACGCAATGCCAGATGTTGGCTCTAAAAGATCTGGGGTGGCGGAAGTTCTTTGTGTGCATAAAGGCAGTGGAAAACCTCCATTTGCTCATGGACTTTGCCGTAGTTGTCATGAAGATGTAACCCCTCTATTCCCTTTTGTTTATCTCTCCTTAATCATGAGTTCGCTTTGTCAACTGATGCTTCATGCTTTATTGGTTGCTGTAGCTTTTCCTCCATTATGGATCAGACCCTCCGACTTTCCAATGTGCTAAGAGGAATAGAATAGCTATAGTTTCTGCTGAGAAGGCGAATGAATCAAATTTTGTGTTTGCACCTCACCAAGAGAAAACCAATGCCAAGCATGTAAATGAAACGGTCAATACATTTTTTTATTTTTTTCTGCCTTCATTATTACATTGAAAAATAACAAAGTTAGATTGTAAGGAAGAGCACTCTTTGTACGCTATGCTTGATTTAAGAATGGCAGGTTATGCCATTAGCTTATAGGAGGTTGAAGTTTAACAGATTATATGAAAATTAGCATCTAGCTCATTGTGGCAGGCATATCCAAAACCCCTTAATAGTAGTTTAAATCTCGTACTAACAAAAATATTTGCATTGCCTATACTTCTTAATTAGTACTTATATACCATTTTGATAAAATGCACTATGAATTATTTATGAGCAATTCGCTTACTTCTACTGTGCTTATTTTTCTAGTTGAGTTCTTGTTGTCAAATTATGTGAATATTTATATTGACCATTCCATCTGTATCTTGTTTTGTTTTTCTGGCTTTTGTTTTATTTTGTTAGTTTATGAGTGTCGAAGCGTCCGCTGAAGCCAACCAAAATGTGACTGACAATGGAATTACTGAGTTGATGGAGTCTGAAAGTGTTCGTAAGTATTTCATAGTCATTCCCACCCCCCACATGGCGGCACAAAAAGGAAAAACATGAACACACACAAAAGGTGTTTCATAACCTTGTGAGATTTGCATAGTATTGCATTTTGATATGATTTATGTTTGAGAGCATTCTTAGAATGTGTTCTGTTTCAGGGGCTGCCATTGGAGATCAAGTAAAAAAGAATGGTGTTTATGAGATGTCTCGGGAATCTGAGTATATTAATACTGTTGCCAATTAATCAGACTGCCTTTCTGATATTGATGATGCTGAGGTGTGTAATTCGATTGCATCTTTAACCATTGTCATAGTTTATTGTTATACAATATTGCATGTTTCTTACCTTCCTAGGTTCTTACTTCCCTCCTCTCTTTTTGGCTTTGGAATCAAGACATTATTCTTTTGGTATTTTGAAGGCCATTAAAAGCTTGTGCCTATTACACTATATCCCTACATTTATATTCATATCCTTTGGAGAGTCGTAAATTTTTCCTCACCATTTCTCCTGTCATCCCGTTCATCCTCTATTTACCCTGTAATACCCTCCCATTGTCAAGTCCTCATCCTTTGTTTCAGGCAACACCTGTACACAACAGAGTTACCTCTTCTTCGTCCAGTTCTTCATAAATCTAATAAGCATCTTATTTATTTGTTAAAAGTTCTAGGCTAGCCCTAGCTCTATCTTTTTTTGTTTTCTATGGAAGTTTTAATTTGAGCACAATAAAACCTCCTCATTATAGCAACATTCTTGGAAACTGAAGAGGCTCAAACTCACTAGTTGCTTTTACCAAAATTTTCTGAATGTGATATACTAAATTGCTTGACATTAGTGTTTCAGTTTATAGGCCTCACATAGTTTTTGTTGATTGTTGAGTTATTTTGTAACTGTACATTCTGCCTTTGGGTTTCTCACCCAATTGCCTTTTAAGTTTCTTCATTTAATGCAATCTAGATTCAAGTCAACAATAAAAGATAAATTATAGCATTCTTTTTTTCATTCTAATTTTATACAGAGTTAGTTGGGCCAACTGTGATTATGTGGATGTTGCAATTATGATTACTTCTGCACTTACATGCTTGCTTTAATGCTTTCTATTTTCTTGTTTCCTTGTTATTTTGTTTATAGTGAGTTTGTTACTCAATGTTTTTTGCTACTTACCAATGGATATCTGAACAACAGGAGGAGATCCATGTTCATGCTTGCTTCCATGATTTCTGAATATATCCTCTCTTTTTTCTTTAAAAAAAAAAAAAAAAAACTTTTTGACAGTTAGTTTGTTACTCATTATGTGTTGCTGCATGGGTCAATGGTTACCTTAACAACAAGGAGGAGATCCATTACAAAAAGATTATCTCGGAAGAAGTGAACAAAGAGTATCCTGAGGTGATGTGTCTATTTGCTCATTTAAACAGATCTTTGAGTAAATGCACAATATGCACATATTGGTGATAGTGTTATCCTTACATGATTCTAGGATGCATATTAATCTATATGATATTTTAGGAACAGTTGGGCAAACAAAAGGATCACAGTTTAAAAAATAACTGTGATCTTATATACGGGTATAATATTTTATCACAGTTATAAAAAAAAGTGTGATCTTTTATAGAGTTTTAATCCCGCTTTTTTAAAAATAGTAATCATAAGGGAACGTAATGGATCACGCTTTCCATAGAAACTGTGATCTTTTAAGAAAGAAATTTTTAAAATAAAAAACATGTTCACCTTCCCACGAAAATGAGGGCTTTTTTTTCCATTTCTCCTCCTGCAAACCCTAACCCACTTTCTCGATTATCACTTCTCTCAAACCCTAACTTCCTCTCAACAAGCACACAAACCACAAAGTGGCATCACAAAGTTGGGAAACGGCAGCAACTCCTTCAATTTCTCCACGACAAGGCTTCTTCTTCTCACGGACAGCGGCGCTCGGGGTCAAGAACAGGGGCTTCTTCTAGTTCAATCTCTCACTTTCTTCTTCTTCTTCTTCTTCTTCTTCATCTTATCATTCTCTTCTTCATCTTATCATTCTCTTCTTCTTCTTCTTCATTTTTTTTTTCTAGAAATATGAAGAAGGAACGAGAGTGGGGCTTTTTTTTATTCAACTGAAGTTTGCCTTTAGAATGCATATGGTTTGATTAAGAGAGTGCTCTTAGTTTTTGGGATGATTTTTTAGATTATCTTTTTATATATGGCTGTTTGATTTCGTTGGTGCTTTTAATTTGGCATTTTTTTTTTCTGGGGGTATGGATAGATTGGGTTGGAATGTTTCCTCTGTTTTTCTTATCTCTGTTTGATGGACAAACTGATCTATTTCGGATGGGATCTTTGAGATGTAATTTAAACATCATTCTTGTTTGGATTGTTTGGGCTCTTGTAATTTGCAAAGGGCTGATATGTGGATTGTATTTCTGGGAAGTGCTCACCGGATGTTTGACAAAATCACTTAGTGACATATCTTTTTCTACCATCGGGGATAACGGATTGGAAAGTATTGTTTAGATAAGATTTGGGTTTTGAGATCAAATGTATTTTTTGGAAAAGGAAACTTTGATTCTTATATGACAATACCAATTTTTAATCTTTTTTTTCCTTTTTGTGTGTGTGTGTGCCCATGTTTTTCTCAGTAAGCAAACATATTTGGTTTTAGAATTGTGTTGCCATTCCGTATTCTCAATTTGAATTCAAGTTTCTGGTGCAGTTTTGTGTGTACGTTTTTCATATATGTATATATGTGTTTGTTTGTTGAGTATTCCAACCACAATAGTGACTCTAATGAAGAGGATGGATGACAATGTGTAGCACTTTTCTAAAATTATTCGTCTTCTTGATGTTATATTAGATTATAGAACATGGGTTTACGCTATTTTTGTTTCCAGGTTATTATCTACATTTAGGAAATGTCGGTTAAGTCTAGAAAATGTTTGGACTGCCTATAAATCCCTACACTTCCACATTTGGGATTTATGTTGTGGAAATGATTATTTGTGATGTATATTCTCTGTACATATAGTCCTGATTGGATTTTTTTCTTTTTATTGGACAGTTTTTTGGTATATAATTTGAACTTTTTTTTTTTGGTCAGCAAAAGAATTTTTTTATTTACACATGAAAGGGATATTATACAAACCCAACAAAGCCAAAAATGCCTGCCACTTAGCACTATGATCAAACACCTACATTGCAAACATAAGCACAACTACCTACCATCTAGTAGGAAAAAACCAACTAACCCATGACTTACAACCAATTCACATAAGACTCTCCACTCATAGTTTTCAAGTTTTTATCATTGATCACTGTCATAAAGTACTAATCAAATGCATTATTTTTCTCCTTCCCAACTCTTTCCCTTTTTGCTTTTAAACTGTTGGCATTTTTCTCAAAAAATTCTTTATTAGAAGAATAAACGTGCTCTTTCAAATTTTTCTAAATTGCCTTATGCTCAATGTAACAAGTTAGATCCCTCCACTAGTTTCTGTAACATCTAAGATCTCTCCTGAAGTATGTGGCAAGTTTAGAGCATGCAAATTTTTTATGGGTTTAGGCTCATTTGATTGGAGGCTCTATTTTTCGGGTCATAAAAAAAAATATAAGCTTATTGAAGAAAAAAAAAAAAGTGGTTTGTTATTATTATTATTTTCATTGCTATCTTCTTTTGTTTCTCTCATATATTTTGGCTCTTTGTCATTACAGGAAAAAAAAAAAATTTAAGTTTATTGGGCAGCAAAAAAGGGAGGAACTTGATAGAAAGGTATGGGGATTTATACTTTCATATACTAAGGAATTGGATTTTACTCTCAGTTAATAGTTGGCATTGCTTGATCACCTAAACTTAGAGTGGCTCAATTTAAGATATGAACTTGTTTGTGAAGGAAGAAATATTGAAAGATATTGAATTATTGATTAGTATATTGATGTCCACAAGTGAGTAATGGCTATTTTATTATTAGAGTCCATTTCAATGTGTTATTATTGATTTCTAGCATTCTTTCTCTCTTTCTCTCTCTCAGAGAATTAAAATCAATATGCTTCCTTCAAAGAAGATCATCTAGAGCAGCATCATCTTCGCATCAAGATGTTAAGCTAATATGAGTACTTATTTTTTCTTTCTTGCATGAGTTTAGGTACTCATTGTCTTATGAACTCATTCTTACAAACTCCAAATGTTAAGATACTGTATTGCCTTCCTTTATTTACAATTGTCGTGCATCGTTCGGGTTACTATTAGCACATAATATATTTATGTCTATTTTTTCAGGTATGCAGTGGATTAATGCAGTCTTAACCTCTATCAAGTGGCGTAGGGATATCAATGGGCTTAATACAATGTACATCTAACAAAATCCAAGTTAATCTAATTACATATATGGTTTTTGGATTTTTTTGATACAATTACATTTGGTGGGATTGAGTTGGATACAAAATTGTAACCGAATTGGAATTGATTGTATTTTTGAATGCGAAATTCTTATTTGATTAGAATTTAAATATCTCATTTGGTACTTAGACTTGAAAATTGTTTGTTTTTCTTTCTTAATATTGTTCTTTTTTTTTACTTTTTAATTTTGATTTACAATGTTTGAAATATACTTGCATAATGAATTCAATAATTGAAATGTAATTATAAGTATAACAACAGGTTCCTCATCCACTAGAAGCAACACAAGTTTTCTAATTTAATTTAATTTTTTTTTATTTAAAAATAAGAGAATAGATCACGGTTTTTTACTGTGATCTTTTATGACTGAAGATCATGGTTTATGAAAAAACCGTGATCTTTTTAAAGATAGCATCACGGTTTTTTTTAAAAAATGTGGTTTTTTTCCTCAAAAAGATCACAGTGGATCATTAAACCGTGATCTTTAGTCATAAAAGATTACAGTAAAAAACCGTGATCTAATGTGGGTACTTTAGATCACACTGGCATAGATCACACTTTTGGTTAAAAAAGATCATGGTAAAAAAACGTGATCTATTGCAATAGATCACGGTTTTTAATTGTGATCTATTTTGATTATTGTAGTAGTGAAGCAGCTAAGGAAGCAGTAGCTATTATGGATATGTCTGAGGCTTCAGATGATTTGCTTACTGCACATGAACTTGCTGCTGCAGCTGCAGCTGCATGCTGTAGCAAAGTTGAGAAAGGTGCTTGCTAACACTTCATTTATTGTTTGTCTTTTTGTTTATAGGACTCATTTATGTTAATGTGTTAATAGGTAATGATTTATATGAAGTTTTGCATTTTAATTTTTCATCCATGCTAATAAAATATGGCAAGTAGAACTATTATATGTAGTTGAATGCTTCCCATTTATGATACTTTTTTTTGTCAATGGTGATTGTGCGCATGGGTTGCTTGTAAGAAAATGTCTTTTATTAAGCTTTTTGTTTTTCATTATTAATTATAAATCTAGTTCTGTATGAAATTTTGTAGCAGTGTGCTGATGTTTTTATTTTTATTTTTATTATACAAGTATAGTATGTAGTATATATAACCTTATTGGAATATATCTTGCTTGTACTTTTGAGGTATAAAAAAAAAGGAAAAAGAAAGAAAAAGTGATTATCTTACTTTGCCATGAACTTGTGGTTCCTATTGTGGCATGGGATTCTTTTAACTCATGGTATAAAGTTTCCATTCCGTACCATTGAACCGAAGACAGTATATATGGAGGACACAGGGCTAGTGCCTCTATCCTAAGGTTCCATGTAGCTTACTTTAAACAACCCTTTTTGTACAGATGGGCAAAATGAATATTTACACACACAAAAATTAAAAAAAAAAAAGGGGGGGGGGGAAATAATGGAATATTTTTGGCTCCTTTACCCTTGAAGTTGCTACATAGAGAGTGAATAGTTATAAACTTATAAATAATAAGCAGGCTCACTTGAGCAAGCGAGACCAGCTTTGTTTAGTTGGTGACAGGACAGAGAAGTTTTGTTTGATCATAGGTGGGCTAAGCAGCCATTAAACCCATGCCTAACCTCAGCTTCTCAAAGCCCACTTATCTTTATAGCTCAACACATCCACTCAGTGGTCAATCATTTCTTTATTGAGTTTTTTAAAGGTCTCAAGTCCAAATTAATTAGAATCGAGTTTTTCATGGAGTCTCTTATATTGTATTGATTTCTAATTTCTTGAAATAAAGCAATATCTCTTGCTAGGGGATTAAAAAGTGTATAGGTTCAATGTTATCTCTTTGATTGTACAAACTATATTTTTGAATGAGTGAATAAAAAAGACTGTCTTGGATATGGTATCAATTTAACATTTGTCCGTTCTTGGGTGAGTAATTTTCCTTTAAGAGCAAGCATAAGTGCATAATTCCTGGACAGGTAGAGAGAGTTCCTTGTTTAGAGGTTTTGAGTGATTCCACCTTGCCTAAAGGAGGATGTCTGTTGCAATGGTAAAAGTATCAGGTTATCAAGTGCAAAGGCGCAAATTTTAAGTATTGAGAGCAGCCACTTTGTAGAAAAAAGAAAAAAGAAAAGAAAAGACTATATCTAGCTCAACCTTCCTAGGTCCTGTTTAGTAGGATCAACACTGCAACACTTGTTAATGGCTTTTTGGCACTGCTTTGATTGCAAATCAGCCACTCGTTAGTTGCCTGGACTACTTAGAAAAATACCTTGTAATGTCAATTTAAGTGCCTTATTTGAATGGTTTGTTGTTGTAGACACCCCATTTTCATACCTTTCCACCGATAGGTCATTATGATATATTCACATGTAATTTTTTGCGTTCTTTTCATCTTTTGTCACCTGTGTTGGACACCATACATCCTAAGGAATCTATCATGGGTTCTAGGACCAAATTTGATTGAGTTTTGAAGGAGAACTAAAACTTGTGTGAATTAAAGGGCATTTTGGTCATTTCACTTGCTAAATTTTTTGTTTGACCTTTATTTCCCTCAAGATTTGTCTTATATTGTTCATTTAACCCTAGGGATGTCATTTGTAAGCTTGGATTGTAATTTAAATAGCTTTAGATTGGAGGTAGCCTTGTAGCAACCAAAAGGAAAAAAAGATATTGAAGTTGGTTTAGGATGGTCCATTAAAGGCTCGATCGAATCTCTTTCTTCATTTTCATAAAATTTCAGACCTCATTAAGCCATTTTATTTTAACTTGTGGTTAATTGACCCAAATTGAGTCAACCCCAAAGGGTACCTTAGTTGGCAATGGACCATGCCTTAGCAAACGGAGGTCATGAGTTGACTCTTGCCAACCCCTTAGGTCCGCCACACAGAGTCCCATGGTTCTCATGGACCTGTCCACATGGATTGCAGGTCTTTCATGGGCCTGGGGTTTACCTATAAAGACTTGACCCAAACTAAGACATTTTCACATTGAGTAAAAAGTATTTTGGTGGGATTTTGGAATGTACTGGAAAAAAAAAATGAATGAATGAATTTGGACTTGAAATGAGAAACATACGGAATTTTAAAGATAAAGATGGGGTTTATTACAACCAAATGGGCCAACACCCTTAATGGGTGCCCTATAAGTCACTTCCTAACCCTTTTGCCTTATCCTTTATTTTAAGGTTATCTCTTGGGTTTTTTTGGATTTTCTTTTAGTTATCTAATATTTGGTCAATTTTATTGCTTTGAGGGACTTCATATGGACCCTTGGATTACTCCTAGGCTACTGGAATCTCTGTTGGGAATCGAACAAGGGGGAAAAATACAAAGGCGGAATATAAAAATTTTTCCTACGATTCCCAATCCCATGAATCTAACTATGCATAACACAAAATCAAACCCTAACTACAAAGAGGGTTAGAACACTTACAGAATTTTTGTCTTCTCCTTTTTGCTCCAAGCTTTGATTCCGGACAGCGGTGAATGAGCAGCCCAAGTGTGCTGCCTCCAACGGTATCCACACCTAGCTAGAGCTTCAAGCCTTTTCTTTCTTCTTCCTTGTTGTTGCTAGAGGTGGAGAAGAGAGAGAGAGAGAAGAGAGCCTCCAAAGGGCTGGACGGCTAGGGTTTATTGTGCAAGCCTCATATGCCATATCACACATAAGTGTGACTTATATAGGCAGCCCACTAAAGGGGGCTGGCCATGGGGAAGAAACCCTAATAGGGTTATGTGTAATTACACTTAATTGCACATTAACCCCTATTATTTGTATCAAATACAAATAGGCCTATAAAGAACTATTCTTTATTCACTAAAACCCTTTCTCTCATAGACTTTAAAGCCCTTCTTGCATGATCAGTGTGTGACCCATTGGGTTCACATCATTAAGTAGTAGGAATAGCACGAGGTGTGCACAATGGAACTCTTTCCATTTAGGGTCTAATTGGAACTCCTTCCAATTCCCTAATTGATTATAACTCACTTATATCAATTAGGGCTTCTACTAACCATGAGTAACACCTAGCATATGGCTCATGGTGTGGTCCTTAATGAGGTGAATAGTCATTTACAATGAACCCTTCTGTTATAGTTTATAGGTTACAATTGCATCCTTCCTTCAACACAATGTCTCCAATTGAACTAATAGGACATGGAAGTCTGTCAAGTCCCTAGTTCAATTACTTTATACTCATTCATAGATATCAACTCATTGATGAACTCATGAAACTCTTTTCATATTCATCCTACCATGGCCATGGATTTAATGAGTTATATTATGAATGCTATATGAGACATTCTCTCTCTTTTCCTGAGAGTGATGGATCCCTTGTTGATCACTCACATGCCTTCACACACATAGCAGTAGGGCCAATGAACACCTTTGCAGACCCCTGAATAGGATCTGCACTTAGTGTTATCAAACTTCTAAAGCTACATGCATAAGGCAACTATGGTGTCTCAGGTCTAAGGATTACTTGTACCACTATAACAATGAGAAACTGATTGACAGGCAGGATAAAACTCCATTCAGTTTATCTCATATCTTTGGTCACATTCAGTGTACCTATTCTCGCAATAGGCACCCACTTGTTGGTTGTAGTGTCTCCACACAAATAGCTTGAGACTAGCTATCCTCCTATAGAGTCAGCCTAACAAGTGCTAGTCCTATGGTTCATTACTGTCCATCATAGTGAACCTTCAACTAGGAATGCTTTAGGAGTTTAGTACAGAGATATATCTATAGTCTCAAAATTACAACTCTTTGTAATTCCATATTCTCAACTCTAACTCCATGGACATATTATGTAAATATAAATGATGCATATAAACATAATAGAATAAACCCTTTTATTAAATCAATAATAAATGTGACATACATAAATGAAATCAAATGATTGTTCCTAATCCCTAAACAATCATCTCTATGATTGGCTCTAGGGCATAATCCTAACAATCTCCCACTTGCACTAAAGCCAATCGACCATGTATCGCATACCTATCTTCTCAAGATGTTGGTCTTAGACATAACCAATTATGTTTTAAAGCTTTAGTCAGTAGGTCTACAAAAACTTTTGTAGATAATATCTTTTGTAATGTATCTATTAGCTCTTCCAATGATTCCTCTAATCACTTGGAATTGTCACTCTATGAGTTTGGACTTTTGATGAGACCGTGATTCCTATACTTGAGCTATAGACCCATTGTTGTCACAAAACAAGGTGTGGGCAACTCAATGGAAGGAACAACTCTAAGTTCTAAATGAACTTATAGATCCAAACAGTCTCCTAGACAATGCGACAATTAATTCACCCTTAATAATGGAATCCACTGTATCTTTCATACAGTTCTTCCATTAAGTATTTCACCAACTAAAGTGAATATAAAATATACCCCATATGGATTACATCCAAATCCATATACCCATCTACTATGAGTTTACAATTTCCATATACAATCCAATATTCCAAATTTGAATTGACTGACAACTATTTGTAACAATTACAACATAATAGATATCAGGTTCAATACATAGTGTAGAATAAGGCTTCTTAACACTTTAAGAACCTTACTTGTGTTATCCTAGGGCACATGCCCTTGAATAATGAATTCTTATCTGAAGTAAATCAGACCTCCCTTAGAATTCTCCATGTTGAACTCCTTCAACATTTCAACTATGTTTAATGATTTGGAGATACTTAGCAATCTATATGATCTATCTCTATAGATCTTGTTGGATGCTTCTACCAAATCTTTCATGAATTAGTTTTTCTCCAAAAACCAAAACTTTACATTAGATAACATTCATATATCATTCATAATGATTAGGATGTCATCTATGCTTAGGATAAAGAAAAACGATCGCACTCCCACTAACCTTTTATACACTCATGGTCCATCTATACAATGAGAGAAATCAAACAATTTGATTACTTCAACTTTATAGATGTTCTAATTATGAGAACCTTGTAGTCTATTAATAGACTTCTATAACTTACACACTTTTATGGTTTTTCACCATTTGATATAACATCTTTATATCCTTTTTGACATATCTCATATTCAAAATGTGTGTTTATAGATAACAAGATCCAAATGGATTTCAGCATAACTATTATCAAACAAGTTTCTTTATAGACAACTTTTTTCCTATGTTGAAAACATTCTTAAATAGCCAAGCCTTTTAGGTCTCTACCTGTCTATATTGGATTTAATGACTCTTAGTCATTTCTCAAGTTGATGTCAAACATCGCCTAATCATAATCAATAGGATTATCTTGGTGATCTTTATCACCAAAGAACAATTCTTTCACATTCTAATGGAGATACAATATCTCTCTTATGTTAAAGAAATATCCAATTTGATCTATGAAAAGAATGTGGTGTAATTAAAGGTTTTGCCTCAATAGGGGCAAGGGTTGGATCTTTGTTGGTTTGTGGCTTTACAAACAATTCTGTAAATTCTATCTACTTTTGCATCTTTCTTGAATGAACTCTTTCTCAAGAAAATCCAGCAATCATCCTAATGGACAACTTTTGTTCATTAGAGTAATAGAAATACTATCCCAACCACTTTTAGGATATACCACAATTCAACACTTACTTGACCTTATTTCCAGATTGTCTACATTATGTTTCCAGACAAACGTAGCACAAGCCCAAGCCTTAACTTCTTTAAGTTGGGTTTCTTCCCATATCATATCTAATATAATTGGGACAAAACTGGAGTGAACCCTAAATTATCAATATGTAGCAATTTTAAGGTATATCCTAGATGGATACATTAGTAAAACTCATCATGGATTAAACCATATCTTAATAGGGTTCAATTTGTTCTCTTAGATTCACCATTGAGCTATGGTATTCTAAGATGAGTCTACTGTAATTGAATGCATGCTCTACATGACTGTATACATCACAATGTATAGTCAAATTATAAATGTAACTCATTCACTTCACCAAGTAAAAGATGGGTTTGGTCATCTCATAACCAAGTCATAATCGTTACATTTAAATGAGAGTCTCTACATCTCTTGTATTCTCGGAATACATTGCATTCGCTCTAATTAGTCATTCAAATTCGGAAATCAAATTTCTAGAATGTCTTAAATGACCTAGTTAAGAAATAAGTTCCCAAAATTAATCTAGCAACTCTTGCTCTATTAAAATTTTTAAAGGTAACTTATTATCTACTTAACTTTCTGCTTCCATTTAGATTATACTAGAATCCAAAAACCAAGAAGCAGAACTAACCAACAATTTAGTTTAGAGCATGAACCAAAACTTCAAAAGTTTGGTTCTTCTAGGAAGACTGATACTTTATCAAGTTCCCTTTTCAATACCTTAAGTTTACTATAAAATAATTATATTTTTTTGTCTTTGACTTTTCAAGACTTACTTTCCTCTATGCTTCCATTTTAAATCACATCTAGCTTCTCAAGCTATTCTATGTGATTAATCATTTTTCAAAAGAATGATTATTAATAAACAACTTTTATTACATCCTAGTCTAGAAGAAGTCCTTTACAAGTACTATACTTTATAGTATTATTTTACTCACAATACAACCTTTGTATGTGATGTAGGACATCAAAGGCACTTGCATTGACTAATTTTGCTTCTGAAGCTCATTAGTCATCAATACTATCATATAGTATGGCAACAAGATGCCAATTGCGCATAGTGTCTTTTTCTTTTTAGGATGTTTTATGGAGGGCCTTTAATAAAAGGCCTAATAGCATATAAACAATCTTTTGAAATTGAGAACAATTCTCAATTTCCTAAGTCAATCAAAGAAATCGGGTTTAGTCAAACTATCAATATCCTATATATTAGGAAATAGGGGTTTTGAGGTGAGTAAATAGGTAATCTACATAAACAGAGAATTAGATTTCATTTTTATCCATAATGATTGGGTCTTTAATCATATGGTACCTCCCACTATTTTATCAAATTCCATACACCCTCTAATGGAATTCGGGAATCTCATTCCTTAATGGGGATTAGGGTCCCACTGTGACCTAGAAGCCTCACATGTTAGTTTCTTGACTTCTAACCCACAATAAGAAGACAACTCTTTGTCCATTGCTTCATAAGCAAGTTCCAATCATTTTGCCTCTAGGGAACATACACCTCACATGTTAGTTTCTTGGAATACTTCCCTAGTTAAGTTAAACCCATCATTCACATAGGTATGTTTCGCCAAATATATACCTCACATGTTAGTTTCTTGGTATATACCAGTTTAGGTACCCCATGATATCTCATATGTGATAGTTTCAAGTAATGTCTTTAACATGGGTAGCTCCTACATGTCTGCAGCCAGGTACCCACATTAAGGGACGTTAGATGATTCTATAATGATGGAAGGCAATGAAGAATTCATTCCCCAATGACTTCTCCATTTTCAACTTAATATTAAATAAGAGGGGTTTTAAAGGGTCTCATCAAATTAACATGCATCCTATGTATCAAAATTTAAATATATAAATTATGCTATTTATAATCGTACATCTAATGCTATTATAAATCATACATTGCATGCTATTATATATCAACATATATAAAGTACCATATTTTGATATTAGTCTCTAAGTGAATAGGTAACATATACCAAACTATAGTATTAGAGCTAATACAATTATCTCATAAATTAAAGCTCCCACTATGATGATTATGGACTTTGAGAGGATTCAATCCAAGCCAATAGATTGAATCCAAGGTCTAAGGTGGGTGTAGGTGATCGTAAAATAAACCATTCGTAACATGCATGCTTTCTTGAAAAACTTCTCTAAGCTTTCAAGTCCTTCAATCTGCTCCCTTGGCTTAATGGTCTCCACCATTGGCTTGCTGGTCTCCACCATTGGCTTGTTGGGCTCCATCATACTCCTTTGGGTCCACCATGCTCCTTAGTGCACTCCCGATTACATAACATTTACATAATATATAGAAAGGGATACATAAGGGGAATGTGGGGTATATAAGAGAATGATAGAGAGAGAGGGAAGGTGGCATGCAAGCCCCAAATAATAAATTACATCACCATAATAAAATTACAACTCTTGAAAAATTATTACAACCCATTCATAAGACGGCCAATCACAATTGGTTTAAGGGGTATAGTCCATAATCATCATCCAAACACATACATACAATCTCATTGCATAATGTAAAAAAAAACTGTAAGCATTAAGACATATGGGCATTATGGTAATTCTCTTGAATGATTTACATTAATCTCATTAATGCATCCTAATCTTATTAGGTTTAAACAAAAATATCCAGAATTAAATAAAGTCTTAACATTTAAGACATTTAGTTTCAATTAATCAAATTAATAGAAACATATAAAGTTTCCTAAAATAACTCTAATATCCAATATTAGGGTTTCCTTATTTAAACAAAACAATTTCATTTAATTAAGAATTTCCAGATTTTAATTTAATCCCCAATTGTATTTTAAACCATTTAAAACATTATAAAATTAATCAATATTAATTAAATAATTAACATGGGAATTAAATAAAATCAATTAAATGATGAATTAGTGTATTAGGGTTTCCTAAAACCCTAAACCCTAAATGCATAACCCTAAACCCTAAATGCAAGCCCTAATCATTAAATGCCTTATGATTGGTCATTTAATAACCAATCATTAAAACCCTAGGTTCATACGGTATTTAATAAAAGGGATTAGGGTTTAATTAATGCCAAATAGGGTATTTATTACCCTTAATTAATTACACTAATTAGGGTTATCAAAACCCTAACCCTAGACATCATTAATGGTATTAATTATGCCCTAACAATTAATAACCAAGATTGGTCATTTAATGACCAATCATTAACTCTTAATTAAGGTAATTAATATTCCAATTAGGGTTTTAATTAATGCCATAATGAAATTAGGGTTTCATCATTAACTCAAAATTAGGGTTTCATCCTTAACTCTATGCAGCCGTCACTACCAGGGGGCTGCCTGAGCTTGGCTAGGCTGCCATGGCCACCAACGACTGTGGGAGGCCATGGCCAGTCATGGGAGAACATCCTAGGGGTGTGGGACAAGCCTCTGGACACGTGAGAAGTGGTGGAAGTGGCTGCCATCATCAAGAACAATCAGGGTTTCCAAAACCCATTGCTGGAGCCATTGTTGCAGACCTTGAAGGTCACAATAGCTTCTAAATCCTTATCAATTTGACTCCTCCATTGAAACCAGCTTTTGTATCATGTCCCTACATGAAATACTAAGCTAATAGAAGAGTTTTGGATGATCAAATCATGACCAATTGTTCTAAACAATTAGAACAACAGTAGGCTGCCTAGAATTTGACAGCACACTGTCCATGGTCAGAAATTGATTTAAAACCCAGCAAGATGAATGAATTAGGCTACCAAACGAATTTTCCCAGTATCCTACATGTCTTAGGAAACTAATGCAATTGGTTTCATGCAATTTGGAGTTCCCTAACTCAAGTTCTAATCAAAACTCTATTGATGACTTTTCTGCAGAGAAAATCTGCTATGCTGTTCATGAAAAATTTTCAAACTTTTTGAATCTTTTTCCATCAAAACCTTTTTGAAACTTAAAGAAACTCATATGCACATGATATATAATGATCCTACAATGATCTTCCATCATAAATACAGCAGCTTTAATTAGAATTAATTGCAAGAACCTTAGGGTTCTAAAACCCAGATTCAGCCTCCATGGTGTTCTTCTCCTTCTTCCTTCTGTTCTAGCATCTTAATCCAATTATGATGCATCTAAATGCTTGGGAACCTTTCCCTACCATGTCTAGAACATAACCCAAGTGGTGGCAACCATTGCCATGCCTTTGATCTCCATCAATAACTCAAAGTTGTGGCTATTGCATCATTCCCGAGCAAAACTGTCTTTCCAGACAGCTTGTAGTAAAAAATTCATAACTTTCACTACAGAACTCGGATTGACACACCGTTTGTTGGGTTGGAAAGCTTATTCGAAGAGCTTTCTAACCATATATCGCTCGAAAATTTTGGAGAAGAACTCTGATTTCGGCATGCAAAACAAGATGACGGTTTTTCATGGCTACCATGAAAACAGTTCATAACAATTTTATAAAACCCTAGTTTCTTTATTCTTCTTCTCCAAACTCAAACCCTATGCAACCTATTGCATCCATGGCTACACTTAACCATCAATTAGAAGAGGAGTAGAAGAGAATTGACCTAGGGTTCCAAACCCTAGGTTCAGCCATGGAAGAAAACCAATTATGCAGAAAAATTTCCAGATTTTTTAAATCATTCAACTACACCATAATTACCAGCCCATATGTATTTTGTATTATGCATAATCATGGCTCTGATACCACTGTTGGGAATCGAACAAGGGGGAAAAATACAAAGGTGGAATATAAAAATTTTTCCTACGATTCCCAATCCCATGAATCTAACTATGCATAACACAAAATCAAACCCTAACTACAAAGAGGGTTAGAACACTTACAGAATTTTTGTCTTCTCCTTTTTGCTCCAAGCTTTGATTCCGGACAGCGGTGAATGAGCAGCCCAAGTGTGCTGCCTCCAACGGTATCCACACCTAGCTAGAGCTTCAAGCCTTTTCTTTCTTCTTCCTTGTTGTTGCTAGAGGTGGAGAAGAGAGAGAGAGAGAAGAGAGCCTCCAAAGGGCTGGACGGCTAGGGTTTATTGTGCAAGCCTCATATGCCATGTCACACATAAGTGTGACTTATATAGGCAGCCCACTAAAGGGGGCTGGCCATGGGGAAGAAACCCTAATAGGGTTATGTGTAATTACACTTAATTGCACATTAACCCCTATTATTTGTATCAAATACAAATAGGCCTATAAAGAACTATTCTTTATTCACTAAAACCCTTTCTCTCATAGACTTTAAAGCCCTTCTTGCATGATCAGTGTGTGACCCATTGGGTTCACATCATTAAGTAGTAGGAATAGCACTGAGGTGTGCACAATGGAACTCTTTCCATTTAGGGTCTAATTGGAACTCCTTCCAATTCCCTAATTGATTATAACTCACTTATATCAATTAGGGCTTCTACTAACCATGAGTAACACCTAGCATATGGCTCATGGTGTGGTCCTTAATGAGGTGAATAGTCATTTACAATGAACCCTTCTGTTATAGTTTATAGGTTACAATTGCATCCTTCCTTCAACACAATGTCTCCAATTGAACTAATAGGACATGGAAGTCTGTCAAGTCCCTAGTTCAATTACTTTATACTCATTCATAGATATCAACTCATTGATGAACTCATGAAACTCTTTTCATATTCATCCTACCATGGCCATGGATTTAATGAGTTATATTATGAATGCTATATGAGACATTCTCTCTCTTTTCCTGAGAGTGATGGATCCCTTGTTGATCACTCACATGCCTTCACACACATAGCAGTAGGGCCAATGAACACCTTTGCAGACCCCTGAATAGGATCTGCACTTAGTGTTATCAAACTTCTAAAGCTACATGCATAAGGCAACTATGGTGTCTCAGGTCTAAGGATTACTTGTACCACTATAACAATGAGAAACTGATTGACAGGCAGGATAAAACTCCATTCAGTTTATCTCATATCTTTGGTCACATTCAGTGTACCTATTCTCGCAATAGGCACCCACTTGTTGGTTGTAGTGTCTCCACACAAATAGCTTGAGACTAGCTATCTTCCTATAGAGTCAGCCTAACAAGTGCTAGTCCTATGGTTCATTACTGTCCATTATAGTGAACCTTCAACTAGGAATGCTTTAGGAGTTTAGTACAGAGATATATCTATAGTCTCAAAATTACAACTCTTTGTAATTCCATATTCTCAACTCTAACTCCATGGACATATTATGTAAATATAAATGATGCATATAAACATAATAGAATAAACCCTTTTATTAAATCAATAATAAATGTGACATACATAAATGAAATCAAATGATTGTTCCTAATCCCTAAACAATCATCTCTATGATTGGCTCTAGGGCGTAATCCTAACAATCTCAACCATTCATTCCCTAACCTTTACATATAAATAGAGGCCTTCTCCCCATGTTTCATTTCACTGAGTCTCAATTGAAATCTCTTGAGTAAAGGAGAAGTTCAAGAGCTCTAGTGTTAAGTGTGGTGACACTTCCTAGTACCCGCCCATACTAACGCTCGTTTTAGGGAGGAGTTCAAGAGCTCAAGTTGTTTATGTGAGTGACACTTCCTAGTACATCTCCATACTAACGCTCGTTTTAATGCGGAGATCAAGAGTTTGGGTTGCAAGTTTGAGAATTCAAGTTGCAAGCTTGGGTTAGCATTTCCTAGTAGCTTCCCACATGAGTGCTTGTCCTAAGAAGATTTCGGGTTGCTAGTGTGGTTTAACTCTTCCTAGTACCTTCCCATACGAATACCCGTCCTAGTAGAAGACTCGAGTTACTTTTTTAGTGCACTCAAAGGGATAGCCTGAGACATTCTAGTGGTCTTCTCACCAACATCTCAATGATCATTCCACTAGATACCGGCTTAAATCACTAATGGGCTCTGTCGCTCTCTTGAGAGAATCAATGCAAAATTCTGCCTAAATCCCGACTAAAAGAATCCAAGCTGATGGGAACCTACTACAATTGTGCAAGGTGTAATCCTTCTTTTGCATATTAAATGGGACATGACATTGATGACATGATATTGATAACATGAAATATTGTGATTGTTAATGTGATATCGCATGGTCCCCTTCCCTCGGTTTCATCACTTGTAGGGGAATAATTCTTGATTTATAAAAATCAAATTGAATCAGAAGGTTTGAGATTAATAATCATTGACGAAGATTTAAACCTCTCCCTAATTGTGTGTCCGAACTACGTAGACTTTGATTTTCATGATGAGGTACATAGACCACTCACTCGAGACCAAGTCTATAATAGTGTAGATTTTTATGTCTTTTCGTTTCTTCTTTTATTTTTAATACAATTTGTGATATGTGGAAATGTATTAAGCCTATTGACAAAATGATACCAACTCAAGCAAGGTGGTGTTAGGATTATGCCCTAGAACCAATCATAGAGATGATTGTTTAGGGATTAGGAATAATCAATTTATTTCATTTATGCATGTCACATTCGTTATTGATTTAATAAAAGGGCTTATTCTATTATGTTTATATGCATCATTTATATTTACATAATATCTCCATGGAATTAGAGTTGAGAATATGAATTTACAAAGTGTTGTAATTTTGACACTATAAATATATCTCTGTACTAAACTCCTAAACATTCCTAGTTGAAAGTTCACTATGATGGACAGTAATGAACCATAGGACTAGCATTTGTTAGGTTGACTCTATAGGAAGATAGTTAGTCTCAAGCTATTTGTGTGTAGACACTACAACCAACAAGTGGGTGCCTAATATAAGAATAGGTACATTGAATGTGACCAAAGATATGAGATAAACTGAATGGAGTTTTAACCTGCCTATCAATCAGTTTCTCATTGTTATAGTGGTACAAGTAATCCTTAGACCTGAGACACCATGGTTGCCTTATACATGTAGCTTTAGAAGTTTGATAACACTAGGTGCAAATCCTTATAGGGGTCTGTAAGGGTGTTCATTGGCCCTACTGCTATGTGTGTGAAGGCATGTGAGTGATCAACAAGGAATCCATCACTCTCAGGAAAAAGAGAAGCGAATGTCTCATATAACATTCATTGAATTAACTCATTAAATCCATGGGCCCATGGTAGAATGAATATGGAAAGGAGTTTCCATAAGTTCATCATTGAGTTGATATTAATGAATGAATATAAAGTAATTGAACTAGGGACTTGACAGACTTCCATGTCCTATTAGTTCAATTGAAGACATTGTGTTGATGGAAGGATGTAATTGTAACCTGTAAACTATAACAGAAGGGTTCTTTGTAAATGACTATTCACCTCATTAAGGACCACACCATGAGCCATATGCTAGGTGTTACTCATGGTTAGTAGAAGCCCTAATTGATATAAATGAGTTATAATCAATTAGGGAATTGAAAGGAGTTTCAATTAGACCTTATAATGGAAAGTGTTCCATTGTGCACAACATGTGCTATACCTACTACTTGATGATGTGAACCCAATGGGTCACACGCTAATCATGCTAAGAGATCATGCTAAGAGAGCTTGAAAGTCTATAAGAGAAAGGGTATAAGTGAATAAAAGAAGAGTTCTTAAGGGGCAAGGTTGTATAAGATACAAATTAGAGGGGTTATTGTGTAATTAAGAGTAATTACACAAAACCCATTAGGGTTTGAAATCCCCCCCTTAGCTGGCCCTATGTGGAGGCTATATATAGCCTCATGTCATGTGATGACATCATCACAATTAGAATCCCCAAGGGTTGGCCGAAATTCCCTAGGAGGCTCTCTCTCTCGCTCTCTCTCTTCTCCACCTCTAACAACGACAAAGAAGAAGAAGGAAAAGACTTCAAGCTCAAGCTAGGTATGGATACTGTTGGAGGTAGTACACTTGGACTGCTCATTCATTGCTGCCCGGAGTTCAAGCTTGGAGCAAAAAGGAGAAGACAAAGCTTAGAGCATAAATGAGAAGACTTTTGAGACTATAAGTGTTCTTACCCTCTTCTAGTTAGGGTTTTTGTTTGTGTTTAAGCAAAATTGGATTCATGGGTTGTGAAATCGATTAGGAAAAGTTTTGTTTATCAATTCATTTTGCACTTTGTTTTCCTTCTAGTTTGATTCCCAACAGGTGGGTGCCTACAAGCTTTTGCTTCGAACATTCCCACATCACAACCTAGACCCGAATCCTCAATCTATGGGTCAAGACCTTGCTTTTCCAAAATTAGAGTCATCTATGGTATTTGATTCATAAAAAACCCTTTTTCAAAAAGGTTTCCTTATTCCTTAAACTTAAGGTAGCGATTTCTATAAACATGAACGTTTTAATTTTATGGTGTTCACAACTACAAATGGCATTGCATACCTACAACCAATGTATACCGAAAATTGGAAATATTAGTCTTCAAAATGTTGGAAACATGGGCACTTGGATAGTCAATTATTTTACTAGCACCATAAAAGAGGAAAAGTAACTAGAAAATCAAACATCATTAGAAAATAATATTATATGTTTTGAATCAGTCTTTTATTTTACTGCATGAACTTGTTAGTAGTCAATTACAACAAACACCTGATCTGATGCAAAAATTGTTTTTGCCATTGTACGAGGCTTATAGTCCATGCAATGTAAAAGTCGTATCATCAAAATAGATAGGAAATCTACATACTAGAAGCATTAAAGCATCTAAAAAAAGCTAATAAATCATACTTTGTTAATAATTTTATATATTTATGTTGGAATTGTGAAAATGCGTGAGAAAGTGGTTTAGGGTTTTGTCAACTGTAGATTTTATTGTTCATAAAAAATTTTGAAGAGGGAATTTACAAAAACGACTTGATTAGTGTTGCAATACCTATATGCATGGTTTCAAAACTTGGTGATATTCATGGCATCAACTGGTTTATACAGATTTACATCACCAATACAAATACATATAAAAAACAAAATAATAAGAATCGAAACCCATATAGTGAATGGGGAAAATTTTTTTTAACAAAATCCAAATGAAAAAATGTGGAAACAATGTAAACCCTATTAGGATTTTGTTTGTTCTACGAAGCCCCTAAGGATTAGGAAATTTTGCACAAAAACTTGAAGCATCAACTCAATGAGAAATTAAGGAATCCAATTGGATTTTCAAATTTAATCATAATGCATTTGTAATGAAGCATTACTTTAAATTGTTTATTGTTATCTCTTTGTTGAGTCCCATCACTTGCATTTAGTTTCTAGGATCGTTTTGGATATGTGTGTCAAATTTGGTTCAATTCCAGATAGGTTTGGATAGTTAATTAGAACTTTTGCGACTTGAAGGGCAATTTCATCTTTTACTTCGTATATTTTCCAATTGACCTCAAAACTCGTTCTGGGTTGTTCCATTGATCTTAAAATGATGTAATGAGCCTAATTGAAGTGCCAATTTAATTGTTGAATAGGTTTTGGATTGGTTCACCATATTACTCTATGGCTAATTTACCATTTTTCGGTTAACCGCCTCTTGAAAACCCAGCCACTTGACCGTGGTTAGGGATTTTTGGTCCAAGAATATTCTAGACTTATTCTACATTGAATCCTTGAAATTTTGGCTTTTAAATCACTCAAATCAGAGTTAAATTGAAGAATTTAAGTCCGTTTAAAGTTAGGAGTCCGAAACGGGTCAAAAATCCTCAAAAACTTGGAAACCTGAGTTTTGTCTTGGGTGACCGGTTGGGCTCAACCGGTTGGACCGGTTGGGGCTGTGAACCACGGGTTTTGATCCGGGGGGAAGGAGAACCCTTCTTTTAAAAAAGACTTGTAGAGATTTAAATTAATAAAAATCTGGTTTTTAAAAGGTTCACAAAAACATAACAAACAAGGAGTCGCCACCTCATTTTTTAAGGAAAAAAGGAAAACCTTAAAAACTGTTTTTAAAGAAAACCTTTGAAAACCACATGACTCCAATCAAGAAAAAGCAGGTCTATCAAAACAAGAGAGGATTCGGAGACTAAGTTACGATGTGGGAAGGTTCTAGGAAACATCCTATAGGCACCCACATCGCCCCAAAATGGATCTCTGAATTTATATGGGCTATTTCAATCACTTCCTAATTAGTCACCATGCATATGTAAAGAACCATCCATAATCATCCACATTCATCCATGAACATCCATAAAGCATATAAACATCCATAAAGCACGTAAACATCCATGAACAAATATGAGAGATATGGAAAGCAGTAGAGAAATCCATCCTAATCCTCTAGCAAATATATGATGGATAAATGAGTAAACATGCGTCCATCCTACTCCTCTAGCAAATATGTGATGGATAAATGATGAAGCATGGGTCCATCCTACTCCTCTAGCATATATGTGATGGACAAATGGATAAAAAGAAAGAAGAAGAAAGAAAAAAGAAAACCTAGGATACTTTGTATCCTAGGGCGGACTTGAACATCAAATGAGTGCCTACGTACCTTACATACAAAGATGTAAGGATCAAAGTCCACGTAGTTTGATTGAGAAGGGGTTACTCCCTTTACAATGAACTATAAACCCTAAGTTTCCATTAAAAGAAAAGAAGAGTTTAAAAAGAAGAAGGATTTCCAAAGAAAAGGAATTTGAGAAAAGATAGAATTCTAAAAGATATAGAACCCTTATTCGAAAAGAAGTTTGAGAAAAATAGAATTCTGAGAGAGATAGAACTCTAATTGAAAAAGAAGTTTGAGAAAAGTAGAATTCTAAGAGAGATAGAACTCTAATTGAAAAAGAAGTTTAAGAAAAGTAAAGTTCTAAAAGAGATAGAACTCTAATTGAAAAAGAAGTTTGAGAAAAGTAGAGTTCTAAAAGAGATAGAACTCTTATTCAAAAAAAGAGTTTTAGAAAACATGGAAACTTAAGAATTATAGTCCAAAGTAAAAAGAATAACCCAAAGAGGGGGAGAAGAGAACAATTCACAACAAGACTTACCATGAACCACTTACCATATGCAAATTATCTCGAAACATCGAGAAAACACCAATTAATCACCCCATGTATTCTATAGGGCAATTATTAAGTTCAAACCAACCATATTCATGCTCAAATCATCATTAGAAGACCTAATTCAAATCTGGACAAAATGCTAAACATGCATATAATGACCTAATACTCATGCAAATAACAAAAATCAGAAGAAAAACACAAACCTAATATGCTCATATATGCTCTAAACACCCTAACATGCACAAAACTATCAAAAACATGCTAAATATGAATTACCATGATGAAAATATCATATGACAATTCAAAACATGAAAATAAAATCTAACATGATGCCTTAGGTAAGTATTTTATGTAAGAATGTGAAATAATCATCCTCACAGCGAGCTTTCTTAAGCAAAACTATCTGGAGATAATTTTACGTAGAAACCACTCCGCATGAATGATTTCTTCACATATCCTACGTAAAATATTTACCTAAGAATGCAAAGAAACTCACAGCGCACTTAAACACATTCCAGAAAGCACCCATGCACAACCTCACCCTCTAAGGACGATAATTATCCTCGAAAAGAATAATCATCCATGCACCTATGAAGATAATAAGACTTACACAGCAAGTGTCCTATACAAAAGATGCTTAAAATCATGCATATAATTGAACCATGAAGAGAAAATGGCCTAAACACATCAATTAATTTTCTGTGCAAAACGTACCTCTATCCTTGAGAGAGAAACTATCTTAACAGCAAGCAATTCACAATCCTATTCAACTAGCATGCTTTCCCATCATATTTGAATCATATACACTCTAAAATATAGAGTATATATGATTCCTAATTCAATTCTAAGTCATAACTATGTAGAAAATGGAGTAGAAGAAGAAGAATCATAAAAGGATGCAAAGGAAACTTACAACAAAGCAAAGGTCTTCACTGTGTTCTTCCTTCTCTTTGGATTGATTGTCTTCTAGTTCCTCTTCAAAATTGCAGTAGAAAGCCTCCTTCAAGTGATATGGGTGTGTGTGAATTTGTTCTCCCTAGCTCTCTTATGAATATGAAGTGTCAAAAGTCCAGCAAAAGTCTAGCCAAAAGTCAAAAGTCCCTTATGCTGATGAATGAGCCTCTATTTATAACCAACCAACCATATGAACCAATGGTTGAGATTAACTCACCATAATACCAATCTAGGGCTGTAATTAAATCCCATGGATGTTAAACAACTCAAAACCACCTCCCAATAGACTTAGAAGTCCTTTAGAAGGCTGAAATTCGGAGTGGTAGTGTAACGCCCCAAAATTTATAAACAATAACACGTATAATTTTTATGAGCTCCGTACAAATAAATTCTTTAAAAATACATGCCTTTTGAAAACACAGAGTATTGCGTAGCTGCAGGGTAACCATGGTTAACCCAAAACTCATCATCAATATACATTGGCCAACCAAATGAATAAAATTACATCAGCTTTAAATAAAAATAAAATAAATGTACGCGATAACTTCTCCAAATCTCGACCCCAATTCTACTACGTGCCTCCAACAATTATCATCTGAAAATATATTGGGGTGAGCGAACAACTGCCCAGTAGGAAATCAAATTCCTATACAATAAATAATGTTCAAAATCACATGCAAGCATTTATATATTCAAAATAATATATAAATCAAATAATACGAACTCCAAATCATCAACCTCAAATATAATCCAACTGTCAATAAAATCAACCATTATATTCCACGACATCAAATAGTATCACCATCAATAATTATCACCTTGCATAAATAAAATCTTAACATATGCTTCAAAATAATCATCATTCACTGTACAAGAATTAAACCCCCTACCTCAAAAATAAGTGAATAAAATAAGTCGAATTAAAACTTCCCATGCTCCGGCCGATGGACCGTCCGGCCACTGCCTCTCTCGGCTTCTCCCTTCCTCTTTCTCCCCTTCTTATTTCTTTCCTTCTCTTCTCTATTTATTTCTTCTCTTCCGTCCTTTCCTCCTTCTCTCTCTCTCTTCATTATTTCTTCTTTTCTTTCTTCTACACCTACCTCCCACCTTTTCTTCTTTTCTTCCTTCTTTTCCTCTGTTCCCACGCCACTTTTCTTCTTTTTTTTCCATTGTCTCTTTTTCTACACCTACCCACCATTTTTTCTTCCTTCTTTAACTTTTCTTCTCTTCTTTTTCTTCTTTCTTCTTTCTTTCTCTCTTTTCACGTGCTCTCTCTTTTTTCCCAATTCTTTTCTTCTTTTGTCTTTCCTTCCTTCACCTCTATATATATATATATATATATCACAAATTAATTATCCTTTTCCATCCAAAGCAATTTAATGCAATGTCTCCTAACATTCAACTAACCTCAACAATATTTAAAATTATCCTCCTGTGTACAATTCCACTAAATATACACGTAAAATAAATTAATAAATATTCAGGGTATTACAGGTAGAGTCCCATTTCGTCAAAAATTCAAAGAGAGATAAATCAGGACGAAATGCTCAGGTGACCGGTTGGACTGGTTGGGTGAACCGGTCACCCGAGAGTGAAGTCAGGTTTCCTCGGTTTTGAGGATTCCTGACCCAGTTTGGACTCCTAACTTCAAACGAACTTAAATTCTTCATTTTAACTCCGATTTGAGTGATTCAAAAGCCAAAATTTCAAGGATTCAATGTAGAATAAGCCTAGAATATTCTCAAACCAAAAATCCCTGACCACAGTCAGGTGGCTAGGTTTTCATGAGGCGATTACTCGAAAAAAGGTCAATTAACCATAGGGTAATGTGGTGAACCAATCCAAAACCTATCAATAAATTAAATTGGCACTTCAATTAGACTCATTTCATCATTCTAAGGTCAATGGAACACTCTGGAACAAATTTGGAAGTCAATTGGAAAATATACGAAGTAAAAGACGAAATTGCCCCTCAAGTCGCAAAAGTTCTAATTAACTATCCAAACCTATCTGGAATTGAACCAAATTTGACACACATATCCAAAATGATCCTAGAAACTAAATGTAAGTAATGGGACTCAACAAAGAGATAAAAATATGCATGCAATGATGATCTATTCTCCTAAGGCTTAAAAGGGCAAAAGTATCCTTTAATGCTTAGGGACTTCTAAATGCTTCTAAACCTAACCAAATGCCATCATGGACTCATGGGGATGAAAATGGGGTGTCTACAGGGGCCAATCAGTCACCCGAGAGCTCCGTGTTGTTTTGTCCTATTTTGAAGTTTTGACGGTTTTGGACTCTTTTACTCTGAATTTCCTTCTTCCAAAAGTGTTCTAAACCTATTGGGATGTGATTTTGAGTTGTCCAACATCTAGGGGATTTAATAATAGCCTTAGATTGGTTTTATGGTGAATTAATCTCAACCATTGGTTCATATGGTTGGTTGGCTATAAATAGAGGCTCATTCATCAGCATAGGGGACTTTGACACTTTATATTCATAAGAGAGTTAGGCAGAACGAATTTGCACACCCATATCACTTGGAGGAGGCTTTCTACTGCAATTTTGAAGAGGAACTAGAAGGCAATCAAGCCCAACAAGAAGGAAGAACGCAACGAAGACCTTTGCTTTGTTGTAAGTATCCTTATTCTCTTTTTATGATTCCTTCTTCTTCTACTCCATTCTCTGCATAGTTATGGCTTAGTATTGAATTAAGAATCACATATACTCTATATTTTAGAGTGTATATGATTCAAATATGATGTAAAAGTATGCTAGTGGAGTAGGAATTGTGAATTGCTTGCTGTTAGATTAGTTTCTCTCTAGGATATGGGGTGCACTTTGCACTGAAATTTTGATGGTTTGTTTAGGCCGTTTTCTCTTCATGGTTCAATTATATGCATAATTTTAAGCATCTTTTGTATAGGACACTTGCTGTGTAAACCTCATCTTCGTAGGTGTATGGGTGATTATTCTTTTCAAGGATAATTATCGTCCTTAGAGGGCGAGGTTGTGCATAGGTGCTTTCTAGAGTGTGTTTAAGTGCGCTGTGAGTTTCTTTGCATTCTTAGGTATATATTTTACGTAGGATATGTGAAGAAATCAGTCATGTGGAGTGGTTTCTACGTAAAATTATCTCCAGATAGTTTTATTTAAGAAAGCTCGCCGTAAAGATGATTATTTCACATTCTTACATAAAGTACTTACCTAAGGCATCATGTTAGATTTTATGTTTTGAATTGTCATATGATATTTTCATCATGATAATTCATATTTAGCATGTTTTTGATAGTTTTGTGCATGATAGGGTGTTTAGAGTATATAGGAACATATTAGGATTTTGTTTTTCTTTTGATTTTTGTTATTTGCATGAGTATTAGGTCATTATATGTATGTTTAGTATTCTGTCCAGATTTGATTTAGGTTTTCTAATGATGATTTGAACATGAATATGGTTTATTTGAGCTTAATAATTGCCTTATAGAATACATGAGGTAATTAATTGGTGTTTTCTCGATGTTTCGGGATAATTTGCATATGGTAAGTGGTTCATGGTAAGTTTTGTATGGATTGTTCTCTTCTCCCCCCTCGGGTTATTGTATTTACTTTGGATTAGAAGTCCTAAGTTTCCAACTCTCTTAAAATTCTGTTTTACTTGGAGTTCTATCTCTTTTAGAATTCTACTTTTCTCAAACTTATTTTTGGGTAAGAATTCTATCTCTTTTCGAATTCTACTTTTCTCAAACTCCTTTTTGGATAAGAGTTCTATCTCTTCTCAAATTCTATCTTTTCTCAAATTCCTTTTTTTTAGAAATTCTTCTTTTTTTTAAACTCTTCTTTTCTTTTAATGGAAACTTAGGGTTTATAGTTCATTGTAAAGGGAGTAACCCCTTCTCAATCGAACTACGTGGACTTTGATCCTTGCATCTTTGTATGTAAGGTACGTAGGCGCTCATTTGATGTTCAAGTCCGCCCTAGGATACTAAGTATCCTAGGTTTTCCTTTCTCTTTTTATTCTTTTTTCCATCACATATTTGCTAGAGGAGTAGGATGGATCCATGCTTATTCATTTATCTGTCACATATGATTGCTAGAGGAGTGGGATGGATCTGTCTCTTATTCTCTATCTCTTTACATGCTTTCCATATTTCTTTTATTTGTTCATGGATGTTTACATGCTTTATGGATGTTTATATGCTTTATGGATGTTCATGGATAGATATGGATGTTTATGGATAATTCTTTGCATATGCATGGTGACTAATTAGGAAGTGATTAAAATAGCCCATATAAATTCAGAGACCCATTTTGGGGCGATGTGGGTGCCTATAGGATGTTTCCTAGAACATTCTCACATTGTAACTTAGTCTCCGAATCCTCTCTTGTTTCGTAAGACTTGCTTTTTCTTCATCGGAGTCATGTGGTTTGTTTTCAAAGGTTTTCTTAAAAAACTGTTTTTATGGTTTTCCTCTTTTCCTAAAAATGAGGTGGCGACTCCTTGTTTGTTTGTTTTTGTGAACCTTTTAAAAACCAGATTTTTATTAATTTAAATTTCTACAAGTCTTTTTAAAATAAGGGTTTCCCTCCCCCCGATCGAAACCCGTGGTTCACACATATTTATCCAAAATAGAAGTAGATATAAGGTTTCTCCTAATGGAAGGTATATAAGCAACATCTATCAAGTCTAACACATATCCAGAGGCTAAAAAAAGTTTCACTACACCAATGTCTTCAACTCTAACCTTCATACCGTTTCCCACGTTTACCACCAACTCTCTTTCACTCGGCTTTCTGTTGCTTCTTAATTCCTGCAGAGAATTGGTAATATAAATGGTTGCACCAGTGTCAAGCCACCAAGTATCAAAGGCACATCAACTAGATTAGATTTAAAGCACACTAATATCAAAAGTGTACCTTTCTTTTCTAGCTAAGCCATAAACTTCCTACAATCTGCCTTCTTGTGCCCAACCACATGACAGAAGTTGCACTTCCATTTGAAACCCTCTGTCTTAGGCCCAAGTGAAGCGCCTGCATTGGCCTGTTGAGAATGCTTCCTAGAATGCTTCTTGTTATATGCCTTATTATTGCTACCACCCTTAGAAAAATTCTTCTTCGAGTTTCCTCCATTATGAGTTACCATAAGAGCACTATAAGATTTTCCTTTCTTCATTGCTTCTTTCTCTTGGGTGACAATAGCAGTCATTTCACTCAAGGTCCACTCTTCTTTCTAAGCGTTATCGGTTGTCTTGAGAGCATCAAATTGAGATGGCAAAGATTCAAGCACTTGCCACACAAGAAAACTATCTGCCAACTCAACTTTCATATCCCTCAACTTATTGAAGAAATCAGTGAGCTTCATGATGTGTTCATGAACTCCACTAGCACCATCATAACTAGTGGTAATAAATAACTTCATGAGAGTTCCCTTTTTTGCCTTGTCAAACTTGGTAAATTTCTTCCCAACAGCATCCAGAAAAGCCTTAGCGTCATCAGTATGGGCTATGCTCTGTCTAATAGACTTGTCAATGGTGTACTTAATGATTATAAGACAAGTCCTATTAGAATGCTCCCAATGCTCATAATAGGACTTAACCTCAGCAGAACTTTCAACAGTAGGTTTAGCAGGTGCCTCAACCCTCAAAACTAAATCTAAATTCATATTTACCAAATTGATAGTGAGAGACTCATACCAATCTCCATAATTGGTCCCTGTTAGTGTCTTGATGGCAGATAATTGGAGAGACAGACCAGGATTGCCAAAAGCTAAGGACATCACAATAACATTTATTATGCATGTAAAAACAAAAACATGCACTCATAAATATCCTCATCACTTATCTAATAACAAGAAATAACATTTTCATCTTAATCGTATGCTAGAGTCCGCAATACACAATGGACTCCTACGCATGATAAAGCAAAACAATTAAATACAATAACTTAAGATGACCCACTATCGACAGGATATAATTGAATCACCAAGTACAATGTACTTAATCATTATCTTTATCGTCCTAAGCATCCTACCAAGTAATGACTCACCGAGAGGGTGAATCCATTTCCCGTATGGATCTTAGTATAATTTTAATTTATGAAATAACAGTCAAGATTTATTTCAAAATTCCCCTAAAAATAAAAAAATAATTTATCATGATTAGTCCTACAATAAGTAGGTACATAATTACTCAAAATTATAGTTTTCAGAATAAGACAATATCTCCCACATTAAACCAAAATGAAAATTATTTAAGGTTCAATAGTACCATAAGGGAGAGTATGCAATACATATAACACATCAATTTCTCAATAGTATCACAAATTTTTTTCTTAACATAAAATTTCAGAGTACACATGGCCAAAGAAAACACTTCTGTTTATTATTTATTTTTATTTTTTTAGTGTGGCTAACAAATAATAATAATAATAATAATAAATAGAACACCACATGGCCGAAATGGCCATACAAGAAAATTGATTACTAAAGGCCCAAAAAACTCTCATAGTATAAGAGGCAAGCCCTTTGTGTATATATATATATATATATATATATATATATATCTATATAGAATTCAACATATCAAGTGGGTCCCAACAACCACCATCAATGAAATTTATTATTATTTCTACCATGGTTTGAAAAAAGGGAATATAGCCTAAACCCAATGCCAACGATTTCATTGTCTTGACAAGGAGTCCTTGTCCTTTGGGAAACATGTAAAGAGATTGCTAAATACAGTGTTAGCTTACAGCGCATAGAAGAACTTTGTCTCCATTACAGTGTCCCGAAAATTCACAAGAACGGAACAAAATAAAATAAATAAATAAAAAATTAGCATGACAGGCAAGCGTTGCCAAAGCGAATTCAATATCATGAATAAATCAATAAAGATTAAGAATTTTAATCTAACACAGCCATAAACAAAAGAGTAGAGCTCTAATACCAATTGTTAGAATCTATTCAACATGATGTTCTCTTTATATTCAAAGCATGTGTAATATATCAGGATATCAAACATACCTCCATGATTTAATGATGATCCTGCCATTGATGCTTTTTAAACTTTGTTGGCATAATAATGATGGCTACAAAAGAGCGTGTGTTTTTTGGGAGAGGAAAGGAACTACTCTCAACCCTAATTCAGCAATAACGTAATAACAACATAATGGGCCAATTGTTATTTATATATAGGATGAGAGTAGGGGCTTTCCCCATGTGTACAATATAGTTGGCTCATCCCATTATGGGCCCAAACAAAATAGGTACAATAAATGACTATGTTAGTCCACATCATAAGATAAATGCAACACTCTTTTCGTTTTTTCTTCTTTGTTTTAAGCAAAGAAATAATAAATAAATAAATAAATAAAAACATAAGCAAAATCCCTAGTAATACACCTTTGTAGGGTTGGTTGAGAGGTCAAGTACTTATGTGTGTTTTCCAAAGGTTATTGTTTTGACTCCTCATCGCTCCTGTTGTTTGTGTGGTTATGTGACATCTCACTTAGGTTGTTAGGGGAATAGTTTGAGCTCAAATTTCGATAAGAATACAGCATAAGATACCCCCAATCATTAATATTAAAAAATAAAAAATAAAAAATCATTACTAATACCAAATAGAACAAATAAAAAAAAAACAAAAAAAAAATCATGTATTATTATAAGGGACAATTCAATCAATTTAGGGTTATAACAATTTCAACAAATGTTCTTACGAAACAAACAAAAAATCACTTTTAGCTTTAACATCACTTTTGAAATACAGTTTCCAAACAGAGACAGATTCTCTTCTGCTTCTCGTAACTTCTAATTCTCTTCTACTTTTATCTAAAAACAAAAGTTACAATTTTCCCAAATAGGACCTTAAACACTACGTATTATTAAAGGGTATTTGTGTTATTTTATTTATTTGTGTCATTTTATTTATTTTGTTAACACCGTTAAGTCTATCATTCTAACAAGGGTTGTTAGTGTAATTTCAGAAATGAGAGAGGGTTTATCTATAATTATCATAAACTAAAGGGGTGTAAGTATAATATACCCTAAATCATTTTTCTTTTGTAAAAACTCCACGTGCATTGCACGTGCGGTTCCCACAACATAGTGAAGTGAACAGATGGTCGGATTTGGATTTGGTGCAGTAGATGCCTTTAACTGCATGGTGCAGTGGGCGTTCGATGGCGGCCACGTGGCGGAGCAGAAAATGGACGGTAGATGGCGCGCTGGGGTGAAAGGCGTCAACAGTTAACAGTGTTTGACGTTAAAGTGCAAAAAAAAAATCACGAAACACTGCGTTTTGTGCTTAAATTTTGGGGCAAAACCAGTGCACCTATCCCATTTCAATTTCATTTCGATCCCTCTCTCTCCTTTCTCCCCTTGCTCCATTCCATTCTCTCTCACCTTCCTCATCCCAGATCTGGGTTTCGTGCACACCATTTCCCCCACCACCGGCGCAGAGGTGCCAGATCCACCCGCCGCTGGCCGTTGCCGCTGGTGCTCTGCCCTAGCTTCCCTCGAAAGCCCCTGCTGCCGCTGCTCCTTCCTTGACGGGTATGTTCTGTATTTTATCTATATATATATATATATATATATATTGTTTTTTTTTTGTTTGTAACCTGTGTAAACTGGTTTTTTTAATGATTGCTAAATTGAATAAAGTAATTTTATTTTTAAAATGCAATGGTTTTATTGCTCTAAAATTTTCAAACTGACTGCATAGTTCTAGAATGTGATGGTGCATATTTCAGTTTTTATTGCTCTAAAATTCCTTTTGATACATATGTTTTTGTTGAATCTTAAGGATACAATGGTGGATTATGGTTATTATGGAATAGCTCAGTATGTAAATTGAATGTTTTGGGTTCTAGTTCTAGATTTATCCATGTTTCTGTATATGATCCTAGTCTTAAATTGAATTGGCAACTAATGTGTGTATGCAGATATGATCCTAGTTTAGTTTGTTGAAGTTAACTAATTTTTTTTAGGGGAAATATCTAAAACCTCCCTTAAAAATAAAATCATATCTAAAAACCCCACTAAATATTTTTCCTATCCATCTAATCCAAAAAAAGAAGAATCATATCTATTAACTTTTCATTTACTGATATTAAAAAAAAAAAAAAAAAAAGGGTGATCTGACTAAAATACCCTTATTTGTCATTAAAATGTTTAATGAAAAATTTCTATTTAACTAAATTTCTACTTTTATTCATTTAGTGTAATTAGAACAAAATTAACTATCATTAATTAATTCTTCTCTAGTGTACACATGGGAGGAGGGGGCGAAGAAAGACAGAAAATGAGAGATTTGGGAAAAGAGGGGGCAAAGGGAAAATTTTGTTAAATATGCATTTTTGTTATTAAACATATTAATGTGAAAGAAGGGTATTTTAGTCGGATCACCCTTTTTTTTTTTGTAACATCAGTAAACAAAAAGTTAACTGGTTGGAGTTAATGGATATGATTATGTTTTATATAGATTAGATGGACATGAAAAATATTTAATGGAGTTTTTAGATATGATTTTATTTTTTAGGGAGGTTTTCGATATTTCCCCCTTTTTTTTTAGTACCCTTGATGTTGAAAATGAAATAAAAAGTTGCGTATGGTCAAAATCTAACCTTATTGACTTTCCATTGGAAATGCTTTGGCTAAGTTTAGGCTTTAACATTATAATTATGTCATAAGAAAAACAAATTGAGGTATGCATGGTGAATCATTGAGATTTTACTTCCTTATATCGTTTAATGAACAAATTCTATGGTTTTGATTTTTTTGGGGGAATTAATTTTCTTTTCCTTTTAAATTTTTTTTCCATTCAGGATTGATGAATAATCTCTATGGACTTGTCAATTGTTGCTATCAAGGATTGATTGTCAAAAGCATGGAATGAAGTGAAAAGAATGATTTTGGTCCCAATTATTTTTATTTGATGCATTTTGGTTTAATGTGTATGCTGAGTATGGATGTAAACTTAATTAATTTATTTTTTTGGTTGTTTTTAATGGGGACTAATTGTTGGTAGATGATTTTTGTTACGATGGATTTTTTATTGGTTTAATGAAATGATGTATAGGATATGTTGTTTTTATTTGTGATTGTGTTGTTTGATGTTGTACAGGCTTAATAAGTCGATAACTTGGGATGACCTGATTATAGAAAAGGTTATGCTATATTTACAAAAATTTTGGTGCCTTAATATATTGTTGTCTACTAAATGAATAGTTAGTAGTTGTTTGATTTTGTATAGATTTAATAAGTCGATAAGTTGGAATGTCCTAATTGTAGGTAGGGTTATGATAAATTTATTTATTTATTTTTGGATTAACATTTTATATTCGGGTCTTGCCATTAGAAATTTATAAATAAAAATCTTCATTTTTCCAAAAAAATTCCATTCAGGTTTGGCCATTTTAATTTGATTTTATTTGGTGTTAACGCAGTTTCATTTTTATTGAATGTACATAATTGGACAAAGGCTTGAACAAAAAACGAAGAATAAAAAACAAGGCAATGGACATGGATGAAAATGGGGTATATTTTGATAATGTTTTAGAGCTTTTTTTGGCATCTTGTTGTGTTTGGTACAATGCTCTTGTTTTAAGGGCTTTATTATAGCTTTCCTAGCCTTGTGCGCAAATCTTATGCATGCATCAAAACAGAAAATGTTTTCATGGGGCTACTCTTTCAATGCATAAGCAAGATTATGATTTCAGCATCTTCTAATTGGTTGAAATCCTAAATGAATTGACCACTAAGGAACCAAATTTTTGCAATTTCAAAGCCTAATGAAAAATGGGAATTTACCCAAGGAACCAAATTTTTTTAGAAAATGGGGCATTATCCCGATTATAACAAGGACATCCTAAGTTATCGACTTATCAAACCTATGCAAAATCAAACTACTCACTATCCTTACCAAACCTATACAAAATCCAACTACTCACTATTCATTCCATAGTCAACAATATATCAAGATACAATTTTTTTTTTAAGAAATTCAAACATAACATGTCTATAATGAAGACCATCCCAAGTTATCGACTTATCAAACTTGTACAAAATCATACTCACTATTCGTTTAGCGACCAACAATATATCAAGATATAATTTTTTTTATAGAAAAAAAAGCATAACCATATCTATAACCAGGATCATTCGAAGTTATCAACTTATCAAGATTGTACAAAATCAAACTACACACTATTCGTTCAGTAGCCAACAAAATATCAATGCAGACAGGTTACAAAAATGATTTTTGTAAGGTTTACATCAATATTCAGTGTACACATTAAATCAAAATGCATCAAATAAAAATCAAATTAACACAAAAATCATTCTTTTGGATTCGTTCCATGCTTTGGCAATCAATCCTTAATAGTAGAAAGGTTATTTGAGCCTTGACCAAGTTGAATCATCAATACTTGCTTGTGTTGTAGTGATAGTAACCTCGTTTATCCACCACAAGAACTGAGTCTTTCTAGTACTTGAAAGCTGTATAATGAAGTAAGAAAAAAACCAAAAAAAACAAAAAACAAAAAAACAAAAACAAAAATGTTACGACGTAAAACAACAACAAAGATTGAAATAAAAAAAATGGAATATATATAAAGTTTATGTAATTAGTTAGAATCATTTAGATGTCCTGTAAAATTAAACTACACTCCATTGTAGGGAGATGCCATTACTAAAAACAATGACATTGAAATCATGACTACTCAAATAATAGAGAATAGATTTTTCTCCATACCTTTAATTAGAATGCTAGAAGTCATGGACTTTTCTCCAATGCTAGAAGTCAATTTCTAGGAACCATTCAAATTTAAAATCCCATGCCAAATAAGAAAATTGTTGAATATAAAAAATGTTGAATATAAACATCCCATGTAGGGAAGAAAATATACAGTTATCACTACTATATAATGGGGTAGGAATAAAATTTTACAAATTGATTTATCAAAAAAAAAAAAAAAAAAGAAAAATCTTACAAATTGCGTAGTATTTTTAATAGCCTCAAGGAATTTTAACCCAAAAAAAAAAAAACACACATCGTCCCTTAACAAAAAAAAAACCCAGTTTACACCAAAAAACAAAAAAAACAAAAACCAGTTTACCCATCCTCCCCTAACAAAAAAACAAACCCAGTTTACAAAAAACAAAAACTTGAAATTTCTATTAAAAAAAAAAAAAAAAAAAGGGGGAACATACCTGGGTTCGTCGAGGAAGGAGCAGCCGCAGCAGGGCGGCAGCAGCGGCGGCGGGTGGCGGGCCAGTGGTGGATGGAAAAACCAGAGCAAGAGTGACCCGTTGAGGCTGCATATATTAACCAGAACTTTTCGCAGCAGGTCTTGATTAGGGATGGCAATTAGGTTACCTTTGAAGAGCCAAATCCGTTTGCTAATGAAGGCGAGGAGGTTGCCTCTGTGGCTTATAGGTATAGGCGGTGGAAGCTCGATGATGAAATGTATCTGGTTGTGCGGTGTGAGGTTCAGAGTGTTGTTGAGGTTAACAAGCAGAGGTCATTTTAAACACTGAATGCACTTAATGAATTCGATCCGAAATACTCAGGTGTTGATTGGAGGCAGAAGTTGGAGACTCAGAGGGGTGCTGTTTTGGCCACAGAACTTAAGAACAACGCGAATAAGTTAGCTAAGTGGACTGCTCAAGCGCTGTTGGCCAGCGCGGATTTGATGAAATTGGGTTATGTTTCGAGTGTTCATCCTCGTGATCATTTCAACCATGTGATACTGGCTGTTGTTGGGTATAAGCCGAGGGAGTTTGCAGCGCAAATTAATCTGAACACTTCTAATATGTGGGGGATTTTCAAGTCAATTGTGGACCTTTGCATGAAATTGAATGAGGGGAAGTATGTGCTCGTGAAGGATCCGTCTAAGCCGCAAGTGAGGATTTATGAGGTTCCTGCGGATGCATTCGAGAATGATTATATGGAGGAACCATTGCCAGAGGATGATCAAGTTAAGCCGCCTGCGGAGGATGCAAGTGGTGGGGAGGCAAGTGCAGTTCCCACTGATGTTGAACAGAAGGAGGCTACTGCTGAGGCTTAAAGGTTAATTGTTTTTAATCCTGAGTAACTCAGTGGTATGTCTATTTTTTGTTTTTCAGGATGCCCTTATGCGTCTGTGTTATGGATTATCTTGCTTGTTTATTAATGCTTAATGTATTGAAATGTGCAATTCAAGATACTGTGTTTTTCTTCTTGTTTCTTCATGGCTCTGTTTGGTCATTTATGAGATTTTTTGTGGTGGAAGCAATTACGCTGTAAGATTCATATAGAAGTTAAAAGGTACTTGTTTATGTTTATCTCCCATATGGTGACAATCCTGACATTGGCTTGGAAGATGATATTTGTGGAATTTTGGTGTGAATTTTCGGTAATTGTATTGTGAATGATAGGAATAGTCCCCTCATTCTTTGATATTTTTTCTTGTAAGTCTTACTTTGATATTTTGATTGATTGTCATGATATTCCTGTTTTTTCTCCTCATTCTTTGATTTGGAAGTCACATGCTGCTCTTAAGGTCAGATTTTTTGCTTGGTTGGTGGTTCTTAGGAGAGTTAATACCAATGTGATGCTTCAAAGGAGAAGGCCTTTTTTTTATCTTTATCCCCTGAGTGGTGCATTATGTGCAAAGGAGATTCAGAAAATATTGATCATCTTTTCCTTCATTGTCCTGTGGCCAGGAAGTTGTGGTGCCGGCTGTTTTTGCTTGGTGGTGAGGAGTGGATTATGCCGGGTTGTGTAGAGAGCTGGTTTACCATCCATTTTTGGGGTTTTGGTAGAGGCAAGAAGGCAGCAGTCTTGTGGAAATGTGCCTTCTTGGCAGTTTTTTGGGTCCTTTGGAATGAAAGAAATTCTAGGATTTTTGAAGATAAGGAATCATCTTCAGCTGATCTTTGGGATAAAATCCATTTTTTGGCTGCTTTTTGGGCTCATTCTTCCAAGGAGTTTAGGGAGATTCCTTTGTTTGTTTTGAATTCGGATTGGAGGGCTGTATGCTGTTAGGCATTTTGTTCTTTCTTTCTTCTTTCTGTTTTCTTTGTTTTCTCTGTATTTCTGTTTTGTTCTTTGTTTTTGTTTCTTGGTGGACTGCTGGTCCTCCTTTACTCTTTTTCTATTAATAAAATTCTCTTTGTTGTGGTTCAAAAATAAAAAAATAAAAAAATAGTCCCCTCATTTTCCATATACATTTTTGGTGAAAAAAAATTCACAAAACATTCATTTTCAATGAGACATGAACATTTGAGGTTTTAATGGCTAATTGTATGCTTCAAAATTTTAATTCATTTTCTTATATATATCTGTAAAATACTGGGCATCCAATACTTGGTGGGATTGGTAGTGAGCCAAAGGTTAGAGAAAGGCTTGGGAGTGTTGTTGTAGAAATACCTTGGGTATGGTGGGCCTTCAAAGCTGTATAGTGGGGAGACTTAAATAGTCACGTAGGGAAGAATAGTGGAGGATACAAAAGGGTTCATGGGAGATATGGGTTTGGAGAGAGAAATGAGGAAGGAGTACCATCTTTGAATTTGCTATGGCTATTGATCTTGTAATTGCTAACACTTGCTCTAAAAGGAGAAATCAACTTCTAATGATATTTAAAATTGTATATAATGTCAATCAAATGGACTTTTTTCTCACTAAGAAGATGGATTGAGGAGTTTGTAAGGTTTGTAAAGTAATACACAAAAAGTCTTACCACACTACATAGACTAGTGGTTTTAGATGAATGTCTTAGGAGATTGAAGAGGAAGAATAGGAAAATATAAACTCAAGAACTAGATAGTGGAATTTAAAAGGATAAAAGTGAATTATGCTTAAAGATAAAATATTAAAGAAGGAAAATGGAATTTAGATGAATAGACCAACACTATGTGGAGTGAAATGGCTGGTTGTGTTATAAGAGTCGCAAAAGTAGTTCTCAGAGGATCTAAGGGAATGGATTAAAATCTTAGGCAAAATGAGCATGTTATAATACTTTGTATAAGGGAAGGAACAAGAAAAGTTTCGAAATGTTTAAATTAGCTAAATAGAAGCTAAGAAGGAGTAAGTGAAGCCAATCTCAAGGTGTATGATGATCTGTACCATAAATTAGGCACAAAGGACGGATAGAAAGATGCATATAAGCTTGGTAGGATAAGGGAAAAGAAAGGTAGAGATTTAAACCATGTTAAGTGCATTAAAGGGGAGGACCAGAGAGTTTTAGTAAAAGATGTTGAGAAATTCCAAATAAGATGGCCAATAGGATTGAGAAGGTGCAAAGAGATTTCTTATGGTAAGGAAATGATGGAGGGAAGGAAGAGCACTAAGTTAGTTGGGAGGTGGTTTCTCATCTTAAGCATAAAGGAGGTCTCAGGGTCGGTAATGTGGGTCCAAGAATGAGGGCTTACAGGTAAGTAGTTGTGGAGATTTCCTATGGAACAAAGTTCCTTGTGGCATTCTGTGATCAAGAGCAAATACAATATTCAAGATAATGGGTGGGAGTCCTACGTCGCTGTGAGATATAATTATCATTGTCCTTGGAAGTTTATATCACAGGAGCTTCATCGTTTTTGGAGCCATATTAAACTCGTTGTTTATAATGGGGCTCACAGGTGCTTTTGGGAGGACATATGGTTGGGATCTTGTCCCTTTTTTGAGTCGTTCCCTAGTTTATATCATCTTTTCATTGCTGATTTAATCGAGTCTGGTTTTATAAGTTGGAATTCCAACTTTTTCGTAATCTTAATGATAGAGAATCTGCAGAGTCAGCTTCTCTTTTGTCATCTATTTAGAACATTGTCTTTGATTATTGTAGTTCTAATAGAAGAAGTTGGACTTGTCATCCTTACTTATTTTCTTGAAAATATTTTGCAATGCTTTACTTGAAGATTTGTTGGTTCTTGATTTCCTCCTTGCTAGGCTGATTTGGATAGCAAAGCTTCCTCCTACATCAATGTTTTGGCTTGGTCAGGTGCTCATAATAGAAATAACACTAATGATAGGGTTCATAAGTGAAGATCCCTGTTTTGAACCTCAATGGTGTGTGATGTGCAAAAAAGGGACAAGTCATTGACCATCTCCTTTTCCATTGTGAGAAGGCCATTGATCTGTGGCGGAGGCTTTTTGATAAAATGCGTATAGCTTGGGTGACTCCCAGTCATGCATAATATGTTAGAAGTTCCTTTTCAGGGTCTTGGTAGGAGCAAAAAGGCTAAATCTTTGGGGAATGGTGCTCTTTTAGTAGTGTCTTGGGTTATTTGGATAGAAAGAAATGCTTAGATATTTGAGGAGGAGGAGAGGAAAGTCTTATGGGATAGAGCGCTTTCTTGCTTCCTTTTGGGCTTCAGTTGATAAGCCTTTTGATGGAATTCCTTTGTCTTTTTATCATTAGGAGCTTGAAAGAGATTTGTGACTATGAGTGGTGAAAGAGGAATATTGGGAGGTCGCTTTAATCCTCCATGATGTAGTTTTGGTGCTTTTGGGTGATTCTAGTGGATGTATAGGGTGGTTTTCTTTTTGGATTTAAGGATGTTTTACAGGTTTGCATAGAGATCAGGTTTTATTTATTTTTTTGGGTTACAGAATGAGGGTACAGGTTTTATGGTGGGTTTGTTTGTTTATCCAAAGCCCTGTTTTTTTTTTTTTAATATATGAATGGGCTCTGTGAGTCCTACACTTTCCTTTTCTCACTCTTATTTTATACAATCTGTTTCTTAGAAAAAAATGTTGTAGAAGTAGTTTGGTTTAATTGCTCATTCAACTTAGAAATTTATGCCTTACCAGATTTCTTTTCGCCTCCGTTTGTGATATTTCAAGTTGAGATCATTTCCATGACTCCCCAAGTAATTGGGATATAAGGCTTTATTGAGCTGAGACTGTTTCCATAAATGGGCCTTTTTTTTTCTCTTACCCCCTGTATACAGGTTTTTTATATATTATTAAGTTACTTCATCAAAAAAAAAAAAAAAAAAGAAAAGAAAAAGTAAATGGGCCTTTTAAAGAGGATTCATGTCTCTGTGTGTGTGTTTGACAATCTTTGAGTCTGGAAGGCTTCCAGGGAGGAATTTACATCTATTAATAAAAAATTTTGAGAGTTCAATGAGTAGAAGGCCTTCATGAATTAATTACTGAAGAATTTTCCAAATTCGTGCAGTTCCCTTTTGTGGAATAGAAAAAATATTTGTAGGAATGAAAATCTTCTTATCTCACTCCATAATAGCTTTATGCTGTGAGGATTATGGAGGTGCATGTTTGTTGCATGAATTATGATGGTCAAATGATGAACCATGTGAAAATGATAACTTTCCTATTCATTTTTCACAAAGAAGTCTTTGTTTTTCTTAACCAGTATATAACTTGATCTCATGATTTCAAGAAATCACTCCACATTTAAAAAATAAAATAAAATAAATAGAACAATAGCTACTTTAGTAGATTTGACATGGACTCCATTTTTATTTTTCACATGAGGAATGGTAGACTGAGTTGTTTTTTGGGATAATGCATGCATGATTTATAACTTGTTTTTCTTTCTTTTTGTTAATTGACATGTTAATCTTAAATTTCCGTGATGGCAAATAATTGACTAGGTAGCAGTGGAGGGGAGGCACGATGGAAATCTCAAGGTCCCTGTTGAAGACTGCAATTTTCTTATGGTGGTAAAATTTTGCTTTTTAATCTTGGTTATGAGAACATGTTCCTTTCTGGTCCTTTCAGCATTGTCTGTAGTTGAAGGGGGTTTAATATTTAGAATGTGATGATTGAGAGCTTTTAATATTACATTCCATTAAAAAATAATTTAGAATTTGCAAGGATATATTGTTTCTCAGATGATGATTGCTCTCTTTTTCTCCTTATTTGTAATGTTTTTACTTTATGACATAGGAACTCCAGGTTCTTCTTTAAGCGGCTTGATTTTACTCATATATCCATACCAAAGACAGCTTTTGCTTATTACAATTTTAGGGAATTTTCTTGCCCTATTGTTGAGTATGTTGGATATATTTTTAGATATTGTCAATTTTTCAAAAGGTGTCATAAGAGTGTTTCTCGGTGTTCTTGTAGCCAGGTCAGATACGCAAAAACCAGACAAGTTTTAGGTCCATGAGTTGGATCTTGACCATAATTTGTCTCTCATATATGTGTTGTTTGTGTGCGTTCTTCTTTTTGTTTTTTGGGTGGTGGTGGTGGTTGTTGGGTTGGGGGTCAAAGGACATAATTCGCATACAAATTTTTTCGTTATTCTTAGATTGTAGGATCTTGTAAAATCCAATGGTCTTATTTGGGTTGGGTTGGGAGTTTGTTTGTTTGGGTTGGGTTGTGGGTCAAAGGACGCAATTCTCATACACGATTTTTTACATGATTCTTAATTTCTTACATTGTAGGATCTTGTAAAATCCAATGGTCTTACTTAGGTTGGGTTGGGCTGTGTTAGTTTGTTTGGGTTGGATTGTGGGTCAAAGGACGCACTTCTTATACACAATTTTTCATTTTATGTTAATTCTTAGATTGTAGGATCTTGTAAAATTCAATGGTCTTGTTATTATTTTAGTTATTTTTCCACTCACCTTTTTAAGACAAATGGATTTCTAGGATCTGATGGGCTGTGTCTTACCCTACGAGGCCTAAAACAACCAACAAACATCCCCTAGACATCATCCCACAGAAAACCAGCAAACGACTAGACCCAGACAATCAGCATTTGCAGGTGTTTTTGGGTGGTCTCTGTTTGCTTCTGTAAACAGTAGTCCATATGGGTTGTGTTGTATAGATCATCTGCAGCCTGTAACATCGAAGTTTGTTGAATATACAGCTCACTCTGCCGAGAAAGCAAACTGGTCCAGTGTGTGGCCTTCTCAGAGTTCGTTTTGGGCAATTTTTTTTTTTTTTTTTTTTTTTTTTTTTTGCCTGTTAAATCATGTGCTGCCTCGATCTTTTTCCATATTTTTGATCCATGTTCTTTTTTTACCTCTCTCTTGTTCTTGTGGTACTTTCATCTTGAGCCCTATCTCTTGCTTTTTATTGGATGAAGCTGCATGCTCTGATTTTATCTTCTGCTAGTACAACTTCTAACTTCTCGCGGATGCTTTTATTTTAAATTTTTATAGCCACATATTTTCTATATAAATACAGACAAAAAGCATTTGTGGATGGAGTTGTCATGTTAGCACCATGCCATCAAAATGCTTTTTTTTTTTTTTTTTTTTTTTTTCCAAATATATTGTGCTAACATGACAACAGGATGTTAACTTTCATGTATAAAAATAAAAAATAAAAAATTGTTTAGGAAGAGTAGCATTTTTTAAAAATGTATGTGGACATACTACTAGATGCACCAACTCTTGTTTAGGAAGAGTAGCATTTTTTTTTAAATGATGCACACACACACACACACACACACAGAGAAGGGCATGTTATCATTGGTATTATATATAGTTGTCACTCAATGGGCAGGAAATAAGCTGTTATCCATTTAGGTTTGCTTTGGGATTTCTTTCTAGTTGCTGATAGATCTTTATTTTCGTCTGGACAATATCTTGCACCAACTATTTGGAGGCAGAAAAATTCGTTTTGGACAATTTTTTTTTTCCCTGTTAAATCATGTGCTGCCTCTATCTTTTTCCATATTTTTGATCCATGTTCTTTTTTTACCTCTCTCTTGTTCTTGTGGTACTTTCATCTTGAGCCCTATCTCTTGCGTTTTATTGTATGAAGCTGCATGCTCTGATTTTATCTTCTGCTTGTACAACCTCTAACTTCTCGCGGATGCTTTTATTTTAAATTTTTATAGCCACATATTTTCTATGTAAATACAGACAAAAAGCATTTGTGGATGGAGTTGTCATGTTAGCACCATGCCTTCAAAATGCCTTTTTAAAAAAAAAAAAATATATTTAGTGCTAACATGACAACAGGATGTTAACTTTCATGTATAAAAATAAAAAATTGTTTAGGAAGAGTAGCATTTTTTTAAAATGTATGTGGACATATTACTAGATGCACCAACTCTTATTTTACTGTCTGCCCCAACTCTCTCATTAGGAGTCGGGTAACACATACTTATATTCATTTCTTGTTCCTCGGATAATTGGATGTATGGAATTATTGATACAAGAACCCACAAAAAGGAAAAAGTAGGAAAAAAGTAGGAAAAAAAGGAAAGAAAGAAAGAGAGGAGATGCTGGCATTAATGCTCACATTCTTTCTGTGTGTATGTCCCCATACTCATTAATTTTTTGTTGAGACTGGCAAGTGGGATCATCCTACCATGAATAGAGAGGATAGCTCAGCTGGGTGTATGTCTCCATATCCTAAAAGCTTGAGAGGGCTAAAGATGATGTCACACTGCTATCCCACCACCTTTTTTTTCTTTTTTGTTTTGATAATCAACCATCCCATCGCATTAATTATACATTTAGCAAGTTTCAACTGCATGATATGGGCTTTATGCTCTTGCTCTTGTTACTGTGATATATGTTTCCTACTAGGCTGTCATTTGCTTATGGCACAACCATGTAACTCTTATCACCCCTGGAAAAAGTATCCCTGGACATTTATTATATTACCCACTAGTAGACAGTATGGATGCATTGAAGGACAACAGTAAAGGCATTCACTCAAATTGAATGAAGGCCCATCTAGGAGCAGTGCACCTTGTTTCAGCTAGCTTTTTTGGTTTTTGGTTGCTAAGGCAATGAATATCTCTCTTTGCCACAGAGCATTTTCTTTACTAGTTACACAACCCATTAAAAGTAGGTATACATCTGTGAAAATCTCTTGATTGATGACAGTAGGGAAATGATGTTAGCACTCCAAAATGCAAATGCTGAAGTTGTTAAATTAGGGTCCATTTGGATGTCTTATGGAAATTAAGTTATTTCTTTGTTTAAAGTGTGAAATTTTTGTGATCATATCCATCATTGTGAATGGGATCCTTCAAGAAAATGCATTCATCATCACAGATGATAGAAAAAAAAAAGGGAATCTAAAATTTAAGGTGTCTTGTGAATTTCTAACTTTGATCATCTACCGTCTTTTATGTCTATCTCCTCAACTTGGTTTGATGACCCCATTTACGATGTTAAACTTTTCTTCATTATCAACTTTCTTCAATTTAACTATGATATAATGAAGTATGGGATCTCTCTCTCTCTCTCAAATCTGGCTGCTTTTCTTTTAATAAACTTCATCTCAATGCTTTATCATGTCATTTATAAAGGCTCCTTTTCTTTTAAAAATTGTTGTACATTCTTTGAATTTGAACACAACTTGGTTTGAATTTGAACACTTCTTTTGCTAGGTTATATTGATAAAGTTTTAGGAGAACTCTGTTCTTTACCAAATTACAGATGCTTAAATTTGCTGAATGAATTAGGGTTTATTTGGATGTCCTATGGAAATTAAATTATTTCTTTGCATTAACATAAGGTTTTATAAACAAATTCATCATTGTGAATGGAATCCTTCAAGAAAACAGAGTCATCAATACAGATGATAGAAAAATGAGTTCTGAAAACAAAGGTATTTTATGAATTCCTAAGTTTGATCATCTACCATCAAATTATGGCTATCGTCCCAACTAGAATTGATGGCCCCATTCAAAGATGTTGACCTTATGCCATCAATATTATGTAATATGTGAATGTTACCATTTAATTTCTATGAGAAGACCAAACGAACCCTTACACTTTTGTTTGAGTTTTAATATTATAATTATTTTTTACTTTAATCCATCCACATCATATTTGGAGTTGGTAGTGTAACCTAAACTTGTTCAAATTAATACAACCTTAAGTACCAACTAAACCAGGCTAAAGTCTGCCTTAAAATGGTGTGATATCTTTGGATAGTTGTCTTTGTCAATTTCCTATTTGACTTGTTCTGATGATAGAGTAAATCAAAAATAAAAAAATAAAGAATGGGCGACACATGTAGAGGTTTCATTGGATGGTGTTGTTTGTACAATGTCAACTTGGACAATTTTAGAGGAGGCCACTAAGCTGGACTAGGCTGGGCTCGCTACGTTTAAGCCCGAGGGTAACCCGAAAAGGCCAGCCATGTAAACAGTTTCTCAGAAAAAACGACATTTGGTTTAATGGTTACCCCTTTTCCAGGTGTAAATCCATTTCAAAACATCTGGGGGACAGCCTTTATTCGCTAATTTCTTTATTTTTTTATTTTATTTTGGTTTTTCTCTTTATTATTATTAGTTTTTTGGTATCAAATTAGAAACATAATATATAATCATTCTGTAGTCACCGTTCAATTATATAATTGTTAGTAAGATGAAGACAAGTGCCCCTATAAGGATTCAAATCAAACCGTAAAATGCTATACTTACGCACTTTACCACCCGATGAACAATATATTTGAGAGATTGATTTTCAAATGTCCATCTCTCTCTCTCTCTCTCTCAAAAGCTTGCAGACCTCTTTTTTCCTTTATTTGGCAGTTCTCCTTTTGAACCTGTCAGACTTGTCTTGATTTGGTTTGGAAACTTTGTCGATTGAAAGTTACCTCTTACCTATTCAGAAGTTCAAAACGATGGGAATTAGTGACCCTTTTCTAAGAAGCCAACACATAATAATAGTTTCATTCTAGGTTTTAATTTCTTTGTCTCCAACCTTCTACTAAAATATATATAGAGATATATTTCTTTCGTTCCAATTTGTTTGTCTATAATTTTCATTTGGGAATGTTTTAAAATATTTACCCATTTTTAAAAGTCAAAGCAATTAATTATTTGTTTTCCCCTCGAGGTCATCCCATAGATTTTGTCCTCTAATTGTCTGGTGCCTAGGAGTTTAATCAATCGGATGCATAAGCAACTCAGAATCTATTGATATGGAATATATATTGTGATTTTTTATTTTTTTTTTACATGAACAAAAATTTTTTTTAGTTCAGCTTGGGATGTGCTAGCTCCAACCCAATGCTATTTACAATTTAGCATTTTAAAAAAGAAATTATTGTTTATGTTTTTCAAATTTAATTCGTTTTCACTTTTCCATCTTATAATTTAATGGTAAGTTGAAATCCTGTAATCTAAAAATTACATTTTACCTCTTCAATTTTATGGCCTCTAGATGGCTTTAAGCCTTTAAGGTAGTAATTACCTTGGTTATTTAAATTCAAACCAATTGAGATCATCTTAAGAAATGGCGATGGGATGGTTTTGTCCAAGACCCCATGCTACCCGCCACTATTAGGATGGAGTTAGGACATTAATTAGCGGGATGCGATGGGTTTGCAATTTTCTTTTGAAAACCCGTCTCTATGAGATACCTGAATATTACTTTTATACCCCAACTGAATAATGATAATACAATTATGCCATTCGCTATATAAAGAATGTTAATGACTAAACCTTTATCCCCATTGACACAAAGTAATAAATGTAAGAGGCTAAGAGAAATGAATTATTTGAATGCATATATTAGTTAAAAAATTATTATCATCTATTTGAATATATACATATGTTAGTCAAATGATTTAATTGTAACTAAAGGAGTTAGTTCAATTGGTAGGAGGAGAACCTCTCTATTTTACCAACCTGAGTTCGATTCTTCTGGAGATCAACTGGAAAGGGATTTAGTCGAGGTGCACGTAAGTTGGCCCGGGTACCCTGATCTTTAAACCAAAAGAAAAAAAAAATGATTTAATTGTGATTTGGATGAATTAAGTTTTCTAAAAAAAATTGTGATACATATGGAAAATGATTTACTTAGGAAAGAAATATGTGAATAAAAATAATAGATTTTTTTGTTCTACATTTTTAGAGAAATTCTTTGTTATGGGGGCGTAACAGGTGCTTCTCCTTTGCCATATCTTGTTTCATCTCATTATATTAAACACACATAAATGGGACAAGCCAGGACAAGAAAGGAGTAAATCCGATATGGAATTAAGACGAGATAATTTTGACTAGATTCGAGTCTCCATCCCCAAAAATGCCCCCAAAAAATGCTCCGAGGTTGTCGCTTGTCATCCTATCCAGTACATCGATATTTTGGAGTCGCCCAAAAGATCATCAACAGTAAGATATATCTAACAAACAAGGGTCATTGGCCAATTATTGCAACAAATGAAGGACAACCACTAGCCCAAAGCACACTCAAGGGCAGGAACATATATCAACAACGAGAAACATCATCCTGTAAGATATACCCCACTGTCCCCCTCGCAATACCAGCCAGCTTGTGAATCAAAATTTGGAAAGCAAAGATTTAATTAGTGTCTGATCCTCTTCTTCAGAATAGACCACAAATTCCTAAGTAACATGGCCCGCTCAGTCCCCATAGTGAGACTGGTCATTTTCAACATCCCCCCCCCCTTCTTTTCTCTCTCTCTCTCTCTCTCTCTCTCTAGAAACCCTAACCATTCCTGGGCCTCGCAATAGGATCCAAAGCTAGTTTAGAAAGAGGCACCTTTTGCTCACTGTTTTTTATATAGTGTTATTTACGTTTCTTTCAGTCTGATATTGGAAAAGGACATACGTATCAGACCTTTTTTGGTATGTGAATGCAATTAGTGTTTCTAATAGTGATTTGCTGCTTCATTATTGTTTTGCATGCCTAAACTTTGAAAGGGTTTACTTATCAATAGATTTCCATCTTTTACCTACCAAAAAAATTTGAAAGGGTTAATTTTGAAACATCTTGGAAGATGTCCATTGACCCTCGTCAACCACGTGTCGCATGCGTGCCGCGTGGGTTTAAAATCAACCAATGAATGCATGGCAATGGAAAAGGTTAAGGAGCCAAGTTTTACTTTAATCTAAATTTGAACATTAAACTCGAACCAAATATCAATACAGAATTCATAGCCCCCCCCCCCCCCCCCCCCCCCCCCCCCCCCCCAAAAAAAAAAAGAAAAAGGAAAAAAAGACTATGACTATGACTATGACTATCAATACAGAAAGGAAAACATAAAATCCACGCAGGCCTGGCCCCCTAGTTTACTCTTGTCAATATCACCACACATATATTCACAATGCAAGTCTATAATAAGATAATTTTGATCCCTTAATTTAGTTTCAGTCATTATTATTGTTGTTCTTGTTCTTGTTCTTGTTCTGGTATCGTTATTATTAATATTTTTATTATGTAAATAAGTTTCAATCCTACTATGAAACCCTCGGTGATTTTTGTTTCTTACAACAAAGTAGCTGTTGTTTCTTACGAAAGAATTGTTTAATTTCTAGTTGGGCATTTGAAAATTCACTGAAATTGATTGAACGAGCCCGTGTTTTACATAAGATTCGAAATAAGTTCAATTCATTGTGTTTTTTCTCAAGAGATAAATAAACTTAATTATAGTAGACAGTTTCCCATTATTTTTCTTTTCTCTTCATAGGTAAGCTGGTGAAGAAATATATCTAACCGACATGGATTTGCAGCTCAGTTTCTATATTGAAGTTTCACATGTTATAAAATGACTAGGCCGGTTATAAGTTTTTGGAGCCAAGAACTATATTTTCTTTGGGGGAAATCTTTTGAAGTATATTTATTAATTACGAGATAATTTAAACAAGGGGTAATTAAATACATGGACCACCAAAGATTATTGTCCCATATTATACGCGTGGAACACGAAATCAAAAGAAAATGTCCAAATTTATGTTACGTGTTCTATCGTTTTCATCTTAATTAAATTTAAATCCAAAGTGGATACACATCCAAATCCAAAATAAAAAATAAAATAAAAAAGTCAATATTTCCACACTAAATGTGCCAATAGACCAATGTTTAAACTTGATTTTTCTTTAATGAATTAATGTTTAAGGTTGTTGCAGCCGAAATTTAAACAGTAGTATTTTCATGATTTCCTCGAAATCGAACGGTCAAAGATAATCCATGTACGGCTCTAAAATAGAGGAAGTCCTTATGAAGAATGAATTCATCTTCTGCTCTTAGGCTTCTACAAACTTATTGATGGAGAACAACCCTAGTTCATCTAGAACGGATCGAAAGACCGTTGAGAGAAATAGGCCGGAGAAATCAAATGAAGGACCTTTATTCATGGCTCAATTCTCTTGTACCCCATCAAAGCTCAAGGGTCTCTCTCTCTTTCTCTCTCGATCACTCTCTCTTTCAACAAATTGTTCGCATTAAAAGTGGTAATCCTAGGTTGATGGATTTTGCGGGCATGCCAGGGCCAAGTTTAGCCCGAAGTTGTGCGTTCAATACCCCTTACGAATTGTGGTTGAAATGTCAGGCGATTGTATGAGAAAAAGGAGTGATTTCCTCGAGATTCAGGCGTAAATGACAACAAAGAAACAAGAAAACATGTAAGTATTAAGCTGAAATAACAAGAGTTGAATACACATTACCAAACATAGTTTGAAAATGTCCACAAATGCTCGAACTCCAAACACGAACAAAGAACAAATAAACACGAAATTGTTTGCTAGATTGAAAGGAAACTGTTTGCTGTAAAAAGTTTGAAAGTTGATCTAATTTAAAACTATTCCTATGATTGAGAGATCCTAAAAAAAATTGTTGGTTGTGGAACCTCCCCTTAATCTTCATTTCTGCCCTTTATACACGCCTGGTCTTCTTCAAACCGAATGGAAGTTCCACTGCTCCTAACTGCTACGGCAGTTTTCTTCTTACAACTGCTTCAGACTTTGTTCCAGATTGCAGAAAATTCAGCCTCCTTTGCCCATGTCTGCAACTCCTTCTATCTCCACTTCAAACCCACGTTTGCAGTTATCGCCCATAACTTCCTCAACTGCCCTCACCTCTCTCTTCTCCACGCGTGAACCAGCCCCTGTTTTCCAGCCCATATGCTCTGTTTTTTCCCCCACGTTTTGCAACAGTAGTTGCAAAGCCACATGTGCACCTCTCTTGCCATTTGTCACTCATTTACAGGCCATACATCCAAGTCAACAAAAACCCAGCTGCCAGCCACGTGGACCAATCCCATGGTCTACTGCCAAATTCAAATTTTAACGGAAACACTTTGCCCCCTTTTATCTCTATTTTGAAACCCTACAAGATTAGAGATAAAAATCCCTGGGATTCCCACCTATCTGAGGAGTAATTAACCCCTAACCAACCACCAGACTCCTTATTCAATACGGCCTTCAATTATCTTACGTTTCCCATAAGCATCATACCACCGTCACTCACCTTTTCTACCGTCTTCTTCCAAAACCTAAACCCTCACACCATTCACGCTAGAGAACTAGAACAGCCATGGCTAAGACCAACTCTCCTTCAGCCTCCAAATCCACCAAGACTTCGAAATCCAGCAAAGGTGTGCAGAGCAAGGAAGCGCTTAGCCCAGCCATCTCCATTGTTGCAAATCTACCCAAAAAGAGCATCTCTATTGAGGTAATTTTTCCCTCCAACTCTATAGGCCCATGCTTGCTGCAAAATACCTTTCCCTCCACCTTAGAGCCATACTTTCCTTTGGTTCACCAAGAATCTCTAATGATGAATGCTCCGTCCTTGAACTGGAAACTTGGATGAAGGATAAATTTAATCGCTCATGGCCTACGGCCACTGAGAATTGGATCGGCTGGATGGACTTCCTTGAACCCTCCTATGGCCATGTATGGAAATTTGTGGGGATTTTCAACTTTCTGCAACTCTGTAGACACACATTGGCCATGGATAAACGCCTTCTGGCCACTGCTTTTTGCTTTTGGTCTTCAACTTCCAACGCCTTCTTCTTCCCATGTGGACCCATGACTCCCACCGTCTTTGACATCTGCTCTTTGACTGGCCTTCCTTGTACTGGAGACATTCCCAGTGCAGCTTACTCCCCTGATTCCCCCATCAAATTCAAAGAAAAAGCCGCTTCTGTGGCCTGGGATAGCTACATAAATATTGAACATGATGAAATAAAACCGGTCAGTGATCAAGAACACTGTGCTTTTCTTCTGATGTGGCTTTGTAGGTTTGTGACTTGTTGTTCCTCAGGGTCAGATGACACAAGAATATCATAAGATTGCTGTAGCTCTTGCTTCAGGCCGTAAATTGGCCTTAGCCCCTTTTCTTCTTTCCCATCTTTACAGAGGACTTTATGAAGTAACCAAAGACAATTTAAAGATCGTTGGAGGCCCCTTTTGGATCCTCCAACTCTGGTTATATGAATACTTTCCTGAAAAATTTACCTTTTCTTCCAAAAAGAAAAATCTGAACTGCTATGGAGAAAAATGGATGCAGCAAACCATCCTCTGTTCTTCCTTTCAGGAATACTTTTCTTTCTTTTGTGGCCTTTCCATTTACAGATTAGAAAACCTCTTTTTCCCTTTTGGTAGCCGTAGATTCGGCCCAGATTGGTATACCACTGAAATGGCCTTACAAGAAGAAGTCAGTGACCAACAGAAAGAAATATGGGGCTCTTACTTGATTGTGAGGGACCTGCATTTTGCTGGGAACTTTGAGAATAGGTTTTTGAAGTGTGGGGTTGAGATATACAGCCCAAACCTGGTCTGCAGACAGTTTGGATTCACCCAGCATCTCCCCATTCCCTCTCAAATTTTTTCCACAAACTATCCCCCCACGGAAAGGAAATTGATCAAGAAACCCGAAGACCTGGCCAAGATGGATTCGACCTATTTGCAGAGAATCACCACCCTGAAATTGGAGCTCGTTAATACCCCTGTTGCCACTGCCTACTTCAAAAGTTGGTGGTCCAAGTGCTACTCTGCTATGATGATTGACACCAAGGAAGACTGTTTGAAAAGGCTTTCCCCTCCTCCTACTATGAAGGCCAGAAAGCTTGGCACTCAATCTCAGGCCAAGGCCTCCCAAAAAGCTGATAAGAAAGGTACTTTCTATAAACACCTTAGGGAAATTAAAAGGTTTGAAAAGTTTTTCAAAATAAAATGGAACCCACAAGACCCAAAAAATGTCATGGCCAAAAAGATAGCCACAACCATATTTGAGATGATACAAAAATCACAATCAGCCTGTTTTTCAAACCAAGCCCACTCTAACAAATTAAGAAATAGGCGGCCTATAAACCCAACTAAATACCTCAAACCATTTGAGAAAAGAATCCCTGCCATACCCACTGCATCCTTTGCTGTTCCTGATCCATTGAAGCCTCCAAGACAAAGAAATGGAGTTAAATTCTCTGGATTCTAATCCACTGCCCATGACATTGAGCCCAACAAAGAAACTATTCGCATTATCCCTGGCCAACCAATACTCATAGGTATAATTTTCTGCTACTTCTTTTCCTCTCTTATATCAGTGGCCTAATTTCTATTTCGTATAGTAACTGCTCCCACTCAGACTCCTGGTAAGACTTTGTCTGGCCAAGGTGAAGCCGCAGAAGATTCTTCGGAAAGCTCTGTACTTGCTCTTCCCCCAGAACAAGACAAGCCACCCAAGCCAAAGGCAACCAAAACCGTTCCTGCCAAAAGGCCACTTGGTTCTAGATCTTCTGGCCGATTAAATCCCTTACCCATTGCAAGTGAAAGTCCTGGTTCTAGCCCAGTGAAAATTCTTGATGACAGCATGGAGGCTTCAGGGTCTTCAAATTCTCCCCTTTCAAAAAAAATAAAGATTGAACAGCTTGAAGAAAAGCTGCAAGAAACCAGCCCAATGGAAACTGAAAAAGAACCTCCCTAACCAGACACTTCAGCAACAAGCCCTATTGAAATTCCGGATGATCTTGAAGAATGGTTCGCAGCCCTGGAGGATTAGAACCAACCACAACTCTCCTAGAAGATACTCCTGCTTTCGCTTCTGCTTCTTCAAATACTGAACTTGGAAAGCTAAATATAGATTTCTAGAATTGATGGCCTTGAAACTTTCTGATTTTACTACAGATTTACTTGCTGAGTTTGAATCTGCAAGCACCTTCCTTTCTTCTTACACAACTGAGGACTCAGAAAAAGAGAAACTCAAAGCCACCATTGCCAATTTGAAAGGTCTTCTGGTAGAATTCTCAAATACCTCCACCCGAAAAATCAAAGTAGAAAATTGTCTCAAGGACAGAGAAAACACCAAAGCCATGATGGAATCTGCCAAGACTAAAATGCTAGTAATGCAGAAGGAAGTTCAAACCTTGTCTGCCAACATCAAAACCAAGTCCACCACCATTGCAGAAATTGAGAAAGAAATCCTGCAGCTTCAAGAAAAGGAAGACAAAATGTCCTCAGAGCTGGATACTGAAACAACCCAACTGAAGGCAAAGAAGTCTGCTCAAGTCGCTGGAATTTGCTGCTGCCACCAAACTGAAGACTCCTTATCAGGTTTCCAGTGCACAGGCTCCTACTTGGGAGAAGGAAAAGAGAGATGCTGAGGCAGCGATGGACCCTGGAAATTGGGCCCACAAGGGTTGAAAAGGAAATGGTCCTCTGATGAGGAATACAAAAGGAGTCGCCACCTTATTTTTTAAAGGAAACAAGGAAAACCCTAAAAATAGTTTTGTTTTAAGAAAACAATGTGAATGACTCCATGTTTAAAAAGGAAAGGCAAAAACAAGTCTTTTGGAAACCAAAGAAATCGGGGATTCGGAGGCTAGGTTATGACATGGGAAGGTTCTAGGCAAAGCCTATAGGCACCTATGTCACCCTTTCGGTCTCTCGGTTTATTTGGGCTAAATTAAGATCTTTTCAACACACGAAATCAATAAATATCATCACAAGACAGCATGCATATCATATTCCATCCAATCATCCATGCATAATAAGCAAGATAAAACAGAAAATAAAGAATACAATACAAAAAAACCTAGGATACTTGGATGCTAGAACGGACTTGAGCCTCACGAAGAGCGCCTATGTACCATGCAACGAAATACATAGATCAAAATCCACATAGTTCGATTAGGAATAGGGTTAAATCCTAATATAAACCTATGGTAAAAACCCTTGGTTTCCTTATTTGAAAGAGGATTGAATAAAAAAGTTTGAATTTAGAAAAGAATTCCACAAGATGGAAACTTTGATAAAAAAACCAGAATTTAATTATGAAGGAAACCTTTGATTAAGACCATAAAATTATATTAAAAACTAACCCTAGGAGGGAGAAGAGAAAGAGTTAGGAAGAGAGGTGAATTGGGGCACCTTCACACCTACTTACTTGAGCGCAATAGCTCCAAGCATTAGCAATTTCAAGCAATGGCAGCCCCATTTGCCATAGGACAATTACCACACCTATTTGCACCCTTACACGTGCTCAAAACCATGCAAAAACACTAACATGCAAATCTGGACAGAATAGTATTAAAGCCTAAAATCATCCACTAAACATGCTAACAGCAAAGACAGCGAATGAATATAAGCTTTAGCACAATCCTAGAACCATATTATGCATAAAAACCCTAGAAATCAACTAACATGCATGTAAAAATATGATAGTTATTCCATATGTAAAACATATACAGCAACTATGAAGAAAAATCAATAAAAAGACCTAAACTAACATGCTGTATGAAACTATCCTAAAACAAGGACACTAAAAACCCTAAACTCACAAACATGCTTAAAAACATACAAAACAAACTCTAAACATGCTAAAATCAAACTAAACAGAACCTAAATCATGCATATTAACTAACTAAAGCAATAGAACATGATAAAAATCCTAACTTTAACATGCAATGACGCTATTCTAACACAAGGACAACAGAAGCACTAGAATCACAACTATGCATAAGAACACATAGAACAACCCTAAAGCATGCTAAGCCCATGATAAACTAGTAAGTATTTCATGTATATTAACTAGCTAAAGTGTTAATACATGATAAAAAAGCTACCTTTAACATATAATAAGCCTATTCTATAAAAAAACCCATATTCAGCATAAATAAGGAGGGAAATTACCTTAAGAAGAAGCTTCCTTGCTGCTGTAGAGACTCTCTCTTGCTCTTATAGATGACTTGAACCAATGTTCTTCAAGGTTACAGCAGGAACTCCAGTTCTCCTTCAAGTCTCTCTCTCTTATTCTCTCTCAAACATTTAGGTTTTAAGGCATAAAGTCGCTCCCCTTGTGCTGAAGCATAGGGGGTATTTATAGACTTCAATTAGGATTAACCAATGGCTGGGATTAAAACCCTAAAAATTAATCCAAGGGTTATTAGAGACCCCCTTGGGGCTTAAGTAACTCAGAAGTTACCAAAAATTAGAAGGAAACACATCCAAAAGAGCTAAAATACGTTAAAATAGGTAAGAGTCCGCTTCAGCAACAAAGTAGGACCAAAATAGAAGAGTGGACTCGGGTGACCACCTAAGGCTAGGCGGCTAGCCACCTGGGCCCAGGCGGCTAGCCGCCCAGGCTTGGGTGGTCACCCGAGCCCACATCAGCTTTTTGTTTTTTTTTTGGACTCCCTTACCTTCTAGGAGTGTTTTAAGGGGCAAATTAACTTCGATTTTGATGAAACAAAAGCCAAAACGATCGTGTTTCAATGAGGAATACATTTTTGAACATTTTAGGGTGAAAACCACTAACCATGGGGGCACGGTTAGGTTTGACAAAGGCGGTTAACCGCTATGCTCTACCTTCGCTAAGCATAGGTATGCACATAGGATCAAACCAAATGCTTTCCATATCAAAATTAAACTTTCTAAAACACTTTTAGGGATAAAATAATGACTAATTAAAGTCAATTTGAAAAGATTTGGTTTGTAATTGTGAGTCAATTAGAGCTAACCCAAAGGAGGGTCATTTAACCAACTTGAACTACATCGAGCCATTTTAATCCCGAGCCATTGATTCATCAAATTGAACCTAGAAATACCTCATTTGCATCCATATAAACTCCAATTGACAATTTGGAGATCATTCCAAGGTCAAATGAAAAGTTTGGGACTTAAAAGACGATTATGCCCCTCAAGTCACAAAAACTCTTATTATCCCTCAAGATCAACTCCGAATTGAACCAAAATTCATATCCATTGTCCTTGTGACCCTAGAAAACTAATGCAAGTTACTAGACTCAAAAACAAAACAAAAACATGCATGAAATGATGAGCCCTAGTAAGGTGGTGCAAAAATGGGGTGTGACACTATGCACAATATGCTCTTTTATAAAACTAATCACAGCCATTTGATCTACTGAATTTTTTGGAACGGCCTCAACCCATTTTGTAAAATAATCAGTGGCCACAATCACAAAATTATGTTTTGGCCTGAAGATGGAGGATATATCTTGCCTATAACATCAATCGCCCAACCTCTAAAAGGCCAAAGCTTTATAATATATCGCAAATCAATGGCCGGAGCATGTTGAACCGGGCCATGTTTTTGGCAAACACCACACCCCTTAGCATATTCTATACAATCTTTCAAGATCGATGGCCAATAATAGCCATGTCTTCTTATTAACCATCTCATTTTTACTCCGGCCTGATGAGCACCACAAATTCCCTCATGAACCTCGGCCATAACTAGCATTGCCTCATCTTTTCCAAGGCATCTAAGCAGCAAACCATCACTACTCTTTTTATACAATTCCCCTTCATACATCACAAACTAAGTAGCTAGCAACCTCAACTTTCTATCTTTTACCTCACTTGGATTCACCAACCTAATCATGATTGGTGTTCTCCAGTCACTAGAATCTGGATCAATTGCCATCACCTCCAAATCTAATCCTCTATTACGAATAGATGGCAAAACCCTTTTCTCTACCAAAACAGTTCTTTGGCCTAAACCATCTCTTATTTTCAAACATGAAGCCAACTGAGCTAGCTCGTTATCCTCCTTATTAAGATCCCTTGGTTTAAATTTTAACACAACATCATCAAACAGATCTAGTAACTGGGAAGCAATAGCAAAATAAGGTGATAATGCCCAACTGCTACATTTGAAAGTACCAACAAACTGGTTTATGACTAATTGGCTATCCCCCACTATTTCTACATTCACCACATTAATCTCTTTCATAATCTCCAGGCCAATAATTAATGCTTCATATTTGGCCTGATTATTACTACATTCGAAGTCTAATTGGAAAGCATATTCGTACCTTTGACTACCTGGAGAGGTAATGACAATTCCTGCTCCACACATTTTCTCCGTCCTGGAACCATCAAATTCCAGTATCCAGGCCGACAAATCTACATACCCCAGATCCAGTTCGATTTCCTTTTCTTCAATGTCCATAGGATAATCAGCCAGAAAGTCCGCTAGCACCTAACCTTTTACAGATTTTTGAGGAACACACCTTAATGCATATCTAGAGATTGCAAAAGACCAACGGCCAATTCTATTTCTAGATATAGGCTTAGACAGCATATACCTCACCAAATCATTTTTTGAGATAATAGAAACAGTATGATTAGCAAAGTAATGTTGCAACTTCATAACAGTATGGAAAATTACAAAACAAGACTTCTCAATAAAAGTATAATTTTGCTTAGCACTTGTCAAAGTCTTGCTAAGGTAATACACAGCCTGCTCTTGTCCTCTGTCATTGACTTGAGCTAACATGGATTCCACTGGACTTCTCGGCAGCTAAAACGTAAAGTCTAAGTCCACAGCCTGGAGAAGGTGGAATTAAGACCGGTGGACTTGTCAGGTACTGCTTAACACGATCAAAAGCCTCTTAATGCTCTTTCTTCCAAATGAATTCTTCCGTCGCCCGTAATTTCAGCAATGACGAAAACACTCCTATTTTTCCTGCAAGATTAGAAATAAATCTCCGCAGATAATTAATTTTCCTCAAAAACTTTTGCAACTCCTTCTTATTTTGAGGAGGCTTAGCTTCCATGATAGCCCTGGCCTTGTTTTTATCTACCTCAATTCCTCTTTGATGAACCAAAAATCCTAAAAAGTTCCCTGCCTTTACTCCAAAGGCACACTTTAAAGGATTTAATTTTAATTGATGTTTTCTCATTCTAATGAAGGCATTTTTTAAATCTTCTAAATGGTACTTATTTCCTTTGGACTTAACAACAACATCATCAATATACACTTCCAAAAACTTGCCTATCATGTCATGAAATATTGAATTCATAGCCCGTTGGTAAGTTGCCTGGCATTTCTCAAGCCGAAGGGCATTACTCTCCAAGCGAACATTCCTACAGCTCCTAGACATCTAAAGGCCATTTTAGGTATATCTTCCTCATCAATAAAAATCTGGTTGTACCCAGAATGGCCATCCATAAAAGATAAAATCTCATGTCTAGCAACCCGATCCACTAACACATCAGCTACTGGCATGGGATACTCATCCTTAGGAGTTGCCAAATTCAGATGTCTAAAGTCCACACATACTCTTAATTTGCCATTTTTCTTAACAACAGGGACTACATTTGATACCCATTCAGCATACCTGATTGGTACGATGAACCCTGCTTTCAAAAGCCGCTCCACCTCCTCTTTGACCTTCAAAGTGACCTCAGCTGTCATACGCCTTGGTGGTTGTTTGAACAGCCTGAAACCTGGCTTGATTGGTAATTGGTGCTCCACTAACTTGCGCTCTAGCCCGGGCATTTCATGATAATCCCAAGCAAAGCAGTCTTTAAATTTCTTTAGCAGGGCAATCAATTCTACTTTAAAACCATCATCTAATAGCTGGCTGACAAACATAGGTCTTTTCTCACCATTTTCTCCCAAATCAATTTCCTCCAGCGAGTCTTGAACATTAGCATTAAGATCATCAAGTTTGGCTGGTGCCAACTCCAATTCTTCTAGGCCAATCTCCTCTTCTTGTTCTCCTTCATCTACCTCCATGACACACTCAGCTTCAGAAACATCAAACAAACTCTTTTCTTTGGCATATACGAACTATTTTTGAGAAAGAGCTGCCAAACACTCTTCCTGTTCACTCCTCTTGGTTGTACTATTCATGGAATCTCCTCTATAATGCATTTCTGCACCAGCCTGTAAGGAATTATAACATTGGGCCGGTGAATCTCCTTCATCACCTGTTTAACAGACTCAGAAGGAAAAGGACTCGCTTTTGTAGTCATCTTCTTTGGGTTTCCATACTTGTCTATCCCTACGAACTTGATTGGGCCAACCTCTTCACCATAGAAGTATGCTTCTGCTAAATTTGATCCGACCAGAAAAGGTTTCCAGTCTGCCTTCACGACCTCTACCTTGTCACCATTCCAAAAAATCAGAAACTGGTGTAACGATGATGGAACACAACGATTGGAATGTATCCAATCACGGCTAAGCAGAGCATTGTAAGAGGAAGTAGAATCTACTTGAAAGAAAGCCAACAGAGACTCCCTATTCCCAACAGCTAAGTATATTGGAAGAACACCTTTTGCTTTGGTTATTCCACCCGAGAAATTCGCCACTGTAACCTCTGAAGGGATCAAATCTTTTTCAGTTTTTCCCAAAGTCTTAATCATACTTGAAGGCAAAATATTAACAACTGCCCCATTATCCATTAAGACACATGGAACAGGGCTGCCATTCATATGAACATTGATGTATGATGGCCTCAAATGCTGAGTCATATCTTCAGATGGCTTTTCAAAAACCATCCTTTCTGTTCCTTCTTTTCCCTTCTTCTCTTTTGTCGAAACCGAACTTACTAAAGCCGCTGGGGCCTGAGCATCAACCACATCTCCGGCCATGTACTCACTTTGATCTGGCTTGGCTTGAAACGAGACTGGTAAAGTAAAAACGATACTACATCCAACAACAGGTGGTAAAGAGCCGAACTGAATAGTAAACGACTCCTCAACCCTTTCTTCATCTTCAGCTTTGTCCTTCCCCATTACCACATCTTTGCCTTTTCCTTCTTCAAGCCGAGAATCTGGTTCAATTCTTTCTGCAACAGATAAAATCCTAATCTTTACCTTTTCCTCGACTCTGTCAACTACTATTTCCTCCACTTTTCCTCGGCCTTTTCCTTTCCTTTGTTCTAAGGCTCTACGGCACTGCATCCTTCTTTTCTGACTTCTGGAAGGAGGTTGTGGAAATTTGGGATGTTGTAGCCTTGTCCAGACTCCTTCTTTGGTTACAGGAGGCTTGACTGTTTGGGTAGGCCTTGAGCTTTCACCTTCATCAGCATTCACTTGCAAAACATTATTAATTTGGGTATTGGACTCCAAAGGTTTCCAATGCCATGACCAATTCCTCTTATCCACCAAAGGCATTGGTCTCACAGGAACATAGGGCCACGGATTTCCACCAACGTGAAGATTAGGCCAATTATAATGAGGCCTAAACTGCTACTGGTATTGAATACACATCTGAGATTGATTTCTTGAACTATTCATTGTAGGCCTTTGACTATATTCAAACCTTGGAGGAATTCTTACATCATGAACTTCGTGATTCCTGAAATTCCTCATATCAACTGAGCCAACATTCACTGCCAAAAAAGGATCTGAGGTTACCACCATATCATCTTTTTTTTCGGGAAACTTCAACATCCCACGATTAATCCCATCTTGAACAAGATTCCGAAAAACTACACAATTGTTAGTGGTATGAGATTTCACCCCATGCCATTTGCAATATAGTTCAGCTTCTTTAGTTGGAACCTTATGACCTTCTAGTACTCTAAGGTATTTCCCTGCCAGCAAATGATCAAAGATATCACTTGCTTTTGAGATGTCAAAAGTATATTTTTTCCCCACATCCATTGGGTTCCTCCTAGCCGTTGTTGTAGTCGGCGGAGGCACCTCAACATCTTTTCTTTGCAAAGTTGGGCATACCATTGGCCTTTAGCCAATGATTTCTACAAGATCAACCTCATAGTTAGGATCCTGAAAATAAGTTCCATAAGAAGAGCTGTTATATTGATCAACTTCTTTTAACAATCTTTCATATCTTGAGGTCCTGGTTAATAACTCAAATAGATCCTCAAATCTACACCCTCAAATTTCTTCTTGAGATCAAAGTTCAGGCCATTTTGAGCCAGCCTAACAAATTCGGGCTCTGGTAATGGTATCATACATTTTGTTCTAGCCCTCTTAAAACGAGAAATATATTGTTCAGATGTCTCCCCTGGCATTTGTCTAAACCTAAACAAATCTGCCATGGTCACCTCAGGTTCAGATCGATAGAATTGCATATGAAAACTCTCCTCTATATCTCCCCAAGAGTGAATAGAATTTGGAGGCAAATTAATATACCAAACAAAAGCAGGGCCAGTCATGGAATTCCCAAACAGCCTGAGTTTATAAAACTCATTGTTTGCTAACTCTCCACATTGAATTGTAAATCTGCCAACGTGTTCAACAGTAGAACGACATTCTTCTCCAGAGAATAAGGAAAATCAGGACATCTAAAGCCTCTAGGAAATTCATTACATTGGTCTATCCACTCCGGATAAGGCTTTCTATACATTGGCCTATGAATTCTTCTATTTGGATGATGGCCAACATATTGCTCGATCATGTTCATAACTTCATTACGGTCAGGCCGACAGTTTTGAGGATTTCCATAGTTTCTTTGGCCATGCCTTTGGCCTGTATATTCTACAATAGGCATATTGTAATTATCAGTAACTGGCTCTAGCGGCCTAAAATGGCCACTGTTTGGTACAACACTAGAAGACTACCTATTGTCTCGGCCTATAATAGAGTATAGTGGAGTCTGAACTCTATATGGCCTGGGCTCATTTTCAAATAGAGGGTTTTTCACCCTTTCAACAACTTCTTTCCCCTTAAGAATTTGCACAGTTGAAGGACTTTGGCTATTGTCTCGGCCTACAGTTTCTTGGCCGTTAGAATTACCATTTTTCTTGCCCCCTCCCCCTTAGGAAGTCTCAGTCACTGGTTGGTCTACTTGACCAGTCCTAAAAGGTGGAGGCACATAAAATTTATCAGGCCAAGGAAGTGGTGACCTTGAAGAAGGATTGACAACATTCACCCCACTCGCCTTTTCTTGGCTTGAATCTGTAGGACTCTTGCTTGGTTTTTCTTTGTCTAAGAGTGCTTGAATAGCATTGGTCAACAAATCAATTGCCAATTCATTCTTAGTTGTTGAAACTTCAATGGTCTTAGCAGATTTATTGAATGAAATCACAAGGCCTTGCACGGCCTCAGACAATTTACAAAGAGCTCCAGTTTGCTCATCAGAATTTTTCTTACTTGAGATCACAAGGCCTTGCATGGCCTCGGGCATATCCTTGATAGAATTATCCAACTTTTCTAACATGGAGAACTCCCTAACAGGGACATCCTCAAGAAAGCCTTCCTCCTTAGAAGGTTGTTGTCCTTCCAAAGAGCTTCCAGTTGCACGAGTGTTTCTTTTCGACATTGACACCTATGGTTCCACCAAGCGTGCCAAAATGGTGTTCGCACTAAAAGTGGTAATCCTAGGTCGATGGATTTTGCGGGCGTGCCAGGGCCAAGTTCAGCCCAAAGTTGTGCATTCACAACCCCTTACGAATTGTGGTTGAAATGTCAGGCGATTGTATGAGAAAAAGGAGTGATTTCCTCGAGATTCAGGCGTGAATGACAACAAAGAAAAAAGAAAACATGTAAATATTAAGCTGAAATAACAAGAGTTGAATACACATTACCAAACATAGTTTGAAAATGTAATCCACAAATGCTCGAACTCCAAACACGAACAAAGAACAAATAAACACGAAATTGTTTGCTAGATTGAAAGGAAACTGTTTGCTGTAAAAAGTTTGAAAGTTGATCTAATTTAAAACTAATCCTATGATTGAGAGATCCTGAGAAGGATTGTTGGTTGTGGAACCTCCCCTTAATCTTCATTTCTGCCCTTTATACATGCCTGGTCTTCTTCAAACCGAATGGAAGTTCCACTACTCCCAACTGCTACGGCAGTTTTCTTTTTACAACTGCTTCAGACTTTGTTCCAAATTGCAAAAAATTTAGCCTCCTTTGCCCATGTCTACAACTCCTTCTATCTCCACTTCAAACCTACGTTTGCAGTTATCGCCCATAACTTCCTCAACTACCCTCACCTCTCTCTTCTCCACGCGTGAACCAGCCCCTGTTTTCCAGCCCATATGCTCTGTTTTGTCCCCCACGTTTTGCAGCAACAGTTGCAAAGCCACATGTGCACCTCTCTTGCCATTTGTCACTCATTTACAGGCCATACCTCCAAGTCAGCAAAAACACAGCTGCCAGCCATGTGGACCAATCCCATGGTCTGCTGCTAAATTCAAATTTTAACGGAAACACAAATATATGTATATATTTAGCTAATGATGATGACATTTTTAAAGGTAGTGCTGCAGGAAGCAACATCGCTGCCCGATCAACTGGATGAAGCTGCAAATTATATAAAGGGGTTGCAGACAAACTTGGAGAAAATGAAGGAGAAGAAAGACAGCTTAAAGGGAGTCGAAAAGTCGAGCATGAGTGGTGGAATGATGGCAGTAGGGTTAAAATCACCACAGATTGAGATTCATGAAATGGGTTCAACTCTAGAGGTGGTTTTGATAACTGGGTTGGATAGTCAGTTCATGTTCAATGAGACTATTCGTGTGCTTCATGAAGAAGGAGCTGAGATCATTAATGCTAGTTTTTCGGTAGTGGATGATACAGTTTTCCACACAATCCATTCAAAGGTAACCAGCAATTGTAATTTTAAATCTTTAAAAAGGCTTCAAAATATCAAATTAGATTTGATAAAAAAATATAATATTATCTTTTTTTTTTAATTTTACATTTTATTAAAATATTTTTGGGCTCTATTTAATTACATTGTGTAGGTTGGAGAGTCTGCACCGGGTTATGGAGCTGTAAGGATATTTGAGAGACTAAACTAGTTTGTCCATGATGCTAAAGCATTTTGAACTACATTTTAATGGTTTGCTCTTTGCTGGTTTAAGGGAAGAAAATATGTTCGTGAATTATTTCAATTTAATTTCTTGCATATTTATCTTTTAGAAGGACCAGTAAAGTACTGAATCGAAGCAATTGCCAAACAAGTTCAAATGCGCTCCATGGAAATTTCAGATTTAATTCATGTTCACATATATATATATTTAGCACTCAAGTGAAGTCTATATATATAGTACCATAATTTACCATGTATGCCTATGTCTTATGAGCTAGCTATATAAGCAAGCTCACATTCTCCTCTTCCAATGGAGATCGTTGAAATCTTTTTGCGACACAGATTAGACGAATCTGTTTCTGAAATTTCCATTTCCCTGTAAACATATATTGCATGATGCATTTCATGGCATGGCACCAAAAATTAGCATTTACATGATAGCAAAGGATATGGTGTCCTGCAAATAATTCCACCATAGGGAAAATTTGTATGGTGTACTAGGTGTGTGTCCCCTCATCCCCTCCCCCACGCCACATTCACGTGCTATCACGTGATTAGGAGTGTCGTATATAGGGAAACACCAAATAAAAATGCCCACCATGGGTTCTAATTTTGTCTATTACAGATTCCATATATCTGTTATTAATTTTATATACTTCTCCATAAAAATTAAGATAAGCTCCCAAAGAAAAATATTGATGTTTGGGTTTGGCATTTACTTGGTCTTTAATTGATTAGAAGGTGATATTGTTAAAAGGTTGAGTTAATTCTACTTTATTAATTAGGATTATAGTGGTAGTGTCAAAAAAGATTAGAAGTTATTTTCTAATTCATTATATCAAGGGTGTATGTTTTCAATCAGCCTAGTCGTACGTATAAGTAGAAAACATTGGTTTGAAATCTAATCCATTTTTCTTGGATTATATGTAAGAATCCCAAATAGAATCTGTTGTTGCTAAGTAAGTTAGATCAAGATTTGGTTTCCTTAATTATATTTTCTATATAAATGGTACACGCTAGGTGTTTGGAGAAGGAACATGCAATTGGAGAAGTTGGCTTTGAGATATGTTCTAGTTCTATTAGATAAGTTGTTATTTTCTTGAGTTCGTATCCCTTTTGCACATATCTTCTTTTCTGCAAATTCTTCTCTTTGGTGTAATGTTTCCCATCTGCATATATGGCTTGTTAGTCTTCTCTAGGTGACAAAAATGACTAGTATAAGATAAACTTCCACTTTGAGTTTGAGCTTGTTGGCAGGATGCTAGGGTTTGGATTATTTGTAATGGTTGTCACACCCCATTTTTACACCATCTTACTAGGGCTCATCATTCCATGCATGTTTTTGTCTTGTTTTTGAGTCTAGTCACTTGCATTAGTTTTCTAGAGTCACAAGGACAATGGATATGAATTTTGGTTCGATTCGGAGTTGATCTTGAGGGATAATAAGAGCTTTTGTGACTTGAGGGCATAATCATCTTTTAAGTCCCAAACTTTTCATTTGACCTTGAAATGATCTCCAAATTGTCAATTGGAGTTCATATGGATGCATAAGAGGTATTTCTAGGTTCAATTTGATAAATCAATGGCTCGGGATTAAAATGGCTCGACGTAGTTCAAGTTGGTTAATTGACTCTTCTTTGGGTTAGCTCTAATTGACTCACAATTACCAATCAAATCTTTTCAAATTGACTTTAATTAGTCATCATTTTACCCTAAAAAGTGTTTTAGAAAGTTAAATTTTGATATGGAAAGCATTTGGTTTGATCTTATGTGCATGCCTATGCTTAGCAAAGGTAGAGCATAGCGGTTAACCACCTTTGTTAAACCTAACCATGCCCCCATGGTTAGTGGTTTTCACCCCAAAATGTTCAAAAATGTATTCCTCATCGAAACACGGTCGTTTTGGCTTTTGTTTCATCAAAATCGGAGTTAATTTGCCCCCTGAAACACTTCTAGAAACATTGGGAGTCAAAAATAGGCAAAAATCCGGAGTGGGCTCGGGTGACCACCTAGCCCCGGGCGGCTAGCCGCCTGGGCCCAGGTGGCTAGCTGCCCAGGCCCTGGTGGTCACCCGAGACCACTTTCCTATTTTCACTCTAACTCCTTGCTGAAGCGGACTCTTGCCTATTTTGACGTATTTGGGCTCTTTTGGACGAGTTTCCTTCTAATTTTTGGTAACTTCTGAGTTACTTAAGCCCCAAGGGGGTCTCTAATAGCCCTTAGATTAATTCTTAGGGTTTTAATCCCAGCCATTGGTTAATCTTAAGTGAACTCTATAAATACCCCCTTATGCTTCAGCACATGGGGGATCTACTTTATACATTAATACTTGAGTGTTTAAGAGAGAATAAGAGAGAGAGACTTGAAGGAGAGCTGGAGTTCTTGCTGTAGCCTTGGAGAACATTGATTCAAGTCACCTACAAGAGCAAGAGAGAGTTCATACAGCAGCAAGGAAGGCTTTCCTAAGGTATTCTTCTTCTCTATTCAAGCTTAAACTAGGGTATCATGTAGGATAGCTTTATTGCATGCAATGCTTATGATTTCTACCATGGATTGAGGTTTCTATTAGTCAATACATGTGATAATAATGATGTTCATGATGAGTTTTGCATGCTTTAGAGTTAGTTCATAGGTTTCAATGCATAGTTGTGATTCTAGTGCTTCTGTTTTCCTTGTGTTAAGATAGTGTTATTGCATGTTAGAGTTAGGATTTTTATCATGTTTTATTACTTTAGTTAGTTAATATGCATGATTTAGGTTCTGTTTAGTTTGGTTTTAGCATGTTTAGAGTTTGTTTTATGTGTTTTTAAGCATATTTGTGAGTTTAGGGTTTTTAGTGTCCTTGTTTTAGGTTAGCTTCATACAGCATGTTAAAGTAGAGCTTTTTATTGGTTTTTCTTCATAGTTGCTGTATATGTTTTGCAAATGGAGTAAATATGATATTTTTTGCATGCATGTTAGTACATTCTAAGGTTTTTTATGCCTGATATGATTCTAGGATTGTGTTAGAGCTTATTATTGTTTGCTGTTTTTGCTGTTAGCATGATTAGTGGATGATTTTAGGCCTTAATACTATTCTGTCCAGATTTATATATCATTGTGTTTGCATGGTTTTGAGCACGTGTAAGGGTGCAAATAGGTGTGGTAATTGTCCTATGGCAAATAGGGCTGCCAATGCTTGAAATGGCTAATGCTTGGAGCTATTGCGCTTAGGTAAGTGGGTGTGAAGGTGCCCCAATTCACCTCTCTTCCTTAACTCTTTCTCTTCTCCCTCCTAGGGTTAATTTCTAATATGATTCTATGGTTTTAATCAAAGGTTTCCTTCAATAATAAATTCTGTTTTTTTTTATCAAGGTTTCCATTTTGTGGAAGTTTTCCTAAATTCAAACTTGGTTTATTAAATTCTCTTTTAAATAAGGAAACCTAGGGTTTTAACCATAGGTTTATATTAGGACTTAACCCTATTTCTAATCAAACTACATGGACTTTGATCCATGTATTTCGTTGCATGGTACGTAGGCGCTCTTCGTGAGGCTCAAGTCCGTTCTAGGATCCAAGTATCCTAGATTTCTTTCTTTCTTTCTTTTCTTCTCTTTATTTTCTGTTTTTATGTGCTTCTTATGCATGGATGGATGAATGAAATTATGATATGCATGCAATTCTTGTGATGATATACTTGCTGATTTTTGTATGGAAAAGACTTTAATTTAGCCCAAATAAACCGAGAGACCGAAAAGGTGACATGGGTGCCCATAGGCTTTGCCTAGAACCTTCCCATGTGATAACTTAGCCTCCAAATCTCCGATTTCTTTGGTTTCCAAAAAAGATTAGTTTTTGCCTTTCCTTTTTAAACATGGAGTCATTCAAATTGTTTTCTTAAAACAAACTATTTTTAGGGTTTTCCCTGTTTCCTTTAAAAAATAAGGTGGCGACTCCTTTTCTTTTTTCAAACCCTAATTCTTTTCTTTTTTCGTCAACCCTTGTGGGCCCAATTTCCGGGGTTCACAATGGTCAAATCAGGATAGAAGGTGCATGTCAAAGAATTAAGGTTGTGCAAACATTCCTAACACAGAAGTGTCAATTGTGTGATGGTAAGCATCTTAAAATGCCAAATAATGGATATTGAAAATGTTGCATTGAGGCTTTCTTAATTACATATATATATTATCTGAAGAAGGTTATCAGATAATTTGAGCTTTATATATACAAACAATGCATGAGGGCAGTTCCATGCGAAATGCCAATTCAGATGCACTTCATGAAAATAGTGGAAATGCTTTTTGACTTAATGAACTCATGAAGGCTTTAGTTAAATGAACTCATGAAGGGTAAATTAAAATCAGTGGTCTGAGGGTGAAGAGAGTTAGGTTTCCAAAGACTGTAACCTAAATTTAGTTGTCTAATGTCTTACCATCATGATAATTGGGTTTATTCACTTTCAGCTGTTGGAGCAGAAAAACTCTCACATATCAGAATTTCTGGATAAGCATATGATGGGACTCGATAAAATGGACAAATTAAAGAAGTTTCACCAAACAAGAAAAGAAAAGAAAAGAATAGCTAAAGAAGATTAATTGTTGGTTGCGGGTAATACGAAGTGAGTACATATTTAAACCCAACAATATATCTATCTATATCTATACTACCTACAAAAAATGAATGTGAGAAAAACTTTTGATTGACTAATGTACCCTTATTTTAATTTTTAAATACACAATTATCTTTCTGCATATATAGGAAATATAGCAATATAAAACACATACCTTAATAAGAATTTTAAGGAAACTATAATTCGTATAATAATTAAATAAAACCAAACCCAAATAGGAATTCTAAGGAAATAGAAACTATAATTCGTAAAACCCTAACAATGTTAACATATAAATATAGATAGAAACACATTATAAAAATCATAAAACCCTAACACAGGAAAGAACAACTACTACTTCCTTCTTCTGCATCATCTATGTGCCTTCATTGCATCTCCTTTTTTCTGGTGCTTTGTCTGGTATGTAGTTTTCAATAAACTTGACTCATATATACAAATTATGTTTAAACATTTAAATCTTCACTTGCATAAACATTTAAATCTCTACCTGCATTGCATGATTGGACTTTTAAATCTCTATTTGAATTGCAAAATTAGCAAGAAAAAGAAGAGAATCAAAGACGAATCAGGTGAATGAAAATAAAAAGACGCATGCTTGAACAAAAACAAATGAAAACCCAGATTAAGAGGCCTAAGAAAAAAAAAAACTTGAATTGCATAAGTAATGTTTTGAATAACACATATAATCTTTGATTATTTTCTAAGGATTCGCATATCAGAAAAAACTTGAATTGCATTTTGAACTTTTAAATTGCTGTTGTTGCATAATTTTCATATTTTGTTGAGAATTCATATATAATCTCGTGAGGTTCATGAAACTTTGCAATATCTACCTGCAAACCCAAAATACCAAACTAAACAAAACAAAACCAAAAAGAACAAAAAGAAAAGAAAATAACTTAGATCACAACCCCAAAAAAAAAAAAAAAAACAAAAACAAAAAAAGTTCAAATTCTTTTTTTTTTTTTTTAAATGTACAGGCCCAAAAAAATAAAATCACAAGCAGTGATCCACCACGCATTGACAAAGAAAAAATATATATATATATATCGAAATCAAATCATAGTTTTTTTTTTTTTTTTTTTTTTTTTAAAATTTAAATAATGGTAATTTGAGAAAAATGTATAGGACATACCTTAGTTAAAACCCATAGATTGATGACATCAATTGGTGCAACATTGATTGGTGGCAATTAAGACCCATAGATCTTGCAATTGTCAATCGAAAGACAATCAAGGAAACCAATCGACGAGGATCCAAACCGTATAGGCAGACCATTAAGGAAACCAATCAACAATGATTGAAAGCATAGACCCAAACATGCGATTTACGGCCAGATGATGGTGAGAGAGAGAGAGAGAATAAAAATGGGTGAGAGACTAATAAAGAAATAGAGATGAGAGAAAGTTAGAGAGAACGGATTGCAAATTTGCAATCAAAACAAATACATAGAGAATGAGGTAAAAGAAAAAAGGGAAAGAGAAATAGAGAATGAGTGAAAAACTAGCTAAAGAAAGAAACACACCGCCTGATAAGGGTGTGTGCGAGAGAGACAGAGACAATGGGTTTACCTAAATGGATTATTGTAGCAAATGGAGATGACGTAGAGAGAGAAAGATAAAGAAAAGGGGTAAGTGATAACAGAGCTAGGATCACCAAATTTGATCTGGATCCGTGATAACGTGGGAGAGAGAGAGAGAGATAGAAAATGGTTCTGAACTTCTGATGTAAGAAAAAGTTGCTGGGAAAAAACAGATGATGGGACATAAGGGGCGGGGCAGAAAAGAGAACCAGCTAAATGACGTTTTAGTTATCACTTCCAAATGTAGTACTAATCAGAAGATATTGGCAGTCAATTTGTACCATGTTGACAGTTAATATTTAATAAGTTGACAAACAAACTTTATCTGGCATTATTTGGAGGCGATTACCAAAAAGTCATCTTCTCATCACAGCCATCCAGATTCAACTAGGTTAGCAGCTGTCAAAAAAATTTAACATCATGGAGTAAAGTCATGATGCCAACTTGCCAAAGCAATACATAAAAACGAGTACTCCCTCCGTCCCAATAAAGTACGCCAAATTTTTAACTTTTTTTGTCCCAAAATATTTGGCCACTTTAAAAAATCAAATCATTTTTTTTTTAAAGTTTCTTATGCCTTTCATTATTTCAATATTTACTTTCAACACAAAACCCAATACAAAAAAGATAAGGGTATTTTTGGAAAAATGGAACTTAATCAATGACAAGTCAATATAATGATTACATTTTCTTAAACTCCGTGTTTTGTCAAACGTAGCTGTGAACCCACGAAAAAGCGCGGCGCTCACAAGGGGGTTTGGTAAAAAAGATAAGGAGGTTTAAAAGACAACAAACGAAAAGGAGTCGCCACCTCATTTTTTAGGGAAAAGAGGAAAACCACAAAAATGTTTTATTTTCAAAACCACATGACTCCATTAAAGGAAAAGCAAAGTCTTTAAAACCAGAAAATTGGATTCGGGGGCTAAGTTACGACGTGGGAAGGTTCTGGGCAAAGCCCATAGGCACCCACATCGCCTGAGTTGGTCTCTTAATTTGATTAGGCTAACTGAATAGCTTTTTCACTCAAATATCATCATATATCATCACAAGGCAGCATGCATGTCATGTATCCAATCCAATCATCTCATCCACAATCAAACAAACAAAACAAAATAGAAAAAAAGAAAAGAAAAGAAAAGAAAAGCCTAGGATACTTGGATCTTAGAACGGACTTGAGCCTCACGAAGAGCGCCTACGTACCATGCAGCGAAATACATGGATCAAAGTCCACGTAGTTCGAAAAGAATAGGGTTACAACCTAATACAAACTTATGGTAAAAACCCTAGGTTTCCTTGTTCGAGAATGTGTTGAATAATCCAAAATTGAAAACTTCCACAAGAGGAAAACTTTGATAGAAAACCAAAATTTTATTAATGAAGGAAACCCTTGATAATTACCATATGTCCATATTAAGAAGTAGCCCTAGGAGGGAGAAGAGAAAAGAAAGAAAAAGAAAGGTGAATTGGGCCACCTTCAAACCCTACTTACCTGAGTGCAAAAGCTCCTAGCATTAGCAATTTCAAGCAATAGCAGCCCTATTTGCAATAGGACAAGCTTTGTACCTGTTTGCACCCTTACAAGTGCACAAAATCATGCAAAGAGAGCGATATACTAATCTGGACAGAACCATGACAAGGCCTAAAATTATCCATTTATCATGCAAATAACAAGAATAATGAATAACTAAGGACCCTAACTCAATCCTACATGTAATGACCTGACTAACATGCATAAAAAAAAAAAACCTACCAAGGACACATTAACAATCATAAGAGACTCCCATAATATCAATAAACATGACAACTAAGTCTATTCTAACCAAGAAGATGATATTTTATGTGAAATATGAAGATAGACCTTCCTATGGCGAGCTTTCTAAAGCAAAACTATCCTAAGATAATTTTACGTAAAAAAGTCATTATAGGGAGGTGCAATCATCATATCCTACGTAAAATATACATATTAGAACACAATAGAAGTGATTTCATGCTTAAACACATCACAGAAAGCTCTCATACAAAACCCTACTTAACGAAAAGGATAATTATCCTTAGAAAAGGATAATATCTCCAAAAACCCTATAAAATCTACTATATGAATGCAAACCTAGCATGATTCAACCATATGCAGCATATATAGAGTGACTATGATGAGAAACAACTCACAGAGTTAAGCTAAGCATGCTGTATGAAACTTGTGTGATTTTAGGGTTATTGAAACCCTAATTTCACAACCATGCATAAAAACCTATAAAAAGACTCTAACACATGCTAAAATCATCATGAATATCATTTATATTATGTGTATTAACTAACAGGAACATCAACTCATGACAATAATCACAGCAACCTAGACATATGAACTATGCATGATTTAAGAGGATAAGAAGAATAACACTATCCAATCCTTAGTAAACCAGGGATTATCAAGCATATGAAGCCATAAATCATCTCAAAATCATTCATAATGCATCATAAAAACAATGGACTATCCTAACATGTGGAGTTATATCATGCACTAGAACTATCATAGTGTTAGGATTATGCCCTAGAGCCAATCATAGAGATGATTGTTTAGGGATTAGGAATAATCATTTGATTTCATTTATGTATGTCACATTTATTATTGATTTAATAAAAGGGCTTATTCTATTATGTTTATATGCATCATTTATATTTACATAATATGTCCATGGAGTTAGAGTTGAGAATATGGAATTACAAAGAGTTGTAATTTTAAGACTATAGATATATCTCTGTACTAAACTCCTAAAGCATTCCTAGTTGAAGGTTCACTATGATGGACAGTTATGAACCATAGGACTAGCACTTGTTAGGTTGACTCTATAGGAGGATAGCTAGTCTCAAGCTATTTGTGTGGAGACACTACAACCAACAAGTGGGTGCCTATTACGAGAATAGGTACACTGAATGTGACCAAAGATATGAGATAAACTGAATGGAGTTTATCCTGCCTGTCAATCAGTTTCTCATTGTTATAGTGGTACAAGTAATCCTTAGACCTGAGACACCATAGTTGCCTTATGCATGTAGCTTTAGAAGTTTGATAACACTAAGTGCAGATCCTATTCAGGGGTCTGCAAAGGTGTTCATTGGCCCTACTGCTATGTGTATGAAGGCATGTGAGTGATCAACAAGGGATCCATCACTCTCAGGAAAAAGAGAGAGAATGTCTCATATAGCATTCATAATATAACTCATTAAATCCATGGCCATGGTAGGATGAATATGAAAAGAGTTTCATGAGTTCATCAATGAGTTGATATCTATGAATGAGTATAAAGTAATTGAACTAGGGACTTGACAGACTTCCATGTCCTATTAGTTCAATTGGAGACATTGTGTTGAAGGAAGGATGCAATTGTAACCTATAAACTATAACAGAAGGGTTCTTTGTAAATGACTATTCACCTCATTAAGGACCACACCATGAGCCATAAGCTAGGTGTGGATACCGTTGGAGGCAGCACACTTGGGCTGCTCATTCACCGCTGTCCGAAGTAGAAGCTTGGAGCAAAACGGAGAAGACAAAAATCCTGTAAGTGTTCTAACCCTCTTCGTAGTTAGGGTTTGATTTTGTGTTATGCATAGTTAGATTCATGGGATTGGGAATCGTAGGAAAAATTTTTATATTCCGCACTTCTATTTTTCCCTCTTGTTCGATTCCCAACAGTGGTATCAGAGCCATGATTATGCATAATACAAAATACATATGGGCTGCTAATTATGGTGTAGTTGAATGATTCAAAAATCTGGAAAATTTTTCTGCATAATTGGTTTTCCTCCATGGCTGAACCTAGGGTTTGGAACCCTAGGTCAATTCTCTTCTACTCCTCTTCTAATTGATGGTTAAGTGTATCCATGGATGCAATAGGTTGCATAGGGTTTGAGTTTGGAGAAGAAGAATAAGGAAACTAGGGTTTATAAAACTGTTATGAACAGTTTTCATGGTTGCCATGAAAAACCGTCATCTTGTTTTGCCTGCCGAATTCAGAGTTCTTCTCCAAAATTTTCGAGCCATATATGGTTAGAAAGCTCTTTGAATAAGCTTTCCAACCCAGCAAACGGTGCGTCAATCCGAGTTCTGTAGTGAAAGTTATGAATTTTTTACTACAGGCTGTCTGGAAAGACAGTTTTGCTCGGGAATGATGCAATAGCCACAACTTTGAGTTATTGATGGAGATCAAAGGCATGGCAATGGTTGCCATCACTTGGGTTATGTTCTAGACATGGTAGGGAAAGGTTCCCAAGCATTTAGATGCATCATAATTGGATTAAGATGCTAGAACAGAAGGAAGAAGGAGAAGAACACCATGGAGGCTGAATCTGGGTTTTAGAACCCTAAGGTTCTTGCAATTAATTCTAATTAAAGCTGCTGTATTTATGATGGAAGATCATTGTAGGATCATTATATATCATGTGTATATGATTTTCTTTAAGTTTCAAAAAGGTTTTGATGGAAAAAGATTCAAAAAGTTTGAAAATTTTTCATGAACAGCATAGCAGATTTTCTCTGCAGAAAAGTCATCAATGGAGTTTTGATTAGAACTTGAGTTAGGGAACTCCAAATTGCATGAAACCAATTGCATTAGTTTCCTAAGACATGTAGGATACTGGGAAAATTCGTTTGGTGCCTAATTCATTCATCTTGCTGGGTTTTAAATCAATTTCTGACCATGGACAGTATGCTGTCAAATTCTGGGCAGCCTACTGTTGTTTTAATTGTTTAGAACACTTGGTGATGATTTGATCATCCAAACCTCTTCTATTAGCTTAGTATTTCATGTAGGGACATGATACAGAAGCTGGTTTCAATGGAGGAGTCGAATTGATAAGGATTTAGAAGCTATTGTGACCTTCAAGGTCTGCAACAATGGCTCCAGCAATGGGTTTTGGAAACCCTAATTGTTCTTGATGATGGCAGCCACTTCCACCTCTTCTCACGTGTCCAAGGGCTTGTCCCACACCCCTGTAGTCCTCTCCCTTGGCTGGCCATGGCCTCCCACAGCCGTTGGTGGCCATGGCAGCCTAGCCAAGCTCAGGCAGCCCCCTGGTAGTGACGGCTGCATAGAGTTAAGGATGAAACCCTAATTTTGAGTTAATGATGAAACCCTAATTTCATTATGGCATTAATTAAAACCCTAATTGGAATATTAATTACCTTAATTAAGAGTTAATGATTGGTCATTAAATGACCAATCATGGTTATTAATTGTTAGGGCATAATTAATACCATTAATGATGTCTAGGGTTAGGGTTTTGATAACCCTAATTAGTGTAATTTATTAAGGGTAATAAATACCCTATTTGGCATTAATTAAACCCTAATCCCTTTTATTAAATACCGTATGAACCTAGGGTATTAATGATTGGACATTAAATGACCAATCATAAGGCATTTAATGATTAGGGCTTGCATTTAGGGTTTAGGGTTATGCATTTAGGGTTTAGGGTTTTAGGAAACCCTAATATACTAATTCATCATTTAATTGATTTTATTTAATTCCCATGTTAATTATTTAATTAACATTGATTAATTTTATAATGTTTCAAATGGTTTAAAATACAATTGGGGATTAAATTAAAATCTGGAAATTCTTAATTAAATGAAATTGTTTTGTTTAAATAAGGAAACCCTAATATTGGATATTAGAGTTATTTTAGGAAACTTTATATGTTTCTATTAATTTGATTAATTGAAACTAAATGTCTTAAATGTTAAGACTTTATTTAATTTTGGATATTTTTGTTTAAACCTAATAAGATTAGGATGCATTAATGAGATTAATGTAAATCATTCAAGAGAATTACCATAATGCCCATATGTTTTAATGCTTACAGTTTTTCTTTACATTATGCAATGAGATTGTATGTATGTGTTTGGATGATGATTATGGACTATACCCTTTAAACCAATTGTGATTGGCCGTCTTATGAATGGGATGTTATTATTTACAAGAGTTGTAATTTTATTAAGGTGATGTAATTTATTTGGGGCTTGCATGCCACCTTCCCTCTCCCTCTCTCTCTATCATTCTCTTATGTACCCCACATTCCCCTTATGTATCCCTTTCTTTAAATTATGTAAATGTTATGTAATCGAGAGCGCACTAAGGAGCATGGTGGACCCAAAGGAGCATGATAGAGCCCAACAAGCCAAGGGAGCAGATTGAAGGACTTGAAAGCTTAGAGAAGTGTTTCAAGACAGCATGCATGTTTCGAATGTGTTATTTTACGATCACCTACACCCACCTTAGACCTTGGATTCAATCTATTGGCTTGGATTGAATCCTCTCAAAGTCCATAATCATCATAGTGGGAGCTTTAATTTATGAGATAATTGTATTAGCTCCAATACCATAGTTTGGTATATGTTACCTATTCACTTAGGGACTAATATCAAAATATGGTACTTTATATATGTTGATATATAATAGCATGCGATGTATGATTTATAATAGCATGAGATGTATGATTATAAATAGCATAATTTATATGTTTAAATTTTGATACATAGGATGCATGTTAATTTGATGAGACCCTTTAAAACCCCTCTTATTTAATATTAAGTTGAAAATGGAGAAGTCATTGGGGAATGAATTCTTCATTGCCTTCCATCATTATAGGATCATCTAACGTCCCTTAATGTGGGTACCTGGCTGCAGACATGTAGGAGCTACCCATGTTAAAGACATTACTTGAAACTATCACATATGAGATATCATGGGGTGCCTAAACTGGTATATACCAAGAAACTAACATGTGAGGTATATATTTGGCGAAACATACCTGTGTGAATGATGGGTTTAACTTAAGTAGGGAAGTATTCCAAGAAACTAACATGTGAGGTGTATGTTCCCTAGAGGCAAAACGATTGGAACTTGCTTATGAAGCAATAGACAAAGAGTTGTCTTCTTATTGTGGGTTAGAAGCCAAGAAACTAACATGTGAGGCTTCTAGGTCACAGTGGGACCCCAATCCCCATTAGGAATGAGATTCCCGAATTCCATTAGAGGGTGTATGGAATTTGATAAAATAGTGGGAGGTACCATATGATTAAAGACCCAATCATTATGGATAAAAATGAAATCTAATTCTTTGTTTATGTAGATTACCTAATTACTCACCTCAAAACCCCTATTTCCTAATATAGGATATTGATAGTTTGACTAAACCCGATTTCTTTGATTGACTTAGGAAATTGAGAATTGTTCTCAATTCCAAAAGATTGTTTATATGCTATTAGGCCTTTTATTAAAGGCCCTCCATAAAACAACCTAAGAAGAAAAAGACACTATGCGCAATTGGCATCTTGTTGCCATACTATATGATAGTATTTATGACTAATGAGCTTCAGAAGCAAAATTAGTTAATGCAAGTGCCTTTGATGTCCTACATCACCTACAAAGGTTGTATTGTGAGTAAAATAATACTATAAAGTATAGTACTTGTAAAGGACTTCTTCTGGACTAGGATGTAATAAAAGTTGTTTATTAATAATCATTCTTTTGAAAAATGATTAATCACATAGAATAGCTTGAGAAGCTAGATGTGATTTAAAATGGAAGCATAGAGGAAAGCAAGTCTTGAAAAGTCAAAGACAAAGAAATATAATTATTTTGTAGTAAACATAAGGTATTGTAAAGGGAACTTGATAAAGTATCAGTCTTCCTAGAAGAACCAAACTTTTGAAGTTTTGGTTCATGCTCTAAACTAAATTGTTGGTTAGTTCTGCTTCTTGGTTTTTGGATTCTAGTGTAATCTAAATCGAAGCAGAAAGTTAAGTAGATAATAAGTTACCTTTAAAAATTTTAATAGAGCAAGAGTTGCTAGATTAATTTTGGGAAGTTATTTCTTAACTAGGTCATTTAAGACATTCTAGAAATTTGATTTCTGAATTTAAATGACTAATTAGAGCGAATGCAACGTATTTCGAGAATACAAGAGATGTAGAGACTCTCATTTAAATGTAACGATTATGATTTGGTTATGAGATGACCAAACCCATCTTTTACTTGGTGAAGTGAAAGAGTTACATTTATAATTTGACTAATACATTGTGATGTATATAGTCATGTAGAGCACGCATTCAATTACAGTAGACTCATCTTAGAATACCATAGCTCAATGGTGAATCTAAGAGAACAAATTGAACCCTATTAAGATATGGTTTGATCCATGATGAGTTTTACTAATGTATCCATCTAGGATATACCTTAAAATTGCTACATATTGATAATTTAGGGTTCACTCCAGTTTTGTCCCAATTATATCAGATATGATATGGGAAGAAACCCAACTTAAAGAAGTTAAGGCTTGGGCTTGTGCTACGTTTGTCTGGAAACATAATGTAGACAATCTGGAAATAAGGTCAAGCAAGTGTTGAATTGTGGTATATCCTAAAAGTGGTTGGGATAGTATTTCTATTACTCTAATGAACAAAAGTTGTCCATTAGGATGATTGCTGGATTTTCTTGAGAAAGAGTTCATTCAAGAAAGATGCAAAAGTAGATAGAATTTACAGAATTGTTTGTAAAGCCACAAACCAACAAAGATCCAACCCTTGCCCCTATTGAGGCAAAACCTTTAATTACACCACATTCTTTTCATAGATCAAATTGGATATTTCTTTAACATAAGAGAGATATTGTATCTCCATTAGAATGTGAAAGAATTGTTCTTTGGTGATAAAGATCACCAAGATAATCCTATTGATTATGATTAGGCGATGTTTGACATCAACTTGAGAAATGACTAAGAGTCATTAAATCCAATATGGACAGGTAGAGACCTAAAAGGCTTGGCTATTTAAGAATGTTTTCAACATAGGCAAAAAGTTGTCTATAAAGAAACTTGTTTGATAATAGTTATGCTGAAATCCATTTGGATCTTGTTATCTATAAACACACATTTTGAATATGAGATATGTCAAAAAGGATATAAAGATGTTATATCAAATGGTGAAAAACCATAAAAGTGTGTAAGTTATAGAAGTCTATTAATAGACTACAAGGTTCTCATAATTAGAACATCTATAAAGTTGAGGTAATCAAATTGTTTGATTTCTCTCATTGTATAGATGGACCATGAGTGTATAAAAGGTTAGTGGGAGTGTGATCGTTTTTCTTTATCCTAAGTATGGATGACATCATAATCATTATGAATGATATATGAATGTTATCTAATGTAAAGTTTTAGTTTTTGGAGAAAAACTAATTCATGAAAGATTTGGCAAAAGCATCCAATAAGATCTATAGAGATAGATCATATAGATTGCTAAGTATCTCCAAATCATCAAACATAGTTGAAATGTTGAAGGAGTTCAACATGGAGAATTCTAAGGGAGGTCTGATTTACTTCAGATAAGAATTCATTATTCAAGGGCATGTGCCCTAGGATAACACAAGTAAGATTCTTAAAGTGTTAAGAAGCCTTATTTTACACTATGTATTGAACCTGATATCTATTATGTTGTAATTGTTACAAATAGTTATCTATCAATTCAAATTTGGAATATTGGATTGTATATGGAAATTGTAAACTCATAGTAGATGGGTATATGGATTTGGATATAATCCATATGGGGTATATTTTATATTCACTTTAGTTGGTGAAATACTTAATGGAAGAACTGTATGAAAGATACAGTGGATTCCATTATTAAGGGTGAATTAATTGTCGCATTGTCTAGGAGACTGTTTGGATCTATAAGTTCATTTAGAACTTGGAGTTGTTCCTTCCATGAGTTACCCACACCTTGTTTTGTGACAACAATGGGTCTATAGCTCAAGTATAGGAATCACGGTCTCATCAAAAGTCCAAACATATAGAGCGGCAATTCCAAGTGATTAGAGGAATCATTGGAAGAGGTAATAGATACATTACAGAAGATATTATCTACATAAGTTTTTGTAGACCTACTGACTAAAGCTTTAAAACATAATTTGTTATGTCTAAGACCAACATCTTGAGAAGATAGGTATGCGATACATGGTCGATTGGCTTTAGTGCAAGTGGGAGATTGTTAGGATTATGCCCTAGAGCCAATCATAGAGATGATTGTTTAGGGATTAGGAATAATCATTTGATTTCATTTATGTATGTCACATTTATTATTGATTTAATAAAAGGGCTTATTCTATTATGTTTATATGCATCATTTATATTTACATAATATGTCCATGGAGTTAGAGTTGAGAATATGGAATTACAAAGAGTTGTAATTTTAAGACTATAGATATATCTCTGTACTAAACTCCTAAAGCATTCCTAGTTGAAGGTTCACTATGATGGACAGTTATGAACTATAGGACTAGCACTTGTTAGGTTGACTCTATAGGAGGATAGCTAGTCTCAAGCTATTTGTGTGGAGACACTACAACCAACAAGTGGGTGCCTATTACGAGAATAGGTACACTGAATGTGACCAAAGATATGAGATAAACTGAATGGAGTTTATCCTGCCTGTCAATCAGTTTCTCATTGTTATAGTGGTACAAGTAATCCTTAGACCTGAGACACCATAGTTGCCTTATGCATGTAGCTTTAGAAGTTTGATAACACTAAGTGCAGATCCTATTCAGGGGTCTGCAAAGGTGTTCATTGGCCCTACTGCTATGTGTATGAAGGCATGTGAGTGATCAACAAGGGATCCATCACTCTCAGGAAAAAGAGAGAGAATGTCTCATATAGCATTCATAATATAACTCATTAAATCCATGGCCATGGTAGGATGAATATGAAAAGAGTTTCATGAGTTCATCAATGAGTTGATATCTATGAATGAGTATAAAGTAATTGAACTAGGGACTTGACAGACTTCCATGTCCTATTAGTTCAATTGGAGACATTGTGTTGAAGGAAGGATGCAATTGTAACCTATAAACTATAACAGAAGGGTTCTTTGTAAATGACTATTCACCTCATTAAGGACCACACCATGAGCCATAAGCTAGGTGTGGATACCGTTGGAGGCAGCACACTTGGGCTGCTCATTCACCGCTGTCCGAAGTAGAAGCTTGGAGCAAAACAGAGAAGACAAAAATCCTGTAAGTGTTCTAACCCTCTTCGTAGTTAGGGTTTGATTTTGTGTTATGCATAGTTAGATTCATGGGATTGGGAATCGTAGGAAAAATTTTTATATTCCGCACTTCTATTTTTCCCTCTTGTTCGATTCCCAACAGTGGTATCAGAGCCATGATTATGCATAATACAAAATACATATGGGCTGCTAATTATGGTGTAGTTGAATGATTCAAAAATCTGGAAAATTTTTCTGCATAATTGGTTTTCCTCCATGGCTGAACCTAGGGTTTGGAACCCTAGGTCAATTCTCTTCTACTCCTCTTCTAATTGATGGTTAAGTGTATCCATGGATGCAATAGGTTGCATAGGGTTTGAGTTTGGAGAAGAAGAATAAGGAAACTAGGGTTTTATAAAACTGTTATGAACAGTTTTCATGGTTGCCATGAAAAACCGTCATCTTGTTTTGCCTGCCGAATTCAGAGTTCTTCTCCAAAATTTTCGAGCCATATATGGTTAGAAAGCTCTTTGAATAAGCTTTCCAACCCAGCAAACGGTGCGTCAATCCGAGTTCTGTAGTGAAAGTTATGAATTTTTTACTACAGGCTGTCTGGAAAGACAGTTTTGCTCGGGAATGATGCAATAGCCACAACTTTGAGTTATTGATGGAGATCAAAGGCATGGCAATGGTTGCCATCACTTGGGTTATGTTCTAGACATGGTAGGGAAAGGTTCCCAAGCATTTAGATGCATCATAATTGGATTAAGATGCTAGAACAGAAGGAAGAAGGAGAAGAACACCATGGAGGCTGAATCTGGGTTTTAGAACCCTAAGGTTCTTGCAATTAATTCTAATTAAAGCTGCTGTATTTATGATGGAAGATCATTGTAGGATCATTATATATCATGTGTATATGATTTTCTTTAAGTTTCAAAAAGGTTTTGATGGAAAAAGATTCAAAAAGTTTGAAAATTTTTCATGAACAGCATAGCAGATTTTCTCTGCAGAAAAGTCATCAATGGAGTTTTGATTAGAACTTGAGTTAGGGAACTCCAAATTGCATGAAACCAATTGCATTAGTTTCCTAAGACATGTAGGATACTGGGAAAATTCGTTTGGTGCCTAATTCATTCATCTTGCTGGGTTTTAAATCAATTTCTGACCATGGACAGTATGCTGTCAAATTCTGGGCAGCCTACTGTTGTTTTAATTGTTTAGAACACTTGGTGATGATTTGATCATCCAAACCTCTTCTATTAGCTTAGTATTTCATGTAGGGACATGATACAGAAGCTGGTTTCAATGGAGGAGTCGAATTGATAAGGATTTAGAAGCTATTGTGACCTTCAAGGTCTGCAACAATGGCTCCAGCAATGGGTTTTGGAAACCCTAATTGTTCTTGATGATGGCAGCCACTTCCACCTCTTCTCACGTGTCCAAGGGCTTGTCCCACACCCCTGTAGTCCTCTCCCTTGGCTGGCCATGGCCTCCCACAGCCGTTGGTGGCCATGGCAGCCTAGCCAAGCTCAGGCAGCCCCCTGGTAGTGACGGCTGCATAGAGTTAAGGATGAAACCCTAATTTTGAGTTAATGATGAAACCCTAATTTCATTATGGCATTAATTAAAACCCTAATTGGAATATTAATTACCTTAATTAAGAGTTAATGATTGGTCATTAAATGACCAATCATGGTTATTAATTGTTAGGGCATAATTAATACCATTAATGATGTCTAGGGTTAGGGTTTTGATAACCCTAATTAGTGTAATTTATTAAGGGTAATAAATACCCTATTTGGCATTAATTAAACCCTAATCCCTTTTATTAAATACCGTATGAACCTAGGGTATTAATGATTGGACATTAAATGACCAATCATAAGGCATTTAATGATTAGGGCTTGCATTTAGGGTTTAGGGTTATGCATTTAGGGTTTAGGGTTTTAGGAAACCCTAATATACTAATTCATCATTTAATTGATTTTATTTAATTCCCATGTTAATTATTTAATTAACATTGATTAATTTTATAATGTTTCAAATGGTTTAAAATACAATTGGGGATTAAATTAAAATCTGGAAATTCTTAATTAAATGAAATTGTTTTGTTTAAATAAGGAAACCCTAATATTGGATATTAGAGTTATTTTAGGAAACTTTATATGTTTCTATTAATTTGATTAATTGAAACTAAATGTCTTAAATGTTAAGACTTTATTTAATTTTGGATATTTTTGTTTAAACCTAATAAGATTAGGATGCATTAATGAGATTAATGTAAATCATTCAAGAGAATTACCATAATGCCCATATGTTTTAATGCTTACAGTTTTTCTTTACATTATGCAATGAGATTGTATGTATGTGTTTGGATGATGATTATGGACTATACCCTTTAAACCAATTGTGATTGGCCGTCTTATGAATGGGATGTTATTATTTACAAGAGTTGTAATTTTATTAAGGTGATGTAATTTATTTGGGGCTTGCATGCCACCTTCCCTCTCCCTCTCTCTCTATCATTCTCTTATGTACCCCACATTCCCCTTATGTATCCCTTTCTTTAAATTATGTAAATGTTATGTAATCGAGAGCGCACTAAGGAGCATGGTGGACCCAAAGGAGCATGATAGAGCCCAACAAGCCAAGGGAGCAGATTGAAGGACTTGAAAGCTTAGAGAAGTGTTTCAAGACAGCATGCATGTTTCGAATGTGTTATTTTACGATCACCTACACCCACCTTAGACCTTGGATTCAATCTATTGGCTTGGATTGAATCCTCTCAAAGTCCATAATCATCATAGTGGGAGCTTTAATTTATGAGATAATTGTATTAGCTCCAATACCATAGTTTGGTATATGTTACCTATTCACTTAGGGACTAATATCAAAATATGGTACTTTATATATGTTGATATATAATAGCATGCGATGTATGATTTATAATAGCATGAGATGTATGATTATAAATAGCATAATTTATATGTTTAAATTTTGATACATAGGATGCATGTTAATTTGATGAGACCCTTTAAAACCCCTCTTATTTAATATTAAGTTGAAAATGGAGAAGTCATTGGGGAATGAATTCTTCATTGCCTTCCATCATTATAGGATCATCTAACGTCCCTTAATGTGGGTACCTGGCTGCAGACATGTAGGAGCTACCCATGTTAAAGACATTACTTGAAACTATCACATATGAGATATCATGGGGTGCCTAAACTGGTATATACCAAGAAACTAACATGTGAGGTATATATTTGGCGAAACATACCTGTGTGAATGATGGGTTTAACTTAAGTAGGGAAGTATTCCAAGAAACTAACATGTGAGGTGTATGTTCCCTAGAGGCAAAACGATTGGAACTTGCTTATGAAGCAATAGACAAAGAGTTGTCTTCTTATTGTGGGTTAGAAGCCAAGAAACTAACATGTGAGGCTTCTAGGTCACAGTGGGACCCCAATCCCCATTAGGAATGAGATTCCCGAATTCCATTAGAGGGTGTATGGAATTTGATAAAATAGTGGGAGGTACCATATGATTAAAGACCCAATCATTATGGATAAAAATGAAATCTAATTCTTTGTTTATGTAGATTACCTAATTACTCACCTCAAAACCCCTATTTCCTAATATAGGATATTGATAGTTTGACTAAACCCGATTTCTTTGATTGACTTAGGAAATTGAGAATTGTTCTCAATTCCAAAAGATTGTTTATATGCTATTAGGCCTTTTATTAAAGGCCCTCCATAAAACAACCTAAGAAGAAAAAGACACTATGCGCAATTGGCATCTTGTTGCCATACTATATGATAGTATTTATGACTAATGAGCTTCAGAAGCAAAATTAGTTAATGCAAGTGCCTTTGATGTCCTACATCACCTACAAAGGTTGTATTGTGAGTAAAATAATACTATAAAGTATAGTACTTGTAAAGGACTTCTTCTGGACTAGGATGTAATAAAAGTTGTTTATTAATAATCATTCTTTTGAAAAATGATTAATCACATAGAATAGCTTGAGAAGCTAGATGTGATTTAAAATGGAAGCATAGAGGAAAGCAAGTCTTGAAAAGTCAAAGACAAAGAAATATAATTATTTTGTAGTAAACATAAGGTATTGTAAAGGGAACTTGATAAAGTATCAGTCTTCCTAGAAGAACCAAACTTTTGAAGTTTTGGTTCATGCTCTAAACTAAATTGTTGGTTAGTTCTGCTTCTTGGTTTTTGGATTCTAGTGTAATCTAAATCGAAGCAGAAAGTTAAGTAGATAATAAGTTACCTTTAAAAATTTTAATAGAGCAAGAGTTGCTAGATTAATTTTGGGAAGTTATTTCTTAACTAGGTCATTTAAGACATTCTAGAAATTTGATTTCTGAATTTAAATGACTAATTAGAGCGAATGCAACGTATTTCGAGAATACAAGAGATGTAGAGACTCTCATTTAAATGTAACGATTATGATTTGGTTATGAGATGACCAAACCCATCTTTTACTTGGTGAAGTGAAAGAGTTACATTTATAATTTGACTAATACATTGTGATGTATATAGTCATGTAGAGCACGCATTCAATTACAGTAGACTCATCTTAGAATACCATAGCTCAATGGTGAATCTAAGAGAACAAATTGAACCCTATTAAGATATGGTTTGATCCATGATGAGTTTTACTAATGTATCCATCTAGGATATACCTTAAAATTGCTACATATTGATAATTTAGGGTTCACTCCAGTTTTGTCCCAATTATATCAGATATGATATGGGAAGAAACCCAACTTAAAGAAGTTAAGGCTTGGGCTTGTGCTACGTTTGTCTGGAAACATAATGTAGACAATCTGGAAATAAGGTCAAGCAAGTGTTGAATTGTGGTATATCCTAAAAGTGGTTGGGATAGTATTTCTATTACTCTAATGAACAAAAGTTGTCCATTAGGATGATTGCTGGATTTTCTTGAGAAAGAGTTCATTCAAGAAAGATGCAAAAGTAGATAGAATTTACAGAATTGTTTGTAAAGCCACAAACCAACAAAGATCCAACCCTTGCCCCTATTGAGGCAAAACCTTTAATTACACCACATTCTTTTCATAGATCAAATTGGATATTTCTTTAACATAAGAGAGATATTGTATCTCCATTAGAATGTGAAAGAATTGTTCTTTGGTGATAAAGATCACCAAGATAATCCTATTGATTATGATTAGGCGATGTTTGACATCAACTTGAGAAATGACTAAGAGTCATTAAATCCAATATGGACAGGTAGAGACCTAAAAGGCTTGGCTATTTAAGAATGTTTTCAACATAGGCAAAAAGTTGTCTATAAAGAAACTTGTTTGATAATAGTTATGCTGAAATCCATTTGGATCTTGTTATCTATAAACACACATTTTGAATATGAGATATGTCAAAAAGGATATAAAGATGTTATATCAAATGGTGAAAAACCATAAAAGTGTGTAAGTTATAGAAGTCTATTAATAGACTACAAGGTTCTCATAATTAGAACATCTATAAAGTTGAGGTAATCAAATTGTTTGATTTCTCTCATTGTATAGATGGACCATGAGTGTATAAAAGGTTAGTGGGAGTGTGATCGTTTTTCTTTATCCTAAGTATGGATGACATCATAATCATTATGAATGATATATGAATGTTATCTAATGTAAAGTTTTAGTTTTTGGAGAAAAACTAATTCATGAAAGATTTGGCAAAAGCATCCAATAAGATCTATAGAGATAGATCATATAGATTGCTAAGTATCTCCAAATCATCAAACATAGTTGAAATGTTGAAGGAGTTCAACATGGAGAATTCTAAGGGAGGTCTGATTTACTTCAGATAAGAATTCATTATTCAAGGGCATGTGCCCTAGGATAACACAAGTAAGATTCTTAAAGTGTTAAGAAGCCTTATTTTACACTATGTATTGAACCTGATATCTATTATGTTGTAATTGTTACAAATAGTTATCTATCAATTCAAATTTGGAATATTGGATTGTATATGGAAATTGTAAACTCATAGTAGATGGGTATATGGATTTGGATATAATCCATATGGGGTATATTTTATATTCACTTTAGTTGGTGAAATACTTAATGGAAGAACTGTATGAAAGATACAGTGGATTCCATTATTAAGGGTGAATTAATTGTCGCATTGTCTAGGAGACTGTTTGGATCTATAAGTTCATTTAGAACTTGGAGTTGTTCCTTCCATGAGTTACCCACACCTTGTTTTGTGACAACAATGGGTCTATAGCTCAAGTATAGGAATCACGGTCTCATCAAAAGTCCAAACATATAGAGCGGCAATTCCAAGTGATTAGAGGAATCATTGGAAGAGGTAATAGATACATTACAGAAGATATTATCTACATAAGTTTTTGTAGACCTACTGACTAAAGCTTTAAAACATAATTTGTTATGTCTAAGACCAACATCTTGAGAAGATAGGTATGCGATACATGGTCGATTGGCTTTAGTGCAAGTGGGAGATTGTTAGGATTATGCCCTAGAGCCAATCATAGAGATGATTGTTTAGGGATTAGGAATAATCATTTGATTTCATTTATGTATGTCACATTTATTATTGATTTAATAAAAGGGCTTATTCTATTATGTTTATATGCATCATTTATATTTACATAATATGTCCATGGAGTTAGAGTTGAGAATATGGAATTACAAAGAGTTGTAATTTTAAGACTATAGATATATCTCTGTACTAAACTCCTAAAGCATTCCTAGTTGAAGGTTCACTATGATGGACAGTTATGAACTATAGGACTAGCACTTGTTAGGTTGACTCTATAGGAGGATAGCTAGTCTCAAGCTATTTGTGTGGAGACACTACAACCAACAAGTGGGTGCCTATTACGAGAATAGGTACACTGAATGTGACCAAAGATATGAGATAAACTGAATGGAGTTTATCCTGCCTGTCAATCAGTTTCTCATTGTTATAGTGGTACAAGTAATCCTTAGACCTAAGACACCATAGTTGCCTTATGCATGTAGCTTTAGAAGTTTGATAACACTAAGTGCAGATCCTATTCAGGGGTCTGCAAAGGTGTTCATTGGCCCTACTGCTATGTGTATGAAGGCATGTGAGTGATCAACAAGGGATCCATCACTCTCAGGAAAAAGAGAGAGAATGTCTCATATAGCATTCATAATATAACTCATTAAATCCATGGCCATGGTAGGATGAATATGAAAAGAGTTTCATGAGTTCATCAATGAGTTGATATCTATGAATGAGTATAAAGTAATTGAACTAGGGACTTGACAGACTTCCATGTCCTATTAGTTCAATTGGAGACATTGTGTTGAAGGAAGGATGCAATTGTAACCTATAAACTATAACAGAAGGGTTCTTTGTAAATGACTATTCACCTCATTAAGGACCACACCATGAGCCATAAGCTAGGTGTGGATACCGTTGGAGGCAGCACACTTGGGCTGCTCATTCACCGCTGTCCGAAGTAGAAGCTTGGAGCAAAACGGAGAAGACAAAAATCCTGTAAGTGTTCTAACCCTCTTCGTAGTTAGGGTTTGATTTTGTGTTATGCATAGTTAGATTCATGGGATTGGGAATCGTAGGAAAAATTTTTATATTCCGCACTTCTATTTTTCCCTCTTGTTCGATTCCCAACACATAGAAGAAGAAGGAGAAGGAGAAGGAGAGAACTCATGTTCAGCATTAAAGAGACATGCTTACCTCTTGTAGAATCTTCCTTGTCTTCAAAATTCTTGTTTCCTTGCTTGCTTGGGGTTGAAGAGCCTCCTCTTGATGTCCTTCTAGCTCTCCAAACTCGTAGCTCCCTCTCTCTCTAAGTGTAAAGTGCAATTAACCTCCCCCCATGTGCTGAATATCATGTCCTTTATATAGAGAACTGACCCCCTAAACCAATGGCTAAGATTAATTCATTAAACAATGATCCTAGGGCTATTAGAGACTCTCTTGGTGCTCAAACAACTCAAACTTACACACTCCTAAGAGAAAACAAGTTGTAATGGCGAAGGAAACCGTCAAAAGAGGGAGAGAAGAGTCAGAAGTTGAGTTGAGGACGGAGTCTCTCGGGTGACCATCTAAGCTTGGACGGTTAGCCGTCTGGGCTTGGACGGCTGACCGTCCAGCCCCGGACGGTTACCCGAGGGTCCTCCTAATTCTGCTCCGGTTTTGACTCCTTCTTGCTGTAGAAGTCCTAGAATGTTCAAATTAAGTCCGATTTTGACGAAATAAAAGCCAAAACGACCATGTTTCGAAGGGGAGCACATTTTTAGACATTTTAGGACAAAAATCCTTAACCATGGGTGCATGGTTAGGTTTTACAAAGGTGGTTAACCATGGTGCCTCACCGTCGCTAAGCTGGGTTTGTACATAAGGTCGAACCGAATGCTTTCCCAATCGAAATTCGATCTTTCTAAACATACCTAGGATGTAAATAAAGCCCAATTGAAGTTAAATGAGAGAAAATTGGTTGGGTCTTGTGAGTCAATTTGAGCAAACCAAGAAAGGGTCTTTTAGCCAACCCGAACCATTATGAGCCGAATTGATCTTAAACCATTAATTCATGAAATTGAACCTATATATGGACTCTATATAACCATATGAACTTGAGAGAATGACTCGGGATTCATTTCAAGGTCAAATGGAAAATATACGGCTTAAAAGACGATTATGCCCTTAAAGTCGCAAAAGTTCTTATTGACTATTGAAATGAACTCCAAATCACTTCAAAATTCATACACATGATATTCAATGCCATAGAAACTTAATGCAAAAGACTAGACTCAAAAAGGACTCAAAATCCTACATGAAATGATATGTCCTAGCTAAGGTGACAAAAATGGGGTGTGACAGTAGCCTATCTTTACGGGACGAAGGGAGTATTATTTTTTAATGAAAAATCAATGGTCCTTGAGTTTATTAATCTGTCACTTTAAGGTTTGCAGAAGTCTTTGGTTTCAGACCCTACGTAAGCTATGTGTGTTCTCCTATCGTTTCCCAAATAAAAGAATCATCAAAAACTAATTTACTCATAAATAAAATGACAACATCCTAATCCCATAAATACCAGATTTTTAAAAGAAAAAAAAAATCTAAAACATGTACATATTAGGAATATTATTATTTTAATCAAAGACCAATAGAAGATCTGGATTTGCGTAAGTCTTGGTTTCGATCCCGCATGGAGTATCTGTTTTCTCCTATGTTTTTCCAATACATATATATCAAAGACTACTTTACTCATAAATAAAATGAGAACCTCCCAATCCCATAAATACTAGATTTTTTTAAAGGTGGTAGTGTAGGCCTTATTAGGAACTTGAGTTAGCTTCTGTGGCATGAATCTGCGGGAGAGGTGTAGATTGTAGTACATCATAAAAAAACAAGGATGGCATGTCAATAGGGTTTGCAAAGCCGCGCAAGTCTTGGTTTTGATTTTTGTAAGACTAATGTACTAATAATTTGCTATTAAATCTTTCAACTATGGCGTAAATATGTTTTGATTGGAGAAAGAGACAAAGAGTGAAAGAGAGAGCCTTTTGTTTCAGCATTGAAAGTTTCACAAAACCTTCAAAGAACCTATGTATAATGAAGTTTCAAAGATAATTTTAAGCACTATGATTTGGGAAAGATAATGAAAAAAAAAAATTGTAATCATATCAAAAGAAGTAAAGAATTGAGTGATCAAAGTGCTTTCATCTTATGCAAAGGCATGATAAAATTATTAAATTTAAAAAATTATTATCATTATTGAAAAAAATAATTTAACTCAAAAAAATTCACGGGCAACTGCACGTGTGCACCAACTAGTAAAATTAAAAGCATTGTAAAAATGATTATTTAAGAATTAACAACTATAAGCTAGGTCCATTTGAGTGTCCAAATGGAAATTATAACAATTTTAGTATATATAGTTTACAAAGTATTTAAGGTACAAATCCATCACCTTGAATGGAAAAATTTAAGAAAATAAAAGTTGCCATTACAAATGAGAGTAAAAATTCAAAATAATATCATTTCATTAATTTTTACAAATTGATCCTATTATTTTATTTTATTTTTATTTTTATTTTATTTATTTTATCTTTTTTTTATTTATAAAGAAAATGGAGTACTAATATGTTTTAGAAATTCTAGCATACCAACTAGGTTGGCACCTTAGAAGCTCCCATCATGTGCTCACTACCCTGAATTTTATTAAGAAAGAAAAAAAAATAAAAAATAAAAAGAACATAGTACAATAGGGAAGTGAATAAAGCATTATATTAGTCTAGTCTTGGTGGGTAGGACTGCAAACCAAGTGAGTCGAGCCGAGCGGAGCATTAGAGTGATTGGACTTGGTTCATTAAGTTTGTTTGCTTACAAGTGTGCTGAACTTCTAATGAGTCTACAATATTGTGATAAAGATTGTCTTGGCCGGTAGAAATTAATGAAGCTTGGGTTGATTAACCTAGAAAATCCAAGCTTGAATTCAAGCTTGACTTGAGCTCATGAATATGAGTTTGTATTTACAAATTAAATTATAGTCTTTAAAGTCATAATAAGAAATGTTTACAATGACAAAGACAAATTTATTTAAAATGATTTATATTGGGACAATTCTAGATCCACTAACGAATGCACTTACAAAGCCCTTAACAATTTTGTTTCCCAACTTAATGAACTTAATTGTTTGCGAACTCAGTCGATCCAAGCTTTAATCTATTTGAGCTTGGCTTATTTACTAAACGAGCATAAAGTTTAGGTTTGAGTTTGGCCTATTTAATAATCGATTGAAATCAAGCCAAATCCTTATTAAGCTTGTTCATGAGATGTTAACAAGACTATTGGTTTGTTTGTAGCCCTAGTGGCTTATAAATGCCACAATTCAGCTCACAATCAACTTTTTAAATAGTCCCATTCAAGTTTTCAATACTTTTTTTTTTTTTTTTTAGGAGTTCAAAAGGTGGCCCAAATGGGTCCTTGGGCTACACAACAAGGGTAGCTTATCCCCCTTACCATGGCTCCTTTCCCCTTATACATGCACCCAAGAGGAGTTAAAATCATAAACTTTTCTATATCTCCTCGTAAGAGGGGAGATGTGTTATCAGAGTTACAATCCCACTGACATGCTTCTAATATTGTGTAAGATACATTATACTTGTTTAATTCTCATTTGAATGACCATTCAAACACTAAAAAAACATGATTAATTAAAGGCATATAATGTAGCATGTGATAAAAACTCACTGACCTCATCAAATCTCTTTCCAATCATATTTTTCTACCACAAAAGCGAAAAGAATGCCGAGTTGATTCTAGATAATTTGTGATCGAGGACAAGTGTGTCACTTCAAGTGCAATCATTAGTCCAGCAAGGAAAATTTGCGCTTTCCCGTTGGAGCCTTTGTTTTTTTTTTTTTTTTTGGTTGTTTGTTTTCCCTCTTTATCCTAAGTCGTATTTTCAGAAAGGTTTGAGGTCAACTTAATTTCTACGTGATGCATACTTCTAGTAATGAAAAAGCATAGAATTGAACCCAAGACTTCCAATCCATGAACTGTGATCTTTTTCATCTAATGAAGCTATCCTTAATTGCAGATTTAAGATAACAATTAAGAGTTTGATTATAGAGAAGCCAAAGCCCTACTACTCTAACCCGGAAGAATGACTCCAATCAGGAAGCATGTGGAAAGTTATGGCTGTCAAGATGGAAAACTGAGTCCACATTCACATTGGAGTGAAGTAGAGCCCATATCGAATTTCCTTAAAAGTACTTTTAACTAGAGTTCTTTTTCTTTTTTTTTTTTCCTTTTTTTTTTCCTATTTTGGATACATTTGGTGAGGGTTTTTTTGGTCACTAGGGGTCATAATTGGTCAAAGTCATTTTCTTATAAAGGAAATGATTGGTTCGAAACTTGACCCCAGGTTTTATGGATCTTTTACCGTTTGCTATATAATCACAAGACAAAAGGAGCCTTGTTAAATAGTGGGCCTCAATAATGGATCTTGGTAGTTGGAGTCCAACTTTATATTCTTTTATTACATGTAGAAATTTCTACACAAATAGAGAGTCTTCTATTCTCTCATCTCTCTAAAAGTTGCTTAATCTCAATGGGTGAAAGGCAACTAATTGAGTGTAACCCTCTATAGTTATAGAGAAACCATCGGCAAGTCTTAACCCATCAAGGACTATTAACAATAGATTCACACAAAATATGAAATTCTATACTAAGAAAAAACAAAAGACATTAATGTGTAATAAGGTGCATCATAACTCAATTGACCAAAAAGATGATCGCGCGTTAACCTCTCATTGAGCCCAACGGGATGAGATCACTTCTCACTAAATTCAGATGTCCTTACTAATCCAGTTTTTGCAAACCAAGATTAATGAACTATGTTTACCCATATAAAAAGAAATCCCAACAGTCTTCCACTCATCTGCTTAGGGCGCAAAAGTTTTAAAACAGGTCAAAATATCTAAAGTCCATAAAAGTTTACTCATGAGTCAAAACAATATTTAGCAAAATGCTAGGCTTTAAGTCATTGTACCGAATGCACCGAATAAGGGTCCAACCATAAATCAAAATAAATATGTGCACGTTAAAACACCACCCTCAACCTAATCTAATAAAGTAACTTGCACGTTAAAGGGTCAGGCTATTGCCACCACATAAAATACTCTAAACCCCCCATTTAATTTACATTTTTAAGATTTTATGAAAAATACAAAAAAAATTTATGAAAACTAATTACATAGTTTACTAGAAAACACCATTCTAGACAATTTTGTAGAAGAGAGTTTTTCCAAAATCTATCATTTAAGTAGACTTTTTGGCAATTTTTCATGAAACATGAAATAGAGATTGTAAATGGCCAAAAAGTCAGCTTAAATGATAGATTTTGGAAAAAATTTCTTCTACAAAATTGTTCAGAATGATGTTTTCTAGTGAACAATGTTATTAGTTTTCGTAAAAATTAAACCTTTTATATTTTTCATAAAACCTCAAAAAGTATAAACTAATGGGGGACTTTGAGTACTTTATGTGGTGGCAATAGCCTCACTCCACGTTAAAACACCACCCTCAACCTAATCTAATAAAGTAACCTCTAATATAATAAAGTTCTTAGGCCTTATCCCCCCAAAAAATAGTAACCTCTAATCATGACTATAAGTTTGAGGTAAATTAAACAAACTAATGTTAAATTTAATATTGTTTAATGTTACATAGTATGAATCTATACTTTCTATTAAGAGAAGTGGTTGGATTACCTGAATTTACTGAAATACCCCTAAAATTTTATTTTATTTACGAATTAATTAGTAAATTCAACAACTTTAAAGGCCTCTTTGGGAATTTCAAAAACTAAATCAAACTAGGTCCAATCCATAATTGTTCTCTGGTTTTTAAATAAACCGAGTCACAGTTGATTTAAAAAAAGATGTGTTTTTACCTTATTTTCAGAACAAAACTGAACTGGTTACCAAGAAAAAGATACTTACCAAACAATATGAAATCAAAATTGGCCAGACTTATCCTCAATTGGCCCAGGTTTTCAGGTTTGTCAAATAGCCCCTAAAGCAATTACACAAAACTCTTACCATTCCATGTTTCTCCATCTCTCTTCCATTCTCACGTTTTCCAAATCTATCACAAAAACAATTCTCTCACTCTATCTACTCTCCCTCAAATATATATATATTTTTTATAAAGAAGATGCGTGTTGCACACACATCGTGTGTGCCCACTACTAACTAATATATATACTAAGAATTCAGTTTCTCATGTTGGGACGGTTGCCATGACATTTTCCAGGCCCAACATGAAATAAATTTGGATTAGAATTTTACAACCCAAGCCCAATCCATTGATCCAAAATTATTGTCCAAACTTGTATTATTATTATTATTATTATTATTTTTGCCAAATGATTGGAGAACACACACTCATGTAGAGTCAAAACCAAAACCTCTACAAACTCCACACTCGTATTGTAATGAGACATTCTATTAGACCCAAAGGCCATTGATGGGTGAGCCAATTCAAGTTGTGTTGCTTTTACTATGTTATAATACTTGAAAAGTGAAAACCTTTTTTATGTGTAGGTTTGTCTGTAATTTCATCAGTATTGCAGCATTTTTCAATCTTTTGAAGATGATAAGATATAAAATAATTATTTTTGGAACAATGGTGAGTAGCTGATGGGGACATGGTTGGCTGTATCTCTCACCTCTTCTCTGCTAACTTATGCTCGCCGATTGAGAAGACAACCATAACATAATATTGGATGGAAGGGAGAGGGTCTCTATATTTTATGAGAGAGAAATAGAGGGAGAAGAATATGGAACGTATATCAGTATATATATATATATATACTAGTTGGTGCACACGTGTGTTGCACGTGAATTTTTTTGAGTTAAATTACTTTTTTCAATAATGATAATAATTTTTAAAACTTAATAATTTAATCGTGCCTTTGCATAAGATGAAAGCACTTTGATCACTCAATCCTTTACCTCTTTTGATATGATTACTATTTTTTTTTCATTATCTTTCCCAAATCATAGTGCTTAAAATTATCTTTGAAACTTAATTATACATAGGTTCTTTAAAGGTTTTGTAAAACTTTCAATGCTGAAACAAAAGGCTCTCTCTTTCACTCTTTGTCTCTTTCTCCAATCAAAACATATTTATGCCATAGTTGAAAGATTTAATAGCAAATTATTAGTACATTAGTCTTACAAAAATCAAAACCAAGACTTGCGTGGCTTTGCAAACCCTACGGACATGCCATCCTTTTTTTTTATTTTTATGATGTACTACAATCTACACCCTTCCCATAGATTCATGCCACAGAAGCCAACTCAAGTCCCTAATAAGGCCTACACTACCACCTTTAAAAAATCTAGTATTTATGGGATTGGGAGGTTCTCATTCTCTTTATGAGTAAAGTAGTCTTTGATATATATGTATTGGAAAAACATAGAAGAAAACAGATACTCCACGCGGGATCGAAACCAAGACTTACGAAAATCCAGAACTTCTATTGGTCTTTGATTAAGATAATAATATTCCTAATATGTACATGTTTAGGATTTTTTTTTTCCTTTTAAGAATTTGGTATTTATGGGATCAAGATGTTCTCATTTTATTTATGAGTCAATTAGTTTTTGATGATCTTTTTATTTGGGAAACGATAGGAGAACACACATAGCTTACGTAGGGTCTGAAACCAAAGACTTCTGCAAACCTTAAAGCGACAGATTAATAAACTCAAGGACCATTGATTTTCATTAAAAAATAATACTCCTTCCATCCCGTAAAGATAGGCTACGTTTGACAAAACACGGAGTTTAAGAAAATGTAATCATTATATCGACTTGTCATTGATTAAGTTCCATTTTTCCAAAAATACCCTTATCTTTTTTGTATTGGGTTTTATGTTGAAAGTAAATATTGAAATAATGAAGGGTATAAGAAATTTTAAAAGAAATATGATTTGATTTTTTAAAGTGGCCAAATATTTTGGGACAAAAAAAGTTAAAAATTTGGTGTACCTTATTGAGACGGAGGGAGTACTCGTTTTTATGAAACTGGCATCATGACTTTACTCCATGATGTTAAATTTTTCTGACAGTTGCTACCTAGTTGAATCTGGATGGCTGTGATAAAAAGATGACTTTTTGGTAATTGCCTCCAAATATAATGCCAAATAAAGTTTGTTTGTCAACTTATTAAATATTAACTGTCAACATGGTACAAATTGACTACCAATATCTTCTATTTAGTACTACGTTTGGAAGTGATAACTAAAATGTCATTTAGTTGGTTCTCTTTTCTGTCCCGCCCCTTATGTCCTATCATCTATTTTTTCCCAGCAACTTTTTCTCACATCAGAAGTTTAGAACCATTTTCTCTCTCTCTCTCTCTCTCTCTTCCCCACATTATCACGGATCCAGATCAGATCAGGTGATCCTAGCTCTGTTATCACTTACCCCCCCTCTCTCTCTCTACGTCATCTCCATTTGCTACAACAATCCATTTGGGTAAACCCATTATCTTTGTCTCTCTCGCACACATCCTTATCAGGCGGTGTGTTCTCTAGCTAGTTTCTCACTCATTCTCTATCTCTCTTTCCTTTTTTTTTCTTTTACCTCATTCTTTATGTATTTGTTTTGATTACAAATTTGCAATCCGTTCTCTCTAACTTTCTCTCATCTCTATTTCTTTATTAATCTCTCACCCATTTTTATTCTCTCTCTGGCCATGAATCGCATGTTTGGGTCTATGCTTTCGATGATTGTCAATTGGTTTCCTTAATAATCTGCCTATATGGTTTGGATCCTCGTCAGTTGGTTTCTTTGATGGTCTTTGGGTTGACAATTGCAAGATCTATGGGTCTTAATCGCCACCGATCAATGTTGCACCAATAGATGTCATCAATCTATGGGTTTTTATCTAAGGTATGTCCTGTACATTTTTCTCAAATTACCATTATTTAAAATAAAATTAAAAAACTATAATTTGATTTCGATATATATATATATATATATATATTCTTCGTCGATGCATGGTGGATTACTGCTTGTGATTTTATTTTTTTGGGCCTATACATTTTAAAAAAAAAAAATGATTTTGAGCCCTTTTTTTTTTTGGGTTGTGATCTAAGTTATTTTCTTTTCTTTTTGTTCTTTTTTATTTTGTTTTGTTTAGTTTGGTATTTTGGTTTTGCAGGTAGATATTGCAAAGTTTCATGAACCTCACGATTTGATAGGGACTTTTCATTAGACACTTTTTTTGGTGGTTCATTAGACCTTCCCTTTTTATTTTCTTTTTTCTTGTGCATCTGTTAATGGTTTTTTTTTTGGGGGGGGGGGGGTTTGTTTTGTTTTTGTTCAAGCCTACTTCTTTATTAATTTTCCTTCAATTGAATCGTCTTTGATTCTCTTCTTTTTCTTGGTAATTTGACTTGATTATTTTCAAAAATCAGAGATTATATATGAATTCTCAACAAAATATGAAAATTATGCAATAGCAGCAATTTAAAAGTTCGATAATGCAATTCAAGTTTTTTCTGATATGTGAATCCTTAGAAAATAATCAAAGATTATATGTGCTATTCAAAATTTTACTTATGCAATTCAAGGTTTTTTTTTTTTTTTTTGGCCTCTTAATCTAGGTTTTCATTTGTTTTTGTTCAAGTATGCGTCTTTTTATTTTCATTCAACTGATTCGAATTTGATTCTCTTATTTTTCTTGCTAATTTTGCAATTCAAATAGAGATTTAAAAGTCCAATCATGCAATGCAGGCAGAGATTTAAATGTTTAAACATAATTTGTATATATGAGTCAAGTTTATTGAAAACTACGTACCAGACAAAGCACTAGAAGAAAAGGAGACGCAATGAAGGCACATAGAAGACGCAGAAGAAGGAAGCAGTAGTTGTTCTTTCCTGTGTTAGGGTTTTATGATTTTTATAATGTGTTTCTATTTGTATTTATATGTTAACATTGTTAGGGTTTTACGAATTATAGTTTCTGTTTCCTTAGAATTCCTATTTGGGTTTGGTTTTATTTAATTATTATATGAATTATAGTTTCCTTAGAATTCTTATTAAGGTATATGTTTTATATTACTATATTTCTTATATATGCAGAAGGGTAGTTGTGTATTAAAAAATTAAAATAAGGGTATATTAGTCAATCAAAAGTTTTTCTCACATTTATCTTTTTATAAGTAGTATAGATATAATATTTCTTTGTAAGAGGAAAAAAAAAAAAATCTCTCCAATGATCTCTCTATGCAACCCTGCCCTTCACCATGACCACCATCCTCTTGCTCCACTTAGGTCGTCTCAATTTTCACTTCAAGCTTCCTTTTGGCAGTGAATGGAGTTCAGAAATTCCATTTTTTGCTATGTTTTTATTTCTTTTTCTCTAGTCCTTATATCATCTTCTTATTCTTTTAATTTTTTTTAGACTAATAAAATTAGCTAGAAAAAAGAAGAAGGATGAGATGTATTTTTTGGCGGGTTTGATCTCTTCGCATCATCTCTGCCGTTTTTTCGACCAACAATCAATGACAATTTAGAGTAGAGGTGACCTTACAATGCTTTAAGGTATTGTTGACAATGTCACCATAAGAGGAGAAGAGAGAGAAGATGCACTCGACGCTGGCTGACTAGTTCGTAGGGGTTAAGGGTAGGGTTTGGAAAGGGAAGGTTGGGTGTTGCCTTTTGTTTTGATGGGATTAAAATTACTCCCTCCCCTCCGTTCCTATTTATTTGGCGTACTTTCCATTTTAGGATATCTCATTAAAAAGGTCAATAATTCTTTTTGTTTGATTTCCTAAACCATCATTAAAAATGTTTTTTTTTTCCAATGTTTTGTACATATTGATTTGATAGCATTTAATAGAATTACTTAAAAAAAATGTGTTTTTTTTTTTTAAGGGGACAATCAAATAGGAAGGAAGGGAGTAAATTTTTTTGGTACACAATAGATTAACAAAGCAGCCATACTTAGGCCCTGTTTGGCTAGGCTTTTAGGTAGTCCAAAATCACTTTTGAAGCCTAAAATCACTTTTGGTCATGTTTGGCAACCTAAATCATAATAGACTGTCTCCAACTTGTAATCAGAAGCTGGTGTCAGTTTTGTAGAAGATTTTAATAACTTTTCATATTTCCAAAACTACCTTTAATACTTAAGTATGAAAACAATTTTTTCCATCCATATCTTTTAACAAAACGATAATAGCCCCACCTTAGACCAGACACCTCTTCTCTTTTGCGGCTGTACTCCTCTCTCCTACGGCATCAATGTATTGGTAACTTCAATCAACTTGGATCTGTAGGATACTAATTTAAACTTCAAATCTTTTTTTTTTCTCCCTTCATATATTTATTGATTTATACTTGTTGGAATTCTTTTAAGAATTGATTCCATAAAATTTGGATTTGTGATAATTTTTTTTTTTTAAATATCGATTCATGTTCTCTTTTCTCTTTTCTTCTTTGTTTTAAGCAAAGAAATAATAAATAAATAAAAACGTAAGCAAAATCCCTAGTAATACACCTTTGTGGGGTTGGTTGAGAGGTCAAGTACTCTTGTGTGTGTTTTCCAAAAGTTATCGTTTTGATTCCTCGCTGCTCTTATTGTTGGTGTGGTTATGTGACATCTCACTTAGGCTGTTAGAGCATCTCCAATGGTGAGCTATATGGTGTGCTATTGCTATATTATAGCATTTAGCACAAGTTGGGATGCTCCAATGGTGAGCTAAATGCATGTGCTAAATATAGCAATAGCTCACCTTTGTGCTATATTTGGCACAAGGGTGAGCTATTGCTATATTTGCCATGTCAGCTTTTCCTCCCTTTCTCAACAACCAAACACACCAGCAACTTCTTTTCTTCCATTTTTTCTTCCAAAATTTTCTCAGTAACCAAACAACCCATAAATAAATACAATATTTTCAAAAATAATATTGAAATCTTATACATTTTTTTAAAAAAGAAAAAATCAGAAAACATACCTTTTTTTTTAACTCATTCATCCCACTCAAGCAACATTGCATTTGATCCATGATATACCTCATTCATTATCTTACGAGACCTTAAATCTGTGGAAATAGTTGAAGTTGTGGCAAAAAATAGCACACTACATTTATTTGCATCATTGGAGCACATTGTGCTAAATTATAGCATTTGGCACTGTAGCATGTGCTAAAATAGCAATAGCACACGTTATTTAGCTCACATGGCTAGAGATGCTCTTAGGGAATAGTTTGAGCTCAAATTTTGATAAGAATACGGCCTATGATACCCTCAATCATTAATATTAAAAATTTATATGCGAATTGCGTCCTTTGACCCCCAACCCAACCACCACCACCACCACTACCAAAGAAAAAAATTTAAAAGAAAAAAAAAAGAAAGAAAAAAGAACACACACAAACAAACACATATATGAGAGACAAATTATGGTCAAGATCCAACTCATGGACCTAAAACTTGTCTGGTTTTTGTGTATCTGACCTGGCTACAAGAACACCAAGAAACACTCTTATGATACCTTTTGAAAAATTGACAATATCTAAAAATATATCCAACATACTCAACAATAGGGCTAGAAAATTCCCTAAAATTGTAATAAGCAAAAGCTGTCTTTGGTATGGATATATATGAGTAAAATCAAGCTGCTTAAAGAAGAACCTGGAGTTCCTATGTCATAAAGTAAAGCCATTACAAATAAGGAGAAAAAGAAAGCAATCATCATCTAAGAAACAATATATCCTTGCAAATTCTAAATTATTTTTTAATGGAATGTAATATTAAAAGCTCCCAATCATCACTCTCTAAATATTAAACCTCCTTCAACTACAGACAATGCTGAAAGGCCAGAAAGGAACGTGTTCTCATAACCAAGATTAAAAAACAAAATTTTACCACCAAAAGAAAATTGCAGTCTTCAACAGGGACCTTGAGATTTGCATCATGCCTCCCCTCCACTGCTACCGAGTCAATTAATTGCCATCACAGAAATTTAAGATTAACATGTCAATTAACAAAAGAGAGAAAAACAAAGACTAAAGTAGCTATTGTTTTATTTATTTTATTTTATTTTATTTTTTTAAATGTGGGGTGATTTCTTGAAATCATGAGATCAAGTTATATACTGGTTAAGAAAAACAAAGACTTCTTTGTGAAAAATGAATAGGAAAGTTTTCATTTTCACATGGTTCATCATTTGACCATCATAATTCATGCAACAAACACGCACCTCCATAATCCTCACAGCATAAAGCTATTATGGAGTGAGATAAGAAGATTTTCATTCCAGCAAATATTTTTTCTATTCCACAAAAGGGAACTGCGCGAATTTGGAAAATTCTCAAAATTTCTTATTAATAGATGTAAATTCTTCCCTGGAAGCCTTCCAGACCCAAAGATTGTCAAACACACACATAGAGACATGAATCCTCTTTAAAAGGCCCATTTACTTCTTCTTCTTCTTTTTTTGATGAAGTAACTTAATAATATATAAAAAGCCTATATACAGAGTATACAAAGAGAAAAAAAAAAGGCCCATTTATGGAAACAGTCTCAGCTCAATAAAGCCTTATATCCTAATTACTTGGGGAGTCATGGAAATGGTCTCAACTCGAAATATCACAAACGGAGGCACAAAGAAATTTGGTAAGGCATAAATTTCTAAGTTGAATGAGCAATTATACCAAACTACTTCTAAGACATTTTTTTTGTAAGAAACAGATTGTATAAAATGAGAGTGAGAAAAGGACAGTGTGGGACTCATAGAACCCATTCATATATGAGAAAAAAAAAGAAGAAAAAAAAGGCTTTGGATAAACAAACAAACCCACCATAAAACCTACACCCTCATTCTGTAAACCAAAAAAATAAATAAAACCTGATCTCTACGCAAACCTGTAAAACGTCCTTAAATCCAAAAAGAAAACCACCCTATACATCCACTAGAATCACCCAAAAGCACCAAAACTACATCATGGAGGATTAAATCGACCTCCCAATATTCCTCTTTCACCACTCATAGTCACAAATCTCTTTCAACCTCCTAATGATAAAAAGACAAAGGAATTCCATCAAAAGGCTTGTCAACTGAAGCCCAGAAGGAAGCAAGAAAGCGCTCTATCCCATAAGACTTTCCTCTCCTCCTCAAATATCCAAGCATTTCTTTCTAACCAAATAACCCAAGACACTACTAAAAGAGCACCATTCCCCAAAGATTTAGCCTTTTGCTCCTACCAAGACCCTGAAAAGGAACTTCCAACATATTACGCATGACTGGGAGTCACTCAAGCTATACCCACTTTATCAAAAAGCCTTCGCCACAGATCAATGGCCTTCTCACAATGGAAAAGGAGATGGTCAATGACTTGTTCCCTTTTTTACACATCACACACCATTGAGGTTCAAAACATGGATCTTCACTTATGAACCCTATCATTAGTGTTATTTCTATGATGAGCACCAAACTAAGCCAAAACATTGACATAGGAGGAAGCTTTGCTATCCAAATCAGCCTAGCAAGGAGGAAATCAAGAACCAACAAATCTTCAAATAAAGCATTGCAAAATATTTTCAAGAAAATAAGTAAGGATGACAAGTCTAACTTCTTCTATTAGAGCTACAATGAGCAAAGACAATGTTCTAAATAGATGACAGAAGAGAAGCTGACTCTGCAGATTCTCTATCATTAAGATTACGAAAAAGTTGGAATTCCAACTTATAAAACGAGACACGATTAAATCAGCAATGAAAAGATGATATAAACTTGGGAACGACTCAAAAAAGGGACAAGATCCCAACCATATGTCCTCCCAAAATCACCTGTTAGCCCCATTATGAACAACGAGTTTAATATGGCTCCAAAAACGATGAAGCTCCTGTGAGATAAACTTCCAAGGACAATGATAATTATATCTCACAGCGACGTAGGACTCCCACCCATTATCTTGAATACTGTATTTGCTCTTAATCTCAGAATGCCACAAGGAACTTTGTTCCATAGGGAATCTCCACAACCACTTACCTATAAGCCCACATTCTTGGACCCACATTACCGACCCTGAGACCTCCTTTATGCTTAAGATGAGAAACCACCTCCCAACTAACTTAGTGCTCTTCCTTCCCTCGATCATTTCCTTACCATAAGAAATCTCTCTACACCTTCTCAATCCTATTGGCCACCTTATTCGGAATTTCTCAACATCTTTTACTAATACTCTCTGGTCTTCCCCTTTAATTAATGCATTTAACATGGTTTAAATCTCTACCTTTCTTTTCCCTTATGCTAGCAAGCTTATATGCATTTTTCTATCCATCCTTTGTGCCTAATTTATGGTACAGATCATCATACACCTTGAGATTGGCTTCATTTACTCCTTCTTAGCTTCTATTTAGCTAATGTAAACATTTCAAAACTTTTCTTGTTCTTTCCTTTATACAAAGTATTATAACATGCTCATTTTGCCTTAGATTTTAATCCATTCCCTTAGATCCTCCAAGAACTTCTTTTGCAACTCTTATAACACAACCAGCCATTTCACTCCACATAGTTTTGGTCTATTCATCTAAATTCCATTTTCTTTCTTTTAATATTTTATCTTTAAGCATAATTCGTTTTTATCCTTTTAAATTCCACCATCTAGTTCTTGAGTTTATATTTTCCTATTCTTCCTCTTCAATCTCCTAAGATATACATCTGAAACCACTAGTCTATGTAGTGTGGTAAGTGATGCAGAAGCTGATGATGCAGGACAACCTCAAGAACAATAAAAGAGAGAAAAGAAGTAGAGAAAACAAAAGAAAGAAACTAGAAAGAAGTAAGAACCCTAGGAGTCAGCACCTAGGGGTGTTTGGAGTCGACACCAAACCTTAGAAAGAATCCAAAATTTAATTCATAGTAAGCTGACAATTAAAGAGTTATTGGAGCCTATATATAGGTCCCAATTACATCAAATAAAGTAAACTTAACCCTAAACTTCCAAGTCTTTCTATAACCCTTGGCTCACTACCAATCCCACCAAGTATTAGATGCCTAATATTTTACAAATATATATAAGAAAATGAATTAAAATTTTGAAGTATACAATTAGCCTTTAAAACCTTAAATGTTCGTGTCTCATTGAAAATGAATGTTTTGTGAATTTTTTCACCAAAAATGTATATGGAAAATGAGGGGACTGTTCCTATCATTCACAATACAATTACCGAAAATTCACACCAAAATTCCACAAAAATCATCTTCCAGGCCAATGTTAGGATTGTCACCATATGGGAGATAAACATAAACAAGTACCTTTTAACTTCTATAAGAATCTTACAACGTAATTGCTTTCACCACAAAAAATCTCATAAATGACCAAATAGAGCCATGACGAAACAAGAAGAAAAGTACAGTATCTTGAATTGCACATTTCAATACATTAAGCATTAATAAATAAGTAAGATAATCCATAACATAAACGTATAAGGGCATAACGGCATTATGAAAAACAAAAAATAGACATACCACTGAGTTACTCAGGATTAAAAACAATTACCCTTTAAGCCTTAGCAGTAGCCTCCATTTGTTCAACATCAGTGGCAACTGCACTTGCCTCCCCACCACTTGCATCCTCCGCACGTGACTGAACTTGTTCATCCTTTGGCAATGGTTCCTCCATATAATCATTCTTGAATGCATCCGCAGGAACCTCATAAATCCTCACTTGCGGCTTAGACGGATCCTTCACAAGAATATACTTCCCCTTATTCAATTTCATGCAAAAGTCCACAATTGGCTTAATAATCCCCCACATATTAGAAGTGTTCACATTAATTTGCGCTGCAAACTCCCTCAGCTTATACCCAACAACAGCCAGTATCACATGGTTGAAATGATCACGAGGATGAACCCTCGAAACATAAACCAATTTCATCAAATCCGCACTGGCCAACAACGCTTGAGTAGTCCACTTAGCTAACTTATTCGCATTGTTCTTAAGTCCTGTGGCCAAAATAGTACCCCTCTGAGTCTCCAACTTCTGCCTCCAATCAACACCTGAGTATTTCAGATCGAATTCATTAAGTGCATTCAGTGTTAAAAATGACCTCTGCTTGTTAACCTCAACAACACTCTGAACCTCACACCGCGCAACCAGATACATTTCATCATCGAGCTTCCACCGCCTATACCTATAAGCCACAGAGGCAACCTCCTCACCTTAATTGGTAAAAGGATTTGGCTCCTCGAAGGTAACCTTATTGCCATCCCTAATCAAAACCTGCTGCCAAACGTTATGGTTAATATATGCAGCCTCAACGCTCAGTGAATGAGTTGAATTGATATCATCCTTGGCCTCTGGCAAGGGCTCCTATGACGTCTTGTGGACCAAAAGCAAATCGAGCTGCGACCGATCACACTTATCGAAGAATAGTTTGTTTTCGACTCGCTGAATCATAATATCCTAGGAGTAAACTGACCTAGGCGTGCACATGAGGGTGGAGAGGATCGAATCAGTCTAAAAAACAGTAGCTTTATCCTCATTCGCCAGCCAGCGAATCACCGGATCATTAATAGTCGTAACCTTGAAGAAATTCCTGTTTTTAAACCTCTTTAACCTCCCTTCGTTCTTCAGCGTGACATGATCGTACATCCAATCATAGAAATCGAGCCCACCATGCAGCAGGAGATCCTCCAGCTCCGGGACAGAGAACGAGAGCTTCAAAAACGTCGAGAATGGGATCTGATCAAGCATGTTCCACTCCGGCTGAATGTCAGCGGATGATTTGAACGCCACCGCTTCCCTACGAAGCATGTTCGAACCATGATCATTGTTATACATTCGGCCACGGCGTGCCCCTTCCTTCTCCACCTTGCCCTTACGTGCCTCGACCACCTCATCGCGGCGCTGTGGGCTATGGGAGTGTCACACCCCATTTTTTTCACCTTAGCTAGGGTTTGTCATTTCATGTGACTTTTTGTTTCCTTTTTTAGTCTAGTCTTTTGCATTGAGTTTCTAGGGTCCCAAGGATAATGGGTATGAATTTTGGTTCAATTTGGAGTTGATTTTGAGGGTTAATAAGAACTTTTGCGACTTGAGGGGCATAATCGTCTTTTAGGTCACAAACTATTCATTTGACCTTGAAATGATCTCCGAGTTGTCAATTGGAGTTCATATTGATACATATGAGATATTTATAGGTTCAATTTGATGAATTGATGGTTCGGGATTAAAATAGGTCAATATGGTTCAAGTTATTTAGGAGACCTATTTCCTATTGGCTCAAATCGACTCTTGATTTTCACTCAATTCCCACTGATTTGACTTTAATTAGTCTCAATTTCATTCCTAAAGTTGTTTTAATAAGTTAAATTTTGAATTGGAAAGCATTTGGTGCGACCTTGTGTGCATACCTAAGCTTAGCGACAGTGGTGCATAACGGTTAGCTGCCTTTGTAAAACTCAACCATGCACCCATGGATAAGGATTTTTTCCTTAAAATGTCTCAAATTATATTCCTTTTCAAAACACGGTCGTTTTGGCTTTCGTTTCGTCAAAATTGGAGTTAATTTGACCCCTGAAACAATTTTGGAAGCTGAAGGGTTCAAAAAAGGGCAAAACCTAACGAAGGCTCAGGTGACCACCCAAACCTAGGCGGCTAGCCACTTGAGCCTAGGTGGCTAGCTGCTTAGCCTTGGGTGGTCACCCGAGCCACTTTCCTTTTTTTTGCTGAAGCGGGATTCCCTTCCTATTTTTACGAATTTTTCCGCTTCCAGCCGCCTTTCCATCATATTTTCAGACCTATTTGAGTGACTTGAGCCCCAACACCATAAATGCCATTGAAGTCGGTCCGTTTTGACCTCGCTTACCCATAAGATAATACACCCTACTACCCATGTCCCTGACCCAAGCTTTCTACAAATGCTGTGACAAAGGCCTCATCATGCCTCTTTCCCCAAAACCATGACCCTAAACACCCCACCAATATTGCCAATACCATTGTACACCCAACCATGATACAGAAGACTGTGCCATGTTGCTATTGCAAAAAAAGTCCACCAGCAGTAGCTAAAAGAAAGGTATAAAGCAAGAGACCTTAGAGTGGAATTGTTAAGAGAGTCGTTAGGGAAATTTGATTACTATGTGCTTTATCCAGATCCGATGCCAAGTGAGCCTATAGTCCCTACAGGTTGGGATGATATACCAGAAGAAGTGCAGATGGAGGACATTAACATGATCGAATGGGATGACCTAATGGATAACATAAGAGAGGTTGACGACATATGGGCTAGTGATGAGGAAATAGATCATATGATAAGAGGCGACTGTAAACCCCGGAAATTGGGCCCACAAGGATTGAAAGAGCAAGAAAATACCAAATAGGTAGGTTTAAAAAAGAAAAAAAAGGAGTCGCCCCCTTATTTTTTTAAAGGAAACAAGGAAAACCCTAAAAATAGTTTTGTTTTAAGAAAACAATTTGAATGACTCCATAAAAAAGGAAAGGCAAAAACAGTCTTTTTGGCAACCAAAGAAAACTGGGGATTCGGAGGCTAAGTTATGACATGGGAAGGTTCTAGGCAAAGCCTATAGGCACGCATGTCACCCTTTTGGTCTCTCAATTTATTTGGGCTAAATTAAGATCTTTTCAACACACAAATCAGCATTTATCATCACAAGATAGCATGCATAACATATATTCCATCTATCCATCCATGCATAATAAGCAAAGTAAAACAGAAAAAAAAAAAAAATAAAAAAAAAAAAAAAAAAAAAGAAGAGAAAAGAGAAAAGAAACCTAGGATACTTGGATCTTAGAATGGACTTGAGCCTCACAAAAAGCGCCTACGTACCATGCAACGAAATACATGGATCAAAGTCCACGTAGTTCGAACAAAATTAGGGTTAAATCCTAATATAAACCTATGGTAAAAACCCTAGGTTTCCTTATTTGAAAGAGAATTGAATAAACCAAGTCTGAACTTAGAAAGAATTCCGCAAGATGGAAACTTTGATAAAAAACCAGAATTTTATTAGCTAAGGAAACCCTTGATTAAGACCATAAACTCATATTAAGAATTAATCCTAGGAGGGAGAAGAGAAAGAGTAAGGAAGAGAGGTGAAGTGGGGCACCTTCAAACCCACTTACCTGAGCGCAATAGCTCCAAGCATTAGCAATTTCAAGCAATGACAGCCCTATTTGCCATAGGACAATTACCACACCTATTTGCACCCTTACACGTGCTCAAAACCATGCAAACACAACACTATGCAAATCTGGACAGAATAGTATTATGGCCTAAATTCATCCACTAATCATGCTAATAGCAAAAACAGCGAACAAACATAAGCCCTAACGCAATCCTAATACCATATCATGCATAAAAACCCTAGAATCAACTATATGAATGCAAGAAATATCATAGTTATTCTATATGTAAAACATATACAGCAACTATGAAGAAAACAAATAAGAAACCCTATGCTAACATGTTGTATGAAACTAACCTAAAACAAGGACAATAAAAACCCTAAACTCACAAACATGCTTGAAAACACACAAAACAACCTCTAAACATGCTAAACTCATATTAAACAGAACTTAAATCATGCATGTTAACTAACTAAAGCAATAGAACATGATAAAAATCCTAACTTTGACATGCAATAACACTATTCTAAAACAATGATAACAGCAGCCCTAAGCTCACATTCATGCTTTAAATCCTATGAAACAGTCCTAAAGCATGCTAAACCCATCATAAACAGCAAGTATTTCATGTATATTAACTAGCTAAAGTATTAATACATGATAAAAAAGCTATCTTTAACATGCAATAAGCCTATTCTATATGAAACCCTAGTTTAAACTTGAATAGAAGGGAAGAATACCTTAAGAAGTGCTTCCTTGCTGCTGTAGAGACTCTCCTCTTAACTTGTGGATGACTTGAATCAATGTTCTTCAAGGCTACAGTAGGTCCTCTAGCTCTCCTTCAAGTCTCTCTCTCTTATTCCCTCTCAAACACTCAGGTTTTAATGCATAAAGTGGCCCCCTTTGTGTTGGAGCATAGGGGGTATTTATAGAGTTCAATTAGGATTAACCAATGGCTGGGATTAAAACCCTAAGAATTAATCCAAGGGCTATTAGAGATCCCCTTGGTGCTTAAGTGACTCAAAATTTACCAAAAACTAGAAGGAAACACGTCCAAAAGAGCCCAAATACGTTAAAATAGGTAAGAGTCCGCTTCAGCATCAACATAGAGCAAAAATAGGAGAGTGGCCTCGGGTGACCACCCAAGGCTAGGCGGCTAGCCACCTGGGCCTAGGCGGCTAGCCGCCTAGGCTTGGGTGGTCACCCGAGCCCACATCAGCTTTTTGTTTTTTTTGGACTCCCTTACCTTCTAGGAGTGTTTTAGGCGGCAAATGAACTCTGATTTTGATGAAACAAAAGCCAAAACGATGAGGAATACATTTTTGAACATTTTAGGGTGAAAACCACTAACCATGGTGGCATGGTTAGGTTTGACAAGGCGGTTAACAGCTATGCTATACCTTTGCTAAGCATAGGTATGCACATAGGACCAAACCAAATGCTTTCCATATCAAAATTAAACATATAAAACACTTTTGGGGATAAAATGATGACTAATTAAAGTTCATTTGAAAAGATTTAGTTGGTAATTGTGAGTCAATTTAAGCTAACCCAAAGAAGGGTCAATTAACCAACTTGAACTACATCGAGCCATTTTAATCCTGAGCCATTGATTCATCAAATTGAACCTAGAAATACCTTATATGCATCTATATGAACTCCAATTGACAATTTGGAGATCATTTCAAGGTCAAATGAAAAGTTTGGGACTTAAAAGACGATTATGCCCCTTAAGTCACAAAAGCTCTTATTATCCCTCAAGATCAACTCCGAATTAAACCAAAATTCATATCCATTGTCCTTGTGACTCTAAAAAACTAATGCAAGTGATTAGACTAAAAAAAAAAAAACAAAAACATGCATGAAATGATGAGCCCTAGTAAGGTGGTGCAAAAATGGGGTGTGATAGAAACCCCTCATTGGTGAACAAGTTACACTTGTGAACCAATGATAAAGAACAACCCATTTTTGCCTTATAGCTAGGAGAATCACAGAAACTCCAGAAGAGGTATGAGGAAATATATTCAACTCATAGTGAATGGGAAAGGCAAGGGAGATATATTCAACCTTGTAGGATAAAATTGGGGAAATATATTCAGCCCATGAGAAATGAGGACATATAGTCAACTCATAGAATTTGATAAGTGAAACTTGAAATGGGGAAATATATTCAACCCATTGAGATAGAAATTGAAATGGGTAAATATATTCAACCCATGAGAAATGAGGACATATAGTCAACTCATAGAATTTGATAAGTGAAATTTGAAATGGGGAAATATACTCAACCCATTAAGATAGAAATTGAAATGGGGAAATATATTCAACCCATTGAAAGATTTGAAATGAGGACATAGAGTCAACTCATTGAAATTGAACTTGGAATGGGGAAATATATTCAACCATTGAAAGATTTGAAATGAGGACATATAGTTAACTCATTGAAATTGAACTTGGAATGGGGAAATATATTCAACCCATTGAAATAGAAATTGAAATGGGGAAATATATTCAACCCATGAGAAATGAGGACATATAGTCAACTCATAGAATTTGATAAGTGAAACTTGAAATGGGGAAATGTATTCAACCCATTGAGATAGAAATTGAAATGGGGAAATATATTCAACCCATGAGAAGTGAGACATATAGTCAACTCATAGAATTTGATAAGTGAAACTTGAAATGGGGAAATATATTCAACCCATTACGATAGAAATTGAAATGGGGAAATATATTCAACCCATGAGAAGTGAGGACATATAGTCGACTCATAGAATTTGATAAGTGAAACTTGAAGTGGGGAAATATATTCAACCCATTGAGATAAAAATTGAAATGGGGAAATATATTCAACCCGTGAGAAATGAGGACATATAGTCAACTCATAGAATTTGATAACTGAAACTTAAAATGGGGAAATATATTCAACCCATTGAAAGATTTGAAATAAGGACATATAGTCAACTTATTGAACTTGAAATGGGGAAATATATTCAACCCATTGAAAGTTTTGAAATGAGGACATATAGTCAACTCATTGAAATAAGTATTAGTATGGAGCAAGAGATAAGTGCTTAACACTTTGAGATTTGAATTAGCATGGTGCAAAAGGAAATGTCTTAGCATAATGTCACTTGAGTTGGCATGGCACAGGGGAAATATATTCAACCCTTTTGAACATAAAATCAATTCAAAGAATTGATTTCAAGATGAAATATATTTGATTTTAAGCTCAAAAAGTGTTGAACATCTCATTTGGAAGGAGGTTTGATCACGCGCCAAGGCGAGACAAAGCGAAGAACAAAGCCAAAACAAAGTGGCTTGGGTGACCACCAGGCCTTGGGAGGCTAGCCGCCCAGGCCCTAGTGGCTAGCCACCCAAGGCTTGGGTGGTTACCTGAGCCATATGCTGAAAAATTCTGGGTTTTTAAAATGCACAAGGGCACTATTCATACCCCCCCCCCATTCAAAGAACCCGAAAATTGAGAGTTTCTCTCTCTAAACCCATACCCCATTTTGCAAAATCACTCCAACACTCAAAGGCATTCAAATCCACACTTCAAGATTGATTCATACACATGAAATAGCATCATTAGCACCCAATTCAACATCAAAAACAACAATTTTGCAGCACTTTGCTAATCAAAAACCCATTAAACCCATTTTTGCTCAACACAAGCTTGTTCATCCACTATGGATTCCAATGAAGCTCCCACTTCAAAGTATCCATTCCTAGATTCAAAGAGTAGATACAAAGCTCCAAGATATGATGTTCCTCAACGGAAATTGCTCCTAGAACCAAAGAATCATCTCTCCTTTCTTCATTCCAAACAAGAGGTAAGCTTACCCAACTTAAACTTTTCTTTGAAATTTTCATTTTTGTTGGTTGAAATGCATTCCCATGAACTCTCTATGATTATTCCTAGCAATGTTTGCAATGCCCATTGATTTTGGCAAGGATTGGATGTGGAAAGAATTCAATTGCAAAGCTTGGTGAATAGTGCCCACCAAGTGTTTGATAAAATGCTTGAGTGATGAAAAGTCATCCAATCTTTGTAAAATTGATGTGCATTGCAAGGCAAAATCATAGGCATTCATTCCTAATTGATTTTAGGAATGAAATCAAACATTTTCATGAAGTTTGAAAAACAAAGTTTGCTACATTTTTTGAAAAACCAATGTTTTCATGAACAAGGTTTGCTTATTTTTTCCTTAAAAAACCACTTTGGAAAACAAAGTTTACTTATTATTTCCTTTGAAAAATCCATGTTTTCATGGTCTTGAAATGCATGGTTTACCAATGCTCATGAGTTTGAAGAACAAAGCCAATGTTTTCATAAACTTACAAAGCAAAGTTTACTTGTTCATGAACTAAAAGACTTAGCTTTTGAAAAGCCAATTATCAATGTTTGCCCATAATTTTTACACTAACTAGATGGTGTGAACCCACGAAAAAGCGCGGCCCACAAGGGTTTGGCAAAAAAATATAGAGGTGAAAGACAATAAACAAAAAGGAGTCGCCACCTCAGTTTTTTAAGGAAAAGAGGAAAACCATAAAAATGTTTTATTTTCAAAAACCACATGACTCCATTTTGAAAGGAAAGGCTAAGTCTTTAAAACCAGAAAATGGATTCGGGGGCTAAGTTACGATGTGGGAAGGTTCTGGGCAAAGCCCATAGGCACCCACATCGCCCGAGTTGGTCTCTTAATTTGATTGGGCTAATTTAATAATTTAATCACATGCAAAACAGTATCAATCAATAAAATACAGCATGCATAACATATATCCCATCCATCCATTTCATCCATGCATAATCAACAAAACAGAAAAAGAAGAAAAGAAAAGAAAAGCCTAAGATACTTGGATCCTAGGACGGACTTGAGCCTCACGAAGAGCCCCTACGTACCATGCAGCGAAATACATGGATCAAAGTCCACGTAGTTCAAAAAGAATATGGTTAAACCCTAATAGAGAGTTATGGTAAACCTTAGGTTTCCTTCCATAGTGATTTTCAAAGATAAAATGATTCTTAATAAAAAATCCAACAGAAGATATAAACTTTTGAAAAGGGGTGGAAAGAAGCCCCAGAATTAACCATATCCCTCTATTAGAGAATAATCCTTGGAGGGAGAAGAGAAAAGAAAGGTTAATAAAAGTGAATTAGGGCACTTCATACCCTACTTACCTTGTGCAATTTACTCCAAGCAATATCAAGCTTAAGCCATAGCGACCTTATTTGCAATAAAGCAACTACTGCACCTGTTCGCACCCTTACACGTGCTCAAAGCATATCAAAAAGGATAACATAACAATCTGGACAGAATAGTATTAAGGCTCAAAGTCATCCACTAATCATGTTATCAACAAAAACAGTGAATAAATAGAGACCTTAATGCAACCCTAATCTCATGTCATGCATAAAACCCTAAAAATCCACTACATGCATGTAAAAACTATCATAGTTATTCTATATATATCATATATATAATAACCATGAAGAAAAACAGAAAACAAAACCTATTCTATCATGCTATAGGAAACTTGTGTGAATTTAGGGTTATCGAAACCCTAATTTCACAACTATGCATTAAAACATATGAAACGACTCTAAGACATGCTCAAATTATCATGAATATCATTCATATCATATATATTAACTAACAGGAGCATCAATTCATGATAACAATCACAGCAACCTAGACATGTGAACTATGCATGATTTAAGAGGATAAGAAGAAGTAATACTATCTAATCCTTAGCAAACCAGGGATTATCAAGCATATAAAGCCATAAACTATCCTAAAATCATTCATATAACATCACATAAACATTGAATTCAATCCATAAGAGAAGCTATTTCATGCACCATAATTATCCTAAAAGAAGAAGAAGAAAGAGAAGAAGGAGAAGCAGGAAAATCATGTTCAGCATTAAGAGGACATGCTTACCTCTTGTAGACTCTTCTTTGTCTTCAAACTTCTTGTTTCCTTCCTTGCTTGGGGTTGAAGAGCCTCCTCTTGAAGTCCTTCTAGCTCTCCAAACTCGTAACTCCCTCTCTCTCTATGTGTAAAGTGCAATTAACCTCCGTCTATGTGCTGAATATCATGTCCTTTATATAGAGAACTGACCCCCTAAACCAATGGCTAAGATTAATTCATTAAATAATGATCCTAGGGCTATTAGAGACTCTCTTGGTGCTCAAACAACTCAAACTTACACACTCCTAAGCTCAGACAAGTTGTTTTGGCGGAGGAAACCGTCAAAAGAGGGAGAGAAGAGTCAGAATTTGACTTAAAGACGGATTCCCTCGGGTGATTGTCTGGGCTTGGACGGCTGACCGTCTGGGCTTGGACGGCTGACCATCTGGCCCCAGATGGTCACCCGAGGGCTCCCATCAGCATTCCTCGGTTAGACTCCTTCGCCTTCCGGAAGTCTTTCGGGGGTCAAATTAAGTCCGATTTTGACGAAATAAAAGCCAAAACGACTGTGTTTCAAAGGGGAACACATTTTTAAGCATTTTAGGACAAAATTCATTAACCATGGCTGCATGGTTAGGTTTTACAAAGGTGGTTAACCATGGTGCCTCACCGTCGCTAAGTTGGGTTTGTACACAAGGTCGAACCGAATGCTTTCCCAATCGAAATTCGATCTTTTTAAACACTCCTAGGATGTAAATAAAGCCCAATTGAAGTTAAATGAGAGAAAATTGGTTGGGTCTTATGAGTCGATTTGAGCAAACCAAGAAAGGGTCTTTTAGCCAACCTGAACCACTATGAGCCGAATTGGTCTTAAACCATTAATTCATGAAATTGAACCTATATATAGACTCTATGTACTCATATGAACTCAAAGGAATGACTCGAGATTCATTTCAAGGTCAAATGGAAAATATACGGCTTAAAAGACGATTATGCCCTTAAAGTCGCAAAAGCTCTTATTGACTATCGAGATGAACTCCAAATCACTTCAAAATTCATACACATGATATTCAATGCCATAGAAACTCAATGCAAAAGACTAGACTTGAAAAGGACTCAAAATCCTACATGAAATGATATGTCCTAGCTAAGGTGACAAAAATGGGGTGTGACAGAAGCCCCTCATTGGTGAGCAAGTTTCACTTGTGAACCAATGATAAAAGAACAGCCCATTTTTGTTTGGTGAAATCAATTCCATTAATACCCACTGGGGAAACACATGAAAAGAAGGTGACCATGTCACTGAATTCTATAGGTCGGAAGCTACCTACCTATAGAACTCGTCACACATAAACTAGCTTCCACACACAATCATACTCCTCATGAGTTCCACAAAACTCCTCACAGACAAAGGTACTCCTCAAAACTCCTCACACACAAAGGCACTCCTCATGAGTTCCACAGAACTCTTCACACATATTTCTCATATTGTTCGCTAGTTGCACCAATGAACAATATGAGGCATCCATAGCTTACACCGAACTACGTTTGATGAAGGTCTTCCCATATTACACCAGTTGCACTGGTGAATAATATGAGGTATCCATAACTTACACCGAACTGCATTCGATGAAGGTCTTCCCATATTATTCTAGTTGCACCGGTGAATAATATGAGGTATCCATAACTTGCACCGGTGAAAACTTCTCTTTTAATCTCATTCAATTTCAAGGAAAACAATTTCAATTTCTCACATCACTTTGGTGGCTTCACACTTTTGAAAATTTATCTTTTCATTGTCCTTGAAATGATTGGGGAAAGTTCCTATTGATTATTTCGTAAATGTGTTATGGCTTAGCCAAAAGACATGCAACTCACATAAGAAAACACATTGAAACAATCATCATTTTCATCAAATTTTTCTCATAAAGCTTTTCAGGTCACTTATCCGGACTTAGCACAGTCATGCAATTTTTCTTTTAGAAATTGTGGTCAAGCCTTTTTAGGAAACAATGCATTTCAAGAGGATTTGATTAAACCCATGGATTCTTTTTCAAGGTATAGAATAGAGTGGAAATTCATCTTCCCTTCTTCTTTCTTTATTTCTTTTCAAAACCCTAATTTTTGCCTAGATTGCCTTTATGGGTTTTCAATCTAGCGGGTTACCCTAATTTTTGCCTAGGCCGCCCTTTCGGGTTTTCAACCTAGCGGGCTCTTCGTCTCTTCTTTTCTTTTTCTTTTCCTTTTTCTTTTCTTTTTCCCTTTTCTCCTTAGTGCAAAGAATTTTAACTCATGAAGTCTCAACCCCTTCTCTTCGTTAATCTATTCAGGTTCCCTGATTAAATAAACCAGCCCCAGCATACATTTCATTTCTTCTTTTATGAGTAGAATCAGCCCCCAAGTTCGTAGAGTATCATGTTTGTTCAAGCTCTTTGGCTAAGCAAGACAAATTAGCCCCAGGTTCACAGAAAGCAACACCCATTCTCCCAAGCTCATAAAGTCTCATGCCTACAACTAGGGCAAATTGTTCCTTAGTAGTTACTGCTACCCCTTTTCCATCATTAAATCCATGACAAGAGTCTAAGTCCAAATTAAGATATGATAGGACAAAATCTAATGGACTTTACAAATGGATTGTAGTGAATGAGTGCTTTTAAAGGACAAGGTCGATGACCATTGGAGACACACAAGACTTAAAGGATGAAAATGGAAGGACACACGAAGTAATTGAGAAAGACAAACAAGAACAGATTGAAAAAGAAGAATAATCAAATTAACTTTCTCAGTGGCATGTAGTATTTTAAGCTCACTAATTCAATCAATGAAACTGCTTCTTCTTAACTTAGTCACAAAGAATTGCCTTTAATGGTTGGTTATGTGCAAAGCCCCTTTCTTTCTCTTTCTTTTTTTCTTTTTTCTTTTTCTTTTTTTTTTTTCAATGAATTGGACCGTACCCAAAGTAACTTTATGGGTTGCCTACGTATCTCCACTTTGATCTTCCCAAGACATTAATCAAACAAACTAACATTTCTTTTGTGGAGAATCAGGTCCTCGTAGTTCAAGAAAATTCACTTTTCTTTTTTCATCATTCATTTTTTTTTTTTTCAAAAGCCTTAACTTTTGCCTAGGTCGCCTTTTCAAGTTTTCAACCTAGCGGGCCTAGGCTCTACATATAACCACATAGGGACCACCCTACCTTAGCTTGAACTCTTCTTTGCATTCCTCGAACGGGTGATCTAGTCTTCTTAATCACAAAGTCTTCTTTTGATTGTTGTTGATCTTCTTTTTTAGTGCTCTTAGATATATGTTGACCCCTTCCCTCTCCTTTCCTTTTGTACTTTTTTTCCTCTTTCATTTTTCTTTTCTTTTCATAATTTTTTCTTTCTTTTGATTTTTTTTTTCTTTTAAGGGAGAGGGAAGTAGACATCTCGGAAAGCCTAAAGCTATGCTAGTCGATTTCTACCTTTGATCTTCGAATTGCTTCTTGTAAGGGCTTCGAGACTTTCTTTAATTACTTGACTAATGTCTTCATGCAGTATGGTGGGTGGGTGGTCCCTTATGTTTACCACTTTTAAGCTTTCCCATGTTTCCTAGTCAATTAGTCACAATTCATTAATCATTTGCTCCTTTAGTGGAATGAGCTTTTGAGCCTCTTAGGAAATATTTTCATGCCACTTTGATTGTCGATTGATTAATAAGAAGAGAAATAGAGAGACAATGGAATTCTTGAAATCAAATATCTTATTAAAGGAATGAAGAAAAACACATTGAAAATCTTGACTTGACAATAACTAGGACTCAAAAGACTCAAAGGACACTTGACTTGGAGGATGGAAACAATCAAATAACTAGAAAACAATCAAATAACTATGAGCCGAATTGGTCTTAAACCATTAATTCATGAAATTGAACCTATATATAGACTCTATGTACTCATATGAACTCAAAGGAATGACTCAAGATTCATTTCAAGGTCAAATGGAAAATATACGGCTTAAAAGACGATTATGCCCTAAAGTCGCAAAAGTTCTTATTGACTATCGAGATGAACTCCAAATCACTTCAAAATTCATACACATGATATTCAATGCCATAGAAACTCAATGCAAAAGACTAGACTTGAAAAGGACTCAAAATCCTACATGAAATGATATGTCCTAGCTAAGGTGACAAAAATGGGGTGTGACAGATGGGTAATTCTCTTGATTAACCCAACTTCCAAAACCTACGCACAAGGTCTTCCATAAAAAACCTCATTGGGTGGTGGAAACACATGGAGTACACCCAACCTACTGTAAGAGAAATTATTAAAAAGGCGGGTTTTGGTTGGTTCCTTGACTCCTTATAGAATGAATAATGGGACAAGCAAGCCCTATTTGCCTTAGCTGAGTTATAGTGGGATACCATCAACACCTTTCACTTTAGTTTTGTGGAGATGACCATGACTCCCAAAGATTTTTCAATCATCACCGACCTAAGTCTCAAGGGAAAGAGGTTGGCATATTATGGGGATGCAAACACAGATGGTGACTACCTCCTGTCCATGTTGGGGATGGACATTGAGGCTAGCTCACACGGTGTTAGGCAGACATGGCTATTTGAAAACTTTGCCAGCCAAAAAGAAGGTGCGGGAGTGGATCCCGAGTGCATGGCTAGGGCTTTCCTGATTTACATGCTCTCTTGCACTCTCTTTGTTGGTGCCACTGACATGGCACAACTGGGCTATTTTGCTTGCATAGTGGATGTTCACAAGATTGGGAGGTACAATTAGGGAGGAGCAGCACTGGCCACTATATATAAATCTATGTCTGACATATCCCAAGGGGTCTCCAAGAACTTTGGTGGGCTTCCATTTGTTTGGGAGGTAAATAAAAACGTTTAATTTTTAAATTCCTCTCAAACTTGATTTGATTTTAACTGCTTTCTTGAATTTCAACAGATTGGTACTATGAGTACTTGGGACTATGCCGCCCTACACTAGACAATGAAATAAAAGAGTGGCCCATACTCAGGAATTACGCTCCTAGCAAGATAGCTGTGCATGCCCCCAACAGGCATGACTATGCCCATGCAAGGGCATACTTGGCGAGTCTGAATGCCGACATGGTAATCCACCTTCCTCATTCTTTTCTTTCTTTCATTTTATTATCTTGCTCATAATTTTTTCCAAATTCAACAGATAGAATGGAGCCCATGGGGACTGTGGGAAGCTAGGCTACCCAGGAGGTGTGTGTCTTGCTTGGAACTGACTGGGAAGAGGGTACTCTTTGAGGGTCCCTCAGGGCGATATTGGTACTTGGGAAAGCGTGTCCTTAGGCAAGTGAAAGGATGTGTGGATTCCGCTCTTACCCCTGTCCTGCCTCCAATGAACATGAGGCACACAGACTCCTTGGATAGGGATGAATTGATGGAAGCTCTAACAGGGTGGGATGCTGAGGAGTTCACCTCGCCCAATACTGATTATATGACCTTCGGCAATCAATTCTTGATGCGTCCTAGGGTCATTGGTTTCCCACCTCAAGGGGTGAGTCTCTATCCTATTCTTTTTATCATTGATTTCTGTAAGCACTCCTCTTAGACAAATCATTTATTATAGGACCGGCGAGTTCGTGGACATAGTTCCACAGTAGGGTCATCCACGAGCATGACTCATAGTGCTGATGATTGTGAAATGGAGGGAATTGCACAACCACCTCTCCCAGTTCTTAATTGGCAAGTGAGCCTGTGCAATGGGTTGGAATTTATGAAGACTGATATTACTCGCCCTGCTTTTGATGAAGTCCCTAAGATTGACTCGAGCTACGAGAATGTAAGTTCTAAGCCTTTGTCTTCCTTAAAACCTTTTTCATTATTTATTAACCATGTTCATTTTTTCAGGTTCCTCAAGAATATGCACAGGAGTGCCTCGAACTCAACGAATGATTAAGGCGGGACCTAGTTAGGATAAGCTTAGCAAACTCCGTGCTAGAAGGGCATTTAAATCCCACTGTAAGACATTCCCTTGTTCATTCCAATCATAGGAGCTAAAGACATTACCCTTTTATTAATGGATTTTCTTTGCAACAGGTCTCCACACTACGTCCACCACAACTAATGCCACCCCAAAGGATTCCTCATGTTGGTCGTGGTAGAGGTGAGTCAAGCAAAAAGAGAAGAACAATGGGAGATCATTAGCTTAGTTTAACCTCTTGCTTTGTAAAAAGAATGGAACATCCTTCTTTGTGCTTTGTAACCTCTCTTTGAACACTTTCTTTAGTACTTTTATGAGACTTTTGGAATTCCATTGTGATGATTTACTCATGTTTTTGTGCAAAAATAAGTTCAAAATAAGCTTCCCAAGGTCACACAACCATATAGGGGTCAAATAGGGTCAAAAATAGGCAAAACTGGGCAAAATAGGAAAACGGCCTCGAGTGACCACCCAGGGCTGGGCGGCTAGCCGCCCAAGCCCAGGTGGCTAGCCGCCCAGGCTTGGTGGTCACCCGAGCCTGAAGCGGAAATCCCACTTCAAATAGGAAACTCTCTATTTTGACGGGTTTTCTCCTTTTAGAACTCGGATTTGTGACCTTTTCCCTATAAAAACACATCCTAGAGGTTTATAAACCTACTTGTATTCATTCATTAGAAATTATGGAGGCTCTAGACAAATTTTTAGGAGGGTTTTTAAGAGTTATGAGTGCTGAAGCAAAATCTGAGTTCAAGTGCTTTAGTTTGGGTCCATTGCTTTCCTTGAGGCATGTGAAGCTTGAAACGAACCTCCTAACTGCTGCTACATATTTTTGGGATCCCTAAATTCATGTGTTCCGCTTCACCTATGAAGAACTGTGCCCAACCATGGAGGAATTCTGTGCGTTGTATGGAGTTTCACCGGTAGGTCCTTTCATTCTCCCTACTCCACGCCCAAGCTTTCTTACTTCTTTCTCCAATTTCTTTGGGATTCACCAACAATATGCTTCCATATTTGTAAAAGACCACATGGTAGATTTGATGAAATTGGCAACCTCTTTCTTGGCCTATGATAGCAAAGGTATTTTGAAATTTACCTTTCCTATTAAGCACGCACTTGCCTTTTGCCTTATTGGTCGATTCCTTATTTCAACTGGTACTCCATATGTTCCTATACAAATCTGTGAGTTGATTCCTTTCCTTACCAAGGGTCATAACTTGATTCCCATGGTATTAGCTGAGACCTTGAATAGCTTGCATAAAGTCCATGAGGACCTAAAAATTCCTTTAGAAGGTAGCCCCATTCTGCTGCAAATGTGGTTGTTTGAAAGACTGAAATTCTTGTCACCCACTGTCATTACACCATACAAGCCCCAACATTATTGTCTTCGCCGTATCGAACTGCGTGGAAAATTTTCATTGAGGGATTGGCTAGGTTACTTCCAAACCCTTTCATGGAGGAATATCAAGTGGTCTGTCTTCATATGGGGCTGCAATGAACAGGTGCTTTTGCACACTTCTAGATGTGCCATGGTAAGACTCATAGGATTGAGGTCTACTTCCTTTTATTGGCCTTCAAGGGTTCTTCGTTAGATGGGTGTCATGCAAACCATACCCACTTCTTTGAAAGGTGACTATCCTGTAGTGCCTGCGGGTCTTTCTATGGTGACTTAGGCGAAGGATCGATGGCCTAGCAAGCTGACACTAACCCAAGTTACAAATATTGATGGTCCATATATGATGAGCCCCAAGTACAAGGAGTGGTTGAAAAACAACTCGGGTGAGAGAGAGACTACTCGAAGAGAAAGGATTTTTGGACTTATCAAGAATAATAAACTTGGATCTTGCAGAAAAGATATTATGGAAGCAGTGACAACAGCTTATGAACATGACTTGAGGAAGAAAAGAAGACTCGAGAGAGAAACGAAGAAAGCTGAGAAACAGGCTGCAAAGAAACCCAAGAGAGATTGAAGACTCAATAGAATAGGATATTCATGGCATATTTATAGGTTTTTTACTTAATACCAATAAATTGCTATGTCAATCACTTTTAGTTTTAAATAAATTGCCAATAATAAATTAAATTTGGGATCTTGTTGTTTGATTTAGACCGCACCCAAGGTAACTTTATGGGTTGCCTACGTATCTCCATGATTTTTTGTTGTTTTTTTTTTTTTTTTTTTTTTTTTTTTTTTTTTTTTTTTTTTTTGTATGGAGAATTAGGTCTTACGTAGTTCTTAACTTTTGCCTAGGCCGCCCTTATGGGTTTTCAAACTAGCAGGCCTCAAACATAATATTTTTTCAACTGATCCAAATTAGTTGGACGAGTGAACTCAATTCCATCTAAATCCATGAGGCGAACAGCCCCTGCTGGCAATATCTCTTTGATAATGTATGGTCCCCCCAACTTGGTTTGAATTTTCCCGGCGGGTCGAACACTGGAGCTCTGATTTCTTTCAACACTACATCCCCCTTCTTTAGACCTTGATCTTTGACATGTTTGTTGAATGCTCTAGTAATCCTTCGCTGATACCTCTGCACATGATACAGCGCCCTTAGCCGCCTTTCATCTAGTAAAGCTAACTCATCATAACGGCTCTTAACCTAATCCACTTCTGTTATCTAACTCTCCACGGCAACCCTTAGCGAAGGAACTTCTAGTTCAACTGGCAATACGGCTTCCATTCCATAGACTAGAGGGTAAGGGGTAGCCCCTGTTAATGACCTTACTGACGTTTTGTAACCCCATAAAGCCAATGGTAACTTCTCATGCCAGTCTGTGTACGAGTCTGCAGTCTTCTGTAGTATCTTCTTGATATTCTTGTTAGCTGCTTCCACTGTTCTATTAGTATGAGGACGGTATGGTGAGACAGATGGTGAACTATGTTGTATCTCTATAAGAGCTCATGGGTTTCTTTCTAAAGATGCTGTCCATTGTCTGAGATAACTTCATGTGGTACCCTATATCGATAGATAATGTTGTGCTGTATGAACTGCGCTACTTTCTTGGAATACAAGGTCTTAAAAGATGCTGCCTCCACCCATTTAGTGAAATAATCAATACCAACCAGGATGTATTCATGCCCATTTGACGCCTTTGGCTTGATCTGTCCGATGATATCTATCCCCCATACTGCAAACGGCCATGGTGATGACATACTTGTTAAAGGCATAGAAGGCAAATGTTGTCCGCTGGCGAACAGTTGGCACTTATGGTACTTCTTGACATGTGCGTGGCAATCTCTTTCCATGGTAGACCAATAATAGCCTAGCCTTATGATTTTCTTAGCCAACATATAACCATTCATGTGTGGAGCCCCTGTCCCTTCATGGATTTCTTTGATTAGATGCTCGGCTTCCTCCTCGATGACACACAGTAGGTGGATCCCATCGTATGATCTCCGATATAGCTTTCCTCCACAAAGTACATAGTGACTTGCCAACCGTCTTAAGGTTTTTCTATCGATACGAGATACTCCTTCTGGGTATCCTCTTTCTTCAATGAACTTCTTTATATCATGGAACCATGGATTACCATCATTCAATTCCCCTTCTCGGATTACACAACAGTATACAGGCTTGTCTCGGCATTCTATCACCAATGGCTTCACATTTCCTCCTTCAGATATCTCCACCATGGATGCTAGGGTTGCCAAGGCATCGGCGAACTAGTTCTTGTTCCTTGACAGGTAATTGAACTCTATCTCTGAGAACTCCTTGGTTAGAGCTTCCAGATAGGCATGGTATGGCAACAGCTTCTCATCCCGAGTTTTCTATTCCCCTTTTATCTGACAAATGATTAATGCTGAATCCCCGAACACTTCCAATTCTTTGATCCCCAGCTCAAGTGCGGCTTCCAATGCCAGGATGCAAGCCTCGTACTCAGTAATGTTGTTGGTAGCTTCGAACCCCAACTTAACTGCCAATGGTGTAAATGCTTCTTCAGGTGAAACCAAAAGGACTCCTATCCCATAACCCTTCTTATTGGCTGCCCCATTGAAGTATACTTTCCAAGTCTTTTTCCCAATTTCTAGCACATCCTTGTCTGGAAACTGATCGCTGAACGAAGTGGATGATGACACAGAACAGTTGGCTAGGTAATTTGCGATAACACTCCCCTTAATAGACTTTTGATTCACATACTTGATGTCAAATTCATTGAGGAGAATTGACCATCGAGCAGTTCTGTATGACAATACTGGCCTTTCTATCAGGTACTTCAATGGATCCATGCGACTTATCAAGAATACTTCGAAGTACATCATGTAGTGACGGAGTTTTTGCGTTGCCCATACTAGTGCCACACAAGCCTTTTCGATTGCGTTATACTTCACTTTATAGTCTGTCATTTTCTTGCTTAAGTAATAAATGGTGTTTTCCTTTGTCGACCCTTCAAGATATTGAGCTAACATAGCTCCCGTCGCGGTTTCGGTAACTGTTAAGTATAATAAAAGCGGTGCACCTTGCCGTGGGGGAACTAAGATTGGAGGATTGCTCAAGTATCTCTTAATGGTCTCAAAGGCCTCTTGGCATTCTTCGTTCCATACTTTTGGCACACCTTTCTTAAGCAATTTGAAAATTGGTTCGCAAACCATGGTCAAGTTGGCAATGAATCGACTTATGTACTGAACTCTTCCCAAAAAACCCTGGATCTGCTTCTCAGTGCTAGGTGGCTCCATCTCTACAATGGCTTTTATCTTCCCTGGGTCCACTTTGATGCCTCTCTGAGTGATCATGAACCCTAATAGCTTGCCTGTGGTGACGCCAAAAGCACATTTCTGTAGGTTTAAACAGAAGTTGTACTTCTTTGCTCGCTCTAGGAATTTCTCTAGCGCCTTGAAATGCCTTTCCCTATCCACAGACTTCATGATCATATCATTGACATAAACCTCGACTTCCTTATGGATTATATCATGCAATAAAGTCGTAGCTGCTCTTTGGTAAGTAGCCCCAGCGTTTCTTAAGCCAAAAGGCATTACCCTGTAACAGTACGTCCCCCATTGCATGATAAAAGCTGTTTTCTCCATGTCTTGAGGTGCCATCTTTATCTGATTATACCTAGAGAATCCGTCCATGAAAGAGAGGAGTGCATGTCCCACTGTACTATCCACCAACACGTCGATATGGGGTAAAAGAAAGTCATCCTTAGGGCTTGCGGCGTTGAGATCTCGAAAATCAACACACATCCTCACTTTCCCATCTTTTTTAGGCACAGGCACTATGTTTGACAACTACTCAGGATACTCCACAACTTGGAGGAACCCTGCATCTAGTTGTTTAGTTACCTCTTCTTTTACTTTTAGAGCCCATTTGGGTTTTAATCTTCTGAGTTTATGCTTTACCGGCTTCTTTAGGGAATTAGTGGGGATATAGTATTGCACAATATCAGGGTCAATGCCAGGCATGTCTTCATAAGACCATGCAAAAGCCATAATGTTGCCTTTTAAGAGGGAGATCATTCTTTCTTTTTCAACGGGGGAGAGGGTTTTCCCAATTTTAACTATTCTTGGCAATTCATTCGTCCCTAAGTTGATTGGTTCCAATTCATCCATATTAGGTTCGGTGACGCCCCTTTCCTTTGCTCAACGAGCTCCAGGGGGACATCATTCCTAGGATCTACATCCATGCCATAAATATCCATAGAAGAAAGCACACTTTATTGACTAGGAATAGTAGGAATGACACACAAAAGAAGAAAGAAAATAAACAATCTGTATTACTACTATGACTCCACAAAGCGAGTTAAGTAGATACATCTTATTGAATTAGGGAAATATTACCAAACTAAGACACCTACAAGCTGCTATCAGGTAGGCCAAGGTCTTTTTCTTCATGGATTTCCGCAATGACACCACTTTCAAGGTACCAATTAAGGAGCGGCATGGTAGCATGGCTAATGGATGAACCCTGGAGTTCTTCGATGGTTGAGTCTTCCAAGGTGAGGATCATGTCTTGGAACATTTCAGTCATAGCCCCTGCATCTAGGTTCTCTACCCAGTCTTCTCCTTTCAAGCTTCCATCTGAATCCTGGATAGAGTTGTACCAACTTGTCAGCTTTGAGGATTCGGCCCTTCTGTAAAGTATCTGTCACCAAAACTTTTATCTACCAAGGCTGGGTTGGAACTTGGGTAAAAGTTATGTGGGACGTATTACCTTGTAGAAGGGCAATGGCGTGGTGATTCATCCAACTATTTCTTAATGCATTGGACATAGTCAAACCCGGATAGTGGTATTGCTGCTGATTCTGGTTGTATTTCACATATAGGCACCCCTGCTAGCTTCAATTCATAGTCCCATTGGAGTGTTACTATGGCTATTTCATAAAGAAACTTCACCTTTTGATGGAGTGAAGATGGCACAGCCCCAACAGGATGGATCAAAGGTCGGCCCAATAGCAAGTTGAAACATGCCGGCACATCCAACACTTGGAATTCCGCCCTAAATTTAGTGGGTCCCATAATTAGAGGCAAAGTAACCACCCCTATTACTTCTCGGCGGGTGTTGTCATAAGCTTTTACGGTCTGCTTGGATGGCGTGAAATCGGTGGGTCCCAAACCCAAGACAATGGCAGTTCTGAGAGGATATACATTCAATGTGGACCCATTATCAATAAGGACGGTAGGAACCTTCTTTCCCATAGTGTCAACGGTCACATAGAGAGCTTGGGAATGGCTTGGCCCGCTTTTAGGTAGGTCCACATCTGTGAACACAATAGTTGAGTTCTTGGGAGTTGGATTCACCAAATGTACTAGCCCCTCGGGGAATGTATCAACAGGTACTTATATCTGATTCAGCAATTTCAGCACAGTCTGTTTATGCTTGTGTGAGGCCATGAGCGAGCCCTAAATAGTGATGTTGGCATTGGTCTTCTTCAGTTGCCTCAGCACCTCATCCTCTTCTTCTTACAAGTTGGGACGCCTCTGCCCTTCCAAATCTTCAAACGGATTCTCAGATTCTAGGTGTGGAGGCTTGAAATGATGACCCCCTCTAGTTATATGATCCAATTCATCATCACTAGCCTATATGTCATGGACTTCCTCGGAGTCATTCATTAAGTCATCCCATTCTATCATATCAATGTTCTCCATTTTCGTTGGCAAGTCGTCCCAACCTGTAGGAATTATCGGCTCATCTATCATTGGACTCAAGCTCGAGTACAACACATAGTAATCAAATTTCCTCGATGATTCACCCAATAGGCCAACATGAGGATCCCCTGCTTCATATCTTTCTTTCAGCTCTTGTTGGATAGATTTTCTGGGCAACAACAAAACCTTTTGGTCAATGAGGTCTTAAATGATCTTCTTTAGTATAGAACAAGCCTCAATGTCATGGCCAGGTGCACAATGGTATTGGCAATATTGGTGAGGGGTTGATGGCCTTGGTTTTGGTGGGAGTGGCATGATAAGGCTGTTATTGTGGCAAAGGGTGAAAAGACGGGTTAAGGTCATGGGGAGTGGAGTGTATTATCTTATGGGCCGATGAGGGCGAGATGATTCAACCCCAATGGCATTTATGGTGTTAGGTGGGGGTGTGTTATTGTGAGACTGGAGAGGATTTCGGGTGGCATTTGGGTGGCTTGGAGGTGAAATGACTTGCTTGTCAATGAAGTCTTGGACTTGGTGGCGAAGGCGAATACAACGGTTGGTGGCATGGCCTCTGGATTGGTGATACTTGCAATACTCATTCTCATTGTAGTTTCTGGGTAAGGGATTAGGTGGGGGTCTTGGGTCAAGTGGCTTCAATAGGTCACGGCTCATGAGCTTTTCAAGGACTCTTTCAAGTGGCATGAATAGATCAGTGAATTGGCGAGGTGGGTTGACATCATTGATAGAGAAGGGTTGAATGGGTTGAGTTATGGTGTTGACCTTGGCATTGTTCTTCCCAGTAAAGTTTATCTTGCGACTCCTCACCTCCTCAGTTTTGATTATCCCATCATTGATAGCATCCTCAACTTGCGTGCCAGCCCCAATAAGAGCTTTGAAATTTGGGAAATAGTGGGCAAATAGGTGCTTGTGATACACGGGCAACAAGTTCTTAACCACCAACTGAATTTGGTCCTCCTCATTTGGCCTATCTGTCATTCTTGACGCCTTTTGTCTCCACCTTGTAATGTAAGCAGAGAAACTTTCATTAGCCCCTTGCTTTGTAGTTTCTAAGTCTCTTCGAGTAACGTCCACCTCTGTATTATACTTGTAGTGCTCTGAGAACTCATTGCATATGTGTTCCCAAGTCCGAGTCCTATTCTCATCCAATGATAAGAACCATTTTAAAGCGGAAGTAACCAAGGTTTCATGGAACATTTGAGCTAAAAGCTCGTCAGTGGCCCCTCGAGGGTGCATAGCTCGTACATACATCTTCAAATGAGTCTTGGGGTAACCCGTCCCATCAAATTTCTCTAACTCTGGCATCTTGAATTGCAATGGAATACGAGCCGTTGGAAACAGAGATAAAGTCCGCACATCGACCATGTCATCGGCCCTACGAATCCCTTTTATAGTTCTCTCCAATGCTTCTACCTTGCTAGCCAACATGGAATCATTGCTAGAACCTTTTCCTTTGGTTTCCCCTTCTGGGTTGATGACCACAGGCTTTGAACTACTTTCCCCCCTTGTCTTAGTGTTCTCATTGGATTGAGGTCCTTCTTTAGTGCCAGCCCCTGTGAACCCACGAAAAAGCGCGGCCCACAAGGGTTTGGCAAAAAAATACAGAGGTGAAAGACAACAAAAAAAAGGAGTCGCCACCTCATTTTTTTAAGGAAAAGAGGAAAACCATAAAAATGTTTTATTTTCAAAAACCACATGACTCCATTTTGAAAAGAAAGGCTAAGTTTTTAAAACCAGAAAATGGATTCGGGGGCTAAGTTACGATGTGGGAAGGTTCTGGGCAAAGCCCATAGGCACCCACATCGCCCGAGTTGGTCTCTTAATTTGATTGGGCTAATTTAATAACTTAATCATATGCAAAACAGTATCAATCAATAAAATACAGCATGCATAACATATATCCCATCCATCCATTTCATCCATGCATAATTAAACAAAGAAAATAAAATAAAACAGAAAAAAGAAAAGAGAAGAAAAACCTAGGATACTTGGATCCTAGAATGGACTTGAGCCTCAAAACGAGCGCCTACATACCATGCAGCGAAATACACGGATCAAAGTCCACGTAGTTCGAAAAGAATAGGGTTAAATCCTAATAGAGAGTTATGGTAAACCTTAGGTTTCCTTCCATAGTGATTTTCAAAGATAAAATGATTCTTGATAAAAAAAATCCAACAGAAGATATAAACTTTAAAAAAGGGGTGGAAAGAAGCCCTAGAGTTGACCATATCCCTCTATTAGAGAATAACCCTAGGAGGGAGAAGAGAAAAGAAAGGTTAAAAAAAGTGAATTAGGGCACTTCATACTCGACTTACCTTGTGCAATTTACTCCAAGCAATATCAAGCTTAAGCCATAGCGACCTTATTTGCAATAAGGCAACTACTGCACCTGTTCGCACCCTTACACATGCTCAAAGCATATCAAAAAGGATAACATAACAATCTGGACAGAATAGTATTAAGGCTCAAAGTCATCCACTAATCATGTTATCAACAAAAACAGTGAATAAATAGAGACCTTAATGCAACCCTAATCTCATGTCATGCATAAAACCCTAAAAATCCACTACATGCATGCAAAAACTATCATAGTTATTCTATATATATCATATATATAATAACCATGAAGAAAAACAGAAAACAAAACCTATTCTATCATGCTATAGGAAACTTGTGTGAATTTAGGGTTATCGAAACCCTAATTTCACAACTATGCATTAAAACATATGAAACAACCCTAACACATGCTCAAATCATCATGAATATCATTCATATCATATGTATTAAATAACAGGAGCGTCAACTCATGACAACAATCACAGCCAATAGACTATATGAACTATGCATGATTTAAGAAGACAAAAAGAGTAACGCTTTCAAATCCTTAGTAAATTAAAGATTATCAAGCACATAGAACCATGAATCATCTTAAAATCATTCATATCATATCACAAAAGCATGGAATTAACCTAACATGTGGAGTTACAATATGCACTAGAACTATCATAGAAGAAGAAGGAGAAGGAGAAGGAGAAAGAGAAGACCTATATTCAGCATTCAAAAAGAGTGCTTACCTCTTGTAGAACCTCCCTTGCCTTCAAAGTCCTTGTTCTCTTGCTTGCTTAGGGTTGAAAAGCCTTCTCTTGATGTCCTTCTAGCTCTCCAAACTCGTAGCTCCCTCTCTCTCTAAGTGTAAAGTGCACTTATGGCCCCCTATGTGCTGAATATCATGTCCTTTATATAGAGAACTGACCCTCTAAACCAATGGCCAGGATTAATTCATTAAATAATGATCCTAGGGCTATTAGAGACTCTCTTGGTGCTCAAACAACTCAAACTTACATACTCCTAGGCTCAGACAAGTTGTTTTGGCGGAGGAAACCGTCAAAAGAAGGAGAGAAGAGTCAGAATTTGACTTAAAGTAGGATTCCTCGGGTGACCAACTAGGCCTAGACGGTTAGCCGTCTGGGCCTAGACGGCTGACCGTCCAGCCCCGGACGGTTACCCGAGGCCCTCCTATTTTTACTCCGATTTTGACTCCCACTTGTTGTAGAAGTCCTAAAATCTTCAAATTAAGTCCGATTTTGACGAAATAAAAGCCAAAACGACCGTGTTTCGAAGGGGAACACATTTTTAGGCATTTTAGGACAAAAATCCTCAACCATGGGTGCATGGTTAGGTTTTACAAAGGTGGTTAACCATGGTGCTTCACCGTCGCTAAGCTGGGTTTGTACACAAGGTCAAACCAAATGATTTCCCGATCGAAATTCGATCTTTCTAAACATATTTAGGACATAAATAAAGCCCAATTGAAGTTAAATGAGAGAAAATTGATTGGGTCTTATGAGTCAATTTGAGTAAACCAAGAAAGGGTCTTTTAGCCAACCCGAACCATTACGGGCCGAATTGATCTTAAACCATTAATTCATGAAATTGAACCTCTATATGGACTCTATGTACTCATATGAACTTGATGGAATGACTCGGGATTCATTCCAAAGTCAAATGGAAAATATACTGCTTAAAAGACGATTATGCCCTTAAAGTCGCAAAAGTTCTTATTGACTATCGAATTGAACTCCAAATCACTTCAAAATTCATACACATGATATTCAATGCCATAGAAACTCAATGCAAAAGACTAGACTCAAAAAGGACTCAAAATCCTACATGAAATGATATGTCCTAGCTAAGGTGACAAAAATGGGGTGTGACAGAAGCCCCTCATTGGTGAACAAGTTTCACTTGTGAGCCAATGATCAAAGAACAACCCATTTTTGTTTGATGGATTAATCTCATTAATACCAACAAACTCAAATGGAACCAAAAGGATAGACTTTGTCATATCCAAGCATGCGACGATTTCATCGAAGCAAAGAATTGAATGCATACCAACATTCGTTGGTGCGCTTATGCAAATGCCTGCACTAATTGCATTAGTGATATAACAACACATTTTTGCTTGATGGATTAATCTCATTAATCCCAACAAACTCAAATGGAACCATAAGGATAGACTTCGTCATATCCAAGCATGCGACGATTTCATCGAAGCAAATAATTGAATGCATTTCTACGCATGCCAACTTTGTTGGTGCGCTCATGCAAATGCCTTTACCATGCACTAATTGCATTAGTGATATCCATATGGTCTTCTCATGATGCAAAGCTAGTTGCACTAGTGCATCACAACGTATCCTACCAATTTCATTGGTAATTCTCAAAACGAGTTATTTTATAACTCATAAGTCATCATTTCATGTGAATTTGAATTGAATGCCCATCAATTCAAAACCAAGGGCATTTCATGCCAGTCTCACTAGGGATAACAAAGGTAATGAGTTATGACTCATCACTTCATGTGAAATTATGATTTCATGCCACTTTCAGTGGAAATAACAAAGATGGGGAGTTATTTCATAACTCTGGAATCATCATGCCACTTTCTGTGGAAACAACAAAGACAGTGAGTTATTTCATAACTCATGCCACTTTCTGTGGAAGTAACAAAGACGGGGAGTTATTTCATAACTCATGAATCGTCATTTCATGTGAAATCATGCCACTTTCTGTGGAAACAACAAAGACAGTGAGTTATTTCATAACTCATGCCACTTTCTGTGGAAGTAACAAAGACGGGGAGTTATTTCATAACTCATGAATCGTCATTTCATGTGAAATTGTCTTTATCACATGATATGAGATCCAATTGCAAGTCAATTGATTCAAAATCAAGCTCATTTCTTATCATTTCATGTGAAATTATCCTTATCACATGGGATGACAGTGCACTGGGAGTCATTCAACTCAAAATCAAGTTCATTTTATGTGAAATTGTCTTTATCACATGAAATGATAATGTGTTAAGAGTCATTCAACTCGAAATCAAGTTCATTACTTATCATTTCATGTGAAATTATCTTTATCGCATGAAATGACATTGAATTGAGAGTTAATTGATTGAAAGTCAAGCTTATTTCATGTCATTTCATGTGAAATCATCTTTATCACATGATACCACATTGATTTTGAAAGTCAATTGTTTGAGAAACAAGGTGCATTTCATGCCCTCTTCACAAAGATAGCAAAGTTACTTCGTAACTAGCATAGCTCATGAATCATCATTTCATGTGAAGTTATCTTTATCACATAATTAGCAAGTCATTTGATGTGAAATTATCTTTATCACATGATATGATATCACTATCATCTCCTAGAGAATTGGATTCCAAGACTTGCAAGTCAATCAATTCAACACCAAACTCATTTCATGAGAAAGCCATTTATCATGGCTATTACAATTCCTCGTTATGCGGGCAAATACAATCACCCAAGATTCAAAAATTTCATTGAAACTTGATAAACTTGAGGGATATATTCATCCCATAACTCAAGGATTGCATAAGAAGTCAATTTGGAGAAGTTTAGAGGTCGCAAGCGCGCGAGACGGGGCAAACGGGCAAAGCGGGCTAGGGTGACCATCTGCCCTCAGATGGTCAATCGTCCAGGGCAAGACGGCTGACCGTCCAGGGTGGGACGATTACCCGAGCCCTCTATTGAAAAAATTCTGGGTTTTTAAACCCATGTTTGCCCACTCATTCTCACATTCTCCCATTCGAAAATTAGAGAGTTTCTCTCTCTAAACTCACATCCTATCTTCTCCTTCTCTCATTCTCTCATTCCTACTTCAAAAACATTCAATCCAAACATCAAATGCACATCAAACAACAACAAATCAAGCCCATTTAACAATCAAAACAACCAATTCACATCATCTTTGGAAATCAAACCAAACCAAACCCATTTTTCACAAACCTAACTCCATCATCAAGAATGTCATCAAGCAAGGACTCAAGCACCAAGTATCCATTCTATGGGGTCAAAAGCACGTACAAAGCACCACTCTATGATGCTCCACAAGCTAGGGTGTTGCTTGAACTCGACAAACATCTCTTATTCATCCATTCCCAACAAGAAGTAAGTTTACCCAACTTAACACTTTTCTTTTGAATCTTTCGATTCTTTTGATGAAATTGCATTCCCTTCTACTTCTTTTGAATACCCCTTGGGTTGTTGAGTGATATCCCTTGATTTGGCAAGGATTGAACACACAAATTCTTTTCATTTGAAAGCTTGAAAAATGGCACCCGCCAAGTGTTCGATAAAATTCCCAAGTGAAATAAAGATGTTCAATCTTCACTAAATCAATGTATATCAACAAGTAAACCCTCAAGTGAGTAATATGCCATGATTTAGCAAGGATTGACCATACAAAATTCTTTTGTTTCAAGGCTTGGGAGGTGTCACCCACCAAGTGTTCGATAAAATGCCCAAGTGATAAAAAAGTGTTCAATCCTTGCCAAATTAAGGTACATGACCAAGTAAACTCATAAACATCCATTAGCAATTCATTTCATGAATGAAAACAACCTTTTGACATCTTTTAGAAAACAATTTGAAACCAATTGCTAGTGTAAGCTTATTATTTCTATGTTCTTTCAACTAACTCTCAAGGTATTTTCAATGGCTATAGCCCAACTTTCAGGACATGCGCACTCGGTCCTCTGTCAAAGGACTCATTGAATGGTGGCAGAACATGGAAAACTTCCAACCCATTACCAAGGGCTATGTCGAAAAGGCCGGTTTTGGTCCATTCCTAGACTCTTTGTGGAATGACTAATGTGATAGGCAAGTTTTGCTAGCCTTATCTGAGCTATGGTGGGACGCCACTAAGACATTCCACTTTGGCTTTGGGGAGATGACACTAACCCCCAAGGACTTCACCATGATCATGGACTTAAGCATTAAAGGCAAAAGCTTGGAATTCTATGAGGAGGCTCACACGGATGAGGATTATCTCCTAGCTTACCTTGGGATGGAAATTGAGGTAATCAAGAAAGCAGTGCGATGCATTTGGCTTTTCAACAAGTTTGCCAAACAAAGGGAGAGCGAGGGTGCGAGCCCCGATTGTATTACAAGGGCATTCCTTCTGTAGATGATCTCATGCACATTCTTTGCCGGGACGGGCGACCTAGCCCCTTTGGGTCTTCTTGCAAGTATGGAGGATGTTGATAAGATTAGGAAATTTAACTGGGGAGGGGCTGCTCTAGCCCCCATGTATCGCACAATGTGTGACATGTCACGCGGTGTGACCAAGGACTTCGGTGGGATGCCCTTTGTTTGGGAGGTAATGCTACTTCCCTTTCATTTCTTTTTATTTTTTTCTTATATTATCTTTTCTTTTTGACTCTTTTCTCAACTTTTGACAGGTTTGGTGCTATGAGTACCTCAACCTATGTCGCCCATCCCTTGCTGAGGAAACCATCGAATGGCCTACCCTCAAGAATTACTCCCCTACTTATGTGTCCATCCGGGCGGCGAATCGTCATGATTACGCCTTTGCTAGAACTCACCTAGAAAGCTTCACTGCTGATATGGTGAAATTCTTTCTCTATTCTTTTCCTTTTCTTTTTTACTCCCAATTTCTCATTTTGGATTTTTGGACAGATTGAATGGAATCCATGGAAGATATGGGTACCAATGCTACCCAAGCGATGCATTCCTAGCCTGATGCTGACTGGCAAGAGGGTGCTCTTGGAAGGCCCCGTGGGTAGGTACTGGTACCTAGGGGAGCGTGTCTTACGACAAGTCATGGGTGATGTGAATACCGCCATGGCTCCAATGCCTCCACCACTTAACATGAGGCATGCTAACTTGATGGAGGGGGAGGAGTTGTGGGATGCCTTGAGAGGCTGGGATGCAGAGGAGTTCACTTCTCCTGACATTGCATATGACACTTTCTGTCTCCAATACTTGATGAGGCCCAGGGTGACAGGCCTTCCTCCTCAGGGGGTAAGTCTTTAACGTTCTCCTAGCCTTTTCTTTTGTTAGAGACTCTATTTAATAGGTGAAAACTTGCAGGGTCGACGAGCACGAGGGCATAGCTCAACAGTGGGCTCAGGCATGGTTCCTGGCTCTGAGGATGATGAGATGGAGGGGGATAGGTCGCTACCCTTGCCTCAGCCTAATTGGTTCATTGATTTGTGCAGTGGGTCGGACTTTGTCAAGACCGCCATCACTCATCCTGCATTTGATGAATCTCCTAGGATCGACCCAAATCGAGAACAGGTGAGTTCTCTTTATGGTATTTCTTTCTTTCTTTGAACATTACCTTCAATTTTATCCTTATTGATTATTCTAGGTGCCTGCGGCATATGCCCAAGAGTTTATTGACCTGAGTGAGGGCTTGAGGCGTGACCTTGTGAGGATGAGCTTAGCTAAATCCATGGCGGAAGCTCGTTTGGATGTCATGGTAAGTGTTCAACCCATTTTAAAGTTCCTATTTGTGGTTTTTAACCAACCCTATTCTCATACTTGACTTCTTTGCAATGGATTTTGTATATACAGCCACCACCAGCAATGCGCCCTCCTAGAGCACCTTGTGGGGGTCGTGATGGAGCTGGGCCGAGCTGCAAAAGAAGCTCTGGGAATCGCTGAGTTCATTTACTTTCTTCTTGGGCTTGTAGAAACAATGAGACTATGGCTATCTTTTTGCATTTCATGCTTGTGTTTTGTAATTGCCACCTAAAACCAGCTCTCTTATCCTTTGCTATGGATACTTGTTGTGCTTGTTTGAATCTATCATGATGATGTTATAGTGCCTTTCTTGTGAAAATTTGAGTCAATGTGAGTTTATAGGAGTGAAAATGGCCTAAAAAGGCCATCCGAACGCGAAAATAGGCAAAACCGGGCGAAACAAGGCAAAACAAGGCGAAGGCCTCGGGTGACCATCTGGCCCCGGACGGTTACCCGAGGTTGACGCGTTTTTTCGCGATTTTTCAAGAATTTTGCTATTTTAACGGTTCTACTCCCTTTAGGACTCGAATTTGTGACCCTTTCCCTATAAAAACACATGAGGAGAGCCTTCTAACTCACCTATTTTCATTGACAATAATTATGGAAGCCTTAGATGCGTTCTTAAGAGGGTTTTTGGTAGTCATGGCTACCAAAGACAAAACTGAGTTTAGGCGCTTCGGCTTGGTACCATTGCTCTCCATAAGGCACATGAAGCTCGAGACAACTCTTCTCACTGTGGCTACATACTTCTGGGATCCTCAAATCCATGTCTTTCGATTCAATTATGAAGAATTATGCCCAACCATGGAGGAATTCTGTGCTTTATTTGGAGTTTCACCCGCAGGGCCATTCATCCTTCCTACACCTCGCTTTGATTACCTTGCTTCCTTTTCGGATTTTCTTGGCATTCCCCAAAGGGACGCAACGATCTTCGTCAAGGACTATATGGTGGACTTAATGAAGTTAGCAACCTCATTCTTGGCTCATGATAGCGAAGGTACTCTGACTTTCACCCCTCAAATTCAGCGTGCACTCGCTTTTTGCTTAATTGGTCGCTTTCTCATATCCACCGGCACTCTTTAAGCCCCTGTTCAAATATGTGAATTGGTTGCCCCTCTTCTCAAGCGACATAACATCATTCCCTTGGTATTAGCTGAAACCTTGAATGGTTTAGATAAAGTTCATGGCAACCCCAAAGCGCCTTTAGAAGGTAGCCCCTTTTTACTGCAAATGTGGCTGCTCGAGCGCTTGAACTTTCTATCTCCCACCACTATTAATCCATACAGGCCCCAGCACTTCTGTCTACGCCGAGTTGAACTCCCTGGGCCGTTCTCTTTAAGAGATTGGTTGGGTTATTTCCACACGCTGTCGTGGCGAAACATTAAATGGTACGTCTTCACATGGGGGTGTGAAGAGCAGGTACTTTTTCGAACCTCGGGGTGTGCTTTTGTCAAACTCATAGGAGTGAGATCGACTTCCTTCTATTGGACTTCGAGAATTCTTCGCCAGATGGGCGCTATGCAAACCATACCGTCCTTAACAGGACCTTGTTGCTCTGTGGAACCTGTCGGTCCTACTATAATCAAGTGGGCGAGGAGTCGCTGGCCTACAGACCTGAAATTGACTCGGAGTACCAACACTGAAGGACCTTTCGAGATGAATAAAGAATACAAGCAATGGTTGAAAGATGATTTGGGCGAAAAGGAGACTTCTCGTCGAGAAAGAATTTATGACCTTATCAAGGACACGAGACTTGGACTTTGTAGAGAAGACATTCTTGAAGCAGTGGAGGCATCCCACGACCATGACTTGCGAAAGAAAAGAAGACTTGATAGAGAAAGACAGAAGACAAACAAGATGACTCTAAAGAAACTCAAAAGGACTTAAAGACTCAAGGAATAGAATATCTATGGCATGTCGATAGTTCTTTTACTTAACACCAATAAATTGTTATGTCAAACAATTAGTTTCAAATAAATTGCCAATAATAATTTACTTTTGAGATTTTGCTGTGATTGTGTTGTTTGGACCGCACCCAATGTAACTTTATGGGCTGCCTACGTATCCCCGTTTTCTTTTTTTTTTTTTCTTTTTTTCTTCTCTTTTTTTTTCTTTTCTTTTTTCCTGTTGGGGAATCAGGTCCTCGTAGTTCAAATGCCTTAACTTTTGCCTAGGCCGCCTTCACAGGTTTTCAACCTAGCAGGCCTCATACATAATACTTATTTAATTGATCCAAATTGGTGGGACGAGCGAACTCTATCCCATCCAAATCCATAAGTCGAACAGCCCCTGCTGGCAATATCTCCTTGATGACGTACGGTCCACCCCAGCTTGGTTTGAACTTTCCTCGTGGATCGAAAATTGGAGCTCGAATCTCTTTCAATACCAAATCCCCTTTCTTTAAGCCTTTGTCTTTGACATGTTTGTTGAATGCCCTCGCGACTCTTCTCTGGTACCTTTGCACATGGTAGAGAGCCCTCAGTCGCCTTTTATCTAGCAAAGCCAACTCGTCATAACGACCTTTGATCCAGTCCACCTCTGCCAGCTGACTTTCCATAGCTACCCTTAACGAAGGAACTTCCAATTCCACTGGTAGAACAACCTCCATCCCATACACTAGAGCATACGGTGTAGCCCCTGTTGACGATCTGACTGACGTTCTGTGCCCCCACAATGCTAATGGTAACTTCTCATGCCAATCAGTGTACGTGTCAGCCGTTTTCTGTAATATCTTCTTGATGTTCTTATTGGCGGCTTCTACTGCACCGTTAGTCTGTGGACGATACGGGGATGACAAGTGATGAACGATCTTGTACTTCTGTGAGAGTTCTTTGGTCTCCTTCTGGAAATGCTGGCCGTTATCTGAAATGATCTCATGCGGTACCCCATATCGGTAGATAATGTTGAGCTGTATGAACTGTGCCACCTTTTTAGCATTCAAAACTTTGAAGGAAGCTGCTTCCACCCACTTGGTAAAGTAATCGATGGCTACCAAGATGTATTCATGACTATTGGATGCCTTCGGCTTAATCTGTCCGATGATATCTATTCCCCATACTGCAAACGGCCATAGGGTTGACATGCTTGTTAGGGGCATGGAGGGCAAGTGTTGTCCGTTGGCGAAGAGTTGACACTTATGGCACTTATTGACGTGGGCATAGCAATCCCTTTCCATTGTAAACTAGTAATACCCTAGTCTCATGATCTTCTTAGCCAACATATATCCATTCATATGCGGAGCCCCCACTCCTTCATGGATTTCTTCGATGAGTTTTCTGGCTTCTTCCTCCGTGACACACAGCAAGTGGATTCCGTCGTAAGACCTCTGATACAGTTTTCCTCCACATACCACATAATGGCTTGCCAATCTTCTCAGTGTTCACCTATCCACGCAAGATGCCTCCTCTGGATATTCCCTTTCCTCGATGAGCCTTCTTATGTCATAAAACCAAGGGTGGTTATCTGTTACCTCTCCTTCTCGAATGGAACAGCAATAAATAGGTTTCTCTCTGCATTCGATCACGAGCGGTTTCACGCTTCCCCCTTCTGGTATTTCCACTATTGACGCTAGAGTTGCTAAGGCATCACCGAACTGATTCTTGTTTCTCGACAAGTAATTGAACTCGATCTCCACAAACTCTTTAGTCAGTGCTTCCAAATAGGCATGATAGGGCAACAGCTTCTCATCGCGAGTTTTCCACTCCCCTTTTATCTGACAGATTATCAATGCTGAATCTCCAAACACCTCCAGTTCTTTTATCCCCAACTCTAACGCAGCTTCCAATGCTAGGATGCAGGCCTCATACTCTGCTATGTTGTTGGTGGCTTCGAACCCCAATTTGACTGCTAAAGGCGTGAAGGCTTCTTTGGGCGAGACTAGTAGCACTTCTATGCCATAACCTCTTCTGTTTGCAGCTCCGTCGAAGTAGACTTTCCAAACCCTCTTCTTGATTTCCAGGATATCTTCGTCGGGGAACTCGTCATTGGTTGGGTTGATAATGACACGGGGCAGCTTGCCAAATGGTCTGCAATGACACTTCCTTTAACGGACTTCTGTGCCAGGTACTTTATGTCGAACTTATTGAGGAGAAGCGACCAACGAGCGGTCCTGTATGATAGGACTAGTTTTTCTAGCAAATACTTTAAAGGATCCAATCGACTTATCAACAGGACTTCAAAAGACATCATGTAATGACGGAGTTTCTGGGTAGCCCATACCAATACTACGCAAACCTTTTCTAGTGCATTGTACTTTACTTTATAATCTGTCATTTTCTTGCTCAAGTAGTAGATAGCATTTTCCTTTTTCGACCCTTCAAGGTATTGAGCTAACATTGCTCCCGTCACGGTTTCGGTAACCGTTAAATATAACAGTAATGGTTCACCTTGCCGCGGGGGAACCAAGATTGGGGGGTTACTTAGATACCTTTTAATGGTCTCAAAGGCTTCTTGACAATCCTCATTCCATTCCTTGGAAATGCCCTTTTTAAGTAGCTTAAAAATTGGCTCGTATACCATGGTCAGATTGGCGATAAAACGACTTATGTATTGAACTCTCTCCAGAAAACCCCGGATCTGCTTTTCCGTTCTTGGTGGCTCCATCTTCGTGATAGCTTTTATCTTCCCTGGATCAACTTCAATTCCCCTCTGAGTGATCATGAAACCCAACAGCTTCCCTGCGGTGACTCCGAAGGCGCACTTCTGAGGATTCAGTCGGAGGTTGTACTTCCTTGCCCGTTCTAGGAACTTCTCCAATGCCGCGAAATGTCCTTCCCGGTCTACAAATTTGACTATCATGTCGTCCACATACACCTCTACTTCTTTATGGATCATATCATGTAATAGGGTCGTAGCAGCTCTTTAGTAAGTAGCCCCAGCATTTCTCAAGCCAAAAGGCATTACCTTGTAGCAATACGTGCCCTACTGCGTGATAAATGCCGTATTTTCCATATCTCGAGGCGCTATCTTTATCTGGTTGTAACCGGAGAACCCATCCATGAAGGAGAGAAGAGCATGGCCTGCCGTACTGTCTACCAACACATCGATATGCGGTAGAGGGAAATCATCCTTTGGGCTCGCAGCATTAAGGTCGCGGAAGTCAACACACATTCGCACTTTCCCATCTGTTTTAGGCATAGGCACTATGTTGGACAGCCACTCAGGGTACTCCACAACTTGGAGAAACCTGGCATCTAATTGTTTAGTTACCTCTTCTTTTACTTTCAAAGCCCATTCTAGTTTTAATCTTCTTAATTTTTGCTTTATAGGCTTTTTAGTGGGATTAGTGGGGATGTAATGTTGCACTATATCTGGATCAATACCAGGCATATCCTCATAAGACCATGCGAAGGCCTCTACATTGGCTTTTAGAAGTATTATCAATTTTTCTTTTTCAGCAGGCGAGAGAGTTATCCCAATTTTAATTATCCTTGGCAATTCATCTGTCCCTAGATTGATTGATTCCAATTCATCCATGTTAGGTTCGGTAACGCCCCTTTTCCTTTGCTCAACGAGCTCTGAGGGGACGTCATTCCTAGGATCTATATCCATGCTATAGATATCCATAGAAGAGAGAAAGGAAACACTGCAAATAATGAAAAGAAACACACTTTATTGACTGAACTAACAAAACAAAACAAAGAAAAGAAAACACATGTGCCACAACTAGGGAATGACTCCTAACTCCACAAGGTGGGCTAGGCGGACACACTTTATTTGAAAGGAAAAACCAAGACCAACTACTAAAGGAACCTACAAGCTACTATCAGGTAAGTCGAGATCCTCACCCTTAAGAATTTCTGCAATGGTACCCTCTTCAAGATACCAATTAAGGAGCAGCACGGCTGCATGGTGAATTGAAGAACACTCGAGATCCGACTCTTCCACAGCAAGAACCGTATCTTGAAACATTGTAACCATGGCTTCCGAATCCATCTGTTGTGCCCAGTCCTCCCTCTTCTCTTCCCAATATCTATCATTGATTGCTTCATCATCAACTATCGTTGCAGTGATGGGATACCACTCAGTGAAGAATATTTCAAACCCTGGACCTCTCGCCTTGGTTGCTTTGTCAATGGATGGTTCGGGGAATCCACAGAATAGGAAATCCTCCCCTTCCTTAACAAAGTAACCATTCAAGGAAGGTCGGTATGGCGAGATTCTAATATCTGGCACCCTCTCTTCTGCTTTTGCTTTGACTCTCTCTTTGCTTCTTTGCAACATCTCCATATGGTCCTTCTTGGAAGGCTCATACCCCAATCCGAAGGTATAGGTGAAAATGCGGCTCTGAACGGATACCGGTATGCCTTGCTGACGGTGTCCGAGTCCCATGCCTGGGAAGAAACTCATTTTCTTCATTATGTTCCCCACATGCAAATTGCCATAAGGGCAAAGGTCGAGAGGTATCAACTCTCTCTGTTCCGGCTCTTTCTCTATGCATTGAACATACTCGAACCCAAACAATGGTACTCCAGCGGGCCGGGCTTGATCTCGCAAATAGGCACCCCCGACAACTTCAAGTCATAATCACCTTAGAGTGTGACGATGGCCCCTTCATAAGGGAACTTAACTTTTTGGTGCAATGAAGAAGGTATAGCCCCTGCAGGATGAATCCAAGGTCTCCCCAACAAGAGATTGAAGCATGACGGGACATCTAGCACTTGGAACTCCACTCTGAATTCATTAGGCCCCATAATCAATGGCAAAGTGACCACTCCAATCACTTCTCTGCGGGTGTTATCATAGGCTCTCACTGTTTGCCCGGATGGCATGAAGTCTGTTGGATCCAACCCCAAGACGGTGGCAGTTTTGAGAGGGCACACATTAAGAGCGGAACCATTGTCGATTAGGACTGTTGGAACTCTCTTTCCCATGGTGTCGACAGTGATGTACATGGCTTGTGAATGGCTAGGTCCACTTTTAGGTGGGTCTGCTTCTGAGAACACAATGGTTGAGTTCTTCGAGGTTGGATTCACCAAATTCACCAAATTTTCAGGAGATGTGTCAACGGGAACTTGTATTTGGTTAAGCAACTTCAAGATTGTCTGCCTGTGCTTGTAAGAGGCCATGAGCAAACCCCATATAGTGATGTTGGCATTAGTCTTTCTCAATTGCCTAAGCACTTCATCCTCCTCTTCTTGTAGGTCGAGGTGGTGATTACCTTCCAAGTCCCCCAATGGGTTGTCAGATTCTAAGTGCGGAGGCTTGAAATGGCAACCCCCTCTAGTTATGTGCTCTACCTCGTCATCGCTCACCCACATATCATCAATCTCACCTACGTCACCCATGAGGTCATCCCATGTGATTGTGTCGATCTCTTCCATTTGGACTTCCTCTGGTAACTCATCCCAACCCGTGGGGATTATAGGCTCATCAGGGATGGGGTCGGGATAGAGTACATAGTAATCAAACTTTCCAGACGACTCTCCCAACAAACCCACTTTAGGATCTCCTGCCTCGAACCTTTCTTTCAATTGTTGCTGCGTGGACTTCTTTGGCAATACCAAAACCTTTTGATCAATAAGGTCTTGAACTACCTTTTTCAGTATAACACAGTCCTCCGTATCATGTCCGGGCAGCCTATTGGTACAAACAGAATTGGTGAGGAGTCGAAGGTCTCAGCTTTGAATGGCATGGCAATATGAGCCCTTTATCACAACATTGGTGGAAAACTTGGGTCAAGGTCATGGGAAGCGGCGTGTATTGCCTTATGGGTTGATGGGATTGGGACGAGCCAAGCTCGATGGCATTTATGTTGTTGGGAGGAGGCACATTGTGGGTGGGGAGGGGATTTCGAGTGACATTTGGGCAATTTGGTGCGGTGGGTGGTGAAATGATCTACTTGTCGAGCAAATCTTGGATTTTATGGCGGAGGCGGTAACAACGGTTGGTTGGATGGCCTTTGGCTTGGTGGAACTTGAAATATTCATTTTCATTGTAGTTCTTGGGCAATGGGTTTGGTGGAGGCCTTGGGTCGAGGGGTTTCAGGAGGTCACGGCTTCTCAGCTTTTCAAAAACTCTTTCGAGTGGCATGTATAGCTCGGTGAATTGGCGAGGTGAGGTGGAGTCATTTAGGGAGAAAGGGCGAGTGGGTTGGGTAATGGTATTGACCTCAGCATTGGGTTTTCCTCCAAAGTTTGTCCTTCGACTCCTTTGGACCTCCTCCATTTTGATTATTCCATCGGCGATTGCATCTTCAACTTGTGTGCCAGCCCCAACAAGAGCCTTGAAGTTCGGGAAGTAGTGAGCAAAGAGATGCTTATGATATACGGGCAACAAATTCTTCACCACCAACTGAATCTGGTCTTCCTCATTCGGTCTGTCTGTCATTTTGGAAGCCTTTTGTCTCCACCTAGTGATGAAGGCGGAGAAAGTCTCATTAACCCCTTTCTTAGTGGTTTCCAAGTCCCTTCGCGTGACATCCACTTCAGTGTTATACTTGTAATGGTCTGTGAATGCATTGCACAAATCCTCCCAAGTCTTGGTTCTGTTCTCCTCTAATGACAAAAACCATTTCAAGGCGGAACTCGCTAATGACTCGTGAAACATTTGAGCCAATAACTCATCGTTCGCCCCTCGAGGGTGCATAGCTCGCACATACATCTTGAGGTGGGTTTTAGGACAGCCTATCCCATCGAATTTTTCCAACTCCGGCATCTTGAATTGTAACGGGATGCGAGCCTTTGGGAACAAGGACAAAGTACGGATGTCCACCATATCATCAGATCTGCGGATTCCCTTCAGAGTTCGTTCTAAGGCCTCGACCTTGTTTGCCAGGACGGTTGAGCTCTCTCTTGATGTGGCTTTGGTTTCCCCTTCCTTGGTCTTGGGTGGTTCTCCCCCTTCTCCTAATGGTTCCTCAGCAGATTCGGAATCATTGGATCCTTGATTGTTATCAGTGGCACGGGCCCTAGATTCAGGTTCAGAGTTCTTCTGTTGAAGGTCTTGAGCTAACTTGAGTGCGGTCTCGGATACTTGGGTAGTGTGATCAAGCTTTTCCATGATAGCTTTCAAAGCGGCCTTAAGGTTGAAACCCCGGTTACTAGTTCTTTCCTCAGCCATATCCGACTCAATGACGGAATCAGCACTGACTAAGCGCCCTTGTTGATCGCGGATCCAAGCCAGCACGTCTCTCCCTCTAACATAGGGCAAATACTCAATTTTTCAGCCTAAGGGTCCATCCTAAGCTTCCATAATTATCTCAAAATCTTTACAACGTACACCCTTAATTAGTTCTCTTAACCAATTACCTTTGCGGGGGTCATGGGGAAGGGAACGTATTAAGGATGTAGGATGTAAAGTTTCCTTTAATTACCCACTCAATCAACAAAGCATGGCAACACATCACAAACACGGCAGCATATCATCACAACAATGTGTGTGCATATAGGTGATCCAATGGTGTCTTAGAAGGCCCATTACATGCAATTCTTTCTTTTAAGAAGGTAGGCTAGGGTCCTCAACTTTGCTTGTACCAATCTTTATACCTAACCACATGTGACATCATGAATGTCACGTGGGTCCAGCAGTACGTGATTGATCCATTTGATATACCCAAGGGCAAGCCCAAGGGTACTTGGCAAGAGAGGTTTGATAGCTTCGCCCAACACATGGAATCAGGAAAACCAAGGTCGAACTAGGCTATCAGTTGGCAAAGATACATCGAGGGACAATCGAGTAATCATGCAACAGTAGCGCACACAATGCAATAAATGAAAGCACACAATCAAGCAGATGCAATGTGATTGATTTTAATTAACAATAAGAAATTAATTTAGCCCAATCAAATTAACTGAGTCTAGCCCTCGATATCCCCAGTGGAGTCGCCAAACTGTGAACCCACGAAAAAGCGCAGCCCACAAGGGTTTGGCAAAAAAATACAGAGGTGAAAGACAACAAACAAAAAGGAGTTGCCACCTCATTTTTTTAAGGAAAAGAGGAAAACCATAAAAACGTTTTATTTTCAAAAACCACATGACTCCATTGTGAAAGGAAAGGCTAAGTCTTTAAAACCAGAAAATGGATTCGGGGGCTAAGTTACGATGTGGGAAGGTTCTGGGCAAAGCCCATAGGTACCCACATCGCCCGAGTTGGTCTCTTAATTTGATTGGGCTAATTTAATAACTTAATCACATGCAAAACAGTATCAACCAATAAAATACAGCATGCATAACATATATCCCATCCATCCATTTCATCCATGCATAATCAAACAAAGAAAATAAAATAAAACAGAAGAAAGAAAAGAGAAGAAAAACCTAGGATACTTGGATCCTAGAATGGACTTGAGCCTCAAAACGAGCGCCTACGTACCATGCAGCGAAATACACGGATCAAAGTCCACGTAGTTCGAAAAGAATAGGGTTAAATCCTAATAGAGAGTTATGGTAAACCTTAGGTTTCCTTCCATAGTGATTTTCAAAGATAAAATGATTCTTAATATAAAAAATCCAACAGAAGATATAACCTTTAAAAAAGGGGTGGAAAGAAGCCCTAGAGTTGACCATATCCCTCTATTAGAGAATAACCCTAGGAGGGAGAAGAGAAAAGAAAGGTTAAGAAAAGTGAATTAGGGCACTTCATACCCTACTTACCTTGTGCAATTTACTCCAAGCAATATCAAGCTTAAGCCATAGTGACCTTATTTGCAATAAGGCAACTACTGCACCTGTTCACACCCTTACACGTCCTCAAAGCATATCAAAAAGGATAACATAACAATCTGGACAGAATAGTATTAAGGCTCAAAGTCATCCACTAATCATGTTATCAACAAAAACAGTGAATAAATAGAGACCTTAATGCAACCCTAATCTCATGTCATACATAAAACCCTAAAAATCCACTACATGCATGCAAAAACTATCATAGTTATTCTATATATATCATATATATAATAACCATGAAGAAAAACAGAAAACAAAACCTATTCTATCATGCTATAGGAAACTTGTGTGAATTTAGGGTTATCGAAACCCTAATTTCACAACTATGCATTAAAACATATAAAACAACCCTAACACATGCTCAAATCATCATGAATATCATTCATATCATATGTATTAAATAACAGGAGCGTCAACTCATGACAACAATCACAGCCAATAGACTATATGAACTATGCATGATTTAAGAAGACAAAAAGAGTAACGCTTTCAAATCCTTAGTAAACTAAAGATTATCAAGCACATAGAACCATGAATCATCTTAAAATCATTCATATCATATCACAAAAGCATGGAATTAACCTAACATGTGGAGTTACAACATGCACTAGAACTATCATAGAAGAAGAAGGAGAAGGAGAAGGAGAAGGAGAAGACCTATATTCAGCATTCGAAAAGAGTGCTTACCTCTTGTAGAACCTCCCTTGCCTTCAAAGTCCTTGTTCTCTTGCTTGCTTAGGGTTGAAAAGCCTTCTCTTGATGTCCTTCTAGCTCTCCAAACTCGTAGCTCCCTCTCTCTCTAAGTGTAAAGTGCACTTGTGGCCCCCTATGTGCTGAATATCATGTCCTTTATATAGAGAACTAACCCCCTAAACCAATGGCTAGGATTAATTCATTAAATAATGATCCTAGGGCTATTAGAGACTCTCTTGGTGCTCAAACAACTCAAACTTACATACTCCTAGGCTCAGACAAGTTGTTTTGGCGGAGGAAACCGTCAAAAGAGGGAGAGAAGAGTCAGAATTTAACTTAAAGTAGGATTCCTCGGGTGACCAACTAGGCCTGGACGGTTAGCCGTCTGGGCCTAGACGGCTCACCGTCCAGCCCCGGACGGTTACCCGAGGCCCTCCTATTTTTACTTCGGTTTTGACTCCCACTTGCTGTAGAAGTCCTAAAATCTTCAAATTAAGTCCGATTTTGACGAAATAAAAGCCAAAGCGACCGTGTTTCGAAGGGGAACACATTTTTAGGCATTTTAGGACAAAAATCCTCAACCATGGGTGCATGGTTAGGTTTTACAAAGGTGGTTAACCATGGTGCTTCACTGTCGCTAAGCTGGGTTTGTACACAAGGTCGAACCAAATGCTTTCCCGATCGAAATTCAATCTTTCTAAACATATTTAGGACATAAATAAAGCCCAATTGAAGTTAAATGAGAGAAAATTGATTGGGTCTTATGAGTCAATTTGAGCAAACCAAGAAAGGGTCTTTTAGCCAACCCAAACCATTACGGGCCGAATTGATCTTAAACCATTAATTCATGAAATTGAACCTCTATATGGACTCTATATACTCATATGAACTTGATGGAATGACTCGGGATTCATTCCAAAGTCAAATGGAAAATATACGGCTTAAAAGACGATTATGCCCTTAAAGTCGCAAAAGTTCTTATTGACTATCGAATTGAACTCCAAATCACTTCAAAATTCATACACATGGTATTCAATGCCATAGAAACTCAATGCAAAAGACTAGACTCAAAAAGGACTCAAAATCCTACATGAAATGATATGTCCTAGCTAAGGTGACAAAAATGGGGTGTGACAGCCCCATGAGGTATACCCGAGGAATGGGCCTTAGAGCCGTTTTGTTCTAGATCCGCCATCTTCTATTGGTTCTCTTGAGCCATTTTCAATGCTGTATCGGAGGTCTCGGCGGTGTGGTCAAGCTTGGCCATAATGGCTTTCAGGCAAGCCTCAAGGTTAAAATGTCTTTCACTAGTTCTTTCGCTGGCCTATGTTTGTCTGATGTGTAGATTCAACACTCACTAGACGCCCTTGCGGATTGCGGATCCAAGCCAGCACGTCTATGGATAGAAAAGTTTTAACCTTTAGCCTAAGGACTTGTCCTAAACCTCCATATTTTCCTTAACGAATTCGGTCTTTACACCGTATTCAATTAATTCATTCCTTATATCCAATTACCTTTACAAATGTTATGGATTAAAGGTATGTTTGAAAGAATAGGGTATAGAGTCCTTCAATTAGGTTTAATTAATTCCCCATGGATTAGCACATCACAAACATAGCTTTACATCCTACTTCCTTAACTTATTCCTCCTAACCCATGGCCTTAACAAAGGTTAGGGTTCAAAAGTATATGTTAAGGGCATAAGATATAAAGCTTCACACCACAAACACGACATAGCATTATTACAAACAATTGTGGGTGCATAAAGGTGAGACCGTAGTGCCCTACAAGGCCCACTACATAAACTAAGAGAGGGTAGGCTAGGGTCCTTCACTTGCTTGAACCAATCTTTATACCTAACCACATGTGGTATCAGGAACGCCGCGTGGGTCCAGTAGTATGTAATTGACTCATTTAATATACCCAAGGGTACTAGGCAAGAGAGGTTGATAGCTTTCGCCCTAACACTTGGAATCAAGAAAACCAAGGTTGAAACTAGGCCCATCGTTGGCAAGGATACATCGAGGGACAATCGAACCTACCATGCAACAATTTGCGCACACAATGCAATAAATGAAAGCACACAATCAAGCGGATGCATGTGAATTTTAATTAAACATAAGAAATTAGTTTAGCCCAATTAAAGTTTATAAAGTCTAGCCCACAACTCCCTAGTGGAGTCGCCAAACTGTGAACCCCGAAAATTGGGCCCATAAGGATTGAAAGAGCAAGAAAATACCAAATAGGTAGGTTTGAAAAAGAAAAAAAAGGAGTCGCCACCTTATTTTTTTTAAAGGAAACAAGGAAAACCCTAAAAATAGTTTTGTTTTAAGAAAACAATTTGAATGACTCCATAAAAAAGGAAAGGCAAAAACAGTTTTTTTGGAAACCAAAGAAAACTGGGGATTCGGAGGCTAAGTTATGACATGGGAAGGTTCTAGGCAAAGCCTATAGGCACCCATGTCACCCTTTCGGTCTCTCAGTTGATTTGGGCTAAATTAAGATCTTTTCAACACACAAATCAGCATATATCATCACAAGACAGCATGCATAACATATATTCCATCCATCCATCCATGCATAATAAGAAAAATAAAACCGAAAATTAAAAAAAAAGAGAAAAGAAACCTAGGATACTTGGATCCTAGAACGGACTTGAGCCTCACAAAGAGCGCCTACGTACCATGCAACGAAATACATGGATCAAAGTCCACGTAGTTCGAACAGAACTAGGGTTAAATCCTAATATAAACCTATGGTAAAAACCCTAGGCTTCCTTATTTGAAAGAGAATTGAATAAACCAAGTCTGAACTTAGAAAGAATTCCACAAGATGGAAACTTTGATAAAAAAACCAGAATTTTATTAGCTAAGGAAACCCTTGATTAAGACCATAAACTCATATTAAGAATTAACCCTAGGAGGGAGAAGAGAAAGAGTAAGGAAGAGAGGTGAATTGGAGCACTTTCAAACCCACTTACCTGAGCGCAATAGCTCCAAGCATTAGCAATTTCAAGCAATGGCAGCCCTATTTGCCATAGGACAATTACTATACCTATTTGCACCCTTACACGTGCTCAAAACCATGCAAACACAATACTATGCAAATCTGGACAGAATAGTATTATGGCCTAAATTCATCCACTAATCATGCTAATAGCAAAAACAGCGAACAAACATAAGCCCTAACGCAATCCTAATACCATATCATGCATAAAAACCCTAGAATCAACTATATGAATGCAAGAAATATCATAGTTATTCTATATGTAAAACATATACAGTAACTATGAAGAAAACAAATAAGAAACCCTATCCTAACATGCTGTATGAAACTAACCTAAAACAAGGACAATAAAAACCCTAAACTCACAAACATGCTTGAAAACACACAAAACAACCTCTAAACATGCTAAACTCATATTAAACAGAACTTAAATCATGCATGTTAACTAACTAAAGCAATAGAACATGATAAAAATCCTAACTTTAACATGCAATAACACTATTCTAAAACAAGGACAACAACAGCCCTAAGCTCACATTCATGCTTTAAATCCTATGAAACAGTCCTAAAGCATGCTAAACCCATCATAAACAGCAAGTATTTCATGTATATTAACTAGCTAAAGTATTAATACATGATAAAAAAGCTATCTTTAACATGTAATAAGCCTATTCTACATGAAACCCTAGTTTAAGCTTGAATAGAAGGGAAGAATACCTTAAGAAGTGCTTCCTTGCTACTGTAGAGACTCTCCTCTTGACTTGTGGATGACTTGAATCAATGTTCTTCAAGGCTATAGCAGGTCCTCTAGCTCTCCTTCAAGTCTATCTCTCTTATTCCCTCTCAAACGCTCAGGTTTTAATACATAAAGTAGCCCTCTTTGTGCTGGAGTATAGGGGTATTCATAGAGTTCAATTAGGATTAACCAATGGTAGGGATTAAAACCCTAAGAATTAATCCAAGGGCTATTAGAGATCCCCTTAGTGCTTAAGTGACTCAAAAGTTACCAAAAACTAGAAGGAAACACGTCTAAAAGAGCCCAAGTACGTCAAAATAGGTAAGAGTCCGCTTCAGCATCAACATAGAGCAAAAATAGGAGAGTGGCCTCGGGTGACCACCCAAGGCTGGGTGGCTAGCCACCTAGGCCCAAGCGGCTAGCCGCCCAGGCTTGGGTGGTCACCTGAGCCCACATCAGCTTTTTGTTTTTTTTGGACTCCCTTACCTTCTAAGAGTGTTTCAGGGGGCAAATTAACTCCGATTTTGATGAAACAAAAGCCAAAACGACCGTGTTTCGATGAGGAATACATTTTTGAACATTTTAGGGTGAAAACCACTAACCATGGGGGCATGGTTAGGTTTGACAAAGGCGGTTAACCGCTATGCTCTACCTTTGCTAAGCATAGGTATGCACATAGGACCAAACCAAATGCTTTCCATATCAAAATTAAACTTTATAAAACACTTTTGGGGATAAAATGATGACTAATTAAAGTCAATTTGAAAAGAATTAGTTGGTAATTGTGAGTCAATTTAAGCTAACCCAAAGAAGGGTCAATTAACCAACTTGAATTACATCGAGCCATTTTAATCCTGAGCCATTGATTCATCAAATTGAACCTAGAAATACCTTATATGCATCCATATGAACTCCAATTGACAATTTGGAGATCATTTCAAGGTCAAATGAAAAGTTTGGGACTTAAAAGACGATTATGTCCCTTAAGTCACAAAAGCTCTTATTATCCCTCAAGATCAACTCCGAATTGAACCAAAATTCATATCCATTGTCTTTGTGACTCTAAAAAACTAATGCAAGTGATTAGACTCAAAACCAAACAAAAACATGCATGAAATGATGAGCCCTAGTAAGGTGGTGCAAAAATGGGGTGTGACAGCGGCTGTCATTTCAAGCCTCCACATTTGGAATCTGATAATCCATTGGGTGAGTCGAGGCCAATAGGCGCCTTGATGTGCAAGAAGAAGAAGATGAGGTACTCTGACAACTGAAGAAGACTAATGCTAATATCACTATTTGGGGCTTGCTTATGGCCTCTCACAAACACAGACAAACAGTGCTGAAGTTGTTAAGCTAGATACAGGTTTCGGTTGACATGTCTCCGGAGGGATTGGTGAATTTAGTAAACCCTACTCCGAAGAATTCCACTATCGTGTTCACAGAAGCTAATCTACTAAAAGTGGGCCAAGTCATTCCCAAGCTTTTCATATAACCGTTGACACCATGTGGAAGAGGGTTCCCACGATCTTAATTGATAATGGTTCGGCACTGAAGGTATGTCCGCTTAGAACAGCAACTGTTTTGGGTTTAGAACCCATTGATTTTACACCATCTGGGCAGATAGTGAGGGCATATGATAATACCCACAGAGAAGTAATTGGAGTGGTTATTTTACCCCTAATCATGGGACCTACAGAGTTCAGGATGGAGTTTCAAGTGTTGGACATACCGTCGTGCTTTAATTTGCTATTGGGAAGGCCTTAGATTCATCCTGCCAGGGCTGTACCATTGTCATTGTACCAAAAGGTAAAGTTCCCTCATGAAGGAGCCATCGTCACGCTTCAAGGGGACTATGACCTGAGAATGGCAGGAGTACCTGTATGTGAAATAAAACCAGAATTAGCTGAGATACCCTTGTCTGGGTTTGAGGAATTGATACCCCTTGACTATTGCCCTTATGGTGATCTACATGTTGGAGAGATAATGCGGAGAATGAGTTTCTTTCTGGGTATAGGCTTAGGGCATCACCAACAAGGAATTCCCTATTCTATTTAAAGTTGTGTTGTTTCTTATACTTTTGGGCTAGGATATGAGCCCACCAAAAATGACTATGAAAAAATGACAAAGAGGAATAAGGAGAAGGGAAAAGCCAGAGCAGAAGGAAGGGTGCCAGATATCAAGATCTTGCCATATAGACCAACTCTGAATAGCTATTTTATCAAGAAAGGAGATGATTTCCTATACTGTGGGTTCCTAGAGTCTATATTCAATCCGGCAACCAAGACCAAAATCCTAGGGTTCGAGATTTTCTTTACCAAGTGGTATCCAATCACTGCTGAAATGGTGGATGATGAAGCCATCAATGATAGCTATTGGGAAAAGAAAGAAGAAGACTGGGCAGAGCATATGGATTCCGAGACTATGGTCACCATGTTTTAAGATATGGTTCTCACTTTGGAAGAATCAGCTATCGAAGATTGCCAAGGCTCATTAGTTCATCATACCACCATGCCACTTCTCAACTGGTACCTAGAGAATGGCGCCAATGCAAAGATTCGTAAAGGAGAAGATCATGACCTACCTAATAGTAGCTAGTTGGTTTCCTTAGCTAGAGTCTTTCTGCTTTCAATAAAATGTGTCCACCTAGCCCACTTTGTGGAGTTAGGAGTCGTTCCATAGTTGTGGCATAGATATTTTGTTTCCTTTTTTATTTTCAAGTTGTGTCATTTTGTTAGTTCCTTTAATGAAGTGTGTTTTTTTATATATTATTTGCAGTATTTCTTTCCTATCTTCTTTGGATATCTATGGCATAGATATAGATCCTAGGAATGATGTCCCCTCGGAGCTCGTTGAGCAAAGGAAAAGGGGTGTCACCAAACCTAACATGGATGAATTGGAATCAATTAATCTGGGGATAAATGAATTTCCAAAGATAATTAACATTGGGATAACCTTCTCGCCACTTGAAAAAGAAAAGCTGATAACCCTCCTAAAGGCTAACATAACTGCCTTTGCATGGTCTTATGAAGACATGCCCGGCATAGACTCTAATATTATGCAACACTATATCCCCACTAATCCCCTTAAAAAGTTGGTAAAGCAAAAATTGAGAAGATTAAAGCCTGAATAGGCATTGAAGGTAAAAGAGGAGGTAACTAAGCAACTAGACACAGGATTTTTACAGGTGGTGGAGTATCCCGAATGGTTGTCCAATATAGTGCCCGTACCTAAAAAGGGTGGAAAGGTGAGGATGTATGTGGATTTTCGAGACCTTAATGCAAGTAAACCCGAAATATGACTTTCCTTTGCCTCATATCGACGTGTTGATGGACAGTACAGTAGGACATGCGCATCTCTCTTTTATGGATGGGTTTTTTGGATATAATCAGATAAAAATGGCGCCGCAGGATATGGAGAAAACAGCTTTTATCACACAGTGGGGAATGTATTGCTATAAAGTAATGTCTTTCGATTTGAGAAATGTCAGGGCTACTTACCAAAGAGCTGCTACAACCTTGCTGCATGATATGATCCATAAAGAAGTGGAGGTGTATGTACACGACATGATAGTAAAGTCAATGGATCGGGAAGGACATTTTATGGCACTGGAAAAGTTCCTAGAATGGGTAAGGAAGTATAACCTCCATTTGAATCTTCAGAAATGTGCCTTTAGTGTCACTGTAGGAATATTATTAGGGTTATGATTACCGAGAGGGGAATCAAGGTTGATCTAGGGAAGATAAAAGCCATTGTGGAAATGGAGTCGCCAAGTACCGAGAAGCAGATTCGAGGATTTTTGGGAAGGGTTTAATACATAAGTAGATTTATTGCCAACTTGACCATAGTGTGTGAGCCGATTTTCAAAATGCTTAAGAAATGTGCGCCGAAAGTATGGAATGAAGAATGTCAAGAAGCTTTCCAGACCATCAAAAGGTATTTGAGCAACCCACCAATCTTGGTTCCCTTGCGACAAGGTGAGTCGTTGCTGTTGTACTTGACGGTCACTAAAACCACGATGGGAGCTATGCTAGTTCAATATCTGGAAGGGTCAAAGAAAGAGAATGCCATTTTTTACTTAAGCAAGAAAATTACAGACTATAAGGTGAAGTATAGCGCTATAGAAAAAGCTTGTGTGGCACTAGTATAGGCAACTCAGAAACTTCGTCACTACATGATGTCCTATGAGGTTTTCTTGATAAGCTATATGGATCCACTGAAGTATTTGATAAAAAGGCTGGTTTTATCCTACAAAACTGCTCGATGGTCAATTCTCCTCAATGAATTTGACATAAAGTATGTAACACAGAAATCTGTTAAGGGAAGTGTCATCGCAGATTACTTAGCTAGCTACCCAGCCTGCATCATCTATTCAGTTCAATGATCAGTTCCCTAATAAGGATGTTCTGGAAATTGGAAAGAAGGTCTAGAAAGTATACTTCGATGGAGTTGCAAATAAAAGAGGGTACGGGATAGGAGTGCTACTGGTCTCACCTGAGGAGGCATTCACACCATTGGCGGTTAAGTTAGGGTTTGAAGCTACCAACAATATTGCCGAGTACGAAGCCTGCATCCTTACATTGGAAGCTGCACTAGAATTGAGGATTAAAGAGTTGGAAGTTTTCGGGGACTCAACACTGATTATTTGCTAGATAAAAAGGGAGTAGAAGACTCATGATGAGCAACTGCTGCCTTATCATGCCTACTTAGAAGCATTGACTAAAGAATTTGTGAAAATAGAGTTCAACTATTTGTCAAGAAATAAAAATCAGTTCGCTGACGCTTTGGCAACTCTATTTTCTATGGTAGAAGTACCAGATGGAGGGAATGTAAAACCATTGGTGATAGACTGTAGAGAAAAACCTTTGTACTACTGCTCTATCCGAGAAAGAGAGGTGAAGGACAGCCATCTTTGGTATCATGATATAATAAAGTTCATTGAGGAAAGGGAATACCCAGAAGGAGCATCCTGTGCTGATAGAAGGACACTGAGGAGGTTAGCAAGCCACTATAGTTTATGTGGAGGAAAGTTGTACCAAGGTCATACGATGGGATCCATCTTTTCTATGTTACCGAGGAAGAAGCTGAACGTCTTGTTAGTGAAATTCATGAAGGAGTTGGGGCACCATGTTGGGAATTGAACTAGAAGGAAAATAAAGTGCGGAATGAATTGAATAACAAAACTTTTCCTAATCAATTCCACAGCCCATGAATCCAATTATACTTAATACAAAACAAAACCCTAACTAGAAGAGGATAAGAACACTTACAGTTTCAAAAGTCTTCTCCTTTTTGCTCCAAGCTTGAATCTGGACAGCAGAGAACGAGCAGTCCAAGTGTATTGCCTCCAACGGTATCCACACCTATCTAGAGCTTGAAGTCCTTTTCTTTTTTCCCTTGTTAATGCTAGAGTAGGAGAAGAGAGGAGAGAGAGAGAGAGCCCTTGGAATTTTCGGCCAGCACTTGGGAGCCTCCAAGAGTGATTCAAGTGATGATGTCATCACATCATAGGAGACTTTAAATAGCCTCCAACTAGAGCCGGCCAAGGGGGTGTCTTCTAACCCTAATGGGTTTTGTGTAATTACTCTTAATTACACAATAACCCCACTAGTTTATATCTCATACAAACTTGCCCTTAAGAACAATTCTTTTATTCACTTATACCCTTTCTCTCATAGACTTTCAAGCTCTCTTAGCATGATCAGTGTGTGACCCATTGGGTTCACATCATCAAGTAGTAGGGATAGTACGAGGTGTGCATAATGGAACTCTTTCCATTAACGGTCTAATTAGAACTCCTTCCAATTCCCTAATTGATTATAACTCTCTTATATCAATTAGGGCTACTACTAACCATGAGTAACACCTAGCATATGGCTCATGGTGTGGTCCTTAATGAGGTGAATTGATTTCTAATAAAGAACCCTTCTGTTATAGTTTATAGGTTACAATTACATCCTTCCATCCATTAAATGTTTCCAATTGAACTAATAGGATATAGGAAGTCTGTTAAATCCTTAGTTCAATTACTTTATACTCATTTATGAATATTAACTCAATAATGAACTTATAAAAACTCCTTTCCATATTCATTCCACCATGGGCCCATGGATTTAATAAGTTATATCACTGAATGATATATGAAACATTCTCTTTCTTTTTCCTGAGAGTGATGGATTCCTTGTTGATCACTCACATATCTTCACACACATAGCAGTAGGGCTAATGAACACCCTTGCAAACCCCTGATTAGGATCTGTAATTAGTGTTATCAAACTTCTAAAGCTATATGCATAAGACAACTATGGTGTCTCAGGTCTAAGGATTACTTGTACCACTATAACAAGGAGAAACTGATTGACAGGTAGGTTAAAACTCTATTCAGTTTATCTTATATCTTTGGTCACATTCAGTGTACCTATTCTTATAATAGGCACCCACTTGTTGGTTGTAGTGTCTACACACAAATATCTTGAGACTAGCTATCCTCCTATAGAGTCAACTTAACAAGTGCTAGTCCTATAGTTCATTATTATCCATCATAGTGAACCTTCAACTAGGAATGTTTTAGGAGTTTAGTATAGAGATATATCTACAGTCTCAAAATTATAACCCTTTGTAATTTCATATTCTCAACTCTAACTCCACGGACATATTATGTAAATATAAATGATACATATGAACATAATAGAATAATCCCTTTTATTAAATCATTAATAAATGTGACATACATAAATGAAATCAAATGATTGTTCCTAGTACCTAAACAATCATCTCTATGATTAGTTCTAGAGCATAATCCTAACACACCACACATGAACGATTATATATTAGCTAACAAAATCATGAAGCTAGGCTATTATTGGTCTACAATGGAGAGAGATTGCTATGCACATGTCAAGAAGTATCAAGTCTTTGCTAATGGACAACACTTGCCTTCCATGCCTTTAACAAGTATGTCGTCACCTTGGCCATTTGCGGTGTGGGGAATAGATATAATTGGACAGATTAAGCTGAAAGCATCCAATGGACATGAATATATCTTGGTAGCTATTGATTATTTCACTAAATGGGTGGAAGCAGCTTCTTTCAAGACATTGAATGCCAAGAAAATAGCGCAATTCATATAGCTTAACATTATCTATAAGTATGGGGTACCTCATGAGGTCATTTCAGACAACGGTCTCACTTTCAGAAAGAAACTACGGAGCTTTTATTAGTATCCCTTCACTTGAGACTCATTCTAAGAAGAGCTTGGGCTCAATAGTTAGTGGGGAACGTTCCTGTTAGTACCCTCTAGCTTGCAACCCAATCTAGAGCTTGAAGGCACGGAAGCTCTGCCCGACTTGCGATTCCTTCCCCTAAGGCCACCATAAAGCTTGAAAAACATTAAAGCTCTACCCGATTTTCAATTAAAAAACCCTGAGTTTGCAAACAGAACTCTGCCTCAGTTCTATCAGGTATAATCTCTAAACTTTATTGTCATGATGTAGTTGCTTATTTGATAATTCATGCTCCCATGAGTTTTATTATTCATAGGATTATATTAGAGTTTTGATCCTAAATCAAACAAGTTTTCAAACCAAAGTTGTTTCTTTTGAAGTGAGTTGTTTTTCAAAAACAAGTGTTTGATTATGGATAGGATTCTAATAGAGTCCTATGAGGAGTGAAACTTTTCCCCCAATATGATTTGTTCGAACTACGTGAACTTTGATCTTCGTTAGAAGTATGTAGGCCACTCACTTGAGCCCAAGTCCAACTTAGCTTAGTTTTTATCTTTTAATTTTCATAATTTTTAGTTATTATGCATGGTTGAAATTGATTAAGCCCAATCAATAAATGAGACCGATTTATTGGACAAAATGGGTGCCTATGGGCCGTGGCTTGGAACCTTCCCATTTCGTAACCTAACCCCCAAATCCTTGTTTTTGGTTCAAGACTTGCCTATTTTCCATTAATGGAGTCAAATTTGTTTTTATAAAAAAAATCTTTTAGTGGTTTCCTTGTACCCTAAAAATGAGGTGGCGACTCCTTGCTTTTTGAAAACCTTTTTAAGAGTGGAATAGAAACTCGATTCCCCCGAGTTGATTTCCGGCGTCCATAGTACGTATTAAGGATATAGGGTGCAAAAGCTCTCTATTAAGTTTCCATTAAGCACATCACAAACATGGTCATGATATCATTATAATCAAATGTGGGTGCATAAGGGTGAACCAATAGTGCCCTAAAAGGCTGTCTACATAGACTAATGATAAGGGGTAGGCTGGGGTCCTTTACTTGCTTGAACCAATCTTTATATCTAACCACATGTGGCGTCAGGAAGGCTGTGTGGGTCCAGCAATACATGATTGACTCATTTAATATACCCAAGGGCAAACCCAAGGGTACTAGGCAAGAGAGGTTGATAGCTTTCACCCCAACACTTAGAATCAGGAAGACTAAGGTTGAGGCTAGGCCCATCAGTGGCAAAGACACATCGAGGGACAATCGATCCTATTATGTAAGAATTTGCACACAAAATGCAATAAATGAAAGCACACAATTAAGTTGATACAATGCGATTGATTTTAATTAACATAAGAAATTAATTTAGCCCAATCAAACTTTAAAGAGTCTAGCCCACGAATTCCCCAGTGGAGTCGCCAAACTGTGAACCCCGAAAAGTGGCCCACAAGATTAGAAAGGACATGGTTTAAAAAAAAACAAAACCAAAAAAACAAAAAGAAGTCGCCACCTTATTTTTTAAGGAAACAAGGAAAACCCTAAAAATGTTTTATTTCCAAAACAAAAGTGACTCCATGTTTAAAAATGGAAAAGGCAAAAGATCTTTTGAAAACCAAAGATTGTGAATTCGAAGGCTAAATTACGATATGGGAAGGTTCTAGGCAAAGCCTATAGGCACCCATATCGCCCTAATCGGTCTCTTAGTTTAATTAGGCTAAATTAATGTCTTAAACACACATAAATCAACAGTTATCATCACAAGACAGCATGCATATCATCCATTCATCCATCAACATAAGCAAGAGAATAAAAGAGAAAAAGAGAGAAAAGAAAGGAAAAGAAAACATAGGATACTTAGTAGTCTAGGGCGGACTTGAACCTCAAAGCTAGTGAGCGCCTACGTACCATGTATGGAAATACATGGATCAAAGTTCACGTAGTTCAAAAGGGAATAGGATTATAACCTAATAAAAGCCTATGGTAAACCCTAAGTTTCCTTCTATAAAATAAAAGAGTTTCTAAAGATGAATGATTCTCAAAAGATCTTTAGAAAATATGAAATTTCAATAAAGATAGAAACTTTTAACTTAAAAGGGATCTCTTTATGAAAGGAAACTATAGAATCTACCATATCCCCTTATTGGGAAATAACCCTAGGAGGGAGAAGAGAAATTTTTAAGGAAAGAAAGGAGAGGTATTTTCCATATCCATCACACTTATCATATGCAATATCAACTTGTCAAAATAATCACCCTATTTCATAAGGTTATTACCCTATTTGCAAGATTTCTTTTTGCAATAGCCAAAATAATCACCCTACTTTGGTGGGGTAATTGCATCTACCAAACTTATGTCCCACTTTCTATGGGATTTGTACCTGCCAAGTTACTTGCAATTTGCATACAATATCTATAAAAAATGACAACTAACCAATCTAATTTTCAACCAAGCAATTATCATGCTTAACAATAGGCTTTGACATGCTCAAAATATCATTACAATGACAATAAACAGAGCTGGACAGAATTGAATTAAGGCCTAAAATCATCCATAAGTCATGTAAATAACAAGAATCATGAACTAATAAAAACCCTAATACAACCCTATATGCAGTGACTCTATTAACATGCACAAAACTTAACTAAAACACACCAATAACCATGAGAACATCCAATAATATCAATAAACATGAAAATAAGGCAAACTCTAACCAAAAGATTGATATTTCATGTAAAATACGAAAACATGCCTTCCTACAGCGAGCTTTTCTAAGCAAAACTATCCTAGGATAGTTCCACGTAAAAACTCATTATAGGGGAGGTATAATCAACATATCCTACGTAAAATATGCATACTAGAACACAATAGAAGTGATTTTATACTTAAACACATCATAGAAAGCTCTCATGCAGCATCCTACTTAACAAAAAGGATAATTATCCTCCGAAAAGGATAATGTCTCCAAAAACCTATGAAATCAATTATATGCATGGAAAAAACACCATAATTATTCTGCATGTATCACATATATAACAACCATGAAGAAAAATCAGAGAAAAACTCTAACCTAACATGCTATATGAAACTTACCTAAAACAAGGATAATAGAAACCCTAGAACCACAACTATGCATTAAACTACACGAAATAACCCTAAAGCATGCAAAACCAATCATGAATGACATTTAAATCATGTATATTAACTAATAGAAGCATCAACATAGGATAAAAACCCTAGCTTTAACATGCCATAGAGCTATTCTAAGCAAAACCCTAATTTCAGCATAAAGGAGAGAACATCTTACCTAGGGTTTGAGCCTTCTTTACTGCTGTAGAATCTTCTTCTCCTCTTGTGAATAAGTTGAAAAGCTCTCCTTCAAGCCTCTAAGCAAAGCTCTAGCTCTCCTTTGAAAGTTTCTCTCTTATTCTCTCTCAGAAATTAGGTTAAATACATAGAAGTGGCTCCCTTAATGCTGAAACATAGTGGGGTATTTATAAGGTTCAACCCTCCTAAACCAATGGTTGGGATTAAAACCCTAAATATCAATCCAAAGGTCATTAAAGACACTTTTGGGGCTTAAGTCACTCAAATAGGGCTGAAAATATGATGGAATGGCGACTGGAGGTGGAAAAATCCGTCAAAATAGGAAGGGGATCAAAAAACCCTAAAAAATGACGGAGTCCCTCGGGTGACCACCCAGGCCTAGGTGGTCACTTGAGGGGCTCGTCTTGTTTTGCCTTTCTTGCGCCTTTTCAGCTTTAAAAAGTGTTTTAAGGGCCAAATTAACTCCGATTTTGACAAAACGAAAGCCAAAATGACCGTGTTTTGAAAAGGAATATAATTTAAGGCATTTTAGGGCAAAAATCCCTAACCATGGCTGCATGGTTAGGTTTTACAAAGGCGGCTAATTGCTATGCACCATTGTCGTTAAGCTTAGGTATGCACATCGGGTCGCACCGAATGCTTTCCAATTCAAAATTCAACATTTTAAAATAACTTTAGGAATGAAATTAACACTAATTAAAGTCAAATGAGTGAGAATTGAGTGAAAATCATGAGCAGATTTGAGCTAACCCGAAGTGGGTTTCTTAACCAACCTGAACCATATTGAGTCATTTTAATCCCGAACCATCAATTCATCAAATTGAACCTATAAATATCTCATATGTATTAATATGAACTCCAATTGACAATTTTAAGATCAATTTAAGGTTAAATGGAAAGTTTGCGACCTAAAAGACGATTATATTTCTCAAGTCACAAAAGTTCTTATTAACCCTCAAAATCAATTCCAAATTGCACCAAAATTCATACACATTATCCTTGGGACCTTAAAAACTTAATGCAAAAGAATAGACTCAAAAAAGAAACAAAAAGTCACAAAAAATGACTAGCTAAGGTGACAAAAATGGGGTGTGACAGTTATAAATATTTATATAATAGCTAAATAAATTTTTTCATTAGGTCAATAAAATAATTATAGAAAATAGAGTAAAATAACATGTCAGTAGTGTATTTAATAGAAATGACATGCTTATAATCAGAATAACGTTGGACATAATTGATATTATCAATAACTATTGTTCTTGTGTGTGGCAATCAATAACGTGACATTATAGTAAAATCTTTCCAAAAGTTAGTTTTCAAGATTTCTTTTTAATGAAATACAAGAGCAAAAATGTATGTATGATGTAAAAATAAAAAATTTGAAGGTAATGAGACAAAATATACCTCCAGCCAACTTGTTATTTTTAGTTACTTTAACTAGTAATATGATATTTTTTAAAATAGTTTTCTAGCTATCATAGTGAGTAATTCAATGATACTAGTTATTTTTAAGCTATTTTAATTTTTTAAATTAATAATATTTATTTTTTTAATCATTTGGTGGAGAGAGAAAGAAGGGTGGTACATAGGGAGAGGGAAAATGTTATATATATCTATATCTATATATCTATATCTATATCTATATCTATATATATATATATATATATATATATATATATATATATAGATTTTACTATTGGATAAGCTTCTTCTTTCTATTGTTTACTTTCAAAAGTAAATAAATAACAAATTTTGATAGTTTTTTTATTGTGCAAAATTTTGATAGTTATTTTTAAAAGTTGAGATAGCAAGAATTTCTAGCTACCTTAGCTTTTAAAAATAACTTTCAAATTTTTTCACACTCAAAACTTTCACTTATTTATTTATTTATCCAAACAGGCCCTAAAATAGCTAATCCCTTGGAGAAGTACAAATAAAGTTTATCTATCTAATATATCTATCTGTCTATATTATTATATTATATTATTTATATTTATACTACTTATAAAAGTATGTATCTTGAAAAAACTTTTGATTTCCTTTATTATAAAGACAATAATGACCTTATCATTGTATTGATAAATCTCAATCTAACGACGTTAAATTATTCTACAAGTATTATGTTATCTGATTTGCTAATTATAAAGAATCCCATTATAATAGGAAACTTTCTCTATTCTTACAAAGTTTTAAATTTGATAAAACTTATATTTTGGCTAAAAGTTAGGAGAAAATTTCTCCTATAATTTTGAAAATTAATTTGGATAAACCCCAAAGTTACAGGGTTTTGGGGCTATGGTTCCAACCAGCACTTTAAATAAATTGCAATTTCCTTATATGTAGGATAGTTGTATAGAGTCTTAGCAGTTAGAGCATCTCCAATAGAGCTAGTTATTTTTTCTCTATTTTGGAGAACTTGATAAGTGCTCCTTTTTATTTAGTTAAGGGAGTCTAGAGGGTTTTCTAACAGGACTAGTTAAAATGGAGAACCCCCTATTTAACTGAAGGTTCCAACAAGGTTAGCTATTTTTTCCTTAGTGGATTAGCTATTTTTTCTCTACTTTAGATAAGAGAGTTAAGATGGCTAGCTATATTTGAAGAGATTCAAAGGGTGTAACTATTTTAGAGAGTTGGATAGCTAGCTTTTTGGAGATGATGCTACTCTCTACTTTAACCAAAAAGTTAAAATAGCTAGTCTCTTGGATATGCTCTTAGCACCATAAAAAATAAAAGATAAAAATAAAAGGAGGAGGAGGAGGAGGAGGAGGATAGTTGCAAGAGTCCAATAAACAATTAAAAGACGAGGTCCTTTCTATGGTTTAGAAACATAGTCTTTGGTAACATATAAGTTGTGGAGAAAATTTTAATTTATCAAAATACTCCACTTGCAACGCACATTAAAATAATTCACATGCAACGCACATGTGCACCAACTAGTCTAACTAAAATAACCAAGGGGCTGGATTGTTTGTTTATTGGAGATGCTCTTAACTAACCCATTATCCCACAATTTTATCCAAGAGGTAATTATGGGGCACGCATTGCTTGTGCACCTCCCTTTAGTTTAAACAATTTATCTTCTTTTTGTTTCAATCTAAAAGATAGTATAAACCCTAATTAAGGGTGTAATTGCCCCGTGTATGTGGGATATGGGGGACTGGATGTGCCCAAAGCTTATTAAGTTTCGCAGCATGTTGACCCAAATAATCACTTTTATAATGCCCAACCATACGACAGTGTTTGGGCCGGTCCGAACCATCAACTCGAGTCCGCCAAAACGTTGGGCCTTGATTTGGGCCCAAGACCAAGACTTCACCACAGGACACCTTACCAGCACTTGTAAACAGAAATTTATAGAATCTGCAGGTGAACTTGGGTGACGAGAGATCAAAGAGGAACTGATTCCAGAAGACAGACGGAGCTGTCCCCTGCATTTGTTTGGGAGAGTACAAGTTCCATACGACCGTGGGGTGGCCTCGTTGCAACTGTAGAGATAGTCAAGATTTTGTGATTGCTACTTGATTTTGGGAGAGGCTTTGAGGATGGAAACTGGCCATGTCTTAGAGGAGCTGCTGAACGTAGAGGTTGAACTCGAAGACGTCCAAGGTTTGCGACTACCAATTTAACTAATCTCTCATTTTTTTTTTTCTATTGTCCTTTGAATTTGCTATGCCTGTGTCTGTAGGTGATTGAATGGGGCAAAAAATCAAAAAAGAAAAAAAAAATGTTTAATTGCGGTGGAAGTAACTTGGAAACACTTCCGTGATGTCAAGGCAGTTTTCTAAAATTAGGACAATTTAGAGGTATTCTCGCAAGCAGTTAGCACAACCAATGTTGTATGCGTCTGAGTCATGTAGTCTAACATTTAGGGCCTGTTTGGGTGTCCAATTCGAATTTAGACAATTCAAGGAATTTTACATAGTGTTGGAGGCACACATCCATAACCTCAAATTATAATGTTTAAAAAATCAGGAGTCATCACTATAGTTGATGTTACAGGATTAATACTTAGAAATTCATGAAATGCCACTATTTTGAATTTCCACTCTTATTTATGATGATGGATTTGTGCCTTCAATACTATGTAAAATTCCTTGAATTGTCTAAATTCGAATTGGACACCCAAACAGGCCCTTAATGAATAAATAGGTAGAGGGATTCTGTTAAATTGTTGTCAACAAAATGCCATTAATCTGTTTTTAAAAAAATTTGCTTTATAAAACATACAAATCGAAACTGCAACTTAAATAGTCTTTTCTGGTATCTTAATTAATATTTACAGTGTGTTAGTTATCTTTTATGTATCCTTATCCAGACCAGATAAAGATATTGCTTGATCAGCAAGAGAAGTTGTATGAAAGACAATCTGAGCTGAAGGCCCTCTTGGAAGAATGTAAAGCATCAGGAAGCCCTGTTAACAATGGCATTTCAGTTGCTGTCGAGAACTGGTCAGGGCCATTTGAATGGGATTTCCAAGCTGATGATGTTAAGTTCAATGTTTTTGGCATCTCCACATATCGTACAAATCAGCGGGAGGTCGGTTCCCTGTCAATCACTTATAGTGTATTACTTTTTCAGCCCTTCCTCTTTGGTCTCACCCTCTTTATTTTTGTGAAAATTTTTCATTGCTTCTTAGGACATGTTTAGATCATAGACAAGTCTATCTAAAAAAGTTATTGATTTTTAAGTGTTTTCCTGAAGGCTTTTGGTGTGGTTTTTGTTTTATGATGTCAGACATATCTGTTTTCATTTTAGCTTTTCTTAGCAAAAGTTGTAAAAACAAACAGAAAAAAACTTAGTAACGATCTAAAATTCAAGAACATGGATGCAACCTTTTTAAAAAAACATACTTGGAGTCGAATTTTAATTTGCCTTGCTTTATAGAAATTTTCATCTCGGATAATTGGCCCTCATTTAGTAGTTTGTGAATTTAGTGTGTACTTGTTTTTGACTAATAGAAAATTTATGACATTATGCATTTTGAACTTTTAGGTGCTGCAGAGGATCTTGATATAGGGTCAACTAGTAGTTTTGAATATATACTTCGTGAAAATTCTCTGAAGTTTTTTAAGCTAAAACTATGGTTGGATGAATTGTAATTGGAGAAGTGTTAGGGTTTCTATACCTGATGGCTTACCTCTTAATTGGCTGGAGTAGAAATACCCTTGTTGGAAGCCAAAGCCTAAGTTCATGGGCCCGAAGACAATGAAAAAGGCTTTTTGTTCCAGAGGAAAGTGTCCATGGTAGTTGTTTGAGTAATGTGTTTCTATTTATTAAGTCTTAGTCTTGGTTAGGGTATTTTAGTACTTTTAGAGACTTTCTATTTTATATACTCTCTAGTTTAGTTAGGCATTCTATTTCTAAAAGTTTCCACTTTGTGTTATTTCTTATTTTGAGTCCACTAAGAGTTTAGAAACTTTATATTTTAGTATAATTTGAGTCCTTGTTGGTTTCCATATTGTTTATTGTTTTTTCTAGAAGGTTATTACTTGCCTAGCAAGTTTCTAGTCTCTTTAAATAAGGGCTATTCTACCAAAATGAATTTAGACTTTGATTAAGTAAAAATTGAGTGTTTTGGTTTTGGTTATTGAAGGCATGCTTGCCTAGATTCTCTCTTTTTCTTCTTCTACTTCTTCTTCTTTTTTCTTCAATTCTCTATAGTGCTAATTACCCCACAAGCAGTCCCTATTTTCATTGTCTTGTCAACCTAAAACCCTACTCCCCCAACCTTAACTCTATTGCCATACCATAAGCCTTTACCCTAATAACCTAAACCTAAAATTAGCTGCTGTCCAAAATTCCCAGCAACCTTTTTACTAAAATTCCAGCCACTATTACCCTTAAATCTTGATCTACCCTAACCCTAGTTCATCTACAAAGCCTTCTACCCTTCAAACCCTAAAATCACAAGCCTTAAGCCCGCCATAACAGCCACTTACAACATTATTCTAGTGTTCTGCTGCATCAATACCTGCTTCAGATTTCAAAAGTATCAAATTTCAGAAAAGGTAAAAGATCCAGCGTTAACAATTTACAAAAGCTTTGTAGTGACATCTATATTAATTGTAAGTTGTAACAGGTTGGAGCCTTTTGTTTTATTTCAGAAAATGAAGGCACGTATGTGTTCACACTTCGCACAAAATTTGGCACAATGTGACAAATGTCAGGCATGCCAGAAAAGAATGTAAAACTCTTTGTTTCTAGAATATTCCAAGGAATATTCTAGGTTGAACTTTGAAGAATACAAACCTGTACTCAGGCAATTGTGTTTGGGAAGGTTCGAATGCCTCAACTAACAGGACTTCACTATTCCACCTTGTAGAATTAAGAAAAAGTGACTAAACTAACACAAAATTGCAATCGAAATAATAGAGACAAAAAGAACTTTATTATTATTATTCTTCTTCTACATTTATTATTATTTATTAAAGGGCTTTATTCTATCATTTTTATTCTATTTTTTATATTTGCATGATATCTCCATGGAGTTAGAGTTAAGAATATGAAATCACAAAGTGTTGTGATACCTATATATGTATCTCTGTACTAAACTCCTAAATCATTTTTAGTTGAAAGTTCACTATGATGGACAATAATAAACCATGGGACTAGTACATGTTAAGTTGGCTCAACTTGGCTCTATAGGAGGTTAGCTAGTCTCAAGCTATTTGTGGGAGACACTAAGACTAAACATGTGGGTGCTTGTTATATAAACAAGTATATTGAATGTGACCATCTTACTTTGATATAACTGAATGGAGTTTTACTGAATGGAATTTTACTTGCCTGTCAATCAGTTTCTCATAGTTGCAGTGGTACAAGTAATCCTTAGATCTGAGACACCATGGTTGTCTTATGCATGGAACTTTAGAAGTTTGATAGCATTAACTGTATATCCAACTGGGGATTTACAAGGGTGTTCATTGACTCTATTGTTTCATGTGTGAAGGCATATGAGTGATTAACAAGAGATCTATCACTTTCAGTAAAAGGGAGAGAATGTCTCACATAGCATTCACTAATATAACTCATGTAAATCTAAATCTATGGCCATAGTAGGATGACTATGGAAAGGGAGTTTTTATTGTGCATCTTTGAGTTGATATTTAAGAATGAGTATAAAAGTATTAAACTAAGGACTTGACAGACTTCCATGTCCTATTAGTTTAATTAGATATTGTGTTGATGGAAGGATGTAATTGTAGCCTTAACTGTAACTAAAGGGTTCTTTGATTTATCTTCACTTCATTTAGGACTACATCATGAGCCATTAGATGTCACTCATGGTTAGTGGAATCTCTAATTGATATAAGTTGGTTATCATCAATTAGAGAATTGGAAGGAGTTCCAATTAGACTTTTAATGGAAAGTGTTCCATTGAGCACTTTCTGTGCTACTACCTACTACTAGATGTTGTGAATCCAATGGGTTAATCCAATGGATTACACACTAATAAGCAAAGTGAGCTTTTAAGTTGTGAGAGAAAAGGCATGAGTGTACTTAGAAAAGTTCTTTTGGGCTACACTTGCATTAGATGTAAATTGGAGGGGTTAAAGTGAAATTTTAGGAAGTTGCAAATCCCACGCAAGGTGGGAATCCCTTTTGGCCGGCCCTATGTGGCTTGCTATTTATGCAGCTAGCACTTGCTAGCAAGCACACACTCACACTCTCAATCTCTCTCTTGGCCGGCCCTAGTGAGGAAGCTCTCTCTCTCTCTCTTTTCTACTTCTTCTTCTCTAGTAAACCCTAAGGAGAACTAAAAGAACAATTAAAGGCTTTGGCTTGGTGTGGATACTGTGGAGGTAGGACACTTGTGCTACTCGTTCGTTGTTCAATCAGTCATCTTGAGGACCAATTATAAGTAATAACTCTCTTCTTCTAGTTAAGGTTTTCTTTTGTAACGAACCACAATCAGATTCATGGGCTATAGGGAATTGAATTAAAGTTTTGTTATTTATTATGTTCCGCATTGTAGTTTTTCTTTACCTCAATTCCTTATAGTCTTGAGTCTTGACTACCCAAACCAACACCGAGCCCTAAGGTCGTTCCAAGGCTCCTAAGGTCCTACCATAGACCTGGGTAGGCGTCAAGCCTCAGGTTTTATGCCAATTATGGATAAAGAGCATCCACTAACCTTAGAGGGGAAACTTCCCTCTGGCGGGGCTTCTTTGACACATACTAATTACCTCACAATATAACGATATAAGGAGCGTACCTGGGCTTTATACGCATCTCAAGCAGCCTTGCTCTCAAACGGTGCTCAAACATTGCATAGGGATATGATTATGAAAGGAGATACTTCAACCACTAGGATATAATCAATGGGAGAAATGCTCTATCCTTGAGTTAGATTATTTGCTGTGAGTTCCATAAAGGCTTTCTGAAAACTGCACTTAAGAAATTACCATTTTCTGAGTAGGATATGGGTGGAACTCGACGTTATGGTCCTATATGGTACCTTTCCCTTTAATCAATGTAGATGAGATGGTCTTCAAAGCTATGGGCCTTTAAGCCATTTATTTTTTTGCGAAATTTTCTATCTTTGGAGGCCAATGCTTATCCTCTTCAAGTGACTAAGTATTTAGTCTCTTTATTTTAATGTTTCCTCCTTTGTATAGCAGAGCAAGAGAGGGATTCACCATATAAGACACTTCATGAATGTGCTACCAAGTGGGGCTGCCTTATCCTAAGAGCTCTAGGGCTGTCCATCTGCTCCTTTGTTGCTTTTCTTCCCTCTTTTGCCTAGCATTATATAGTATCTTACTATCTTTGATATCTTGACACTTGAAAAAGATTGTGACACAGAGTATAATGTATTTATATGTACCATAAAAAATCACTTCAAGAAGGCACAACAAGAGGATAGGAGCCTAGGCTCCATCTACATGACTCAGGTTATTTTCCATCGGAGCCCTAGGCCCTAGGCTCATTATTTTTGCATAAAAGCTCTAGGGTAGGAGCCCCAGGCTCCATGTTATAGGCATAAGAGACTATCTGTCATGTTAGGGAAAAATGTCTCAGCTCCCAGAGTTGGATTTTCTCAAGTTTTGTTTGTGAGAATGTCACATTGTATTCTAATATGTCATCTGCAGGAGGTGTTAAGTACTAGTTGTGACCATACATGTAGACTTGCATAGTGAGGCTGCGATGTGTGCTTTCCATGTGGCGACATGCTTGTCATCAAAATTTTGGCATTAGCACAATTCTAGCCTTTGTCTACAATGAGACGGAGAGATTATTAAAATGGTTGACAGAAATTGAGTCTTGATCAACCCAAGTCACCCAAGACTAGGAAAATTTGGAATCTATGGTTGCCATAGTGGGCACCAATCACTATTCCTTTGAGGCCAACTTGCCCAAGATTTCTTAGAAGCAATCAACTGCTAAAGCAAGTGTGAAGGAACTGCATTATATTTGGAACGATTTTACAAGAAATGATCTTCTTCCTTGTAATAATTTCTACATTTCAAAGGAAATATAAAATTTGCTCCATGTTATGGGCCTTATGGCCCCATTGTGTGTATGTTTAGACTTAAAAATCATTGATACCGGCGATGTATTGCCGAATCGACCCTCATCAATACAATATATGCCTTCGATTTCTTTTTGGTAATTTATCACTCGAGATATCGCTATATCGGCGATATATCGAAACATATCGACAAGATTGCGATATGTCAAGATTTGTTCCTTTTTTTTGGCTTGTTATCGGCACTATACTGTCGATATGTCGACGATGTCTATCGACATATTGATAGATATCGACTATATGATCTTGTCCCCTGCTGGTACTGAAGAGAAGAAGAAAAAGAAGAAGAAGAGTGAAAAAAATAAAATAAAATCAAACGCACCTAATCTTTGCTGGAGATGCTACCACAGTTGGTGTTAGAGTAGGTACCAGAGGAGAAGAAGAAGATACCAGAAGAGAAGAAGAAGAAGAAGAAGAGTGGAAAAAAAATAAATTCAAACTCACCTAATTTTTGCCAGAGATGCTATGGTTGGTGGCTGGAGTAGGTGCCAAAGGAAGATACCAGCTGCGGCTATGGGTGTCTTCTGTTGTTTGATACTTTGACTAACTCTGGGTTTCCATCGAGAGAACACCTTCTTATTATCTTCTTTGCTTTGCAATTATACCCTCTATTTTATTCTATTTTTATATAAACAAAGATCAATTTCACATTTTGAGCCCTCAAAGTATTACTATCACAATTCTTCCATAGTTTAAAAATTTATCTTCAAATTTACCACCCATGGTTAAAGTTTTTTCAAATTTATCCCTCACATATTTTTTTTTTTGGCACCACTCACATATTTACTTTATAACTATATATATATATAGACATACAAATAGAAGTGTGCCTTACACGCCTCATCATTATAATTTTTTTTTTTCAAATTTACTCCTGGGCATAACTGCATAACAAAGGCATAAATTTCTTCCCTTTAATGTTATGTGATATTTAAATGTTGAATTTGTTTAAATCTGTATTATTTATTTTCTAAGCGTGGCTCACATTTTATACCCTATACAACACATATTTGTCTTACACATTTAAAGTACAATATTTTTATTCTAGATTGTGTGTTTGAGTCTAAATCATTGTTTTCTAGAGTTTCAATGAAAATTTCCATGTCTAACTAATAATATCCGTCATATCTCTCAATTGATATCGATATTTTCAATATATCTATCGATATATCCGATATATCTATATTTTTGGACCTTCGATATATCCATCGATATTGATATTTGAGTCCTTGGCTTCCTGCTCTCTTTGGGTCTTTTATGTTTTTAATTGATGGCTATGAATTTTTGATCTCAGGGCTAGGATTTACTGTTGTTAGTGTTGTAATCTTCCCATTGTTGGGAAGAGTAGATATTCAATTGATAATTGTGACTTGAAATCTTTTCCTGAAGGCTATAGCTGCCTATATCTCTCTTTCTTTTTATCATGAATTTTTTTTTTTGTTCTCTCTAAATTCTTGGGAATGAGAGCTACATAATAAACCATTAAAACTGACCCCCCTCCCCAACCAAAAAAAAAAAAAAAAAAAAAAAGGCTTAAATCTACTATTTTAATCCGATTCCAATTCATCAAAACTTTTGCCACGGGAACCACCCTAGTACTTTATCATAGGGCTGGATTCTCAAAGTTGTTTGGTATCAGCACTTATTCTACACTGGTTTCATTCATTTTGCTACCTGCTTTGCTCCTATTAGTTAGATTAATGTTAATGTTGGATTTTGAGGTTGTGAGGATGCTCAAGTTAGGGGATGCTTTTCTCTACTTGGAAAAATGGTATTTTTGGGTGGAGCTTTTAGTATTTCAAATTTGAAGAAAGGGAAATGAGTGAAGGAAATAGATCTGGTGCTGGTCCACATCCAAGGCAATTGGTGATATGTCGGGGAATACTTCCAAATGGGTAGAAAATGGAATAGTTGAATTTTTCAATGCATTTGCTTTAAAGTTTGTAATTGTTTCTAAACTAGTTAAAATAAAAAAAATTCATTAAATTTTGATTTAAAATTTTAATGCTTGCATGAAATCAGGAGGCATCACTGCAGAACACCAAAGCGCTTCACTATGACTCTTGGCATTTTAAATTATATCAAATTTTAGTTTCTTACAGTGGCTTGTTATCTGATTTTGAAAATCTGAAGAATGTATAATCTGTATCTCATTAAATGATTATAAATTCTTCATTGTTTTGCCGTATAATTCGTATTTGATAACTGCAATATAAGTTCATCATTTTTCTAGGTAGAGTATTTTAGTGCATGTACGTTTAAGAGTTATGTTTGTTAATATGGTATTGATTATTAGTATTCTGTCTCCCATGTTAGGTGTATGGACTAACTAATGTAAAGTCAATTCTTACCAGATCATAAATGCAGTCATGAGTGGAAGAGATGTTCTTGTGATTATGGCGGCAGGCGGTGGTAAGAGCCTCTGTTACCAGCTTCCGGCGATCCTTCGTGAGGGAGTTGCTCTTGTTGTCAGTCCTTTGCTTTCTCTAATTCAGGATCAGGTGCTCTTAATTTGATCACCATTTGCCATATCCAAATATCTTGTACCAGATGAAACAATCAAACCACTTCTCTGACAACCATTGCTTCAGGTGATGGCTTTAGCTGCTTTAGGTATTCCAGCATCGATGTTAACATCAACTACTAGTAAAGAAGAAGAGAAGTTCATATACAAGGCCCTTGAAAAGGGTGAAGGAGAGCTTAAAATATTGTATGTCACACCAGAAAAGATATCAAAGAGCAAGAGATTTATGTCAAAGCTTGAAAAGTGCCATCATGCTGGTCGCATTTCTCTAATTTCAATTGATGTGAGTATATGGCTTTTTGTTCTTTTGAGTTGATTTGGAGCTATGGATAAAGGTTTCCTTATCAATTTGGTTGTGCTCATCATTTTCATGGATGGCATTGGGTGTGTTACATAGGTTATCCCTTGCTCCTTTTGTCATGGGGCTGGACATTTTAAAAGGCTTAGGGGTGGTAAAATTTTATTTACTTATTTATTTATATATATATATATATATACTAGTTGGTACACACGTGCATTGCACGTGAATATTTTTGTATTATAAAATAAATATTTCATCAATGGTATACGAATTTATGCTAAAGTGGACCATATAAATTATCTTTTAAAGAAGAGATTTTTGTGATGGGAAAAAAAAAAAAAAAAAAAATCAGTGCCAAAACTAATAAATTAATTAAATATGTCATCAATAACTTAAATAAATATAAAAAATATATGTAAATTTCAGTTGTACACTTGCCTATCAAAAGGATATTTCTCATGGCTCTGTCGGTGTATATATATATATATGTTTATTTTTGTAAGGAAAAAGCTAAATAGTTTAACCCTTTTTTTCAAACTTGTTCGGCAACTAACCTAGTTATGTACTCATTTCAAAGAGTAATAATTTTTTAAAAAAATTATTTCATAAATAAATTGAACAAATAACATTGTGTTTAAATTCAAAAAATAAGAAATAAATTAAAATAAATGTCATCTAACTCATTGAAAATATTATTCTATGAGTGGGGAAGTTGGGTTTTTTTTATAATTTTTTTTTATAATATAAAAAATTAAATGAAATTATGATAAATATACTTATTTTTAAAATTTTCTCAATGAAAAATGTGTTTACTAAAACATGGGAATTCTCTTGGGTTGTCCTTTGTTGAGATGATGCTCTATTGACCAGATAAGGTAGAATTTTTAATATCATTCGGTTTTATTATATTATATTTTAATAAAAGGTTCTATGTGAGAAAACAAACCAACTCCAAAAATAAATAATTAAATAAAAAGAAAGGTATCCTCATAAAATATTTGTGAATCACAATTTGTCAAAAACTTACACCAAAAAAATAAAAAAAAAAAATACTCAAAAGTAATAATATCTAACAGAACTAAAATAGAACCCTACCGCGTTTGCAAGGAATCTTGTAGGTAGGGCATTCAGTAAGAATAGAGGTAGGAGAACCAAAGTTACAGAAATATATGAAGTACTTGACCCACATGGAAAACAGTATTTTCTATAGCAATTAGAACAAACCCTAAAACCCTATATTTCAAAAAAGAAAATAAGATGAGAGTTCTATTAAAATAGGTTGAAGCTACTGTTAATGGAGAAAGTAGAATTTAGAATCCCATTGTTAATGAATAGATGATATATGTTATGAAATAGAGTTAACTTACAATTCTGGGTTTTATTTATTTATACGAATTATAGTTTCCTTAGAATTCCTATTTATGTGTGTGTTTTATATTTATATATTTCCTATATATGTAGAAGGGTGATTGTGCATTTAAAATTTAAAATAAGGGTATATTAGTCAATCAAAAGTTTTTCTCACATTCAACATTTTATAGGTAATATATCTATATATATATGGGCACATGTGCGTTGCACATGAATATTATTTAAATAAAAAAATTTATAAATTCTATATCTATATATATATATATATATATATATATGTATTGAACATGAAAATTTAATTATTTGTTACTTTTGTGTTAATTTAACTTATTGGAATAAACGCTCAACACAATAGGTCAAAATTCCTTCAATTGTTAGGAGTTATGGTAGGAATAAAAAGTTAGCTAGAACACATGCATAGTAGTGGAGGCTGTATAGAATTTATGAAGTAAACATAAATTGTGTTATCTTTTTTCCTTCTTTTTTGCTAGAAAATAAACATTCTTAATTGGTTAAATATAAAACATTCTTGATTGGTTAAATATGGGAGGCAAATAAATATTTAAAATTTAAAATTTAAAATTTAAAATAAAGATGTAATGGTCAATCAAAAGTGTTTCTAAAGTATAAACTTTTATAGGTAGTATAGATATAATATAATTTAATATGTGATACAAGAGCATCTTTGAGGGTGATAGCCAAAAAAAAAAAAAAAAAAAAGTAACGAATCTGTCTTTTGCTACCTTATGTGTGTTGTGGTAATTTGCTACTTCAATTTGAGATGTGCATTCCAAAGGGAAGTAGCAAACATAATTTTTTATTTTTATTTTCTATATTTTATATTTTTGATGCTTTTAAATATTATTTAATTTATTTTTTTAATAAGTGAAATTGATCCCTCATAATATAGTTTTTCTTACTTTTTCTAAAAAAAAATTCTCAATTTTATTTTTATATGGTATCATCATCTACATTTTTTTTTGTTCACTTAGAGATTGAAAAGAGAGTGGAGATTGAGATTTTCATTTTATTTTTTTTCCTTTTTCATTTCCCCCTCCCTTCCCATCAACAACCAAATTCAAGCAAAATAATAATAATAATTATCATATACATATATGACCCATTCCAACAATTTCCACGTTACAATCAAAACACATTCAAGGGTTTTCCTAGTCTACCCAAAATCCTCGAAAACAACCACCCCCAACCACAAACAAATTCAGCATTATATGAATTCTCACCAAACTTCAAGAAATACATAATAAAAGTATAAAACACTCACGCAACAGCCCCTTGAGATCTGGTATCGTCTCCATGATGTGGATATTTGGTTTGTGACTACGCTGGGAAGTAGGTGTGCTTCTAACAAGCCATTCTTGTTTGCTAGAGAATGAGAGGAAGAGGGAGATACGAAGTCAACGTGTTTTAGGATTATATGTATAGTATTAAATGGAGTATTAGATTTAGGGTTTCCTTTGAATTCCTATTTGTGTTTTATATATTAAGGTATGTGTTTTAAAATATATTAAGATATGTGTTTTAGAATTATAGTTTTCATATTGCTATATTTCCTATATATGCAGAAGGGTAGGTAGTTGTGTATTTAAAAATTAAAATAAGGGTATATTAGTCAATCAAAAGTTTTTCTTACATTCATCTTTTTATAGGTAATATATATATATATATATATATATATATTTTTTTGGGGGCGCACGCGCGCGCGCGCGCGCGGGGGGGGGGGGGGGGGGAGTTGGGAATGTTTATTTTTATGGTATAGATTTGCCCCAACAGGCTTATTGCTGATAGATATGGTCATTACCAAGTGTTGGTCGCGAATCTGATGTAGGACAGCCCTTAAAGTTGAGATTAGGGTTTTCTATAATCAAGCTTTAGTGGGCTAAAACCTTGTTTTCTTTGGATTTATGAAAGGGGTGGTGGTGCTAGGGTTTATGGATGGAGTAAGGATTGATTTGGTGAAGGTTTAAGGGTGAATATAGGGTGAAATCAAAAGAAAAAGGTTGCTGGAATTTTTGGACAGAATGGGTATTTCAAGGTTTTCCAATGGTAAAGTGTATAGAAAGGTAGGGTTAGGGTTTATGGTGAATGGTAGGGATTATAGGGTTGAAATTGAGGCTAAGGAAAGGTTGATTGTGATTTAAAATAAAATACAGTAGTGCTGTGAATAAATTAAAGAAGTAGTAGAAGAAGAAAAGGATAAACCTTGGAGTCTTACCAGGGGTTTCTAGGAGTCTCACCTAGAAAAGATCAATGGAGTCACACCATTAATTGAAGCAAAAGCTGCAGAAAATTTCATTAATGAATTGTTGTAATTGTGTTTACAGGCATTGCTTATATAGAGGATTCTTACTTGTCAAACAAGGACTCTTACTTCCTAAATTGTGACTCTTACTAAAAACAAAAAAAAAAGACTCAACTAATTCCTAACAAGGATAGGAATTGACTCTAAATTATAACCAAATGCCTACTAACTCAACTACCAAACAAACCAAAATATGTAAATCACTAAAAGACCCTTAAAACTATAAAATTACTAAAATACCCCTAAAATTTCTAATTTCTTCTTTTTCAAGAGTAAACTTTAAGAGGCCTATCCTTATCAGAATTGCAGTCTTGGGAGGGGTGAGTTGGACAGGTCCTAATCTTTGTTTGTTTGTTTTTTTCCTCCCTAATGCAAAGTGGCCACTTTCAAGACTCTAACCTATGTCTTCGTGCTTGGTAGCATGAGACTTTTCATTAATAATATTATATGTAGCATTGTATGGACCTTGACTTGACAAGTTACGAAAATTCTGATACGGCAAAATGCAAATAAAGTAGGACATGAACCCAGGGAGGCTCGACATTGTATGTGTGTTGTGTGTTTGTGTGCACGTGCATTGCTTCTTTGACTGAAACCATTGTTATATTTCACATTTCAAAATTAAAAAACTTAAAATTGTGTCCAATGACTGTTCGATGTCTTACGTGTGTCTGACATGAACATAGTTGCTTTGTAAAAGTGTTTGTGCCGTTTAAGTGATATGTAGAAACTAAAAAAGTTAATCATTGTCTATATAGATTGTACTTTGACTCACAAAACATCTTCATCAGCCTATCATGGATAAATCTAAACTATTGCAAAAGTGTATGTAGCCATGTTGATTCATGTGTTGTGTGTCATCGCCTCGTGTTATTGCCATATCTTTTTTAACACTCGAAGGTATGAATCTTCCTCACATATAAAAGTTGGCTAAATCCTTCTTCGGTTGATGTGAGGGATCCAGTTTGTAGGAGTTCTCAAATGGTAATTAACATGATGATATTTGATCTCCAAAGGAAAGGAATTGCTGTGGGGGAGGGGGGTGGACTAATTTGATGTTAGAGTTATTTTTTAGTTGTTAATGAGAAATTTTAAAAGAACAAAAAGAAGAATGAATTAAAGAGATTAAAGAAAGAGATTAGATGGGTTAATAAGATAGTAGGCCCTATCAACGGGATCGGATTCTATTTTGTATCGAGACGAAAGCGGATCTAATAATTTGTGTAGCATAGGGGGTTTGCAATCTGTTAAGGCGTTAACCCGATAGAATATACAAATCAATCTCCAAAAAACTCTAGGAACTCCCAAAAAAAGGTCCTTATAAAGGATAAAAATGCCTCAAATAATCTAAAAAGTTTTAAAGTATAGGCTCCATTTTTCTAGAAATCAACCTTTTCATTTTTAATCTAACTAAACTTCTGGCCTCACCTAAAGAATTTTCCAGATTGAGGATTTCACACTAATACGGGCATAAGTACAATACACAAAGCCCTAATTAACTGACCTCCACTTTCATGCTGTTAAGCATTTACCATGCGATCTTTTAGAGATTTGTAAAAAAGATTGCTGATTATTTAATGTTAATTATTTGGGTTTAACTTTGCAGGAGGCACATTGCTGTAGTCAGTGGGGCCATGACTTTCGTCCCGACTACAAGAATCTTGGTATCATGAAGACTCAGTTTCCTAATGTTCCAGTAATTGCTTTGACTGTATGTCTTCAACATTTCTTGTTTTTTTATTTTAGCTATGCATTTGTTTTGTTATAGTCTATATTTTTGGGGTAATTCAATGACTTTGATTTGTTATTAATTTTTCAGGCAACTGCTACTAAGAAAGTCCAAACTGATCTGATGGAGATGCTACGTATTCCGAGATGTGTTAAATTTGTCAGCACAGTGAACAGGCCAAATCTTTATTATATGGTATAGTTGTAAATTATGTTCGATTCTTGATGGTTTTTGGCTGAAAATTTTAAGAGCTGGAACTATAATCCGTGACATTGCAGGTTCGCGAAAAGTCATCTGTTGGGAAGATGGCTATCGATGAAATAGCTGGATTTATACAAGAGTCATATCCAAATTATGAATCTGGGATAGTTTATTGCTTCTCTAGAAAGGAATGCGAGCAGGTCTGTTCTGCTGACATCCTAATTCCTATCTTAAATGTCTTCACTTTGTGTTTCCTAGTTTAAAGGGGTTATTAGAACCTTCTACTAAGGGTGTTGCTCCCACTTCGGAAGGACGATTTCACGCTTCTAAGTTGGGATATTGTAAGAATCGCGATTCTCTCTCTCTTACATCTTGGTTCTTGTTAAGTTTCCGACTTAAAAGCCTAAGCTTATAAGTGGAGGGCCCAAATAGGTATATGAAGACATGTTAAACCCAATATTTGGGCGATGTGGGATGTGGTATTTTCTAACACTCCCCTTTACGTGTAGGCTTAACATAGGCCTTGCACATAGGCAACAAATACCGACTCAATAGGCCCAAGAACAACATGCTTTGATACCATGTTAAGTTTTTAACTTAAAAGCTTAAGCTTATAGGTGGAGGGCCCAAACAGGTATACAAAGACATGTTAAACTCGATATTTAATCGATGTGGGATGTGGTATATTTCCAACACTCCCCCTCACGCGCGCAGGCCTAATAAGATAGAAACGGGCCTGTCACGTGGACAACAAAGACGGGTTCATGAGCGAAATGGATCCAAGAACGACATGCTCTAATACCATGTGAAGTTTCTAACTTAAAAGCCTAAGCTCATAAGTGGAAGGCCCAAACAGGTATATGAAGCTATGTCAAACCCAATATTTGGACGATGTGGGATGCGGTATATTTCCAACAGTTCTAAGTAAGACAGAACCTTGTGATGGAGGGGGAAGGCTTGCCCATGACCTATCCCCCTCCTCCCAGCCAAACTCTTCTTATCCTTAACTAAAATGTAAAAAGGATTAAGAGTAATAGGATTACCATTAAATCATATAAGATTAACGCTTAGTTAAATACTCAATACTTTCAATGAAAAGAAGCTACTTCTAATAATTTGTGTATCATTAATGTTAAGCTTTTAATGAAAAAAAAAAAAAAACAGAACCTCATTTGAATTCAAATAAAATAAAATAAAAAATTAAATTCCAACCAAATCCAATTCTCATTTTCAAGTTTTAGTACAAAAATCCTTGTTTCATACTGCAGTCCAAAAATGAACATGCAATTAAACCCATAGTTATTAAACCCGGACCGGACATTGACCCTGTGTAGAAGTTTGGTCACCGGGTCACTGGTTTAACCGTCAGGTCACCGGTCGTATAATTAAAAAATAATAAAAATTTAAAATAATTATAAAAAAGGAATTTTGCTAAATAAAATGGAGAAATGATATATATTATTTGAAATATAGTTGAGTTGATTAAAAATGAGTATAGTAGAGATTAAATAAAATATCTTGTGAATAATTTCCCAACACCAACAAGTGGTCTAGTGGTTGAGAACCTTCCCAAGGCCTTTAAGTTCCTTCAGATCCATGTTTCAAATCCCAATGCTCACGAAAGGTGGTGATTTTATTAATCTCATTCACACTCCATGTAATAGAACCAGTCCAACCGGACTGGTTTACACCGGTTCTAGTAAAAACCCACTGGTTTCAATCTGTTTAATCCGGTTTAGTACGGTTCAGTTGCATTTCTGATCTGATGAGATAACTGGACTGGACTGAAGACCGGTTCAACGGTTCACCGGTCGAACTGGCTGGTCCGGTCCGGGTTTAATAACTATGATTAAACCAACCTACTCAAATATTAAAATCCTATGAAATCAAGTATTTAATGGAGGATATTGCTGAGTAGGAAAAAAAAAAAGGGTTCATTTACCCAACCCCAAGTAGTTGGAATTAAGGCTTTGTTGAGTTGAAATAATGAACACTACACCTCGATTTTAACTGCCGTCATCTTTATGTATCTCAGTCATGCTGTATCTAATTCTTTCTGGATCACTAGCATAGTCAGATCGATGTGGGAAAACTTGGTTCTTGGAGTATAATATAATTAATATTGTTGGCATTCGCCCCTTGAATGAAAACCATGACAAACTTGTCTTTCAAACGTGTTTCTTCATTTTATTTATGATTTGAACCTGTTTTCAGACACTGGAAATTCATACAATGGGACCTCATAATAGTTCCCATAGTATGGGAGAGTGTTTAAAGGCCCTGGAGGTGGTTGTTTTATGTCCATTACTCAGGCTTTTCTTTTATTGCTTTTATTGCGAGTGCAATATATATTCTGCATTATTTTGCTAATGTATCAGAAATTTGTTCATGTGCCATGGATTTTAATAAGTAGTCCGTAGGATTGTTACTTTAGATAAATATTTATGGTTTTCATGCACTGTTAAGAATTTAGGTTGCAAAGGCACTACATGAAAGAGGAATTTCAGCTGATTATTATCATGCAGATATGGATGTGAATGCTCGTGAGAAAGTTCATCTGCGGTAAACTCATTCTCAATGAATTCAGCTATGCATGTTATTATGATATGTGGTGCCAATTTGCATTGTTTCACAAGGTTCATGCTTCACATGCTCTTCAAGTATGTTTATGTATATCTTAAGAGATTCACAACACTAATGTTGTTTGTTCTTTTCAATTTGATATTTTTTTTTAGCACACTGGAATGAAATAAATCTAGAATGAAGTATTTTACATGTTATACCATAAATTATTAATTCTATTTTTTCCAGTTAACTCTTTGATCACATAAATTGAAAGCGATTTTATGTAGAAGGGCAGAAAGTAATTTGTTAAGTACCATTTTGTTCTGAAAGTTTTAGTGTGATCCAAAGGTGGGGCTTATGATATGATATCTCTTATCTCTTATAGTTGCAAATGATTAATTGATCAATTTTTTTTTTTTTTTTTTGGCATTTCCAATAATGAAACAGAGTATCTAAAAGAACAATGTCATTTCTACAATCACATGTCACATGATTATTTTTATTACTGGCCCATTATCCAGTTTCTTGCATATATTGTCTTTGTGGAGTCTCTTAAATGAATTTCATGACATAGGTGGAGCAGCGGCAAGTTGCAGGTCATTGTTGGCACGGTATGTAAACAGTAATCATTTCTGTATTTATATCGGTTCTGGCTTATCATTCCAGTATCAACATGTGTTACAGGTGGCATTTGGTATGGGAATCAACAAACCAGATGGTTGGTATTGAATCTTTACCTGTTTTTCATTTGCGATACATGGATTTTCTGTTGAAATATTTTTGAAAGAGATCTTACTTCTCTAGACTGTCATTGCCCTACAAAAAAGGTACTTCTACTACCCACAGCACCAACATGTTAGACTACCACTTTAACACACAAGTTAAGTTGCTAGAGAATGGAATCAATGTATGTCAAGATAACACCCCTCTCATGTTTGTTCCCCTGCCACACATGGAAAGACGGACAGAGAGGTAGACAAACTAATGGAGGAACAAACAAATGGAAGTAACAAGACATGTATCCATGACCTCAAACCAGAGCTTTGCAACCAAGACACCAAGTTGTGTTTAATGGAAAAAGAAAGGAGAAATAGAGGGTTAAGAACTAAGAAGAGAAAAGGAAAAAGAAAAAAACCGAAAGAAGGAAAAGAAAGAGAAAAAAGGGAGGAGTCCGTTAATTCTCCAGACCTTTCACTCTACTTTGTCATTATATGGGTAATAAAGAGAAACACCATAAATTCCCATACACAAATAATATATAAATATATGATCAACAACAAAAGAGATAATATTAATAATAGGAAAAGGAATTACAATGATGTGCTAAAATGTATGCTGCCCAACAGCTTATAATAGTCCATTAGTAGCTAATAACAGCTTATATTAGTTGTATTAGCTTATGGGGTTAGTTTATTAAATAGTAAGGGATATTTGGTCATTTCTCAACCATTATTAGTGTATAAATAGTTGGTTAAGGGTTATCTTGATTAGTTTTTGAAGAATATTCCAGATTGTATGAGTTGTTAGACAGCTGAGGGTTCTTTCTCTTTCTTGAATCAAAGTTTCTTTTAATTTTTCCTCGCTTTCTCTTCCATTTTCTCTCATTTTCTAGCACTTTCTTGCTAGATTGTTGACTGGTTGGTTTGATGCACATCATGAAACTAAACCACAAACAAATTATTATTATATTTTTTTGATGACCAACAAAAGAGATATGATTAATAATAGGAAAATGAATTACAAGAGGACAAGAAGTCCACCTTAAACCCAACTACAAACAATCAAAAAGCAAAAAACAGCACCCAACCCTAGCAACATGGCGCTGACCAGATTTAAATAATATATTACTTTCAGCACATATTACTTGAGACATGGAAACCGACATCTTTATCAACTTGCAGGGTTTGATCAGATTTGAATTTGATTTGTAAGTTTTATGATTTGAAAGAAAATAATAAGTTCTCTTAAAAATGTTCAAACATTGAACTGGGACAGTTTGAGTTAAGAATGAGACTTTAATTTTTTTTTTTTTTTTTTAAAAAAAAGAAGGATTTAAGTCATAATCATACACATTTGACATATACAGGTTGCCCTTTTTAAATTTCTAACTCAAAAGTATTTTCTTATCTATATTGTAGCATCAAACATGTGTAATAATTTAATTTGTATCCTCAACCTAGAAATAAAGGGGGTGCACTAAGCACTTGATGTTATATTTGAAAACAAATTTACAGTTCCAAATCTATTACTTTCCTAAGCTAATGAGGGTGTAAATTTCTAGGCTATCATGGTCATATTTTTTAAAATTTTCCTTGTTGTCCTAATAATGTTAGTTTGTGAGTACAATGAAAGAAGAACAATATTGGTAATGCATTATACATGCAATTATTTTTATGCATGTGTTCCTTGTGCTTGGTACTTTTTTCTAAGTACTCTTAAGGCCATACTTTAAATAATCTGCGGGGGCATTGCCCAAATAAAATAATAGTATCAACTGCCATAAAATAAGTTTGAAAAACATAATATTTTGCTCGTGAATCCTTGAGGTATCAGATTTCATATTTTGTTATCTATTAGTTAATACATTAACACATTACTGATACCTTTCGTAGTAGTGTGACATAAGAATATGTATCTAGTTATTGCAAAAAGATTAAAAAATACCCACCCTTGGGTAGCCCAGTTGGTGAGGGTGAACTCGTGATTGTGTGGTTAGGCACACAGTCTCGGGTTTGATTCCCCGCTAGGACAACCTAAGATTTAAGTGGGGGGCATGGCGGTGGGTTGCTGTGCTAGTCTCCCTAGGGGTTTAGGTTCCATGGGTGGGTCCAAAGGACCCTGCTGTGGGATAGTTCCACCGTTATAAAAAAAAAGGAAAAAAAAAGAAAGATTAAAAAATAAAATAAAATAAAATAAAATAAAATAATAAAGCAAGTGATAGTGATACTTTTAAGAGAATTGATAGTTTCTATTTTCTGTCATCTTGATGTATCATATAGGTTAATTGAAGGAATAGTTAATAAAAAAAGTTTTGAGGGTGAAGTTGAAGATAGTGTTTAGTCTTTTGCATTGGTTATGACCACCTTTGGGATAGTATCAAACATCTAACATATTAATCTTAAGTGATGGTGTGGTCGATTAAATAATTCAACAATGCATGTAGTCAATGTGCATTCTATCCTTTTTATTGTTCTAAACTGTGCTTTTGACTGTATCCAACTATGTCAGGATTTTGGTTTATGATTTCTTAAGCATATCTTTGCGTAGTATAACATCTAAGCAGAAAGTGAGTTACATCAAAGCCCACAATATCTTGTTCACACTTGAGTCATGCTTAATGTCTCTAATAAAAAATGTTATGTAAATAGTTGTATAGTAGTGTGTCCTATGGTGATTATTAATGTGAATATCATGCACTCGGATGGTTAGTGTTACCCCTGATTAGAGTTGTAAATCACAGTCTCCCCACTATGAAGCTGGTCAAAGCGTTGAGGTTAAGAACCAATTCTTTGATCAGGTGGATCCAATGACTTGTAAAGTAAAGGATTTTTTTTTTTTTTTTTTTTTGTTGAAAAAAAAATAAAAAAATAAAACATCTATACTTAGACCTTTGGTCGAGTGCTTTATGATCCAATCTGAATCTACCCAAACCCTACCATTTCCAGCCTAAGATAGATCAGAAGTTGAATCTCCAGGTAGCATTAAACTGTTTTATGAGAGAAATAAATTTGCACACATCAAAGTATTAGTCACCATTTTTCCTAGAGAAATTTTAGATATTCTTTAGGAAGATGTTACTGGTAGATCCTATTAGTCACCACCTATAGTGACTAGAAACTAAGTAAATTTCAGTGTCAAGGTCCTACACCTAAGTAAATTGCAGTGCCAAGGTCCTAATGAAAGGCCTAGTTAGCATGAAAAAAAAAATTTTAAAAAGAAGGGACTAAATAGCTTTGGTTCACATATGAAACAGAGGAAGGGTTAAAGGATTGGAGTTTGTATCATTGTCATTGCCTAATTTTATTGTCTGCATGTGTGGTTGCGGATAGTTTTGCACAAGTTGTCTTTCAAAGAAGGGAAAAAGAGAAAAAATGAGTCATTGCTCTACTTTATTGGGCTGTCTTTTTTCTTTGTATCATCCAGTTAACTGGACTGGTCTTGTTAGGTCAATGAGTCTGATTACTTGGGTTGTTATGTACTTTCGTTAAGGTCTTACCTGAATACGGAAGGTACCCTACTTTTATCTGTTTGATTGGGTTGAGTGCTTTTCGACCCAACCTGAATCTGCCTGAACCTTACTGATGGGAATTGAACTAGAAGGAAAAACAAAGTGCGGAATATAAAAATTTTTCCTAAACAATTCGATAGCCTATGAATCTACCTATGTTATAATACAAAACAAAAACCCTAACTAGAAGAGGGTTGAATCACTTACAGTTTATTTGTCTTCCTCCTTTGCTCCAAGCTTTGATTATGGACAGCAATGAATGAGCAACCCAATTGTTTTGCCTCCAATGGTATCCACACCTAGCTAGAGCTTCAAGTCCTTTCCTTTCTTTTCCCTTGTTGTTGCTAGAAGTGGAGAAGAGAAGAGAAGAGAGAGAGAGAGAGAGAGCCTCTTGGTGAATTCGGCTAGGGCTTGGAGTGGCTTGAATTGTGATGTCACACTTCATCATATGAAGTATATATAGCCTCCCATAGGGCTGGCTATAGAGGGAATCCAATCCCTAATAGGTTTTGTGTAATTTCTCTAAATTGCATAATAACCCTTCTAGTTTATATCCTATACAAACTTAGCCTTCAAGAGCTATTCTTTTATTCACTTATACCTTTTCTCTCTTAAACTTTAAAGCTCTCAATGCATGATCAGTGTGCGACTCATTGGGTTCACATTATTAAGTAGTAGGGATAGCACAAAGTGTGCATAATGGAACTCTTTTCATTAAGGGTCTAATTGGAACTCCTTCCAATTCCCTAATTGATTATAACTCATTTATATCAATTAGGGTTTCTTCTAACCATGAATAACATCTAGCATATGGTTCATGGTGTTGTCCTTAATGAGGTGAATAGGTATCTAACATAGAACCCTTCTGTTATAGTTTATAGGTTATAATTGCATCATTCCTTCTACACAATGTCTCTAATTAAACTAATAGGACATGGAAGCCTGTCAAGTCCCTAGTTTAATTACTTTATACTCAATCATGAATATCAACTCATTGATGAACTCATGGAAACTCTTTTTCATATTCATCCTACCATGGTCATGGATTTAATGAGTTATATTATGAATGCTATATGAGACATTCTCTCTCTTTTTCTTGAGAGTGATGGATCCCTTGTTGATCACTCACATGCCTTCATACACATAACAATAATAGGGCTAATGAACACCCTTGTAAACCCCTATAAGGATTTACACTTAGTGTTATCAACCTTTTAAAGCTATATGCATAAGACAACTATGGTGTCTCAGGTCTAAGGATTACTTGTATCACTATAACAATGAGAAACTGATTGACAGGTAGGTTCAAACTTCACTCAGTTGATCTCATATCTTTGGTCACATTCAGTGTACTTATTCTAGTAATAGGCACCCACCTGTTGGTTGTAGTGTCTTCACACAAATAGCTTGAGACTAGCTATCCTCCTAAGGAGCCAACTTAACAAGTGCTAGTCCTATGGTTCATTATTGTCCATCATAGTGAATCTTCAACTAGGAATGTTTTAAGAGTTTAGTATAGAAATATATTGATAGTCTCAAAATTAAAACTCTTTGTAATTCCATATTCTCAACTCTAACTCCATGGATATATCATGTAAATATAAATGATGCATATAAACATAATAGAATAAGCCCTTTTATTAATTCAATAATAAATGTGACATACATAAATGAAATCAAATGATTGTTCTTTATCCCTAAACAATCATCTCTTTGATTGGCTCTAGGGCATACTACTAACACTTACCATTTCCAGCCTTAGATAAATTAGAAGTTGAACCTCTATAAAGGTTTAATTTGTTTTGAGAGAGAGAGAGAGAGAGTATGTAAATTGCCGTGTCAGGTCTATTAAAAAGAGACAGAGAGAGAGATCAAGAGATGTAGGACAACCTCAAAAACACATAAGAGAGAAAAAGAGGTAGATAAAGAAAAGAAGTGAAACTTGGAAAGGAGCTAGAGCCCTAGGAATCGGCACTTAGGGGGGTTTGGAGTCGGCATAAAACCTAAAGAAATACTAATCTTTAATTCATTATGAGCACAAAATTTAAAGAGTTATTGGAGCAATGGAACCTTTATATAGAGGCCCAATTACATCAAATATGGTAAAAACCATGGTCTTAAAAATCATTGATATTGGCGATATATCGCCGTATCGACAAGCAGCGAAATTTTATCATGCTTTGGTATTATTTTGACAATATATTGTTGGATATATTGACGTATTGACATATGATACGTTGATATATTGACAGATATCGATAATACCGAGATAAATCGAGAATTTTGACATTTTTTCACCATTTATCGTCGAAATATCGACGATATATCGAGGAATATTGACCAAATCAAGGAATATCAACCCATGTGACTAACTAACTAAAATTTGAGTGCTGTGACTGTTGTCCCCTTTTTTCCCTCACCTAATGTCCTCTTGTAGTAGTTTTCAAGGCTAGTTTGGCAGCTTCTCCAAGCTTCACAAGAACTTAACCCCCTTTCCCCCTTTTCTCAGCTCCTTTACTCCTTTAGCACCTTTATAGGTATTACCTATCAGGCTATTACTCTATAGTATTATTAATTTATTAGTGTAGACCATGAATTACTTTATAGTATTATTAATTTATTAGTATTGACATTAATTTATATACATTTGAATTTATTAGTATTACTCAAGGCTAGTGTGGGAGCTTCTCTAAGCTTCATGTGGTACTAATGTAAGAGTATGACATTAATTTATTGATGTATTGATTTATTATTGTATAAATGATATATATTTACAGATTTTAATTTCATTTGACATTTAGATGTTGAATTTGTATAAATTTGTATTATTTGTTTTCTCAACGCGTCACACCTTTTATACAATACACAACACATACTTGTATTATACACATTTAAATTGAAATCTTTTGATTCTAAATTGTGTATTAGAGTCTAAATCATTGTTTCCCAAAGTTTCAGTAAAAATATTTGTGTTTAACTAATAATATTTGCCATATTTCTAAATCGATATTGATATTTTCGATATATCTGATATATCCAGGGACTTAAAAATCGCGATATATCGACGATATATCGCGATATATTGCCATATCGGAGGGTAACGATACGATATATTGTTGCGAAATTGAAGAATTTTCAAAAAACAAAATATCGAACGATATTAGCGATATATCGAAGATATATCGAAAATATCGAAGATATATCGCTGATATTGTTCAAGATATCGATACTGCCATGTTTAAATGCCTTTTTGCTGATTGCTAATGAAATTTTTACACATTAGAATAGGTTAGGAACTTAGGATTCACATATATATGTACATTTTACTATGCTTAGTATTTCACATAATTTAAAATATTATTTCAAACCAATGGCCTTTGGTCTAATAGCACTCTATATTTAAATGTTACAAAAATCTATTTCAATGTTATATAACATTTAAATGTTGAATTTGCAAAATTTTCTATTATTTATTTACTTAGCGCGGTATATTTTTTATACCCTACGCAACACATACTTGTATTATACATATTTAAATTGCAATATTTTGATGCTAAATTGTGTATTGGAGTTTAAATCATTGTTTCCCAGAGTTTCAATAAAAATATTCATGTTTAACTCATAATATCCACTATATCTTTAAAACGATATCGATATTGTCGATATATCCAACGATATATCCGATATATCCACATTTTTGGACCCTCGATATATCCATCGATATCGATATTAAAGTCCTTGGATATATCTGTATTTTTGGACCTTCGATATATCCATCAATATCGATATTTAAGTTTGGTAAAAACTCAACCCCTAAGTCTAGGAATTTAAAAGGCAACAATTTATTATTCTAAAGATAAAACAAAATAAATATGGTAAACCCTTGGTCTTCAAATTAATAGGCTGAAATGAATCACCCTGTTGAATCTTATGTTTGTTGTCCCCATCAACTCTCTCGATGTGGGAAAAACTCGACCCCGAGTTTGAGTTGGGATTAATTTATTGAGGCCGCCTTTCCCATTGAAATAAATACTTTTGAATAAATCTGCTGCTTCATGCATTGTTGGAATATACGAGCTTCAAAGTATGCAACCAGACTTAGAATCTTTGATTTAGCAAAGAATATGATCAAATAAGGGTCACACTGCAACTCGAAGTGATCAGTACCAAGAAAATCTACTATTTGGACCTCGAGCAAATTAGATAGACATGCAACATGATCCGTGGTCTCCTTAGGTTGAGTTTCTTACACAAAAATTTCGTCAACTTCCGAGTTATCAATGACAAAATTCATGCTCAAGTCTTCATTTACTGGCACATGTTCTTTATGGCATCAAACAATTTCATGGCCTATAGGTTTAGACTCGAGAATTACTGCTTTTTGATATTGAAAATTGGATTACATGTCCAAAGAAATAGCATGAGGAGGGACTTGCAGAGTTAGGTACTTGTTCTCATTGCATTTCAGACCATTGAATGTGTCAGGATCAATTTGTTGTAGCCTCTTGTTTTTTTTTGATAGGGTAAGAATATGTATTAAAAAAGGTTGAACCCTCGTAGCCTCTTGTTTATCCTCTCTAACAAAGAATCTTAACTCTAACCTATCAAGACGGGCATCAAATGTCGATTATGTTTAATTGCTGTAGACAGATCTTGGAGGAGCTGAAACATAGTCTCCCATGGTGGGGACTCCCTTTGAGTGGCTTCCATGACAGGCTAACAATTAGGACTGGTTTGGAGAGAGACACAATCCATGGGAAAAATAGTTCAAATCAACATCAAAATAGGACTAACCACAGTTAGGATAGCTTATTCCCAGGTAGAAAGTTGAACTAGGACAGAACAACAATTAACCACAATTATTTGAGATGAAGAAAACTGTGTCCAAAATTTAGTTCTCAGCTAGAATAACCTGCCTTTGTAACCAAACAGCCTGAACCCCTTTTTATCTTATAACCCAAAAAGGATTAAGAAGGCCTAATGATTCTCGAAGCTCCTATCACGATGGAAAGAGAGAGAGAGTTGACGATGAGGACTGATGGTGGCTCGTTGGCGGGGGGTTTTCACAATGGCAGAGGGGTTCGCTAATGTCAAGGAATCGGCGGAGACACTATGGCAGAGGAAACTCTACGGCGTTGCAACTGGGTAGGCTCAATGAAGGATTGTAGTAGCGGTGGTTGATCGGTGATTTCGACCAAGGTTGGACTGATGCTGATAGTAGCGGGAATTGGTCGACGGTGGTTGGTTGTGGAAAGATTTGAGGGTGCACCACTGGTTTTGTGACTCAATTTTGATGGTTGGTGGTCGTTGATTGAATTTTGGTCGAGGGTTTGGGATTTACGGTAGAGGTTCCTAAAAGGTTTTTTTTTTTTTTTTTAATGGAAAAAAACTCAATTCTTTATTGATCCATAGCTGATTTTATTAAAGAGATGTGGAGTCTATATATAGACTCCAAGTACATCAATTATGGTAATTACTTGGCCTTCATGGAAATTAAAAAGGTAACAATTCCATAATTCCAAAAATAAGATAAGGCAATTCCTTGGCCATTAAGCTTGGCCAATCTGTTGAAGCTAGGCCCTGTGTCCGCATCAACTCTCTTGGGGTGGGAGAAACTCGACTTCGTCGAGTTTGAATCCAAGCTGCTCTGATTGTAAACCAACAAGTTTCAATTCCTCTATCTTGAAAAAGATAACCGCAGTCAAGAAATAGTTGAATCATACTTGAACAATAAGTAGGCGTGGCTAAACAACCTTGACTTGCTATTTGAAGGGATCACTTCATATTTGTTTTGGGAGAAACACGAGTCCATACTACACTTGAAGACACGCTGTTGGGATGTGCAATTAGAGAGGCTCGACTTGAGTGTTTGCAACCAGAGGATGCCACTTGAAGATCTCTGTTATACAAAGAATGGTGGTCGACAATGGTTTAGCCTCTCAACTATGCATTGGTGGCTTGTTGGGATCTTGAATGGATCGATTTGTGCTGAATGAATGCCCGTTGGTGTAGAAGCTATGGTGGAGATTAGGGCTCAAAGGTTTGACCAAAAGAAAAGAAGTGGGTTTCAATAGCCTTGTTGTGAAAGTCATTCACTACTGCTAATGGCTTGACAAAAGTTGTGACAGTGCTAGAAGGCTTCGACTGAGGTTACAGAAGCCTTGGGATAGAGAGATTGATGGTGCGGCTTCAGATGGGTCTGTTGGGTTTGATGCTGTGATGATAGTGGGCCAGTGATGTGTTTGATGATGAAAATCAACAACAAATGTGTGACTTGAGGGTCAAAGACAGCGGCTACGGTTCAATTTGGGATGATTAGGGCTCGACAAAGGATTTAGGAGAGAGAGATGATGGTGTGGGGTTGGTTATGGCTTGTGACAATGATGGTGGCTATGTGCGCCTAGGATTTGTCGGGTTGGTAGTTGTTGTTTGCTGATGCGTTAGGTGCAAGGGTCATGTTGCGATTTGGGTTTGTGTATAGAAGTTATGGGGTGCGATAAATGGTGAGAGAGGGCTTCAACTTACTAGTGGCTATGGCGGCGACCGGTAGAGGAAAGAGAGCAGGGGTACTCGAGTGGTATTATGGTTTGGGTGCAGTTGATGTAGCAGCTCGAAAGTTATGAAGGATCGAGATGGATTTGACCTGGGTATGGCTTGGTTTCTGGTGGGTTTCACAACAAATTTTTCTTTCTTTTTTTTTTTTTTTTTTTTGGTTTCCTGGTATTCAAAGGTGAAGATGAATGGGTGAGAGTGGGGTTAGTTTCATGAATAGTTCCGTGGTGGTTTGTGTGGAAGGTAGGGGAAAGTGATTTTGCGAGAGGGGGTCCTTTTTAGCTCCATGAACCTGGTTGTGCTTCTCGAGCTACAACGAAAGCTGTGTTGTGATTTTGTGAATCTATGCTGGGTTGAGTTGGTGCGAGAGATGCTTTGAGAAGTCAGAGATTTAAGTGTGCAAAGCGGGATCGAAGTTTGCTCTGATACCAAATTTGATGTAGGACAACCTCAAAAACACGTAAGAGAGAAAAATAAGTAGAGAAAGAAAAGAAGTGAAGCTTGAAAAGAAGCTAGACCCTTAGGAATTGGCACCTAGGGGGGTTTGGAGTCGGCACCAAACTTAAAGAAATACTAATCTTTAATTCATCATAAGCTCAAAAATTAAAGAGTTATTGGAGCCTTTATATAGAGGCCCCAATTACATCAAACATGGTAAACACTTAACCCCTAAGTCTAGGAATTTAAAAGGCAACAATTTATTATTCTAAAAATAAACTAAATAACTATGTTAAACCCTTGATCTTCAAATTAATAGACCGAAATGAATCACCCTGTTGAATCTTGTGTTTGTTATCCCTATCATTAAGTAAATTGTAGTGTCAATGTGAAGACAACATCCTAACACACGCGGCTCGGGAGTACGCCACTAGCCTTAAAGACTAGCATAGAGAGAAGTTGCCACCTAGTTTGTAGGTCTAGGAACCAGCTTGGCCCTGGCAAGGGTCTAACTCGTCATCACTAGAGAAATTGGCTCATAGTTTAGGTATGCCATCAAGAAAGTGTTAGGCGCCCAACAATGCCCAGTCATTGGAGGTCCTCATTTCATGTTTATTGACTGTTTTTAATAAATTGATTTAATTAGGATTATCCCTAAACCATGCAAATAATTAAAAGCGCACATAAATGTGATGATAAGATGAACAAAATTGTTAAGAAAAGCAAAAGAAATAAAATTTACTAAACTATCAAGTAATCACACTACTAAAACAATAAAGTTGGATCCTATGATCATAAAGAAAATAAAACAAGGAGACCCAAATGGTGTGTATGCATAATCGCATATCACAGTCATGCGTACACATGACTATGTCATACATACACATAACCTACATGCAATAACACGAGAGAAAATAAAAATCTCTAAACCTAATCTAATATGCATAACATATATTAAATTTAAACAAACAAATCCTAATAAAATGTACGAACATATAAACCCTAAATTTGATGCATGACCATATATTAAAAATAAACTAATGAACCCTAAATATAATGCATGAACATGTGGTAATAAAATCTGAATCCATGTATCATCATGCATGAGAAATCCTAACCAAAGTACGCATCTAAATAGATAAAAGAAATAATCACTTACCTCAATGCATCTAAATAGATGAAAGAAATAATCACTTACCTTACCATGAAGAAAACAAAAGTTTGTTACTAACCGCACCCCTCAGGTTTGTAGATTAAGTAACATCAATATGAATCCTTCTCTTCATAAAAGTGCTGTCAAAAGAAGGTATTAAATTCGTTGTATCATCCAGTTTGCTAGATTGGTCCTGTTAGGTCAATGATTTTGATTACTGGGGTTTTTATTTACTTTTAAGTCTTATCAGGATACGGAGGTTACCTTACTTTGATCTGATTTATAATAATGATCTCTTTGATTTACCTAGTGCTCTGTTTTGTTAAGGCATCTCAAAGCTAAATTTTTATTAATTTCCATGTCTTGTACATACGAAATTGAACTGGGTATAACTATTATATCTTTCAAATTCTGCATGATTATTTTTTATGTCTGCAAAACTGTTATTTATACTTGCTCAGTTGCTCTTTATTTTTGACATCATGTGGGTGCTTTTTGCGTGAGAAAATGAACTGTGTATATATGTATGTATGTATATGTATATGTATTTTTTTTCTGATAATGAATACTCAAATTGTGATATGCAGTAGCCTCAACTCTCAACCAATTGTGATCCTAATTATCTCATTGCAAAATGATTGTAGGTTTTAACCCCATCAATTTGATGAGTGTTAAGGTGTACAGTTGTGTGTTGTAGTGTGATATTCCATATTATATATATATGAAGATTAAGATATGGTCAAATTAGTAGAGAATGTTTCATTAATCTCTCTAAATATTTACTTTCCTAATTTATTGTCTTGTAATCAAATTTTCTTGTAGTCAGGTTTGTCATCCATCACAGCTTAAGTAAATCCATGGAGACATACTACCAGGTATTTTTCCTTGTTCGGCTAAACTATTCTTGTCCTAGGTACTCTTTCTTTCCATAACTTCTTACACTGCAGGAAAGTGGGCGAGCTGGAAGAGATGGACTTCCTTCTGAATGCCTACTCTATTATAGGCCGGGTGATGTTCCTAGGCAGGTGAAATTTTACTTGACGTTCCCTGCTTTTGTATTTGCTTATACCGGCTAGTAATTTTTGGATGTAACAATTCTCTGTGCAGAGTTCAATGGTTTTCTATGAGAATTCTGGATTGCAGAATCTTTATGACATAGTGCGATACTGTCAGGTACAGTCTGCTATTTTATGAGCTGAATTTCCTTTCGTTGCAGGTCGTAAGTATTTGCAGCGCACTAAAACATCCATTGAAAATTTTAATCATTAAAAACTATAGATCTCAGATTTTTAGTAGTGTGGCCCGGTTAATGGGGCTTGAAATCCTCATTGTTTAGTTTAAAATTCATATGACTGGATGATTCTGATCAACTTCATATATAGAACATTTTCTGAGGTTTTCCATATTTCTTAAATGTGGCCCATTCGAGGAGCTTGAACACATTTGTACTAGTTTTTAATTTAAGATAGGTTCTTAACTTCTTGGTGGGACCATTGGATAGCATATCATAATTTAGCAAATGCATGCCCTACTCTAGGCAAAGGTGTGGAGGACAGACTCTTATTGTCTTTCTTCCTTGATGTGAAATTGTACCGTAAAACTAATGTTATCGATCTACGAATACCTTTGGGAAGCGTGTTTTTAACAAATTTCCAGCATCTAATACTCATTGTTAAGAACGGGCGATGTGGAACTTTCAAACACTACCCCCCACATGCAGGCTTGACATGACAAGAACGGGCATATGACGTGAACAATAAAGACGGGCTCATAAACAAAATGAGCCCAAAACTACCAGCTATGATACCATGTTAAGTTTCCAACCTAAAAGGCTAACCTATAGGTGGAGATTGGAGAACCCAAACAGGTATATGGAGACATATCAAACCTTGTATTTGGGCAATGTGGGATTTGAACTTGCACTCATGAATATCCATTGTTACATGGAGGAGAAGATGAGGACATAACCATTGTTTTGAGGATGAATATCCTAACAATCAACGTTTCGTCATGTTTGTCCCAAGAATTTAAGATTGGAAACTAGAATCCTGTTTGTAGTTCATGTTTCTTATATATATTAACAGAAGATATGCTTGGACTACCATTCTGATTTGACCTTCTCTAATTTTACAAAGCCTGCTTGAAGCTCAAACAGGTAGAGTAATTGGGTTGATTTGTTTCACGGTGAAATTCAGGTTATTTATCCTTATTTGTACTTCATCCTTTTTATTTTTCTTTTTTTTCTTAATAGAAAAAAATTTCATTAATCACAAAAAGAGAATACATAGAGAGGGCAAGAAGTCCTTTGGGAACCAAAAAAGGAAAGTCAGCTCCTAAACAAAAATACATCAATGTTTCCAATATAGTGGCCCACTTTTTGCAAAAAATTCCGCTCCCCCATAAGCTGATCTATGAATCCAAGTAAAGTTGGCTGGTTGGCCCCAATTTTCCTTGCGATGTCCCAAATTTCTCTAATAAAATATCAATACTTCCAACGTCTTTCATCTAGTTCCATTTTATTTTATTTTATTTATTTATTTTGATGAAGATTCATCCAGTTCCTTTAACCAGGAAATAATTTTTTAAGTCTCCCTCCACTCCACTAAAAAACTCTTAACTCACAACTTTTCGGATGCCTTATGTTAATCAAATGGGCATTGTTAAGTTTCCAACTTAAAAGCCTAAGCTTGTAAGTGGAGGGCCTAAACAGGTATATGAAGCCATGTCAAGGTTTATAATTAACCAATGTGAGATGTGGTATATTTCCAACTCTCCCCCTCACTTGTACGTCTAACAAGATAGAAACGGGCCTGTCACGTGAACAACAAAGACTGGCTTACAAATGAATGGCCCAAGAGTGACATGTTTTGATACCATGTTAAGTTTACAACCTAAAAGCCTAAGCTTCTAAGTGGAGGGCCCAAACAGGTAGATGAAGCCATGTCAAGGTTTTATAATTAACCAATGTGAGATGTGGTATATTTCCAACAGGCACGAATCTTTCCCTCAGTGGCGAAGCCTTCATCTTTAAGTGTAGAGAAGGAAACAATTGCATTTCTCTCATGGTTGTTATAAATACCCCCAACTCCAGTAGAGTATGGATTTCCAGGAGAACATCCATCAAATTTAAGCTTATTTTTACCGCAGAGGTTCCAATAGCACACTTTTGCAACTTTTCAAGTGCTCAACGAGCAAATCAGCCTCCAATCTTCCAAAATGAGAAGATTATCTAGCTTTAAACTCGTTAGTTAGAGATGGAAACTCAAAAAGAGACCAAGCTTCTAATATTCTCTCACAAAGTAGTATCACTTCTTTTTCTATCTTCAAAAATTCTATTATTTTTTCCCACCACAACATAGGAACCTCAACACACTTCCAAGGAACCCTACGTCTCACTCTCCAAAACCCTAGAAAATACACTTCTGAGTGTGAAGACATATATCTAGGAGGAGTTTACAACACCTTCAACTTTAGAAACTGTTACACTATGTTTAGTATAAAGGATTGGTGGTAGGATGGAGGGAAGAGGAGGGAAAGGTGGAAGGATTGGGGGTAAGTGGTGTGTTTGGTATGATGGAGGGGAGGAAGGATGCAAAAGCGAGGAAGGATTGGCATCCCTCCTTTTCACTTTTTCTCATCCCCCAACTTTTTGGAGGAGGAGAAGTGGGAAATAGGGGTTTTTTTTTTTTTTTTTTTTTTTTGTGGTTAAAATGACACATTTACCCTTTAATAAATGCCTTTAATAATTCATTCATTACTACCATATATATGAGGGCAAAAGAGTAAAATTAGTGTTCATTCCTTTCCCTCCTTCCTTCATACCAAACACACAGGAAGGAAATTATCTTTCCATCCATTCTACATTCATCCTACCAAACACATAGTTGAACTTACCATCTCATCTAAAAGCATAAGCTGTTAGAGAGGGGCTCAACAATGTATATCAAAAGGCTTAACAACCCACTTGGCACATGCGGTCTCCTACGTGGGAACAAACAACTGTGGGTGAATATAGGGGCACAAATGCACAAATACACCTCCAAGGATTCAAACACAAGAAGTCCTACTTTGATACCATGTTAGAACACCACTTAACCCCAAAAGCTTAAGCTATTAGGGGATCACCAATAATGTATATTAAGCTAACACCTTCCCTCATATGAGGCCCCATCTGCATGTGGACAAAGAGATAGACACACAATTGACGAGCAAACAAATAAACTGATGGGGGAATAAATATATACATTATTGGCCCATTCCCTAATAGCTTAAGCTTTTGGGATCAAGTGGTGTTCTAACAAAAACAACTAACACCTAAACTTCATAGCTAGTGAACAATGAAGAAACAAGTGATGAATCAATTCCCTATTGGAATAGTACATCATATACATGGTGGGAGAAAAAGGCTTCAAATTTATTTTCTGATGCATGTCATAAGTATTGACCTTATCATAAGCAACCAAGCAAGCTAAAGCTTTAGTCTTTGGGAGCACTTTCAAAACCCCAATGAGATTTAGGTTAAAGAGAGAGCATCAATAGAAAAATTCGAGATTAAAGAATGGAAAATGGACTTACAAGAAAAGAACCTATTGGATTCAATTATTTGTACTCCCATCTCTTTTTTTATGATGAAAATTTGTACTGCATCTCTTAAGGATACCTAGATAACTAAATCAACTCACAACTCACAAGCACTCTCTTGGACAGTATTGGTCATGAGGATAATTGTCAGTCGTTAGAATCATCCCTGGTGTAGTTCTACCAGTCAGTGTAGTCTAATTTTATAATTTTTCCAGCCCTGGCCCCTTGGACCTGCAAGGCATTTATCATTTTATCATATAAAGTAGTGATCTGCCCAAAGAAGAAGCTTTAGCAGTAGATTTAACACCCCCCCCTCCCCCCCCTTTCTTCTTTTTGCAGTCTAAAAGACAATGTCGGCGAAGTGCTTTTTTCCGACATTTTGCGGAGCCATTACAAGACTGCAATGGTACTATTTGTTATTAGTTATTACTGTCATTGTTTCTTTTTTCGTTGTTCGTGGTGAATAATGCCAAATTCATCCAAGGTTCTTAGGGATATTCTATTGTTTGTCTTGAGATCTGATTGGAGGGCTGTTTATTGTTAGCCTTTTCTTTTTGTTGTAGCTTTGTTTTTGTAGTTTTGTTTTTGTAGGTGGACTCCTTTTCCTCCTTTGCATTTTTCTTTGTCTTATTAATAATATCTCTTTTGTTGCTGATCAAAAAAATAATGCCAAACTCATTGTTATCTCAGGAATGTGTGACAACTGTGCATTTTTGAGTGAGGTCAAGGAAGTCGACGTCTCTTGTATGTTTCTTTGACTTTGATACAACATACAAGACAATTTAATGATATTTTTATTCTTTCTCAATCATTTCTTGATCATGATTGAAGACATTAGTGCTTGTTTCATTGTTTAATTGTAGATTTATTTCAGTGCAGTTTCTTCCTCATTCTTTCTTATTTTTTGTTGCATTAACTTGTATTTTGTACCCATATAACTCCAGGCATCACTGGAACTCCATCTTTATGTATTCTGCTGTCGCTGAAAATCTATATATGGTCGTTATGGCCAAATATTGAATGTTTAGTTGGAAATGTTTTTGTTTATCTATTTTCTTCTAATTGTCAGGTAACCATTTACCACTTAATTTACCAGACCTGACATACATGCATATATTCATCATAGTGCTGATTGCCTTCTTCAAACTATTGATTGGCAACATCAATGTTGTTTTGCCATGCCAATCTATTTGAGCTATATCTCCAGATAACTAATGGGACTTAAAAGCTTCTAAAAATTATCCATTTGGTTTTTTGACTCCCATTTTAGATTGTTCCTTTTCTTAATCACTTCTTCCCATGTGTGCCAGTGTTGATTTGTTGATATCCTTCAAATGTCTAAATCATCTCAATCAACTCTTATGTTCATAAAGGTTCAACAGAATGTTTTATGCTGGCAATGTACCTAAATTAGCCTTCCTCCTTGCTTCGCGCTTGGGATCATTGAGTGAAATATGGGACTCTAATTGTCTTGGCGCACCCTTCATTACTCTCTCATCACTAGTGGCTACTAGACTTTTGATAATAGATCCTTTTTAGTCTAATTGTTCTCATTATTATGGCTCCCCCATATCACTATTATCACATTGTGCAACTGAAGGCTGCTTTTCATTACCAAGAAAGTGAAGGAAAAGAGATACAAGTATTGAGGAAAGCATTTTCCTTTGTTTAGTTGCTGATGGAGTACCACTGTGAGGACAAGACGAAAACATGGATGTATATTATAAAAGGGTGGATAAATCCTCACTCAAAAAAGGGAGGGTGGAAGACATATTCAGGCATAGAAGAGAGAGAATATATAAAAGGACCAAAATCACAATGAGGGTATTCTCCGATTTCATTAATGTCAAAAGCCTTATAGATATCCCATTGGTTGGGGTTTCCTTTACTTGGTCTAATGATCAAGATAATTGAGAAATGTTTAGTTGGACACTTGGACCTTTTTCTTTTATTGTCTTCTTGGGAGGAACCCTTTCCAAAACTGGTCTCTCTTCCAATTTATTAGCAGGGTGCTCTATAATAATTTGGACACCACTCAACAGTATCAACTTGATTAAAAATTTAACAAATGAGGAGAGAAGAGGGAAAAAATTATTTTGAGAGCACGACATAATGAAGAAAGGGGGCATTTATTTGTAATAGGATGCAACTTACTTTTGTAACAGGATGCAACTTACTAGACATCATGTTGGGGCTTCCCCTGTCTTCTACTCAGTTCTTCTCCTATCTCTTCTTCTCTCTCAATTCTTTCTCGAGTCAATTCTTCTCTTTTCATGTTCTCATATTTCTCTCTTTTTACTGAAAATTCCTTAATTTCTTCTCTCCACCCCTTTTTTTTTCAAGAGTCTCTTGGATTCCTAAAATTTTCAAGAAACGTTGCAGTTCGTTTCGGTTGGTGTCGACCGAAAGTTCCTCATTTCGGTTGAAATCAATTAATTTTGAGACTCGTGAATTTTGTTTTAGTTATCCAAGTGACCCAAATTTTTTTTCCATTTCAACCAAAAAAAAAAAAAAAGTTTTGTTTCTAAGTTGACCTTCCATTTCATGTATTTAATGTGATGCTTTTGATGACCGCCTCCATTAGTTGATCTTCTTCAATTTCCTCCTTCAAACGTGTGGCTGGTGGGAGATGAGTGATAGGAGCATTTGGATGTGTGTCATCAATTTCGCTTATGCGGTTATGCCTTTGTCTTCTGGTTAAGTCAAGTATGGAGTTGATTTTCTTAAGACTTACACATACCTTTAGCAATATTGTTTTGTAACTAGGTTCCTTCATTAAATTCCTTTATCTTTATCAAAAAAAAAATTAAATTCAACAAACTTCCGTCTCAAATCAGCTTGTTCTTTTGTTGCTCTTATTGCTTGTAGCGATCTTCTAGCAAAATTCATCATGGATATCATGAATATGCTTACTAAAATAATCAGCTTTAGGGGTGCCTCAATAAGTAACAGAACCATATCAATTGGTTTCTAAGGAAGTAAATTTATCAACTTCTCAGTTGAGTCATAACCCGTGGTCCTATTCCGGTGCTTTTGCATGAAAATTCAGCCTTACGGAGAATCCAGTTCCAATTAGCAACATGATCACAAACTAGGTAATGAAGTAGATCAACTAAACTTTGATTAATAGCTTATGTTTGACCATTGCTTTGTGGATGAAAAGTAGAAAATTTGAGCTTTGTTTTTATTTTGATGGAAGTAAATTTTGAGTGTTGTATTCAGGAACTTCCTGTGTGGAGATTCTGCTCATCTCTTGGGCTGAAACTTTATGTGTGGAGAGGGGGTGATTTCATGCAACTGGATTGACCCTTTGGTTCCACCATCTTTAAGACCACATGAAAGGATGACCATTGGAAAACCATGTCCTAAAGTAGCTGAAAGTCTATGATATGGTTTCTATTAAGTTTCCAGCTTAAAAGCGTAAGCTTGTAAGTGGAGGGCCCAAACAAGCATATGAAGCCATGTCAAGGTTTATAATTAACCAATGTGGGATGTGGTATATTTCCAACACTCCCCCCTCACATGTAGGCCTTAAGAAGATAGAAATGGGCCTATCACGTGGACAACAAAGACGGGCTCATTAACCAAACGAGCCTAGGAACCACATGCTCTGATACTATGTTAAGTTTCTAGCTTAAAAGCCTAAGCTTGTAAGTGGATGGCCCAAACAAGTATATGAAGCCATGTTAAGGTTTATAATTAACCTTGAAGGCTTCTGTTAACACTTGCGTATTGATTGCTTTAACTTCCATATTGCAATCAATTATGTTTTGTTGGCAATTTTTCCCTAGGCACCTAATATTTTTCATTTATTAAAATTTTTTGGGTCCCCTCAACTTGTAGAATTATTTATGTTAAGAATTCTGTTATTTCTTTTATTTTCTTAAAAAATGACATGGATGCATGGTCAATGATTAAGGTATGCTTAATGTGGTCATACTTTGCAGGTCATGCAAAAGTTATGGTTTCTTTGCTGCAAGATATGCAAGAGAATGATCAGAGATTGACAATCTTGCAATTGGTGGACAAGATGAAGGTTAAGCATAAGGAACTAGGTTTGCTCAATGGATTGGTGTACCCTCTGGTTCTTTGAGTGTTTACAATATGAATGTTTTGGATATATGTACATGCACTATACAAACACAGACACCCACATGTGCATATTTGCATTACTAGTATAACAATATGAACCTTTTCTATTAGTAGTTTTAGTGTTAAATCACATACAGACATTATTTTTACATTACTAGGGAATTGATTTATAGGCTTTTTTTTTTCTTCAATAGTTCAGTAATTTTGATTTATAGACATTCTCCAGCTTAATCTTAAAAATGTTTGAACTGACTATCACACATCTACTATTGTTACGAGGCTGATCCAAGCACTAGATCCATGCTCTGACTTCACATAAATCAGAAAGACCTTCTCTTTTGACATAATTCTAAAAAACAGTGTGCCAAAGAAAGAAGATCAGCAAACTATTAACCACTTCATTTAAAAAAATAATAATAATAAATAAACAGTGCTGCACACATTTTCACACAAATGCCACATGAGCTCGCTTCAAACAGCATTAGATCACTCCAAGAACGACACACAACATATCTCCAGCAAAAAAAAACCTTTAAAAAAAATTTGAGATTTTTGGTTTAGAAACTATTGCAACAGCAGCGTATCTGAAACTAGGGGTGTTCATGGTTTTGGTTAAAACCGAAAACCAAACCGAACCAAAGCAAACCGGTCGGTTTGGTTTGGTTTTTTTGTCATTAGGTTTGGTTTTGGTTCCACTTTTAGAAAACCGAATTAAATTGGTTTGGTTTTGGTTTTCATGTTTAAAAAAACCAAACCAAACCGAAAAACCAAAAAAACTGAAAAACATATTATATATGTATATAATTTTATATATTAAATATTAAACTTAGTTTGTAAATTTTCTATTCTAGTAAGGGAAGAATAGGTAATAGATTCAAAATAAACTTAGTTTGTAAATTTTCTATTCTAATAAGAGCAAAGCAAGTAATAGATTCCAAATAGTAGTACATGACCGGAAGAAAAACGTTTGGAATAGGCTTGTTTTTGTAGATTTTAACTTTCTTATTGTTTTTTCTTTATTAGATTGGCATGTATTAAACTAGCTATTAATGTTGTGTGAGATATTGGTATATATTAGATTGGAGATTTGAACTTGGATTGACATAAGTCAATACTTTTCCATTTTGATATAATGTTTAATGTTTTTTTTAGTTGCTAATGTAATGATTTTATTAAAAATATTTTTATTTGAAGTTTGGCTTGTCATTTTTTCCATTTTCAATTATTTGTTACTACTTGATAGGATAAAACCAAAACCGAACCGAACCAAACCGAAATTTTATGGTTTGGTTTGGTTTTTTTATAGTATGGTTTGGTTTTGGTTTGGGAAGCAAAAAACTGAAGTATAATGGTTTGGTTTGAAATCTACTCCAAAACCGATCCAAATTGAACCACGAACACCCCTATCTGAAACATTGAAAAAGTGGCCATTTTTTTTTACAGAAAATATAGAAAATATAAAAATCCATCAGCAAAAGCTTAAAATAATTTAATATATATATATATATATATATCGATGCATATGCTTCTCACCATAGTTAGTAAAATGTGGGACAGGAGAATACTAGCTCGGTTGGTTCAACCGGTTGGGTCAATTGGGCCAAAAGGTTATGATGTATAAAACTATAAAACTATAAATAATTAAGTAGAAATAAAATTCACAATTATTTTTAATAAGAAATCTAATAGAAGAGTTAGAAAGTGAAACGTAATTTAGCACACAAATAAATTTAAAAATTCAATGCTCAAGTTAAGATTTGAACATCATAAATCACAAGTCAGGTTAAAAAAAAAAACAAAAAAACAAAAAAATTCATGTCATAACCAGCATACCAAATTAAATGAAACAATATAAATAGCAATAATTGTTTCATTTAATTTGGTATGCTCTCATGGGTAAATGGCTTTGGAGATTTGGTAGGGGGGTTCTAGGCTTATGGCGGGATGTTATCATTTGGAAATATGGGATGTCCAGAGGGGGGTGGTGGTGGTCTAATGAGGTGGTTGGTTCACATGGGGTGGGTCTTTGGAAGGTAATAATGCAAGGATTTAATGTTTTTGTCAAAGAGATCGGGTTTAAAGTGGGAGATGGTAGTAGGGTGTTTTTTTGGCAAGATTTGTGGTGCTCCAATACACCACTTAAGGAGGAGTTTCCTTCTTTATTCTCTATTGCTTCTAACAAAGAAGCTTTGATTTTGGATTACTTGGAAGGGGATGCCGGTTCCTATCATTGGAATGTTCTATTTTTTCGACACCTAAATAATTGGGAGATGGAGGAAGCTTTGGTATTTTTTGAAGTGCTTTACAAGAGTAAGATTTTAGAGGTTGAGAATGATTCCTTGGTTTGGCGTAAGGATTCTAAAGGATCATTCTCCGTAAAATCTTATTACAATTGTATTAGGCCTATTGGAAATTTATTTCTCCCGGCCAAAGTAATTTGGGTTTCATCGGTTCCTTCTAAGGTCGCCTTTTTTTGTTGGTTAGTGGGGAGTGATAAGTGCTTGACTTTGGATAATCTTGCTAGAAGAGGGTGGTATGTGCCGAATAGATGTGTCCTTTGTAAGCAAGATGCGGAGTTAGTGGATCACCTTTTTTTACATTGTGATGTGGCAAGAAGTCTATGGATATTAGTGTTTAATATGTTTGGGGTTCATTGGGTGTTACCATACTCTACTTATGATTTTTTGGTGGGGTGGTGGTTTAAAGGGGGTTGTAGAAAGGCTAAGGTTATTTGGCATATGGCTCCGCATGCTATTTTATGGTGTTTATGGAGGGAAAGGAATGCTAGAACTTTTGAGGGGGTTGAGAAGTCTATTATTGATCTTAAATCCTCGTTTCTCAAGTCTTTGTTTTTGTGGTATTCAAGTCATATCAATACTTGTAATATTTCTTTTCTCTCTTTTGTGGACTCCTTCAAGTTGTAGAGGGTTTAGTGCTTGGTCTTTGTTTATAGCTTATGTACATGGGCTTTTCCCTTTTTTGGTTTAATACACATTTACCTTATCAAAAAATAATAATAATAATAATAATAAATAGCAATAATTGTAAAAGGTAAAATAAAGTCATTAGAAAAAAAATATCATGCATGATGCCGAATACTAAAAGAAATTGTCAGCAAAAAGGAAACTAATCCCCTAAGAATTTGTCAACAAAAAGGAAACTAAATCCCATCAAATAAACTTTTGTCTTTTAAAAGTTTATAATCTGGTTGTTACCGTATCTGGTTCAAATTTTTTAAAAAGCATTTCTTTTACATATATATTATTCTTTTGGTCAACCAAAGAAAATTATCTTTTTATTGAGCCCAATGAACCATCCGGTTTAACTGGTCAATGGTTGAACTAGTTGGCACAGCCAGTTTTTGGTGTTATATGTTTTTGGGTTATTTTAATTAACTGATCCGGTGAGTCTGCCGCTTCAACTGGTCAGACTGGATCAGTTTTCGAAGGACTAGACAGAATACGTACGAAGTAATTTGGTTATTTTTAAAAAGAATTACGATGAAAATTTTGGCATAAAAAAACGGAAATGGACAAAATATAGATATGAGTATATACAGTACAATACGAATTTTAATAAAAAGTTCTGGATAAACCCCAATACCAAGAGCAGTTGAACCCACAAACCCACTGTCTAGTCCTAACTGTCACAAGCCTCTGCCACCAAGACTACAAACTCTAACCTTCAATCAGACCCATCATTATCATACTCACACCCACTATATGAGTCACACCAGTACAACAGCAGCTGCGACCATTGTATCGCCACTACATCTTGCACCGTATCTTGGTTTACATAGTTCTTGTTGACCTCTTAGCGCACCCGCCACATCACTTTCTTTCTATTGACATTCGACCTCTCTATCCTGGCAACCATCTTAGCTATCTGACAGATCTCATTAGATTGCAAACTATTTGGTCCATTGTCCTATCATTGTAACGTTCTCACACTCCATCATAAGCTAGAGTCGAGAATCATCTGTCAAAGTCAGAGATTCGGACAGACACAACCCCTATTGGCAACGACTTGCTTTCACCTACAATCCACCAATGTCGACTTTCACACTGTCATGCCAATCAAACTTCTCCATCATGTTAGTGACGTGTCTAGGGCTATCGCATCAATCCATCTTTGTTTCTCGCCGGCGTTTTTTAAGCCAGTCGAGACCCTACCATTGTCCCGCCATTGAGCCAACCTTTGGTCAAACTAATCAATGTCCCTTCCCACTTCGCAAGCCCTAGTTGAGCCATGTTCTCGTCGCACCCCAGAGTTGAAGAAGAATATCCTTACTCCCTCTTCTTGGCTTTACTAAACTTGCTTTGTTGCCTCTCCCTCTATAGTGAGTCATATATTCCTCCTCGACATCTAAAGTGGAATTTATGAAAAGAATACCTTAGCCTTCTTCTTTTGTGAAGCAAGAACCCACATGAAGCATCAGACGTCTGACCTTTTGACTTTTGGACTTGCAAATAAAATTTTTGGATTGTTTGGTTACAGACGTAAATTATTCTAGTTGGGAGCCAAAGTATCCTAAGCATGGGTTAAGAGTGAATCCATTGATTGGCTATGATCTAACAACACCTTTTTAGGCCATAATACAAGTTGATCTGGTATTGTTTGGACACGACTACCAGGCTTGGAATACATGTATCTTAGATTTGGATGAGACTATTCCTATCAAATTCTGAGTGTCAGCCAATCATGGAATCCCCACCATGAGAGACTATGATTAAGCTCATCCAAGACCTGTCTACTAACATCAAACGGTATCACAATTATCTTGATACTGGGTTAGAGAGGTTAAACAGGAGGATACATTGACTTAATCCTGCCAAGTTCAGTGGTCTAAAATGTAGCAAGAAACACTGCCCAACTTAGCAAACTCAGTCTCATGTTTGTGGTTTTGATGACTGACGACTACAAACATGAGTCAGAATGTAGTGCCTCATGCCTGTGTTAAGCCTATGCCTGAAGTCAATAATTGGTATGGTGAGAATTCTATTTCTTCAAAACATGCTCCAACATTCAAGATCAGAAACAGTAATTGATGAGCCCAAACCTATGCAACAAGAAGTTGTTTCATTCCATGAACTTATGCCAGCTAAAGAATGGGATGTGGATGTTGAAGTCGCCACTGATAATTTGGAAGTTGAAGTCTTCACTGATAGAAGCCCCAAAAGTGCTGATTATTGGGGAAGAAGGTTTGAAACAAGGAAGTCTAGTTTATCAAAAGAGGATCATGTTGTCTTTTTGTCTAAATTGCTCAAAGTACAAGCATTGATTTCCTTGGTATTGATAACTTTAAGCAGAAGTGCGATTATCATTGGCTCGAGTTCTTTAAAAAGTTGAAGATTATGTGTTGAGTTGAGCACTTTGAAGTCTGACATATTTCAACGACACTAAAGGCAACTACCATATTCAAAATATCTGTTTCATTGGAATTGGCGATTTCGATATCTCAATCCAAACTCAAACTCGGAGTTGAATTTCTCCTAACCCAGGAGAGTTGATAGGGACGTCGGACACAAGCTACAATAGGATGGCCCAGCTTGGCCTACTAATATGAACACCAAGGATTTAGCATATTTATTTTAGTTTTACTTGTAGAATAATAAACTATTACCTTTTAAATTTCCTAGACTTTTAGGGTTAAATTTTTACCATATTTGATGTAATTGGGGTTCTATATAAAGGCTTAGTATCTCTTAAAGAAAGTCAGTTTATGATGAGATAAAATTGGTGTTTTTTTTGTAGGTTTTGTCGACTCCAAACCCCACCACGCCCCCCCCCCCCCTTTTCTTTTAGGTTCCAATTCCTAGGGGTTCCAGCTCTTTTCTTGTATTGCTTCTTGTCTTTTCTCTACTTCTTTTTGCTCTAAGTGTTCTTTGTGAATTCATGTGTTTGTTCTACATCAACTTTAGTATCTTGTTTGGGCTCTTCACCTAATAGCTTAGGATTTTAAGTTAGAAACTTAACACGGTATGAGAGCATGTCGTTCTTGGGGCAGTTCCACTCATGAGCATGTCGTTGTTGTCCACGTAACAATCTCGTTTTTAGCTTTTTAGAATTGCACGTGAGGGGAAGTTTTAGAGAGTTCCACTTCCCAAATTGTCTAAATATAAAATATGATATGACTTCATATACCTATTAGGCCATCCACCTAATAGATTATGCATTTGGGTTGGAAAATTAACATAGTATCAAAGCTTGTTCTTGGGCCTGTTTTGTTTGTGAGTCCACCTTTGTTGCCTATGTGATAGACCCCTTCTTGTTTGTTAGGCATGCACATTAGGGCGTGTTGGAAAATACCACATCCCATATTATCTAAATATAAAATTTGACATGGCTTCATATACCTATATGGGCCCCACCAGTAGCTTATGCTTTTAGGTTAGAAACTTAACATGGTATCAGAGCATGTCATTTGGGTTATTTTTGTTTGTGAGTTTGTCTTTGTTATCCACATGATAAGCCAATTTTTGTCTTGTTAGGCCCAGACATGAGGGAAGTGTTGTGAAGTCTCACATCAGACAACGTTGAAATATAGACTTTGATATGACATATAATTGTTTGGACCCTTCACCTAATAAGTTGGAAAATTAACACATATTTAACTTAACAATAAGGCTTAGTATGGATATTACCACCATAATGTGTACATTTCCTGACCGCGACCACCAGTCTGACCACCACCATGTGGAGTACCATGGAAACCATGGCCTTCACGAACACCACAGAACCCCCCACGAGAATCACCACGGCCTCTATGGTGAGAAAATAAAGCAGAAGACTCTAAAGAGATAGCAATGGAGCTACTCACAGTAGAATCTTGTCCCAAGGATGAGTGTGAGTGAACATTTATAGCCTTAGGTAAAGTTTCACCTAGCAAGGATCTATCCTTGAACCCATGGAGGTCAAAGTCTAAACTAGACAGTAAAGAGGTAATAATAAACTCTTCCCATGCTGATTTAAATTAGTTGTAAAAGTTGATACTGTATGAACTTTTCCCAATGGACCTTTCAATAGTCCCGCTTAAATAACCCCCGTGTTCCTCCATAATAGAAAGTTTTTCATGGCATAAGCCCAATAGGTGTAGTTATCACTTGTAAACTTTACATTGATTGCTTGAAGAGAGTCCGAATTACCATTCTCCATGATTCAACGAGAAATGCAATTGAGCTAAGAGAGAATAGGTGCTGACAGTTTAGAAAACAGCTCGATAGATTCTGTCGCTCAATTGATATAGAAAAGACCTCTATGGCAATCGATAGATAATGAGAAGGGTCAAAGAGTGTTCGACTATGGCTAGGGCGTTTTGGCCATGGCAGAAGATGGAGAAAAGGGGTTCAAGTAATCTCGAGTTAGTGCAACAGATATAGGTTGTGCAAAGATGGGATCACAAGTGCTATAAGTGTTAAAGTGGGTCAACTATGGCTAGGGTTTGTGCGACTAGTGCTATGAAGGAGGAAGATTTGATGGGGTTTGTTTGAAACGGTCAATTGGGCTGGGTGAGAGATGTTGCAATGTGGTGTGACTAAAATCAGTGTTTGACTTTGTTAGAGTTATTATTTTTATTTCCTTTATTTTTCCTGAAGGGTAGTTTTGTATTTGGACTTATCTGTCTCATATATAAATAATATGTTAGAAAGTGAAGGGTTATTGAATAAACCCTAAACCTTTCTTCCCCATCTTCTTCTCTCTTTCTCTCTCTCACATCTAACCTAATCCCTAGATTACAACTCAACTTGGTATCAGAGCTTCCTAATCGATCCTTGTGTGACAAATCTGAAGAATAGAAGAGGAGCATAGCAAGAAATCATCAACACAGATCTGTTGACGTCATCAACGTAGATGCTGACATCAGCATATGACGTCAGCAAGGTGAGTTGATCCCCCCAATCTAGTCAACTCACCTAGGGATCCGAGGTCATTTGGTATGGTTTTCGAAATTTTCTTCCATTTTTCCAGATTTTAGTGCGATTTTTAAAAACTCCAGTTTTTGGGACTTTGGATCGACTTTGTTGCTTGGGGTACTCTATGGGTGCCGACTAGGTGATTCTTGAGTGGCTTTGGTGTTGTTTTGATGTTTGGATCACAATCGGTTGTTTTTTTATATGATTTGAAGGGTCGGCTATGTTTTTTCTTGAAGTTTGGCCTCTGTTTTCATGGTTTCCTACTTTTGCTGCTTTGGTATGGTGGTTGTAGCCTTGTTCTAATTCATCTTGCTGTGTAAAGAGGGCTGTTTATGTGCCTTTCCATCAGTTTGTTGATCTTCTTGTGGATTTCTCAAGTGTTTGGGGAGGTTTACATTTTCTCAAGTCTATCTACTGCTTCTTTGACTGATTTAAGGGTCTGTTGGTTTAGTATCAGATCTGTTTTTGTTGTTTGAACCTTGTGTTTGAGATGGCAGAAGAGAAATCTAGCACTAAGACTGAAGAAAAACTCCCCATTAATGTTAACAATGATTTGCCTAAATCTATCACTTCAAAAAAGTTGAATGCTCTGAATTACATGGCTTGGGCACATGCAGTTAGAGTTTATTTACGTGCACATCGAAAGTTGAAGTATTTGACTGACAATCCTCCTAGTGCTAGTGATCCAACTTATAAAGATTGGATTTGTGAGGACTCTACTGTATGGGATTGCTATGGCATAGTATGGATCCCGATATTGCTACCACAGTTGAATTTTGTGACTCCTCCAAGAAAATTTGGGACTCAATTGTAGATTCCTTTTCTCATCAGAGTAATGTTTCTCGTGTGTATGAGCTCTATGAGAAAATTTTCATCACCAAACAGTCTAGGAAACCTTTAGCTGAGTGTTATAGCACACTTAAGAATTTGTGAGATCAATTATTGCAGCATAGGCCTTTTACCATTGATTTAGAACAGCAGAAGAAGCAACAGGAAGAGTTTATGATTGCTAGCTTATTGTCTGGTTTGGACTCTGATCTTCGTGGCTTTAAAGATCAGATCCTTGGGAGTGAGACCTTGCCTACGGCTGCTAATGCCTATTCCCGGCTATTATGTTCTTCCCTAGGATAGCATTCTCCCTTGATTAGTTCCACTGTTACTTTTTCAGAGACTACTACCTTGGTCTCTAACAGTGGAGGCCGTGGAGGATTTCGTGGTGGTTTCCGTGGTGGCTGTGGAGGTCGTAATGTTCGTGGTGGTTCTCGTGGTGGTGGTGGTCGCATTGGTGGACGTGGTGACAAGAAGTGCAATTATTGTGGGGGTACAAATCACACTGAACCTTATTGCTTTTAGAAATATGGTAAGTCGAATTATGTGAATAAAGTCGGTGATGGTGTAGCACAGTCTCAAAGTATGGTATAGTTACAACCCACCTCTGTTGGATCTGCTTCTTCTAGTTTTGGTTCTCGTGATACGTTCAGTACTCAACTTGGCGAGTTTCTTGTCCAGCACTTGCGCACTGCACTTCCTTCTTTACAGCCTTCTTCCTCTTCTACTGCTACCTTAGCCAATTTAAGTAATATTGCATGTGTCGCAACTTCTCCCTCCTCATGGATTATTGATTCTGGTGCTACCAAAAATATCTCTGGTTTATCATTTTGTTTTTTTGATTTAACTCCTGTTAATCATCATGTCGTGTTAGCTGATGGCTCTTCTCGGCCTATTCATGGACAAGGTGTTCTCCATCCCACCACCTCTCTCTCATTACCTTCTAGTCTTTATATTCCTAATTTTCCCTTTAATTTACTCTATGTTAGTCAGTTGACAAAAGCATTACAGTGTAAAATTCTTTTCACTCCTACTTTTTGTATTTTTCAAGGCCTCAAGACCAAGAAGAAGATTGGTTCGGGGCATGAGAAGGACGGTCTCTATCTTTTGGATCCCGGTAAATCCTTGTCTCTCAGTTCATCTGCTTTGTTTGCTACAGTTTCTCTTCTTCAGTGGCACTTCCTCTTAGGTCATCCATCTTTGGCTAAATTGAAGACTGCTATTCCCTTATTATTGAGTCCTTTGTCTAAATTAGAGTGTGAGACATGTCAGCTAGGGAAGCATCACCGTAGTTCTTTTCCTAGTAGTAATCATGATCGTCAGTTTGAGTCATTTGCATTGGTTCATACAGATATTTGGGGTCCATCTCAAACTACTACTTTGAGTGGTTTTCGTTATTATGTTGTTTTTGTTGATGATTATTCCCAAATGACTTGGTTGTTTTTAATGAAAGAGAGGTTTGAATTGCCTAGAATTGTTCTTCAATTTTATAATGAAATTTTTGTTTAATTTAATAAGCGTATTAAGATTTTTTGATCTGATAATGCATTAGAGTATACCCAGAGCATTATGAATTCATTTTGCATTGATAAAGGCATTATTCATCAAACTAGTTGTTCCCACACTTCCCAGCAAAATGGTGTGGCTAAGCGGAAACACTGCCATTTACTTGATATTGCTCGCACTTTAATGTTCAATATGAAGGTACCTAAACATTTATGGGGCGATGCTATTTTAACTGCTTGTGATCTCATTAATCGCATGCCTTTTACTATTTTGAATCATAAGTCCCCTTTTTCTCTTGTTTATCCTGCTGAGACTCCTTTCTCCCTCACTCCTCGGGTTTTTGGTTGTGTTGCTTTTGTTCATGTGCTTGATTTGGGTCAGGATAAATTATCTCCTGGAGCTCGAAAATGTGTCTTCCTTGGGTACTCCCGTACTAAAAAAGGCTAACGTTGTTCAGGGGTGGAGCCAGGAATTTTCTCCAAGGGGGGCACCTTTTAGTCGGTTGTAAATTAGTCGATTGTAACATTTTACGAAGTTCTTAAACTCTAATTAACATAATTCAAATTCCTATTTCAAATTGAAATTTAAATCCCTATATTCAAATAATCAAATCTGATTGCATAAATAAACATAACAATTCAAAATCAAATTCAAATATCCAAAAATCCAATTCCTATAGCATAGCAGCACACCCCAAATTTCAAATCACACATCATGGTGCTGTAAATAAATATGTTTGAAGGTTTTGATTACCTTGTGACATTTCAAATACAATTCCTCCAAGCTAATAAACCAATGAATTCTTTGAGCATGCTTAGCATTCGGCGTTCTCTCAATAAATGCCCAAAATCTGACAAATCAACAAGTCAACATTCAAATTTATCCTGAACTAAACTATCCAAGAATTCAAGACCAACTAAAAAATTAATTAAAGGGATTTTGGTACCTCTTAGATTTTAGAAAGCTTTAGGCTTGTTAGCTTCTGCATTCTTCGTAGAGAGATCAAGAATGAGAGGGAGATGAGAATAGAATAAGGAGATTTCAAATTGATTTTATCCCGGCCTTCTGCAGAAGAACATGAGAAATTGAGAATCAAAGTAATAAAAACCCTATAAAATTAGAAAAAGAAATTTTCTTTTCACATTAAATCATAGAAAAGTAGAAAAAGAGGTTTGTTTTTTTTTTTTTTTTTTTTTTTTTTTTTTTTTTTCATATCAAAACCCTAAAAAAAGGGTTTGGCACTTTGGCTTTGGCCCTCGCCCGCCGACGATCATGGTAGAAAGACTGAGAGTGCGAGAGAGATGAGAGATTGAGATTTGTGAAGTTGCAAAGTGCAAACCATACTTCTCCAGTTCTCCTTGTCGAGTTGTTGGAGTTGCTGCATCTACGTGAGTGACTAAGTGCCGAGTGCGTGCTGCTGCTACCGAATGCCGGATGGGAGATTGCCTCGTCCACCACTCCACCGTTGTCGAACCGTAGTGCCTGGCTGAGTAGAGCCTTTCAAGTTCTGGAGAACAGGGAACTTCTGAATTTGGGAAGTGAGAACAGGGACATGGTCACATGGGGTAATGGGGTGGAGGACAGGTGAGAAGCTTCTAGTTCTGGAGCCTTTAGTTTGCTTTTTGACTTTGAGAGTTTGAGTCAAATATTTTTTTAAAAAAAAAACTTTTAGAGTTAGGTGGGGGGGGGGTCTTTTTTTTGCTTTCAAGAGTCAGGGGGTCTCCTTTTGCTTTCTGAAGTCAAATATTAAAAAAAAAAAAAAAAAATTATTTTCTAGGTCAAGGGGGTCACATGCCCCCAAAGGCCCCTGCCTCCGCCCCTGACGTTGTTACAATCCTAATTCTCGTTGCTACTTTGTGAGTGCTGATGTCATATTTTTTGAGTCTACTTCATTCTTTTCCTCCCAAGGTGAGTCTATTTTCAGATCTCATATTTTGTTGTGAGGGGGAGCGTTCTTTTCCCTCTCCTACTCTTCTGATGCCCATGTCTCCACCTATGGTCACTTCTCCGGTTTCCTAACTCCTTCTAACCTTCCATTGCGGGTATACCACCTATCTCAAGATAGGCGTGTTATTTCTTATGGCCCTGTTCCTACAGTTTCAAGGTCTGAGGATCCTATTTTGTCTCCTTCCTCGAACACCTGATGATTTACCTATTGCTCTACGTTGCGGTAAAAGGACTTTTACACAACATCCTATTGCTCATTTCTTGTTTTATAGTCGTCTGTCACCTTGTTTGTAGTTTTTTGCTTGTTCTTTGTCCTCTATTTCTGTTCCTTTATTTATAAGCAAGCACTATCTTTTTCTGGTTGGAAACAAGCTATGGATGAGGAAATGAGCGCTCTTCACAAGAACCACACTTGGGAGCTTACTTCCCTTCCTCTAGGAAAACAAACAGTGGGTTGTTGTTGGGTTTATACTGTTAAGTATCTTCCTGATGGTTCCATTAAACGTCTTAAAGCACGGTTGGTTGCGAAAGGCTATACCCAAACCTATGGTGTTGACTACTTGGAGAACTTTTCCCCTGTTGCTCGCCTAAACTCTGTTCGCATCTTGCTTTCAGTGGCTGTTAATCGTTCTTGGCCTTTATATTAGTTTGATATCAAGAATGCCTTCCTTCATGGTGATCTTCAGGAGGAAATGTATATGGATCAACCACCAGGATATGTTGTTGCTGGGAATGGCCCTTTTGTATGTCGATTAAAGAAGGCCTTGTATGATTTGAAACAGTCTCCTCGAGTTTGGTTTGATCGATTCAGTGTTGTTGCTCTTGCATATGGGTTCCAACGTTCTACCTCTGATCATTCCGTCTTTGTTTGTCATTCCACTGCTGACACCATTGTTTTGATTGTTTATGTGGATGACATTATTGTTTCTGGGAGTGATTCAGTTGGCATTGCTGATTTGAAGTGCTATTTGGGCCAACAGTTCCATACTAAGGACTTGGGTGCTCTTCACTATTTTCTTGGGATTCAAGTTGCTCGCTCTTCTCGGGGTCTTTCCTTTTCCCAACGGAAATATGTCCTTGACCCTTTATTTGAAACAGGTCTCTTAGGCTCATGCCTTGTGGATACTCCTATGGACTCTGTAGCAAAACTTGATAGTGAACAGACTGATCTGTTTGTTGATATTGGTCGATATCGTCGATTGGTTGGAAAGTCAATCTATCTTACTGTTACTCACCCTGACATTACTTATGCCGTTGGCGTCGTTAGTCAGTACATGCATGCTCCTCGGCAACCTCATTTTGATGCTGAATGTCATATTCTCCATTATCTGAAGGGTACCCCTGGTGGTAAAGGCTTGTTGTATAAACCCTCTACTTCTCTTTCTATCACTGGCTTTAGTGATGCTGACTGGGCTGGTTCTCGTTTTGATCGGCGGTCTACGTCTGGTTATTGTACCTTTGTTGGTGGGAATTTGGTTACTTGGAGGAGTAAGAAGCAAAATGTTGTTGCTCGTTCTAGTGTTGAGGCTGAGTGTCGAGCTATGGCTCATACGGCTTCTGAAATGTTGTGGGTTCGTGCTCTCCTTCGTGACCTTGGTATTGATGTTTCTGTTCCTTTTGAGATGTATTGTGATAATCAGTCTGCTATTTTTATTGCTAACAATCCTGTCTTTCATGAACGTACTAAGCATATTGAAGTGGATTGTCACTTTATTCGGGACTTGTTGCTCTGGAAGGAGCTTATTACTCCATATGTTCGTTCAGGTGATCAGCTTGGTGATATTCTCACAAACCTCTTGCTCATACATCATTCCAACAACTGTCTTCCAAGCTGGGCATGTTTGATTTGTATGCTCCAGCTTAAGGGGGAGTGTTAGAGTTATTATTTTTATTTCCTTTATTTTTCTTGAAGGGTAGTTTTGTACTTGGACTTATCTGTCTCATATATAAATAATATGTTAGAAGGTGAAGGGTTATTGAATAAACCCTAAACCTTTCTTCTCCATCTTCTTCTCTCTTTCTCTCTCTCATATCTAACCTAAACCCTAGATTACAACTCAACTGACTTGATGATCCAAGGTCTCAAGATGGTATTCAATTTCTTGTAGGGGCTCGACTGATCTGCAATAGGACGTATAGGTGTGACACAGTGTGCGCTAGGCTCACTGTAGGGGCTCACTTAGTGTGGTCGACACACACATGAGGTGCTTCACATGGTGAGAGGAAGTTGCTAACGAGAGAGAGATATGTGACTGCAAAGGAGGTCTTAGCCCTTAGGGCTTTGGTACCATGATAACTTTGCAAAAGGAAGAAATCTTATTAACACACTAATAAAGATTACAAGAGAACTATATAGTGCTAACCCTGATAAACAAAAGGACTAAACTACCCCTACATATTTACAAACATATCTAACATGTTCAATGGTAATTGATGGAACTGCCTTGAGACTTGCAAAATCATCCCGTCTTTAATTTTCTCCGACTTGTATTCCTTTGAGGGACTTGATGGAGTAGAAGCTATGGCTGAAATTAGAGCTGATCACCTTTCAAAAACACCTCCGAATGTGATTGAAGATGTATTAGACATCAAATAGATAAATTTAAGGAGGGCAATCAGTAGTAGCAATTCCAAGAGAAGTGGTTGGGAAAACTAGCTCGTGAAAGCAAATGGATACCCAAGGAGTAGCTAAAGAGGATTGATTCAAAGATACATGATGAGTTTGTGAAGACTTTCTCATTGGAGTCAAGTTATTCCCAAACCAGGGAGATTGATGCAGTAGCATCTCAGAGGCCTACCAAGGCCAAGTTGGCCCACTAGTCAACTTGAGCTGCTAGCTAGCATGGGGTCCATCTTTTATTTATATTTTAGTTTCTTATTTTTTGTTTCTTTTGTTTTAATATTGTTTATCGACCATTGTTCTGTTCCTTGTTTTTTTTAAGTAGTCATGTGAGTATATGACTAGCATGGACTTCTTAAAATATTAATATTCAAAGTTTACAATCCAAGGGTTGCTGTAAATTACTCTTTTATTTGTCATTGTAATTAGTCTTTCCACCATTATTTCTGAATTTCAGATTTTAAAGGCCTTCTTGGGTCTTTGAACTTGAGGAAATTCTCATGTATTTGCTTTCCTGCTTCAATTCTATTTATCCTTTAGTTATTTTCTGTTATACTATTGCTGGAAATTCCTCTTTGGTGTAGTTTTGCACCTACTGCAGAAACTAGACAGCAGGTTTTAGTCTCTTTCCTGCATGAGAAAGGGAAAAGTAATATGATTGAAATCCCTAAAATATCCTTACCAAAAAAAAATTCTCACACATTCAACACATGAGATACCTCTTGTTTAGAAACATGCAATTTATACACATTGTAACAGTAATTGTAACTCGTGAGTCGTAATGTATTTTTGTTCTCGATTCATCTGTTCTTTTTTCCATTTTTGTTTGAAAATTTTATGTCATTTTTGAAATGCAGTCGTTTTAGTCTTTATTACTTATCATTTTACTAGCATTTTTTCATACAGATCTACTCTACAGTTTTGTAGGCTTTATTTTTATTACACTTTTTTGAGGCTGATACATATAGTATCGTAATTTATTTTCGGTGGTATCACTTCCCAGGTTCTAACTTAAAGAAGGAGGAAATGGAACAGCTTGTGATTCAGCTTATACTAGATCGTGTGTTGGTAAGAAGCCTGAATCTTCTGACATTGAATCTATTTACCTATTACTGCTGCTTCATAAAAATTTCTATTTTGTTCACAATATGAGATACATGTTGAACTTGCATTTGCTAATTGCCATGAGAAGTGTTGCAGACAAATTTTTAATATCCAAATCTTTGAACTTTGCTTGAACATCTTAGCCCAGGAGATAGTCAAGTTTTGCAAGTGGAAGCCCAGGCTGAAGGTTCTAGCAAATCTGGGGAGTTTGCTACGGGATCTCAAGCAAGAGGAGATCAGGATGCAACGGTGTTCCCATTTTTAAGAACCATCCAAAGAGGGCATCATACAAGGGCAAATGTTCTAAAGCTTGTTTGACCACTTTGAAATTCATGTAGGGGTGTGGAGAACAACAGATTTCAGGTTGTCTCAAGTGGATGATGACTCGGCAGCAGAGGAGGATGGAGTTTCTAATGTTTTTTTCTTAGTAAAGAGCCATCTCTGGTGGGTGAGGTTGCGGCAGACTCTTTAGAGTATAATTTAGAAGATTGTTTTACAATTAATAAGGACCCTGGAAGTGGAGACAAATAATTTGGGCATTGGCGTGATGGTGGCTTGATTGAGCATCTCAGTGTTGACAAAGGTGTGGCTGGAGACACGGTTTTTAGTACATCTTTTGGGCAGGCATGGCCAATATTTTGGAAGGCCATGAATTTGTTGTTCTCCTAATCATTTTGCTTATAGTAACCTCTGCTCCTCTTCTCCCCTTTGTGGTCTTTCTAAACTTGATTCCTCTGAAGGGGTAAACAGTGAGGGCTCCGATGTGAGTTCTTTAGAAAGGCAGGTGGTTCCCGACTCTTTTTCTGAGGGAAATTCTAATTCTTTGAACTCCGTTAGAGCTGAGGAAGGGGGCTTGACTGATGCACTTGGTGAGTGATCCACGTGTAGGTAGTCTACCTTATTCCGAGGGTGAAAGGCTTGAAGTGTTGAAGTGCATTTCTTGTGTTCCCTTCACGAGGGTAAAAGAGTCAATATTGGAAATCTTATGAATGAAATGGGGCTTAGGCTAGTGAAGTTCCAAAATAAGTCTGATGTTGGGAGGTCCATAGGGCAGTCCAAGGGAATTAAGGTGTTTAAGAGTAGAAAATTCAATTAGGGGACTGTGGAGGGGCGATGGATCTCCTTAGAAGAATGATGGTATTTCACCAGTAAATTAACACAACCAGCAAGAAAATGATAGAAAATAGAGTAAAATGGCCAAGAAAGTGAAGGTAAATCAGAGAATCTTTGTTTAGAGAGAGAAACAGATTTCAATTTCTGTTCAACAATCTGTTACAAAATGAGAATATTCTGGAAAAATTAACTGATTCTAAGAAACCTATTTATAAGGCAATAAAGCTGTAAAATGATGATAATAACCTCCACCTACCATCAACTAACGAGTAACTAATTCAAGAAGCTTCTAACTACATCCTAAAGCAAGAAATACTAGCTGGAAACAAAAGTCTCCCGACATCAGCTGCTGGACAGGTTAGTTAACTCCCGTTACCAGTTCTCTTGAACACACAAATAATCCACATGATGACTCCCCCTCTTAAAAGAAACTTACCCTCAAGTTTCAACTGCAAAATAGGGCCTCAAATGCTTCACATTAAGCACATTGGAGTTGTTAAAGTGAGCTGGCAACTCCATTTGGTAGGCATTAGAGTGTCTGCAAATACCTGCACAAATACATATGGGGGGCTTATGGAAGCAATAAAATATGTGAAATTGATTCCTCCCACTCCAGATATTTTTGGTATGTGAATTATTTTTTTTCCCCTCTCTCTCTAGAATAGTGGTTGCTATTGGTGGTCACTTGTGAAGGTGAGATGGTGGCAGCAGGAATGGAGAGATGGTGCTCATAGTGATGTGTGCAGAGTTATTTGGGAGTTTGATATGATAGAAATCAGATGCCATGTGCTCATAGTCACATATAATCCATGACCACATTTCACAGTAAGAAATCACAATTAACCTCTAACTTCATGGCTGATTCCTTTTTCTTTTTTTCTTTTTTTTCTTGCTTGGACTTCATGTCTGATTCAAGATCTATAACCTTTTACATTTGTAGAATTGCAACAAAGAGAATGCAGATACAAGGAAGTAAAACTCAACCCATTCTAGACCTCTATCCCATTCCACTAAATGTTGGTAAGCATGTAGCTTGTAGCAGAAGACCATGAGAATGCCTCTTCGTTTTGTTTACCTCTCCCTCTCTTAGATTTGGCTAGTGCTTGTTTGTGTTTGGTTAGGTTATGCCTCGACATGGCTATTGTTGAAAGCTTACCCCTTTGAAAGACATTGTTATTGTTTTGACCTTCTTTATTTATTTATTTATTTTTTTCTGCAACAAGCACTACAAATTGGCTATGGTGGTCAATTTTCCAGCTTGATTGTCCATAATTGGAAAGATGGTGATGGTGAAGTTTTTGGTGAAGAAGATGGTGTTTGGTTGCAGATTTAGTTGGAATTTGTTGAAAAGAGGTGTTTCGGTGTAAGCTTGGGTAAGATGAGATTATATTGTTTAAATGCCCAAACAACAAGTATTTAAGGGTAATTTAGGTATTGAAAAAAAATTAAACATGATGTCACTCAATTTGGATGGAGTCATTGATGACTATTACATGGAGGGGGTGTTTGTGTAGTTTATTTTGTAAAGTAGGGGATTGCAATGTAATTTCAGAAATGATAGGTTTATCTGTGATTGTTAGAAAAACCAGAGGGGTGTAAGTGTAATTTTCCCAATAATTAATAAATTCTATTAATAACTTACCCAAACTTTGATAACATAATTCATTTTGGTGGTGACTTATGATTATTATATTATTTGTCTTTATATTCATTTATGAAGTAGGAATAATTGAACATCAATAGATGTTAAGGTTTAAGTTAAATAATTTTACTCTAATTGTTGTTAACTTGTTATAATCATGTTTATTGTATAAAAGCTAGCAAAAAGTAGTGTTTTTAAGCAAAAATGACTTTAAAAACTTCATAAAATGCTTTACGGCTTTACCTATACTTACAAGGGCTGCTAGGTTGAAAAAATTCCTTTAAAACATCAATATATAGCATTCTAGGAGTGAAAACATAGGCATCATTAAGTTTAAAGCATATTATACAAGCTTAAAAGAAAAAAATAATAATTCACGAGCGCGATGATTGATTCCCGTTACATGTTGCTTTTATACCCACATGCCATTACACTTTTATCGTTAACATTACAATGCATGTTCCCTATTTTTAAAACCATGGCTGAGTGTCTATTGATACTTTGAAGTTCAATCAAGGACTTAAATATCGATATTAAAGGATATATCGAGGGTCCAAAAACACGGATATATCGGATATATCGATGAACTCTGTTACATGGACTTGGCACTTACCCCCAAGATACCCATGTCGACACAACACGACACGGGTACGGGTATGAGATCCGTGGCAGATACAGCAATGACTCAATCAGACACGGCTGGAGAAGAAAAAAGAAAAAAGAAAAAAGAAAAAAGAAAAAAGAAAGAAGAAAGGAGAAAGGAGAAAGAAAGAAAGAAAGAAGAAGAAGAAGAAGAAGAAGACAGAAGAAGAAGAAGAAGATAGAGGAAGAAGACAGAAGAAGAAGAAGAAGATAGAGGAAGAGATAGAAAAGGTACATATCTGTTTTGTTGAGGTTAGCCGGAGGTGTTGCCAAAAAATGGCTATCGGAAAGTGGTCGGAAAAGCTACTGATTCTGTCAAAAGACAAACATAGCCGCCGTTGGAGAGCCGTCGCTGCAACTCAGGGTTTCTCTCGAAAGTTCCAGAGAGAAACGCCTTTTTCCTTATTCCTTTTTCATTTAAGTCCTTGTACTTTTTCTATTTTGAGAAATCACCAAAGATCAATATTTTCATTTAAACCCGCAAAACTAGTTATTATGACAATACCCCATAAAATTACAATCTTTTCAAATTTACCCCTTGTCATATTTACCTTATTTTATTTATATATATACACGAACATGCACGTATCCCCATACCCGTACCCGTACCCGTACCCGTACCCATTTTTTGGATCCTTTTTTGCCGAGTCCCCGTATCCTAAGTTTAGAAATTTGATGAATCCGACCCACGGATACACACCCGCACCTGATACCTGCACCCGAGTCCATGTAACATAGTCGATGGATATATCGAAAATTTTGATATCGATTCAAAGATGTGACGGATATTGTTAGTTAAACACATATACTTCCATTGAAACTCTAGGAACAATGATTAGATTTTAATAAATAGTTTAAAATCAAAATTTTGCAATTCAAATGTATATTAGACAAGTATGTATTATATAGGGTATAAAAATTGTGCCACACTGAGCGAAAGAATGAATATTTTAACAAGGTAAATGAAATACTTCATAATAGTAATTTAAGCCATTAGTATAATTGAAATATTTATATAAATCAATACTAAAAGAATAAGAGGTGATAATTTTGATACAATAACAAGAAAATGAATATTTCAATATCGTCAATATATATCTTCAATGTAGAGGATATATTCAATATATTGATGATACCATGTAAAAGAAAGAAGATATTATGGATATATAGAGATATATTGAAATTTTATCTATAATATTGAAAATATTGACAATATCATAAAGATATTTTGCGAAAAATATATGTCAATTAGATATCGTATCGAGGGGTACGGATACACGAATATATTGTGGATATATCGAAGATATCGTGGATATTTTAGTCCATGAGTTCAATGAGCTTGTTGAGTGGGAGAGGATTTTTTACTTTCTGGCTAGGTTGAGACCCGAGTGTGATCAGATTTAGATGAGAAAGGAGCCTCTTCCTACACTTAGGGGCATGTATGCATTTTTTCAGAGTGAAGAAAGCAGAAGGGGTATTATGCTCCATTCTACTTTCTACTTCACAAAAGAGATATGCACCAACTATTGCTTATTCTTAACAAGATAGGAAAGGAATTCAATAGAGCCTTAATGGGAGTAAAAGAGTTGAGTCTGTCTCGAATGAGCAAGATATATTGTTCTGTGATCATTGTCATAAACCAAGGCATACTCAAGAGACTTGTTGAAGGATTCAGGGTTGCCCTACTATAGGCAAGGGAGACCGTTCTAGTGGTTCATCTTGGTCGCATGCTCTTTAGTTATTACACTATAGTTGTGGAAACTGTTTCTTCCACCTCATCTGCTTCTAGTACTTCTGCTTCTAACAATGGAAGTAGCAGTTACTAAGGAGAAGATTGAGATTTTTAGATGCCTTATATCCAAACTTGAAACATCCACTACTTCTTTTGCTCACTTAGGTAATCTTGCTACTTCCTCAAGTACATCCTGCAATTCTTTTTATTGTCCTTAGATCAGTGACTCTAGGGCTTTTAATCATATGGCTTTGACTACCATGTTTCTTTTGTATAACACTTGTTCAAGTATGGATAAAGTTAGGGTATCTTATGGTTCTATGTCATCTGTGTCAATGAAAGGTTCAATTTCTATTAGCCCTCTTTAACTTTGCATGTTCCAAACTTCTCTAACAATCTCTTGTCCATTAGTTGCATCACAGGTGATCTAAATTGTAGTGTAACATTTTATTCTTTTTGTTGTGTTTCCAAGACCTAAGCACGAGGATGACGATTGGTAATGGTAACATGAGAGATGTTCTTTACTTTCTAGATTCTACAATGTGAGTGGATGATAGAATTAAGCATGCACATCAGTCTAGAAGATGTGATACTTTTGAAGAAAAGATATGGCTCTAGCATAGAAGATTGGGACATTTATGTTTTTTCTTCCTTCAATTCATTTTTCCTTCTTTGTTAGTAGGACTATATGTTTCTCAAATTTAATTATGAAGTTTGTGAACTTGCAAAAGATCACCGTGTTTCATTTTCACCTAGTTCTAATTAAAGTAATTTGCTTTTTGCTATTGTACACACTATTGTATGGGTTCCTTCTTAACTTACTATGTTCCATAAGATGGTGCACACTATTGTATGGGGTCCCTCTTGAATTTACTCTTATTCATGATTTCTCTAGAACTATATGAGTATACTTCTTAAAAGAAAAAAGTGATATCTATAGGGGTCTTGAGTTCTATTTTTAGGATCATGGCATTATCATCAAACTTTTTTGTGAGGGTACTCCTTAGCAAATGGGGTTGCTAAGAGAAAAAATTGCCATCTTTTTAAGGTGGCTAGAGCTTTGTGATTCTCCATGCATGTTCTTAAATCATACTGGAAGATGTTCTGCCCACTACAACATGTCTAGTAAACTAGATGCCTTCTAGAATTCTTAAGTACCATGCACTGATTGATCTATTGTCTCTACCTTCTTCTAATCCCTTTTGTTGTCCCTCCTTGTGTCTTTAGGTGTGTTTACTTTGTTCATGTTCTAGGCTTAAAGTAATTTGGTTCTTGAGCTCTCAAATGAATTTTCTTAGGATACTCACCCACTTAGAAGGGATATAAATGTTATCATCCTCTCTTGAGGAAACAATTTTTTTCTTCATGGATGTAACTTTTCTTGAATCTCTGTCATATTTTTCTTCTCCTTGGACTTCTCTTCGAGGAGAGAGTAGTACAGTAGTAGTGAAGAAAGTCTTTAGTGCTCCCTACTCTTATATCTCTCTCTAATCCTACTCCTATTCCTCTTGTTCTTCTCCCTCCTTAATGCTCTGAACATCGAATTGAAAAGAAGTCTCCTCCAAAAGACTTTCAAGTTGACCCAAGGAGACACGAGGATAAGACCATTTCTCCTCACTGCAGCCAATTGTCTTCCTTGGACCTAGGTAATACCATGTGTACTCCTATTACTATTGACCATTCTGATATTCCTTTTGATCTTCATAGAATGTTGTGCTTAGCACCTTATTTCTAACTGTGTCTCCTATTATAGCCTTTCTCATTCTTTCCGTACCTTTGTATCCCAGTTAACTTTTGTGTCTACTCCTAACAATTTAGAGGATGCACTTGGTGATCCAAAATTGAAGGAAGCTATGTGCAAAGAGATTTTAGCTCTTCATAAAAATAGAACTTAGAATTTTATTGAATTGAATTATTTATGGGAAGGAGATGTTTGGATGTTAATCCGTGGTCACAATAAAACATAAGGATGATGGATCTATAAAGAGGTATATGGCCAAATTGGTGGAAAAAGGTTTCACACAAACCTATTACATTGACTACTGGGAGACATTTGCTCTAGTGGCTAAGATAAACTTTATCCTAGTCTTAGTTTCTTAGGCTACTAATTTTGGATGGGCTCTTCATCAATTTGATGTTGAAAATGCCTTCCTTCATGGAGATATAGAAGAGGAAGTGTATATGAATGTTCCTCCAGGTTTTGAATATTCTACAACAAGTGGTGAGATTCTACTCCATCCTCTTTGATTCTAGCCAAACAAACGTGCCCTCTGAGCATTATATGGAATGACATTTAGGCGGGATATGCTTTATATTTTTTAGAATGATGATATCCACTTACCATTAGCTTGGGTTTGTTAAATGGAAATGATTTCATGTGTTAGCTTAATATACCTTGTTAACCCATTCCCTAGCAATGTGAGGTTTTGGGGTTAAGTGATGTTCTACCATAGTTTCAAAGCTCTAGTTTCAGCAAGGTCTTGTGTTCAAGTCTTGGTACCTCCATTTATTTATTCCACCATCAATTTATTTGTTTATTTCTCAATTGTCTGTCTGTTTGCCTCTCCATGTGTGGGATGGAGTCACACGCAAGGGGAGGGGGGGGGGGGAGCTGTTAGCTTGATTTACATTGTCTAACCCATTCCCGAACAGCTTAAGCCGTTGCGTTAGATGGTGTTCTAACAATAGCCGAACATTGTTCCGAGTTTGAACACAATAAAAAAATTCAATGATGTTTTTCCATAATATGTTATGCTCTCCTTTGTTCTGGTGAAAGAAGAGTTCCTCAAAATTTGGAGGGTAAAAAAGGAAGGAAACTCTTTTTGTTGTGTGATGTGGAGAGATATTTTTTCAACTATAGAGAAGCATCTGCATTCATGTGGCTGTTTCTGTCTTATATACTACTTTTAATGTTTGTTGCTAAGAAATTCTTTCTACAAACAATGTTTTGAAAGAAGCAAGAAGAGAGTTTTTATGCTATGTTGAGTTATTAAAGATAACATAGGAAAAGAAGTGAAAACTTGGAAATTACAGCTTCTTGGGGTTGGAGTGGTAGTTGTGATATTTCTTATTTTATTTTCCCTTTTTACTCCTTTCTATAGCAGCAACTGAAAGGAGCATTAGAAATGCATAAAATTAAATGAATCTATGAAAACTGTGCCACGATCAGTCAATAGTAAATACACTATCTTGTCTTGCGATCATTCTACAGTGAAACAAGCTGTAAGTCTGCAGAAGACTTTCCTTCCAGTTCTACCTTAGTCTTCTTTTAATTCACTCTTTGAAATTCATATTTTCTATTCAATTCTGTAGTATGGTTCTGGTGAGTTGTTATCGGTATGTAGTTTACAAGCATTATGTTTTTGATGTAGAAAGAAGAATTTCAGCATACAGCTTATGCCACAAATGCTTACATAACACTAGGACCATTGGCAACACAAGTACTGCAAGGTAAAGATGCTTCTCTTTTGATACTTCAACCTATTTACTGCAGAACATAGGCTCTAGTTCAAATTAGGAGATTTTCCTTTTATGCAAGAGCCAACTTCGTAAACCTCGGGTTTTTAAGCATTTTTTTTGTTACAAACTTAAAATATTCATCTCAAGTTTTCACATGCTAGTAATTTGTGTGCATGCATTTTCGGAATCATCTTATTAGTAAGATATCTAATGTCAAAAAGAGTACACTAATAATTGGTTTTTCAAATTTGATCACCAAAAAATGAAAAATGAAAAATGAAAAACAAAATATGTACTGAGAGATGGTAAATATTTACTGACCCTAATTGTTGATTACTTAGCTGTCACAAAATAAAAAGAAAAAAAAAATTGACAAATGGTAATATCTAAAATCAGGATTTCAGGACAAGTTACCCCTATCCACAAAACAGGCCACTATTTTCCCTTAGTCATTGGTGCATAAAATTTAGTGATATCCATCAATAGTGGACTCAGAAAGATCTTCGGATATGGTTAATCACTTAGTCATTGGTGCAAAAAATTAGGTTTATCTAATAATTGTGGGTTCTATTCCTTGGTCTACTAGCTCCTAACTGAGATTTGATGTGGTTTTATATGCAGCTATTGTATGTCAGTTGTCTACTCAAACGTGAACCCACAATTATGTCTATTGGAGTTAAATTATGCTCTATTATATGACTTTCACTATCTTGATCGGTCATCTTTAGACTCTTTGTAATTTTACGAGCTTTTATTGTAGTACATTTAGCCATTCAATTGGGTTTTGGGTTTAATATCCTTCTTAAGTTTTGATCAATCATCTTAGCTTGCCATTTTATTACTGTTGGGAAATCCCACATCCCACATCACGCAAATATTGGGTTTGATATGACTTCATATACTTATTTGGTTCCTCCAACTAACTACTTAGACTGTTAGGATGGAAACTTAACATGGTATTAGAGCATGTCATTCTTGAGCCCGTTTCATTCGTGATCCCATATTTGTTGTCCACGTGATAGGCTAGTTCTTGTCTTGTTGGGCCTACATGTGAGGGGGAGTGTTGGGAAGTCCCACATCGCCAAATATTGGGTTTGATATAACTAAATAATACCTGTTTGGGCCCTCCACCGAACAATTTAGGTTGTTAGGTTGGAAACTTAACAATTACTGAAGTTGCCTATTAGGAATACCAGCCCCTTGATAAGGGGAGAAGAGTTGATAGCATATCGCACTGATATCATGCTTAAAGTGTTTAGCAAGAACGTGCAGAGGTCAGAGGTGTCAGCCACTGACTGACATGGAAACCTTTGGAAAACAGAAATGAGATAACTTTTGCCATGTCAACACATGCCTGACATGCAAGTGTGTTTGCACGTCCAGTGTGTTAAAATGGAAGTGGGAAAGAAAGAGCTAAACTGTCTTTTCTCGTCACATAATCCTTGACAATATTGACAGATTATTCATAAGAGTTGCCTCATTTTAATCGTCAAGGGATTACATGAGCAGATGTTAATGGATAATGATGTTTTTGATCCTGTGGTACATTTTGTGCAAGATTTTTCATCCAGCCTTGATTTTAGAGACATTGCTTATTGTTCTTCAATTGAATGGCAATAATTGTACTCAGTGGGCCAAATTGTTGAAGTTTTTCTTAGAGCTAAGGTTAAGCATAGCCACTTAATTACAAGTAAACTTAATTCTTTGAACTCCAAAGTAATTGATACTTGGGAACAGTAGGAATGTAGGATGCACAAATTATGACCTGGTTGTGGAATAGCATAGAGCAAAATATAAGTGCTTACGTTTTTTTCTTGGTCATGACTAAGGAGATTTGGGAACGTGCCAAAGCATTGTACTCTAGGGCTCTGATGTAGGACAGCCCTTAGGTATGGAATAAGATTGCCTACAATCAAGCATAGGTGGGCTAAAACCTTGTTTTCTTTAGGTTTTGTGAAAGGGGTGGTGGAATTAGGGTTTATAGATGTAATAAGGTTCATTTAGTGAAAGTTTAAGGGTAATTACGGGGTGAAATCAAAAGAAAAAAGGTTGCTGTAAATTCTGGACAAAATGGGTATTTTAATATTTTTCAATAGTAAACTATATAGAAAGATAAATTTAGAGTTTATGGCGAATGGTAGGGATTATAAGGTTGAAATTAAAGTTAAAGGAAGGCCTGGGTTGTGGATTTTAAAAGTGTACATCAAGCTATAAATTCAAAATAAAGGAGAAAAAGAAGTAGAAGAAGAAGAAGATAAACCTTGGAGTCTCACCAAGAAGAAAATCAATGGAGTCCCACCATTAATTAAAGAAAAACCTATAGAAAATTTCATTTATGAATTGTTGTAATTGTGTTTACAAGCCTTGCTTTCACAATTCTCCAAATTCAAAGAAGTTTGAACCATGTGGGTTCAACCACACCCCCACCAAACATACTCTTCTTTACGGGGCACCTATGGCGGGGTGATCATTGCATTGGTGAGGCCCATGTAACCTTTGCAAATTTTTTGAATTCCACCCGCATCAGGCTCATAATGTAACTAGAATTTACCAATTTTCTCATGATTATTTGTCTTTACAAATGACAACAGTTTAGAAGTGTTGGGAAGTCCCATAGTCCACAATATCTAGATATTAAGTTTGATATGGCTTCTTATACCTGTTTGGGCCCTCCACCTAATAGTTTGGGCTTTTAGGTTGGAAACTTAACATTAGCTGGAGGGCCAAACAGGTATACGGAGCCATATCAAACTCAATATTTGGATGATGTGGGACATGGGACTTCCTAAGGCTCCCCCTCACTTGTAGACCTAACAAGATAAGAAGGAGCATTTCACATAAACAGCAAAGACGAGCTCACAAAGGAAATGAGCCAAAAATGACATGCTCTGTTACCAAGTTGGACTGCTAGGTATAAGAGATTTGGGTTAGGGTTTAATGGTAGATTAAATAGAAGAAGAAGAGAAATAGAGAGATTGGGAAGATATGTTAAGAGACTTGATCTCTGTTAAGAGACTTAATCGGCCTCTCACCACTTATACCTAGCAGTCTAACAAGAGGAAGCATATTCATCCTTGGTAAGTATTTGTGAGGAGCTGAATCAATACCAACCCATTAAAACTGATATTAAGTAGATGGAGAAAACAAAGAAATAATGTGAATGTAATTCGTTTTCTTTCATCTCTTCACAAAGAATACAAGCCTTTGCGAGCACAAATTTTGTGTGGCTCTAAGCTTCCACTATATAGTCTTTAATTCTTCTTCTTAGGCACTATTAAACTTGTTGCTCGATCTTATTGCCATATTTCAAGAAGGGGTATGGCCCATCCTCTTCCCAACGCTGAACTTTCATCGGTTTTATGTGTTCCAAAATTTCTTATAACTTTGTTTCTATTAGTGAAGTAACAAAATCCTTATGATGCTCAATTACCTTTTGTTCCACAAAACTATGTTTTTCATGATCTAAATATTAAGAAACAAATTAGTAGAGGTCACGAAGCGGATGGCCTATATTACTTAGGCAATGTACCTAGAAGTCAAGTAGAGCTCTTCAATCTTCTACCAGTCCTAGTTCATTTCAGTGGCATTGCCATCTTGGTCATCCTTTTCTCCACACTTTACATTGTTTAGTTCCAAGTTTAAATAATGCATCTAGTTTTGATTGTGAAACTTGTTAGCTTAGTAAGCACCATCAAGTTGCCTTCTTACTAGTGGTAGTCATGTGTCTAGTACTCTAGTCCTTCATCTAATACATTCAGATATCTGGGTCATTATCAAGTTTCTTCTTATATTGGTTATAAACATTTTGTTACCTTACTGTTAGGATTATGCCCTAGAGCCAATCATAGAGATGATTGTTTAGGGATTAGAAACAATTATATGAATTATGATTTCATTTATATATGTCATATTTATTATTGATTTAATAAAAGGGCTTATTTTATTATGTTTATATGCATCATTTATATTTACATAATATATCCATGGAGTTAGAGTTGAGAATATGAAATTACAAAGGGTTGTAATTTTGAGACTGTAAATATATTTCTGTACTAAACTCCTAAATCATTCCTAGTTGAAGGTTCACTATGATGGACAATTATGAACTATAGGACTAGCACTTGTTAGGTTGACTCTATAGGAGGATGGTTAGTCTCAAGCTATTTGTATACAGACACTACAATCAACAAGTGAATGCCTATTATAAGAATAGGTACACTGAATGTGACTATAGATATGAGATAAACTGAATGGAGTTTTAACCTGCCTGTCAACAATCAGTTTCTCATTGTTATAGTGGTACAAGTAATCCTTAGACATGAGATACCATAGTTGTCTTATGCATATAGCTTTAAAAGTTTGATAACACTAAGTGAAGATCCTTATAAGGGTCTGCAAGGGTGTTCATTGGCCCTACTGCTATGTGTATGAAGGCATGTGAGTGATCAACAATGAATCCATCACTCTCAGGAAAAAGAAAGAGAATGTTTCATATATCATTCAATGATATAACTCATTAAATCTATGGGCCATGGTAGAATGAATATGGAAATGAGTTTCCATAAGTTCATTATTGAGTTGATATTCATGAATGAGTATAAAATAATTGAACTAGGAACTTGACAGAATTCCATGTCCTATTAGTTCAATTGGAGACATCGTAAGGATGGAAAGATGTAATTGTAACCTATAAACTATAACAGAAGGGTTTTTTGTAAAGATAACTATTCACCTCATTAAGGACTACACCATGAGCCATATGCTAGGTGTTACTCATGGTTAGTAGAAGCTCTAATTGATATAAATGAGTTATAATCAATTAAGGAATTGGAAGGAGTTCCAATTAAACCCTTTAATGGAAAGAGTTCCATTATGCACACCTTGTGCTATTCCTACTACTTGATGATGTGAACCCAATGGGTCACACATTGATCATGGTAAGAAAGCTTTAAAGTCTATGAGAAAAAGAACATAAGTGAATAAAAGAAGAGTTCTTAGGGAGCAAGGTTAGATAAGATACAAACTAGAGGGGTTATTGTGTAATTAGAAGTAATTACACAAAACCTATTAGGGTTTGGAATCCCCACTAGGGCCGGCCCTATTAGTGGCTTTAAATAGCCTCATGTGATGTGATGACATCACCACAATTGTGATTCCCCAAGGGCTGGCCGAAAATCACTAAGGAGCTCTCTCTCTCTCTCTCTTCTCTCTTCTCCACCTCTAGCAACAACAAGGAAGAAAGAAGAAAGGACTTGAAGCTCTAGCTAGGTGTGGATACCGTTAGAGGCAGTACACTTGGACTGCTCGTTCTCTGCTGTCCGGATTCAAGCTTGGAGCATAAAGGAGAAGACTTTTGAAACTGTAAGTGTTCTTACCTTCTTCTAGTTAGGGTTTATGTTTGTGTTTAAGCATAATTGGATTCATGGGTTAAGGAATTGGTTGGGAAAAGTTTTGTTTATCAATTCATTCCGCATTTGTTTTCCTTCTAGTTCGATTCCCAACACTTACTCTATATGAAACTATTACCCAATTTACTGTATCTATTTCTTTACGATCTGGTAATACTCAAGAATATTTTCTTAAGGACTTTGGTGCATATCTTACATCCCAAGGTAATCAACATCAGACTTCATGTGCGCCCCACAGTAAAATGGGGTTGTTGAACAAAAGAATCACCATCTTTTAGAGGTGGCGTGTCCTCTTCTTTTCCAAATGAAACTACCCAAATCCTTTTGGAGCAATGCCATCCTGACTACTTATTACCTCATTATTCATATGCCTACCCCAATCCTTGATTGGAAAATCACCACACCAGGTACTGTTTCCCGATAAGTTGCCCTTTTGACTTCCTCCACATGTCTTTGGTTGTGTTTATTTTATGCATCATCTTGGTCCAGGTCATGATGAGATGGGTTTTACTGAGGACACCCTATGGAACTCTTCTGTGACAATTAAGCAGCCATTTACATTGCCACGAATCCAGTGTGCCATGAAAGAATTAAATACATTGAAGTAGATTGCCACCTTGTTTGTAACAAGTTGAGAAATAAAGAAGTTGTTACTCCATATGTGAAGTCTGAAGATCAGTTTGCAGATTTATTTATTATTGGGTCGTGATAGGGTTGAGTTTATGTTTAGCAAGCTAGGGTTATATGATATATTGTCTAGTTTAAGGGGGAGTGTTAAATAGATCTTCTTTGTATGAGGATATTTTGGTAATTTCACTATGTCTACCATATATATACTAAATACACAGCTGATGGGAGAGATTCTATTCTCTTCCACAATTCCCAAGACCTCAGTCTAACATTTTTCTATCAATTTAACAAATTCCCAAAACCCTTTTTTAAAACTATCATGCCCTTTTCTGAAAGATCATATAGTCCTACGATTTCATCAACTAACAAGGTTATTGCCTTATTGGTTAATTTGTTGTTCATATCGAAATGAGTCGGGATTGATAAGTTATTTCGGTTTTCTTCTAGCAGCTTGCAAGGTACTCCTTACTGATTCACATGGGATTCCACATGCCCCATGCTACTTGGGTCAAAGCATAAGCTAGTAATGCTTAAGCTAGTGACTCCCTTTTTTATAAATTTGATTCGTCTCCCAAACAGTCATTCTCGCTTCTAGCCGCAGGCTCCAGTTCTTACACCCACAGCACGGAATAGAGAATAAACAATAAATCTCATTTGTTAAACTATAAAAAATGCCAAACCAAATGGATTTTAGGGTACACTTTCCTAAAACATGTAACAAGTGATTTTTCTTACTGATTTATCGCATTAGGAGTACAACATTGTGTCATTGCTAGGATTATTGCTGTGCCCAACTAAGGTATATTTTACTGGTAGCCTTTTGCACCTTTACATTCTTGTGTCCTGTCAGACTTTAAACTATGAGTTAAATCAGCTGATCAGCTGGGGACTTGCTGGTATTAATTCTTCAACTCACTTTTCCTTGCTACATGTGGCCATTAACTATCCCTCTCAAGATCATCCATTTGTGGAAGACATTTTATAATCCTGCCCAGCCCTGAATTTGTGCTTACTCTACTGAACTAGCTGTGCTATAGTTAAAGTGTTTGACTTTAACCATTTTGTGTACAGGAAAAAAGATCGTTAACCTTGAGGTCTCTAGAGGACAGAATAATAAGGCTGGCAACATAAAATCAACCAAACACAACCTCACATTTGCGGGTTTGGAGTTTAAGCTTGACAAGCTGCGGAAGGAACTCTCTTCTGTACATGGGGGAATATTCCCTCATTCTGTCTTGTCTACTCAACATATCAGCATGATAAGCTCCCAGAAACCAAACTCAATGGAACAGGCATGTAACCAACACCTTGATTTTTCCATGAAAATATATTAGTTTTGACTTTTGATGATGATCTTTTTTCAGGAAGCTTGTTTTAACAAAACTTTAGTTTATTAATTTGGAGGTAGTGTGTCCATTGTGGCTATTTTAAAGAGGAGAGCTACAAGTGAGAGCATATTTATTGATATCCCTATAGTGGTCCTTCTTAAAACTGTTCACTTCTGACCCGTAGTAAGTCATGCCATCACCACACACACACACACACACACACACACCTACAACAAGAGTAGACGAAAAGTGATCCCCAGTTGGATGGTCCTACCCATTCAATGATTACTTGATTCGAGACAATAGAAGTCATGGCAAACTTCCATGTTGGAACTTAGCGATTAATTAGATCATATGGAGAAAGTAGACAAAGTGACACCAATTGGATGATACCCATTCAATGATTGCTTGATTCAAGACAAGTAATAGGAAGTGGCAATGCCCATATTAGAACTTATCAATTCTGTAGATCATATGGTACAATCCAAGTGGTAGCTTGCTAAATGGATCACCCTGAAAATAATGTATAATATCTTGCAGTTGGAGATGATAATTGGAAAATTGAAGGCACAGAAGTATGGGAGCAGAATTCTTGAAGAAATTGAGAAGTACAGTGAATCCAAGCAGTCTGATAGTGATTTGTTGAATGATGGAGGCAGCGATGAAAATAGACCTACAAAGAAGCGGAAAACCAAAAAGACTCTTGTGCTTATTGAGAGTAGTGGAGATGAAGCATGATTGCACCTGAAATTTCCAAAGGTGCCCTGAAATTCTTCCTGACTAATCACTATCACAATCCTTGTAGAGAATGACTATCTGAAGCTGAGGGCAACCTAGTTGGGATTCTTTGTTACTCTTTGATGCTTTTAGCTCTCTTTTTGGATTTTATTTTTTTTTTTTTTAAAATGCACACATGTATACAGTTATAAATTATATGAATATTTAGTTGACACAGATGGATGCTTACTCTCTTTTTCATTTTCTTTTTCCTTTTTGGGTGGGGGGGCGGGGTTGTTACAAGAAAGAACATCAATACACCATTTTTTCCCTTTTTGTTTTTTGTAACAGGTAAAAACATCAATGCACCATTGTCTAAACCAAAAGGGCAAAAGCCACTATACTGAGGGCCTGTTTGGGAACTTAAAAACTAGATCAAATTAGGTTTGGTCTATAACTGTTATCTGGTTTTTAAATAAGCCAAGTCACAGTTGATTTGAAAAAAAATTATGTTTATGCCTTGGTTTTAAACAAAGCTGAACTGATTTGCAGTAAAAAAAGATTTACCAAACAATGCAAAATCAAAACTGACCAAACTTATCCTTAGTTGGATAGGTTTTCAAGTTTTCCAAACAGCCCCTAAGACTAAAAACTAGGACCCCTCTTAAAGGAGGAGACATGCCCAATAGGCCCAAAGGCTATTGGCTAATTAATGGATGCTTACTTAACGGCTATTCTATAGTGGAATTTTGATCACAGAGGAAAAAATTAATATTTATAGGTTGTTTAGGGGCCAGTAAGCGCATTTTTTTTTTTTCGTTCGTTATTACAATCGATACAATCTACCGTTACCTCTAAACCTCTCCCCCTCCCTCTCCCAATTAAGGGGATGGATAAGTTTTCAAAACCCCTAAAAACTAATCTTTTAGTTCTGACACAATTTTTAATATGATTCAATTAGAAAGAAGGAAAATAGGGTCGGAAGAAAATGTACTTAATAATTTTTTAATCGAAAAGTTTGTTTGTTTTTTTTTTTTTTTTTCAGTGTTTACTAGATATATTTTTTATGGTTTTAAGTTCTGTTCTGCTACCATTTCTATTTTTATGGTTCAGTCAATTGTCAGCTAGGAGCTATTTCGCTGTTTTAGCTGCCCAAAACAAGGGAAATAATGGTGTCTTACAACTATTAGGATTGGTGAAAGAGTGAACACTCTTTTTTAATATAGGACATGCTATTGCCATCGCATAAAGTACTTTAAGTACCCCATTAAGTTTACATTTTTTAAGGTTGTATGAAAAATATGAAAGGCTTCTACGAAAACTAGTTGTGTAGTTCACAGAAAACATCATTTTGAACAATTTTGTACGATAAATTTTTTCCCAAATCTATCGTTTAAATGGGCTTTTTGGCCATTTTTCATAGAAGATTTTGTAGAAATGAAACAGATATTGTAAATGGCCAAAAAGTCTACTTAAATGACATATTTTAGAAAAAACAATTTCAACAAAGTTATCCACAACGATGTTTTATGATGAACAACGCGACTACTTTTCTTAGAAACCTTTCATATCTTTTATAAAACCTTGAAAAATGTAAGGGTAAATTACACTTACACCCCTTCTAGTATTTGACAATTACAGATACACCCACTATCGTTTTTGAAATTACGCTATCACCCCCTACTTTACAAAATAAACTACAGTGACACGTGCTCGAACTAATCATCATTAATAATTCCATCCAAATTGGCTGATGTGATGTTTAATTTTTCAAAAAAAACCTAGATTACCCTTAGATACTTATTGTTTTAACATTTAAATAATATAATTCTATATTTCACCTTTGTTGTTTTCGCAAACAAACCAAACACTTTCATGTTTTTCTCTAATTTGTTAATATCTTGAGCTAAAAAAAAAATTGTTAATGTATAATTTATTTATTCAAATATTTTTTGATAAATAGATGATAACATTAATGGCTAAAAGGAATAATAAAGCAACCAACACAACATCCCATAACTCTCTAATAGATCTTTCAAGGCTTTGCCTATTTTGATTGCGCCAAATTGTCCACATTAGCATCATAGCTAAATCCAGGGGCGGAGCTAGGATTTATCTCCAATGGGGGTACTGTGCTATGATTTTGTGAAGTGGGAATTGGGAACTAAAAGCTCTGAAAAGCATTTTTTTTTAAAAAAAACATTACTTTTTAGTAATCATTTTCCAATTTAATATAAAAAAAAATATATTTTTGTCAACTTATTACAAATTGACTATAAATATACTTTAAAATGACTACCATCTTCATCTTTTTGGCATTATGTTGAGAAATAATCATCAAATGGTAATATCTCTCCCAACAAAAAAAAAAAAAAAAAAAAAAAAAAGCCTTGGTTGAGCCAGTGGGGGCATGTGCCCCCAAAGGCCCCCTTTGCTCTACCAGTGGCTAGATCCATCTCATCTTCGCTCATATTAACTTCCCAAGAGTATCATCCTAACTTGAACAGTTGAACTAGAGCATTCCCAATAATATTTATATATATATATATAGAAATGAAGTCATGGTGTAAATATGATTTTTATCCAATTGCATTGATGAAGAGGAGAGGGAAAGAGGGAGAAAGATTTGTTAATGCAACAGACATCAAGTGTCTTAATGTCATTTTATGTGTATGGTTAACACCATTAAACTAACTATCATGATAGGGGGTGTCAATGTAATTTCATAAAAGAGGGGCAGATTTGTAATTATCAGATACTAGAAGGAGTGTAAGTGTAATTTACCCAAAATGTAAACCAAGTGAGGGCTTAAAGTATTTTATGTGGTAACGATAGTCTCCGTCTTTTAACATTCATTCTATCTTTTGAGCAACCAAAGGGGAGTATCACGGGAAAGAAGAACCAATAGATGAAGAAGACACATTACTCTTTTCTTTTGATACTACAAAGACAAGGAACAAGGAGGAGTAGCCATCAATTTAAAATCATGCAACACTATGATCGTTGGCTATTCTTGGGACACTCATTGGAAAATGAGTGGGAAGTAGAAGCTTTTATATTGGGAACAAGAAAAGCATGGAAAATTTTTATGAGAAACTTAAAAATTACTCATCATCTAATCTTAATTGAGCCTCTCCATGGTATGTCAAATAAACACGTACCAATCATCATCTATACTATCTATACTATATTATATATATATATATATATATATATATATACACATAGATATATGTATATATATAGATATATGTATGTATGTATGTATGTATAGATATATGTATGTATGTATGTATAGATCTATACTACTATATAAAGCTAATTCCCTTTATGGTTGGACTGCACCTGGAAATACTAAAACATCTTTACAAGTTAATAAAGACAAGAGACGATTTGGTAATTTTACCAACTTAAAAAAACCCACCACAACCTTGTTTCCCCTTAATTCTCTCCCCCCCCACACACACATGCAGTTTAAGAAACTTAGAAACTAACATAGCAGTTCCACTGATGGTGTGGAAACTTGAAAAGATGTGTTGCACACGCATCGCGTGTGCACGATTACTAGTATATAACTATTAAGAGAATTCACTTTGGATTACACCTAAAAATAAAAAAAATAAAAAAAGTAAAAAATAAAAAATAAAAAAAACCCTTAAAATTTCATTAGGCTAATAGATAATTTAGTAATTTACTTGAAAATAGTTACCACCCCAACATTTTCTCCTACTTCTCCTCACTCTCTCTCTCTCGTTTATCTCCTTTTTTTTTTTTCTTTTTTTTTTTTTTTGTTTTTTTAAGCTCCCTCTCTCCCCAGTTTCCTATCTCTTTTACAAACTACATAAGCCCCCAAAATTCTCTCACTTATCCATTAGGTTACCAAAATTTTGAAACTTACTTATATCATGTATTTCTCTTTTTTTGCACCTCCAACCCCTTTCTCTATTTCTCATTCTAGCAATATCAGAATCCCACAACAAAAATATAAGGAAAATAGAAAGAAATTATGCATGTGCGTGACAACTAGTATTATATTAAGAGAATTCCTTTTGTGGTTGGATTGCATTTGAATTTACTAAAACACCCTTAAAATTTTATCTTCTTTACCGACTAATTAGTAAATTCAATAAATTTAAAACAAGTATACAAAACTTCCACCATCCCATGTTTCTCCCTCTCTCTTTTTATTTTTATTTTTAGAAGATGCGTTGCACATGTATCGTGTGTGCCCGACTGCTAGTACATATAAGATGAAAAACAAAATCTCACCATAATTGAATAATATTACCAGTTTTTCTCTTTGAAATCTCTTGTACGAAATTAACAACTGAATCGGATTGATTAGGAAATCTATTTCACCCAACAAAAAAAATTAAAATAAAAATAAAAATAATTCCCAACAAATGAAAAATTTTTTACACAATGAATGCAAAGTATCTTAACCTAAAATTGGAGAAGAGGGGGAGAGGGGTGCTGTTCTTGGACCCAAAAGTGGAAATAATAAGTTGCTTATCATCCAATCGGAAATGATCTACTTGCACACTACTCAGTGGGTAGGATCATTTTGTATTCATTGTTGCACACATAAATTCCCAATAAATGAAACATAGCTAATACAGAATTGAAAGATCATTTTATATTCATTGTTCTTCATTTATTATTATTATTTTTTAATAAAATCAACTAAAATTTATTAAACTTAAATAGTACAATGAGGATGAGTTACACTATAACAGTTTTCCATGAAAATATTTCATAATTCATGAACAAATTTATTTTCCCATCTACAAGAATCAATTCTCACGTGACCAAGATTAGCAACATAATCAGCAGCCCTATTAGTTTCACGAAGCACATTGCCACACCCTATTTTTGTCACCCCAGTTAGAGGTCGTCATTTCATGTAGCTTTTTGTTTCATTTTTTAGTCTAGTCTTTTGCATTGAGTTTTTAGGGTCTTAAGGATGATGTGTATGAATTTTGGTTCAATTTGGAGTTGATCTCAATAGTCAATTAGAACTTTTGCGACTTGAAGGACATTATTGTCATTTAAGTTGTATCTTTTCTGTTTGACCTTGAAATGATCTCCAAGTTGTCAATTGGAGTTCATATTGATACATAGGAGGTATTTATAGGTTGAATTTGATGAATTGATGGTTTAGGATTAATTTGGCTCATAATGGTTCGAGTTGGCTAAAAGACCCTTTCTTGGTTCGCTCAAGTCAGCTCATAATTTTCACTTAATTCTCCCTCATTAGAATTTAATTAGTCTCAATTTCATTCCAAAATCTGTTTTAGAAGGTTGAATTTTGTTTTGGAAAGCACTTGGTACAACTCTGTGTGCAAACCTAAGCTTTGCGACAGTGGTGCATAGCGGTTAACCGTCTTTATAAAACTTAACCATGCACCCATGGTTAAGGATTTTTGCCCTAAAATATTTAAAAATGTGTTCCTTTTCAAAGTACGGTCATTTTGGCTTTCATTCTGTCAAAATCGGACTTCGTTTTACCCTAGAAACACTTTTGGTAGGCGAAAGAGTGCAAAAATGGCAATTGCTGATAGTGCGCTTGGGTGACCACCTAGGGTTGGATGGCTAGCCGCCCAAGCCCAAGTGGCTAGCTGCCCAGCCTTGGGTGGTCACCCGAGCACTTCGCCATTTTTTAGGGCTTTTGTGATTTTTTTCCATTTTTGAATTACTTTTCTGCCTCCACAAGTCTTTCTTTCTAATTTTTTGGTAGGTTTGAGTGTCTTGAGCCCCAAGAGAGTCTTTAATAGCCCTTGGATCATTATTTAGGGTTTTAATCTTGTTCATTGATTTATGAGAGCTGATCCCTATAAATACCTAGCTATGTTCAGCCCAAAAGGAGACAACTTAGGCATTAGGGACCTAAACCCTAAAAGAGAGAGTTTTCTGTGAGAGAGAGAAATACAAAGAGGGTTCCACTAACCTTAGCAAAGGAAGAGGAAGAGCTCTCTACATCAAGAGGAGGTTCTACAAGAGGTAGAGCTTACAACCCTAAAATCTGGAAAATTAGGGTTTCTCTCTTATGTAAGTTCTAATGCATGCTATTGTTATGATTAATATTAAAGTTTGATGCTTTCATGATATCATATGCATAATATTGAGATTGTTCATGGATTAATATGCATGTTTTAGAATTTATTCATGGGTTAGTATGGATGGTTCTTAGTTTAGGGTTTGGTACATCATCCTTATTAAGTTATGCATGTTTCATGTAGCATGTCTAATTTAATTATTTGAGTTTTCCTTCATCATAGTCAATTAATATATGCCATTCATGATAGAATCATGTTAGGACTTGCATTCAGTAGTGGATTTTCTAGGGTTTTGGAGAAGTTATCCTTTCTAAGGATAATTATCCTTTTTATTCATGTTTAGGGTTTGTTTTGCATAAAGTTCTCTTTTAGTTTTTTTTTTTTTTTGGCATATTTTTAGTTGTCACATGATGTTTCCATGATAGTATTAGAATCTTTTGCATGTTTTTTCTAGTTTCTTATGCATGTAAGCTAGGATATTGCATGTAGGAACATATTAGGGTTTATTGTTCCTTGATTTTAATTTGTCTTTTGGCATGATTATTGGGATGATTTAGTGCCTTAATAGTTTCTATCCAGATTTCTTTATTGTCATTATGGTATTGTTTTTAGCACATGTAAGGGTACTTGTGAGCATGGTGTAGACACCCCATTTTCATCCCTAGGAGTTCATGAACTCATTTCATGAGTTCTTGAAACATTTAGAAGTCTCTAAGCCTTGAAGGATATTTTTACCCTTTTAAGCTTATGAGAATAGTACATCATTGCATGCATGTTTTTGTATCATTGTTGAGTCTCATCAATTGCATTTAGTTTCTAGGATCATCTAGGATATGTGTGTCAAATTTGGTTCAATTCCAGATAGGTTTGGATAAGTAATTAGAACTTTTGCGACTTGAAGGGTAATTTCATCTTTTACTTCGTATATTTTCCAATTGACTCCAAAACTCGTTCTAGATTGTTCCATTGATCTTAAAATGATGAAATAAGCCTAATTGAAGTGCCAATTTAATTATTGAATAGGTTTTGGATTGGTTCCCCATATTACTCTATGGCTAATTGACGCTGTTTTCGGTTAACCGCCTTATAAAAACCCAGCCACCTAACCATGGTTAAGGATTTTTGCTTCAAGAATATTCTAGGCTTGTTCTACATTGAATCCTTGAAATTTTGGCAATTGACTCTGAAACTCGCTCCGGATTGTTCCATTGATCTTAAAATGATGAAATGAACCTAATTGAAGTGCCAATTTAATTATTGAATAGGTTTTGGATTGGTTCCCCATATTACCCTATAGCTAATTGACCCTGTTTTTGGTTAACTGCCTTATGAAAACCCAGCCACCTGACTATGGTCAAGGATTTTTGGTTCAAGAATATTCTAGACTTGTTCAACATTAAATTCTTGAAATTTTGGCTTTTAAATCACTCAAATCGGAGTTAATTGGAAGAAGATATGGCCGTTTTAAGTAAGAAACCAGAAATAAGTCAAAACCAAGTGAAATAGAGGCTTAGCCCCGAGTGACTGGTTCACCCAACTAGTCCAACTGGTTCACCCAACCAGTCACTCGAGACTTCGTCTCTATTTCTCTCTATTTTCAAGGAAACGCATTTTGGGCTCTTTTACTCCAAATTTCCTCCTTCCAGAAGTGTTTTAAACCTATTAGGATGTGATTTTGAGTTGTCCAACATTTAGGAGATTTAATAATAGCCTTAGATTAGTCTTATGGGGAATTAATCTCAACCATTGGTTCATTTGGTTGGTTGGCTATAAATAAATGCTCATTCATCAGCATTAGGGACTTTTGACACATCATATTCATAAGAAAGTTAGGGAGAACAATTTTGTACACACCCATATCACTTGGAGAGAGCATTCTACTGTAATTTTAAAGAGGAACTAGAAGGCAATCAAGTTCAAAGAGAAGGAAGAATGCAACGATGCCCTTTGCTTTGTTGTAAGTCTTCCTTATCCTTATTCTCCTTATTCTATAGTTTCTTCTTCTTCTATTCTATTCTCTGCATAATCATGGCTTAGTAATTGAATTAAGAATTATATATGCTCTATATTTTAGAGTATATATGATTCGTATGATGCGAAAAGCATGCTAGTGGAGTAGGATTGTGAATTGTTTGCTAGTAAGATAGTTTTTTTCTCTATAATAGAGGTATGTTTTACCTAGAAAATTAATTGATGTGTTTAGGTCGTTTTCTCTTCATGATTCAATTATATGCATGATTTTAAGCATCTTTCGTATAGGACACTTGCTGTGTAAGCTTCATCTCCATAGGTATATGGATGATTATTCTTTTAGAGGATAATTATCGTCCTTAGAGGGTGAAGTTGTGTATAGGTGCTTTCTGGAGTGTGTTTTAGTGCGCCACGAGTTTCTTTGCATTCTTAGCAGGTATATCTTTTACATAGGATATGTGAAGAAATCATTCATGCGAAGTGATTTCTATGTGAAATTATCTAGGATAGTTTTACTAAAGAAAGTTCGTAGTAAGGATGATTATTTCATATTCTTACGTAAAATACTTATCTAATGCATCATGTTAGATTTCTTTTCATGTTTTGGATTGTTATATGATATTTTCATCATGACAATTCATATGTGGCATGTTTTTTTTTTTTTTTTTATATTTTATTTATAGTTTTATGCATGTTAGGGTGTTTAGGGCATATAGGAGCATATTAGGGTTTTCTTTTTCTTTTGATTTTTGTTCTTTGCATGAGTATTAGGTTATTATATGCATGTTTAGTATTCTGTCCAGATTTGATTTAGTCTTTCTAATGATGATTTGAGCATGAATATGGTTGGTTTGAGCTTGATAATTGCCCTATAGCATATATGGGGTGATTAATTGATGGTTTCTCATTGTTTTGAGATAATTAGCATATGGTAAGTGGTTCATGGTAAGTTTGTTATGAATTGTTCTCTTCTTCCCCCTTGGGTTATTCTCTTTGCTTTGAACTATGATTCTTAAGTTTCCTATTTTTCTAAAAATTCTTATTGAATAAGAGTTCTATCTCTTCTCAAATTCTATCTTTTCTCAAATTCCTTTTTTGGAAGTTCTTCTCTTTTTAAACTCTTCTTTTCTTTTAATGGAAACCTAGGGTTTATAGTTCATTATAAAGGGAGTAACCCCTTCTCAATCGAACTATACGTGGACTTTGATCCTTACATCTTTGCATGTGGGATACGTAGGCGCTCATTTGATGTTCAGGTCCACCCTAGGATACAAAGTATCCTAGGTTTTTTTTTTTTAATTTTTTTTAATTTTTTTTTATCATCCTTTATCTCTCTCTTTACTGCTTTCCATTCCATATCTCTCCTGCTTATTCGTGGATGTTTATGATGCTTTATGGATGTTTATGGATGCATATGGATGGTTTATGGATGATTCTTTGAATATGCGTGGTGACTAATTAGGAAGTGATTGAAATACCGCATATAAATTCAGAGACCCATTTTAGGGCGATGTGGGTGCTTATAGGATGTTTCCTAGAACCTTCCCACTACATAACATAGTCTCCGAATCCTCTCTTGTTTTATTAAGACCTATTTTTCCATTATCGAAGTTAACTTGTTTGGTTTTCAAAGGTTTCCTTTAAAAACTGTTTTTATGGTTTTCCTCTTTTCCTTAAAAAACGAGGTGGCGACTCCTTGTTTGTTATGTTTTTGTGAACCTTTAAAAATAACAGATTTTTATTTATTTAAATCTCTACATTCTTTCTTAAAGAAGGGTTCTGATCAAAACCTGTGGTTCACAGTCTGGCGACTCTACTGGGGATTAGGAGACTAGACTCAAGTAATTTATATGGACTAATTTAATTACTTAAATTAAAATCAATCACTTGCATATGTATGATTGCATTCTTATTTTATTTAATTGTGTGCACAATTGCATGTGAATAATAGGTTGAATGTATCCTTGCCTTTTTAATTGGCCTAGCCTGACCCCAGTTCCCTTCTTTCTCAGGTGTCATGTTTGCAAAGCCATCAACTCCTCTTGCCACGTATCCTTGGGTTCCACCCTTGGGTATATTAAATGGATCAACACGTACCACTTGACTCACGTGGCATCCCCCATGCCACACGTGATAGGTATATAATTGATTTAAGCAAGCACTAGGGGACACTATCCTACCTTTTTAGTACATATAGTGGGACTTTTTAAGACACATGGACTCGCCTTGCTTAAAGTCACCATGCTTATGGAATGAATGCATGTATGGAGAGAATGTATGTATGGAATGTATGTATGTGTGGCATGAATGTGCGTTGTGGGAATGAATGTGAATGGAATGAATGGTGATGCAATGAATGGTACGGTTCTTTGGGAAGATGAAACAAGGCCTTCAATATAGTGATCTAGATTCTTGTTCTTGAATGCGATTGGGGATATGAATGAATGCTATATGAGTGGTTAATTCTAATGGGTGACATGACTCTAAAATCAATAGACCTACATCCCTTCAATATGACCTCTTACCTAAAGCCCATTAGGCTCTTAAAGATGAGAAGCCCAACTAGAGGAATATTATTGGACCATTACCCGCCTGTTTAAATCAATTGTGGAGACCAAAAGTGCTTTGTGTCGTTTTGTAACTAAGTATAGGTCATTTATTGTAATAGAGTGCTGGCTTAGACCCACGATTCTTCAGGCCGTTTAATCAAAGAGAGTACCGAACAAGACCTCTCCATAGATGAGACTTTTGCATTGGGTAATCCAACTATGCCCGAGAGAATATTTGCTTTTAGGAATTTTGCGGATCCACAGAGGATTGAAAGGCTATTGAATGACATACTAGGAAAATTAGAAGAAGTATTGGTGAAATCTGAGACTGCGATAAGAATGGCACAAAAGATCAACAATCGAACCCCTGTCCTTATCCACAATATCCCTACAGATAAACCTTTGCCCGACACCCAAGTCCCCATTGTCCAAGACCAATCCAATCCATCGGCCCAAGCTGGAGGCTAAGCCCAAACTCCACCACCTAATCCACCCCTACATACCCAACCATCACCTAAAAATCCACCACCTCCACATACTCAACCCCTACTCCAAAATCAATCACCACTTTACACTCAACCCCCACCACAAAACATCCAATTCCCCATTTACACCCAATCATCCACTTTTGCTCCCACCATTAAAACCCTTCCTATGACCAATGACCAAAAGCTGATGGCTACAAGGATTGTGGCTATAGAGAAGACTTTAAAGGGTATTCGCTGTGCTGATGACTTTGTGGATATCCACACTCTTTCTCTCTTCCTTTCAAGCGAGATTGCCAACTTCATTCAAGATGCAAGAGTTACAGAAATTTGATGGAACTGGTTACCCTAAGACCCACCTGAAAATGTATGTTTAAGCAATACAACCTCGTGGTGCTTCTGAGGAGTTAATGGCTCAACTATTCCATGAATCACTTAGCACTTCTTCCTTGCATTGGTTCCTAAGCTTGGATGAGTCAATAATTAGAACTTGGGAAGATGTGTGTAGAGAGTTTGCTGACCATTACAAGTATAACATGAAAGTCAATGTGACAAGGAGAAACTTGGAGACTACTAAATAGGCAGCAAATGAATCTTTCTCTTCCTACATCACTAGGTAGAGGAAGAAAGCTTCTAAAATGTCTGATAAGCCTAATGAAGAAGGACAGATACGATTGGTGGTCAAGAATCTATTACCTATATATCACAAGCACTTGTTCGCTCATCACTTTCCCATTTTCAAAGCCTTGGTTAGTTCTGGGACACAGGTTGAAGACGCAATATCTGATGGCACTATCAAGGTTGAAGACCTCTCAAGGTTTCACCGAGTAGGGAATAATGGAAAGGCACTCGCTGAAGTGAATACAATTGCTCCATGACAACCATGGAATATTGGCAATGGTTCCAATCCTCGTCAATTCTTTGATTTTTATGCACCATTAGACAAAGTTTATGAAAGATTGAAAGCAAGGAGCATCCTCAAACCTCTAGACCCAATGCTTCCCCAAAATCCACTACCTAGGTGGTATAACAAAAGTGAGTACTACAATTTCCACCAAGCCAAGGGCCATAGAACTGATTGTTGTGTTTGCCTCAGAAATGAAATACAAGACCTCATTAACAAGAAATCATAGGTCCACCTACCCCTCCTAACTGTCACACCCCATTTTTGTCACCTTGGCTAGGATTCATCATTTCATGTAGGATTTTGAGTTCTTTTCGAGTCTTTTGCATTGAGCTTCTATGGCATTGAATATCATGTGTATGAATTTTGAAGTGATTTGGAGTTCATTTCAATAGTCAATAAGAACTTTTGCAACTTTAAAGGCATAATCGTCTTTTAAGTTGTATATTTTCCATTTGACTTTGGAAAGAGCCCCGAGTCATTCCTTTGAGTTCATATGGATATATAAAGTCTATATATAGGTTCAATTTGATGAATTAGTGGTTTAAGATCAATTCAGCTCATAACGGTTCAGGTTGGCTAAAAGACCCTTTCTTGGTTTGCTCAAGTTGACTCATAATACCTACTCAATTTTCTCTCATTTTACTGAATTGGACTTTATTTACATCCTAGTCATGTTTAAAAAGGTTGAATTTTGATTTGGAAAGCATTTGGTTTAACCTTGTGTGCAAACCCAAGCTTAGTGACGGTGGTGCACCATGGTTAGCCGCCTTCGTAAAACCTAACCATGCACCCATGGTTAAGGAATTTTGTCCAAAAATGCCTAAAAATATGTTCCCCTTCGAAACACGGTCGTTTTGGCTTTTATTTCGTTAAAATCGGACTTAATTTGACCCTTATAGGACTTCTAAAGCGATTAGGAGTCAAAACCGGAGCGGACTAGAAGAGGGCCTCGGGTAACCGTCCGGGGCTGGACAGTCAGCCGTCTAGGCCCAGACGGCTAACCGTCCAGACCTAGTCGGTCACCCGAGGAGTCCGTCTTCAATTGGGTTTCTGACTCCTTTTGCCCTCCTGTGACGAATTCCTCTGCCCTTGCAAGTTGTTTCCTCCTAGGATTGTGTAAAGTTGAGTTGTTTGAGCACCAAGAGAGTCTCTAATAGCCCTAGGATCATTATTTAATGAATTAATCTTAGCCATTGGTTTAGGAGGTCAGTTCCCTATATAAAGAACATGATATTCAGCACATAGGGGGAAGACAAGTGCACTTTATACTTAGAGAGAGAGAGAACTACGAGTTGAGAGAGCTAAAGGACATTAAGGGGAGGCTCTTAAACCTTAGGCAAGCAAGAGAACAAGGATTTTGAAGGCAAGGGAGGTTCTATAAGAGGTAAACACCCCCTTCGATTGCTGAATATAGGTCTTCTTCTTCTTCTTTTCCTTCTTCTTCTATGATAGTTCTAATGCATGTGGTAGCTCCACATGATAGGTTAATTCAATGCTTTTATGATGTTATATATATGATTGTAAGATGATTCATGGTTCTATATGTTTGATAATCCTTAGTTTACTAAGGATTTGAAAGCGTTACTTTTTTTTATCTTCTTAAATTATGCATAGTTCATATATCTTAGCTGCTGTGATAATTATCATGAGTTGACGCTTCTGCTAGTTAATATATATAATGTGAATGATATTCATGATGATTGGAGCATATTTTAGAGTCGTTTCATAGGTTTTAATGCATAGTTGTGAAATTAGGGTTTTCGTAATCCTAAATTCATGCAAGTTTCGTACAGCATGTTTAGGATAGTTTTTTGAGTTGTTGCTCATTATGGTTGTTTTATATATGCTGCATATAGTTGAATCATGCTAGGTTTGCATTCATATAGTGGATTTTATAGGGTTTTTGGAGAAATTATCATTTTCTGAGGATAATTATCCTTTTTGTTAAGTAAGGTTTTGCATGAGAGCTTTCTGTGATGTGTTTAAGCATGAAATCACTTCTATTAAGTTCTAATACATATGTTTTACATAGGATATGATGATTGCACCTCCCCATAATGAACTTTTTACATGAAATTATCTTAGGATAGTTTTGCTTAAGAAAGCTCACCGTAGGAAGGCCTGTTTTCATGTTTTACATAAAATATCATCTTTTTGGTTAGAATAGACTTTGTTATCATGTTTATTGACATTGTTGGGGTCTCTCATGACTGTTAGTGTGTTTTGGTAGGTTTTTATGCATGTTAGTTAGGTCATTTCATGTAGGATTGAGTTGAGGTTTGTGGTTATTCATTATTCTTGTTGTTTGCATGATTATTGGATGATTTTAGGCCTTAATATGATTCTGTCCATATTAGTATTTTGTTCTCTTTGCATGGTTTTGGGCACTTGTAAGGGTGCAAACGGGTACAATAATTGCCTTATTGCAAATAAGGTTGTTATCGCTTAAACTTGCTATCGCTTGGAGAGAATTGCACAAGGTAAGTAGGGTATGAAGTGCCCTAATTCACTTTTTCTTGACTTTTCTCTTCTTTTCTTCTCCCGCCTAGGGTTATTCTCTAATAAAAGGATATGGTGAATTCTAGGGTTTCTTTCCACCCCTTTTCAAAAAGTTTATATCTTTTACTGAATTTTTGTTGAGAATCACTTGTCTTTGAAAATCTCTATGGAAGGAAACTTAAGGTTTACCATAAGTCTCTATTAGGATTTAACCCTATTCTTTTCGAACTACGTGGACTTTGATCCATGTATTTCCATACATGGTACATAGGCGCTCAATTGATGTTCAAGTCCGCCCTAGGATACTAAGTATCCTAGGTTTTCTTTTTTTTTCTTTTATCCATTTATCCATCACATATGATTGCTAGAGGAGTAGGATGGATTTGTGATTGATATGCATGCTGTATTTTTTTGATTGATATTGATTTGCATGTGATTAAGTTATTAAGTTAGCCCAATCAAATTAAGAGACCAATTCGGGCGATGTGGGTGCCTATGGGCTTAAGCCCAGAACCTTCCCACGTCGTAACTTAGCCCCCAAATCCAATTTTCTAGTTTTAAAGATTTTGCTTTTCCTTTTAATGGAGTCACGTGGTTTTGAAAATAAAACATTTTTACAGTTTTCCTTTTTTCCTTAAAAAATGAGGTGGCGACTCCTTTCCATTTGTTGTCTTTTAAAATTGCCAAACCCTTGTGGGCGCCGCGTTTTTTCATGGGTTCACAGTTTGGTGACTCCACTGGGGATATCGAGGGCTAGACTCATTTAAGTTGATTGGGCTGAATTAATTTCTTATTATTTAAATAAAATCAATCACTTGCATCTGCTTGATTGTGTGCTTTCATTTATTGCATTGTGTGCGCAATTGTTGCATGATGACTCGATTGTCCCTCGATGTATCCTTACCAACTGATAGCCTAGTTCGACCTTGGTTTTCATGATTCCATGTGTTGGGTAAAGCTAGCAAACTTCTCTTGCCAAGTACCCTTGGGTATATCAAATGGATCAATCACGTACTGCTGGACCTACGTGGCATTCCTGATGTCACATGTGGTGAGGTATAAAGATTGATACAAGCAAAGTTGAGGACCCCAACCTACCCTTTTAAAAAGAAGAGAATGCATGTAATGGGCCTTCTAGGACACCATTGAATCACCTATATGCACACAAATTGTTGTGATGATATGCTACCGTGTTTGTGATGTGTTGCCATGCTTTGTTCATTGAGTGGGTAATTAAAGGAAATTTTGCATCTTACACCCTTACTACATGCCTGTCACACCCCATTTTTGCACCACCTTACTAGGGCTCATCATTTCATGCATGTTTTTGTTTTATTTTTAAGTCTAGTCACTTGCATTAGGTTTCTAGAGTCACAAGGGCAATAGATATGAATTTTGGTTCAATTTGGAGTTGATCTTGAGGGATAATAAGAGCTTTTGTGACTTGAGGGGCATAATCATCTTTTAAGTCACAAACTTTTCATTTGACCTTGAAATGATCTCCAAATTGTCAATCGGAGTTCATATGGATGCATATGAAGTATTTCTAGGTTTAATTTGATGAATCAATGGCTCAGGATTAAAATGGCTCGATATAGTTCAAGTTGGTTAATTGACCCTTCTTTGGGTTAGCTTAAATTGACTCACAATTACTAATCAAATCTTTTCAAATTAACTTTAATTAGTCATCATTTTATCCCCAAAAGTGCTTTAGAAAGTTTAATTTTGATATGGAAAGCATTTGGTTTGATCCTATGTGCATACCTATGCTTTGTAAAGGTAGTGCATAGCGGTTAACCGCCTTTGTCAAACCTAACCATGCCCCCATGGTTAGTGGTTTTCACCCTAAAATGTTTAAAAATGTATTCCTCATCGAAACACGGTCGTTTTGGCTTTTGTTTCATCAAAATCGGAGTTAATTTGCCCCTTGAAACACTCCTAGAAGGTAAGGGAGTCCAAAAAAAACAAAAAGCTGATATGGGCTCGGGTGACCACCCCAGCCTGGGCGGCTAGCCGCCTGGGCCCAGGTGGCTAGCCGCCCAGTTTTGGGGGGTCACCCAAGGCCACTCTCCTATTTTTGCTCTATGTTGATGCCGAAGCGGATTTTCCTCAATTTTGACATACTTGGGCTCTTTTGGACGTGTTTCCTTCTAGTTTTTGGTAACTTTTGAGTCACTTAAGCACCAACGGAGTCTCTAATAACCCTTGGATTAATTTCTAGGATTTTAATCCCAGCCATTGGTTTATCTTAATGAAACTCTATAAATACCCCCTATGCTCCAGCACAAAAGGGGCCACTTTATGCATTAAAATTGAGTTTGTAAGAGAGAATAAGAGAGAGAGAGAGTTGAAGGAGAGCTAGAGGTCTTGCTGTAGCCTTGAAGAACATTGATTTAAGTCATCCACAAGTCATGAGGAGAGTCTCTACAGCAGCAAGGAAGCTTCTCCTAAGGTAACCTTCCTCCTTGTTAATGCTAAATATGAGTTTTCTTATAGAATAAGCTTATTGCATGTTAAAGGTAGCTTTTTATCATGTGTTATCACTTTATTTAGTTAATATGCATGATTTAAATGCTGTTCATGTTGATTATAGCATGCTTTAGGGCTGTTCTATAGGGTTTAAAGCATGATTGTGAGTTTAGGGCTTTCGTTGTCCTTGTTTTAGAATAGTTAATATGCATGATTTGAGTTCTGTTTATCATGATTTTAGCATGTTTAGAGGTTGTCTTATGTGTTTTTAAGCATGTTTGTGAGTTTAGGGTTCTTATTGTCCTTGTTTAGGTCAGTTTCATATAGCATGTTAGTTTAGGCTTTTTTATTGGTTTTTCTTCATAGTTGCTATATATGTATTGCATATGGAATAACTATGATGATTGTTTTGCATGCATGTTAGTTGATTCTAGGATTTTTATGCATGATATGGTATTAGGATTGCATTAGGGCTTATTATTGTTCGCTGTTTTTGCTGTTGCCATGCTTAGTGGATCAATTTAGGCCATAATACTATTCTGTCCAGATTTGCATGTTGTTGTGTTTGCATGGTTTTGAGCACATGTAAGGGTGCAAATAGGTGTGGTAATTGTCCCATGTCAAATAGGGCTGCTATTGCTTGAAATTGCTAATGCTTGGAGCTATTGCGCTCAGGTAAGTGGGTGCGAAGGTGCACCAATTCACCTTTCCTTTCTTGTCTTTTCTTTTCTCCCTCCTAGGGTTAATTCTTAATATAGACATATGGTATAATCAAGGGTTTCCTTCCCAAATAAAATTCTGGTTTTTATCAAAGTTTCCATCTTGTGGAAGTTTTCTTGAATTCAAACTTGGTTTATTCAATTCTCTTTCAAACAAGGAAACCTAGGGTTTTTACCATAGGTTTATATTAAGTTTTAACCCTATTCTTAATCGAACTATGTGGACTTTGATCCATGTATTTCGTTGCAAGGTACGTAGGCGCTCTTCGTGAGGCTCAAGTCCATTCTAGGATCCAAGTATCCTAGGTTTTTATATTTTCTTTTTTTCTGTTTTATTTTGCTTATTATGCATGGATGGATGGATGGAATATATGATATGCATGCTGTCTTGTGATGATATACTTGCTGATTTTTGTATGGTAAGATTTTAATTTAGCCCAAATAAACTGAGAGACCGAAAGGGTGACATGGGTGCCTATAGGCTTTGCCTAGAACCTTCCCATGTCATAACTTAGCCTCTGAATCCCTAGTTTCTTTGGTTTCCAAAAGACTTGTTTTTGCCTTTCCTTTTTAAACATGGAGTCATTCAAATTGTTTTCTTAAAACAAACTGTTTTTAGGGTTTTCCTTGTTTCCTTTAAAAAATAAGGTGGCGACTCTTTTTTCCTTTTTTCAAACCTATTTGGTTTTCTTTTCAATCCTTGTGGCCCAATTTTCGAGGTTCACAGTTTGGCGACTCCACTGGGGATTTGTGGTCTAGACTCTATATAGTTTAAGTGGGCTAAATTAATTTCTTATGTTAAATTAAAATCAATCACATGCATCCGCTTGATTGTATGCTTTCATTTATTGCATTGTGTGCGCAAATTGTTGCATGACTTAAGATCGATGTATCCTTGCCAATGATGGGCCTAGTTTCAACCTTGGTTTTCCTGATTCCAAGTGTTGGGACGAAAGCTATCAACCTCTCTTGCCTAGTACCCTTGGGTATATTAAATGAATCAATCACGTACTGCTGGACCCATGCGGCGTTCCTGATGCCACATGTGGTTAGGTATAAAGATTGGTTCAAGCAAGTGAAGGACCCTAGCCTACCCTTTTGTAGTACATGTAGTGGGCCTTATGGGACACTATTGGTTCACCGTTATGCACCCACACTTGATTGTAATGATATCCTGCCATGCTTGTGTTGTGTTGCTATGCTCATAAGTTGTGTTGGATCCTTAGGTTTACTTTAACCTTGGGTAATGATCGACACTTGATATATGGTCTCACCTACATACCCTTAGTAAGTACTTCCACCCTTCATCCAAGGGGCTCCTTAAAGGAGGGATGGACTAATTAAAGGTATGTGAGCTAAGACCATTTAATCATGGGCTTTTAAATAAACCAATAGGGGTTTGTTGGGAATGAAGTGTTTGATTAAGAGTTAAGAAGTAGGGGCTTATTCATCATTATGTCCTTAGTATGTCACCTCACCTTCCGTCTTAAGGGACACTTTTAAGGATGAGGTGTCTAACTAAGGAAATATCTTGTTTAAACCTAACTCATAGTTTGCCTACACTTGGGGGAAAATGACTCTTGATGGTTTTGTGATGATTAGTGGTTAGAACCTAAGGCTAAGTGACTCACCTTCATGCCCTTAGTGCGTCATCTTACACTTCAAGGTACCCTTGGAGATGAGATGTCTAAATAAGGGAATGCTTTATAAGATCACACTTATCAATTTAGTGCAGTCATGGAAATATTGCTAAAATGTTTTGGTCATAGCCTAAAAAGGGAATTTTGTTCTTGAAGGGGGGCTAGATTAAACTCGTGACAACTTATTAAGGTTGGACTCAAACTTTGAACCTAAGATGGGTAACAAAGGGACTAGTGAAAGGAACTTTGACCTTGAGGCTTGTTTGAAAGCCATCATGACTAAGCTTGACCATACCGCTGAGACATCCGATATAGCATTGAAAATGGCTCAAGAGAACTAACAGAAGATGGCGGATCTTGAACAAAACGGTTCTAAGGCCCATTCCTCGAGTATACCTCATGGGGCTGGCACCAAAGAGGGATCCCAATCCAATGAGAATACTAAGACAAGGGGGGAAAGTAGTTCGAAGCCTGTGGTCATCAACCTAGAAGGGGAAACCAAAGGGAAAGGTACTAGTAGTGATTCTGTGTTGGCTAGCAAGGTAGAAGCATTAGAAGGAACTATAAAAGGGATTCATAAGGCTGATGACATGATCGATGTGCAGACTTTATCTCTGTTTCCAACGGCTCGTATTCCATTGCAATTCAAGATGCCAGAGTTGGAGAAATTTGATGGGACGGGCTGCCCTAAGACTCATTTGAAGATGTATGTGCGAGCTATGCACCCTCGAGGAGCTACTGACGAGCTTTTAGCTCAACTGTTCCATGAAACCTTGGCAACCTCCACTTTGAAATGGTTTTTATCATTAGATGAGAATAGGACTTGGACTTGGGAAGACATATGCAATGAATTCTCAGAGCACTACAAGTACAATACAGAGGTGGATGTTACTCGGAGAGACTTGGAGACTACAAAACAAGGGGCTAATGAAACCTTCTCCGGAGTCATTACAAGGTGGAGACAAAAGGCTTCTCAAATGGCAAATTGACCCAATGAAGAAGAGCAGATTCAGATGGTAGTTAAGAACCTCCTCCCTATTTACCATAAGCATCTATTTGCAAGCTATTTCCCAAACTTTAAAGCTTTGATTAGGGCTAGAACTCAAGTAGAAGATGCTATTGGTGACGGTACAATTGAGGAAGAGGAGAAATCAGGGAACTCCCGAACTGGAAGTAATGGAAAGACACATAGGCATGTCAATGCCATATCTCCCCAATAGTCCCACCAATTCACCGAACTCTAATACCATTGAGCGATGTTTTTGAGAAGTTGAAGGTGAAAGGTTTGCTTCAACCCCTTGACCCAGCACCGTTGCCTAACCCATTACCTCGTCGCTTCAAAGAGAATGAGTATTGTGACTTCCACCAAGGCAAGGGGCATAGCATTGATCAATGCCCAAGGTTGAAACATGAAATCCAAGACCTCTTTGACAAGGGAATTGTCTCCCCACCTAAGGTACCCAATCATTCACTCTAAAGGCAATCCATTTAGTGCTTACTGTCGCACCAATTTTGTCATGACTATTTGTGAGAAAGAGTTTTGGTTGTTTTTTCCTAAAGTAGACTTAGGGTTTGTTTCTTTGTTTTCTAGTTATTTGATTGCTTTCGTCTTTCAAGTCAAATGTCCTATGAAGTTATGAGTTTTTTGAGTCCTAATAATTGTCAAGTCAAGATTTTCAATGTGTTCTTCATTCCTTTAATAAAATGTTTGATTTCAAGAATTTCATTGTCTTTCTATTTCTCTTCTCATCAATCAATTGACAATCAAAGTGGCATGAAAATATTTGCTAAGGGGCTCAAAAACTCCTTCCACTAAAGGAGCAAACACAAAGAATGATGAATAAACTGTGACTAATTGACTAGAAAACTTGGAAAAGTCCAAAATGGTAAACATAAGAGACTACCCGCCCAATACACTACATGAAGACATAGGCCAAGCAACTTGAGAAGATCTTGAAACCCTTGTAAGAAGCAATTCAAAGATCAAAAGAAGAAATCAACTACCATGCTGTGAGCTTTTGGAGATGTTTATTTCCCTCTCCCTCAAAAGGAAAAGAAAAAAAAAAGTCAAAAGAAAAATTGTGACCAAAAAAAAAAAAAAAAAAAAAGAGCACAAAAAAGAAAAAAAGTACAAAAAGAAAAGGGAAGTGCTTAACATCCAAAAGCCTCAAGAAGGAGAATCAACAACAATCAAGAGAGTTTTATGATCAAAGAAGACTACAATCCATGTTCGTGACTCGCGGGAGAAGTTCAAGTCAAGTAAGGGTGGTCTCTATGTGGTTATGTGTAAAGCCTAAGCTCGCTAGGTTGAAAACCTGAAAAGGCAACCTAGGCAAAAGTTACGGTTATTGAAAAAAAATGAAGAATGAATCTTTTGAACTATGAGGACCTGATTCTCCACCAAAGAAAAAAAAATGTTAGTTTGTTCAATCGATGTGAAGAACAAAGTGGAGATACGTAGGCAGCCCATAAAGTCACTTTGGGTGCGGTCTAATTCATTGAAAAAAAGAAAAAAAGAGAAAGAAAGAAAGAGGCTTTATATATAACCAACCATTGAAGGCAATTCTTTGTCACTAAGTCAAGAGGAAACAGTCTCATTCATCAAATTAGTGAGCTAAAATACTACATGCCACCGAGAAAGTTAATTTAATTATTCTTCTTGTTCTCGTTTGGTTTGAGTCCTTCGGATATCCCTCCACTTTCTTCCTTCGCCTCTCTTGAGTCTTGTGTGTTTCTAGTGGTCATAGATCTCGTCCTTTAAAAGTATTCAGTCATGATGATTCATTTGTGGGTTCCATCAAATTATATATCTTCTTACCTTTTCACTTAAACTCTTGTCATGGATTTAATGAAGGAAAGGGGTAGCAGTAACCACTATGAGACGATTTGCCTTAGCGGTAGGCATGCGATTTCATGAGATTGGGGCTAATTTATTTTGCTCAATTGAAGAACGTGAATGTGTTATGAACCCAAGGGCTGATTATGCTTGTTGAAGAAGAATTTGAATATGTGCTGGGGCTGGTTTGTTTAATCACAAAACCTGAATGAATTAATGAAGAGAATGGGCTGAGGCTTTATGAGTTGAATTTCTTTGCACTAGTGAGAAAGGAAAGAATGGAGAAAATAAAAAAGGAAAAGAAGAAGAGCCTGTTAAGCTGAAAACCCGAAAGGACGGCCTAGGCAAAAATTAGGGCTACCCGCTAGGTTGAAAACCGTAAGGGCAATCTAGGCAAAAAATTAGGGTTTTGGAAGAAAAAAGAAGTGAAGAAAGAAGAAGAGAAGAAGAGGTGATTTCACTCTATTCCTATACCTTGAAAAAGAATTCATGGGTTTGACCTAATCCTTCTGAAATGCATTATTTCTTAAGAAAGCTTGACCACAATTTTAAAAGAATGTTTTTAAAAAAATTCCATGATTTTGCTAAATATGCAAAGGTGTCTTTAAGGAAAAGGAATGAAAATGAAAATAATAATGGGTTTGCAAAACCATTTCCAGATAATCTTTATGTGCATGAACTTATGCTAATAAATCCGTGTGAATCAATTTTACTTGAGTTGATTGATTAGTTGATGTTTTGCATTAGTAATATGCAGTGTTCATTGAGTTTCTGAGCTTCATGATCATGTTTGACTAGTTTTCGTCTTTGGTTGTGTGGTTGATAGTTTTTCTCCATATAGTGTTGGCTTAGTCTCTATACCATTCCTGTCTTATGAGTAGTGACTCCTACTTAACTAATGTTTTGTTAAGCTCCCCTATGAGTATTTACCTATACTCTTTTTCTTGAGCATTGACCTTTGCTCATTTGGAATATTGACTATTATTCATCCTGAGTGTTGACCTTCACTCATTTTGAGTATTCACCCATACTCCCCTCTCGAGCATTGATCCTTGTTCGTTCTATAATATTGACTCTTATCCATCATAGGGATTGATTCCAAACCCCTTCGGCATGTCTCCTTTATTCATATGTTATTGTTTTAGGTATTGACTTCTACCTATGTGATCTCTTGGCATTCTTTGAGTATTGACCCCTACTCATCACCAACTAGTGACTTTTACTCATATAATTTTCTTTGTGAGTATTGACTCCTACTCATTTCAAGCATTGACCTTTGCTTATATACATTTTATCTTGAGCATTGACCCTTGCTCGTATGATTTTCTCTACGAGTATTGAATCCTACTCATTTCAAGCATTAACCTTTGCTTATATACATTTTATCTTGAGCATTGACCCTTGCTCGTATGATTTTCTCTGTGAGTGTTGAATCCTACTCATTTCAAGCATTGACCCTTGCTTATAAGCTTTTCTTTGTGAGTATTGATCTTTATTCATAGCAAGCATTGACCCGTGCTTATATGTTTTTCTCTGTAAGTATTGACTTCTATTCATGAGATTTCTTTTTAGATTTTCAGTACAGATATTGACTTCTATCCATCATTGGTTCTCGTTTGAGTAATGACCCTTACCCATACGATGTCTTATTGGCTCTCCTGAGTATTGACCTATACTTATTTCAAGTACTGATAGATACTCATCTTAAGTATTGACCCATACTTACCCTGAGTATTGTCACATATTCATCTTGAGTGTTGACCTATACTTATCCCTGAGTATTGACCCATACTCACCCTGTGTATTAACCCATACTCATTGTAATCATTAAAGCATATTTGTCTCGAGTATTGACTGGTACTCATCCCGAGTGTTGACCTTCACTCTAAATACCGATCCCTATTCTTTTCGAGTATTGACTGGTACTCAGCTCCAAGTGATTGACCTCCACTCATATTTATCCCTACTCCTTTCGAGTATTGACTGTTACTCATCCTGAGTGTTGACTTTCACTCCTAATACTGATCTTTATTCTCTTCGAGTATTGACTTGTACTCATCCTAGGTGTTGACCTTCACTTAGAGTTACCTCTACTTGTCCTGGGTATTGACCTTTACCCATACATTGACTTCTAATTGCTTAAGATATGTGATGAATTCCACAGGATGATGGAGTTCTCCATTTGAATTTGATGCAATTACTCTCCCAAGCAAAAATGGGATGTTCTTTTATCATTGGAATTTGCGCCTTGAAACACTCCTAGAAGGTAAGGGAGTTCAAAAAAAACAAAAAGCTGATGTGGGCTCGGGTGACCACCCAAGCCTGGGTGGCTAGCCACCTGGGCCCGACCTTGGGGGGTCACCCGAGGCCACTCTCCTATTTTTGCTCTATGTTGATGCCGAAGCGGATTGTTGATATATGATATGCATGTTGTCTTATGATGATATACTTACTGTTTTTTGTATGGTAAGATTTTAAGTTAGCCCAAATAAACTGAGAGACCAAAAGGTGACATGGGTGCCTATAGGCTTTGCCTAGAACCTTCCCATGTCATAACTTAGCCTCCGAATCCCTAGTTTCTTTGGTTTCCAAAAGACTTGTTTTTGCCTTTCCCTTTTAAACATGGAGTTATTCAAATTGTTTTCTTAAAACAAACTGGTTTTAGGGTTTTCCTTGTTTCCTTCAAAAAATAAGGTGACGACTCCTTTTTCCTTTTTTCAAACCTATTTAGTTTTCTTTTCAATCCTTGTGGGCCCAATTTCCGGGGTTCACACGTACCCTTCCCCATGATCCCCGTAATGGTAATTGGCTAAGGGAACTAATTAAGTACGTACGTTGTAAAAATTAGAAATAATTGTAGAAGCTTAGGATGGACCCTTAGGTTGAAAAACTGAGTGTTTCCCTTATTCTAGAGGGAGTGTTAGGATTATGCCCTAGAGCCAATCATAGAGATGATTGTTTAGGGATTAGGAACAATCAATTGATTTCATTTATGCATGTCACATTTATTATTGATTTAATAAAAGGGCTTATTCTATTATGATTATATGCATCATTTATATTTACATAATATGTCCATGGAGTTAGAGTTGAGAATATGAAATGACAAAGTGTTGTAATTTTGAGACTGTAAATATATCTCTGTACTAAACTCCTAAAACATTCCTAGTTGAAGGTTCACTATGATGGACAGTAATGAACTATAGGACTAGCACTTGTTAGGTTGACTCTATAGGAGGATAGCTAGTCTCAAGCTATTTGTGTGGAGACACTACAACCAACAAGTGGGTGCCTATTATAAGAATAGGTACACTGAATGTGACCAAAGATATGAGATAAACTGAATGGAGTTTTAACCTGCCTGTCAATCAGTTTGTCATTGTTATAGTGGTACAAGTAATCCTCAGACCTGAGACACCATGGTTGTCTTATACATATAGCTTTAGAAGTTTGATAACACTAAGTGCAGATCCTATTCAGGGGTCTGTAATGGTGTTCATTGGTCCTACTGTTATGTGTGTGAAGGCATGTGAGTGATCAACAAGGAATCCATCACTCTCAGGAAAAAGAGAGTGAATGTTTCATATAGCATTCATTGAATATAACTCATTAAACCCATGGGCCCATGGTAGAATTAATATGGAAAGGAGTTTCCATAAGTTTAAAATTGAGTTGATATTAATGAATGAGTATAAAGTAATTGAACTAGGGACTTGACAGACTTCCATGTCCTATTAGTTCAATTGGAGACATTGTGTTGATGGAAGGATGGAATTGTAACCTATAAACTATAACATAAAGGTTCTTTGTAAATGACTATTCACCTCATTAAGGACCACACCATGAGCCATATGCTAGGTGTTACTCATGGTTAGTAGAAGCCCTAATTGATATAAATGAGTTATAATCAATTAGGAAATTGGAAGGAGTTCCAATTAGACCCTTAATGGAAAGTGTTCCATTGTGCACAACATGTGCTATTCCTACTACTTGATGATGTGAACCCAATGGGTCACACACTGATCATGCTAAGAGAGCTTGATTGTCTATGAGAGAAAGGGTATAAGTGATTAAAGAAAAGTTCTTTAAGGAGCTAATTTGTATTTGATGCAAACTAGTGGGCCAATTGTGTAATTAAGAGTAATTACACAAATTCCACTAGGGTTAGAAGTTCCCCTATGGCCGGCCCTATTAGTGGGCTATATAATACCCATTATGATGTGATGACATCATCACATTAACACTCCCCAAGGTGCTGGCCAAAATTCTTGAAGGAGGCCCTCTCTCTCTCTCTCTCTCTTCTCCACCTCTAGCAACCTTAAGGAAGAAGAAGGAAAGGACATCAATCTCAAGCTAGGTGTGGATACCGTTGGAGGCAGTACGCTTGGACTGCTCAATCAGAATTGAAGCTTAGAGCATAAAGGAGAAGACTTTATCAACTGTAAGTAATCCCAATTCTCTTGGTAGTTAGGGTTTATGTTTTTGTATAAGCATAATCGGATTAATGGGTTTGGGAATCGTAGGAAAATTTTTAATTCCGCCTTTGTTATTTTCCTCTCTAGTTTGATTCCCAACAGAGAGAGACGTGCTGGCTTGGATCCGTAATCAACAAGGGTGCCTAGTTAGTACTTGATTCCATCACCGAGTCGAACATGGCCGAGGAAAGGGCTAGCAACCGGGGTTTCAACCTTGAAGCCACTTTAAAAGCTATGATGGAAAAGCTTGACCACACTGCCCAGGTATCCAAGACCGCACTCAAGATGGCTCAAGACATTCAACAGAAAATCTCTGACCTTGAATCTAGGGTCCGTGCCACAAACAACAATCAAGGATCCAATGATTCCAAATCCGCTGAGGAGCCGTTAGGAGAGGGGGAAGAACCACCTAAGACCAAGGAAGGGGAAACCAAGGCCATATCAAGAAAGAATTCAACTATGCTAGCAAACAAGGTCGAGGCCTTAGAGCGAACTTTAAAGGGAATCTGCAGGTCTGATGATATGGTGGACATCCGTACTCTGTCCTTGTTCCCAAAGGCTCACATTCCATTACAGTTCAAGATGCCGGAATTGGAAAAATTCGATGGGATAGGCTGTCCTAAGACCAACCTCAAGATGCATGTACGAGCTATGCACCCTCGAGGGCCGAATGATGAGTTATTGGCTCAAATGTTTCATGAGTCATTAGCGAGTTCCGCTTTGAAATGGTTTTTGTCATTAGAAGAAAACAGAACCAAGACTTGGGAGGATGTATGCAATGCATTCATGGACCACTACAAATACAACACCGAAGTGGACGTCACAAGAAGGGACTTGGAAACTACCAAGTAGGGGGTTAATGAGACTTTCTCCGCCTTCATCACTAGGTGGAGACAAAAGGCTTCCAAAATGATAGATAGACCGAATGAGGAAGATCATATTCAGTTGGTGGTGAAGAATTTGTTGCCCGTATATCACGAGCACCTCTTTGTTCACTACTTTCCGAACTTCAAGGCTATTATTGGGGCAGGTACACAGGTTGAAGATGCCATTGTTGATAGAACAATCAAAATGGAGGAGGTCCAAAGGAGTCGAAGGATAAATTTTGGGGGAAAAACCAATGCTGAGGTCAATACCATAACCCAACCCGCTCGCCCTTTTTCCCTAAATGACTCCACTTCGCCTCGCCAATTTACCGAGCTATACATGCCACTCGAAAGAGTCTTTGAAAAATGAAGAAGCCGTGACCTTTTGAAACCCCTTGACCCAAGGCCTCCACCAAACCCATTGCCCAAAAACTACAACGAAAATGAGTATTGCAAGTTCCACCAAACCAAAGGCCACCAAACCAACTATTGCTATCGCCTCCGCTATGAGATCCAAGATTTGCTTGACAAACAGATCATTTCACCACCTACCGCACCAAATCGCCCAAATGTCACTTGAAATTCCCTCCCCACTCACAATGTACCTCCTCCCAATAACATAAATGCCATCGAGCTCGGCTCGTCCCAATCCCATCAACCCATAAGGCAATACACATCGTTTCCCATGACCTTGACTTAAGTTTTCCACCAATGTTGCGATAAAGGCCTCATATCGCCACACCATCCAAAGCAAAGACCTTCGACTCCTCACCAATTTTGCTTGTACCACCGTGCACCCAGGCATAATACGGAGAATTGTGTCATACTGAAAAAGGTGGTTCAAGACCTTATTGACCAAAAGGTTTTGGTATTGCCAAGGAAGTCCGTTCAGCAACAATTAAAAGAAAGGTTTGAGGCGGGAGATCCTAAAGTGGGTTTGCTGGGAGAGTCGTCCGGAAAGTTCGGTTACTATGTACTCTACCCCGACCCTACCCCCAACGAGCCTATAGTCCTCACAGGTTAGGACGAACTACCAAAGGAAGTTCAAATGGAAGAAATCGACATGATCACATGGGATGATCTCATGGGTGACATGGGTGAGCTTGATGATATATGGATGAGCGATGATGAGGTGGAGCACATAACTAGAAGCGGTCGCCATTTCAAACCTCCACACTTAGAGTCTGATAATCCATTGGGAGAATTAAAAGGTAATCGCCACCTCAACTTGCAAGTAGAGGAGGATGAAGTGCTTAGGCAATTGAAAAAGACTAATGCGAACATCACTATATGGGGTTTGCTTATGGCCTCTTACAAGCACAGGCAAACGGTCTTGAAGTTGCTTAACCAGATACAGATTCCCGTTGACACATCTCTGGAAAATTTAGTGAACTTAGTGAACCCAACCTCAAAGAACTCAACCATTGTGTTCTCAGAAGCAGACCTACCTAAAAGTGGACCTATCCATTCACAAGCCATGTACATCACTGTTGATACCATGGGAAAAAGGGTTCCTACAATCTTAATTGATAATGGTTCCACTCTTAATGTGTGCCCTCTCAGAACTGCTACTGTCTCGGGATTGGGTCCTACCGACTTCATGCCATCTGGGCAAACAGTGAGAGCCTATGATAACCCCGCAGAGAGGTGATTAGAGTGGTCACCTTGCCATTGATCATGGGACCCACCGAATTTAGAGTGGAGTTCCAGGTGTTGGATGTCTCGTCATGCTTCAATCTCTTGTTGGGAAGACCTTGGATTCACCCTACAAGGGTTGTCCCTTCGTCACTACACCAAAAAGTTAAGTTCCCTTATGAAGGGGCTATTGTCACACTCCAAGGTGATTATGACTTGAAGTTGTCAGGGGTACCCATTTGTGAGATCAAGCCCGAGCCCGTTGGAGTACCGTTGTCAGGGTTCGAGTATGTTCAGTGCATAGAAAAAGAGCCAGATCAGAGAGAGTTGATACCTCTCGACTTTTGCCCTCATGGCAATTTATATGTTGGGAACATGATGAAGAAAATGAGTTTCTTCCCAGGTATGGGACTAGGACGCCGTCAACAGGGCATACCGCTATCCATATAGAGCCACATTGTCACCTACACCTTTGGTTTGGGGTATGAGCCTTCCAAAAGGACCGTGTGGAGATGTCACAGAGGAATAGAGAGAAGATCAAAGCAAAAGCAGAAGGGAGGGTGCCAGATATTAGAATCTCGGCATACAAACCTACCTTGAATGGCTACTTTGTCAAGGAAGGAGAGGATTTTCCGTTCTGTGGATTCCCCGAACCGTCCGTTAACAAAGCAACCAAGACAAGAATTCTAGGGTTCGAGATATTCTTCACTGAGTGGTACCCAATCACTGCTACTAAGGTCGATGATGAAGCAATTAATGATGACTATTGGGAAAAGAAGAGTGAAGATTGGGTAGAACAAATGGATTCGGAAGCTATGGTTACAATGTTTCAAGATATGGTACTTGCTTTGGAGGAATTAAAGTTTGAGTGTTCTTCAATCCACCATGCAACCATGCCGCTCCTTAATTGGTATCTTGAAGAGGGTGCCATTACAGAAATTCTTGAGGGTGAAGATCCTGACCTACCTAATAGTAGCTTATAGGTTCCTTTAGTAGTATTGTCTAGTTTTTCTTTCCAAATAAAAGTGTGTCCGCCTAGCCTACCTTGTGGAGTTAGGAGTCATTTCCTAGTTGTGGCACATCTGTTTTCTTTTCTTTGTCTTTTAGTTCAGTTAATAAAGTATGTCTCTTTTTATTATTTGCAGTGTTTCCTTTCTTTCTTCTATGGATATCTATGGCATGGATATAGATCCTAGGAATGATGTCCCTCCGGAGCTTGTCGAGCAAAGGAAAAAGGATGTTACCGAACCTAACATGGATGAATTGGAATCAATCAATCTAGGGACAGATGAATTGCCAAGGATAATTAAAATTGGGATAACTCTCTCGCCTGTTGAAAAAGAAAAATTGATAATACTTCTAAAAGCCAACATAGAGGCCTTTGCATGGTCTTATGAAGATATGCCTGGCATTGATCTAGATATTGTGTAACATTACATCCCCACTAATCCTACTAAAAAGCCTATAAAGCAGAAATTAAGAAGATTAAAACCGAAATGGGCTCTGAAAGTAAAAGAAGAGGTAACTAAACAATTAGACGCAGGGTTTCTCTAAGTTGTGGAGTACCCTAAATGGTTGTCTAATATAGTGCCTGTGCCTAAAAAAGATGGGAAAGTGCGAATGTGTGTGGACTTCTACGACCTTAATGTTGCGAGCCCTAAGGATGATTTCCCTCTACCGCATATTGATGTGTTGGTGGATAGTACCGCAGGCCATGTGCTTCTCTCCTTCATGGATGGGTTTTCCGGTTACAACCAGATAAAGATGGCACCTCGAGATATGGAAAAGATGGCTTTTATCACACAGTGGGGGACGTATTGCTATAAGGTAATGCCTTTTGGCTTGAGAAATGCCAGGGCTACTTACCAACGAGCTACTATGACCCTATTGCATGATATGATCCATAAAGAAGTAGAGGTGTATGTGGACGACATGATAGTCAAATCTATAGACCGAGAAGGACATTTCGCTGCATTGGAGAAGTTCCTAGAATGAGCAAAGAAGTACAACATCCGATTGAATCCTCAGAAGTGTGCCTTTGGAGTCACCGCAGGAAAGTTGCTGGGTTTCATGATCACTCAAAGGGAAATTGAAGTTAATCTAGGGAAGATAAAAGCTATCACGGGGATGGAGCCACCAAGAACTGAAAAACAGATCCGGGGTTTTCTAGGGAGGGTTCAGTACATAAACCGGTTTATCGGCAATCTGACTATAGTGTGTGAGCCGATTTTCAAGTTACTCAAGAAGAGCGTACCTAAAGAATGGAATGAGGACTGTCAAGAAGCTTTTGAGACCATTAAAAGATATCTGAGCAATCCCCCAATCTTGGTTCCCCCACGGCAAGGTGAACCATTACTGTTATACTTAACAGTCACTAAAACTGCGATGGGAGCCATGTTAGCTCAATAGCTTAAAGGATCGAAAAAGGAAAATGCTATTTACTACTTGAGCAAGAAAATGACAGATTATGAAGTAAAGTACAATGCACTAGAAAAGGCTTGTGTAGCATTGGTGTGGGCCACTCAGAAACTCCGTCATTACATGATGTCTTTCGAAGTCCTACTGATAAGTCGCGTGGATCCCTTGAAGTATTTGCTAGAAAAACCAGTCCTATCACATAGAATGGCTCGTTGGTCACTTCTCCTCAATGAGTTCGATATAAAGTACCTGGCACAGAAGTCCATCAAAGGAAGTGTTGTTGCAGACCACTTGGCAAGTTGCCCTGTGTCATTATCAACCCAATTCAATGATGAATTCCCCGACGAAGACATCGTAGGAATCAGAAAGAAGACTTGGAGAGTTTATTTCGATGGAGCTGCAAACATAAGAGGTTATGGAATAAGAGTGCTACTAATCTCGCCCGAAGAAGCTTTCACGCCCTTAGCAGTCAAGTTGGGGTTCAAAGCTACCAATAATATTGCAGAATATGAGGCCTACATCTTAGCGTTGGAAGTTGCGTTAGAGTTGGGAATAAAAGAACTAGAAGTGTTCGGGGATTCAGCATTAATCATCTGTCAAATAAAAGGGGAATGGAAAACTCGTGACAAGAAGCTGTTGCCATATCACGCCTATTTGGAAGCATTGACCAAAGAGTTTGCAGAGATCGAGTTCAACTACTTATTGAGAAACAAGAATCAATTCGCTGACGCTCTAGCAACTCTAGCTTCAATGGTGGAGATACCAGAGAGAGGAAATGTGAAACCGCTCATAATTGAATGCAGAGAGAAACCACTTTATTGCTGTTCCATTCGAGAAGGGGAGATAATAGATAATCACCCTTGGTTTTATGATATAAGGAGGCTCATCGAAGAAAGGGAATATCCAGAGGAAGCATCTCATGTGGATAAACGAACATTGAGAAGATTGGCAAGCCATTATGTGGTATACGAAGGGAAACTGTATCGGAGGTCTTACAACGGGATGCACTTGCTGTGTGTCACGAAGGAAGAAGCCAAAAGACTCATTGAAGAAATTCATGAATGAGTGGGGGCTCCGCATATGAATGGATACATGCTGGCTAAGAAGATCATGAGGCTAGGGTACTACTGGTCTACAATGGAAAGGGATTGCTATGCCCATGTCAAGAAGTGTCATAAGTGTCAACTCTTTGCCAACGGGCGACACTTGCCCTCCATGCCCTTAACAAGTATGTCAACTCCGTGGCCATTTGTAGTATGGGAAATAGATATCATCGGGTGGATTAAGCCAAAGGCATCCAACGGACATGAATATATCTTGGTAGCCATCGATTATTTCACCAAGTGGGTGGAAGCAGCTTCCTTCAAGATTTTAAATTCCAAAAAGGTGGCGCAGTTCATACAGCTCAACATCATCTACAGATATGGGGTACCACATGAGGTCATTTTAGATAATGGTCAGCATTTTCAGAAGGAAACTAAAGAACTCTTGCAGAAGTATAAGATCGTTCATCACCTATCATCCCCGTATCGCCCATAGACTAATGGTGCAGTAGAAGCCGCCAACAAGAATATCAAGAAGATACTACAGAAAACGGCTGACACATACACCGATTGGCATGAGAAACTACCATTGGCATTATAGGGGTATAGAACATCAGTTAGATCGTCAACAGGGGCTACGCCGTATGCTTTAGTGTATGGGATGGAAGCTGTATTACCAGTGGAATTGGAAGTTATTTCGCTAAGAATCACTGTGGAAAGTCAGTTGGCAGAGGTAGACTGGATCAAAGGTCGTTATGACGAGTTGGCATTGTTAGATGAAAGGCGATTAAAGGCTCTGTACCACGTACAGGGGTATCAGAGAAGAGTCGCAAGGGTGTTCAACAAGCATGTCAAAGACCGAGGTTTAAAGAAAGGGGATTTGGTATTAAAAGAGATCAGAGCTCCAATTTTTGATCCACGAGGAAAGTTCAAACCAAGTTGGGGTGGTCCGTACATCATCAAGGAGATATTGCTAGCAGGGGCTGTTCGACTTATGGATTTAGATGGGATTGAGTTCGCTCGTCCGACCAATTTGGATCAATTAAAGAAGTATTATGTATAAGGCCTACTAGGTCGAAAACCTATAAGGGCGGCCTAGGCAAAAGTAAGGCATTTGAACTGCGAGGACCTGATTACCCAAGCAAAAAGAAAAGGAAAAAAAGAAAAAAAAAAACAAGAAAAAAGAAAAAAAAAGGAAAAAGAAAAAAGGAAAAAGAAAAAAGAAAAAGGAAAAATGGGGATTCGTAGGCAACCCATAAAGTTACTTTGGGTACGGTCCAAGCCATAACTCTTGAAAACCCTTTTGTCTTCCTTACTCATGTTGCTGAAGCAAAGTGTCAAGAAGCTATCAAAAGTCTCCATAATTTGATATTGAATGAATAATAATGGTTTATGAACATGTGGGAAGGGTTTTTATAGGCTTTTAAGCTCGAATTCGAGTCCTAGAGTGCTTAGAATTTGAAAAAGAGTCGAAAAAGTCGCAAAAACACATAACTGTGCAAAACCTTGGGAGATTGGTTGGCCCAACCGGTCCAACCGGTTGGCCCAACCGGTCCAACCGGTTGGCCTAATCAGTCACCCGAGGCGGTTTCCCCTGTTTCCCTGTTTTGACCACTATTGATCCCTATATGCTTCGGAAATCCGATTTTCACCATTTTAAGCTCAAATTAGCTCAAATTTGTGCCAAAAGTCATGAAATTGAACCAACATGGAATATATATCATGTTTCAAAGATGGGAAGATCATGAACTTGGTTTTAAAAGCAAGAACTTGAAAGTTGACATAAGTGCCCCTATGGGCTTAATACAAGGTTTTCACGAGTTAAGAGTTTCTAGATGCTTAAAATAAGTTTCTAAAACTTAAAATAAGTTTCTTCAATGCTTTCTTGGTGGTTTCCTTCTCTTGCTTGGCCCCGTTTCTTCTGTTGGTGGAGGAGGTGGTGGAGCTGCAACTGGGTTATATTGAGGGAAGGAATGAATCTGCAAGTTTCCAAGGAAATTAATGATTTGAGTACTACTTTTTTAAAGGAAAAATTAAGAAATTTTCAAAATTTTTTATTGGAGCTATCCTTACTAGGTGTGATTGTTCGACCTCCCTACGTACCTCTTGCCTTGCTAAGCGCAGGCTCATCCTTGTCATGTCTCTTCTCAAGCTAAAGAAGAGGTTGATCCATTCTTGTGTATAACCGGCAGGTGTCTATGAAAAGAAGTTAAGTGGTAAGTATCTAATGAATATTTGGGACTAAAAGAATCAAGTCGATCTTGAAATTTACAGTCTTATATCAAGAATCTATTTGTGGAACCTCATCCATCACAGGAAGTGCTATGTTTATAGGCACAATGTCATCTCCCTGGCACATGTCAATGGTCCACCTAAGTTGAGGCAAGGGAGGGATTGCATCCCTATTCACGCCCTCATCATCACTGTCCACTTGCACTCCTGATACACCTGAGGTTGAACCCATTGTGGAATGGTGACCACCTCGCCGTCCCTGAAAAGAGTTGCACATAGTTAGCTAGGAAACACTTGTAAGTATGTGCATGTCTAGATATGTACTTACCCCTACAAGTGGAACCCCTACAACCGTAGGAGGCATCAGATACCTCCTACAGAAGCTCTTTAGTCCCCATTTGGGACTATGAAGTCACTTGCCTCCTTGCCTCTCAAGGACTTGATCAACTCACGTCCCTCCAATAAGTTGGCATGCCTCATTCCTACAAGTGGTGCGATAGGAACCATAGCTGCATCGATGTTGCCCTTCACTTGGCGCTAAACTCTTTCACTTAGATACTAATAGCAACCCATTGGACCTTCTAGAAGGATCCGCTTTTCAGTTGTATCAACGCACTTGTAGCGTTGCTCTTGGAGGGTATATTTCCATTGTGTTTATGGGTCCCAATCCACCTGATTCATGAATTTGTGTTAGGTAAAAGAATTGAAAAGAATTGAACTCAAAAGATAAAAATCTTAGAGTTTACCTTGTCCGCAGTAATACAAGCCAACAATGTTCTAGCATGAGCATAATCATGTTTGTTGTCCACCGAGTCACACTGGTTGTTGATGTGGTAATTGGACATAAAGGGCCATGAGGGATCGTAGTCGATGAAGGTGGGACGTTCAAATCCTAAATACTCATAGTACCAAATCTATTTTTAAGAAAATGAATTTTTAAAGAAAAATGATGCTATGTATTCATTGCAAATAATTTTAAAGAAGCTTGCAGATTGGTATACCTCCCAAATGAATGACATCCCACAATGATTTGTGCTAACTTCGCAGGATTTGTCATTCATCAACCGATATAGCACAGCAAGAGCAACGCTACCCCAGTTATATTCACCGATCTCCCAGACATTTTCCATGCAAGCAAGGTGTCCTAATGGGGCAATATCACCAGAACTAGCAAAGAATATGCTAGACAGCATATACAGCGTAAAAGCTCAGGCAAGGTATAGGAGATCCGCTCCATCATCTTCCCTTTGATCGCAAAAATTGTTTTTTAACCAATTTCTGCGTACCCCACCCCTTTGAACTGGTACCATGATTCCAAGTTGATCCAAGAGATAGAGGGGATCCCCATATGCATTCTCATAGTAGGATAATCTCCGCCCACCAAGGCGAATTCCCATAATAATTGTGAAATCCGTGGGAGGTAAGAGTCATTTCCCCAAAGCTGAAATGGAAAGTATTGGTGGTGTCCCACCACAATTCAGTTAGGGCTAGCAAAGCTTGTCTATCCCTTTGCTCCACCCATAGTGCATTAAAGAAGTCCCCAAAACCCGCATCATTGATGATCTTTTGAGTCCTGGGTTGCCATAGATCCATCTTGCGCCACCATTCGATAACTCCCCCAAGCGCATACCTTATTCTCTCCTCAAAATTTGGCTACAAAGAATGATAGGAATCATTGAAATTGTTATTTTATGTATTTGCTATGCTTAATAAATAACTCAAGAATGCTTAAGTTCATGGTTTTTCAAGTTTTCAAAAGTTGGCACATGTGAAATGAAAGGTTTTTGTAAAGAAAAGTACTTCAAAATTCATAGGTTAGCATTCTAGGGAATGCCCTTGAGTTTTCCCTTGATTATTTAAAGCATGTGAAAGCAAAAAGAAAGATTTTATCTCTTGGGAATTTTATCAAACACTTAGTAGACATGTTTATGCCTACATTGGTAGTCTTTGTACATGGAAAACTCCCAAAAGTTGTCAAGATAGCAAAAACTCAATGCATTACATTCATAAGAATAGCAAATACTTGAAATGGAACAATGAAATGAAAGAACAATGATGAACTTGAAAGAGTTGGGAATTATCTTACCTCATTCATGGAATGGATGTAGGAGAGATGGTTGTTGGGTTCCAAGAGAAAACTATCCGGTATCACTTTGTATTGAGGAGCTTTGTATGTCTTTTTAAGGAAATGATGTGGATACTTGGCATTTGAATACTTGTTTGTTGAAGAAGTACTCATGTTGGGTGTTCATACAAAAATGGATTTGATTTGAAAAAAAGTAAGTTTGGAAAGGTAATTGATGAATTAAAAGTCGTTTTGATTCCTTGAAAATGATGTTGTTGGTGTTAATTCACCGCAATGATTCAAGTTTAATACCAAAGTTTTGGTATTTTGAAGTTTGAAAATGTTGGATGTTGGGTTTCTAGAGAGAGAAGTTCTCAAAACTAAGCAAAGATGGAATGAACAAATGAGGATGGCGCAAGGCTTTATAGCCAAAACACTACAAAAACCCAGCAAAAGAGCCCTTCTCGGGTGATCGGTTGGTCCAACCGATCCCCCGAACTAGCTCTTGTTTTGTGCATTTTTTGCACATTTTTGCTTAATCGGGCCCCTTTTTGCTTGCTTTTTTTTATGAAATTCTCCTTAAAATGCATAGAAAATGTTATGAATAAATTGAAATGCATGAAATGATGAATTATTGATCACTAATTGAATTATTAGTGACTCATGGTGATATTTTCAAGCTTACTTTAACAATTGCTTTGTTAAAGGAATTTATCTTTGGATGATGGAAGGATGATGCTTATGATAATTGTTTAGAACCATGGAATTTTATGTTCCTTGATTTCTTATGATGGATTGATATTGCTATTTATTTATTGAGGAAATTATAGCATAATGAAATTGATTGGGTGTTCTTGCTTAGTTTTAACTCTAGGGTTAAAATAAAGCTTAATTTGTTGTGATGACAATTAGAGGATGGGTTGATGAATGCTTGTGATGCTTTGTAAAGGATTAAGAAATTGTTATTTCTTGATTCTTTATGATGAAGTGACATTGCTATTAATTTCTTGAGGAAATTATAGCACAATTGGAATGTTTGCTTTGCTTAATTTTAACAAAGTTGTTAAAATAAAGCTTATGAATGTTTGGATGAAATTGACTGTGAAAGTATGTTTAAATGACCATTGTGGTCACATACATGGATTGTTTGAATTGCTATTTAATTTCTTGAAGAAATTATAGCACAATGATTTGGTTGCCCTCTCTTAATTTTAACATAACTGTTAAAATAAAGCTTCATGATATTGTTTGGTAAAGTATAGTGTGTTTAAATGATCCTTGTGGTCACACACGCCCCCTATCTTGTGCGTGTCCTCATTAGCAAGAATGAGCGTACATTATAGAAGCATGCGAGCCCTATCAGGAGAGGTAGGCACATGAAAATACAATGTGTTTAAATGATCTTTGTGGTCACACACGTCCCCTCTACCTTGTGCGTGCCCTCATTAGCAAGAATGAGCGTACATTATAGAAGCATGCGAACCCTATCAGGAGAGGTAGGCGCATCGAAGTATAATGTGTTTAAATGACTTTTGTGGTCACACACGCTCCTATTCTATACAAGTGTACATTATAGCAGTTATGATTATCTTCCCGAGTGGATACTGATGAAGTCTAATCTTTGGTTCTTAACCCTTTTCTTATGAAAATGGGTTGTCTTTTCTAACATTGGTATCGTTTGCGGAGCAAACCCCACCAATGAGGGGCATCTGTAAACACCCCATCTTCATCCCTAGGAGTTCATGAACTCATTTCATGAGTTCTTGAAACATTTAGAAGTCTTTAAGCCTTGAAGGATATTTTTGCCCTTTTAAGCTTATGAGAATAGTACATCATTGCATGCATGTTTTTGTCTCATTGTTGAGTCCCATCAATTGCATTTAGTTTCTAGAATCGTCTAGGACATGTGCGTCAAATTTGGTTCAATTACGGATAGGTTTGGATAAGTAGTTAGAACTTTTGCGACTTGAAGGGCAATTTTGTCTTTTCGTATATTTTCCAGTTGACTCCGAAACTCATTCCGGATTGTTCCATTGATCTTAAAATGATGAAATGAGCCTAATTGAAGTGCCAATTTAATTATTAAATAGGTTTTGGATTGGTTCCCCATATTACCCTATGGCTAATTGACCCTATTTTTGGTTAACCGCCTTATGAAAATCTAGCCACCTGACTATGGTCAAGGATTTTTGGTTCAAGAATATTATAGGCTTGTTCTACATTGAATCCTTGAAATTTTGGCTTTTGAATCACTCAAATTGGAGTTAATTGGAAGAAGATATGGTCGTTTTAAGTCAGAAACCCGAAATAAGTCAAAAGCGGGTAAAATAGAGGCTTAGCCCTGAGTGACTAGTTCACCCAACCAGGTCCAACTAGTTCACCTAACCGGTCACCCGAGACTCCATGTCTATTTCTCTCTATTTTCAAGGAAACGCGTTTTGGGCTCTTTTACACCGAATTTCCTCATTCCAGAAGTGTTTTAAACCTATTGGGATGTGATTTTGAGTTGTCCAACATCTAGGGGATTTAATAATAGCCTTAGATTAGTCTTATGGGCAATTAATCTCAACCATTGGTTCATATGGTTGGTTGGCTATAAATAAAGGCTCATTCATCAGCATTAGGGACTTTTGACACATCATATTCATAAGAGAGCTAGGGAGAACGAATTTGCACACACCCATATCACTTGGAGAGAGCATTATATTGCAATTTTAAAGAGGAACTAGAAGGCAATCAAGTTCAAAGAGAAGGAAGAACGTAGCGAAGACCTTTGCTTTATTGTAAGTCTTCCTCATCCTTATTCTCCTTCTTCTATAGTTTCTTCTTCTTCTATTCTATTCTCTGCATAATCATGGCTTAGTATTGAATTAAGAATCATATATGCTCTATATTTTAGAGTGTATATGATTCATATGATGTAAAAAGTATGCTATACTTAGAATTGAACTGGAAGGAAAACAAAGTGCGGAATGAATTGATAAACAAAACTTTTCCTAATCGATTCCACAACTCATGAATCCAATTATGCTTAATACAAAACAAAAAGTCTAACTACAAAGAGAGTTAGGATACTTACAGTTTCACAAAAGTCTTCTCCTTTATGCTCCAAGCTTTGATTTTGATAACGAAGAACGAGCAGTCCAAGTGTACTGCCTCCAACGATATCCACACCTAGCTAGAGCTTGAAGTCCTTTCTTCTTTCTTCCTTGTTGTTGCTAGAGGTGGAAAAGAGAAGAGAATGAGAGAGAGGCTTGGAATTTTCAGCTAGCACTTGGGAGCCTCCAAGAGTGCTTCAAGTAATGATGTCATTGTTAGGATTATGCCTTAGAGCCAATCATAGAGATGATTGTTTAGGGATTAGGAACAATCATTTGATTTCATTTATGTATGTCACATTTATTATTGATTTAATAAGAGGGCTTATTCTATTATGTTTATATGCATCATTTATATTTACATAATATGTCCATGGAGTTAGAGTTGAGAATATGGAATTACAAAGAGTTGTAATTTTGAGACTGTAGATATATCTCTGTACTAAACTCCTAAAGCATTCCTAGTTGAAGGTTCACTATGATGGACAGTAATGAACCATAGGACTAGCACTTGTTAGGTTGACTCTATAGGAGGATAGCTGGTCTCAAGCTATTTGTGTGGAGACACTACAACCAACATGTGGGTGCCTATTATTAGAATAGGTACACTGAATGTGACCAAAGATATGAGATAAACTGAATGGAGTTTTATCCTGCCTGTCAATCAGTTTCTCATTGTTATAGTGGTACAAGTAATCCTTAGACCTGAGACACCATAGTTGTCTTATGCATGTAACTTTAGAAGTTTGATAACACTAAGTGCAGATCCTATTCAGGGGTCTGCAAAGGTGTTCATTGGCCCTACTGCTATGTGTATGAAGGCATGTGAGTGATCAACAAGGGATCCATCACTCTCAGGAAAAAGAGAGAGAATGTCTCATATAGCATTCATAATATAACTCATTAAATCCATGGCCATGGTAGGATGAATGTGGAAAAAAGTTTCCATGAGTTCATCAATGAGTTGATATTCATGAATGAGTATAAAGTAATTAAACTAGGGACTTGACAGACTTCCATGTCCTATTAGTTTAATTGGAGACATTGTGTTGAAGGAAGGATGTAATTGTAACCTATAAACTATAACAGAAGGGTTCTTTGTTAGATACTTATTCACCTCATTAAGGACAACACCATGAACCATATGCTAGGTGTTATTCATGGTTAGTAGAAGCCCTAATTGATATAAGTGAGTTATAATCAATTAGGGAATTGGAAGGAGTTCCAATTAGACCCTAAATGGAAAGAGTTCCATTGTGCACACCTTGTGTTATTCCTACTACTTGATGATGTGAACCCAATGGGTCACACACTGATCATGCAAGAAGAGCTTTAAAGTCTATGAGAGAAAGGGCATAAGTGAATAAAAGAATAGTTCTTAAGGGGCAAGGTTGTATAAGATACAAATTAGAGGGGTTATTGTGTAATTAGGAGTAATTACACAAAACCTATTAGGGTTTGAAGTCCCCCCCTTGGCCAGCCCTAGTGGAGGCTTTATAAAGCCTCCTATGATGTGATGACATCATCACTTGATCACTCCCAAGTGCTGGCCGAAAATCACAAGGGGCTCTCTCTCTCTCTCCTCTCTTCTCCTACTCTAGCAACCACAAGGGAAAGAAGGAAAGGACTTGAAGCTCTAGCTAGGTGTGGATACCGTTGGAGGCAACACACTTGGGCTGCTCGTACTTGCTATCCGGATTCGAAGCTTGGAGCAAAAAGGAGAAGACATAATCAACTGTAAGTTCTAAACCCTCTCTTTGTAATTAGGGTTTTATTGTTTTGTATGAACCACAATCAGATTCATGGGCTGCATGGAATTGATAGGAAATTTTTGTTATTCAAGTTATTCCGCATTCTGTTTCCTTCTAGTTCAATTCCTTACAGTGGTATCAGAGCCATGATTGTGCTTTATACAAACATCATATGGGCTGGTATTTATGGTACAATTAATTGGACAATGGTGTTCTAATTAGTTTTAAGAAAACTAGGGTTTTATAAAACTGTTATGAACAGTTTTCATGATAGTCATGAAAAACCGTCATCTTGTTTTGCATCCCGAAATCTGAGTTCTTCTCCAAAATTTTCGTGCCATATATGGTTAGAAAGCTCTTCAAATCAGCTTTCAAACCCAACAAACGGTTCAGTCGATCCGAGTTCTGTAGAGAAAGTTATGAATTTTTTACTACAGGCTGTCTGGAAAGACAGTTTTACACAGGAATGGAACTCTAGGTTGTTCTTCATCTTCTTCTTATATTAATTTGATTTATATTAATCATATGATGATTATATACAATTATATATACTGTATATATAATTACCATATGTATTTGATACATTTAAAAATTGAATTTAAAAGAAAATCAAGTTTGAAGTTCTTTAAAGAAGCCGAATCTGGGTTCTTGAAAAACCCAGGTTAGTTTTCTAGTTTTTGTTCATTCTCTTCCATCAAAATCATTATGAATGATCATAGATTTAATATATATATTGTATATATGATTATCTTTGATGTAAGTATGAGTTTTGAATTAAAAACAATCAAAAAGTTTGAGTTTTAAAATTTTCCAGCAAAGCAGTTTTCTGGGCAGCATGATACAGCCATGGTTATTGGCTTGTATCTTCTTCATAGGAGGAAGACAGGGCATGAAACCACCTCCATTAGAATCGTGGGACACTAGGGAATGAAACCCAAGAGGTTTCGAGCACTCATGGTAGCAGCAGCCTGGGTTTTAGAACCCATTCTGTTCTTTATCCTTTTTCTGCAGAATTTTTGATAATCGATGAAGATGGAATTATGCAGGCTGTTTGGGCTTGATTTGATCAATGAAATCTCACCTATGGGGGTTGAAAATCATATAGGGATATGATTTTAGGGCTGCCAAAGCTTGGGCAGCCATGGTTGGATCATGGCAGCCATGAAAGCTTCTTTGAAGCTTCATCTTCTTCAGCAGGCAGCAGCTAGGGTTTATGGAAACCCCTCCCAAATTCGACCTAGGGCTCTTGGCCCTTAATCACCACCTCTGTGATGATTGTCCCAGATGTAGGAGAGTGCCCCAAGGCCTGGCATGGGCTGGCAGCAGCCATGGGTGGATCGTGGCAGCCATGGAAGCTCCATGGCAGCCTCCTTCTATTTTCAGAAATTAGGGTTTTCTTAGGAAACCCTAATCCTATGTGTACTAGGGTTTTAGAAACCCTAATTACCCTCATTAATGTGTCCTATTAGGGTTCTAATTATGACATTAATGACCAGCCTTGGTCATTAATGAAATCGGTTCTAATTAAATGCATTAGGGTTTAAGTTTATGAAACCCTAACCCTAATACATTTAAAATTTGATTTCTCCCCAATTAAATTAATTCCAAAATAAATGATATAATTATTATTGATTAATTTTAAGATGTTTTAAATTGTTTAAAACAATTTTGGAATAAATTTATTTTCTGGAATTTTTTATTTAAATAAAATTGTTTTATTTATTTAAGTTAATTCCTAATACTATAGTATTAGATACTAGTTAGTATTATTTAATTGTTTTAATTATTCTAATAATTTTGATTAATATGATTGATCAAAATTAGATGCTTTAAAGAGTTAAAACATATTAGGATAGATTAAAATAATTTTGGGAAATTAAATGATTAAAAGGAGTTTTAATTCAATAATTGATTTCTAAATTAGGGTTTTAGAAATTCTAATTTTAGAAATTAATAAATGCCATTTATTTTGTTTTATTTAGTTGTTTTAATTATTCTAGTAATTTTGATTAATATGATTGATCAAAATACAATGTTTTAAAGAGTTAAAATCATACTAGAATAGATTAAAATAATCTTTGAAAATTATTGATTAAAAGGAGTTTTAATTCAATAATTGATTTCTAAATTAGGGTTTAGGAAATTCTAATTTTAGAAATTAATAAAACATTACCATTTTCATTATTTTAATTCTGGAAATGATATTTTGAGGTCCCCTAATGAGATTAGGAAGCATTAATGAGATTAATGAAGTCCAATTAATAGAGTTACCATAATGCCCATATGTTTTAATTGCTTATAGTACTTTTATTTATGCAATATGATTGTATAATTGTGTATGGATGATGATTATGGACTAAGCCCTCTTAAACCAATTGTGATTGGCCGTCTTGTGGGTTGTGAAATATTTTTCAAAGGGTTGTAATTTATTTATGGTGATGTAATTTTTTAATTGGGGCTTGCATGCCACCTTTTTCTCCCTCACTCTCTCTATCATTCTCTTATGTGCCCCACATTCCCCTTATGAATCCCTTTCTTTAAATTATGTAAATGTTATGTAATCGAGAGCGCACTAAGGAGCATGGTGGACTCAAAAGAGCATGGTGGAGCCCTACAAGCCAATGGTGGAGACCATCAAGCCCATGGAGGAATTGAAGGACTTGAAAGCTTAGAGAAGACTTTCAAGAATGCATGCATGTTTTCCATTGAATGTTTTACGATCACCTACACCTACCATAGACCTTGGATTCAATCTATTGGCTTGGATTGAATCTTCTTAAAGTCCATAATCATCATAATGGGAGCTTTAATTTATGAGATAATTGTATTAGCTCCAATACCATAGTTTGGTATATGTTACCTATTCACTTAGGGACTAATATCAAAATATGGTACTTTATATATGTTGATATATAATAGCATGCGATGTATGATTTATAATAGCATGAGATGTATGATTATAAATAGCATAATTTATATGTTTAAATTTTGATACATAGAATGCATGTTAACTTGATGAGACCCTTCAAAACCCCTCTTATTTAATATTAAGTTGAAAATGGAGAAGTCATTGGGGAATGAATTCTTCATTGCCTTCCATCATTATAGGATCATCTAACGTCCCTTAATGTGGGTACCTGGCTGCAGACATGTACAAGCTACCCATGTTAAAGACATTACTTGAAACTATTACATATGAGATATCATGGGGTGCCTAAACTGGTATATACCAAGAAACTAACATGTGAGGTATATATTTGGCGAAACATACCTGTGTGAATGATGGGTTTAACTTAACTAGGGAAGTATTCCAAGAAACTAACATGCGAGGTGTATGTTCCCTAGAGGCAAAATGATTGGAACTTGCTTATGAAGCAATAGACAAAGAGTTGTCTTCTTATTATGGGTTAGAAGTCAAGAAACTAACATGTGAGGCTTCTAGGTCATAGTGGGACCCCAATCCCCATTAAGGAATGAGGTTCCCGAATTCCAATAGAGGTTGTATGGGATTTGATAAAATAGTGGGAGGTACTATATGATTAAAGACCTAATCATAATGGATAAAAATGAAATCTAATTCTCTATTTATGTAGATTACCTAATTACTCACCTCAAAACCCCTATTTCCTAATATATAGGATATTGATAGTTTGACTAAACCCAATTTCTTTAATTGACTTAGGAAACTGAGAATTGTTCTCAATATCAAAAGATTGTTTATATGCTATAAAGCCTTTCCTTAAAGGCCCTCCATAAAACATCCTAAGAAGAAAAAGACACTATGCACAATTGGCATTTTGTTGCCATGCTATATGATAGTATTGATAACTAATGAGCTTCAGAAGCAAAATTAGTCAATGCAAGTGCCTTTGATGTCCTGCAATCACATACAAAGGTTGTATGGTGAGTAAAATACTACTATAAAGTATAGTACTTATAAAGGACTTCTTCTAGACTAGGATGTAATAAAGGTTGTTTATTTGAAAATGATTAATCACATAGAATAGCTTGAGAAGCTAGATGTGATTTAAAATGGAAGCATAGAGGGAAGCAAGTCTTGAAAAGTCAAAGACAAAGAAATATAATTATTTTGTAGTAAACATAAGGTATTGTAAAGGGAACTTGATAAAGTATCAGTTTTCTAAAAGAACCAAACTTTTGAAGTTTTGGTTCATGCTCTAAACTAAATTGTTGGTTAGTTCTGCTTTTTGGTTTTTTTGGATTCTAGAGTAATCTAAATGGAAGCAGAAAGTTAAGTAGATAATAAGTTACCTTTAAAATTTAATAGAGCAAGAGTTGCTAGATTAATTTTGGAACCTATTTCTTAACTAGGTCATTTAAGACATTCTAGAAATTTGATTTCTGAATTTAAATGACTAATTAGAGCGAATGCAACGTATTCTAAGAATACAAGAGATGTAGAGACTCTCATTTAAATGTAACAATTATGACTTGGTTATGAGATGACCAAACCCATCTTTTACTTAGTGAAGTGAAAGAGTTACATTTATAATTTGACTAATACATTGTGATGTATATTGTCATATATAGAGCATGCATTCAATTGCAATAGACTCCTCTTAGAATGTCATAGCTCAATGGTGAATCTAAGAGAACGAATTGAACCCTATTAAGATATGGTTTGATCCATGATGAGTTTTACTAATGTATCCATCTAGGATATACCTTAAAATGCTACATATTGATAATTTAGGGTTCACTCCAGTTTTGTCCCAGATATGTTATATTGGATATAATATGGGAAGAAACCCAACTTAAAGAAGTTAAGGCTTGGGATTGTGCTATGTATGTCTAGAGACATAATGTAGACAATCTAGAAATAAGGTTAAGTAAGTGTTGAATTGTGGTATATCCCAAGAGTGGTTGGGATAGTATTTCTATTACCCTAATGAACAAAAGTTGTCCATTAGGATGTTTGCTGGATTTTCTTGAGAAAGAGTTCATTCAAGAAAGATGCAAAAGTAGAAAGAATTTACAGAATTGTCTGTAAAGCCACAAACCAACAAAGATCCCACCCTTGCCCCTGTTGAGACAAAACCTTTAACTACATCACAATCTTTTCATAGATCAAATTGGATATTTCTTTAACATAAGAGAGATATTGTATCTCTATTAGAATGTGAAAGAATTGTTCTTTGGTGATAAAGATCACCAAAATAATCCTATTGATTATGATTAGGTGATGTTCGACATCAACTCGAGAAATGACTAAGAGTCATTAAATCCAATATGGTTAGGTAGAGACCTAGAAGGCTGGGCTATTTAAGAATGTTTTCAACATAGGCAAAAAGTTTTCTATAAAGAAACTTATTTGATAATAGTTATGCTGAAATCCATTTGGATCTTGTTATCTATAAACACACATTTTGAATATGAGATATGTCAAAAAGGATATAAAGATGTTATATCAAATGGTGAAAAACCATAAAAGTGTGTAAGTTATAGAAGTCTATTAATAGACTACAAGGTTCTCATAATTAGAACATCTATAAAGTTGCAGTAATCAAATTGTTTGATTTCTCTTATTGTATAGATGGACCATGAGTGTATAAAAGGTTAGTGGGAGTGCGATCGTTTTTCTTTATCGTAAGTATAGATGGCATCCTAATCATTATGAATGATATATGAATGTTATCTAATGTAAAGTTTTGGTTTTTTTTTTTTAGAGAAAAACTAATTCATGAAAGATTTAGCAGAAGCATCCAACAAGATCTATAGAGATAGATCATGTAGATTGCTAAGTATCTCCAAATCATTAAACATAGTTGAAATGTTGAAGGAGTTCAACATGCAGAATTCTAAGAGAGATCTGATTTACTTCAGATATATATATACACTACAGGAAAAAGCATCTATCGCAACGGTAAAAGTCGTTGCGATAACCTCAAAGTCGTTGCAATAAATACCTATTGCAACGACAACACTACCGTTGCAATCCGTTGCAAAAACCTCCGTGGTAATAGGTTATTACAACAACAAATATCGTTGCAATACCAATTTCGTTGCAATACACCTCCATTTAATGCAACAGTTTTATTGTTGCAATCAATTTTTGTTTTGTTGCGAAAAAGTATTGCAACAATATTATTGTGGCAATATACCTAAAAATAACAATATTTTTAATTAAAAATATTCTTTATCGCAACGACTTCAGTGTTGCAATAAGGTATTCCAACAATTCTTGTCGTGGCAATAACTTATTACTACAACCTTTCCCGTTGCAAGAAAGAATTAATTTAATTAAAAATATTATTTATCGCAACGACTTTGGCGTTGCAATAAGGTATTGCAACAATTCTTGTCGTGGCAATAACTTATTGCTACGCTCATTCCCGTTGCAAGAAAGAATTATTTTAAATAAAAATATTATTTATTGCAACGACTTTGGCGTTGCAATATATTATTGCAACAATCCTTCCCGTGGCGATAACTTATTGCTACAACCTTTCTCATTGCAAGAAAGAATTATTTTAATTAAAAATATTATTTATCGCAATGACTTTGGCGTTGCAATAAGGTATTGCAACAATTCTTCTCATGGCAATAACTTATTGCTACCCTCGTTCCCGTTGCAAGAAAGAATTACTTTAAGTAAAAATATTATTTATCGCAACGACGTCGGCGTTGCAATACATTATTGCAACAATCCTTCAGGTGGCAATAACTTATTACTACAACCTTTCCCGTTGCAAGAAAGAATTATTTTAATTAAAAATATTATTTATCGCAACGACTTTGGCGTTGCAATAAGGTATTGCTACAATCGTTCCCGTAGCAATAACTTATTGCTACGACCTTTCCCGTTGCAAGAAAGAATTATTTTAATTAAAAATATTATTTATCGCAACGACTTTGTCGTTGCAATAACTTATATATATATATATATATTAAATAGAAATCTGTCTTTTTCATGGTGACTTATACCTGTACCCTATTTAAAGTAATAAAACTATCCAAAATATGATATCTCAATCCCAAACTTATCCAAATTAATTCAAACCCAAACTTTAAACATTCATTTAACTAATGAAGCCATCCAAAATATCAACCTTCCAAAATGTCATTATAAATTGAAAATAAATCAACAAAGATATTAAAGCATCCATATCACTATATTAAAAGCTTCAAGCTTTAACCTTTTCCAAAATGTCATTACAAATTAAAGCTTCAACCTTCAACCTTCCAAAATGTCATTACAAATTTTGAAGTAAATCAACAAAGATACTAAAAGCATCCAAAATGCAAAAATTCCAGCTGATTAGCAACCATTTACTCCAAAGATACTAAAGCATCCAAAATGCAAGAAATTCCAGCTGATTAGCAACAATCTACTCTTGTAAAACATTGCAAAGAAACAAAGAAAATTAGAAAGTGAGAGAGAGAGACTAACTAAAAGAGAATCAAATATTCAGACAATGGTATTTCCTCAATGAATTGCATATGGCAACTGCTATTAATTTAAGATTCAGATCCAGACCCATTTTATATTGGACTTGGAAAAATGACAATATCTCCAATTTTATTTTATTTTTTATATTTCACCAATTATACATCATACGGATTATCTAGTTAAGTCAATGAGTCAACCTATTCGAAACCCATAAGCTGGATAAATTCTTCCTTTGTGAATAAGTTAGGTTTTATAAGATTTAAAAGTGTACTAGGATTTAAGAAGAACCAAAGAAAAACTATTAGAAGTTCATGGAAAGCATTTAAGTGATAAGACTAGGAACTAGAAAGCATCTTGAATGATCATCATCCCTTCTACAATGAAAGAAGCTTCTACTACTATCAATAATGTGGTTCAGGGTACTAGAAATATGATCATAACTTTCGAAGCCTGTGTAAAAAGGAAACGATCAATCAATATATTACAAGGTCTTAGCTAGGCATAGTTATCAAAAGTGGGCTTCATTCATGTCTTCATGATCTATTAAATGCATGGCAATTCTAAAATACATATGCAAGTAGGAAAAAAAAAACTAATTCAGTAACTTAAAAAGTTCAAGTAGCAGCTCAAGAGGTAAATTACAATAACAAAGAAAAGAGCACAAAAACCCACAAGTTATAGAATAGAAGAAGAATATCAAAATACACAGAATTTCTTTTCCCAAAAAAAAAAAAAAAGAGGACATACCATATTTCTCAATACTGTCAAAGGGCTTCACTATATCATTTTTTAATGTACCAATCTGCCAAAGATAAGAAAAATAAGACAAAATATAAAACCCTTCACAGAAACAATTGATGCAAGCATATTTAAAGCAAGAAAAACCAGTATAACCATAGACAAATTATAGAGGATAGAGAGTACATGACACCACTCCCGATCCTTGAAACAATCCCCATTTCCAAATGCTCAACGTCTACCCCAAACCTGAAACCTAAAACAATACCTTGTTTCTGTGCTCCCCGGGTGTTCCCTTCTCTCCCTCACCTCTCCACAAATCTCCTATGAAACCCTCACAAACTCATCTCTCTTGTAAGGCTCAACTAATAGCTTATACCTAGCTCATACTATTTTTAGCTTATATATATTGATCAGCATAGAGACATGAGACTAGATATTGATAACATGTCATACGAGGTTTGTTATGATTTTTGATAGTGTTATGGTTTAATTTGCATTTAATTTTTTGAAAATATTTTTCTTATGTTCTCCCATTATATTTTTCTTCTTGGCTTCTAGTTTTTATGACGTGTATCTCAATTTTGTTTGAAAAATTTATTACTAACATGGAGATTTCAGTTGAAAACTTAATAATATAAACAATGAAAGCAAGGCCTATTTGGTTGTCCTATGGAGATTAGATCACTCCATTGTATTTTACATAGCGGTACAAATCCATAATCTTGAATGGGGCCACGAGTAAAAGAAATTTGGATCCATCAGCTTCATTGATGTTATAAGACCAAGCTAGGATTCATATAATGTTGCTCAGATTTTTTAGTGTCATTAAAGATTATGGATTCCATTCCCTTAGATTCCCTATTCAGAACAAAGGATTTGTTAACCAAATTATAAACAGAACATGATTAAACAATTCAATTTTTGTGGGATGTTTAAACAGGCCTTTATTGATAGGTTTAGAGCTAACATTGTTTTATCCGGTAAAATGTGATATTTAGCTGTTCTTACCTTACCTTACTCTATTTTAATGCTACATGACAGGAATTATTAGCTCTAGAGGAGAGGATGGGTAACGTGAGCACAGCTCTAACTGAAGAAACAGTGGCGAAATGCCTTAAGAGGAGCATCTATGAAACTACACCTCTAAAAGTAGGAACCATGGGCTTTGGCAGAGAAGATAATGATGTCAAATGCAATATCTGCGAAGTCTTCCTATGATCACTTTTAAGTTTTTCCCTATGATTTGTTTTGTAATGTCCTCGATTTTCCTGTGGAATCAAAGTCCCTGCCCGTGCTGCTGAAGGAATTGACACAAGGGCGTACAACACTAACTGAACACTAAGGACCACTGACCTCATCTGATTAAAGACCAGATTAGTGTATAAAAATCATTTCAAATCTTTTTCAATATTTCTTTATTTATAAAAATGGTTTTGAAAAAGATTTTTTTTTTTTTTTTTTGCTTATGAGGTTTTTCAGGCAAGGGATCGATCCATGGCTTAGGAGGATCGATCCATGGTATTTTAGAAATGGCAATTTTGCTTCTGCCTTGGTGGATCGATCCATGGCCTATGGGGATCGATCCATGATATTTTAAAAATGCAAATTTTGCTTCTGCCTAGGTGGATCGATCCATGACCTAAGTGGATCGATCCATACTACTCTAGAAATGCAAATTTTGGTTCTGTCAACCCGGATCGATCCAGCATGAACTCAGATCGATCCGGGCTCGTAAAAAACAGTTTTTAAATTTTGGTTCTAGCATTATGGATATGTTGGAAAATAAATCTATAAAAAGAAAAATTGGAAAAAATACTTGATAATATATAACACATACTTAAGTTCAGCAACACTAATCTTTTATTGGCTACAGGATTTATGTTCATGAAATTGTAAATAAAGGCTTTATACTGACTATCTATCTCCTGTAACCTCCTCCACCTCCGAGCTTGTGACTTCCAGTGTCAAAAAAATACAACACTTAATGCAATGCAAGGAAGAATTACAACTAAAGCCCACTTTTAGATATATTATGACAAGCAGCATAAACAAAACACGATTCTAAATCAAATATTCTGTCATTGAAACAAAGACCAAAATGTACCCATCACAAGCAACAAATTCATTCTATGCTTCAACTCCACAAACTAATACAGAATGCAAGTACAAAAAATAATCGCTCTATTCTACAGATATTTTGGCACCTCACAATCCTACATAGATTTAAAAATAAAATATCAGAGCATAAAAATAACCTAGACTCCTGGATGTGTTCCAAGCATGAACTCAAACAACTTATTCACAACAGTTTTCAAGAACTTCCAATGGACTCTTAGAATTCTTGGGTACTGTCCAACAACATACCTGCCAAAAGATACCAAAAATATATATATATATATGAAAACAAATATTGGAAACCAATTACAAACTTACTTGACACATTCCTTAAGGTCAGGTTATTTATAGTTCCTCCAACTACCAATCACAACACTCTATCCCATTATTCTTAGGCCACAGGCAACCTACACTGTTATTTAAAAGAAAACACAGGCCAAATTGTAAACAAAATCAATTCTTCTCATCATTTCCACAGGAATAATGGTAAATTTCAAAGCACTGGGATGTGGCATGGTCGGATTGGTAATTAGAGAGGTTTCAAAGAGAACAGATAGAATCAAATCAAAGATTTTGTACCCCCATATATCATATTCATCCTATTGGTTATGCATTCTATAGCCATCAAAGTAATAATATTTATAAAGAGTTTTAAGAAACAAAACTAAATTAAATTAAATTTTGGTATACCTATTTCTGATTGGCTAGCATTGCCATGAACTCCTGTCTCATAGTCTATCGAAGAAGCTCTATTTCTATAGTCCGCTTAGCACTTTCTACTTCAAGTGCTTTTACAATTTCTGCCTCTTTCAAGTGCTTTTTCACCGACATTAGATTTTTAATCACATTTTAAACATATGGGGCTCGATCATAAACATGTTGATTACATACCATATGATTTATCATTGCTTGCTAGTGTAAACATTATATAATTTGAAACATTATATAATTTTAAAAGAAATTATATAATTTTAAAAGAAAAACGAAGAAGATAATTCTAATATAAGTTACCAAGCCATTTGAAACACTTTTCTTTCTTTTCTTTTCTTTTGTTGGAAATCCATTTGGGACATTTTTTGGTTGGTTCGTTGAATTGATATTGTTGCCTTTACTTGAAAAAGGGGAGGTGGCCAGAGTGGTTTGAGTTGTTGTCATGGTAGGCTTGGTGGGTTTTATTTTTTTATTGTGGTCAAGTTTTAAACCTCAAACCTTCCTTTTACAGTTCTATGATATCAGTGATTATTACCCGTCAAACATTTCTTAATTCATTGAACATCATCACCCATAAGACATATTGTAATTTTATTCTATATGTGGTACTCAAACTATTTCTTATTTCTTTGCTATAGTTGTCTACATCTTCCTACAAGCTCTATGTCTGGTATTTAAATTCACTAAATAGTTGTGACAATTAGGCATGTTTAGATTCCAATTGAAATCCCAAATTAGAGTTGGGAGATACCTCTAACAAAAAAGAATTCAACTACCCATTTTTTGTTACATAGAAAAAGATAGTTTTTGTCCCTCTAATTTTATGTGCTCTCACCCCTGAATCTTTACTCTTTACTACAACAACTACCCATTTTTTGGACCCAATATAACAACAACAACAACAACAACAATGTAGATGACAACAATAATTTTCTAAAGTTTTGCACAATTGAATGTCTCCATATTTGCTTGTCAAATTCAGAGGAAAAATTGTAGCGCTATGTTTGGATTAGGAATTTTTAGGTGGAATTTATCTTTGAGATGAAATTTGTGAAATTTTTATAAGAAAACTTCTTATAAATCCTTACAAAATTTTACAAATTTTTATAAAGAAACTCCTTATAAAAATTTTACAAATTCCATCTCAAAAACAAATTCCACCTAAAAATTCCTTATCCAAACATAACTCTATATTTATTTGTTGTGGGGGATTTGTTCCTAGAAATTACTCACATGGAATTTTTTAATCTTCAGAACTCCATTGAAACTCAAAATTTTGAGTAGAGCTGCTCTATTGATTTATTAGACAAATTTCCACATATTACTGTGAGTTTCTGTGTTATGGAAAGTCCTCAGTGTGTAGGACAATAGGTTTTTGGACAATTATCTTTCCTTGTGAATAAGTTCATTTCAATTTTTAAATTGGCTGGGATGATACTTTATTAGGCATTGTTGCCTATTCTAGAGTCTAAACTGAATCCGTTTGCCTGGTGCATCTACTGGCTAGATGATGTGTGTTTTAGTTTAATGATTCCAGCAAGAAAATGATGGTTTTACAAACCACACGTATCCAAATTAAATGATTCTCTAGGCATGTATTATGTGTTTCTATGGTAGATTTATTAAGCAAAGCAGGGCGGCTTGAAGACATAATGCTCCTGCACACTAGGTGCTATGCTTGCTACTTAAAAGAGTTTATACAAATACTGACATTTGGGGAGCTCTTATAGGAAAGCGGCTCTTGGATTTAGTGCCTGAGAGCTCTGGTGCCTATGATTTGGTGTCATATTAATTTGCATGAGGTGGAAAATGAGATGAAGTGACTCGAATAAGAGATATAGCATTAGTAAATGAGAGGTTTGGAAAAGACTCTTGGGTATAGCCTAATATAACTAAACAATCAGATGTATGAGAAGTGAATCTCTCTTAAGTTTTGAATTAGATTTACTGTCAACTGTAGATTTTTCTATATCTTTTACGCCTGAGTCCTGACTCATGACGCTTGGCATTCTTAGTTAAATTAGTAGTCATTTACTTGGTAGTTATTAGTAATGTGTATTGAACTATAATTAATTATTTTCCCATAGCCCGACCAATCTATAACTCCCTTTATAATTAATTATTTTCTTAGTAATGTGTGCAGCATATTAGTTTTTGTTTGAATTATCAATTCTTTCATTACCAATAAATAGTCATCAGTTAGTTTTTTTTTTTTTTTTTTTGGGTAAGTAAATAGCCATCAATTTGAACACCAACTATTTGTTCAAATGCATTATAACATATTGGTTTTAGTATCTCCCCTGGTTATAAGAAATCTCTAATACATTGACATAAAATAAGGATACACTTAAAATTGTCCACGTGCAACGCACGTATGTACCAACTAGTACCTTGAAAAAGAAAAATGGCACACAAGATTAAGGCAGATGACAAAGTGAAAAATCTGAGAAGTTAACCAAGAAGAGGATAAAAATTTGAACACGCACGCATAAACCCACCTCAATGTAAGATGAAGTAGCATCCGAGTGCTTTTCACTTGTCCTAGCAATGAATATATCCCAAAACACCTACCACTATTCAAAGAGAAAACCACCTGGGGCGTCAATAGCTAGAAAACAGTGCAAATCCTCGAGCCACCAGTTTGTATTCCAACCAGTCCTAGAGAACTTAAAGAGATTATCTACTATAAGACAACCTAGTCTGAGACTAAATTAGATAAATTTCTTAACTTTGGTCCGATGGCCTCCTTAAGCTTGCTGAAATCTAAATTTTGTCTTAATTCAAATTCATTGTTACGATTATTAACACTATCTCATACACCTAAAACTAAGAACCTTCCCATTGAGAAAGATTACAATCAATAGTAAATAAAGTGGATGTCAGAATGAAAATAGAATCTTGCTACTATTACTTCTTACAAAAGAAACACCCCCAGAAGCTAATAAGCTGGACTGCATTTCATATTACTTTAGACAAATTGAAATAGGAAAACACCCAAAACAATTCAGAACTATGAAAAATTATTATTAATGCAAATATCAAAGAAAACAATAAGTTTAATCCATGTCCATGTGCACCAGATAATTTGACTAGTTCTAAAACAACATGAAAATTGTCACCGGCAAATGAGTGTATTATAAGTTTACAACTACAAACCCACAAAGTTAAAGAAGTAAAAGATTAAGGTCACTTTGAATCCTTCAAACCAAATCAACTAAATATGTCTTTCTAATTCCTCAATTATCAAAAAATAAAAAATAAATTACTGCACATTACTAACTCTTAATTATCAACATGTGGGCATTCCAAAAACCTATAACATGAATAGATGGCACATTACTAACTCTTTATGTGTAGATTGATGTAAACAGATTTGAGTGCAGTGTTTCATTTTACAATTTGTACATGCTTTTTAATTTATTTAATAAAAGGGATTGATTCTAATTCATGCTCTCAATTTATGGTAATAGAAATGGGGAAATGACTAAATAAACAAATGATAATTTTAGCTTTGAAAGGTACTTCTAGCCCAATCTTAATATATACTTGATGCGGTTTACATGGGAAATAATATTTAGCTTAGGCCTAGACAAAAAGTCTACTAAAATTGGTGGAGCCGTGGAGGTGCCACGTAAGTTGGGAAACTCCCTAGCTATATATAAAGATATATATAAAGTTGAGCTAACCCCACGGGTTGCATTAACCACCTTTGCTTGATGCCATAATGAAATCTAAATCCTAACTTAAGATCCTTAATGCAAATTATATGGGTCACCAGGTTCACAAAATATTTGAGTACAAAAATCACTCCTAAAATTGTGGTCAGCAAAACAAATAACTGTACTATACATCTATATGTGCATCTTTAGTGGCTAATGGCTATATTAATTCTACAAAGATAAAAATACCTTCTTCAGGTTTGGAATTGAGCAAAGTGGAAGATGAGTGATCATTTCCTAGTATGCACATTCATCCCTCTCTGTAAGTTGAATCGCCCCATCCAAGAAAAGGACCTTTCCATAGGTTGATGACTGCAAAAATAAACCATGGGCCTGCAAAAAACCAACAAGAGTATAAATCACATATGTAAAGGTTTCTTTTGTTTTTAATCAAGCTTATTTTAGCCCATTTAATGTTATAGATGAAAAGGGTAATGGTTACTCACCAATCACCTTGCCAAGAATCTAAAGTGGATAGCATTGTAGATATTAACAAATTGTAGCCTCAGCAGTTGTTAGTTGTAATATGATATCTCACCTCCATTTCACATCAACACACTAAGTTTGGTCACCCTCCAACTAGGGCACAAGTGAAATCAAATTTTAGTACAACTAAGCTCTACAAAATGTTGGAAGTTCTCTCAAGTGTCAAGTTCCATTGATAAAGAGTAGTCTAATAAAAATGAAACCAAGCCTCTACTTCACATATAAAAAAGACCAAGCCTTTAATTTTTTGTGTACCTATTATAACTTACTATTGTAATATTTTGGTCATGTCACCACAAACCCATTCGTATAGTTACAAATAAGGAAAGGCAGCACCAAGAACTAATGAATCTGTTTAAATAGTCTCTCACCTTGATTTCTATTATTTAAAGGATTACAAGTTAGCCAATCTAAACCACGCTATAAACAAGCTAAACCAAACTGAACCAAACAAGTAAACCGATATCAACTAGCAGAGGAAAAATAAAGGAAAAAAAAGAGTACAAGCACATAAGGACCTATACTGTAACCTTCTTGTTTTTATGATATTATTACATAGATGAAAATAAAAAGTACGAAAACCCCTTACAAGCACATAAGGATCAAAGTGAGCATGAAATAGAGTCAAAATAAAATAAACAAATAATTTTTTTTGGGGGGGGGGACTGCTCAAGAACAACAATGAAGCAGAGTATATTACCATCAGTTGATGCAGTTGGGAGAGATTGCAAGGCATTGGCCTAAACCATATCAAGCCCAAGGTTTTCAAATTTCTCAGTAATTCCCACTGTGTCAATTATCTCTCGATTGCTACCACTCTCCTATCAATTTACAACGTATTAAATAAAGGTCGAACACATCCCAACTGAAATTTCAAAACAATATTAGCATGTGTAAATTATTGTGGAATCATTACCTTTCCTTGCTCTCTCTAACTTCTTTGTCTTGCATTGCAGCGAAAAGGGCCCACTGAAAGAATCAAACATGTCAAGGATTCAGTTTAGATTCCCCATGCTATAGAAGTATTGTTTGCAGGCTTTGTTTTAGTTTTGTGATGCAGCCCATGCAATAAACCTCACTAAATAATATTGGCTCAGAAACTCACATGTTTTGCAACCGCACCGAAGGCTTCCTTGTGAGTCATATTGGGATTTTCATTCTTAAGCCTTCTAATCTCTTCCTTACTAGGAATATATACATTAGGAATTGCAAGTATAAATTTAATTCGATAAAATCATGCCGATTATCCATATACCATGATGATTTTTCTCACTTGATGAAGCAGTTATAAGTAGATGGAGCTCGTTGTCTCTTCTCTGGGGCTGCAAAGAATCAATTTGAAAGGAAGCCAAAATTAATGAAATTCGCATCGAAGTTTTGACTGTAATGAAAAATATAGTAACATTACGTTCATTAATGACGTGATTCACTGGGGTTATTTCCTCATCTTCGGTGTCAGAAGAGACCACCATAGATGGGCTCTGCTTGGCCAAGGCTTTTTGTGCATCCACTTCATCAGGACAAACTTCTTCTTTTAGCTGGACAGAGAAAGAAATTAGCAGGGTTAAAAAATTTAAAATAGAAAAAATAAGAAACAAAGAGGCTATCCAGGCACTACCTCATCCTGGCTAAGAGAAGCAAAAAGATGTAGGGGCACGAAAGAGGTTTTCATCATGTTAACAGAGAGGAGGCTAGTGCAGTCACCACATCTGACCATAACCACCATAGACAAGCTGCTACATGGGACACTTACCTGCATAAAATATCACCAAGTGCAGAGACCATGCACACAAAGTGTAGTTACACAAAGATCAAAGTTAATACTTTAGAATATATATATATATATATACAGGGCATTACCATGAGATTGGCCTCTTGCATTCCAAAAATCATGACTTTAACAACAAGCAGTGAGAAAATTGCAGACATTTAACATAGTGGTACTGAATATATGAAGTCAATATTGTCCACATGTCTACAATGCGAGAATTATCCAAATAAGAATATTTGGGATGGACAAGGAATGTAACTGACGCGAGACCCAATCAATAATAGTTCAACAATATTTTTGAAATTTGAATTTCTGTTATGATCTGATTCATTGTTTAGACTTTAAAAGCAGCAAAGTGTCATACGAAAAGTATTTACCTCATAAGCTAAACCAAACCAGCCATGAAGCAGGCTCAATTTTATGATAAAGCCTAAATTGCCAACAATCCCTAGGGTGCATAAAGAAAGAAACACACACATGCATATATGTACAGGATAACACCACATGGGATTTCAATCTTTCAATCTAGAGGTTAAATGTGGCATCCAACAATTTGACAAACAACTTTGATTTAGAAAGGGCAACCCATTCAATCTAAAAATGGCTCTATGAGCTTCTTCTATGGATTCAAATCTGGCAAATCCAAACCTGGATTTCGAACCCTTCCTCCTTTTGTTGGGAATGAAAGCATCCCAAACCTTACCATACCCTTAGAAGATATTCTGTTACCAAAGCTGATCTTATATACTGCATCCCAAACTCTGGGCATCTTATACACTACAACAAAAGACCCCTATTGGCACCTTTAAAATCCGTCCCCATCACTAATACAGAAGGGTCCCAAAGCCAATATTGGGACGGATATATCCGTCCCAATTGCTCCTGTCGCATAAAAAAGTGAAAAGGAAAACACAACTGTGACAAAGTGTTTAGGACGGATATAACCGTCCCAATCTCATTTTAATATTATTATTCTCGTTTAGGACGGTTATATCCGTCTAAAAAATGGGCCTTTGGGACGGTTATATCTGTCCCAATGTTGAGAATTTCCAGTTCAAGTAAATTACATTAGGACGGATATATCCGTCTCAACGAGGTCAATCTTGGGCATTTAGAACGTTCAAATAACATTGGGACGGTTATATCCGTCTCAATGAGTCCTAGGGACGGTTATATCCGTCTCAATGGGTCAATAGGACAATTATATCCGTCTCAATGACATCAATGCTAAGTATTTGGAACGTTTAAATAACATTGGGATGTCTCAATGAGTCCTAGGGACGATTATATCCGTCTCAATGAGGTCAATTCTGAACATTTGGAACGTTTAAATAACATTGGGATGGTTATATCCGTCTCAATGAGTCCTAGAGATGGTTATATCCGTCGCATGATTAAATTTTTTTATTTTTTTTTATTTTTTTATAAATATTGAGCTTCCATCGTTCAAATAAATTACATTAGGGTGGTTATATCTGTCGCATGATTTTAAAAAAATTAAAAAAAAAAAATTTGAGCTTCCATTTAGCAATAAGAGAATCCATATGAACCTATATAAAAACAAAATCACCACACAATAAGAAAAAAAGTTCCCTGTAGATAAACGATTGACATAATTTAATATAATCATATGAATATATTTTGGAATGGTTTTTGATACTTTAAGTAATAAACAAATTTTTTTGAGAGTCGATAAGTTGATAACATCAGACAAAAAATGAAAATATCTTTGAACTCTTAATCTCTTCGTCACCAATAGAACACGTTGCACTTTTCAACTGCGACTCAATCCTGGAGCATACAAAAGTTAATCAGATACTTGGTTCTAACTCATCACGTAATGTGAAAATTGAATTGTATAGAGTGTAATGTTTGGCTAGCCAAGTTGCACAAGATACATGATTTGATTCAGGTATTAAGTTCCCACTTCCCAGTAAGAACTAGATGCAGATGGGGGCTCAATAGATATATCTCCTAATTAGAAATGTAGTGACAAGAGTTAAATTATCTATGCACCTGCGCATACCAGTATCATCCAGGTCTCTTGAACTTGCAAGATCCGAATCAGATGATGCTGCTCGTTTCTTATTTGCTTTTTTAATTTTAATTGGTGGAACCACTGCTTTTGCCTCCGAATTGCACCGATTAGTGACAAAATTTTCTGCAATTATACTACAAAACCATTAGAAGAAACACTTGAACAAAGGACATCATGTATATTAGATAAGCATCACATACAGGAATCAAATTTGGCTTTCATCACATTGATTCATGTAGGCGAAAATTGATCATCTTAGATCCTAACTGGTGTTGGGAGTTAAAAGGTCCAAACTAATAAATTCTAAGACACAAAGGAACATGACAGAAATTGGTTAGCCTTGTGAACTTCATAATAAAATCAACTGAAACAGAATACTTGACTATTCTTCAGGTTATAAACCTTGCCTAGACAAACCGTGCTTTCATACATGCTCCATAATGCATCAATTTTGTTTGGTCAATGCAATCCAACATGAAAATCTCAAGAAAACTTCTCAGTCAAACAGGATGCTGTGATGGAATGATTAAATAACTAGTCTTAACCCAGCTTGAAGAAAATAGCAACTTGATAATAAAAAATAAAAATAAATAAATAAAAACATCTTCTGGACTAAAAGTTAACCCAGCTTGAAGAAAATAGCCACCTGATAATCAAGTTTCCTATGGACCATTTCTTTGGAGTTCCAAGCCAACCCAACAACAATAATGGTCCAAATAGTTGGAATAGATCAAGATTTCTCACGAGAATACTCTGGAAAAGGATGCATTAAAATAAATATAAATATAACAAAGGCCAATATAAAGATCTTCACCTGTCCTAATTGTAAAACATATTCATTCTTTTGGATATCATGATCCTTTGTGACTTCAGGTAATGCTGCAGCTCTAGAGATCACAGAAAAGATAGGATCCCGCCCATAAAGTTTCCCATCTTGGACCAATAGAACCTGTTTTATGAAGGTAAGGGTGAGAATTAATAAATTTAATTCCTATCAAAAAAAGATTTAATAAATATAATGATAGAAAAAAGATTATAAATCAAATAAAAGATAAAAAATAAAAAATAAAGATAACATTGCAAGCTTCAGAATGCCAATCACTAAGTATCACTAAGTATCTCATAAAATTATAAATTAAATACTCTTCAGTGAGGACTAGAGCATCCTTAGAATCCATGGTACTGTGTATTTCTTGTGCATACATTTTACCTTAAACAAATTTTAATTCTTATGGAAAAAGCAAAAATTAAGAATAGTGCACAACAATAAATAAATAAATAAATAATTTCTTGAATGTAATATGAATTACTCTCTCTGTTCCTAATTGTCTGTCCCCTTTGAAAAAACAAGCTTTTTTAGGAACCCCTATTAAATGCTTTCACATTATTGACATTTGTAGCCTAAAACACTTCTCCACTTCATCCATCACCTGGGTACCATATTCTTAAATCCTCCATTCCATAATTCATTATAACAAATCGCAGCACTTTTGGGAATCTCCTCCCCCATCGACTTTTTTCATTATTTCCTTGATTTTACTCCTATTTATCAGAATTATATTCCTATATAATGTTCTATTCCTGCTTACCCAAAAAACCTCTTCATTTTTAAGCATCTCTACATTGTTATAACTTAGCATTTACCAAAACTAATTTGCCATCAAACATTCGAACATATCCCATAGGATATCTTAGACAATGTTCCCAGTTAACTCAACCTTTTTAATGGAAAAAAAAAAACACATCATACAAGCCCAATGCCTACCGTTGTAGGCCTATATTGATTGGAAATTCACCAATCTCACCTTCAATTGTTCTCAAGCTAGTCATGTTCCAACACATGTCCTTGTCACATCTTCATATATATACGTGTGTGTGAAATTTTCTAAAAGAATTGAAATGGAAACAGTATTTGTTATAAGAAAAACAGTACTTAACAACCTGATAAAGTAGGTACCTAGTGACAATCAGTAGCCACATCATAGAACAAAAGAAGAGACCACAGTTATTAAACCAGAAACAAAATTGAAATAGCAAGTAGAAACAGAAGGCACAGTGGATACCAACCTGGAGATGAGCTCTTGCAACTAAATCAGGCTGAGACTTTTGGAATTGAACCACAAACCGCAAAACTCTTTCAAACAATGGGTCCAAAGAATAGGAACATATAATATCTAGATCATTAAGAAGTTTCTCAAAATATTCAACAGCCTGGCAGAAGAGAAGCAAAGTATTTCATAAGAGCAAAAGTATTTATTTTATTTTTTATATAATGAGGAAGCCCTTCGGGCAAACCCCAAGTCCATATAAGACCACCCAACCCATATGGACCAGGTAAGTCCAAGGCCCATGAGAAACATGGAACCTTGTGTGGGTGGCCCCAAGGGGTTTAGCAAGAGCAAAAGTATATTACTCGTAGGAACAAATAATGTCAAGATCATGAAAAAATTTCTTGAAATATTCAACAGCCTGGTGGAAGAGAAACAAAAATATGAGGATAATAAAGTAAATTACTAGCTATATCAATATTCATTCCACTTGGTTGACAAACCAGAAGTTCTCCCTCACCTTTTCCCAACTAAGAGTTCTAATTGCACGTGGTGGAGTAGGAGCAGACAATCTGCTGTTTAAAGTAGCATTGAACCCAATTGGTTGACAACCAGAAGCCGTTGTTCTATCGTCTACACCATGTTCACTAGTATTACGTGCACTAGACCTAAGGAAATCTGATGATCTACGAATGCAGTCTAGCACTGATAAGTAGGAGGCTATGTGTTTTCTTGCTAACTCTAAACCTCTTCCTTGAGGCCGCCTCATAGATGTTAGAACATGGTAAAAATGTTGAATACAAAGAAAAAGAGAGTAAAAAGAGTACTCAACATATAATAAAAGTCATGAATATGCCTGATAATATAGAACCACCTTCATATGATATATGCAAAGGGCTGCAATGGCTAAGCACATAAGCACCAGAAGAAGACACCAAATAATGCCAACTCATTGAAAAACATATTTGCAAAAGAGAACGCAAAATATATAAGCATAATTTCCATTTGTCAATATCAGAACAGTAATGGAAACTCTACAGAGTCATCACACAGCATAGATCTTAAGGATGGGCAGCACAGTTAGTTTAGAGGCTGAAACAATTTTTCAAACAGGAAGTCTTACAGTTAGACTTGTATTAGAACAAATAGTTCCTTTGACTTGTTAAGGAAGCCTATCATTGACAAAAACTATGGGGCAGTATTTTCAAGCACCTCAGGGTTATAAGCACATATAAATCTTATCATTCAACAATGCCAAATGCAGATTCGGATTCTATCCACAGATGCAAAAAATTTAAGAAACACAACCTAGTTGCCCAGTTCAACCAGGAAAAGTGGCACAAAAATCTTCGGATATCCATGGGCAAGATAAAATGCATTCGAAGAGTTCAGGTTGAGAAGACCATGAGGATAAGCTTTGGCCTTTTTTAAAACTAAAATTTCTTTTCACCTAAAAAAACTGCCACAATTAGGAATAATCACTTTCCAATCAATCCAGTCACTTAAATCCCCGGATGATGATTGCAAATCACTGCAATTACTTCTATATCAACAAGAAATCTACTTTTTGTCAACCAATGACAAGTATGCAATAGAAGATAAAGGTTTCCAAAAAATGAAGGCCTTAACAGTCCCCGAAAGTCAGTTCAATTTCAATATGAGGCCCTCTTGGGACCTTGCTAAATTGAGTTTGCTTAAAGTCAAGTATGATTTTATCCTTCCTTTAGGGTCCCATGCAGCTGGTTTAGTTTTATTCAAATTTTGATTAAAGTTTTATGGAGTGCCAGAATGTGTTTCCTTGGGTTAAGTCTTGTATGGTTTTTATTGGGTCTTCTGGATTTGGACTAGCCTACTATTTGGTTTTTCTTGCAAGTTTCTCTATCCAAGTTTTGGAGCCTATAAGAATGATGTAATACAAGAATTTTAAAGTTTATAAATGACTGAAAGATTCAAAACACATGATGCTTGGGTGCAAACACTAAAAATATAATAAACCATATGTTGTTAAACTCGGGTACAATAACTAATTACTAAATGTCAGCAATTTAAATCTTAACTATAGAACAAGGGAAAAAATTGGCAACAAAGTTCAAATTTTATATATTTTCCAATGTTTTCTCAACAATAAAACAGGATATAACAAAGGAATAAATTTTTTATTTCTTTTCTTCTCTCACATTTCTTAGCAACTAAATGTAGCCTAAAAAAGAAATTTAGAGAACAAAACAGCAAATATAAAAAATAAAAAAACCCAACCCATCAGTACCCAAAACCGAAAACAAAACCCCCAGTATCAAAACATAGAAATTTTCTTCAATAACAACAATGACTCAATAAACCTAAACGTGAAAAATGCATAACACATAAACCCCACCAGAAATTGAGAAATACCCATTTAGAAACGTGGAGGGTACGCGTAGCAAAAGGGGTCGAAACCGTAGTGTCGGAATAATTCGTCGGACGAGGGTAAGTTTCTCTCGAAACTGTAGCAGCGATCAGAAGGTGCGTGACTTGGTGAGTTTCGCTCTAGGCTCTTGCTCGTCTGAGAAGCTAGAGGGAATAAGAGAGTGGAAGCAGGCGAGGAGATCGAGTGACAAAAAGAGGGAGCTAGAGGGTTTGGGTGTTTATATTCATATCCCCTGAATCGGATCTGGCTTCGATGTGAGATTGAGAGAGAGAGAAGAATTGGAGAGAGAGACAAAACCTGATTTAGGGCTTGGTGTGAGAGTGAGAGTGAGAGAGAGAGAGAAAGAGAGAGAGAGACGAGTCAGACAGAGAGTGAGAGTGTGCGTGTTTGGATTTTTTTGCCTATTTTGATTTTTTGGTGCTTACTAACGCGGGAACATTTGGCGCTAAGGGGAAAAGAGTATATCCCCTCACCCCGCCCAATGTAGGATAGAAAAAATAAAATATATATATATCTTCTATACTATTATATAAAGCTAATTCCCTTTGTGATTAAACTGCACCTGAAAATACTAAAATACCCTCATAAGTTAATAAAGCTAAGAGATGATTTAATAATTTTACCAACTTCGAAAAACCTACCACAACATGTTTCCCCTTAATTCTCTCCCATACACACACATGCGGTTTAAAAACTTGAAAACTAACATAGCAGTTTCACTGATGGAGTGGAAATTTGAAAAATGTGTTGCACACGCATCGCGTGTACTCGATTACTAGTATCTATATATATATATATATATATATATATATATAGATATATATACGGTTATGTTCCCATCAGTACGTGTTGATATGAGTTGTATCAGCACTATACATTGGGGTTGTACCCTTTGCATTGGTCCAGTGTACCTCATATCCCATTAATGCACAAGGTACCCCTCACCCCTCCTAATGTATGAATAGGGATGGCAACGGGGTAGAGCAGGATCAGTTTTTTAATGCCCCGTCCTCGAATTGATGTGTGAATTTTTATCCCGTCCCTGCCCCAAAACCATTCGGGGTATTGCTTCTTTTAACCATCCCGCCCTAATAAACACTTTAAATCCCCGCCCCGAACTACACTGCCCCCCGTCAATGAATTTCATTGTGGTCCTAATTGGCAAGCTCCTTCCTTCAAGGATGGCAATAGAGGGTTTTTTTTATTATTTTTTATTTCAGCAAATCAAAAGTGATTATGTACTTTAGTGATTTGTTTGTATATGTTTTGTTGACCAGAAAATATTACTTTAAAAGATAGATTATAGATTAGGGATATTGTAAATATAATAGACTAAGGGTGCGTTTGGTACGTGGGAATAGACTTGTAGGAATGGGAATCCCATTCCCATTCCAGTTGATACCTATGTTTGGTTAACTAATTGACATGGGGATTAAATCTGGGAATGGAATTTATGTGGGAATGAAATACCCAAGTTTGTGGGAATCTCAAACCCACATTAAATGTGGGTTTCTAATTACCATACCCAAGGAATAGGTTTCCAAAGAGAAAAATTTCCCAAATACCCATGATCATTCCCACAAAAGGAGTATCCATCTAGTACGTTCAGTTTTTTTCCTTTTTGATAAGAAAAATAAATGTTGGCAAAAAGACACCTTACCTTTGCTTTCTTCAATAAAATTCCTATTATTGTATAAAGAAATGGCTAGATTCCCCCTCTTCTCGTCAAGTTTAGAGTATAGAAAATAATATTATAACAATAATTATAACAATAGAAATAAATAATAATGAAAATTGGTATTGCATGAGTTGGGATTTTTTTTAATTATTATTTTAGAATTTGATTGCGCTTTAGAATAAAAAAAAATAAAAATTGGAAGTTAAATCAACATCAATTAAGTATTGTAGGAAGGGGGTTTTTTTGGAAAATTAAATTAAATATGATTCCATTCCTATATTAAATTGGTTTCACCAAACACTGGAATGGGAATGAAAATTTGATTCCCACGTAAAATTTGGTGCATCCAAATGCTGGTAAGGTAATGGGTATGGGTATCCTAAGAATGGGAATCTAACTCCTAGGAATGTTATGCCCATTCCCATTAATCCATTCCTGCAAGCCAAACACACCCTTAAAAGATAATTAAATATATAATAGACTAAAAGATAATTAAATTAAATATATATATATATATATATATATATCATATTAGCTAAGTGGAGTGGGTTTATAGGGTGGGGAAACATCATACCATCACTGTCCCAAAATCATCTCAGTTTTTAAAATTAAATACCAAATTTGCACTATCCCCGTTCAATTAAGTTATAAATCGCACTTATAGAGCCAGGGCCGTGCGGGCCCCGATGGGTTGGGCCAAAATTGCCATCCATAGGTATGAATTTTTTAAATAAAAAAAAAACGCTATTGCAACAAACCGCTTGCAGAAATAAAGGCACACGCTATTGCAACAAAAGTAACCGATGCAATACCCTATTGTAACAACAGTTTTTGATGCAATAGGTCATAGCATGAGTCATCCTCTATCTGGTGGGAGTATGTAGGCCCTTTTAAGTGACTATTGAATCACCCATATTCGTGACTCTATTGCAACAATAGTTGTTGATGCAATATCCTATTGCAACAACTATTCCCGATGCAATATTATATTGCAACGTTAATTATTGATGCGATACAGTCTACTCTATTGCAACAAAATTGTTCGATGCAATATGTTATTGCAACAAACATACTCGATGCAATATGTTATTGCAACAACAGTTATTGATGCAATAGCACATGGCGCCAATCACCTTCCATTAGGTGGGAGAATGTGGGCCATTTTAAGTGTCTATTGCAATGACAAAAATTTTATCGTTGCAATACGCAAGATATTACCACTATATCTTTCGTTATTACAATAACTTTTGTAGTAATAGAGTGTTTTTCTTGCAACAATTGCAACAATAGTAATCGATGCAATACCCTATTACAACAATAGTTCTTGATGCAATATCCTATTGCAACAAAAGTATTTGATGCAATCTCCTATTGCGACAACAATTATTGATGCAATAGCTAATGGCACCAATTACCAACCGTATGCTGGGGGAGTAGGTGCCTCATTTTTTTGTTATTTTTTATTTCAGCAAACCAAAAGTGGTCATGTACTTTAGCGATTTGTTTATATATGCTTTGTTGACCATAAAATATATATTACTTTAAAAGATAGGTTATAGGTTAAGGCTATTATAAATATAATAGACTAAAAGATATTTATATCATATTAGCTAAGTGGGGCGGGAAAAGATCAAACTAGCACTACCCCAAAACCGTTTTGGTTTTTAAAATTAAATACCAAATTTGCACAATCCCCGTTCAATTAAGCTACAAACCACACCTATAGGGCCAGGCCCGTGCAGGCCTCGATGGGTTGGGCTAAAATTGCCATCCGCATGTACGGATTTTTTAAATTAAAAAAAAAAAAAGACGCTATTGCAACAAATTGCTTGTGGGAATAAAGGTCCACTCTATTGCAACAACAGGAACCGATGCAATACCCTATTGCAACAACCATTCTCGATGCAATATTGTAGTGCATATAGTTGTGCTCTATTGCCACCAAATTAGTCGATGTAATAGGCTATTGCAACAAACCTACATAATGCAATATGTTATTGCAACAATACTTATTGATGCAATAGCACATGGCACCGACCTTTCATTTTTGCGGGAGATGGTGGGATAATTTAAGTGCCTATTGCAACGAGAATTACCGATGCAATATCATATTGCAACCTTCAGTTGATGCAATAGGTTATTGCAACAAACTTGTTCGATGCAATATGTTATTGCAACACCAGTTTTTGATGCAATAGCACATGCTGTGAGTACACCTACACCTGGGACCCTATTGCAACAATATTGTTTGATGCAATAGCCTATTGCAACAAACATACTCGATGCAAGGACCCTATTGCAACAATAATTATTGATGCAATACAGTCATGCTTTATTGCAACAAAAGAACTCGATGCAATATGTTATTGCAACAAACGTACTCGATGCAATATGTTATTGCAACAATATCTATTGATGCAATAGCATATGGCACCAACCTCCTCCCATTTGGCAGGAGAATGTGGCCTCTTTTAAGTGTTTATTGCAACGACAAAAATTTTATTGTTGCAATATGCAGGATATTACCACTATATCCTGCATTGTTGCAATAACTTTCGTTGCAATAGAGTGTTTTTGTTGTAGTGATAATTCATTATTCAAGGGCATGTCCCCTAGGATAACACAAGTAAGGTTCTTAAAGTGTTAAGAAACCTTATTTTACACTATGTATTGAACCTGATATCTATTATGTTGTAATTGTTACAAATAGTTATCAATCAATCCAAATTTGGAATATTGGATTGTATATGGAAATTATAACTCATAGTTGATGAGTATATGGATTTAGATTTAATCCATAAAAGGGTATACTTTATGATCACCTTGGTTGGTGAAATACTTAATGGAAGAACTATATGTAGGATACAGTGGATTCCATTATAAAGGGTGAATTAATTGTTGCATTGTCTAAGAGACTGTTTGGATCTATAAGTTCATTTAGAACTTGGAGTTGTTCCTGCCATTGAGTTGCCCATATCTTGATTTGTGACAACAATGGGCCTATAGCTCATGCATAGGAACCACGGTCTCATCAAAGATCCGAATATATTAGGAGACTAGTTCCAAGTGATTAGAGAATCATTGGAAGAGGTAACATGTATTCATTACAGAAGATATTAACTACATGAGTTAGTGTAGACCTACTAATCAAAGCTTTAAGACATAATGGGTTATGTCTTAGACCAATATCTTGAGAAGATGCGTATGAGATACTTGGTCGATTGGCTTTAGTGCAAGTGGGAGATTGTTAGGATTATGCCCTAGAGCCAATCATAGAGATAATTGTTTAGGGATTAGGAACAATCATTTGATTTCATTTATGTATGTCACATTTATTATTGATTTAATAAAATGGCTTATTCTATTATGTTTATATGCATCATTTATATTTACATAATATGTCCATGGAGTTAGAGTTGAGAATATGGAATTACAAAGAGTTGTAATTTTGAGACTGTAGATATATCTCTGTACTAAACTCCTAAAGCATTCCTAGTTGAAGGTTCACTATGATGGACAGTAATGAACCATAGGACTAGCACTTGTTAGGTTGACTCTATAGGAGGATAGCTGGTCTCAAGCTATTTGTGTGGAGACACTACAACCAACATGTGGGTGCCTATTATTAGAATAGGTACACTGAATGTGACCAAAGATATGAGATAAACTGAATGGAGTTTTATCCTGCCTGTCAATCAGTTTCTCATTGTTATAGTGGTACAAGTAATCCTTAGACTTGAGACACCATAGTTGTCTTATGCATGTAGCTTTAGAAGTTTGATAACACTAAGTGCGTATCCTATTTAGGGGTCTGCAAAGGTGTTCATTGGCCCTACTGCTATGTGTATGAAGGTATGTGAGTGATCAACAAGGGATCCATCACTCTCAGGAAAAAGAGAGAGAATGTCTAATATAGCATTCATAATATAACTCATTAAATCCATGGCCATGGTAGGATGAATGTGGAAAAGAGTTTCCATGAGTTCATCAATGAGTTGATATTCATGAATGAGTGTAAAGTAATTAAACTAGGGACTTGACAGACTTCCATGTCCTATTAGTTTAATTGGAGACATTGTGTTGAAGGAAGGATGTAATTGAAACCTACACTACAAGAAAATGGTTGATAGATGACGCTTTTGGAATTTAAAAAGATGACCGTTTTTTAAAAACCAGTCATCTTTTGATTTCTAAGATAAAAAGATGACTAGTATTTAAGTTCAAACTTAAAACAGTCATCTTTAAAACAACAAAGATGACTGGGTTTTAACAAAAGATGACTACTTTTAAAAAAGTCATCAAATTCACTTTACTCTTTTCTCTTAACTCCCCGATCCTCTTTTAACACAACTACCTTTTTTTCTTTTTTTTTCCTCTCTTCTCTCTATCGCTCCATCCCTCAGTTTCTCACTCACAGAGCCTCACGCTGTCACGCATCAGGCCAGGCCATCGTCACCCTCGCCGGCGCCCAGACCAGGCCACCGTCACCGTCGCCGGCGCCCAGGCCAGGCGACCCTCATCGTTGCCGTCGCCCAGGCCAGCCTCACCGTTGCCGTCGCCCTTATCGTTGCAAGCACCATCTCCATCTGCCTCACTCGTGCCGAAATTGTTGCGATCCACTTCGCTAGAAGCTGCTGCTGGCCTCGCCGGAGTTCCTCCGAGGTATATCTCTCTCCCTCTCTCTCAATCTGTCCAGATCTGTTCGAATCTGCCTTGTATATTTTTCTGTGTTTTTTTTTTTTTTTTTTTTGGGTGCATTCTTTGTGTCTCTCCCTTTTTTTTTCTGTTCGAATCTCCCTTTTTTTGGGTGTATTTTTCTGTGTCCAGATCTGTGTTTTTTTGTATATTTTTCTGTTCGAATCTCCCTTTTTTTTTTTTTTGGGTGCATTCTCTGAGTCTGCCTTGAAATTGAAGATTGTCATACATGGGAGATACTGGGAGCTTTATTGCCATATAGTTTCATGCTGATATTGAAAAAAGTATGTAAAGTAATTCGGTGATAATTGGGTCCTTTTCTGATCAACGATAAACCTGATCCCCTTCTTCGATGATTCTTTTTTTTCCTTTGTTAAAAAAAATAAAAAATAAAAAAAATTAGTGAGTGGTGTGTCATCTATCTAATACAGGGGCTCCCAAGCTACTTCAATTTTTATCACTTTATTCTCAAATATCACAAATACTGATAGTTTGTTTTCCAATTCCAAGCAGTCAACGTTTTAGAAAGTTTTTAAAAAAAAAAACAAAAAGAATGATAGTTTAAGTTAATAAAAAGCTTTGATTTAGTTAGATATAAGAAACTTAGATAAAACTTAGAGGATACGTGATTGTAAGCCACAATATGGGTCTCATTTAAGTGGATGTAGGTGACTACATCTAATTCTCACTACCATCACCTGTGAAATTCTGGGTTTATAATGAAGGTTGCGTTTAATTTATATGTCGAATTGTTAGTTTTCTCTTCAACCCTTTGTCCATAATCACAATATGTTTGAGAGGATGTGAAGACTAAATCCATCTTACTAAACCCCTCTCGCTAAACCCTTCTCAATATCTTCTCAATATAGTTATTTCTCACTTGCTCGCATTATCTGGGAATTTCTCAGTTTATATTGAAGATTACCATTATCTGAGAAGTTATGGCAACCTTTACCTCTATGCATTACCATGTGCTAACACAAAGTGACCTATGATGACTAATGATTGATTAAAAACGCATATAGAAAATAGCAAAGGAAGAAGAGGGACAAACAGATGAAACCAAGCAAATGATATTATATTTCATGTCTCCTCTGTTTTGCTCTGTTTTTTTATCAATGAAGTACAGAGAAAATGGTTCTCTACATACTCTTTTGTACCCTCCCACTCACCCCTATTTCCCCTCGTCCTCTCTCTTTCTCTCCATACATACATATATATATATATACACATACACACACACACACACACACACATATATATATATATAGCTTTTCAAATGGATCAGGAATTCGGACTCTATTTGTTACAGAGAAAGTTGCCCAGGAAGGCTCATAACTAAACTCACAGTTAGAAAATTTGAGAAATTCTGTCATCGTTGGTCATCTGCAAAACCAAATCAACTGTTCTTTCATGGTCAACACTTTAACTGTTTGCTGAGTATAATATATATATATATATATATATATACACACACACATATATATATTTGTATGTATGTATATAGGTATAGATTCAAGTCGAGAAGGTGCCTCAAATGGGTTAGAATTTCAAACTCCATCTCCCACATAGAAATTTACCAAAGATGGTTTGCATGAGGGCTTCCATGGCCTTCCATTTAGGGAAAAAGCGTAGAGAGAGAGAGAGAGACAGAGGTTCTATGGTGTCATGGTGTGGGTCTGTATGGGGATTGCTGCGTGTGTGAAATGGGGAGACGGCGAGGGGGCCAGGATGGAGAATTGGAGACAGAGGTCAAGGCGGGAAATTCACCTGAAATTCTACAGGGACAAAATGGGTTTAACCAAAGGCATCACGTGATAGCGACATGATTGTCTGCTTAAAGTTCAATGGGCCTTTTTTAATTATAATGGGCCATTGTGCATCAGGGATTTTGTGTAACTTATCATTTTTTTAATCTATTAATCTATTAATTTATTTTATTTATTTTTTTAAAACAGGATAATATATAAACTAAGAATTAGAAGTCAGTACATCTCTAGGGTAACACACACCCTTATGTTTCTTTATTTATCTTTTATTATTTATTTTTTTATTTTTTTAAAACTGGATAATATATATATTCTCTCTTTAAATGCTGTGGTCATTAGTGATCTAGCTTTCACCTTTTTTTTTTTTTCTTTTTTTTCTACTTAGTTAGATTAGATGTATAACACTACTTTAAACTTATTGGTTGACCAGAAAATTATGGCAAAAAATAAGGAAAATAATATGATTCTCTTACAATCTCACAAGTCACAACCTTCACGTGTAATCTTGCATTTTATGATTGTGTTTATTATTTTATTTTGACACAAAAAATAACTTCATCTCGACAAGTATGATTTAAATTTCCTGCCTTTTAGTTCAAATCCAGATGTGTGGATGTTTTGAAGATATCGAATTAAATATAACTCTTCTTTGTCAATTCAATAATTTTTTCTCTTTAAAATGCTTTATCATTAGTGAGCATTGATTATAATTTTGTTTTTGGCCGGCTATTTTACTTGATTAGATTAGATGTATATAACTATATATTCTACTTTGAGGCCCTATTTGGTTTAAGGATTTTATCAAGGAAAAAAAATAAAATGTAAGGAATTGTATTTTCTCTTATTTGGTTGCAATGGAAAATTAGAAGAATAAGAAGAATTGGAATAATTTTGGTTTAATATGATTTCATCTTTTCCTTTCATTTTCTTTCCTCATTTTTTTTTCCCCACTTTTTTTTTTTTTTCCTTTTTTTCTTGGTAGATTCCATGAACCAAATAGAGGGTGTTTGGTGAGCAAGAAAACTAAGGCCCGAATACAAAAAATATTTTGATTATTTTATGATCTAAGGGTGTTGTACGTTTTGGAAGTGGAAAACCGTAAAATCAGCAAGTCGGGCGTGGTGGTGGAGCCGGTTACAATTTTTTTCTGTGTTTTGTAACCCACATCAATCATTTGCTTGTAATTAGTAGTTATTTTGAGGTTTTTATAAAGTTTACCCTTAGGATTCCCTAAGGGCACACATTAAAATGATAAATAATTGAATAAAAAACTCTAACGAGTGAGGCGCAACCACCAAAGATTTGCCAACTTTTATTTTCATCATTAGCCTTTTAATCATGAGAAAAAGTTAAATGTAATTGTAATACACGTGATATTACGAGTCAATGATAATGAAACAAAATGACATTGTCAAAATACTTTTTGATTTTATAATTACATTTTATTTCACTCCTATTGACTGATGACACCATATAATCGTATCATAGACTTACTCAAGAAAAGGGTTTGAAATAATGTTATTATATTATGTTTGAATAGGAATTAAATATGGGATTAGGAATGAGTGTTTATATAGACACCGAAAGGTCATCTTCTATCCCAATGGAGACTCTTCTCCAGCCAATAGGATAGAGGTTTCAAAATTAAAATGTATCATCATTTACACAATATATGCCTACATGGGAATATTCCCAAGAATTTATTTTTCTTAAGTATATATTTCAGTGTGGTAAGACACATCATATCTAAGGTTTGTTTTCAATGAAAGTTCTTCAATCTCTCGCTTGACAATTAGAGAGTCAAATGTCAAAGGTTCTTGGGTTTAATGGCATATCCCATCTCAATGGGAGTGTAAAATTTGCAGAAGTCTTAGTTTTGACTTTAGAGCCAAATGCCAATGCTAAATGACCTTTTTTTTTTAGGGTGTGCGCGCTAACATACACATAATGCACAATGGGGAAGTCCATATAAATGACATAGTCTGAAAAGAGCTTAAGAAACCTATGGATTTGTTAATCCTGCTACTATCTCTGCTGTTGGATCAAAGAAACCTATTGATTCGGGTTCCTCTGTGCTAGCTAATAGATTGTTAGCTACAAGGAATCTAGAATTAATTTTTGTTCCCTATAACCCTGGGTAAATCTCTTCAGTAGATATGTTTCTGATTTGGATCTTGTGTATTTATGTATTACTATCATCATAATTATGACTTGTGCACTTTTAGGTTTCATTGGATCTTGATTGTCATCGATCCATCATCTATGATTGTCTACTACATGGATCCTCTAGGAAATGATATCCACGATGTTACCAAGAATGTAATAGAGACGTAAGTACTTTAATAAATTACACAAAGTGATGCAATATTGTTTTTTTGACCCGTTTAATGGGATTTTTCTTTTTCTTTTTTTTGGGGAGGTGAAGTGGGCTTACTTTGTTTATTACTGGTGCGAATACTACAAAGAAAAAGTGTACTTGGAAAGTTATCAAGGTATGTAATTACTATAACTTTACTAAAATTCAATACTATATATGATAAAAAGGGTGTTATGACCAATTATGATGCTTGTATGTAGTGCCCTAAACAACCTGGGAGCATGGAATGTGGGTATTATGTAATGAGATACATGAAAGAACTCATTGAAGATCAAAGGCATTCAATTACAGAAAAGTCTAGATAATTTTATATTATTTTTTATTTGATTTGATTTTTACATTTCACTATATAGTTCTCCTTATTTGACTCAAACTATATACGTTAATCATGTAGTTCATTGGAAAAGATACCTACACAAAAGATGAAATTGATGAAGTGCGAATGGAATGGGCTAATACTATCCAAGATTATTTGATAAATTGAGTAAAGGAAAAGGTATATAATTGTCTCTCTCTCTCTCTCTCTGTCTTTGCTTTGCTGGCTAATCTAACAATCATCACCTTAACTTGTCATTTTGTTGTATAACATTTGGGGAATAATTGATTTTTCCATTACCATATATATCCTAGTTTTAATTTGTTTGAAAAATCATGGCTTCTATATTTGGGATTGTGTATGGACAATGTTAGAAAGGCTTTGTAGTGTGAGGTTCCTTTATTTAATTGGGTTAATATGGATTTTGTATGCTAACTCCTAATGACGACGGTTTTATATTCAAATGGAGTTGAAATCAGTGATGGTTGGACTGATTCTTGATATTTTAGTAGAATTGTTCTTGAGTTTCCCTTCTTTAGGTCAATAAAGATTAGCCAAATTTGGTATATATGCTTGGTGCTGCATCTTTGTATAGAAATGCAACATGGTTGCCAATTTCATTGGCCAAAACTGGTTTATATAAGAGTTTATACTCCATTTAATTTATATTTCTAGGTTTAGTTTTTTGGTTGTGATGTGTGCCAGAGGTATGAGATGTCCCCTAGCTATACTAAGGAGTTGAAGTTGGTTGGAGCTTTGGTATTTTTTTTGTATTGCAGGAGTATTGTGCAGGAGTATAGAAAGGCAACATGGCTATCGATTTCACTGCCAAAAATGACTATTGCTTGATTTCTGGAGAGTTTTTTCTATGCTGAGATTGTGTGCATTTTTGGAGAGTTCTTTATGTGCTGGACAGGATATCTATCCATTTATGGTGGCCTTTGCGTAGAATATGATCTGATTTTTTGGTTTGCTCTCTGTCTGTGTGTGCATCTAAATGTTGATAGATTTATCTTTTTGCTATTAGCTCATTGTTACACAGAACTGTTGAAAGATTTTGCTTTTTGCAGGTAATAGAGCATTTCTATGCTTTTATTTTGCATTCTAAAGGGAGAAATTTGATGTTGACATTAATTGGGTCTTAATTAGTTCAAAAACTGGTATGATTTGTGGAGATTTTGTTTTTTCCCATTTTTGCATTTTTAGCTCTTTCTTTTTGCGATTAGCACACTGTTACATAGAACTGCATGTGTTAAATAGATTTTGTCTTTTGTAGGTGCATGTATAGGTGAGATAGAGAGAGAGATAGAGAGAAAGAGAAAGAGAAGGGATATTTTGCTTTGATGGAGTCAAAGAAATGGGAGCAAATTAACACTGAAGCTTTTGTGGATGCTCACTCTTCTAATTCGTCCCCTTTTTGTGGATGCTCACTCTTCTAAATGGGAGCTCTTTTGTTTTTTGTTTTTTTGGTTCTCACCTGATGGCTTCTTTTTGTGTAGTTGAATCATGCACCATGGCTTACTCTTCTAATTCGTCCATTTTTTTATTTTTTTTATTTTTTTTCTGTTTCTCACCTAATTAATGGCTTCTTTTTGTGTAGTTGAATCATGCATTATGATCATAGCAAAAGGTGAAAATTTTTTGAGGATGTTGCCTTTTTAGATTTGTTTTTCATTTTAACATCAAAAATATTGTAACACTAGTTAAGTCAAGGGAATGGTGATGACTTTTGAAACTTTGTTCTTGTAATCCAATGAAATGAAAATGATGGTTTTATAATTAATATGAGTGATTTAATTTCCTTTGTTATTTTATTTGTCTTAATTTCTTTTATTTCATATTGAGAATTTAATTATTGAGTAATTTGTATAAACAGGTTGATGTATCAAATTTAATAACAGGTTTATAGGGCAGTAAATAGTATATGACATTTTTTGTATATGAATACCACCAAAAAAAAAAAAAAAAAAAAAAAAAAATTGTGCCATAGATAAGATGACTGTTTTCTATAGTCATCTTTTAATACATAAGATGACTGGTTTTAAGAGCATAAGATGACTGTGAAAAACAGTCATCTTATACAGTCACACAGTCATCTTATATAGTAATACATGACTGTTTTTAAGAACATAAGATGACTGTGTTTCACAGTCATCTTATATAGTCACACAGTCATCTTATATAGTAATATATGACTGTTTTTAAAAACATAAGATGACTGTGAAAAGCAGTCATCTTATATAGTAATATATGACTGTTTTTAAGAATATAAGATGACTGTGAAAAGCAGTCATCTTATATAGTAATATATGACTGTTTTTAAGATAAAACCAGTCATGTTTTGTTGAAAATATGACCGTTTTTAACGGTCATCTATAGCACAAAAGATGACCGTGTTAATGAATAAAGGATTTTCTTTCTTTGATTCAAACATGACTGTTTTTAAAAAACGGTCATCTATTACTCTCAAAGATGACCATAAAAAACGGTCATCTTATTTGATGATAAAAGATGACGCCTGAAGAGATGACTGTTTTTTCTAAAAACAAAGATGACTGTTTTGCTAAAAGATGACTGTTAAATACAGTCATCTATCAACATTTTTGTAGTAGTGCTATAAACTATAACAGAAGGATTCTTTGTTAGATACTTATTCACCTCATTAAGGACAACACCATGAATCATATGCTAGGTGTTATTCATGGTTAGTAGAAGCCCTAATTGATATAAGTGAGTTATAATCAATTAGGGAATTGGAAGGAGTTCCAATTAGACCCTAAATGGAAAGAGTTCCATTGTGCACACCTTGTGCTATTCCTACTACTTGATGATGTGAACCCAATGGGTTACACACTGATCATGCAAGAAGAGCTTTAAAGTCTATGAGAGAAAGGGCTTAAGTGAATAAAAGAATAGTTCTTAAGGGGCAAGGTTGTATAAGATACAAACTAGAGGGGTTATTGTGTAATTAGGAGTAATTACACAAAACCTATTAGGGTTTGAAGTCCCCCCCTTGGCCGGCCCTAGTGGAGGCTTTATAAAGCCTCCTATGATGTGATGACATCATCACTTGATCACTCCCAAGTGCTGGCCGAAAATCACAAGGGGCTCTCTCTCTCTCTCCTCTCTTCTCCTACTCTAGCAACCACAAGGGAAAGAAGGAAAGGACTTGAAGCTCTAGCTAGGTGTGGATACCGTTAGAGGCAGCACACTTGGGTTGCTTGTACATTGCTGTTCGGATTCGAAGCTTAGAGCAAAAAGGAGAAGACATAATCAACTGTAAGTTCTAAACCCTCTCTTTGTAATTAGGGTTTTATTGTTTTGTATGAACCACAATCAGATTTATGGGCTACATGGAATTGATAGGAAATTTTTGTTATTCAAGTTATTCCACATTCTATTTCCTTCTAGTTCAATTCCTTATAGTCATCACATCATAAGAGGCTTTAAATAGCCTCCAACTAGGGCCGGCTAAGGGGGGTCTCCTAACCCTAATGGGTTTTGTGTAATTACTCCTAATTACACAATAACCCCTCTAGTTTATATCTCATACAAACTAGCCCCTTAAGAACAATTCTTTTATTCACTAATGCCCTTTCTCTCATAGACTTTCAAGCTCTTCTTAGCATGATCAGTGTGTGACCCATTGGGTTCATATAATCAAGTAGTAGGGATAGCACGAGGTGTGCACAATGGAACTCTTTCCATTTAGGGTCTAATTGGAACTCCTTCCAATTCCCTAATTGATTATAACTCTCTTATATCAATTAGGGCTTCTACTAACCATGAATAACACCTAGCATATGGCTCATGGTGTGGTCCTTAATGAGGTGAATAGATTTCTAACAAAGAACCCTTCTATTATAGTTTATAGGTTACAATTACATCCTTCCATCCACACAATGTCTCTAATTGAACTAATAGGACATGGAATTCCGTCAAGTCCCTAGTTTAATTACTTTATATTCATTTATGAATATCAACTCAATAATGAACTTATGGAAACTCCTTTCCATATTCATTCCACCATGGGCCCATGGATTTAATGAGTTATATCATTGAATGATATATGAAACATTCTCTCTCTTTTCCTAAGAGTGATGGATTCCTTATTGATCACTCACATGCCTTCACACACATAGCAGTAGGGCTAATGAACACCCTTGCAGACCCATGATTAGGATCTGCACTTAGTGTTATCAAACTTTTAAAGCTATGTGCATAAGACAACTATGGTGTCTCAAGTCTAAGGATTACTTGTACCACTATAACAATGAGAAATTGATTGACAAGCAGGTTAAAACTCTATTCAGTTTATCTCATATCTTTGGTCACATTCAGTGTACCTATTCTATAATAGGCACTCACTTGTTGGTTGTAGTTTCTACACATAAATAGCTTGAGACTAGCTATCCTCCTATATAGTCAACCTAACAAATGCTAGTCCTATGGTTCATTGCTGTCCATCATAGTGAACCTTCAACTAGGAATGATTTAGGAGTTTAGTACAGAGATATATTTACAGTCTCAAAATTACAACCCTTTGTAATTTCATATTCTCAACTCTAACTCCATGGACATATAATCCTAACAATGTCTCACTTGCACTATAGCCAATCCACCATGTGTCTCATACCCATTTCCTATCGATGGTGATCCAACTGAACTTGGATAAGAGCTTTAGTGAAGAGGTCTTTTACATTCTCTATTGTATTAGTCTTCTATATGTATATGTCATCTCTTCCAATGATATCTCTAATCACTTGGAATCGCCGCTTAAAGTTTGGACTTTTGATGAGACCGTGGTTCTTTGGTTTGAGCACTAGCCCCGTTGTTCTCACAAAACAATGATATAGGCTTCTCAATGTTAGGAACCACTCCTAGTTCAGTAATGACTTTCTTAATCCAAACATACAGCAATGCGCTCTAATTTACAGCTCCACCATTTAAGGTGATAACATACCTCGATGTTGATCTCCTATCATCATCATCATATTGAAAATCTGAGTCCGTTCTACCAACCATTTCCAAGTTTCTTTCTCCATAGACAAGGCATAGGTCCTTTAGTTCTTCTCAAGTACTTAAGGATAGCCTTGACTGCTTCCTTAGGTTTCTTACCTGGGTTTGCCTGATATTTGCTCGTAACAGTTATAGCAAAACTGATATCTGGTCATGTACATAGCATGGCATATGCTTTTAGACAACTTGATTTCATGTTTGACAGGAATTAGACCTCTTTTGAAATCATGCATTTTGAACCCTTTCAAAATCTTGTCTATGTACATCGATTAGGAGAGACCTAGCATCCTTTTAGATCTATCTCTATAGACCTCTATTCCCAGAATATAGGATGCTTCTCCTATATCTATCATGGAGAAAATTCTGTGAAAGTCAATCTTTTACTTTTGACAACGTGATCGCACTCCCACTAACCCTTTTATACAATCATGGTACAATTATGGGTTCTCTCTTAATAGGGACAGGGGTTGAATCATTGTTGGTTTGTGTTTCATTAGACAACTCTTTGAGTTCTATTTTCCTGCTATTGCCTCCTTCTTAAATAAACTCTTTTTTAAGAAAGATTGCAAACTTACAAACAAACACCTTTTGTTCATCAGGATAATATACTTAGTATCCTAAACTCTCTTTAGGATAATCCACAACCTACATTTAAATTATCTTGATTCCAATTTAGTTGCATTATGTGTCTTTACATATGCAATGCAACTCCATACTTTAATATGCTTAAGGTTTGGTGCTTCCCTCTCCATATCTCATATGGGCTCTAAGGGACAGCCTTGGTTTGAACTCTACTTCACAGATGCGCGGCAGTTTCTAGAGCAAATCCTTAAAAGGATAATGTTAGGTGGTTGTAACTAATCATGGATCGAACCATATCCAATAAGGTCCTATTCCTCCTTTCTGACACACCATTAAGTTATGGTGTTCCAAGAGGTGTCCATTGTGATAGAATGCCTGTTTGAACAAGTTGATTTGAAAAATCATTGGTTAAATATTCGTCTCCTCGATCTAATCGAAGAGCTTTAATACTTTGACCAGTTTGTTTCTCTACTTCATATCTAAATTCTTTGAACCTTTCAAATATTTCAGATTTGTACTTCATTAAATATACACACCCAAACCTAGAATGAATCATCGGTATAGGTTATAAAGTAAGAGAAATCTATATATACATCACTATGTATATCTTTTTCTCTTGGGTTTGTTAGCATTCAATTTTGAACTATCATGCTCCATGCAACTAACATTTAGTTTAGAACATGATCCATACCTTCCAAAGGTTGGTTCTTTAAAGTATCCAGATACTCCCAGCAGTTACATTTCCAGTGCCCATCCTTGCCGCAGTGAAAACAGGTTCCTTTGGCCTTGTCGATATTACCTTTCTTATTGCCTCTCTTCGACTTTAAGTTCTTCTTCTTCTTCCCTTGGGTACTCTTACCCTTGCCTTTTCCCTTGCCCTTGGGCTTGGGTTTGGCTTTGGAAGTAGAAGCTCCATCAAATGCGAGCAAAGAACCTTTCCCTTTCTTCATCGTCTCCTTAGTCATCTTGAGCAGATTGTGCAGCTCGGGGAGAGTGGGCTCAAGCTTGTTTATATGAAAATTCATAATGAATGGCCCAAATGAATCAGGAAGGGACTGCAAAATAATGTCTGAACACATATCAGCTTCAATGATCACATCAAGCTTCTCAAGCTGCTCGATATGGTTGATCATCTTCAAGGTGTGATCAATCACGGATGAACCCTCATTCATCCTTGCCTTGAATAGATCCTTGACAATATTGTACTTCGCGGTCCTACTTTGCTCCCCATACAACTCTTGTAAGTGGAGAAAGATGTCGGGAGCGCTCTTCATGGACTCATGTTGCTTCTGAAGCTCAGGGCTCATGGGTGCCATCATATAGCATCTTGCCTTTAGGTCATCGTCCATGCGCTTCTGATAAGCGTCTTTCTCCTGCTGAGTTGCAGCCTCAGCAGGAGCCTCAGGAAGTGGGCCATCAAGAGTATAGGTAATCTTGTTGGAAGTTAAAACAAGTTTCAAATTCTGTAGCCAATCAAGATAATTTAGTCCAGTCAAATGGTTGGTGTCCAAAATTTTGGATAATGGGTTGGGGTGAGCCATTTCAATGAACTACATATAGAAAATAAAATAGAGAATAAGATTTCATTTTTAATCCATAATGATCGGGTCTTTAATCATATGGTACCTCCCACTATTTTATTAAATTCCATACACCCTCTAATGGAATTCGGGAATCTCATTCCTAATGCGGATTGGGATCCTACTATGACCTAGAAGCTTCACATGATAGTTTCTTGACTTCTAACCCATAATAAGAAGACAACTCCTTGTCTATTGCTTCATAAGCAAATTCCAATCATTTTGCCTCTAGGGAACATACTCTTCACATGTTAGTTTCTTGGAATACTTCCCTAGTTAAGTTAAGCCCATCATTCACACAGGTATGTTTCGTCAAATATATACCTCATATGTTAGTTTCTTGGTATATATCAGTTTAGGCACCCTATGATATCTCATATATGATAGTTTCAAGTAATGTCTTTAACATGGGTAGCTCTTACATGTCTGCAGCTAGGTACCCACATTAAGGGACGTTAGATGATCCTATGATGATGGAAGGCAATGAAGAATTCATTCCCTATGATTTCTTCATTTTCAACTTAATATTAATAGAGAGGGGTTTTAAGGGTCTCATCAAATTAACTAATTTAACATACATCTCATGCATATAAATAAAATATAACAACATTATATATATAATCCACTTATCAATATTAGTCCCTTTAAGGTGACATATAACGATCTTTAGATTTGGAGCTATCATTATTAATCTCATTAAAAGCTCCCACTATGATGATTATGAACTTTAAGAAGATTCAATCCAAGCCAATGGATTGAATCCAAGGTCTAAGGTGGGTGTAGGTGATCGTAAAACATTCATTTAAAAAATTGCATGCTCTCTTGAAAATCTTCTCTAAGCTTTCAAGTCCTTCAATCTCCTCCATTTGTTCGATGGTCTCCACCATTGGCTTGTTGGGCTCCACCATGCTCTTTTAAGTCCACCATGCTCCTTAGTGCGCTCTCGATTACATAACATTTACATAATTTAAAGAAAGGGATACATAAGGGGAATGTGGGGTATATGAGAGAATGATAGAGAGAGAGAAGGTGGCATGCAAACCCCAAATAAATAATACATCACTGTGAACCCCAAAAAGTGGCCCACAAGGGTTGAAAAGAAAATAGGTTGAAAAAGAAAAAGGAAAGGAGTCGCCACCTTATTTTTTTAAAGGAAACAAGGAAAACCCTAAAAACCATTTTGTTTTAAAGAAAACAATTGAATGACTCCATGTTTAAAAAGGAAACCAAAAACAAGTCTTTTAGAAACCAAAGAAATTGGGGATTCGGAGGCTAAGTTATGACATGGGAAGGTTCTAGGCAAAGCCTATAGGCACCCATGTCACCCTTTCGGTCTCTTAGTTTATTTGGGCTAAATTAAAGTCTTACGATACAAAAATCAGCAAGTATATCATCACAAGAATTGCATGCATATCATATATTCCATCCATAATAAACAAGCAAAAACAAAGAAAACAAAACAAAACTAGGATACTTAGATCCTAGGGCGGACTTGAACCTTAAAGCGCCTACGTACCATGTAGTGAAATATATAGATCAAAGTCCACGTAGTTCGAAAAAATAAGTTGGGGGGAGAGTTTCACTCCTCGTAGGACTCTATTAGAATCCAATCCATAATCAAACTCTTGCTTTGAAAATAATTTGCTTTAATGAAAACTTTAGTTTAATAAACTAGTTCGATTTAGGATCAAAAAGCTAATAAAATCCTATGATTAATAAAACTCAAGGGAACATGCAATATCACATTTATATCATGGCATAAACTTGAACATGCTAGAAAAAGTTTAGAATCATACCTGATAGAACGTGACAAGCTCTATTTCACCTCCACAAATTTTGGCAGGGGTCCACACGAATCGCTCCACGAATAACTCCCTAAGCTTTCTAGGACGAATGGTTCGTTCAAGAAGGCACCATTGGGTGTTTCCCTCTCGAGCTTAGCAACTCAAATTCTTTTCTCTAGGACGAGTGGTTCGCTCAAGAAGGCACCATTGGGTGTTTCCTTCGAGCTAGATACTCGAACCTAAACTTTTACTTAGGAAAGTTCAACTGAGACTTCATTTTTTCTAATGAAGGAGGTGAGGACCCTTATTTATAATAGAGCTAGGAAGAGGTATTATTCTTCTCCAACCGATGTGGGATTAAAAAGAATGTAAAAAAACCTTATTGTCGCTACCCTACAACAGCAGCTACTTTAAGGGCTTTTTTGGGAATAAAAACGTTGGAATTGGAAAATTTGCATTAGTCACAAAGTTGTAGAGCTTTAAAAAACCTTTTTAACAAGACCAATTTTATCCAAATCTGACTTTTGAGGCAAAAGTTATGGCAAAAATACGAAATCTGGTTTTAAAGCATATTTTGGACGAAAATTGTTCTAGAACTCTCTATTGCTCTTCCAACTATGGCCATTTGAAATCATCATATTAAGCTCTAAATCATCCAACAAAACTTCCCAAACATGAATCCATGAGTATAATATGCATAAAGAAAAGGCGGAGAGCTGTGGAATTAAGGTGACAAAAATGGGGTGTGACAGAAGCCCCTCATTGGTGAACAAGTTTCACTTGTGAACCAATGATAGAAGAACATCCCATTTTTTCTTGGGAGAGTAATTGCATCAAGTTCAAATAGAGAACTCCATTATCCTATAGAATTCATCACATATCTTAAGCAATTAGAAGTCAATGTCTAGGTAAAGGTCAATACCCAAGATAAGTAGAGGTAACTCTAAGTGAAGGTTAACACACAGGATGAGTAAAGTCAATACTCAAAGAGAATAAAGATCAATATTGGGAGTGGAAGTCAACACTCAGGATGAGTAACAGCCAATACTCGAAAGGAATAGGGATAAATATGAGTGGAGGTCAACACTCGAAGTGAATACCAGTCAATACTCAAAGGGAATAGGAATCAGTATTTAGAGTAAAGGTCAACACTCGGGGTGAGTACCAGTCAATACTCGAGACAAATATGCTTTAATGATTAGAATGAGTATGGGTCAATACACAGGGTGAGTATGGGTCAATACTCAAGGATGAGTATAGGTCAATACTCAAGATGAATATGTGACAATACTCAAGGTAAGTATGGGTCAATATTTAAGATGAGTATGTATCAGTACTTGAAATGAGTATAGGTCAATACTCAAGAGAGCCAATAAGACATCGTATGGGTAAGGTTCATTACTCAAACGAGAACCAATGATGGATAGAAGTCAATATCCGTACTGAAAATCTAAAAAGAAATCTCATGAATAGAAGTCAATACTTATAGAGAAAAACACATAAGCATGGGTCAATGCTTGCTATGAGTAAAGATCAATACTCACAAAGAAAACTTTATGAGCAAGGGTTAATGCTTGAAATGAGTAGGATTCAATACTCATAGAGAAAATCATACGGGTAAGGGTCAATGCTCAAGATAAAATGTATATAAGCAAAGGTCAATGCTTGAAATGAGTAGGATTCAATACTCACAGAGAAAATCACTCGAGCAAGGGTCAATACTCAAGATAAAATGTATATAAGCAAAGGTTAATGTTTGAAATGAGTAGGATTCAATACTCACAGAGAAAATCACTCGAGCAAGGGTCAATGCTCAAGATAAAATGTATATAAGTAGAGGTAAATGCTTGAAATGAGTAGGATTCAATACTCACAGAGAAAATCACTCGAGCAAGGGTCAACACTCAAGATAAAATGTATATAAGCAAAGGTCAATGCTTGAAATGAGTAGGCTTCAATACTCATAGAGAAAATCACTCGAGCAAGGGTCAATGCTCAAGACAAAATGTATATAAGCAAAGGTCAATGCTTGAAACGAGTACGATTCAATACTCACAGAGAAAATCACTCGAGCAAGGGTCAATGCTCAAGATAAAATGTATATAAGCAAAGGTAAATGCTTGAAATGAGTGGGCTTCAATACTCACAGAGAAAATCACTCGAGCAAGGGTCAATGCTCAAGATAAAATGTATATAAGCAAATGTCAATACTTGAAATGAGTAGGATTCAATACTCACAGAGAAAATCACTCGAGCAAGGGTCAATACTCAAGATAAAATGTATATAAGCAAAGGTCAATGCTTGAAATGAGTAGGATTCAATACTCACAGAGAAAATCACTCAAGCAAGGGTCAATGCTCAAGATAAAATGTATATAAACAAATGTCAATGCTTGAAATGAGTAGGATTCAATACTCACAAAGAAAATCACTCGAGCAAGGGTCAATGCTCAAGATAAAATGTATATATAAGCAAAGGTCAATGCTTAAAATGAGTAGGATTCAATACTCATAGAGAAAATCATACAAGCAAGGGTCAATGCTCAAGATAAAATGTATATAAGCAGAGGTCAATGCTTGAAATGAGTAGGATTCAATACTCACAGAGAAAATCATACGAGCAAGGGTCAATGCTCAAGATAAAAGAATATAGGTAAACACTCATAGGGGAGCTTGACAAAACATTAGTTAAGTAGGAGTCACTACTCATAAGACAAGGTTGGTATAAGGGCAAAGCCAACACCACATGAAGAAAGAATATCATTCACACGGCTACTTGGGTGTAAATCAATACCCAATGGTGAAAGCTTAGGCAACTATGGTCATGGGAAAATGGACCTTGAAACATAATGAGCACTACATGTCACTAATGCATGCATATCAACTACTCAATCAACTCGAGTAAAATTGATTCACATGGATCAGCACAAGTTCAAAGCCATGCACAGAAAGATTTACTGGAAGTGGTTTTGCAAACCTATCATTCTTTTTCTTTAAAGACCCCTTTACATACTTAGCACAATCATGGAATTTTCAAAAACATTTTTTCTTTGTTTATAAAATGGTGGTTGAGCCTTTTTAGGAAACAATGCAATTTAGGAGGATTGGATTAAACCCATGAATTCTTCGTCAAGGTATAGGAATAAAGTGGAAACACTTCTTTTCTTCTTCTTTCTGCACTTCTCTTTTCTTCCAAAACCCTAATTTTTGCCTAGATTGCCCTTATGGGTTTTCAACCTAGCGGGTTACCCTAATTTTTGCCTAGGCCGCCCTTTCGGGTTTTTAACCTAGCGGGCTTTTCTTCTTTTTCTTTCACATTTCTTTTTAAGTTACTTCAGCATAGAGGGGTTCAAATCACAAAGCCTCAACCCATTCTCTTTATCAAGTTCTCTGATTGAACAAACCAGCCCCAACATTCATTCAAATTCTTCTTCAACAAGCATAATCAGCCCCTGGGTTCATAATACATTCATGTTCTTTAATTGAGCAAAATAAATCAGCCCCAAGCTCACGAAATCGCATGCCTACAGCTAAAGCAAATCGTCTCATAGTGGTTACTGCTACCCCTCTTCCATCATTAAATTCATGACAAGAGTTTAAGTAAAAAGGTAAGAAGATATAGAATTTGATGGAACCCACAAATGAATCATCATGATTGAATACTTTTAAAGGACGAGGTCTATGACCACTAGAAACACACAAGACTCAAGAGAGGCGAAGGAAGAAAGTGGAGGGACATCCGAAGGACTCAAACCAAACAAGAACAAGAAGAATAATTAAATTAACTTTCTCGGTGGCATGTAATATTTTAGCTCACTAGTTTGATGAATGAGACTGTTTCCTCTTGACTTAGTGACAAAGAATTGCCTTCAATGGTTGGTTATATGTAAAGCCTCTTTCTTTCTTTCTCTTTTATTTTATTTTATTTTTTGAATGAATTAGACCGCACCCAAAGTGACTTTATGGGCTGCCTACGTATCTCCACTTTGATCTTCACATTAATTGAACAAACTAACATTTTTTTTTTTTTTGGTGGAGAATCAGGTCTTCGTAGTTCAAAAGATTCATTCTTCATTTTTTTTTTCAATAACCCTAACTTTTGCCTAGGTTGCCTTTTCAGGTTTTCAACCTAGCGAGTTTAGGCTTTACACATAACCACATAAGGACCACCCTCGCTTGGCTTAAACTTCTCCCGCGAGTCACGAACATAAATTGTAGTCTTCCTTGATCACAAGACTTTCTTTTGATTGTTGTTGATCTTCTTTTTTGATGCTTTTGGATGTTAATCCCTTCCCTTTCTTTTTATGCTTTTTTTTTTTGCCTTTTTTTTTTTTTTTTTTTTGTTGTCACAAATTTTCTTTTGACTTTTTTTTCTTTTCCTTTTGAGGGAGAGGGAAATAAACATCTCTAAAAGCTCACAGCATGGTAATTGATTTCTTCTTTTGATCTTTGAATTGCTTCTTACAAGGGCTCTAAGATCTTCTCAAGTTGCTTGGCCTATGTCTTCATAGTGTAGTGGGCGGGTGACCCCTATGTTTACCATTTTGGAATTTTCTTTGTTTCCAAGTTAATTAGTCACAGTTTATTCATCATTCATCTTGTTTGCTTTTTTAGGGGGAAGAGCTTTTGAGCCTCTTGTGTTCATGCCACTTTGATAGTCAATTGATTAAAGAGAAATAGAGAGACAATGGAATTATTGAAATCAAACTTTTTATTGAAGGAATGAAGAAGAACACATTGACAATGACTAGGACTCGAAAGACTCAAAACTTCAAAGGACATTTGATTCGAAGATAAAAAACAATTAACTAACCAGAAAACAAACAAAGGACTTAAACTTTTTATCACGGACAGTCATGATAGAACTAGTGTAGCAGTAAGCACCAAGAAAAAAAAAAACTCATTATCTTTCCCAAAAACCTCAAGGCATCAACTTCTTCTTTTCTTCATCTTGACTTGTGCGGTCGACATTATCCAAATCCCCATGAACGTTAAAGGTTTCTTGAGCCTCGTAAAGTCCCTCAAAATCAAGAATCCCCATGCTAGCAAGAGTTTGAGTGTCCTCTGAATGATATAGGCCATAAATTGGAAATTCTTGCTTAATCGCAACAAGAGATCTCGGTGGATTGGCATTTGGCTGGGCTGGAGAGATTGGGTTTACAGTGGCCAAAAATGGGTTCATGGAAGAGCTTTGAAGAGTATTTGGATTATTGGTTGGTTTGGGAAAAGTGATTACCCCTCGGTCAATAAGGTCTTGGATTTTATGTTTCAACTTTAGGCATCGATCAGTGCTATGTCCCTTACTTTGGTGGAAATCACAATACTCGTTCTTTTTAAAACTACGGGACAATGGATTGGGTAAGGGTGCTGAGTCAAGGGGTTGAAGTAAACCTTTCACCTTCAATTTCTCAAAAACGACACTCATTGGCATGTAAAGTTCGGTGAATTGGCGAGGTTCTTTCTTGACGGTTTGGGCCTTCGACTCTGTTCCATTATATCTCTTGGACATGGTAGCCCCTGAATTAGACTCATGATGATTCATAGATTTGGATTGGCCTTGAGGAATAACTTGAATAATTGTCAAGATGTCATTCAACTTTTGTATGATCTCACAAAGCATTCCCTTAATTTCTTCCCATGTTGCATTGCCAACTTCAACCATGAAAGTGATAAGGCATTCCACTCTAATCCTTAGTCTTTAGAAGATACCACGGGTTTAATCCAGTCTTCCTTCGAGAACAAAATCCCCTTTTTAGGCTATGATAAAAACATTTTAACAATATTTCCATGACTGCACTAAATTGATAAGTGTGGTCTTATAAAGCATTCCCTTAGTTAGACATCTCATCTCCAAGGGTACCTTGAAGTGTAAGGTGACGTACTAAGGGCATGAAGGTGGGTCACTTAGCCTTAGGTTCAAACCATTAACCATCACAAAACTATCAAGAGTCACTTTCCCCCAAGTGTAGGCAAACCTTGAGCTAGGTCTAAACATGATGTATCCTTAGTTAGACACCTCATCTTAAAAGTGTCCCTTAAGATGGAAGGTGAGCTGACATACTAAGGACATAAAGATGAATAAGCCCTTACTTCTTAACTCTTAATCAAACATTTCATTCTAAACAAGCCCCTATTGGTTCATCTAAAAGCCCATGATTCCAAACAAGCCCCTATTGGTTCATCTAAGGGTATGTTGGTGAGACCATACATCAAGTGTCGATCATTACCCAAGGTTAAAATAAACCTAAGCATCCAACACAACTTATAGCAACACAACGCAAGCATGGCATGATATCATTACAATCAAGTGTGGGTACATAATGGTGAACCCATAGTGTCCTATAAGGCCCACTACATGTACTACAAGAGGGTAGGCTAGGGTCCTTCACTTGCTTGAACCAATCTTTATACCTAACCACATGTGGCATCAGGAACGCCGCGTGGGTCCAGCAGTACGTGATTGATTCATTTAATATACCCAAGGGTACGTGGTAGATAGCTTTCGTCCAAACACTTGGAATCAGGAAAACCAAGGTTGAAACTAGGCCCATCATTGGCAAGGATACATCGATCTTAAGTCATGCAACAATTTGCGCACACAATGCAATAAATGAAAGAACACAATCAAGTGGATGCATGTGATTGATTTTAATTTAACATAAGAAATTAATTTAGCCCACTTAGACTATATAGAGTCTAGCCCACAAATCCCCAGTGGAGTTGCCAAACTGTAAACCCCAAAAAGTGGCCCATAAGAATTGAAAAGAAAATAGGTTGAAAAAGAAAAAGGAAAGGAGTCGCCACCTTATTTCTTAAAGAAAACAAGGAAAACCCTAAAAACCATTTTGTTTTAAAGAAAACAATTGAATGACTCCATGTTTAAAAAGGAAAGGCAAAAACAAGTCTTTTAGAAACCAAAGAAATCGGGGATTCGGAGGCTAAGTTATGACATGGGAAGGTTCTAGGCAAAGCCTATAGGCACCCATGTCATCTTTTCGGTCTCTTAGTTTATTTGGGCTAAATTAAAGTCTTACCATACAAAAATCAACAAGTATATCATCACAAGAATTGCATGCATATCATATATTCCATCCATAATAAACAAACAAAAACAAAGAAAACAAAACAAAACTAGGATACTTAGATCCTAGGGCGGACTTGAACCTTAAAGCGCCTACATACCATGTAGCAAAATACATAGATCAAAGTCCACGTAGTTCGAAAAAATAAGTTGGGGGGAGAGTTTCACTCCTCGTAGGACTCTATTAGAATCCAATCCATAATCAAACTCTTGCTTTGAAAATAATTTGCTTTAATGAAAACAACTTTAGTTTAATAAACTAGTTTGATTTAGGATCAAAAAGCTAATAAAATCCTATGATTAATAAAACTCAAGGGAACATGCAATATCACATTTATATCATGGCATAAACTTGAACATGCTAGAAAAAGTTTAGAATCATACCTGATAGAACATGACAAGCTCTATTTCACCTCCACAAATTTTGGCAGGGGTCCACACGAATCGCTCCACGAATAACTCCCTAAGCTTTCTAGGACGAGTGGTTCGTTCAAGAAGGCACCATTGGGTGTTTCCCTCTCGAGCTTAGCAACTCAAATTCTTTTCTCTAGGATGAGTGGTTTGCTCAAGAAGGCACCATTGGGTGTTTCCTTCGAGCTAGATACTCGAACCTAAACTTTTACTCAGGAAAGTTCAACTGAGACTTCGTTTTTTCTAATGAAGGAGGTGAGGACCTTTATTTATAATAGAGCTAAGAAGAGGTATTATTCTTCTCCAACCGATGTGGGATTAAAAAGAATGTAAAAAAACCTTATTCCCGTTACCCTACAACAGTAGCTACTTTAAGGGTCTTTTTGGGCATAAAAACGTTGGAATTGGAAAATTTTCATTAGATACAAAGTTGTAGAGCTTCAAAAAACATTTTTAACAAGACCAATTTCATCCAAATCTGACTTTCGAGTCAAAAGTTATGGCAAAAATATGAAATCTGGTTTTAAAGCATATTTTGGACGAAAATTGTTCTAGAACTCTCTATTGCTCTTCCAACTATGGCCATTTGAAATCATCATATTAAGCTCTACATCATCCAACAAAACTTCCCGAACATGAATCCATGAGTATAATATGCATAAAGAAAAGGCGGAGAGCTGTGGAATTAAGGTGACAAAAATGGGGTGTGACAATCACCAAAAATTAACAACTCTTGAAAAATTAATACAACCCATTCATAAGACGGCCAATCACAATTGGTTTAAAGGGTATAGTGCATAATCATCATCCATTCTTAAACATACAATCACATTGCATAAAGTAAGTAAAAACTGTAAGCAATAAAGCGTATGGGTATTATGGTAACTCTATTGATTGGTTTTCATTAATCTCATTAATGTGTCCTAATCTCATTAGGATATGCATAATTTCTAGAATATAATTAAGTCTTAACATTTAAGACATTTAGTTTCAATTAATCAAATCAATTGAAACAATTAAAATCCCCTATTTAAACTCTAATATCAAATATTAGGGTTTCTTTAATTAAACAAAACAATTTTATTTAATTAAAAATTCCATATTTTAATTTAATCTTAAATTGTGTTTTAAACCATTTAAAACATTATAAAATTAATCAATATTAATTAAATAATCAATTTCGGAATTAAATAAAATCAATTCAATAATGAATTAGTGCATTAGGGTTTCCTAAAACCCTAAACCCTAAATGCATTAACTCTAAACCCTAATAGTAACCCTAATGCATTAAATGCCTTATGATTGGTCAATAAATAACCAATCATTTAAACCCTACGTTTGTATGGTATTAATGATTAGGATTAGGGTTTAATTAATGCCACCTAGGATATTAATTACACCTAATTAATATGCACCAATTAGGGTTTCTAAAACCCTAAACCTTAAACCTATTAAATGCCAATGATTAATAACTAAACCTTTAATGATCATGATTGGTCATTAATGACCAATCAATTAACCCTAGGTTAGATGCATTAATAACTAGGTTTAGTCATTAATTAATGCATTAATAGAATTAGGGTTTAATTAATACGAATTAGGGTTTCCTAAACCCTAAACCATAGACATCATAAATGCACTTAATTATACCCTAATAATTAATAACCATGACTGGTCATTTAATGACCAATCATTAACTCTTTAATTAAGATAATTAATAGCCTAATTAGGGTTTTAATTAATGCCATAAATGAATTAGGGTTTCATCATTAATGGGAATTAGGGTTTCCTAAGAAAAACCCTAAGGCTACCACCAACAGTTTGGGGCTGCCATGGCTTGGCCATGAGGCTGCCATGGCCTAGCCATGCTGCCATGGCTTGCCCAGGCTTGCAAGACTGCCATGGCTTGGCCAGGCAGCTGCCATGGCTTGGCCATGGGGCTGTCTTGGCTAAGCAAGGCTGCCATGGCCACCAACGACAGTGGCAAGCCATGGACAGCCATGGGGACTCTTGATAGGGTGTGGGCCAAGCCCCTTGGACACGTGTGGGATGGTCCATAGGGCTATCTTGTTCAAAACAAATTAGGGTTTCAAGAACCCTTGCTGGCGCCACCATGGGAGGACCTCCAAGGTCACAATTGCGATTAAAACACCATTAAATTGAATCCTCTATTCAATCCAGCTTTTGTATCATGTCCCTACATGAATTACTAAGCTAATAGAGGAGGATTGGATGATCAAATCATCCCCGATTGATCTAAACAATTCTTTTACCAAGAATCTGCCCAGAAAAATCAGCCTACTGTAACAGTTCACAAATCGCTCTAACACCCAGCAAGATGACATTTTTAGGCTACCAAATTATTTTTCCTAGTATCCTCCATGTCTTAGGAAACTAATGCAAGTGGTTTCATGCAATTTGGAGTTCCCTAGCTCAAGTTATGAACAAAACTCCATTGATGACTTTTCTGCAGAAAAACAGCAAGCTGTGTTCTTCAAGAAATCAAACCTTTTTTATTCTTTTTGCGTCAAAACTCTTTTGATTATTAAAGAATAAAAGTAGCAAGAACCCTAGGGTTCTAAAACCCAGATTTGAACATGGTGGTCTTCTCCTTCTTCCTTCTATTCTAGAATCTTAATCCAATTATGAAGCATCTGAATGCTTGGGAACCCTTCCCTACCATGTCTAGAACATAACTGAAGTGGTGGCAACCATTTCCATACCTTTGATCTCCATCAAAAACTCACAGTTGTGGCTGTTGCATCATTCCCGAGCAAAACTGTCTTCCCTAACAGCCTGTAGTAAAATATTCATCACTTTCACTACAGAACTCAGATTGATGCACCGTTTGTTGGGTTGGAAAGCTGATTCGAAGAGCTTTCTAACCATACATGGTTCGAAAATTTTGGAGAAGAACTCTGATTTCGGCATGCAAAACAAGATGACGGTTTTTCATGGCTACCATGAAAACTGTTCTTCTTCTCCAAACTCAATCCCTATTCAACTCTTGAATAACCAGTAGCTCTAAAACTTATTTTAGAAGAGGAGAAGAAGAGAAAACAACCTAGGGTTCATAAACCCTAGGTTTGGCCATGAGAGAGAACAAGCTTTAATGCATGAACATAAATTCCAGATTTACTAACCAATCAATTTACCATAAAACACAGCCCATATACAGTTTGTATTAAGCATAATCATGGCTCCGATACCACTGCTGGGAATCGAACTAGAAGGAAAACAAAGTATGGAATGAATTGATAAACAAAAATTTTCCTAATCAATTCCACAGCCCATGAATCCAATTATTCTTAATACAAAACAAAAACTCTAACTACAAAGAGAGTTAGGATACTTACAGTTTCACAAAAGTCTTCTCCTTTATGCTCCAAGCTTTGATTCTGACAACGAAGAACGAGCAGTCCAAGTGTACTGCCTCCAACGGTATCCACACCTAGCTAGAGCTTAAAGTCCTTTCTTCTTTCTTCCTTGTTGTTGCTAGAGGTGGAAAAGAGAAGAGAGTGAGAGAGAGGCTTGGAATTTTCGGCCAGCACTTGGGAGCCTCCAAGAGTGCTTCAAGTAATGATGTCATCACATCATAAGAGGCTTTAAGTAGCCTCCAGCTAGGGCCAGCCAAGGGGGTTCTCCTAACCCTAATGGGTTTTGTGTAATTACTCCTAATTACACAATAACCCCTCTAGTTTATATCTCATACAAACTAGCCCCTTAAGAACAATTATTTTATTCACTTATGCCCTTTCTCTCATAGACTTTCAAGCTCTTCTTAGCATGATTAGTGTGTGACCCATTGGGTTCATATCATCAAGTAGTAGGGATAGCACGAGGTGTGCACAATGGAACTCTTTCCATTTAGGGTCTAATTGGAGCTCCTTCCAATTCCCTAATTGATTATAACTCTCTTATATCAATTAGGGCTTCTACTAACCATGAGTAACACCTAGCATATAGCTCACGGTGTGGTCCTTAATGAGGTGAATAGATTTCTAACAAAGAACCCTTCTGTTATAGTTTATATGTTACAATTACATTCTTCCATCCGCACAATGTCTCCAATTGAACTAATAGGACTTGGAATTCTGTCAAGTCCCTAGTTCAATTACTTTATATTCATTCATGAATATCAACTCAATAATGAACTTATGGAAACTCCTCTCTATATTCATTCCACTATGGGCCCATGGATTTAATGAGTTATATCATTGAATGATATATGAAACATTCTTTCTCTTTTTCCTGAGAGTAATGGATTCCTTATTGATCACTCACATGCCTTCACACACATAGCAGTAGGGCTAATGAACACCCTTGCAGACCCATGATTAGGATCTGCACTTAGTGTTATCAAACTTCTAAAACTATGTGCATAAGACAACTATGGTGTTTTAGGTCTAATGATTACTTGTACCACTATAACAATGAGAAACTGATTGACAGGCAGGTTAAAACTCCATTCAGTTTATGTCATATCTTTGGTCACATTCAGTGTACCTATTTTATAATAGGCACCCACTTGTTGGTTGTAGTGTCTACACACAAATAGCTTGAGACTAGCTAACCTCCTATAGAGTCAACCTAACAAGTGCTAGTCCTATGGTTCATTACTGTCCATCATAGTGAACCTTCAACTAGGAATGATTTAGGAGTTTAGTACAGAGATATATTTATAGTCTCAAAATTACAACCTTTTGTAATTTCATATTCTTAACTCTAACTCCATGGACATATTATGTAAATATAAATGATGCATATAAACATAATAGAATAAGCCCTTTTATTAAATCAATAATAAATGTGACATATATAAATGAAATCAAATGATTGTTCCTAATTCCTAAACAATCATATCTATGATTGGCTCTAGGGCATAATCCTAACATGCTAGTGGAGTAGGATTGTGAATTGTTTGCTAGTAGGATAGTTTCTCTCTAGAATGGGGGTATGTTTTACCCAGAAAATTAATTGATGTGTTTGGGCCATTTTCTCTTCATGGTTCAATTATATGCATGATTTTAAGCATCTTTTGTATAGGACACTTGTTGTGTAAGCTTTATCTGCATAGGTGTATGGATGATTATTCTTTTAGAGGATAACTATCGTCCTTAGAGGGTGAAGTTGTGCATAGGTGCTTTCTGGAGTGTGTTTTAGTGTGCCATGAGTTTCTTTGCATTCTTAGGCATATATTTTACATAGGATATGTGAAGAAATCATTCATGTGGAGTGATTTCTACGTGAAATTATCTTAGGATAGTTTTACTTAAAAAAGCTCGCCGTAAGGATGGTTATTTCACATTCTTACATAAAATACTTATCGAATGCATCATGTTAGATTTTCTTTTCATGTTTTGGATTGTTATATGATAGTTTCATCATGATAATTCATATTTGGCATGTTTTTGATAGTTTTATGCATGTTAGTGTGTTCAAGGCATATAGGAGCATATCAGGGTTTTTTTTTTATTTTTTTTTTATTTCTGTTCTTTGCATGAGTATTAGGTCATTATATGCATGTTTAGTATTCTGTCCATATTTGATTTAGTCTTTCTAATGATGATTTGAGCATGAATATGGTTGGTTTGAGCTTGATAATTGCCCTATAGCAAATATGGGGTGATTAATTGATGATTTCTCATTGTTTTGAGATAATTGGCATATGGTAAGTGGTTCATGGTAAGTTTGTTATGAATTGTTCTCTTCTTCCCCTTGGGTTATTCTCTTTGCTTTGAACTATGATTCTTAAGTTTCCTATTTTTCTAAAACTTCTTATTGAATAAGAGTTCTATCTTTTCTCAAATTCCTTTTTTGGAAGTTCTTCTCTTTTTAAACGCTTCTTTTTTTTTAATGGAAACTTAGGGTTATAGTTCATTGTAAAGGGAGTAACCCCTTCTCAATCGAACCACGTAGACTTTGATCCTTATATCTTTGCATGTGGGGTACATAGGCGCTCATTTGATGTTCAAGTCTGCCCTAGGATACAAGTATCCTAGGTTTTCTTTTCTTTTTTCATTTCTTTTTTTCTCATCCTTTATCTCTCTCTTTACTACTTTCCATATCCCTCCTGCTTATTCATGGATGTTTATGATGATTTATGGATGTTTATGGATGAATATGGATGGTTTATGGATGATTTTTTTCATATGCATAGTGACTAATTAGGAAGTGATTGAAATAGCCCATATAAATTCTGAGACCCATTTTGGCAAGATGTGGGTGCCTATAGGATGTTTCCTAGAATCTTCTCACATCGTAACTTAGTCTCCGAATCCTCTCTTGTTTTGTTAAGACTTGCTTTTCCATGATTGGAGTCAACTTGTTTGGTTTTCAAAGGTTTCCTTTAAAAACTGTTTTTATGGTTTTCCTCTTTTCCTTAAAAAACGAGGTGGCAACTCCTTGTTTATTATGTTTTTGTGAACCTTTAAAAAAAACATATTTTAATTTATTTAAATCTCTACATTCTTTTTTAAAGAAGGGTTTCGATCAAAACCCGTGGTTCACACATGGTAATTGCCCTATTGAAAATAGGGTGGTTATTTGGCATTTTTGGCTGTCGCTTGGAAAATATTGCAAATGGTAAGTAGGTATAGAAAGTACCTTTTTCTTCCTTATTCTTTCCCTTCTCCCTCCTTGGGTTATCTCCTAATAAAGAGATATGGTAAATCTTTTAGGTTTTCCTTCTTTTAAAAAAATTCCTTTTCTAAAAGGTTTCCTTCTTTCATTGAAATCCCATTTATATATTTTCTAAAGTCCATTTTTGAAAATCTTCTTACTTTGGAAACTTCCCATATTTTCTTGAAAGGAAACTTAGGGTTTACCATAAGTCATTATTAGGTCATAACCCTATTCTTAATGAACTACGTAGAGTTTGATCGTTGAACGTTCAATACAAGGTACGTAGGCACTCATTAATGTTCAAGTCCGCCATAAGATACTAAGTATCCTAGGTTTTCTTCTCCCCTTTTCTCTCTTTTTATTATTATTATTATTATTATTTACTTACTTATGTGGATGGATGAATGGATGATATGCATGCTGTCTTGTGATGATAATTGATGATTCTTGCATGATTAAGACTTTGATTTAGCCCAATTACATTAAGAGACCAATTAGGGCGATATGGGTGCCTATAAGCTTTGCTTAGAACCTTCCCATATTGTAACTTAGCCTCTGAATTCACAATCTTTGGTTTTCAAAAGATCTTTTGTCTTTTCCGTCTTTAAAAAATGGAATCATTTGTTTTAGAAAATAAAACATTTTAGGGTTTTCCTCTTTTCCTTAAAAAATGAGGTGGCGACTCCCTTTTTGATTTCCAATGTGGGCCACTTTCCTGAGTCCACAGTTTAGCGACTCCACTGGGGAATTTGTGGGCTAGACTCTTTAAAGTTTGATTGGGCTAAATTAATTTCTTATGTTTAATTAAAATCAATCACATTGCATCTGCTTGATTGTGTGCTTTCATTTATTGTATTGTGCGTGCAAATTCTTGCATGATAGGATCGATTGTCCCTCGATGTATCCTTGCCATTGATGGGCCTAGCCTCAACCTTGGTCTTCCTAACTCCAAGTGTTGGGCTGAAAGCTATCAACTTCTCTTGCCTAGTACCCTTGGGTATATTAAATGAATCAATCATGTACTGCTAGACCCACGCGGCCTTACTGACACCACATGTGGTTAGGTATAAAGATTGGTTCAAGCAAGTGAAAGACCCTAGCCTACCTCCTTATTGTAGTCCATATAGATAGCCATATAGAGCACCATTGGTTCACCCTTATGCACCCACATTTGATTGTAATGATATTATGCCGTGCTCGTGTTATGTTGCCATGTTCACTTTTGTGAAATCATAAAATGTGTTGTATGCTTAGGTTTACTTTAACCTTGGGTAATGATCAAAGATTTAATATTATGTGGCCTCACCCGCATACCCGTAATAAGTACTTCCACCTTTTACCCAAGGGGCTCCTTAAAGGAGGGAGTGACTAATTAAAGGTGCATGGGTTGAGACCATTTAATCATGGGTTTTAAAGTAAACTAATAGGGGCTTGTGTAAGGGTTAAGAAGTAGGTGCTCATTATGTTTATAGTCCCTAGTATGTCACCTCACCCTTTGTCTTAAGGGACACTTTTAAGGACGAGGTGTCCAACTAGGGAGATATTATGTTTGGACCCAATGCATAGTTTGCCTACACTTGTTGTATTGTCTTGCTTGAGGGAAAGTAACTCTTGAATGTTTTGTAATAGTTAATGGTTAGAACCAAAGGCTAAGTGATTCACCTTTATGCCCTTAGTATGTCACTTTACACTTCAAGGTACCCTTGGAGATGAGATGTCTACTTAAGGGCATGCTTTATAAGACCATATTTATCAATTTAGTGCAATCATGGAAATATTGTTAAAATATTTTTGGTCATAGCCTAAAAAAGGGAATTTGTTCTTGAAGGAGAGTTAGATTAAACTCGTGATAACTTATTAAGGTTGGTTAATGTGGACTCAAACTTTGAACCTAAGATGGCCAAAGGAACAAACAATCCCATATTCAACCTCGAGTCTTGTTTGAAGAATATAATGGAGAAGCTTGAATACACTACCAAGGTATTGGAGACCGCATTGAAGATAGCCCAAAAAACCCAAAAGAAGATGGTAGAATCTAAACAGAACACTGGCCCGTTATCCAAGACCCGTATTTTCAGAGCACACCAAGGGTCAAACTCTGAAGATGATTCCCAATCTAAGAGAGAGCCCATCATAAAGGAAGAAGGGGATTCGAAACCCAAGGTGTAAGGAATTGATGTAGAGAAAAACTACGCAGCGGAAGATAATGATAAACAAAAATCATAATACAATTCCTTAAAGCCCATGAATCTGATTGTGGTTCATACAAAACATAAAACCCTAACTAGAAGAAGGGTTAGAGCACTTACAGTTGATTTAAATCTTCAAACTCCAAGCTTTGAATTTCTGGACAGCAATGAATAATCCTTGAATGAGCAGCTACGAGCAGCACAAGTGCACTGCCTCCATGGTATCCACACTTAGCAAAGGCCTTCAAGCTTCCTTCTAATTCCCCTTGTTGAATGCTAGAAGAAGAAAAGAAGAAGAGAAGAAGAGAGCTTCCTCAGGTTCGGCCAAGAGAGAGGAGAGAGTGAATTTCATTATGTCTAAGGCACATGCTAGTGGCCTTTATATAGACACCAAGGAGGGCTGGCCAAGGGAGGAATCCCACTTTGTGTGGGAGTGCAATTTCCCTAAATTGCACAATAACCCCTCCTATTTACATCTAATGCAAGTATGGCCCTCACGAACTATTATTATGCACTCTTGCCCTTTCTCTCACAACTTAAGTCCCTCTTTGCTTATTGGTGTGTGACCCATTGGGTTCATAACATCTAGTAGTAGGTAATTTCACTCAATGTCACATAGAGTGCCCAATGGAACACTTTCCATTAAGGGTCTAATTGGAACACCTTCCAATTCCCTAATTGATTATAACTAACTTATATCAATTATGGCTTCTACTAACCATGAGTAACACCTAGCAGGGCTCATGGTGTGGTCCTAAATGAGGTAAAATAAAATCATACAAAGAACCCTTCAGTTACAGCTTAAGGTTACAATTACATCCCTCCATCATACACAATGTCTCTATTTGAACTAATAGGACATGGAAGTCTATCAAGTCCTTAGTTCAATACATTTATGAACCTACCCAAAATATCAACTCATAAGATGTATCATGAAAACCCTTTTCCATGATCATCATCATACTATGGCCACAGATTCACATGAGTTATATTTATGAGTGTTCTTATGAGAACATTCTCTCCCTATTACTAGAAGTGATGGATCCCTTATTGATCACACACATGCCTTCACACATGTAACAGTAGAGCCAATGAACACCCTTGCAAATCCCTTAGGGATAAACAGTTAGTGCTATCAAACTTCTAAAGCTCCATGCATAGGAAAACTGTGGTGCCTAAGGTCTAAAGATTACTTGTACCACTGCAACTATGAGAAACTAATTGACAGGAAGGTAAAACTCCATTCAGTTGATCTCATGATTTTGGTCACATTCAGTGTACTTGTTTATTTATACAACAAGCACCCACATGTTGGTTATAGTGTCTCCACACAAATAGCTCATAGACTAGCTATCCTCCTAAAGAGCTAACCTAACATGTGCTAGTCCTATGGTTCATTATTGTCCATTATAGTGAACCTTCAACTAGGAATGATTTAAGAGTTTAGTACAGAGATATATATATAGTCTCATAATCACAACACCTTGTGATTTCATATTCTCAACTCTAACTCTATGGACATATCATGTAAATATAAAGAATAGAATAAACATGATAGAAAAGCCCTTTTATTAAATTAATAATAAATGTGACATACAATAAATGAAATCCTATGATTGTTCTTTATCCCTAAAGCATCATCTCTATGATTGGCTATAGGGCATACAACTAACAATCTCCCACTTGCACTAAATCCAATCGACCAAGTATCTTATACGCATCTTCTCAAGATGTTGGTCTGACACATAACCTATTATGTCTCAAAGCTTTGATTAGTAGGTCTACACTAAATTATGTAGTTAATATCTTCTATAATGTATATATGTTACCTCTTCCAATGATTTCTCTAATCACTTGGAATCGCCGTTCTATGTGTTTGGACTTTTGATGAGACCATGGTTCCTATGCTTGAGTTATAGCCCTATTGTTGTCACAAAACAAGGTATGGGCAACTCAATGGAAGGAACAACTCCAAGTTCTAAATGAACTTATAGATCCAAATAGTCTCCTAGACAGTTATAAATGTGACAATTTATTCACCCTCAATAATGGAATCCATTGTATCCTATATATAGTTCTTCCATTAAGTATTTCACCAGCTAAGGTGAATATAAAATATACCCCATATGGATTATATCTAAATCCATATACTCATCAACTATGAGTTATAATTTCCATATACCATCTATTATTCCAAATTTGGATTGACTTATAACTATTTGTAACAATTACAACATAATAGATATCAGATTCAGTACATAGTGTAAAATAAGGTTTCTTAACACTTTAAGAACCTTACTTGTGTTATCTTAGGGGACATGCCCTTGAATAATGAATTCTATGTCTAAAGTAAATCAGACCTCTCTTAGAATTCTCTATACTGAACTCTTTCAACGTTTCAACTATGTTTAATAATTTGGAGATACTTAGCAGTCTATCTGATCTATCTATATAGATCTCATTGGATGCTTCTACCAAATCTTTCATGAAGAAGTTTTTCTAAAAATCTAAAACTTCACTTTAGATAACATTCATATATCATTTATAATGATTAGGATGTCATCTTATTGATAGGATAAAGAAAAATGATCGCACTCCCACTAACCTTTTATACACTCTTGGTCTATCTATTCAATGAGAAAAATCAAACAATTTGATTACTTCAACTGTATAGATGTTCCAATTACAAGAATCTTGTAGTCCATTAATGGACTTCTATAACTTACACACCTCTATGGTTTTTCACCATTGGATATAACATCTTTATATCCTTTTGACATATCTTATATTCAAAATGTGTGTTTATAGATTACAAGATCCAAATGGATTTCAGCATAACTATTATCAAACAAGTTTCTTTATAGACAACCTTTTGCCTATGTTGAAACATTCTCAAATAGCCTAGCCTTCTAGGCCTCTACCTTACCATATTGGATTAATGACTCTTAGCCATTTCTCAAGTTGATGTCAAACATCGCCTAATCATAATTAATAAGAATATTTTGGTGATCTTTATCACCATAGAACTATTCTTTCACATATTAATAGAGATACCGTATCTCTTATATGTTAAAAAATATCCAATTTGATCTATGAAAGGACTGTGGTGTAATTAAAGGTTTTTGCCTCAACAAGGACAAGGGTTGGATCTTTGTTGGTTTGTGGCTTTACAGACAATTCTGTAAATTCTATCAATCTACCTTTGCATCTTTCTTGAATAAACTCTTTCTCAAGAAAATTCAGCAAACATACTAATGGACAACTTTTGTTCATTAGGATAATAGAAATTCTATCCCAACCACTTTTGGGATATACCACAATTCAACAATTACTTGACCTTATTTCCAGATTGTCTACCTAATGTCTCTAAATATACGTAGCACAATCCCAAGTCTTAACTTCTTTAAGTTGGGTTTCTTCCCATATTATATCCAATATAATATTTTTGGAAAAACTGGAATGAACCCCAAATTATCAATATGTAGCAATTTTAAGGCATATCCAAAATGGACATTTAAGTTAGTAAGACTCGTCATGTATCAAACCATATCATAATAAAGTTTGATTCTTTCTCTTAGATCCACCATTGAGAAATAAGATTCTAAGAGGAGTTTACTATAATTGAATGCTTGCTCTACATGACAACATACATCTCAATGTATTAGTCAAAGTATAAATGTAACTCTTTCACTTCACCAAATAAAAGATGGGCTTGGTTATCTCATAACCAAGTCACTTTTTGCTACATTTAAATGAGAGTCTCTACATCTCTTATATTCTTGGAATACGTTGCATTCACTCTAATTAGTCATTTAAATTTAGAAATCAAATTTCTAGAATGTCTTAAATGACTTAGTTAAGAAATAAGTTCCAAAATTAATCTAGCAATTCTTGCTTTATTAAAATTTTTAAAGGTAACTTATTATCAACTTAACTTTTTGCTTTCTTTTAGATTACGTTAGAATCCAAAAAACAAGAAGCAGAACTAACCAACAAGTTAATTAGAGCATGAACCAGAACTTCAAAAGTTTGGTTCTTCTAGGAAAATTGATACTTTATCAAGTTCCCTTTACAATACATTATGTTTGCTACAAAATAATTATATTTCTTTGTTTTTGACTTTTCAAGAATTGCTTCCCTCTATGCTTCCATTTTTAAATCACATTTAGCTTCCTAAGCTATTCTATGTGATTAATCATCTTCAAAAGAATGATTATAAATGAACAACCTTTGTTGTATCATAATATAGAAGAGGTCCTTTTAAACACTATACTTTATAGTATTACATTGCTCATTATACAACCTTTGTATGTGACAAGGGACATCAGAGGTGCTTTGCATTAACTAACTCTGCTTCTGAAGCTTCTTAGTCATTAACACTATCATATAGTATGACATTAAGATGTCAATTGTGCAAAGTGTCTCTTTCTTCTTAGGATGTTTTATGGAGGGCCTTTAATAAAAGGCTTATTAGCATATAAACAATCTTATTGGAATCAAGAACAATTCTCAACTTCCTAAGTCAATCAAAGAAATTGGGTTTAGTCAAACTATCAATATCCTATATTTTAGGAAATAGGGGTTTTGAGGTAAGTAATCAGGTAAGCTACATTAACAAATTTAATTAAACAGAAGATAAGATTTCATTTTTATCCAAAATGATTGGGTCTTTAATCATAATGGTACCTCCCACTATTTTATCAAATCCCATACACCCTCTAATGGAATTCGGGAATCAATGGATTCCTAATAGGGATTGGGGTCCCACTGAAAACTAGTAACCTCACATAATAGAATTTTGGCCACTAATCCCCAATGAGTAGACAACTCTTTGTCTAATGCTTCCATAAGCAAATTCCAATCATTTAGCCTCTAGAGAAACATAAACCTCACATAATAGCATTTTGGAATATAATCTCTAATTAAGTCAAACCCACCATTCACACAGGTTTGGTCATCATGACACACTCCTCACATAATAGAATTTTGGAATATGCCACTTATACCCCCATGATATCATATATATAATAGTATCAAGTAGAATCCCCAATGTGGACACCTCCTACATATCTGTAGCCAAGCACCCACACCAAGAACCCTAGTTGAGTCTATAATGGTAGAAGGCTATGAAGAGAGCATTCCCTAATGCTTTCTCCATTTACAACTTAATATCTTAAACAAGAGGGGTTTCAAGGTCTCATCAATATTTAACATGCATCCCATGCATAAATATAAACATACAAATCATGCTATTATAATCATACAATTCATGCAATTATATATCAACATATATAAAGTACCATACATTGATATTAGTCCCTAAGTTAATAGGTGACATATATCAATCTATGATATTGGAGCTACTACAATTATCATATAAATTAAAAGCTCCCACTATGATGATTCTGGACTTTAGGGTGATTCAATTTAAGCCAATAAATTGAATCCATGGACTATAGGAAGGTATAGGTGATCGTAAAACAATAAATTAAAGCTTTGCATGCTTGCTTGAATTTCTTCTTTAAATTCTTTAAGTCCTTCAATGTCTAGCAACGTCTTGTTGGGCTCCACCATGCTCCATTGGGCTCCACCATGCTCCTTAGTGCACTCTTGATTACATAACATTTATATAACTTGAAGAAGGGGATACATAAGGGGAATGTGGGGTACATAAGAGAATGATAGAGAGAGAAGGAGAAAGTAGCATGCAAGCCCCAATAAAAATTTACATCACCAATAATTAAATTACAACCCTTTGAAAAATAATACATCCGATAATCTCAAGACGACCAATCACAATTGGTTTACAAGGTCTTAGTCCATAATCATCATCCATCCATACATACAATCACATTGCATAAATAAAAGAACTATAAGCAATAAAACATATGGGCATTATGGTACTTCAATTAATTGGTTCACATTAATCTCATTAATGTCTCCTAATCTCATTAGGATATGCAAAATAAAAATTTCCAGAATTTTAATATAATGAAAATAATTAATTACATGACTTTCTAAAATTGGAATTTCCAAAACCCTAATTTTAGAATGCCTTTAAAACAATTTTAACTCATTAATTCCCCATTATTGTTTTAATTACTTCTAATGATATTTTAACCCTTTAAAACATCTTAGTTTGATTAATCCAATTAACCAAAATTATTAGAACAATTAAAACAATGTAATAATACTATTTAGTATCTAATACTATAGTATTATTAATTATTATAATTAATAAAACAGTTTTTATTTAATTATAATTTTCCAGAAAATAAAATAATTCCAAGAATTGTTTTAAACTATTTAAAACATTATAAAATTAATCAACATTAATTTAATAACTAATTTCGGAATTAAATAAATCAAAAATCAAAATTTGGATAGCTAGGGTTAGGGTTTCATGCTAACCCGAAACCCTAGCCTCCTTCAATGGCCTCCACAATCAACCACAGGCCACGGCTGACTGCCCATGGCCCTTGGTGACCTCCCACTACCTTATTCGAGTCCCATAGTGATGATGGTGAAGGGCTCCAAGCCCTAGGTTGTGATTTGCAAGGGTTTCATTAAACCCTATCTGCTGCTGCTGGAGAATAATGGAGGTTTTATGACTTTCATGGCTGCCACGTTCAAAGCATAGCTGCCCAAGCTATGGCAGCCTTCAAGTCATCTTCCTACATTAATTTTGACCCCCATAGATGAGGAATCAATGATCAAATCATTCCCAAACAGCTGCTGCAATTCAATCTATGAAGAAGACCCAAAATTCTGCAGAAAAAGATAACAGATCGCAAAAGCTTCTAAAACCCTGCTTGCTGCCATGGTTAGGACTCCAAACCAATTAGGTTTGAATCCCTCGTGTCTTAAAAAATTAATGGGACTGGTTTCATCCTTTTTCGTGCTCTCTAGCTCAAGTTATGGGTGAAAACCCATGGGTGGTTCAAAGTTGCAGAAAAATCTGCTATGAAGGTTCTTGTAAAAATCAAACTTTTTGATTCTTTTTATTCCAAGACTCTTTTATAAATTAAAGAATATCATATATACAATATATATAATATATCTATGATCAAATCACAGAATTTTCAATGAAGGAAATTGATCAAATCAATGCAAACAATCCTAGGGTTTCAAGAACCCTAGGTTCAGCCTCCATGAAGAAGAACCCTAACTTCTTCTTACCTTAATTTGATTTTAATGCATCCAATACATATAAAAATTATATAAACAAAATTTATAATTATGTTTAATCATCATATGATTTACATACATCAAATTAATAGAAGAAGATGATGAAGAACAACCTAGAGTTCCATTCCCGCGTAAAACTGTCTTTCCAGACAGTCTGTAGTAAAAAATTCATAACTTTCTCTACAGAACTCAGATCGACTGAACCGTTTGTTGGGTTTGAAAGCTGATTCGAAGAGATTTCTAACCATATATGGCACGAAAATTTTGGAGAAGAACTCAGATTTCAGCATGCAAAACAAGATGACGGTTTTTCATGACTATCATGAAAACTGTTCATAACAGTTTTATAAAACCCTAGTTTTCTTAAAACTAATTAGACCACCTTTAACCAATTAATTGTACCATAAATTCCAGCCCTTATGGTGTTTGTATCAAGCACAATCATGGCTCTGATACCACTATAAGGAATTGACTGTAGAGAAAAACTACGCAGCGGAAGATAATGATAAACAAAAATCATAATACAATTCCTTAGAGCCCATGAATCTGATTGTGGTTCATACAAAACATAAAACCCTAACTAGAAGAAGGGTTAGAGTACTTACAGTTGATTTAAATCTTCAAACTCCAAGCTTTGAATTTCTGGACAGCAATGAATAATCCTTGAATGAGCAGCTATGAGCAGCACAAGTGCACTGCCTCCATGGTATCCACACCTAGCAAAGGCCTTCAAGCTTCCTTCTAATTCCCCTTGTTGAATGCTAGAAGAAGAGAAGAAGGAGAGAGAGAGAGAGCTTCCTCAGGTTCGGCCAAGAGAGAAGAGAGAGTGAATTTCATTGTGTCTAAGACACATGCTAGTGGCCTTTATATAGACACCAAGGAGGGCTGGCTAAGGGAGGAATCCCACTTTGTGTGGGAGTGCAATTTCCCTAAATTGCACAATAACCCCTCCTATTTACATCTAATGCAAGTATGGCCCTCACGAACTATTATTATGCACTCTTGCCCTTTCTCTCACAACTTAAGTCCCTCTTTGCTTATTGGTGTGTGACCCATTGGGTTCACAACATCTAGTAGTAGGTAATTTCACTCAATGTCACATGGAGTGCCCAATGGAACACTTTCCATTAAGGGTCTCATTGGAACACCTTCCAATTCCCTAATTGATTATAACTCACTTATATCAATTAGGGCTTCTACTAACCATGAGTAACACCTAGCATGGCTCATGGTGTGGTCCTAAATGAGGTGAAATAAAATCATACAAAGAACCCTTCAGTTACAGCTTAAGGTTACAATTACATCCCTCCATCATACATAATGTCTCTATTTGAACTAATAGGACATGGAAGTCTGTCAAGTCCCTAGTTCAATACATTTATGAACCTACCCAAAATATCAACTCATAAGATGCATCATGAAAACCCTTTTCCATGATCATCATCATACTGTGGCCACAGATTCACATGAGTTATATTTATGAGTGTTCTTATGAGAACATTCTCTCCCTATTACTAGAAGTGATGGATCCCTTATTGATCACACACATGCCTTCACACATGTAACAGTAGAGCCAATAAACACCCTTGCAAACCCCTTAGGGATAAACAGTTAGTGCTATCAAACTTCTAAAGCTCCATGCATAGGACAACTATGGTGCCTCAGGTGTAAGGATTACTTGTACCACTGCAACTATGAGAAACTGATTGATAGGCAGGTAAAACTCCATTCAGTTGATCTCATGACTTTGGTCACATTCAGTGTACTTGTTTATTTATACAACAAGCACCCACATGTTAGTTATAGTGTCTCCACACAAATAGCTCAGAGACTAGCTATCCTCCTAAAGAGCTAACCTAACATGTGCTAGTCTTATGGTTCATTATTGTCCATCATAGTGAACCTTCAACTAGGAATGATTTAAGAGTTTAGTACAAAGATAGATATATAGTCTCATAATCACAACACCTTGTGATTTCATACTCTCAACTCTAACTTTATGGACATATCATGTAAATATAAAGAATAGAATAAACATGATAGAAAAGCCCTTTTATTAAATTAATAATAGATGTGACATACGATAAATGAAATCCTATTATTGTTCTTTATCCCTAAAGCATCATCTCTATGATTGGCTATAGGGTATACAACTAACACAAGGGAAATGAACCACCCAAGACAGTTGATCTTGAAGGAGAAAACAACCTGAAAACCGTATCCTACACTAATGAGGGGCCCACCCTATTAGCAAATAGGGTTGAAGCTTTGGAACGAACACTGAAGAGGATCCATAGGGTAGATGACAGGGTTGATGTTACCTCTTTGTCTCTATTCCCACAAGCCCATATTCTATTCCAATTCAAAATGCCCAAGCTAAAGAAATTTGATGGGATGGGTGGCCCACATACTCACTTAAAGATGTACGTCAGAGCTATGCATCCATGAGGGGCTAATGATGAGTTGTTAGTACAAATGTTCTATGAGTCTCTCGCTAGTTCTGCAATTAATTGGTTTTTGGCATTGGGTGAGTCTCGAGTTAGAACTTGGGAGGATGTGTGCAATGAATTTACTAATCATTACAAATACAACACAGAAGTGGATGTGACTCGTAGGGATTTAGAGACTACTAAGCAAGCGGCAAATGAAACATTCTCTTCCTTCATTACTAGATAGAGAGTCAAAGCTTCTCAGATGGCGAACTGACCCAAGGAAGAAGAACAAATCCAAATGGTGATCAAGAACTTGCTTCCTATTTACCATGAGCATTTGTTTGCACATTACTTCCAAAATTTTAAGGCCTTGATTGGGGCTGAAACCCAAGTAGAGGATGTTATAGCTGATGGGACCATCGAGAACGAGGGGTAGGCCTACAGAGACATTTCTTAAGTCAATAATGTGAGTGGTAGTGCATAGTGTTGCACCATTTTCATCATGATTGTCCGTGATAAAGAGTTTAGGTTGTTTGTCCTAGAGTAGACTTAGGATTTGTTTATTTGTTTGTTTTCTAGTTATTTGACTATTTTCGTCTTTCAAGTCAAGTATCCTTTGATATTTTCATAGTCATTGTCAATGTGTCTTTCTTCATTTAAGATGTTGTCTCTCTATTTCTCTTCTCATCAATCAATTGACAATCAAAGTGGCATGAAAATATTTTCTAAGAGGCTCAAAAACTCTTTCCACTAAAGGAGCAAACATAAAGAATGATGAATAAACTATGACTAATTGACTAGAAAACATGGGAAAGCCTAAAATGGTAAGGGACCCTCGCCCACTACACTCCATGAAGACATAGGTCAAACAACTAGAGAAGATCGTAAGAAGCAATTCAAAGATCAAAAGAAGAAATCAACTACCATGCTGTGAGCTTTTGGAGATGTTTATTTCCTTCTCCCTCAAAAGGAAAAGAAAAAAATGTCAAAAGAAAAAATTGTGGAAAAAAGAAAAGACAAAAAGAACACAAAAAGCAAAAAAAAAGTACAAAAAGAAAGGAAGGGATTAACATCCAAAAGCCTCAAGAAGGAAGATCAACAACAATCAAAAGAAAGTCTTGTGATCGAAGAAGACTACAACCTGTGTTCGTGACTCATGGGAGAAGTTTAAGCCAAGTGAGGGTGGTCCCTATGTGGTTATGTGTAGAGCTTAGGTCCGCTAGGTAGAAAACCTGAAAAGGCGACCTAGGCAAAAGTTAGGGCTTTTAAAAAAAATGATGAAAAAAGAAAAGTGAATATCTTGAACTACAAAGACCTACTTCTCCACCAAAAAAGAAATGTTAGTTTGATTAATGTCCTATGAAGATCAAAGTGGAGATATGTAGGCAGCCCATAAAGTTACTTTGGGTGCGGTCCAATTCATTGGAAAATGAAAAAAGAGAGAGAAAAAAGGGGCTTTGCATATAACCAACCATTGAAGGCAATTCTTTGTGACTAAGTTAAGAAGAAGTAGTTTCATTGATTGAATTAGTGAGCTTAAAATACTACATGCTATTGAGAGAGTTAATTTGATTATTCTTCTCTTTCGATTTGTTCTTGTTTAACTTTCTCAATTCCTTTATGTGTCCATCCACTTTCATCCTTTATTTCTCTCGAGTCCTGTGAGTCTCTAATGGTCATAGACCTTGTCCCTTGAAAATTATTATTCATCATGATTCATTTGTAAATTCAATTAGATCCTATCTTGTCATACCTTTCGACCTAAGCTCTTGTTATAAATTCAATGATGGGAAAGGGGTAGCAGTAACAACTATGGAATGGTTTGCCTTAGCCATAGGCATGAGATTTCGTGAGATTGGGAGAATGGGTGTTATTTTCTCTGTAGCTGGTGGCTAATTTATCTTACTCAATCGAAGAATGTGAATGTGTTAACTAAGAAAAGTGGGCATGTCATTCTATAAACCTAGGGGCTGATTATGCTTGTTGAAGAAGAAGTTGAATATGTACTAGGGCCTGGTTTGTTTGATCAGAGAACCTGAATGAATTGATGAAGAGAATGGTTTGGGGCTTTGTGATTTGAACTCCTCTGTAATTGGGTAATTTGCATAATTGAAGAGAAATAAGAAAAAAGAAAAGAAAAGAAGAAGAGTCTGCTAGGTTGAAAACCCGTAAGGGCAATCTAGGCAAAAGTTAGGGTTTTGAAGAGAAATGAAGAAAGAAGGGAAGAAGAGGTATTTCCACTCTATCTTTATACCTTAAAGAGGAAACCATAGGTTTGATCCAATCCTCTTGAAATGCATTATTTCTTAAAAAGGTTTGACCACAATTTTTGAAAGAAAAATGTTTTTAGGAAAATTTCATGACTGTGCTAAGTCCAGATAAATAACCTAAGAAGCTTTATGAGAAAAATTTGATGAAAATGATGATTGTTTCAATATGTGTTTTCTTATGTGAGTTGCATGTCTTTTGGCTAAGCTATAACATATTTACAAAATAATCAATAGAAAGTTTCCCCAATCATTTTAGAGACAATGAAAAGATAAGCTCTCAACAGTATGAAGTTATCAAAGTGAAAAGATGAAATTGTTTTCCTTGAAAAGGAGCGAGGTATAAAGAGAAGTTTTCACCTGGAAGGGGTATAATTATTGATTTTGTTGCATGCTAGAAGAGCTTTGATAAAATGAAAATGTGAAAGGGTTAAGCTTTGTGATTTATGCATAGGTTGATGACATTCGACCTTCTGATTTCGTATGATATTGGTATTGGGTTGCTTGATAGCATTTATTTGAATAGTTTCCCCTCATATTGTTCATCAGTGTAACTGGTGTAATATGGGAAGACCTTTCATCGAACAAAGTTCGGTGTAAGCTATGGATACCTTATATTGTTCACTAATGCAATTGGTGCAATATAGGAGGACCTTTCATTGAACGTAGTTCGATGTAAGCTATGGATACCTTATATTATTCACCGGTGTAATATGGGAAGACCTTTCATCGAACGTAGCTCGATGTAAGCTATGAATACCTCATATTATTCCCCAGTGCAATTGGTGTAGTATGGGAAGACCTTCATCGAAGGTAGTTCGATGTAAGCTATGGATACCTCATATTATTCACCAGTGCAATTGGCGTAATATAGGAAGACCTTCATCGAACATAGTTCGGTGTAAACAATAGATACCTCATATTGTCTACCGGTGTAACTGGTGCAATTGTTAGGATTATGCCCTAGGGCCAATCATAGAGATGATTGTTTAGAGATTAGGAAAAATCATTTGATTTCATTTATGTATGTCACATTTATTATTGATTTAATAAAATGGCTTATTCTATTATGTTTATATGTATCATTTATATTTACATAATATGTCCATGGAGTTAGAGTTGAGAATATGAAATTACAAAGCGTTGTAATTTTGAGACTGTAAATATATCTCTATACTAAACTCCTAAAACATTCCTAGTTGAAGGTTCACTATGATGGACAGTAATGAACCATAGGACTAGCACTTGTTAGGTTGACTCTATAGGTGGATAGCTGGTCTCAAGCTATTTGTGTGGAGACACTACAACCAACAAGTGGGTGCCTATTACTAGAATAGGTACACTGAATGTGACCAAAGATATGAGATCAACTGAGTGGAGTTTTAACCTGCCTGTCAATCAATTTCTCATTGTTATAGTGGTACATTTAGATTGCTACTTTGCTGCTGTCCAAAATCATAGCTTGGAGCAAAAAGGAGAAGACTTTCATACTGTAAGTATTCTAACTCTCTTTGTAGTTAGGGTTTTGTTTGTATTGAAGCATAGTTAGATTCATGGGCTGTGGAATCGATTAGGAAAAGTTTTGTTATTCAATTCATTCCGTACTTTGTTTTTCCTTTTAGTTCGATTCCCAACAATGGTATCTGAGCCATGATTATGCTTAATACAAATTTCATATGGGCTGGTCATTATGGTAATGGTTGAATGATTCAAAAATCTAGAAATTTTTTCTGCATATTTAGTTTTCCTCTTTGGCCGAACCTAGGGTTATGAACCCCAGGTTGAATTCTCTTCTACTCCTCTTCTAAATAATGGTTAAGGGTAGCCAATGATGCAAGGGTTGCATTGGGTTTGTGAATGGAGAAGAATGAAAAAGGAAACAAGTGTTTCCTTGTTAGGGCCGAATCTGGGTTTTAAAACTCTAGGGTTCTTGCAACTAATTCTAATTAAAACTGCTGTATAATTGATGGCAATTCATTATAGGATCATTGTATATGATGTATGTATGATTTTCGTTAAGTTTCAAAAGAGTTTTGATGGAAAAAGATTCAAAAAGTTTGAAAATTTTTCATGAACAGCATAGCAGATTTTTCTGCAGAAAAGTCATCAATAGAGTTTTGTTTAGAACTTTTGCTAGGAAACTCCAAATTGCATGAAACCACTAGCATTAGTTTCCTAAGACATGTAGGATACTAAGAAAATTCGTTTGGTAGCCTAACTATGTCATCTTGCTGGGTTTTAATTCGTTTTACGACAATGGACAGAATGCTAGTCAAATCTGGACAGCATACTGTTGTCTGAATTATGTGGGCTTATTGGTGATGATTTGATCATCTATTCTTCTTCTATTAGCTTAGTAATTCATGTAGGGACATAACGTAAAATTTGTGCTTAATGGAGGAGTCGAATTGATGGAGTTTTAGAAGCTTTTGTGACCTTGAAGGTCCATCAATGGCGCCAGCAATGGGTTTTAGAAACCCTAATTAATTGTTGATGATGGCAACCTATTGACCACCCCACACGTGTCCAAGGGCTTGGCCCACACCCCAGCAACACCCTCCCATGGCTGGCCTGTGGCCCCACCTCCGGTGGTGGCTCCGGCATCCTCCCAAAGTGGCGGCAGCCCCTTGTTGGTGGCGGCACACTAGGGTTTCTTAGGAAACCCTAGTTTTGAGTTAATGATGCTAATTATTAATGGCATTAATTAAAACCATAATTAGACTATTAATTACCTTAATTAAAGAGTTAATGATTGGTCATTAAATGACCAATCATGGTTATTAATAATAGTGTATAATTAGATGCATTAATGATGTCTAGGGTTTATGGTTTTGGAAACCCTAATTAGTGGTATTAATTAAGAGTAATTTATACCCTGTTTGGCATTAATTAAACCCTAATCCTTATTATTAATACCGTATAAACCTAGGGTTTTAATGATTGGTCATTAAATGACCAATCATCAGCCATTTAATGTAGGGCTTGCATTTAGGGTTTAGGGTTAATGCAATTAGGGTTTAGGGTTTTAGAAACCCTAATGCACTAATTCATCATCTAATTGATTTTATTTAATTCCTATATTAATTATTTAATTAATTTTGATTAATTTTATAATGTTTTAAATGGTTTAAAACATAATTAGGGATTAAATTAAAATCAGGAAAATCTTAATTAAATGAAATTGTTTTGTTTAATTAAGGAAACCCTAATATAAGATATTAGAGTTATTTTTGGAAACTTTAAATGTTTCAATTGATTTGATTGATTGAAACTAAATGTCTTAAATGTTAAGACTTAATTAAATTCTGGAAATTTTGTAAAATCTAATGAGATTAGGATACATTAATGAGATTAATGTAAATCATTGAAGAGAATTACCATAATGCCCAAATGTTTAATTGCTTACAATTTTTCTTACTTTATGCAATGTGATTGTATGTTTGTCGTTGGATGATGATTATGGACTAAGCCCTTTAAACCAATTGTGATTGGCCGTCTTATGAATGGGTTGTAATATTTTTCAAGAGTTGTAATTATTTATGGTGATGTAATTATTATTTGGGGCTTCCATGCCACCTTCTCTCTCTCTCTATCATTCTCTTATGTACCCCACATTCCCCTTATGTATCCCTTTCTTTAAATTATGTGAATGTTATGTAATCGAGAGCGCATTAAGGAGCATGGTGGACTCAAAAGAGCATGGTGGAGCCCAACAAGCCAATGGTAGAGACCATCAAGCCAAGGGAGGAGATTCAAGGACTTGAAAGCTTAGAGAAGATTTTCGAGAAAGCATGCATGTTTCTAATGGATTATTTTATGATTACCCATACCCACCTTAGACCTTGGATTCAATCTATTGGCTTAGATTGAATCTTCTTAAAGTCCATAATCATCATAGTGGGAGCTTTTAATGAGATTAATAGTGATAGCTCCAAATCCATAAATCGTTATATTTCTCCTTTTGGGGACTAATATCGATAAGTGGATTATTATTATGTTGTTCTATTTTTATTTATATGCATGAGATGTATGTTAATTTGATGAGACCTTTAAAAACCCCTCTCTTTTAATATTAAGTTGGAATGGATAATACATTAAGGAATGGATTCTCCATTGCCTTCCATCATTCTAGGATCATCTAACGTCCCTTAATGTGGGTACCTAGTTACAAACATTTAAGAGCTACCCATGTTAAAGACATTGAAACTATCACATATGAGATATCATGGAGTGCCAAAACTGGTATATACCAAGAAACTAACATGTGAAGTATATATTTGGCCAAGCATACCTGTGTGAATGATGGGCTTAACTTAACTAAGGAAGTACTCCAAGAAACTAACATGTGAGGTGTATGTTCCCTAGAGGTAAAACGATTGGAACTTGCTTATGGAGTAATGGACAAAGGGTTATCTTCTTATTATGGGTTAGAAGCCAAGAAACTAACACGTGAGGCTTCTAGGTCACAATGGGACCCCAATCCCCACTAAGGAATGAGATTCCCAAATTCTATTAGAAGGTGTATGGAATTTGATAAAATAGTGGGAGGTACCATATGATTAAAGACCCGATCATTATGGACTACAAAAGAAATCTAATTCTCTATTTAATTTTCTATATGTAGATCACCGAAATGGCTCACCGCAACCCGTTATCCAACATTTTGGAAACCAATCGTTTAACTGGACCAAATTATCTTGATTGGCTAAGGAATTTAAAATCGTTTTGAATTCTGAAAACCTTAGCTACGTACTTCAAAGCTACCTTCCCAATGCTCCCACTGAGGCTACAACTCAGTAGGAGAAAGACGCTTATCAGAAGCGCATGGACAATGATCTTATGACCAGATGCTATATGATGGTGTCACTAGGTCCCGAGATTAAAAAGAAATACAAGTCCATGCAAATGGGAAATGCTCACGAGATGTACATCTACATACAAGAGTTGTATGGCAATGAATTCTTACTTGAATGGGATGAGTGGGTTGAAGTTCCTGCTTCCACTTCTATGCTGAAGCCTAAAGGCAAGGGAAAGAGAAAGGGTCAGAGTAGCCAAAGGAAGAGGAAAGGTAATGGAATCTATTTTTACTGCAACAAAGATGGGCATTGGAAACATAACTGCCAAGAGTATCTGGATACTCTAAAGAACCAACCTTCGGAAGGTATGAATCATGCTCTAATACTTGAGACTAACATGAGTGTTAGCTTTGCTTCCACTTGGGTACTTAATTTTGGTGCGAGTTCTCATATTTGTAATTCCATGCAGGATCTAGTGGGAAATAAAAGGCTGAGTAAAGGAGAAGTAACCCTACGAGTGGGGAATGGAGCAAGCGTTGCTGCATTAGCCATGGGGACTTGCTGCTTGACTCTACCCAGTGGGAATAGTTTAGAATTATTAGGCTGTCTTTATATTCTAGAAGTTATAAGAAACATTATTTCTATTTCAATTTTATCTAAACAAGGATTTAGATTTGTTTTTTAGGATAATAAATGTTCTTTATTTAAAAATGAAGAGTTCATTACTTTTGGAGTTTATGTGAATGGCCTTTATTTTCTAAACTTTATTGCAAATATTAATTACATGAAGCATGATAGTTCTAAATTGAATGCAAACGAACCCAAGAGAACAAGAGATAAAGAAAACTCTGCATATGACTAGCACCTGAGACTAGGTCATATCAGTGAGAATAGAATTAACAAGATGTGTAAGGATGGACAATTGGGTCCATTGGCAATTCTATGCCCTTTCCAACTTGTGAATCTTGTTTACTAGGTAAAATGACCAAGTCACCTTTCACCGGTGACAATGAAAGGGCTGCAGACATATTAGGATTAATACATAGTGATGTATGTGGTCCTATGAGCATAAATGCTCGTGGAGGTTTCTCTTACTTTATAACCTTTATCGATGATCATTCTAGGTATGGGTACGTGTACTTAATGAAGTACAAATCTAAAGCATTTGAAAGGTTCAAAGAATTCAGATATGAAGTAGAGAAACAAACTAGTAAAAGTATTAAAGCTCTTCGATCGGATCGAGGAGGCGAATATTTAACTGGTGAGTTTTTAGATCATCTTGTTTAAGTAGGCATTCTTTCTCAATGGACACCTCCTGGAACACCATGACTTAATGGTGTGTCAGAAAGGAAGAATAGAACCTTATTGGATATGGTTAGGTCCATGATGGGTTACACCGATTTATCGTTGTCCTTCTGGGGATATACCCTAGAAACTGCCGCGTACTTGTTAAACAGAGTTCCAACCAAAGCTGTCCCCAAGACACTATATGAGATATGGAAAGGAAGAGCACCAAGCTTTAAGCATGTTAAGGTATGGGGTTGCACTGCATATGTAAAAACACATTATACAACCAAATTACAATCAAGATCAATTAAATGTAGGTTTGTGGGATATCTTAAAGAGAGTTTAGGATACTATTTCTATTATCCTGATGAACAAAAGGTGTTTGTTAGTAAGTTTGCAGTCTTTCTTGAAAAAGAGTTTATTCAAGAAGGAGGCAACAACAGGAAAATAGAACTCAAAGAATTGTTGATGAGACACAAACCAATAGTGATCCCACCCCTGTCCCTGATGAAACAGAACCCACAAATGTACCACAACCTCTCCGTAGATCGAGTAGGGTATCTGTAGCACCTGAGAGATATGGATTTCTTAACCATAATGCAGAAGAATTGTTCTTTGGTGATAGAGAACACTCAGATGACCCTACTACTTATGGACAGGCGATTTCGAACATTGATTCGAACAAATGGCTAGAAGCTATGATATCCAAAATGGACTCCATGTATTCTAACAAAGTCTGGATTTTAGTTGATCCACCAGAACGTATAGTACCTATTGGCTGCAAATGGATCTTCAAAAGGAAGATAGGCTCAAATGGAAAGGTAGAGACCTATAAGGCTAGGCTAGTGGCGAAAGGTTACCGACAAAGACATGGTATTAACTATGAGGAAACCTTCTCGCCAGTGGCTATGCTTAAGTTCATCAGGATCTTGTTAGCTATAGCTACACATTACGATTATGAGATATGGAAAATGGATGTAAAGACCACCTTTCTTAATGGCAACATTGAGGAAGACATTTATATGTAGCAACCAGAAGGTTTTACATCCAGTGGTGAGGACCATAAAGTGTGCAAGCTACAGCGGTCCATTTATGGACTTAAACAAGCTTCTAGAAGTTAGAACATCCGATTCAATGAGGCAATCAAATTGTTTGGTTTCCTTCAGAATATGGATGAACCATGTGTGTACAAGAAGGTTAGTGGGAGTGCAATCACCTTCCTGGTCCTATATGTTGATAACATTCTACTTATTGGGAATAATGTAGAGACATTGTCAAAAGCGAAAGAGTGGCTTTCACAGAATTTCTCCAAGAAAGATTTGAGAGAAGCATCCTATATGCATCCTATATTCTAGGAATAAAGGTCTATAAAGATAGATCTAAAAGGAAGCTAGGTCTCTCCCAATCGTTGTACATAGACAAGATTTTGAAAAGGTTCAATTTAGAAGATTCCAAAAGAGGTCTAATTCCTGTTAGGCATGGAATCAAGTTGTCTAAAAACATGGCCCCTAAAACTCCAAAGGAGATTAAATACATGAAAAAGATTCCCTATGCTTCTGCAGTAGGGAGTCTAATGTATGCCAGGTTATGTACAAGACTAGATATCAGTTATGCTATTAGTGTTACGAGCAAATATCAGGCAAACCCAAGTAAGAAACACTGAGAAGAACTAAGGACCTATTCCTTGTGTATGGAGAAAGAAACTTAGAAGTGGTTAGTTATACGGACTCAGATTTTTAATCTGACGATGATAATAGGAAATCAACATCGAGGTATGTTTTCACCTTGAATGGTGGAGCTATAAGTTGGAGAAGCTGTAAATAGGATGTTATAGTAGACTCTCCACAGAGGCTGAGTTGCTACATCAGAGGTTGCAAAGGAAGCTGTTTAGATGAAGAAGTTCATTACTGAACTAGGAGTAGTTCCTACCATTGAGAAGCCCTTACCATTGTTTTGTAACAACAATAGGGCTATTGCTCAAGCTAAGGAACCACGGTCTCATCAAAAGTCCAAACACGTAGAGCGGTAATTCCATGTGATTAGAGAAATCATTGGAAGAGGTGATATATGCATATAAAAGATTCATACAATAGAGAATGTAACAGATCCCTTCACTAAAGCTATGACCCAACTACAGTTGGATCACCACAGACAGGAAATGGGTATTAGATACATTGTGGATTGGCTATAGTGCAAGTGGGAGATTGTTAGGATTATGCCCTAGAGCCAATCATAGAGATAATAGTTTAGGGATTAGGAACAATCATTTAATTTCATTTCTGTATGTCACATTTATTATTGATTTAATAAAATGGTTTATTCTATTATGTTTTTATGCATCATTTATATTTACATAATATGTCCATCAAGTTAGAGTTGAGAATATGAAATTACAAAGTGTTGTAATTTTGAGACTGTAAATATATCTCTGTATGAAACTCCTAAAACATTCCTAATTAAAGGTTCACTATGATGGAAAATAATGAACTATAGGACTAGCACTTATTAGGTTGACTCTATAGGAGGATAGTTGGTCTCAAGCTATTTGTGTGGAGACACTGCAACCAACAAGTGGGTGCCTATTACTAGAATAGGTACACTGAATGTGACCAAAGATATGATATCAACTGAGTGGAGTTTTAACTAGCCTGTCAATCAGTTTCTCATTGTTATAGTGGTACAAGTAATCCTTAGACCTGAGACACCATAGTTATCTTATGCATGTAGCTTTAGAAGTTTGATAACACTAAGTGTATATCCTTATAGGGGTCTGCAAAGGTGTTCATTGGCCCTACTGCTATATGTATGAAGGCATGTTAGTGATCAACAAGGAATCCATCACTCTCAGGAAAAAAAGAGAGAATGTCCCATATAGCATTCAGAATATAATTCATTAAGTCCATAGCCATGGTAGGATGAATATGGAAAGGAGTTTCCATAAGTTCATCATTGAGTTGATATTCATGAATGAGTATAAAGTAGTTGAATTAGGGACTTGACAGACCTCCATGTCCTATTGGTTCAATTGGAGAAATTGTGTAGATGGAAGGATGTAATTGTAACCTATAAACTATAACAGAAGGGTTCTATGTTAGATACCAATTCACCTCATTAAGGACGACACCATGAACCATATGATGTTGTTACTCATGGTTAATAAAAGACCTAATTGATATAAGTGAGTTATAATCAATTAGGGAATTGGAAGGAGTTCCAATTAGACCCTTAAATGGAAAGAGTTCCATTGTGCACACCTTGTGCTATTCCTACTACTTGATGATGTGAACCCAATGGGTCACACACTGATCATGCTAAGAGAGCTTTAAAGTCTATGAGAGAAAGGGTTTTAGTGAATAAAGAATAGTTCTTTAAGGGCCTAGTTTGTATATGATATAAACAAGAGGGGTTATTGTGCAATTTAGGGAAATTGCACAAAACCCTAATAGGGTTCTCCCCCTAGGCTGGCCCCCTTGGTGGGTGATATATAAGTCACACTTATATGTGACTTGGCATAACAACCTTGCACAAAACCCTAGCCGTCCAACCCCTTGGAGACTCTTCTCTCTCTCTTCTCTTCTCCACTTCTAGCAAGAACAAGGAAGAAGGAAGGAAGGACTTGATGCTCAAGCTAGGTGTGGATACCATTGGAGGTAATACATTTGGATTGCTACTTTGCTGCTGTCCGGAATCATAGCTTGGAGCAAAAAGGAGAAGACTTTCATACTGTAAGTATTCTAACTCTCTTTGTAGTTAGGGTTTTGTTTGTATTGAAGCATAGTTAGATTCATGGGCTATGGAATTAATTAGGAAAAGTTTTATTATGCAATTCATTCCGCACTTTGTTTTTCCTTCCAGTTCAATTCCCAACAGCAATATAGGAAGACCTTTCATCGAACGTAGTTCAGTGTAAGCTATAGATACCTCATATTATTTACCAGTGTAACTGGTGCAATACAGTAAGACCTTTTATCGAACGTAGTTCAGTGTAAGCTATGGATACCTCATATTATTCACCGGTGCAACTGGTGTAGTATGGGAAGACCTTCATCAAACATAGTTCGGTGTAAGCTATGGATACCTCATATTGTCCACCGATGCAACTGGTGCAATATAGAAAGACCTTTATCGAACGTAGTTCTGTGTAAGCTATGGATGCCTCATATTGTTCACTGGTGCAATTGGCATACAATATGAGAAATATGTGTGAAGAGTTCTGTGGAACTTATAAGGAGTACCTTTGTGTGTAAAGAGTTCTGTGGAACTCATGAGTACCTTTGTGTGTGAAGAGTTCAATGGAACTCATGAGGAATACTTTTATGTGTGAGGAGTTTTGTGGAACTCAAGAGGAGTACCTTTATGTGTGAGTTCTGTGGAACTCATGAGGAGTATAATTGTGTGCGGGGAGTTTGTGTGTGATGAGTTCTATGGGTAAGTGGCGTCTGACCTATAAAACTCATGAGGAATATCATTGTGCGTGGAAAGTTTGTGTGTGATGAGTTCTATGGGTTGGTAGCGTACAACCTATAGAATTCAGTAATATGATCACCGTCTTTTCATATGTTTCCCCAATGGGTATTGATGAAATTAATTTCACCATGCAAAAATGGGCTGTTCTTCTATCATTGGTTCACAAGTGAAACTTGTTCACCAATGAGGGGCTTCTGTCACACCCCATTTTTGTCACCCTAGTTAGAAGTCATCATTTCATGTAGTTTTTTGTTTCATTTTTTAGTCTAGTCTTTTGTATTGAGTTTTTAGGGTCTTAAGGATGATGTATATGAATTTTGGTTCAATTTGGAGTTGATCTCAATAGTCAATTAGAACTTTTGCGACTTGAAGGGCATTATTGTCATTTAAGTTGTATCTTTTCTGTTTGACCTTAAAATGATCTCCAAGTTGTCAATTGGAGTTCATATTGATACATAAGAGGTATTTATAGGTTCAATTTGATGAATTGATGGTTTAGGATTAATTTGGCTCATAATGGTTCGAGTTGGCTAAAAGACCTTCTCTTGGTTCGCCCAAGTTGGCTCATAATTTTCACTTAATTCTCCCTCATTAGACTATTAAGAAATTAGTCTTAATTTTATTCCAAAATATGTTTTAGAAGGTTGAATTTTGATTTGGAAAGCACGAGGTGCAACTCTATGTGCAAACCTAAGCTTTGCAACGATGGTGCATAATGGTTAACCGTCTTTGTAAGACCTAACCATGCACCCATGATTAAGAATTTTTGCCCTAAAATGTTTTAAAACGTGTTCCTTTTCAAAGCACAGTCGTTTTGGCTTTCGTTTCGTTAAAATCGGACTTCATTTGACCCCCGAAACAGTTTTGGAAGGCGAAAGAGTGCAAAAATGGCAATTGCTAACGGTGCACTCGAGTGACCACCTAGGGCTGGATGGCTAGCCGCCCAAGCCCAGGTGGCTAGCCGCCCAACCTTGGGTGGTCACCTGAGCACTCCGCCATTTTTTAGAGTTTTTGCAAATTTTTTTCCATTTTTGACTTATTTTTTCACCTCCACAAGTCTTTCCTTCTAATTTTTTGGTAGGTTTGAGTGTCTTGAGCCCCAAAAGAGTCTTTAATAGCCCTTGGATCATTATTTAGGGTTTTAATCTTGTCCATTGATTTATGAGAGCTGATCCCTATAAATACCTAGGTATGTTCAGCCTAAAAGGAGACAACTTAGGCACTAGGGACCTAAACACTTCTGTGAGAGAGAGAAGTACAAGGAGGGTTCCACTAACCCTAGAAAAAGAGGAGGAAGAGCTCTCTACGTCAAGAAGAGGTTCTACAAGAGGTAAAGCTTACAACCCTAAAATATGGAAAATTAGGGTTTTCTCTTATGAAAGTTCTAATGCATGCTATTGTTATGATCATTATTAAAGTTTGATGCTTTCATGATATCATATGCATAATATTGAGATTGTTCATGGATTAATATGCATGTTTTAGAATTTATTCATGGGTTAGTGTGCATGGTCCTTAGTTTAGGGTTTGGTACATCAACCTTATTAAGTTATGCATGTTTCATGTAGCATGTCTAATTTAATTATTTGAGTTTTCCTTCATCATAGTCAATTAATATATGTCATTCATGGTAGAATCATGTTAGGATTTGCATTCATGTAGTGGATTTTCTAGGATTTTGGAGAAGTTATCCTTTCTAAGGATAATTATCCTTTTTATTTATGTTTAGGGTTTGTTGTGCATAAAGTTTTCTCTTTTAGTTTAATTTTTTGCATATTTTTAGTTGTCACATGATGTTTCCATGATAGTATTAGAGTCTTTTGCATGTTTTTTTCTAGTTTCTTATGCATGTAGGCTAGGTTATTGCATGTAGGAACATATTAGGGTTTATTGTTCCTTGATTTTTGTCTTTGGCATGATTATTGGGATGATTTAGTGCTTAATAGTTTCTATCTAGATTTCTTTATTGTCATTATGGTATTGTTTTTAGCACGTGTAAGGGTGCTTGTGAGCATGGTAATTGCCCTATTGAAAATAGTGGTTATTTGGCATTTTTGGCTATCGATTGGAGAATATTGCAAATGGTAAGTAGGTATGGAAAGTACCTTTTTCTTCCTTATTCTTTCCCTTCTCCCTCCTTGGGTTATTTCCTAATAAAGAGATATGGTAAATCTTTTAGGTTTTCCTTCTTTAAAAAAAAAAAAATTCCTTTTCTAAAAAGTTTCCATCTTTCATTGAAATCCCATATATATATTTTCTAAAGTCCATTTTTAAGAATCTTCTTACTTTGGAAACTTCCATATTTTCTTGAAAGGAAACTTAGGGTTTACCATAAGTCATTATTAGGTCATAACCCTATTCTTAATGAACTACGTGGACTTTGATCCTTGTACGCTCAATACAAAGTACGTAGTCACTCATTGATGTTCATGTCTGCCATAGGATACTAAGTATCCTAAGTTTTCTTCTCCTGTTTTCTCTTTTCTTTTTCTTTTTTTATATTATTTACTTGCATGTGTGGATGGATGAATGGATGATATGCATGCTGTCTTGTGATGATAATTGATGATTTTTGCATAATTAAGACTTTAATTTAGCCCAATTAAATTAAGAGACCAATTAGGGTGATATGGGTGCCTATAAGCTTTGCCTAGAACCTTCCCATATCATAACTTAGCCTCCGAATTCACAATCTTTGGTTTTCAAAAGATCTTTTGCCTTTTCCGTTTTTAAAACATAAAGTCATTTGTTTTGGAAAATAAAACATTTTAGGGTTTTCCTCTTTTCCTTAAAAAATGAAGTGGAAACTCCCTTTTTGATTTCCAATGTGGGCCACTTTCCCAAGTCCACACACATATTTAAAATTAATGGCCTGAAATTTGTTAGCTAGCTTTCATATAAAAGATATCTTTACTTCTAGAATATTTTTAGTAAGAAAGAATTGATGGTTCCAATGTATTTGTGATACAAAATGCCATTAGGATAGTTATCACACAAGGGGAAGTTTGGGAATGGTATAATGGATGAACACAAGAAGAAGAAGAAGAAGAGAAAGATAGTTAACATAATATATTTCATATATTAAATGGGCTGTTACATGGTGTATTTATAATACGCCAACAGTCATTAAAGCACCCATTCAAATGGGTACATCTCTTCCAAAGGATATATCCTTTCACACCCGCCAATCACATGCGGTGTGCATCCTTCAACGGTACACATCATACGCACATGATGCTTCCCCTTGTGGGAAGTTATCTACTGCATTTATGGAGTATTTGTTGGGAATCGAACTAGAGAGGAAAAACTACAAAGGCGAAATATAAAATTTTTCCTACGATTCCCAATCCCATGAATCTAATTATGCTCAATACAAAACAAAACCCTAACTATAAAGAAAGTTAGGATACTTACAGTTTGATAGTCTTCTCCTTTATGCTCCAAGCTTTGATTTTGACAACGAAGAACGAGCAGTCCAAGTGTACTGCCTCCAATGGTATCCACACCTAGCTTGAGCTTGAAGTCCTTTCCTTCTTCCTTGTTGTTGCTAGAGGTGGAGAAGAGAGAGAGAGAGAGAGAGAGAGAGAAAGAGCCTCTTGGGAATTTCGGCCAGCACTTGGGGAAGCACTAACTGATGATGTCATCACAACATAGTGTGGCTTATATAGGCACACTATAGGGCTGACCAAGGGGGGTCTTCTAACCCTAAAGGGTTTTGTGTAATTACTCCTTAATTACACAATAAGCCCTCTAGTTTATATCAAATACAAACTAGCCCCTTAAGAACAATTCTTTTATTCACTTATACCCTTTCTCTCATAGACTTTCAAGCTCTCTTAGCATGATCAGTGTGTGACAAATTGGGTTCACATCATCAAGTAGTAGGAGCAACACATGTTGTGCACAATGGAACACTTTCCATTAGAGGGTCTAATTGAAACTCCTTTTAATTCCCTAATTGATTATAACTCATTTATATCAATTAGGGCTTCTACTAACCATGAGTAACACCAAGCATATGGCTCATGGTATGGTCCTTAATGAAGTGAATAGTCATTTACAAAGAACCCTTTTGTTATAGTTTACAGGTTACAATTACATCCTTCCATCAACACAATGTCTCCAATCGAACTAATAGGACATGGAAGTCTATTAAGTCCCTAGTTCAATTACTTTATACTCATTCATTAATATTAACTCAATGATGAACTTCTGGAAACTCCTTTCCATATTCATTCTACCATGGACCCATAGATTTAATGAGTTATATTCAATGAATACCATATGAAACATTCACTCTCTTTTTCCTAAGAGTGATGGATTCCTTGTTGATCACTCACATGCCTTCACACACATAGCAGTAGGGCTAATGAACACCCTTACAGACCCCTATAAGGATCTGCACTTAGTGTTATCAAACTTCTAAAGCTATATGTATAAGGCAACCATGGTGTCTCAGGTCTAAGGATTACTTGTACCACTATAATAGTGAGAAACTAATTGACAGGCAAGTTAAAACTCCATTCAGTTTATCTCATATCTTTGGTCACATTCAGTGTACCTATTCTTATAATAGGCACCCACTTATTGGTTGTAGTGTCTACACACAAATAGCTTGAGACTAGCTATCCTCCTATAGAGTCAACCTAATAAGTGCTAGTCCTATGGTTCATTATTGTCCATTATAGTGAACCTTCAATTAGGAATGTTTTAGGAGTTTAGTATAGAGATATATTTACATTCTCAAAATTACAACGCTTTGTAATTTCATATTCTCAACTCTAACTCCATGGACATATTATGTAAATATAAATGATGCATATAAACATAATAGAATAAGCCATTTTATTAAATAAATAATAAATGTGACATACATAAATGAAATCAAATGATTGTTCCTAATCCCTAAACAATCATCTCTATGATTAGCTCTGGGGCATAATCCTAACAATCTCCCACTTGCACTATAGCCAATCCACCATGTATCTCATACCTATTTCCTGTCGGTGGTGATCCAACTGAACTTGGATCATAGCTTTAGTAAAGGGGGTCTTCTACATTCTCTATTGTATTAATCTTCTATATGTATATGTCAAGTCTTCCAATGATCTCTCTAATCACTTGGAATCACCGCTTAAAGTTTGGACTTTTGATGAGACCGTGGTTCCTTGGTTTGAGTGCTAGCCCCGTTGTTGTCACAAAAACAACGATATAGGCTTCTCAATGTTAGGAACCACTCCTAGTTCAGTAATGAACTTCTTAATCCAAACATACAATAAAGTGTTCTAATTTATAGCTCCACTATTTAAGGTGAAAATATACCTCGATGTTGATCTCCTATCATCATCATCAGATTGAAAATCTGAATCTATTATACCAACCATTTCCATGTTTCTTTCTCCATAGACAAGGCATAGGTCCTTTAGTTCTTCTCAAGTACTTAAGGATAGCCTTGACTTCTTCCCAAGGTTTCTTACATGGGTCTGCCTGATATCTACTCGTAACATTTATAGCAAAACTGATATCTGGTCATGTACATAGCATAGCATATGCTTTTAGACAACTTGATTTCATGTCTGACAAGAATTAGACCTCTTTTGAAATCATACATTTTGAACCCTTTCAAAATCTTGTCTATGTACATCGATTGGGAGAGACTTAGCATCCTTTAAGATCTATCTCTATAGACCTTTATTCCCAGAATATAGATGCTTCTCCCAAATCTTTGATCGAGAAATTATGTGAAAGTCAATCTTTTACTTATGACAACGTATCTACGTCATCTACATTTAGGACCATAAATGTGATCGCACTCCCACTCACCCTTTTATACAATCATGGTACAATAATAGGTTCTGTCTCAACAGGGACAGGGGTTGTATCAATGTCGGTTTATGTCTCATTAGACAACTCTTTGAGTTCTATTTTCCTGTTGTTTCCTCATTCTTGAATAAACTCTTTTTCAAGAAAGATTGCAAACTTACTAACAAAACACCTTTTGTTCATCAGGATAATAGACTTAGTATCCTAAACTCTCTTTAGGATAATCCACAAACCTACATTTAAGTTATCTTGATTTCCAATTTGGTTGCATTATATGTCTCTACATATTCAATGCAACCCTATACCTTAACATGCTTAAGGTCTGGTGCTTCCCTTTCCATATCTCATATGGGTTCTAAGGGACAGCCTTGGTTTGAACTCTGTTTCACAGGTACGTGGCAATTTCTAGGGCATATACCTAAAATGGTATTATTAGGTTGGTGTAACTTATCATGGATTGGACCATATCCAATAAGGTCCTCTTCGTCCTTTCTGACACACAATTAAGTTATGGTGTTCTAAAAGTTGTTCATTGTAATGGAATGCCTGTTTGAACAAGTTGATCTAAAAAATCACTGGTTAAATATTTGCCTCCTCGATCCAATCAATGAGCTTTAATACTTTTGCCGGTTTGTTTCTCTACTTCATATCTGAATTCTTTGAACCTTTCAAATATTTCAAACTTGTACTTCATTAAGTATACACACTCAAACCTAGAATGAATCATCGGTAAAGGTGGTAAAGTAAGAGAAACTTCTACATACATCATTATGTATATCTTGTTCTCTTAGGTTTATTAGCATTCAATTTAGAACTATCATGCTCCATTGCAATTCATATTTGCAATAAAGTTTAGAAAATAAAGACCATCCACATAAACTCCAGAAGTAATGAACTCTTCATTTAATAAAATAGAAAACATTTATTAAATCAAACTAAAACCATGTTTAGATAAAACTGAAATAAAATTAATGTTTCTAATAACTTCTGGAACGTAAAGATAGCCAACTATTATTTCTAAACTACTCCATTAGGTAGAGTCAAGCAGCAAGCCCCACAGCTAATATAGCAACGTTTGCTCCATTCCCGACTTGTAGGGTTGATCCGCCTTTACTCTGCCTTCTACTTCCCACTAGATTCTGCATGGAATCAAAATTCACATCAGAATTAAGTTCCCAAGTGGAAGCAGAACTAACATTTAGTTTAGAGCATGATCCATACCTTCCAAAGGTTAGTTCTTTAGAATAGCCAAATACTCTCTGTAGTTACGTTTCCAATGCCCATCCTTGCTGCAGTGAAAACATGTTTCATTGGCTTTGTTGTTACCTTTCTTCTTCCTTCGGGTACTCTTACCCTTGCCTATGCCCTTGCTCTTGGGCTTGAGTTTAGACTTGGAAGTTGCAGCTTCATTGAATTCAAGTAAGAATTCTTTCCTGTACAACTCTTGTATATGGAGAAAAATCTCGTAAGCACTTCCCATGGACTCGTGTTGCTTCTTAAGCTCGAGACTCATAAATACCATCATATAGCACCTTGCCATGAGATCATCGTCCATGCGCTTCCGGTAAGCGTCTTTCTCTTGCTGAGTTGCAGCCTCAGTAGGAGCAATGGGAAGTGGGTTTTGAAGTGCATAGGTAAGATTCTTGGAATCCAAAACAATTTTTAGATTCCTAAGCCAATCAAGACAATTTGGTCCAGTCAAACGGTTGGTGTCCAATATTTTGGATAATAGGTTGAGGTGAGCCATTTCAATGAACTACATATAGAAAATAAAATAGAGAATTAGATTTCATTTTTAATCCATAATGATCGGGTCTTTAATCATATGGTACCTCCCACTATTTTATCAAATTCCATACACCCTCTGATGGAATTCGAGAATCTCATTCCTAACGGGGATTGAGGTCCCACTGTGACCTAGAAGCCTCACATGTTAGTTTCTTGGCTTCTAACCCACCATAAGAAGACAACTCTTTATCTATTGCTTCATAAACAAATTCCAATCGTTTTGCCTCTAAGGAACATACTCCTCACATGTTAGTTTCTTGGAATACTTCCCTAGTTAAGTTAAGCCCATCATTCACACAGGTATGTTTCACCAAATATATACCTCACATGTTAGTTTCTTGGTATATATTAGCTTAGGCACCCCATGATATCTCATATATGATAGTTTCAAGTAATGTCTTTAACATGAGTAGCTCCTACATGTCTGTAGCCAGGTACCCACATTAAGGGACGTTAGATGATCCTATAATGATGGAAGGCAATGAAGAATCCATTCCCTAATGTATTCTCCATTTCCAACTTAATATTAAAAAGAGGGGTTTTAAGGGTCTCATCAAATTAACTAATTTAACATACATCTCATGCATATAAATAAAATATAACAACATTATATCTAAAATCCACTTATCGATATTAGTCCCTCTAAGGTGACATATAACGATCTTTGGATTTGGAGCTATCTCTATTAATCTCATTAAATGCTCCCACTATAATGATTATAGACTTTAAGAAGATTCAATCCAAGCCAATGGATTGAATCCAAGGTCTAAAGTGGGTGTAGGTAATCGTAAAACATTCATTAGAAACATTGCATGCTCTCTAGAAAGTCTTCTCTAAGCTTCCAAGTCCTTCAATCTCCTCCATTTGCTTGATGGTCTCCACCATTGGCTTGTTGGGCTCCACCATGCTCTTTTGAGTCCACCATGCTCCTTAGTGCGCTCTCGATTACATAACATTTACATAATTTAAAGAAAGGGATACATAAGGGGAATGTGGGGTACATAAGAGAATGATAGAGAGAGAGAGAGAAGGTGGCATGCAAGCCCCAAATAAATAATACATCACCAAAATTATTAACTCTTGAAAAATTAATACAACCCTATTCATAAGACGGCCAATCACAATTGGTTTAAGGGTATAGTCCATAATCATCATCCATCCATAACCATACAATCACATTGCTTAATAAAGGAAATAACTGTAAGCAATAAACATATGGGCATTATGGTAACTCTATTGATTGGTATTCATTAATCCCATTAATGTGTCCTAATCTCATTAGGATATGCATAATTTTCAGAATTAATTAAGTCTTAACATTTAAGACATTTAATTTCAATTAATCTAATCAATTAAAACATTTAAAGTCCCCTAATTAAACTCTAATATCAAATATTAGGGTCTCTTTAATTAAACAAAACAATTTCATTTAATTAAAAATTTCCAAATTTTAACTTTAATCCTAAATTGTGTTTTAAACCATTTAAAACAATATAAAATTAATCACCATTAATTAAATAATCAATTTCAGAATTAAATAAAATCATTTTATTAATTAATTAGTGCATTAGGGTTTCCTAAAACCCTAAACCCTAAATGCATTAACTTTAAACCCTAAATGTAACCCTAATGCATTAAATGCCTTATGATTAGTCAATTAATGACCAATCATTCAAACCATAGGTTTATACGGTATTAATGATTAGGATTAGGGTTTAATTAATGCCATCTAGGATATTAATTACACCTAATTAATATGCACTAATTAGGGTTTCTAAAACCCTAAACCTTAAACCTATTAAATGCCAATGATTAATTACTAAACCTTTAATGATCATGATTGGTCATTAATGACCAATCATTTAACCCTAGGTTAGACACATTAATTACTAGGTTTAGTTATTAATTAATGCATTAATAGAATTAGGGTTTAATTAATACGAATTAGGGTTTCCTAAACCCTAAACCCTAGACATCACAAATGCACTTAATTATGCCCTAATAATTAATAACCATGATTGGTCATTTAATGACCAATCATTAAACACTTTAATTAAGGTAATTAATTAGTTCATTAGGGTTTTAATTAATGCCATAAATGAATTAGGGTTTCATCATTAATAGGAATTAGGGTTTCCTAAGAAACCCTAAGGCTGCCGCCACAATTAATGAACTGCCATGGCTTAGCCAGGGGGCTGCTACGGCTAGGCTAGGGGGCTGCCAAGGCTACCATCATGCATAGGGACTCGAGCTAGGGTGTGGGCCAAGCCCATAGACACGTGTGGAGTGGCTAATAGGGCTGTTTTGTTCAAAACGAAATTAGGGTTTCAAGAACCCAGTGCTAGCCCCACCATGGGAGGACCTCCAAGGTCACAATTGTTTCTAAAACTCAATCAATTCGACTCCACCAACAAAACTAGTGATACGATTATGGCTGCAGAAGAAGATGACACAACACACAATAGAAAGAAACAAACTGGAATTTTATTAAGAATCAATCAATACCCATTACAGACTTAATTCCCCCTATTTATACCCCCAATCCTAACTAATCCTAACTAATAATCCCTAACCAACTCACAATCCTTAACTAATCCTAACTAACAATCCCTAACCAACTCACAATCCCCTTCTTAGTAACTAACCTCAACTGAATTAACAAATTCAGCTCACCCTTGACCTAATCCCAAATGGTAACGTATTATTCCCACCCCCTTGAAACAAGCCTTGTCCTCAAGGCTGAAAATTTGGAAATTTCTCAAAAATAGTAGTAGAGTCTTCCCAGGTAGCATCTTCTTTAAAAGAATTGGACCATTGGATAAGGAACTAAGTAACAGCCTTGTTTCCCCTTTTTACTATTCGCCTCTCTAACACAGCCACTGGTTCCAACTGAAGTCTTCCCTCACTATCCACTGATGGCAGATTTTGTTGCACCAACACTCACTGCCCAATATGTTTCTTCAACCAGGAAACGTGAAAAATAGGGTGTATCCTGCTATAATCCAGCAGCTGTAATCGATAAGCGACGTTCCCTAACCACTATAACACTTGAAAAGGACCATAGTAACGAGGAGCGAGCTTCATATTCCTTCGCATTGCCACAAAAACCTGTCGATAAGGTTGCAGCCTCAAATACACCTAATCCCCCACTTGAAATTCCCTTTCGGACCTGTGTTTGTCTGCAAAATGCCACATTCGAGTTTGAGCTTGCTGTAAGTGTTCCTTGGGATGCCTTAAAAGCTGATCTCTATCTGTCAAAACCTCATTTACAGCTTGTACAGGAGAGTCTCGAACTAAAAATTGACTGTAATGGGGTGGCGGATAACCATATAATCAGCTTCAAATGGAGTTAAATTGGTGGCTGAATGAGAAGAAGTATTATACCACCACTCAGCTAAAGAAAGCCACTTCACCTAAGCTCGAGGTCGATCTCCAGTCATGCACCTGAGATAATTTTCCAGACACCTATTAAGGACCTTAGTTTGTCCATCAGTTTGAGGATGGTATGATGAACTAAGACGCAATTCCACTACTTGGATGGTCCATAACTCTTGCCAAAAGTTGCTAGTAAAAATAGGATCCCTATCACTCACAATCGTAGCTAGCATACTATGGAGTTTGACAATATTATCAAAAAAGACTCTGGCAACATCAGCTTCTGTATAAGGATGAGAAAGAGGAATAAAATGCCCTATATTTGCTTAACCGATCCACCACCACTAAAATCACACTCTTGCCCTGAGAATTAGGCAACCCTTCCACAAAATCCATGGCTATATCAGTCTAATTTTGTTCAGGTATGGGTAAGGGCTGCAAGAGGCCAAGAATCTTCACATTTTCATTTTTATTTCTTTGACAAACTTCACATTCAACCACAAATTGCCTCACCTCTTTTTGAACCCCTTTCCAATAGAAAACCCTCTTAAGTCTCTTGAGAGTTTTGTCCACACTCGAGTGACCCCCAACTGCAGAAGTATGGAACTCTTTTAAAATTCGCAACCTCAGCTGCTGATTTGCACCCACCACCAATCTGGATTTGTATTTTAATAAGCCTGCTGCCATACATACCCTAGATGATCTCTAGTACCCTCTTGAAGGTCAACAATAAGCTACTGCAACTCTTGATCTTCCTGCCAACTGAGTTTCAACTCTTCAATCCAGTCATGCACTATCATGGTAATAGCAGTAAGCATTCCTTGGTCTTCATACACTCTAGACAATGCATTAACAGCCACATTCTCTTTGCCTGGCTTGTATACAATTCCATAGCCATAACCAAGTAATTTTGTTACCCATTTTTGCTAAAAAAGGGATGTAACCTTCTGCTCTAACAGGTACTTCAAACTCAAGTGATCAGTTTTGATTATAAAACTTCTCCCTAGAAGATAATACCTCCACTTTGTTACAGATAACACCACAGCCAGCAGTTCCTTTTCATAAGTGGATAACCCCAAATTCTTCTGTGACAAGGCTTCACTAAAATAAGCAATGGGTCTACCCTCTTGCATGAGCACCGCCCCAATTCCGATACCAAAAGCATCACATTCAATAACAAAGTTTTTAGAATAATCAGGCAAGGCCATAATAGGGGTGCTGGCCATTGCACCCTTCAATGCCACAAAAGCCTTCTAAGCTTCTTCATTCCACACAAAGGAATCCTTCTTCAAGAGTGTAGTGAGAAATGCAGAAATCTTACCATAGTCTTTGACAAATCTTCTATAATACCCAGTGAGGCCTAAGAAACCTCGCAAGGCTTTCATAGTTTTAGGCCTAGGCCATTGGACCATGCATTCAATCTTTGTAGGATCAGCTGCGACCCCTTGGCTGCTCACATAGTGGCTAAGATATTCCACTTCTTGCTTGCCAAAAGCGCATTTGGATTTTTTAATGAAAAGCTTATTGGACTTGATCAATTGGAGGACAGTTTTGGGATGGGCTAAATGGTTTTTCCATGAATCACTATAGATGAGGATATCATCAAAGAAAACTAGGATGAATTTTCTGAGGTAGGGTTTGAAAATGTCATTCATAATGCTTTAAAAAGTAGAAGGAGCATTGGTAAGCCCAAATGGCATTACCAAAAATTCATAATGGCCATCATGGGTTCAAAAAGCTGTTTTAGGGATGTCAGGAGGATAAACTCTTATTTGATGACAACCAAACCTCAAATCCAGTTTGGTAAAGAATTGAGCACCATGTAATTCATCAAGTAACTCATCAATAACTGGTATGGGATACTTGTCCTTGATAGTTACTTGATTTAATGCCCTATAGTCCACACACATCCTCCAAGTATTGTCCTTCTTCCTTACTAACAGCACAGGAGATGAAAACGGACTAGTACTGGGCTTGATGATACCTGATTGCAGCATTTCTGAAATGATTTTTTCAATTTCATTCTTTTGAACATAGGGGTACCGATAAGGCTTCACATTTGTTGGTTCACTACCAAGCTTCAAAGGAATTTTGTGGTCTTGAGTTCTTGTAGGTGGAAGAACTTTTGGCTCAGCAAACACTTCTTCAAACTCCTACAGCAGGCTCCCCATTTCCTCTTCCAATTCCTCATCCTCACTCTTTACTTGTAACAAGCACAATTGAGCTATAGCACCCTGTACGTTTTTGTTCAATAATTTACTCATTTGAGCCCCATTAACCAGCTGCATGCCTTCATTTTTACAACCCCTGAGCACATGCCTTCTTCCATTTTTTAAGAATTCCATCTTCAATTCACTAAAATCCCAAGTAACAAAGCCTAAAGTTGACAACCATTGTATACCCAGCACCTTGTCACAGCCCCCAAGAGGAAGGATTCTCATGTCAGTGCTGAAACTAGTGCTTTGCATTTCCCATGTAAACCCCTTGCAAATGGCTGAACTAGAAATTCTGGTACCATTAGCAACAGCAACAGAAAGGGGGCTAGTTGGTTGTACATCACACCCAACCCTCTTAGCTACACCTGGATCCAAGAAATTATGCGTGCTTCCTGAATCAATCAGAATAAACACCAACCTTTTCTTGATGTTTCCCTTAATTTTCATTTTCCTGTAGGAATTAACTCCAGAAATTGCATGCACAGATATCACTGGTTCTTCTTCATCTACTATAACTTGTTCTTCACATCCCTTCTCCATAATTTCGTTTCCCACTTCCCTATCTTCATCATCAGCTTCCAATAGGTAAAACTGCTTCTTCTTTCACACATACCCTCTAGCATATTTTTCATCACAATTAAAGCACAGCCCCTTCTCTTTTCTCCCCTCAAATTCCCTTCCAGATATTTTCTTGAATGGTATAGAAGAAGTACTAGAATTGACAGGAGGATTATGAGTAGTTACCTTAGAAATGTTGTTTGAAAAATTGTTTCGGATTGGTAGCCTTGTTTTTTTGGTGCTTGCCTCTATACTTGCCTCTTGCAACTTTGCCAACCCAATCGTTTCCACCATATTTGTTGGCTTAAACATCTGCACACCTGCTTTGATTTCTTCTTTTAACCCACTGATAAAGCAGCTCACAAAAAACTCCTTCGGAAGGCCACTTGTTTGATTGGCTAACTCTTCAAACTTTTCCTGATGAATTTGAACATTTGACTCCTGTTTCAATTTAGTTAATTCCCCCACAGCATCTTCATAAACGTTTGGATCAAATCTGTTCTTAAGAGCTGTAGAGAAATCCCTCTAATTGATTCTGTGGTTTGTTTTCTCAAACTATTGAAACCATTTCAAGCCTTTGTCTTCTAAATGAATTGCTGCAATCTTCACTTTCTGAGACTCTTCAATCTGGTTAAAATCAAAGAATCTCTCACACTTGTAAAGCCACCTAGTTGGATTGTCACCAAAGGACTTTGGAAAATCAATCTTGGCATATCTTGTGTAAGTAGTCTGATGGGTATGTGAATTGACCCCCACTCCAGACTGAGATGTTTCTCCTTGTTCATGTTGCTGTGGAACTCCCAACCTTGCAATGAGCTGATCGTATTTGAGATTTATTGCAGAAACCAATTGACGAACTTCACTCACCCCTTCAACTTGTTTTTGCCTGAGTTCTTTGAGCCCCTTAGCCTGCTTTTCTGAGTTGTCTCAAAGAATTCGAATAGATTCTTCTAGCCTTCTGATATCTTGTCCTCTAGTCCCATCTGCCATGGCTGTGGACCTTCACAAGCTGAGAATCGACTGCTCTGATACCACTGATACGACTATGGCTGCAGAAGAAGATGACACAACACACAATAGAAAGAAACAAACTGGAATTTTATTAAGAATCAATCAATACCCATTACAGACCTAATTCCCCCTATTTATACCCCCAATCCTAACTAATCCTAATTAATAATCCCTAACCAACTCACAATCCTCAACTAATCCTAACTAACAATCCCTAACCAACTCACAATCCCCTTCCTAGTAACTAACTCTCAACTGAATTAACAAATTCAGCTCACCTTTGACCTAATCCCAAATGGTAACAGTATCAACTAGCTTTTGTATCATGTCCTTACATGAATTACTAAGCTAATTGAAGTGGTTTGGATGATCAAATCATCCCCAATTGTTCTAAACAATTCAAGAACAGTGGGCTGTCCAGAATTTGACAGCATACTGTCCATGGTCGCAAACTAATTAAAACCCAGCAAGATGATTAATTCAGGCTACCAAATTATTTTTCCTAGTATCCTACATGTCTTAGGAAACTAATGCAAGTGGTTTCATGCAATTTGGAGTTCCCTAGCTCTAGTTATGAATGAAACTCCATGGATGACTTTTCTGCAGAAAAACAGCCTGCTGTGTTCTTCAAGAAATCAAACCTTTTGATTCTCTTATGTAACAAGACTCTTTTGAAACTTAAATAAAATCATGCATACATTATGTACAATGATCCTACAATGAATTTACATCAATTTTACAGAAGTTTATGATCATAACAGTAGCAAGAACACTAGGGATCTAAAACCCAGATTCGAACATGGTGGTTTTCTCCTTCTTCCTTCTGTTCTAGAATAGTAATCCAATTATGATGCATCCAAATGCTTGGGAACCCTTCCCTATCATGTCTAGAACATAATCCAAGTGGTGGCAACCATTGCCATGCCTTTGATCTCCATCAAAAACTCACAGTTGGGGCTGTTGCATCATTCTCGAGCAAAACTGTCTTTTCCTTGACAGCCTGTAGTAAAAAATTCATAACTTTCACTACAGAACTCGGATTGACACACCGTTTGTTGGGTTAGAAAGCTGATTTGAAGAGATTTCTAACCATATATGGCTCGAACATTTTGGAGAAGAACTCTGATTTCGGCATGCAAAACAAGATGATGATTTTTCATGGCTATCATAAAAACTGTTCTTCTTCTCCAAACTCAATCCCTATTCAACTCTTGAATAACCAGCAGCTCCAACTTATTTTAGAAGAGGAGTAGAAAAGAAAACAACTTGGGGTTCATAAACCCTCGGTTTAGCCATGAGAGAGAACAAGCTTTAATGCATGAACATAAATTCCTAGATTTATTAACCAATCAATTTACCATAAAACACAGCCCATATGCAGTTTGTATTAAGCATAATCATGGCTCTGATACCACTGTTAGGAATTGAACTAGAGAGGAAAAACTACAAAGGCGAAATATAAAATTTTCCTACGATTCCCAATCCCATGAATCCAATTATGCTCAATACAAAACAAAACCCTAACTACAAAGAAAGTTAGGATACTTACAGTTTGATATAGTCTTCTCCTTTATGCTCTAAGCTTTGATTCTGACAATGAAGAATGAGCAGTCCAAGTGTATTGCCTCCAACGATAGTCCACAACTAGCTTGAGCTTGAAGTCCTTTCCTTCTTCTTCCTTGTTGTTGCTAGAGGTGGAGAAGAGAGAGAGAGAGAGAGAAGAGAGAAAGCCTCTTGGGAATTTCAGCCAGCACTTGGGGAAGCACTAACTAATGATGTCATCACATCATAGTGTGGCTTATATAGCCACACTATAGGGCCGGCCAAGGGGGGTCTTCTAACCCTAAAGGGTTTTGTGTAATTACTCCTTAATTACACAATAAGCCCTCTACTTTATATCAAATACAAACTAGCCCCTTGAGAACAATTATTTTATTCACTTACGCCCTTTCTCTCATAGACTTCAAGCTCTCTAAGCATGATCAATGTATGACCCATTGGGTTCACATCATCAAGTAGTAGGAACAGCACATGTTGTGCACAATGGAACACTTTCCATTAGAGGGTCTAATTAAAACTCCTTTCAATTCTTTAATTGATTATAACTCATTTATATCAATTAGGGCTTCTACTAACCATGAGTAACACCTAGCATATGGCTCATGGTGTGGTCCTTAATGAGGTGAATAGTCATTTACAAAGAACCCTTCTGTTATAGTTTACAGGTTATAATGACATCCTTCCATCAACACAATGTCTCCAATTCAACTAATAGGACATAGAAGTTTGTCAAGTCCCTAGTTCAATTACTTTATACTCATTCATTAATATCAACTCGATGATGAACTTATGGAAACTCCTTTCCATATTCATTCTACCATGGGCCCATGGATTTAATGAGTTATATTCAATGAATGCTATATGAGACATTCACTCTCTTTTTCCTAAGTGTGATGGATTCCTTGTTGATCACTCACATGCCTTCACACACATAGCAGTAGGGCTAATGAACACCCTTACAGACCCCTATAAGGATCTGCACTTAGTGTTATCAAACTTCTAAAGCTACATGTATAAGGCAACCATGGTGTCTCAAGTCTAAGGATTACTTGTACCACTATAACAATGAGAAATTGATTAACAAGCAGGTTAAAACTCCATTCAGTTTATCTCATATCTTTGGTCACATTCAATGTACCTATTCTTATAATAGGCACCCACTTATTGGTTGTAGTGTCTACACACAAATAGCTTGAGACTAGCTATCCTCCTATAGAGTCAACCTAACAAGTGCTAGTCCTATGGTTCATTATTGTCCATCATAGTGAACCTTCAACTAGGAATATTTTAGGAGTTTAGTACAGAGATATATTTACAGTTTCAAAATTACAACACTTTGTAATTTCATATTCTTAACTCTAACTCCATGGACATATTATGTAAATATAAATGATGCATATAAACATAATAGAATAAGCCCTTTTATTAAATAAATAATAAATGTGACATGCATAATTGAAATCAAATGATTGTTCCTAATCCCTAAATAATCATCTCTATGATTAGCTCTAGGGCATAATCTTAACAGTATTATGGTGTGGTAAGCCACACATATCCCATTAAGATTACCCAATGGCCTTCATCTCCCACTTGATTAAAAATGGGATATGCATATAGATAACCCAACCTAGTTGGTTAATTTATCTGAGTATTCCCTTCACTAGTTACTCCTATACCAACTCACATTTGTGTATTCTCATAGATCGGCGTCAAAATAATGGTATGCCCCACGTGCGCATGCTTTTACAATTTCCTTTTGACTGCATCCTTCCCTTATATGCCACATCTCAATATGACATAATCCAGACAACTTCATTCACTATATTTCAAGTGAATTACACCAATACTCTTTGCCAAGGAAAATAAGTTCACACCCCAGTTAATGAGGCACTAAGTTGAGTCTACATAATACTTAGGCGCATAGTGTAATAAGTCACTGATAAGGTGTGTCTAGAAAAACCTTTGGTTTGGCCCAGAAGGAAGTACTTAATCAAAACTTCGAGCGCAGGTAGTGTCCTCTATCTTTTCTCTGACCAATATTGTCCCCATAATCAGATAGAATAGCATCACATTGTTCATCTCAGGCATCCTTGAGATCCATTAAAAGATGCTTTTGTACTGCATGCCTTGCTACAATTTTATATGCACTTTAATCCCATTGTAGTTACATGCTCTCTAAATTTCTCCAAAGGTAATTCTTTGGTTATAGGATCAACTACTATCACACCAGAGGGTACATAGTCAACTTTAATTTCACCCCTCTCCACTATATCTTATTTATAGTGATAATTTACATCAATGTGTTTGCCCCTAGAGCTATTAGCTCCGCTTTTTATCAATGAGATGGCAAACTTACTATCACAAAACACATTAACTGGCTTACTAAGTATACCTAATTTTAAACTATTAATAAAACACTTAAGCCAAACTGCATTACTTACCACTATGCTACATGTAATGTATTCGGCCTCCATGCTAGACTTTGCAACACAACCCTGTTTCTTACTTAGCCAAGAAACAATCGTTCCACCAGCAATAAATACATGACCATTGGTAGATTTCCTATTATCTACATCACCTACAAAATCTACATCACAGTAGCCAACTAAATCTAGATCACTTAAATCAAAACAAAGTTTCATACCTTTTGTGCCTTGTATGTATATAAAAATTCTCTTGAGTACTTGTCAATGTGCCCTCGCCCTCCCTAGATTAGATTGATATATACTTACCAATCCTACCGCATGACATATATCTGGCCTTGTATTTGTCATTGCAAACATAAGGTTGCCCACAACATGGGCATAGGGGACTTGTTGCATTTCCTGCAATTCTTCCTTACTCTTAGGACACATTTCTCTACTTAGAATTAATCCCTCGTGAACAAGTGTTCTAATAGACATTCACCCATGTTAAACCTTTTTAGTACCTTCTCTAGATACTTTTCTTGATCTAGATATAATAACTTTGAATTTCTATTTCTTGAAATTTTTATTCCCAGAACATAGGATGCCTTACCCATGTCTTTCATCTCAAATCTGGATCCTAGATATAACTTAGTCTTATTTATCATATCTAAATTATTTCCCGCTAGCAATATGTCATCTACATAAAGTGACAATATCGCTAACCCATTCTGGCACTTCCATACGTATACACAGTGATAATCTAGTGGACTCATTTCATATCTATCTCAAGGATCGCCTAGTGGAATTTCAAGTACCATTGCCTTGAAGATTGTTTGAGTCCAAACAGGGATCTTTTTAACTTATAGACTTTGTCCCCATGTCCTTTAACCTCAAAACTATCTGGTTGAATCATATAGATGTCTTCCTTCAATTCTCCATTGAGGAATACATTTTTGACATCAATTTGATGTAGCTCCAAATCTATCCTAGCTACAATTGACATGAGTACCCTTATGGAGGTAAACTTTGCCACTGGAGAGTAGGTATCCATAAAGTCTATCCTTAGCTTTTGAGTAAAGCCTTTTGCTACTAATCTTGCCTTGTACTTATCTAAAGTGCCATCTACTTTCAATTTCTTCTTAAGGACCCATTTACATCCAATGGCTTTTCTTCCTTTCAAAAGATCAACTAATTCCCAAACTCCATTTTTTTCTATGGAGTCTAATTCTTCATTCATTGTCGATTGCCATTCTTTGGCATCACTTACTTTCATGGCTTTTGAGAAATTTCTTAGGTCATCTTCCAATTGTCCTTGTCCTATGTCTTCTACCCCTTCAAGGTTATAGGCATAATAGTCTTTAAGCCTTTGAGATGGTTCCCTTAGCCTTTTCTTCCCACTAATTCGAATCTGTTTGCGAATCTCATCATTTGATTCGTTCCTCCCATTGATTCAAATATCTTTATCCAATTCATTTGATGAAGTGGCATCAACTATCTCATCATAATTAGTGGGATTTTGTAGCATATTTGATATGCCATGCTCATCATCCAAGAGCACAATTTCTTCCAAAGGGGTCATAAGATTAGTAGTCTCCATGAAGATAGTGTCCCTACTTTCTATCAATCCTCTTTCCTGATGAAAGAACCGATACCCACTTCCATTTTCGGGGTATCCTATAAACCTACACTCCCATGTCTTACTCCCTAGTTTATCCTTAAGAGGTTTAGGTATTAATATATGTGCTTTACATCCCCAAACTTTTAAGTTTGATATGTCTGGTTTTCTTCTAATCCACAATTCATAGGGTGTTCATGGTTTTGCCTTTGTTCTTACTCTATTTAATATATATTCTGCTGTAGACAATGCATCTCCCCAAAAATGTAAAGGCAAATCAACGTATGGCATCATAGACCTTGTCATTTTCCTTGCAAAAAAAAAAAAAAATCAAAGGCTTCGTATTCACCACCTCTGTCATTGTTCAAGGCCTTAATGGGTCTACCCAATTGGGTTTCAACTTTTTTTTTTTTGTACTCTTTGAATTTCTCGAGAGCATCAAATTTGTTTTTTATCAAGTAAATATACTCATACCTTAAATAATCATCTGTGAAGGTTATAAAGTATTTCATGCCCCTATGGGTCTTATTCCTTAAAGGTCCACATATATCTAAGTGTACTACCTCAAGTAAGTCCGATGGCTTCTAACTTTTTGAAAAAGGTTTTCTTGATAATTTTCTATTGATACATAGTTCACATATATCGAAGTCAATCATACTTATTTGTGGTATAAGGACCAACATGCTCATTCTAATTATTTTGTCTTTATTTATATGTCCTAATCTACAATGCCATAGATAAGAGTTATTGCTTGCATTTGAGACATTAAAATACTCAGAAAATGAAATACTTTTATTAATAGCAAATGTGTACATATCATCGACTCTAACACCCTTCACAATTATATGACCATTCTTCTCAATTGTTACATAACCAAAATTAAAGCGCACTTGGAACCCTTTCTTTTCTAATACAAACACATAAATTAGATTCTGCCAATTATTCGGGGCATACAAAACATTATGGAGTGTAGCATGAAACTCTCCGCATGCAATTTTACAATCATCCTCACCCAACACATCCTCATATGTGTTATTGCCTATGTACAACCGATGATCTCCTTGTGCCTTTTCCTTGAAGTTGATGAAGCTATCTCTATTCTTTGACACATGCCAGGTTGCTCCGAAATCAATCCACCAATAATCCTTTTTTGATTTCGTAACAATAGCTTCTGAGGTAGTTAATACAACATCTTGTTTGTCACTATTCTTCTTTCGCTTCAGGCATGGTGCTTTGAAATGACTAACTTCACCGCATTTATAGCAAGCCTATTGTTTCTTATTACCTAAATGTTTGAATTTTGATTGCTTGGTATTTTTCTTCCAAGGACTTCCATTCTTATTTTGCTTAGAGGAAGATTGTTCAGCCATAAGCAAGTTTCCGTTGACTTTTTCCTTGTTTCTCTTCTCAAGTATTTTCTCTTCAAGGGCTAGTAGTATAGGTAAATTATTCATGGACAATTGACTTTGCCCATATGTTAAGGAGGTCACTACATGATCCCATGATTTTGGAAGACAATTGAGAATTGTTGACACTTACATTTTATTAGAAATGACATGCCTAGTATTAGTAAGATGTCTAGCAATTAATTCTAATTTTAAAACATGATCTACCATGCTATCACTCTCAGACATATGGGTCCCATTAAATTTTTCCAACAAAAGTTGTAGGTAAGTTTTAGATCTTGGCCCATATTTGTCTTCTAACGCATCCATTATTTCATTAGCCATCTTGAAATCCTCATAAAGAGGAATCAAGTCATCCTACATATGATTAAGGATCAATGCTCGTGCAAGAGCATTATCATCCTTCCACTTTTCCTTGAGTTTCAATGCGGTGAGGTCTATATCTTTGTCATCTACCTTGGGCATTGGTGCAAAAGTGTGTAGAGAGTTTTCTCATGTGTAAGGAGATATGAAATTCTCCTTTTCCAAATTCTAAAATTAACATTTCTAAGTTTATCTACTTTAACTGTGTCAAATTTGTTAGGATTTTGCCCTAGAGCCAATCATAGAGATGATTGTTTAGGGATTAGATTTGATTTCATTTATGTATGTCACATTTATTATTGATTTAATAAAAGGGCTTAGTCTATTATGTTTATATGCATCATTTATATTTACATAATATGTCCATGGAGTTAGAGTTGAGAATATGAAATTACAAAGTGTTGTAATTTTGAGACTATAAATATATCTCTGTACTAAACTCCTAAAGCATTCCTAGTTGAAGGTTCACTATGATGGACAGTAATGAACCATAGGACTAGCACTTATTAGGTTGACTCTATAGGAGGATAGCTAGTCTCAAGCTATTTGTGTGGAGACACTACAACCAACAAGTAGGTGCCTATTACTAGAATAGGTACACTGAATGTGACCAAAGATATGAGATCAACTGAGTGGAGTTTTAACCTGCCTATCAATCAGTTTCTCATTGTTACAGTGGTACAAATAATCCTTAGACCTAAGACACCATAGTTGTCTTATGCATATAGCTTTAGAAGTTTGATAACACTAAATGCATATCCTTATAGGGGTCTGCAAAGGTGTTCATTGGCCCTACTACTATATGTATGAAGGCATGTGAGTGATCAACAAGGAATCCATCACTCTCAGGAAAAAGGGAAAGAATGTCTCTTATAGCACTCATAATATAACTCATTAAATCCATGGCTATGGTAGGATGAATATGGAAAAGAGTTTCCATAAGTTCATCAATGAGTTGATATTCATGATTGAGTATAAAGTAATTAAACTAGGGACTTGACAAACTTCTATGTCCTATTGGTTTAATTGGAGACATTGTGTAGATGGAAGGATGTAACTGTAACCTATAAACTATAACAGAAGGGTTCTATGTTAGATATCTATACACCTCATTAAGGACAACACCGTGAGCCATATGCTAGGTGTTACTCATGGTTAGTAGAAGACCTAATTGATATAAGTGAGTTATAATCAATTAGGGAAATGGAAGGAGTTCCAATTAGACCCTTAATGGAAAGAGTTCCATTGTGCACACCTTGTGCTATTCCTACTACTTGATGATGTGAACCCAATGAGTCACACACTGATTATGCATTGGGAGCTTTAAAGTCTATGAGAGAAATGGTATAAGTGAATAAAGAATAGTTCTTGAAGGCTAAATTTGTATAGGATATAAACTAGAGGGGTTAAGTTACAATTATGAGATAATTACAACTTATAATCATATGAGGAATAGGATTCCCCATTATGGCCGACCCTATTAGTGGGCTATATATAGTCACACATGTGATGTGTGACTAACAATCACACTCCTCACTCTTGCCCTAGCCGAATTCACCAAGGGACTCTCTCTCTCTCTCTTCTCTTCTCCTCCTCTAGCAACAACAAGGGAAAAGGAAGAAAACTTTTGCTAGGTGTGGATACCATTGGAGGCAGTACACTTGGACTGCTCGTTCTCTGTTGTCCTGGAATCAAAGCTTGGAGCAAAGGAAGAAGAAAATCAAACTGTAAGTGATTCAACCCTCTTCTAGTTAGGGTTTTAGTTTTGTATTATAGCATAATTAGATTCATGGGTTGTGGAATCGTTTAGGAAAATTTTTAATATTCCGCACTTTGTTTTTCCTTCTAGTTCGATTCCCAACAAAATTTACTAACCATACCAATAACTGTAGAAAATAAAATATATAATTGTGTTCAACAAAATCAAATCAAATAAAATGAACAACTTACAAATCTCTAACAGATTTCACACATCCAAAATCAAAATCAAAATCTGCCACCACAGTTGCGTCTGAAACATCAAAGTATGGTAAAGCACCAAATTTTGTGTCAATTGGAGGTCGTTTGACCCTTCAATTGGACAAAAATTTGAAAATGTATCAAATCGGGCCAGATAATGAGTCTGGATCAAATCTGGTGACCCAAATTTGTCACGTGGACAAGTGCTGGGAACTTCTATTTCTATTTTTTTGAAGTCAATACTCACTTAGTTTTCCTTTGGTCTTAATGATGTCACTCCTCACTATTTTCTCTATATTAATATTATTAGGGTAAATTACATGAAACCCCCTAATGTTTGGCTTGTTTTCACGAAATCCCCCTAACAAAAACACTTCTACAATGTGCTCCCCTTAAGTTTACACATTTTTTAATTCACCCCACCATTAAGCACTATCTTCTAAATCAAACAGAAAAACATGATGTGCTGGTCACATGACATTTTTAGGGGATTTTCTTTCCACATTTGCCCTTATCTTTCCAAACGATGCCTCCTTCTCTTTGTCATAGATCTGTCACCGTCATCATCAAAAAAGGAGGTGATGTTAATGGGGTTGTGGTGCCTCGCTGCCATACCATCCCAACACAAAGAAAAATTTAGAAAAAGACCCACAAAGGTTGATAGCTGAGGTTTGTGGAGCCAAATAAAGAAGGTGATATTGGGGGTTATGGTGGTGCCTCACCACTGCACCATCCCATTCTCCATAAAACCAAAGATATGAAACTCTCTGATGGCGGTGAAAAAAAGAAAGAAAAAAGATAAACTGATGAAGAGGAGATAGAGAAACCCATTTTAAGTTAGGTACGAACACGATCCATAGGTCGAGATGAAGAAAGCCATTTCGAGTTGGGGGTGCTTATGGGTTTCAATTGCGAAGAGAGATGGAGGTCAAGGGATGCGGGTTGGTTTCAATTACAGAATAAGATTGAAGAGATGAGAGAGAGAGAGATCGAAAACCCACCGTCGGTAGTATGGGTCACTTGCAGAGAAAGATATAGATACTGTTTATTATGGGTTTTAAACACAGGCAAAAAAAAAAAAAAAAAAAAAAATGGTGATGGGAGTCAAACTTAGCAGCCATGAGTGCTGTTGCTTCTTCTCTTCTTCTTTGTGCTTTTTTTTTTTTTTTTTGTTTTTTTGTTTTTGTTGTTATTGCTTTGTTCAGTCTGTTCTTTTTTTTTTTTTTCTTTCTTTCTTTTCCTTTTGTGTTGGTGATTAATGGGGATTGTTGGGTAGTCACAATTGAAGTTGGGGATTTTGCCAATGCTGCTGCTACTTCTTCTTTTTCTTCTTCTTCGTGCTTTTTTTTTTTTTTTTTTTTTTGGGTTGCTTTGTTCAATCTGTTCCTCTTATGTTCTTTTTTTTTTTTTTTTTCCCTTCTCTTTTCATGTTGGTGATTAATGGAGATTTTTGGGATGGTCACAAACTCACAACTATAGTTGGGGTTTTTTCACCAAGAAAAAAAAATGGGGTTGACCAGAGAGGTTGGGTGGTGTGGGGTGGTCCAAAAAAAGGCAGGAGAGATGGTGATAAGTAATACTGTCTTTTCATTATTTTGTTCACACCGTTAGTTCAATTAAATGCCCAATTTGTGTTGGGAGGTACATTGCAACAATGTTTTTTTTTTTTTTTTTTTTTTTTTTTTGGAGGGTTTCGTGAAAACAAGCTAAACATTAGGGAGGTTTCATTTAATTTACCCAAATCATTAACACCTTTAGTATTAATAATGTCAGCACCCCTTTTAATTAAAAATAATCAATAGGGCCTAATGTATGTTAAAAAGAAGAAACTTGAGTGAGGAATTGGGTTGCACGCCAAAACAAAATGACAGAAACACAAGCAAATGAGCCACATGTTTCACAAGTCCATCTTCTTCCAGGGAGTGCTATGTGTTCCACATGAAATGCAGGTTGGGTCCGGCACATAGACTCGAGTCTGCAACAATTTTGTTCAATTTTTTTTTTTTTTTAATTTTAGATTCTTATCTGAAAATTCTCCCACCAAAACCTTTTTGGGGAGATTTTGATGAGAATTTTAAAATCACCCCTATTCATCCAAAAACACTTCCCACACGACCAATGGCTCTGATACCACTAATAGTTCCAATGTATCAGTGATAAATAATGTCGTTAGGCTAGTTATCACACAAGGAGAAGTTTGGTAATGGTATAATGGATGAAGACAAGAAGAAGAAGAAGAGACAGATAGTTAATATAATATATTTCATATATTAAATGGGTTGTTACATGGTGTATTTATAATACACCAACAGTCATCAAAGCACCCATTCAAATAAGTACATCTTTTCTAAAGGACATATCCTTTCACACCCACCAATCACATGTGGTGTGCATCCTTCAACGGTGCACATCATATGCACATGATGCTTCCCCTTGTAAGAAGTTATCTATTGCACTTATGCAGTAATACAGTGTGGTAAGCCACACCATATCCCATTGAGATTACCCAATGGCCTTTAAGAATTTCACAACATCATTAATATACAAGCAAGATCTAGATTTTCTAACATTGAGGGGTGGACCGAGCGATCCTAGGGTCTCTTGCCAAGCAAGAGGTCTTGGGTTCACCTCACACTATTGTCCCTGTGAGTGCCGTGTCCTAAACTACACGGCTCAGGAATACGCCACTAGCCAAGAGGGCCAACGCGAAGAGGAGTCACCACCCAATTTGCATTTAGGAACTGATTTGACCCCTAGCAAGGGTCTAACTCGTCATAACCAAAGAATTTAAGGTTTGGAACTAGGGATACGTTGTTGGGAAGGTGTTGGGCACCCAACAACGCCGACTGAAGTTGGCCCCCACATGTGTCTATTAGCTTTAATTAACAATAATTTTTTTAATGAGTTTAACCCTATTTATACGATAAATAATATAAAACAAATGAAGGACACATGAAAAATGATGTAAATAAATAAAACAGAACAAAAATGACAGCACACGGATTAAACAGTGAATAAAAAAAAAGGGTAAACTTACCACTACCTGCGAACCAACGAGTTATCACAATAAACAAAACATGCGTACGCATAAACTAGAGGTGCGTACGCACAAATAAACTATGCATACGCTGTAGACACCCCATTTTCACCCCCGTAAGTTCATGATAGTATTTGGTTAGGTTTAGAAGCATTTAGGAGTCTCTAAGTCTTAAAGGACACTTTTTGCCCTTTTAAGTTTATGAGAATGGTCCATCATTGCATGCATAATTTTGTTTCATTGTTGAGTTCCATCACTTGCATTTAGTTTCTAGGATCATTTTGAATATGTGTGTCAAATTTGGTTCAATTCTAGATAGGTTTAGATAGTTAATTAGAACTTTTGCGACTTGAAGGGTAATTTCATCTTTTACTTCATATATTTTCCAATTGACCCTGAAACTTGTTTTGGATTATTCCATTGATCTTAAAATGATGAAATGAGTCTAATTGAAGTGCGAATTTAATTATTGAATAGGCTTTGGATTGATTCACCATATTACCCTATGGCTAATTGACCCCTTTTTTAGTTAACCGCCTTATGAAAACCCAGGCACTTGACCGTGGTCAAGGATTTTTTGTTCAAGAAAATTCTAAACTTATTCTACATTGAATCCTTAAAATTTTGGCTTTTAAATCACTTAGATCGGAGTTAATTTGAAGAATATATGTCCATTTGAAGTTAAGAGTCCGAATTAAGTCAGAAATCCTCAAAATTTGGAAACCTGAGATTCTTCTCGGGTGACCGGTTGGTCCAACCGGTTGCACTCCACTTTTGTTTGTCCTATTTTGTTGTTTAACGCGTTTTGGACTCTTTTACTCCAAATTTCCTCTTTCCAAAAGTGTTTTAAACCTATTGGAATGTGATTTTAAGTTGTCCAACATCTTAGGGATTTAATAATAGCCTTAGATTGGTTTTATAGTGAATTAATCTCAACCATTGGTTCACATGGTTGGTTGGTTATAAATAGAGGCTCATTCATCAGCATTGGGGACTTTTGGACCCTTTGACACATCATATTCATAAGAGAGCTAGGGAGAACGAATTTGCACACACCTATATCACTTGGAGAAGGATTTCTATTGTAATTTTGAAGAGGAACTAGAAGGCAATCAAGTCCAACAATAAAGAAGAACGCAGCAAAGACCTTTGCTTTGTTGTAAGTTTCCTTGCATCCTTATACGGTTCCTTCTTCTTCTACTCCATTATCTGCATAGTTATGGCTTAGAATTGAATTAAGAATCATATATACTCTATAATTTAGAGTGTATATGATTCAAATATGATGTGAAAGCATGCTAGTGGAGTAGGATTGTGAATTGCTTGCTGATAGGATAGTTTTTCTCTTAAGGATACAGGTATGTTTTACCCAGAAAATTAGTTGATGTGTTTAGGCCGTTTTCTCTTCATGGTTCAATTATATGCATGATTTTAAGCATCTTTCGTATGGGACACTTGTTGTGAAAGCTTCATCTTCATAGGTGTATGGATTATTATTCTTTTTTAGGATAATTATCATCCTTAGAGGATGAGGTTGTGCATAGGTTTAAGTGCGCCATGAGTTTCTTTGCACTCTTAGGTATATATTTTACGTAGGATATGTGAAGAAATCATTCATACGGAGTTATTTCTATGTAAAATTATCTCAGGATAGTTTTACTTAAGAAAGCTCGCCGTAAGGATGATTATTTCACATTCTTACATAAAGTACTTATCTAAGCCATTATGTTAGATTTTCTTTTCATGTTTTGGATTTTTATATGATATTTTCATCATAATAATTCATATTTAGCATGTTTTTGGTAGTTTTATGCATGTTAGGATGTTTAGGGCATATAGGAGCATATTAGGGTTTTGTTTTCCATTTGATTTTTGTTCTTTGCATGATTAGTAGCATGTTTTAGGGATGATTAGTATTCTGTCCAGATTTGAATTAGTCTTTCTAATGATGATTTGAGCATGAGTATGGTTGGTTTGAGCATGATAATTGCCCTATAGCATACATGGGGTGATTAATTGGTGTTTTCTCGATGTTTCAGGATTATTGGCATATGGTAAGTTGGTTCATGGTGAGTTTGTTATCCCAAGTGTAAAACCCTAGAGGGGGGGTGAATAGGGTTTATAGCCAATTAAAAAAAAATTATGGCAAACTAAAATTCAGATTATTGCAATCAATAGAAAATGCAACAATAAGCAATAATAAGAAGGAGTTAGAGAATGCAAACACAAGATATTAACGAGGTTCGGCCTTCCCGCCTACGTCCTCGCCTCAAGAGCGCCGCTTGAGGATTCCACAATCCACTATGACAATCTCCTTCAAGGGTGGAGATCAAACCTTTTACAAAGAGATGCTCTCTTCAAGACAAATCTCTATTGTCTCACTAGGGTTCACACAACCCTTACAACACTTGAATTTGAAGTTGGTTTGTTGTAAACAATCACTCTAGCAGTAAATACAACTCTTGAAAGCTCAACAAACTTCTAATAATTTGCTCAATTGAATGCTCTTTAAGAATTAGGGCTTGAAAGCTCTTTTTCAAAGGATGGAATTGATTGCTCTTGTATGGATGCTCATAAATGAGTTTGAAAGCTTGTATTTATACCCATTTGGCCTATTATGCCCGTTGCAAGCATTAAATGCCGGGAAATAGCCGTTTGGTGGCAATAAATGCATCATTTGGCTTTCAAAAAACTAGCTGTTATAGCTTATTTCGAGTGATATAGTTGACTAAACATTCCATATAGTCGACTAAATAAACCAGTAGCAGAAATAGGCCATTTCAGCATGATTTAGTCGACTAAACTTTCCCATATAGTCGACTAAATAAACCAGTAGCCAAACTGGTCTATTTTTACATGATGTAGTCGACTACATCAATGATGTAGTCGACTAAACCTTGTATTTTTCTAGGTTTAGCCTCTTCTCAAGGGTTTTCTCCTATTATGACCATTTCTATCGACTTAGGCCTTTTGGAGATGATAAATTCATTATGATTAAGGGTCCTAAGGTCCATCTAAGTCATTTGAGCACGGTCATGAGCAATTATATACATTTTGGAACCTAAAACCTCAGCTAGTAGCCTAAGTGAGTCTCCATAGACTATGATTGCATGGCTTGAGGTGCTTGAAGGTCCATTTGCTAGCTTTTTATGCTCTTGTTGCATCATGCTTGAGTTTCTTTGAAGTTTTGGACACGAGCCTTGAGTTGTATGGCTTGATCGTGCTTTCGAGGGCATGTACTTGAGTCATTGATCCTTTTGAGCTTTAGTACCTAGCTTTGATCATTAGCTTGACAATTAAACCATTAGAGTTCTCATCAATTTCTTGTTATCATCAAAATCCAAAAGATACCCTTGGATAAAAGCCAATGGGGCCAACAATCTCCCCCTTTTTGATGATGACAAACAATTGATGTTTTATAAAGAGAACATGACATTTAAATATAGAGTATGTCTCCCCCTCACAATATGCATATATCAACATTCCATACATTTGAACATGTTAACACAAGACTAAGTAAAAATGAGTCAACACAATCAACATAATACTAAGTCTTTTTCATAGATAGATAATGTCAACACAATACTAAGTCAAAATGAGTTGAACATGTACATATAAGCTGTGAGTAAAAGTTAGATAACCAAGATAACTAACAATCATATCCAATTAAAATTAACATCTATTGTTCCAAAAGTGACATCCCCCATTAAAACATCCCTGTCAAAACATCACAAAACTACTCCCCCTTTTGTCAGCAGTCAAAAAGCAATGGGGAAAACTAATCCTCATCGTCCGGTGGAGGAGGTGGGACATAGCGATCCAAGCGAGCCTCAAGAGCATTGAAACGCTGATCAATGCTGGAAAATCCTTGTGCCATGGAAACTCTGAGAGACTCTATCGCAGTCATCACGGTCTGGAGAGTAGGAGGTGCAATATCTTCCTCTAGTGGCTGCTGCTGCGGTGGCTCATCCACGGGCTCATCCTCATCATGTTCTTCTTCAGGAGGAAGCTGCTGTGCTTGTTGAGGATCACGAATCCAGTTGCCATTGCCATCCTTGATGAATTTCATTCGCTTCAAGGTAGCCTCATCATAGAAGTCGGAGTGCTTAGCATTATAGACTTCAGGTTCATTGTCAAGTGTAACACCAAAGGCTTCAAAGACACTGGTGAGGGCATGTCCATAAGGAAGAACTCCGGTTTTCTTTTTAGCACAGTCATGGGTGTGATGGAGAATAATATGAGCCAAGTCAAGTTTGACTCCAGTCAGAACACACCAAATGATGTAAACATCCATGTAGCCAACATGAGACCGACTACCCGAGCGAGGCATGAGATTATAGGTAATGATGTGATGAATGATGCGAGAGGTCACCGATAATTGATTTACAGAAGGAAGAAATTTGTCTTGGATGGTATTGTCATTGCAGATGAGTTTAAGAGCAGCAATTATGTTAAAGTCCCTTCGAATTGTCCAAGAATGTGTATTGAAACTTTGAATGGTGTTGGTTTTTGGTAAGCGAAAAATGGTAGCAATGGTGGTGATTGTGAGATCGATGGGTTTCCCTTTAACCCATGATTCAATTTCAAAATCAGGAGTAAAAAAGAAATTAGCATAGAAAACTCTCACAAGCCTAGGATAGCAAGTGTTGTTAAGGGTGATGAAATGCTCCCAGCCAATGGCACGAAAGAGATTTCCAATAAAGATGCGCTGACCATCAAAAAATTCAAAAGAAACGATCTTACCGAACTCAACACGTCGGTTTTTGAAGGAGTTTTGATACTTTTGAAGGGTTGAGGCGTTCTTGCATAATCCTTCATTCCCATGCTTGGCTTTAGATCGACGTTCCTCTTGAGGATTTGCAGGTGGTGAAGATGGAGGCGCGTGAGAACTACCCGGGGCATCCTTCCGTTTGTTTTGAGCCCTAGAAGCATCCATTGATGCTTTTAGGAGTTTTTCCGTGCGATTAGTCATGATTGGAAGGGAGAGAATGAAGAAGAAATGAGAAAATGATGAGAGATTAGGGTTAGGTTTCGGGGTAGAGAGAGAGGTTGAGAGGAATAGGGAAGAGAGAGAAAGAAAAATGGGAAAATGAAGTGCCAAAAAGGTTTTTAAACCCAAAAACTGCCAAACCCGAGTCATTTAGTCGACTACATCAATGGGTGTAGTCGACTACATATGTTAGTAGCCAAAGAGTTCCTCATTTAGTCGACTACATCATGCTGTGTAGTCGACTATAAGTGGAAAAATCCATATATAGCCCATGGTTGGTGCATTTAATCAACATACAACATCATATACACATGATTAAACATAAATTGGGCTTGAAACACATAAAAGAAGAACATTTGAGCATTAATTCATCAAATTATGTAATCATAAGCCTATGTAGCACAGAATTCATTATGTATAAATAATTTAAACAAGTAATGTGCATAAAATTTATCACTGGATTACATCATTCATTAAACACATGCCAAGTTCTCGTTTAATGAAGTTAAAACGATCTTCTTGAAGAGGTTTGGTAAAGATATCGGCCAATTGATGGTCGGTACCTATGAAATCAATTTCAACATCACCTCTTTGGACATGATCACGAATGAAATGATGCCTAATCTCAATGTGCTTAGTCCGTGAGTGTTGTATGGGGTTCTTAGTCAAGTTTATAGCACTAGTATTGTCACATTTGATGGGAATGTGATCAAAATGAAGTCCATAGTCCTCAAGTTGTTGTTTCATGTACAACACTTGTGCACAACAACTACCGGCCGCAATATACTCGGCTTCGGTGGTTGAAAGTGCTACCGATGTTTGTTTCTTACTAAACCAAGATACTAGTGAATGTCCTAGGAAATGACAAGTCCCACTAGTGCTCTTGCGATCATCCTTGCCACCGGCAAAGTCTGCATCGGAATAACTAAGCATATCAAAAGATGTAAACTTAGGAAACCATAAACCAAGGTTGATTGTGCCACTTAAATATTTGAAAATACGTTTTACGGTAAGCATGTGAGATTCTTTAGGACATGATTGAAATCTAGCACACAAGCAAACACTAAACATGATATCGGGTCTACTTGCGGTTAAATAAAGTAAACTACCAATCATACCTCTATATTTCTTTTGATCCACATCTTTCCCATTTTCATCCTTGTCTATTTTGATAGAGGTGCTCATAGGAGTAGAGAATTTTCTTCCATCTTCCAATCCATACTTTTTGAGTAAATCTTTGACATATTTGGATTGATTAATGAATGTTCCTTCCTTTGTTTGCTTAATTTGAAGTCCGAGAAAGAATGTTAGTTCACCCATCATGCTCATTTCGAATTCCTCCTGCATGATCTTAGAAAATTCCTTGCAAAGATTCTCATTAGTGGATCCAAAAATGATGTCATCAACATAAATTTGAACTAGAAGCATATTATCACTGATGGTTTTAATAAAAAGTGTGGTGTCAAGTTTTCCTCTTTTAAAACCATTTTTAAGTAAAAATCCACTAAGCCTTTCATACCAAGCTCTAGGAGCTTGTTTTAAACCATATAAAGCTTTGCTTAGCTTAAAAACATGATTTGGAAATTCATGACTTTCAAAACCGGGAGGTTGTTCAACATAAACTTCCTCTTCTATAAAACCATTTAAAAATGCACTCTTGACATCCATTTGAAATAGTTTAAAATCTTTATGACATGCATATGCAAGCAACATTCTTATGGCTTCAAGTCTAGCTACCGGAGCATAGGTTTCATCATAATCTATACCTTCTTGTTGATTATAACCTTGGGCTACAAGTCGAGCCTTGTTTCTAGTAACAACTCCGGATTCATCCTTTTTGTTTCTAAACACCCATTTAGTTCCAATTACTCCATGGTCATGAGGTCTAGGTACTAAGGTCCAAACCTTGTTCCTTTCAAATTGGTTGAGTTCATCTTGCATAGCAAGGACCCATGATTCATCATTTTCGGCTTCATTAATGTTTTTAGGTTCAATTTGAGACAAGAAAGCAAGGTGATCACATATATTTCTCATAGAAGAACGAGTTCTTACCCCACGTGAGGGTTCACCTAAGATTTGATCCTTAGGATGATTCCTCACAAATTTCCAAGTCTTGGTGACATCCGGATGAAGTGGAGTGTCTTCAATTTCTACTTCTTCTTCCGGTTTCTTGACTTCAATGACTTCATCTTCTTCTTTCTCTTTGCCTTTGTCTTGAGGGTCTTGCTTATCATTAAGATTCAAGTTCTCAACTTGTTCTTGCAAGCTTGTACCTACATCATCATCATCATCCACATTTCTCTTGGGTGCAAGAGGGTTAGTTTCATTAAATACAACATGCATTGATTCTTGAACGGTTAGAGTTCTCTTGTTAAACACCCTATATGCTTTACTCTTCATGGAATATCCAAGAAACACTCCTTCATCGGATTTGGAATCAAATTTAGAAAGCTTATCTCTATCATTTAATATAAAGCACTTGCAACCAAAGACTCTAAAGTAACCTATATTAGGTTTCTTATCATTCCATAGTTCATAAGGAGTCTTACCAAGTTTAGATCTTAATAGTACTCTATTCATTACATAACATGAGGTGTTAACGGCCTCGGCCCAAAAATATTGAGGTAAAGAGTGTTCATTAAGCATGGTTCTAGACATTTCTTCAAGTGTTCTATTCTTTCTTTCAACTACACCATTTTGTTGTGGAGTTCTAGGAGCGGAGAAGTTGTGACTAAAGCCATTCTCATCACAAAATTGTACAACATCCTTATTGACAAATTCGCTCCCCCTATCACTCCTAACATGTGTAATGGTATAGCCTTTCTCATTTTGGACTCTTCTACAATATGTAACAAATGTAGCATGAGTCTCATCTTTATGTGCAAGGAAGAACACCCATGTATACCTAGAGTAGTCATCAACAATTACAAATGCATAATGCTTCCCTCCAAGACTTGCAATAGCAATAGGTCCAAATAAGTCCATGTGAATAAGTTGCAAAGGTCTAGTAGTTGAAATATGAGATTTTGTTTTGAAAGAAGACTTGGTTTGTTTTCCAAATTGGCATGCACTACAAACTCCATCTTTTGAAAATTTTGTTTTTGGTAAACCTCTTACAAGTTCATGCCTAGAGAGTTTTGAAATCAAATCCATGCTAGCATGTCCAAGCCTTCTATGCCATAACCAATGATTTTCATTTAAAGCGGAGAAGCAATGTACATTTTGTAAAGCGATTTCTTCGAACTCTATAGCATAGATGTTACCAATCCTATATGCATCAAATAAGGTCTTATCATCATCTTCAATTATGCATTTATTGGATTTAAAAGTAACTCTATAACCTTTATCACATAATTGACTAATGCTAAGGAGATTATGCTTTAAACCATCAACTAATAAAACATTTTCAACACAAAGAGAGGAATTCTTACCAACCTTGCCAATGCCAATTATCTTACCTTTGGCATTGTCTCCAAATGTCACGAAGCCGCCGTCCTTGGGCTTCAAAGAGACGAACTTGGATCTATCACCCGTCATATGCCTTGAGCAACCGCTATCAAGAAACCATTTCTCATTGCTTGATGACTTCAAGCATACCTACACAAGTTCAAGTAACTCTCTTTGGTACCCATACTTTCTTGGGTCCATAGGGGTTAGCCATAGGAGGTGAGGTTCCCTTCACTACCCACACCTTCTTGGTGAAACCTTTGGGTCTTCTTCTCATGTTACAAGTATAAACGTTGTGTCCTTCCTTATTACAATACGTACATGAGATTTTAGGTGTGCTAGGGACCTTAGGTTTAGGAAAGAAATTAATGTAGGATTTTTGTTTAACATGTTCTTGATAACCAATTCCGGCCTTGTCAAAGCACCATCTTTGACTAGTTAATATTTTATCCAAGTTATCCCTTCCATTGGTGAACTTGGCCAAGGTATTAGTTAAATCTTCAATCTTTTCTTTCAATGATGTATTCTCACTTTCAAGATTAGATTGAGAGATGGTAGAAGGTGAGTCTATCTTACTCTTTAATTCTAAGTTCTCATTCTTTAAAATATCTAATTCTTTTTGAAGAGATGTGATATTCTTTTTCAAATCATTGTTTTTGATGGAAAATCTTTTTAATTCAAAAAATGTGTCTTCAAGAGCATTTTGCAATTCTTCATAAGTAGAAAGTTCTTCTAAAGAATAATCACATGAGTTAGTTTCGATTACCTCATCTTCCTTTGCCATGAGACAAAAGTTTGCCACTTCTTGATCGCAAGAAATCTCCTCATCTTCTTCATCACTATTTGCCTCATCATCCCAAGTGACGGTGAAGGCCTTCTTCTTGAATCTTCTATTGTCCTTGAAGTTGTTGTTGTTGTGGCTTGTCTTGTTGTAGTTGGTGTTGAGTTGAGGACAATTTATCTTGATATGTCCGGGCTTCTTACATTCAAAACACACTTGTGAGTCTCTATTTGAGTTCTCCCCTCTACTAGGAATTCTTTTGGATGAATCACCCTTGTTGAATCTCCTTCCTTGGTTTCTTCTTGAGAAAAACTTCTTGAGCTTATGAGAAATGAAAGCAATGTCTTCATCTTCTTCATTCTCGCACTCTTCATTAGGTGATTCCTCTTCATCTTGTGAGGCCTTGAGAGCCAAGCTCTTGGATGGCTTGCTTTCACTAACTTCCCGTGCTTTGAACACAAATTCTTGAGTGACCAAATTTCCATCAAGGTCACTAAGAGTCATTGAGCCAAGTTCCTTTGATTGAAGCACGGCCGTTGTGAATGTATCCCATTCCTTAGGCAAGCTCCTAAGAATTTTTCTCACCAATTCGGAGTTAGTGTAAATTTTACCAAGAGAATTCAAAGGATTTATAATAGCATTAAAACGAGCAAACATATCTCTAATAGATTCATCTTTCTTCATTTTGAATAGTTCATATTCACAAACAAGCATATTAATCTTTGCCTCTTTCACTTGAGAGGTTCCTTCATAGGTGACCTCTAAAGTATCCCAAATTTCTTTGGCACTAGTGCACCTAGAGATTTTGCTAAATTCATCATTAGTGAGTGCACAATATAGTAAGCCAATAGCTTTAGAGTTGAGCTCAAGAGACTTGTGATCAGCACTAGTGTATTCTTGAGGCACTTTAGGGAGTGTAACTCCATCTACCACTTTAGTGGGAATCAAAGGACCCTTAGAGGTAATATTCCATAGCTCATAACTAGTGGATTGAATAAAAATTTGCATTCTAATTTTCCAGAAATTATATAGAGAAGCATCTCCATTAAAAAGGGGTGGTCTATTGGACGATTGTCCTTCGGTGAATCCATTACCACTATAATTGGCCATATCGTTCCTCGCAAGACAAATATGTCAAATGCAAGAGGTTAGGCTCTGATACCAATTGTTATCCCAAGTGTAAAACCCTAGAGGGGGGGGTGAATAGGGTTTATAGCCAATTAAAAAAAATTATGGCAAACTAAAATTCAGATTATTGCAATCAATAGAAAATGCAACAATAAGCAATAATAAGAAGGAGTTAGAGAATGCAAACACAAGATATTAACGAGGTTCGGCCTTCCCGCCTACGTCCTCGCCTCAAGAGCGCCGCTTGAGGATTCCACAATCCACTATGACAATCTCCTTTAAGGGTGGAGATCAAACCTTTTACAAAGAGATGCTCTCTTCAAGACAAATCTCTCTTGTCTCACTAGGGTTCACAACCCTTACAACACTTGAATTTGAAGTTGGTTTGTTGTAAACAATCACTCTAGCAGTAAATACAACTCTTGAAAGCTCAACAAACTTCTAATAATTTGCTCAATTGAATGCTCTTTAAGAATTAGGGCTTGAAAGCTCTTTTTCAAAGGATGAAATTGATTGCTCTTGTATGGATGCTCATAAATGAGTTTGAAAGCTTGTATTTATACCCATTTGGCCTATTATGCCCGTTGCAAGCATTAAATGCCGGGAAATAGCCGTTTGGTGGCAATAAATGCATCATTTGGCTTTCAAAAAACTAGCCGTTATAGCTTATTTCGAGTGATATAGTCGACTAAACATTCCATATAGTCGACTAAATAAACCAGTAGCAGAAATAGGCCATTTCAGCATGATTTAGTCGACTAAACTTTCCCATATAGTCGACTAAATAAACCAGTAGCCAAACTGGTCTATTTTTACATGATGTAGTCGACTACATCAATGATGTAGTCGACTAAACCTTGTATTTTTCTAGGTTTAGCCTCTTCTCAAGGGTTTTCTCCTATTATGACCATTTCTATCGACTTAGGCCTTTTGGAGATGATAAATTCATTATGATTAAGGGTCCTAAGGTCCATCTAAGTCATTTGAGCACGGTCATGAGCAATTATATACATTTTGGAACCTAAAACCTCACTAGTAGCCTAAGTGAGTCTCCATAGACTATGATTGCATGGCTTGAGGTGCTTGAAGGTCCATTTGCTAGCTTTTTATGCTCTTGTTGCATCATGCTTGAGTTTCTTTGAAGTTTTGGACACGAGCCTTGAGTTGTATGGCTTGATCGTGCTTTCGAGGGCATGTACTTGAGTCATTGATCCTTTTGAGCTTTAGTACCTAGCTTTGATCATTAGCTTGACAATTAAACCATTAGAGTTCTCATCAATTTCTTGTTATCATCAAAATCCAAAAGATACCCTTGGATAAAAGCCAATGGGGCCAACAGAGTTCTATTATGAATTGTTCTCTTCTCCCCCTTTGGGTTATTCTCTTTACTTTGAATTATAACTCTTAAGTTTCCAACTTTTTCAAAACTTCTTATTAAATAATAGTTCTATCTCTTCTCAAATTCTATCTTTTCTCAAATTCCTTTTTTGGAAGTTATTCTCTTTTTAAACTCTTCTTTTTCTTTTAATGGAAACTTAGGGTTTATGGTTCATTGTAAAAGGAGTAACCCCTTCTCAATCAAACTACGTGAACTTTAATCCTTACATCTTTGTATGTGGGGTACGTAGGCGCTCATTTGATGTTCAAGTCTGCCCTAGGATACAAAGTATCCTAGGTTTCTTTTCTTTTCTTATTCTTTTATTCTTTATCTCTCTCTACTACTCTCCATATCCCTCTTGTTTGTTCACGGATGTTTACAATGCTTTATGGATGTTTATGATGCTTTATGAATATTCATGGATGGATATGGATGATTATGGATGATTCCTTACATATGCATGGTGACTAGTTAGGAAGTGATTGAAATAGCCCATATAAATTCAAAGACCCATTTTGGGACGATGTGGGTGTTTATAGGATGTTTCCTAGAACCTTTCCACATCGTAACTTAGTCTCCAAATCCTCTTTTGTTTTGTTAAGACCTGTTTTTCCTTGATTGGAGTCATGTGTTTGGTTTTCAAAGGTTTCCTTTAAAACTAATTTCATAGTTTTCCTTTTTTCCTTAAAAAATAACGTGGCGACTCCTTGTTTGTTATGTTTTTTGTGAACCTTTTAAAAACCAGATTTTTATTCATTTAAATCTCTACAATCTTTTTAAAGAAAGGGTTTCCAATCAAAACCCGTGGTTCACACACGCGCCTTTAATTTATACATATGCATATTTACTGGCAGATCCCATAAATCAGAAATGACATGATCAATGAATACCTCGTTACCCTATAATTACAAGGTTAATAGAAGAAGAATAATATGAACGAAAATCCTAATCTTAACCTCATATAAAAATACCTTATCATGCGAATATCTCATGTAAACCCAACTCAAATAATATACTAGTCAAATCCCAATGAAAATGAATTAAATCATGACTTCAACATGCTCGCGAATATTTATGCATTTTGGGACATGTTAATAACCATAACACTACTACATGCTCATCAAATATCACATTTATGCATAACAAAAATAATCATAAATCATTCCTGAAATGAGGAAAATGGATGTAAAAAGATATTACCCTCATGTTTTGGGTGAATCCAAATGAATGTCTTGATTAATTCTCCTTTCCAAGTTTCCGTGATCGCAATTGCTATTTCCTTTTCTCATATCTTTAGGGCTTGTAGAAGTGGTGGCTAGGGTTTGTAGAAATGGTCGCTAGAGAATCCCCCATCTTCTGGGTTGAAAGTAGTCCTTTTATAGGGAAGGTATTAGGGTTTTGGAGAAGGCTAGGTTAGGGTTGCTAGCTCTCCAGCTATCACAGTGCAGCTACAAAGTAGGCCAAAACCACAAAAGGTAACAAATGAAATACCAAATGAAGGGAAAAATCCAGGTCTAGGGGTTAATGTGTGTACGCACAATTGAAAGGTGCATACACAACTAAATTGCACGTACATATAAACATCCAATTATGGGCTTCTGCAAGTTGGGCTTCGATTGCGATCACATCAGCTCTTCAAAGATCATTAATAATTTATTTCAATATAGATCCCCCTTCATCACTAGGCTTAAAAAGGGTAGACTTGAAATGTTGAGTCTGTACAAAATAGGGTGTCAACCATTGCCCCTTCTTTTGGTTCCATTCATGGAGTGATTGGAACTAAAAGACTAAAAGACAACCAGTTTGACTAACTACCATTTCAAGCCGCATGAATAAATGCTGATGCATACATGGATAGAAGTAGAATAAGGTATTACCTTAAGACCTTATCCTTGTCCTTGGGGGATAAAGGTGTGATCCTTGTCCCTAGGGGATACACGAGCAAATATCAGTTACTTAAACCAAAAACTAGTGATGGAAAACTTTATCCCTTTTTCCTGTCAATAAAGGTGCTATCCCTTTTCCTGTGGACCTCAAACAAATATAGAAATTTTATCTATGTCCCTATGGATAAAAGCACGAGCCATTTCCCTGTGGATCATAAATAAGCATAGAAATTTTATCCATGTTCCTATGGATAAAAGTATGATCCCTTTCCTTATGAATCATAAATAAGCATAGAAATTTTATCCATATTCCTGTGGATAAAAGTATGATCCCTTTCCCTATGGATCATAAACAAGTATAGAAATTTTATCCCTATCCCTGTGGATAAAAGTACAATCCCTTTCCCTGTAGATAAAAGTACAATCCTTTTCCCTGTGGATCATAAATAAGCATAGAAATTTTATCCATGTTCCTGTGGATAAAGTACGATCCTTTTCCCTAGTGGATCATAAACAAGCATAGAAATTTTATCCATGTTCCTGTGGATAAAAATGCGATCCCTTTTCCTGTGGATCAACTATAGAAACAGTGATAAAGTGCCTCACAAGACGAGTAAAAATTCTATCTAGAATTCAAACCTAAAAGTATCCTTCTAGACAAGCAAGAACTCTATCTAGAGTTCAACCCCAAAAACAGTGATAAAGCGCCTCGCAAAGCGAGTAAGAATTCTACCTAGAATTCAAACCCAAAGACCACTAATGGACAGGACTAGCTGACTAATTAACAAATAATATATCATGAGAAAGTCTTCATCCCTTTCATAGGTAATGCACATAAAAACATAAAGTCACTCTAATGCACATAAATGCAAACCCTACTTCAAAGATGAATGGCAAGAGACAGTTGACAGAATCAAAGACAACTAACAGAAACAATTGACAATAGATAAGAACACCCCCAAGACATGCTAAAGTGGAAACTGATTTATGAAATCAAGATGGATAATCTTTGAAATATTCTTTTACTTTGGAAACACATCCCTCACAAGGTTCACCTTGCCTCTTACTTGAAATTCTTCCTTTCATTCTCATAATTCTTTTCATTTTATTATTTTTTTTCTATTTCATTTTCCTCTTGCCCTAACTTTTGCTTTGGTCGCCCTTTCGGGTTTTCAACCTAGCATGTGTTCTCTTTCTTATTTCTTATCCAATTCAGACCAGTGTGATATTCATCCACCAACGACCCCACTAACATCTCCAAAAGATTATTTTCAACATCATAATCATATTTTCTTAGTTGCATTGAACTGCTCAAGACTTTCTTTCATGGCATGGAAAACATTAATAAAGTGTTAAATTTCCTTTTTTGAATTATCAATGGTTAGACCGTCTAACACACAAGCCTTTTGCGCATAACCCTTGCATGATGTGGCTGCACCTCTAAAGGTTGCCTACGTACCCAAAAAGGGATCAAGTCTTACGTAATTCATCAATACTTGAACAACTTCAATCAATTAGAGATCACTTTTATTTGAACTATAATATAGGCTCATGGTTCTAGGCTTATTAAAGAAAAGATATTGAAGGCTCAAAATTGATTTCCATGGGTTCCTATTTGTCAAGGATTACTGTTCACTTCACTTTCCAACTTGGCACTTTATTCGGCACTTTATTCTTAGGTATATATTTTTTTTCTCTATACACCACATCTTCTTTCAAACAAACATCTCTCCAAAATTTGCCCTTAGTGTAGCAAGTAATCCTTGATAAGGGTATTAGAAAGGAAATTATTCAGGCTCAAAAGGATTAACTAGGGATTTTTCTTTTATTTTCTTTCAAATGATAGCAGAAACGATGGCTTCTCTTCATTTTGATTTCCATTTCGATTTTTCATAGTTCAAGCATTTAAAAAAGGCAAATATCAAGTCATATGCTAGAAAAGCAAACCACATCAAATCCTTAAGAAAACAAGCACTAAATTAATGCAAACCATTCATTGATAAGCAAAAGAAACAGTCATACCAAAATCATTCTCTCAAAGCAATTAAAATCCAACCGAGCTAAACGAATTATTCAAATATTGTCTCAAAATTCAAATCATGGAAACTAAGATAAAGAAACCATCTATGACTGCAATCATCTACTTTTAAATCCACTGTGTTCTGTTCCCATTTGGAGGAGGCATGGCATGATAGTTTAGTAGTGGATTCATTACTATATTAGACTCCCCTGGCTTAGGAAGCTTCCCCAAGTTAATTATATATATCCTGAATGGTATGGCAAAGACAACCGTACATATTAATAGGATGGCCACAACTCTGGTGAAAATCACAGTACTCATTTTCATTGTAGTTAGATGCAGACTTGTTGATAAGAGTAGGATCCAGTGGTTTCAGCTTTCCTCTTTTCACCAAATTTCGAAGGGCTATAGATAGGGACACACCAAGTGAAGAGAACTCACCAGTTCTACTACGAGGATTAACTATACTAACCTCAGTTGCTTTGCCACCATTACTTGCACTCATGTTCCCAAATCCAAATTTATGCTGCTTTCCATCATTTTTGTCAATCAACCCACTATCCATACCATCTTCAACTTGTATGCCAACATCATACAAATCCTCAAAATTCTTTAATGGGATAGGCATCAATGGTCGCTCAAAGGCAGGTAGAAGATTTTTCACAATCATGTGCACTTAATCCTTCTCAGTCAGACGATTTGGCATTTTAACAGCTTTGGCCCTCCATTTTGTCAAGAACTCAGAGAATTTTTCATTACTTTTCTTATTAGTGGTTTCTAAATCTCATAGAGTGACATTAAGTTGAACATTGTAGTTTTAATGGTGCACAAACTCCATAGCCAGCTGTCACACCCCATTTTTTTTTTTACCTTAATTCCACACCTCTTTGCCTTTCTTTATGCATATTATACTCATGGATTCATACTCGAGAAGTTTTTTTTGGATGATTTAGAGCTTTAATATGATGATTTCAAATGCCTATAGTTGGAAGATTAATAGAGAGTTCTAGAACAATTTTCGTCCAAAATATGCTTTAAAACCAGATTTCGTATTTTTTCCATAACTTTTGACTCGAAAGTCTGATTTGGATGAAATGGATCTTGTTAAAAAGGTATTTTAAAGATCTACAGCTTTGCATCTAATGAACATTTTCCAATTCCAACGTTTTCATGCCTAAACAGGCCCTTAAAGTATCTATTGTTGTAGGGTAGCGGGAATAAAGGTTTTTTACGTTCTTTTTAATCCCACATCGGTTGGAAAAGAATAATACCTCTTCCTAACCCTATTATAAATAAGGGTCCTCACCTCCTTTATTCTGAACTAAGTCTCAATTGAACTTTCTTTAGTAAAGTTAAGGTTCTAGTATCTAACTCGAAGGAAACACCCAATGGTGCCTTCTTGAGCGAACCACTCATCCCAGAAAGAAGAGTTCGAGTTGCTAAACTTGAGAGGGAAACACCCAATGGTGCCTTCTTGAACAAACCACTCATCCTAGAAAGCTTAGGGAGTCATTCGTGGAGCGATTTGGGTGGACCCCTACCAGAGTTTGTAGAGGCGAAATAAAGCTTGTCACGTTCTATCAGGTATGATTCTAAACTTTCTCTAGCATGTTCAAGCTTATGCCATGATATAAATGTGATATTGCATGCTCCCTTGAGTTTTATTAAGCATAAGATTTTATTAGTTTTTTATCTTAAATCAAACTAGTTTATCAAACTAAAGTTGTTTTTATCAAAGCAAATTATTTTCAAAGCAAGAGTTTGATTATGGATTGGATTCTAATAGAGTCCAACGAGGAGTGAAACTCTTCCCCCAACTTATTTGATCGAACTACATGAACTTTGATCCTTGCATGTTCGTGTAAGGAACGTAGCCACTCAATTGATGTTTAAGTCCCCCCTAAGATACTAAATATCTTAGGTTTTCTTTTTTCTTTTATTTTATTCTTTTATCTCATGTGATTGCTAGTGGAGTAGGATGAATTTATCCATCACATATGATTGCTAGTGGAGTAGGATGGATTTATGATTGATATGCATGCTATATTTTATTGATTGGTATTAATTTGCATGTGTTTAAGTTATTAAATTAGCCCAATTAAATTAAGAGACCAACTCGGGTGATGTGGGTGCTTATGGGCTTATCCCAAAACCTTCACACATCGTAACTTAGCCCCTGAATCCGATTTTCTAGTTTTAAATACTTTGCCTTTACTTTTAAAATGGAGTCACGTGTGTTTTGGAAATAAAACATTTTTTAGGGTTTCCCCCGTTCCTTAAAAATGGGGTGGCTTTGTTTTCACATGTGATCTCGTGGGCCATTTTCCTGGGCTCACACCAACTCCTTCTAGTCTTGGGTCTTCACATTGTCCAAAGAAAGGTACCAATTCATAGCATCGCCATTGAGAGTTCTTGGGAAGCAATGCATAATTTGCTTTTCATAAAGCCCTATAGGTTTCATTGCTAAAATGTACTACTTCAAGTGATTGCGAGGATTACCAATCCCATCAAACACATCCATTTTAGGCATTTTGAATTTTGAAGGTAGTTGGACATCAAGGAATTGGCATAATTCATCCATGTCTAACAAGTACTCTTCAACACCTTAAGATTTCCTCAAAATGGTCTTCATTTTTTCAACCTCAGTAGAAATGTCTTGCACCTCTTTCCCTTTATCTTTCTTCTTGGCTTCAAATTCCTTCTTTTCAGATTCCTTTTTCTTAGCTTTAGTTTCTTTCTATTAGACTCAGCTTCCCTCTTCTTAGGGTAGTCCTCTTCATCATTAAAAATAAAATCTTTATCTTCCTCCTCAGTTTTGGCTTCTTCTTGAGCTATTTTCTTTCTTTGGATAACTTCAATCTTTTGGAGTTTATTCAAAATAGACGCCATTGATCTTTCCATAATCCTTGCCATCATCTCTGCTAATTTCTTCACCAAATTTTTTTCAGCATCCATTTCAATAGTTGGGGTAGCCTCTACTATTTCTAGCCTCCCAAATGAATTACGAACCCAAGCAACAATTGGTTACCCCTACAAGGAAAGTGTTTATCCTTATGAAAGCCATTTACCATGATTATCCATAACGATTTGACATCAACTTCCAATTAAACGTGCACCTAGGATAAGATGACTATAAGCAAGGATAAAAGGGTTAAACCAAAGAGAGAGTTTAGAAACACTTAGAACGAGACGAAGAAATGACAATGACCTAACATGGAGGATGCAAATGGACCTAGACTCCTAAAATGACAGCTAAAGACCAAGGCAAGAGATATTGTAGACACCCTATTTTCATCCTCTAATTCCACACCTTTCCACCTTAGGAGCATTATCACATGTAGATTTTTGCATCATTTTGCACTAAATCTTTTTATTTAGACTCTATACATCCCAAAGAATCCATGGTATCTTCTAGGGTTCAATTTGGTTAAGTCTTGATAGCTAATAAGAACTTTTGCGACTTGGAGGGCATTTATGTCATTTCACTTGCATAATTCTTATTTGATATCCAATTCTCACCCATTTCATCCCAGGATGATATTAATGACCTTAGGATATCATTTTTAGGCTTAGTGTAAAATTTGGTTAAGTTTGGAGATGATTTGCTTAAAGATGGTCCAAAGTAGGCTCGATTTGACTCCGTTCGTCGGTCTTTCTTATAATTGCTTCTTAATTTGATCCAATTGAGTACGATTAATGCTTCATTAATTTCAATTGAGTCTTAATTAAGGTGTATTAATGCTTGGAATTATTTTTGGGAGAATTTGATTGCAACTAGGACTCCATTAGGCTTCAAACCCTAATGTTGCCCCGGTGAGTCTTAATTGATCTCTATGAGCCATGTGGGCTTAACCCTTGATTAATTGACCAAGTGTGGCTCAATTAGGAGTGTTTCAATCAGATTTTAAGTAGAGAATTGATTCATGGTCGTTTTAAATCCAAAATCAATGAATTTGGACTTGAAATGGACCAAATACATAGTATAAAGAGATAAGAATGCACAAAAGAAGGCAAAAGTGCACTAAAAAGGCTACTGGTGGCTATATGGCCACCAAGAGAGGCCAAAAGGCTACCAAGGGAAGTCCAAACGGCCACCCAAGGTGCTCGTTGGCCTTCGATGGGTTTTTACCCTAGTTTGACCTCTCTACACTCCTTCTCTTGCTAGAATTCGAATTTCCTCCAAATTTTTGAAGTGTTTGAGATAGGAACCAACTCTTGTGAGTTTCTTAGAGCCCTTGGATCATCCCTAGCTAGATCCAATCTTGGCCATTCATTCCACCCACCTCTCACTATAAATAGGGGTCCTCCATTCCTTCATTCTACACCTAAGTCTTAGTAGAGTACTCCTAAGCAAATGAAGAGCTTGAGTTCTTGAGTGCAGGGTGAACATTCCTATTAGTATCCCTTCACTTGAGACTCATTCTAAAGAAATCTTGGGCTCAATAGTTAGTGGGGAACATTCCTATTAGTACCCTCTAACTTATGACCCATTCTAGAGCTTGAAGGCGCGGAAGCTCTATCCGACTTGCAGCTCCCTCCCTTGAAGCCATCTTAAAGCTTGGAAATCGTCGAAACTCTGTCCAATTTTCAACTCAAAAACCCTAAGGTTGCAAATAGAACTCTGCCTTAGTTCTGTCAGGTATAATCTCTAAACTCCATTGCCACGATATAGTTGCTTATGTGATGATGCATGCTCCCATGAGTTTTATTATTTATAGGATTATATTAGGGTTTTGATCCTAAATCAAACAAGTTTTTAAACTAAAGTTGTTTCTAAAAAAAAAAGTTATTTTCAAAAGCAAGTGTTTGATTATGGATTGGATTCTAATAGAGTCCTACGAGGAGTGAAACTCTTCCCGCTAATATGTTTGTTCAAACTACATGAACTTTGATCTTCGTCAGAAGTACGTAGGCACACTTGAGCCCAAGTCCAACTTAGCTTATTTTTTATCTTTTAATTTTCTTAATTTTTAGCTATTGCATGGTTGAAATTAATTAAGCCCAATCAATAAATGAGACCGATTTATCGGGCGAAATGGGTGGTGCCTACAGGCCGTGGCTCGGAACCTTCCCATTTCGTAACCTAGCCCCTGAATCCTTATTTTTGGTTCAAGACTTGCCTATTTTCCATTAATGGAGTCAAACTTGTTTTTACAAAAAAAAAAAAGTTTTAGTGGTTTCCTTGTACCCTAAAAATGAGGTAGCGACACCTTGCTTTTTGAAAATCCTTTTAAGAATGGAACGAAACTCGATTCCCCCCAGTCGATTTTCGATGTCCACAGTTTGGCAACTCCACTGGGGATATTGAGGGCTAAACTCAAACTTATTTATTGGGCTTAATCAATTTCATTGTTAACCAATTGATCACTATCACTCTTTTGTATTGCATACTTGCATCGATGTATCCTTGCTAATGATCAGCTACACTGGACCTTTGATGGTGTAGCTATCGACTCCAATTGCCTCGTACCAAACGGTTCACTGTTAAAGTATATCATATAAGTAGGTTGTACCACTAGACCCATGCGAATTCCATAATTCACATGTGGTTAGGTATAAAACCTCTCTAGCAATTGGGGAACCTTTTAACCACCCCAAATTCATGTAGAATAAGGACACATATTTGGGCTCACTTTGCTATAATGTCAAAGCCATGCTGTTATACTGCTCGTTTTTATACATGCTATGTGATTAAGTGAACAAGGTATAACCCGACCCAGTAACCCTAGTATGTTCACCCACCAGACATGTTATGGATGGGTCATCTAACTAAGGCCATGTCATGTCAGACCTCGTACATATCAAAATAGTCATGGACCTTTTATTGAGAATCTGTTGTGTTGTTATGCTATCTAATTCTCTGTGATTGATCCTCGCATTAAAGGATAACTGTCCAACTAGAGGTATGTTAAGTTTAGGTCTAACTGCTTATTTATGTCTCCATGGTATTATGTTGTGCTGTCCACTTAGGAAAGTAAGGTTAACCAATCCTACAACCTTAGTATGTCAACCCACCTTTGCTTTTAGGATGTCATGTGTAACTTGGGGTATACTGTGTCAAACCTAGCTACAATGTGTTAATGGTACCTGTGAGATACCGTTGTGCTATTCGTTTAGGCACTTAGGATTAGTTGGTCCCATGTGTGTCATCCCATCTTTTGTCCTATGGAATTCAGTCAAAATAGAGTGTCTAACTAGGGGTATGGTACTTAGGGTAAACTCTATCAGATTTAGAGTAGTCATGGGCCTTAATTTAAAAATAAAAATTTGGATTGAGCCTAAAAAAAAATATGTTCTTGTCAGGAGACTGGCTTGGATTCGAGATCATACAGGAAGACTAGGTAGAGTAAACCATTCAGTTGAAGCTATGTCAGAAATAAACCCATCAGTACCTGCATCGACCTCCTCTAAAGAAGTAGTCCCACCTGAGAATGTTAACAAGCTCTTACGTGAGATGATGGCTATGTTGCAACAAGTATCTCTGAAATCTGATGAGGCAATGAGGATCGCCCAGGAAGCAGTTCAGGCTCGAGTAATCCATACCCAACCTATTCCACAAAATGCCCAACCCATTCCACAAAATGCCCAACCCATACTACAAAATGCCCAACCCATTCCACAAATTGCCCAACCTATTCCACAAAATACCCAAGCTACACCTCAAAATACTCAAACCATTCCACAAAATGCCCAAACCATTTCACAGACTACCCAAGCTCGACCACAAAATACCCAAGCCATGCCACAGAATACCCAGAATCACCCCATTAACCTGGATGATTGGCCTAATATCACCTTGGAACCAAATGTTGCCACTCCTAAACCTAATTTGCTCGTGCCCAAGGATCAAAAAGTGCTAGCTTCCAGAATTGAAGCCATGGAGAAAGCCCTCAAGAATATTCACAAGTCAGATGATTTGATTAATATCCATACCTTGTCTCTTTTCCCTCAAGTCCATATACCAACCCAATTCAAAATGCTAGAGCTTGTAAAGTTTAATGGTACGAGCTACCCTAAGACCCATTTAAAAATGTATACTAGGGCTATGCACCCAAGAGGAACCACAGATGAGCTTTTGGACCAAATGTTTCATGAGTCTTTATCTAGATCTGCTGTCCGTTGGTTTTTATCGTTGGATGAATCTCGAACCCGGTCTTGGAAAGATGTTTGTATAGAATTCTCCAATCAGTATAAGTACAACACTGAAGTTAATGTTACCCATAGGGATTTGGAGACCACTAAACAAGAGCAAAATGAGACCTTCTCTGTTTTCATCACTAAGTGGAGACTTAAGGCATCCCAAACGACTACAAGGCCTAATGAAGAGGATCAAATCCAAATGGTGGTAAAGAACTTTCTCCCTATTTATCATAAGCATCTGTTTGCTCATTATTTTCCAAACTTCAAAGCTTTGATTGGGCGGGAACTCAAGTGGAAGATGCTATCAATGATGGAACCATCAAGAATAAGAGGCAAGCTTACTCCAATCATTCCACTACCAATAAAGAGTCTCTTCAAGTCAATAATGTGGGTAGTGGACTTCGCCAATTTTCCAAACTATACATGCCTTTAGAATAAGCCTATGAAGGATTGAAGGCAACAGGCTTCCTCCAACCTCTTGATGCTATGCCACCACCAAGCCTATTACCTCATTGGTTCAAGGAAGATGAATTTTGCAAGTTCCATCAAAGCAAAGGGCATCGAACTAATGTTGTTTAAAGCTGAAACATGCGGTCCAAGACCTCATTGATAAGAAAATCATTGATGAACCGAAAGACTCCAATAAAGCCTTAGAATAGTTGAAGAAGGGAGTGATTCAACATTCTACTTAGTGTTTGCTGCTACATTGATTCTATCATGATTGCCTGTGATGAAAAGTTTGGTTATCTTCAATTGGGTTTAGGTCTAGTTCATTTCTTTTGTTTTCGAAGTTTGTAGGTCTTTTGCTTTTGAGTCCAGTAGTCAGTTGGTTCATTATTCTCTTTATCCTTCGATCTCAATGTGATGTCACTTTCTTTCAATAAAATGATGGATTTCAAGTATTCATTTGTCTTTTTATTTTTCTCATCACTCAATCAATGATCAAAGTGGCATGAACATAAACATTAGAGGCATAATAGATGAACTATGACTAATTAATTTGGAAACAATGATAAGCTTGAAATGGTTAGCTTAGGGACCACCCTCCCAAGTGAAGATAGAGAACTCATCAGCCCATTGAAGAAAGACTTTGAAGCCTTTGAAGATCAAGAAGTTGAGCATTGAACAATTCAAAATCAGACTTTCGAGAAGATTAGCCTATGTAACAAAAAAGAAAAAGAACAAAAAAATATAATAGAAAAAAGACAAAAATATTTGAGTGGAAAAGTGATGGCAGAATCATCAAGAATGTCGAAGAAGATTGATAGAGAATTGTTAAAGAAATACTTTGTGATCAAAGAGGTTAGAGCATCATTTCATGACTCGGAAGGAGAGTTGAAGATCAAATTAGGGTGGTCCCTATATTAATAAAAATCTTTGGCATATGCAGAGTCCTAGCCTGCTAGGTTGAAAACCTGAAAAGGCGGCCTAGGCAAAAGTTAGGGCTTTCAAAAAAAAAAAAAAAAAAAAAAAAAAGGAAAAGAAAAATTGCTTGAACTACGAAGGCCTGATTCCTTATAAAAGATAAGCTTTTTAGTTGTGCGTGTTTCTTTCAAGGATTAAATGGGGATACAAAAGCAGCCCATAAAGTCACTTTGGGTGCGTTCTAAAAAAATATAAATAAATAAATAAATAAAAGAGAGAGAAAAAAAGAAGGGCTTTGCATATGACTATCATCGAAGGTGATTCTTTGTGACCGGGTTGAAAGGGAATAGTTTCATCCATAAGCCTCTTAGGAGATATAACATGCCACTAAGAAAGTTGATATGATTATTCCATTCTCTTGTGTTACAATGACGTCCCTCATTGTTGATTGTCCCATGATTGTCTTCACATTTTGTTTTGCCCAATGTCTTTATTGGTCATTGACCTTACCCTCTAAATAATTCTTGATTGTTGTGATCCTATTTAATCTCATAGCCAAATAAAATGCATCAATCGTAGGACCTTACCATGTCCTTCAACTTAAACTTTTGTCATGGATTTAATGTTAGAAAAGGTGTAGCAGTGATCTCTAAGGGGATGATTGGGCTTATTTGATTGAAATATCTGAATGGCTCAATAAAGAGTAGGGTTATGAGACTTCATGAATTGAATTCCTCCGTGGTTGAAATATTATCAAGGTCAAACAAGCTCGAATGGCTCAATGAAAAGAAGGGGTATAAGACTTCATGAATTGAATTCTCATGGTTGAAGCATTCTCAATATTTGAAAGGCTTGTGGTAGTAAAAAATAAATGAAGAAAAAAGAAAAGCCCGCTAGGTTGAAAACCTGAAAGGGCAGCCTAAGCAAAAATTAGGGCAACTTGCTAGGTTGAAAACCCGAAAGGGCAATTTAGGCAAAAGTTAGGGTTTTTGCAAAAATAAGAAAGAGAGAAAGTGTCCACTCTATCTCCATGCTTTGAAGGAACAACAGGTCCAATCCAGGCCTCCTTAAGGTACTTTGTTTCTGATAAGGCGCATCAATAATTAAAGAAAATGGTTTTAGAAAATGGCTCTATGATTGCGCTAAGTCTGTTTAGGTGACCCTATAAATGTTTTCCATAGAAAAGTGGTAAATTTTGGTTGAAAGTAGTTGTTGGCTTTTCCTCTCTTGTGCATGTTTTTGGGTTCGTTCTAATAAGGTTGTACTGTTGCTAGGTCTTGTTAGGTCTAGGTCTACTGCATTCCCTCAATGAGTTGTCATATTTAGTCTCGAAGGCCTGAGTGTCTTTTGTGTTTCCCCCTCTAGGTTTTTAGGTTAACTTTATTCAGTCTCAAAGCTTGAGAGCCTTAACATATTTCTAGGCCCATAAGCCTACTTCATTAAATCTCAAGGATTGAGAGCCTTTACATATTTTCTCCTTTGGAAGGTTTGGGTAGGAAAGTCTTATTCAACTTGTAGTTCCATATTTTTGTCTCTTGGGAGGTTCGAGTAGGAGAGTCTTATTCAATCTGCAGTTCCATATTTTTTCCTTTGGAAGGTTTGGGTAGGAAAGTCTTATTCAATCTGCAGTTCTATGTTTTTTGTCTCTTGGGAGGTTTGAGTAGGAGAGTCTTATTCAACTTGCAGTTCCATATTTTTGTCTCTTGGGAGGTTTAAGTAGGAGAGTCTTATTCAACTTGCAGTTCCATATTTTTGTCTCTTAGGAGGTTTGAGTAGGAGAGTCTTACTCAATTTGCAGTTCCATATTTTTGCCTCTTGAAAGGTTTGGGTAAGAGAGTCTTATTCAATCTGTAGTTCCATGTTTTTTCACTACAACAAAGTTAGGTATTAGCGGCACTCTTCTAGTGGCATTTACTAAAAAATGCTGCTAGAGATTTAGGTGTAGTGGCAGTTGATAGTAATTGCTACTAAACATACACTAAATGCTGCTACAGATTTGAGATGGGTCCCACGTTTTTTAATATAATAATATAATAATAATAATATATATTTAACTCTATCTTAAGTACGTATATCTTCAGCACTTTCTTTTTTATTATTATTATTATTATTATTATTATTATTATTTCTTATTTTCATTATATCCATTAATGGTTACCCAGGCCACTTTCTCCACAACCCACGTTTTGGAATAGCTAGAGAGAAAAACTAGGTTAGGCGGATAGATCGAGCACAACAAGATCAATGGAAGGGCATAGAACCCCGATTATTGAGCTCCTCAACTCCCACTACTCTTTGGCTCTTTGCCTGGGAGAGAGAAGAGCAGCGCCATTCAAAGAGAAATTACTTGAGGTTACGAAGGTGAAGGTTCCCTGTGGGGCGGTGGATCAAATTAAGGGCGACAACTTGATTTTCTGCCCTAGGATGGTTCGATTCTTCTGAGAATTAGCAAGGTATGATCAATTTCCATTTTTTCTTGAAAGCCCTAGACGTATGTGTAATCTTTTTGGATATGGATGATTTTGTGGCTACATTTCATATGTGTGGTTGGTTACTTAGCTGGGGTTGTTATGTGTGAGGCCTTTTTGTTTGAGGTTGTGCTTGAAGTTTGATTCGGGGGTTTTGAGGGTGGAGTTACAGAAAGATATGCAGAATTTGGTGGTTAATGCGATAATGGGGTTTCGTAATTGTTACTTCTTTGGTAAGAGTTGTTTTTTGCTTTCTTCAAGTTTATGAATCTTTTGGCAATCAAAGTTATTTCCAAGCATTGAATTCTAGGCTATTCAACCAAAGAGAAACAGTAGAAAGAACGGCATGTCCTGTGCAAGAAGGTGTTTCTATTTTAGAGTGACATATTAAATCTCAAACAATAGCTTCACTGTCCTGGTTGCTGAGGGAATATTAAATATAAGTTCAGAACCAGCAGAGAACCCATGCTATGCACAGGGTAAAATGCAAGGAAAAAATAATATAAAAAAGAGATTCTCATTTTCGTTAAGTATTGATTCACTCAAAAGTTGTTGGGTAAAAATTGAGTGCTAAAGAAGTAGAAGTTGTTAGATTTGAAGTTGTGTACGTCACTATTTTTTTTGTTGAATTAGTGGTTGTTTAGGACTTGAGAGTATTCTTTTGATAAGCCAAGAAATTGTGTCAGTTCTTGATAAAGTTTGTGATATTTGAGAATGGAGTTTCTATATGAACCTTTAATTTTTTATGCGATTTTGACAATGGATCCACTAAGTTGTGCTGATTATTCAGATGGTGCATGTGAAACCTGTCTTCTCCTTACATTCATAGAATAATTTTTTTTTGTCTTTATGTTTTCTTTATTTTCTTTGCTAATTGTAATGTTATTTTATTTATATATACAAACATACTTTTTTGGTTAATTTTATTCTCTCCATTTTAAATTTTCAATTGATAGGTAAGTATTGTGGGTATTAATGATACAGTTTTTTCTTTCCAAGTACGATTGCATTTCTTAGAAATATTTCAGTTGAAGCTGTTGGACTGGGGTTACATTTAGCAGCAAGGGCTCATGACTTTATGCTCCAAGCAGAATATATTGTTACAAGCATTCCACCTTCTGTACCATGGCCCATACAAAGTGGAACGACAAATGTAAGATCTAATCAGCCTAATGATGCCCAACAAGGATTCCAACAGGTAAATGTTCCAACATGCTTGGACTTTTGATTTAAGTGTTTGTTGCGTCACTTATATAACTTATTTTAAAATGTTATTAGTTATTATTATGTTATTGATACTTCAATCACTAGTCCTTTCTAATCTTTTGCACATGTTGTTATACTAGGGTGTGCTTGGAACAAATTTTGATGAAGAATGACTTCTAATGGCTACGATTATACCAATCTCAGCTACCACATGACTTGGGGATTTTTTAAAGGGTAGTTTTGTCCAAAACAACTCAGGGATTTGTAGTTGTCAATATTGTAAAATAAATTATGTGTTAAAGGATACTTAACAAAGCCTCAAATCCGAGTACTCAAAAGTTGGCTGCATCACTCCTTTTTGGGGCAAACTGTCCTATTTCTGGGATCTTATTTTTTAAAGTTCAAGGTGACTGTGTAGCTTGGAAATCTCATATCCAAGAGATAGGTTTTTGGAAGTATGAGGTCACCCCTGTTAGTCTGTCTGAAAAGGCAGTTGGTACCTCCTACATAATGTCCAAGAAAAATGTATTGTTGCTTGGTTTCATGATCAAGGAGAATTATGTATAATTAGTGGCTTTTGGAAGTCAGATTCTTCATTCTTATTTCAGCCTTGTTGGTTGACACAGTGTAAAAATCTTCTTGATAACTTGAATTATTGAATAGCTTTTGGAATATAATCTTGAACATTCATCTTGTGGTTACTAAGGCATTGGAGATAAGACTTGTTTTTCTTAATTTTATTGCACATATGAGATGATATAATTTTATTGCACATATAAGACCTGTTTTGGTTTCATATTTATTGATAGAGTTGTTTTGGTTTTGATTATGTTCTCACAAGAATAGGCTGGTTTGAAAAACATCTCCTGTATTTTTGCAATTTGAAGTCAATAAAATATTTAGAAACAAGAAACAGGATTTCAAAAAGGCAATGGGGGGAAAAAAACCAATGAAATCTATCTAACATCATAAATAGCTGTGAAGAGAAAATTTGTGTTCTCTTGGCCTTCCTTAACAGTCCTGTAATTGTAGCTTCTCATTATGGTTTAACTTGTGCATTCTAAGTGTTTGTAATGCTACTCTACAATAGGTCCTCTAGTTAGTCAGATGATGCCTGTTGTGGAAGCATCTCCTTTGTATCGATGGCTATGAGTGCCTCAAGTAGACTGCATCCTAATGGCCTCTTGTTTACTTTAATTTGGTTTTATATTTGACCGAATTTTCTAAGTTTACACATGTTACTATCCTATGAGTGCCAAAATAAATAGCAAATTCATGTTTTGATCTGATGTTCTGTTTATAGTAGACAGCAAACTAATGTAGAAGATTCTATGGCCATGCTTCCGTTGAAATTTCGGTTATATTTCTCTTGTTCCTTGGTATTTCATTTATTTTTAAAGTCTGTAGCATCTTTAATATTATTCACTTCTTTAGCAAGTAGCATGGGCTGACAGCATAGCCTATTAGACTAATTTAGCTTTGCCAGTTGTTTTGCATAGAAGGTTCCCGACTGTTTTTTTGGCCAGCAATAACCATTTTTGCTGACTGTAATTTTGTCTGCCTGGATAACTTTTGCCGACAGCAGCTTAGCCGACTGATGTTGTGACAGCCGGTGAAGGTTTTGCTGGCTGAAATAAGTGCATTTGCTAGCTGTTTTATCAGCCGGTAAAAGCCAAATTTTTGTAGTGAGATATGCCTACAATATCAATTTTTTACTGTTATGTCCACTAAAAACATTTTCTCGTCACAGAGTTCTGAAGATGAAGTTCTTTTACAGAATATCCTGTATGATGCTGTGATAATGATGGAGTTTTCGTTCCTCAACCATTAGCTACCTGGCAACCACTTAAAAAATATTGCTGTGGGATAGTTGTTTGTTGCTGACCATGCTATACAGTCTGCTAGGTATGTAAAAATGATGATTATCATGGAGATATGCAAAAACTGCATATTAGAATATCTTGTCTAATAATTCTCATAATTTGGTTTGTTCCAGGGAAAATGGTGACCAGACCAAAGCCATTTCTTATGCAAATGGCTTCTCTGGATGTCGCTTACCCTCTCATCTGATTAAGTGGGTCACCAATCGGAATGGCATGGAAGAGAAAACAAGAAGACCTAAGGTTTCCATTCCACTCCCATAGCTCTTTTCAGTGAGCAACTCTAATAACAGAGATTTTTTCGTCGTGAATGGATAATCCAAGTCCCAATATTGAGCTTTTTAGTTTCTTTCCTTCTCTTGCATTTTTTCTCAGTAGCCAAACAAACAGAGCTTTATCCTTGATGTATTTTGGCTGCCTTTATAGTCTTATCATTAATTTTGATTCTGAATACTCAACAAATATGATGAAATGAGTAATTGGCTTTTATTTTTCTCTAAGTTTGTGTAGTACAGAGTAGTGAATGTATTAGGCTGATCCATGATTTGTACAGATTAATAGCTCTTAAGGGTGCAAGTGGTTTGGGAGTATGAGAAATATAGATGAATCGACATTTCTGACTGGATTTTTATTATAATCTTGGGATGTTTACGTGCTTCTTTTTTTTATCTTATTTGTTTCTTTTGACTATTTTTCATTTGGTGTTGTGAAATTTAAGCAGCCGATATGGTGAACGAGAAGAATCTATGATTTCTTTTGGGACATTGTTAATTTTGTTGGGTTTATCTTTTGCAACAAGCCAACAATGGTCTTTGTAAAATAAATTCTCTAGGTAACTTTTCTCCTATTTGTACTTGATTTGGAGAAATTGATATGCAATTATGTACTTATTTTCTCAATGCCGTGCATGTTTCAGATTGAATAGAAAGATGTGGATAGAAAGACTTAGGATCTAGCAAGAAATGGGATGGTGATGGCCTAGGAAGTCCTGGAAGGGGTCTATATGGTGGTGTTTCACATGGGCGACCCTTTGGCCTGGTCAATGTTGGAAGCATTCATCATAGTAAGTTCATTTTTAATTTTTTTTTTTACATTTTGTCTCTAAGGTTTGTTTTCCCTTTAATTTTTTAAATGAAAAATAAAACTTCTAGCTTACGGTACTTGAACTTCCAGGTTCTGTGGCTTTTGCTACGAAGGCTAAACGCGTGCTGGAGGAATCTCTTATCCATTTGTCATTACATCTAAGAGAACTTGTAAAATAAAAGCATATTTGAACCTTTAATAAAGCATCCCTTGTAACTATTTGTGTTGGTTGATAACTTGATATTATCACTTGTACGTGTCAATAAGAAAGTTCAAATACTTGTATTGCATTTTTTCAACTTCTTCCCACAAGATACTTGCTGAGCTTGGGAATGTCATGAAACAAGGAGAAATTCCCATATTTTTTTTAATTTATATTTTGCACTTGAGGGTAAACTAATGAGCGCAACTAATAAAGACAACTGGATACATGCCTTGCACGTGCTGGTTTTACTAGTATATATATAAGATGTGGATTTTTTTTTTTCCCCTTTAAATAAATTTTAAAAAAAAAAAAAACTACCATATTAAAAATTAGAAACTGCTAGAGATTGTTGCAACTGCAAATAGTACCCACCATTGTTGTTTTAATCCTCATATTTTAATTAATTAATTATTTATTTATTTAGTTATTCATGAAATAGCGGTAGTTAAAGATGTCACTAAAGATGTTAGAAATGCCGCTATAGAGTTTTAGCGGCATTTATTCAAGTGCTGGTAAATCAATTTAAAATGCTGCTAATAAACCTATAGTGGCACTTCTTAAAAATGCCACTAGATCATTGAAAAATGCTGCTAGAACTTCTAGCGACATAGGTTTTTAGCAGCACTTTGCCAAGTGCTGCTAAATCTTTAAGCGGCACTTTTTCATACTTCTAGCAGCACTTAGGAGTGCTGCTAATACCCAAATTTGTTGTAGTGTTTTTTGTCTCTTGGGAGGTTTGAATAGGAGAGTCTTATTCAATCTGCAGTTCCATATTTTTTGTCACTTGGGAGGTTTGAGTAGGAGAGTCTTATTCAACTTGCAGTTCCATATTTTTGTCTCTTGGGAGGTTTGAGTAAGAGAGTCTTATTCAATCTGTAGTTCCATGTTTTTTTGTCTCTTGGAAGGTTTCTCCTAGAAGGTTTGGGTAGGAGAGTCTTATTCAATATGCAGTTCCACTTATTTTTTGCCTCTTGGAAGGTTTGAGTAGGAGAGTCTTATTTAATCTACAGTTCCATATTCTTTGTCTCTTGGGAGGTTTGAGTAGGAGAGTCTTATTCAATCTGCAATTCCATGTTTTTTGTTTCTTGGAAGGTTTGGGTAAGAGAGTCTTATTCAATCTGCAGTTCCATGTTCTTTTTGTCTCTTGGGAGGTTTGAATAGGAGAGTCTCATTCAATCTGCAATTCCATGTTTTTTGTCTCTTGGGAGGTTTGAGTAGGAGAGTCTCATTCAACTTACAGTTCCATATTTTTGTCTTTTGGGAGGTTTAAGTAAGAGAGTCTTATTTAATCTGCAGTTCCATGATTTTTGTCTCTTTGAAGGTTTTGGTAGGAGAGTTTTATTCAATCTGCAATTCCATTTATTTTTTGCATCTTGGAAGGTTTGAGTAGGAGAGTCTTATTCAATCTGCAGTTCCATGTTCTTTGTCTCTTGGGAGGTTTGAGTAGGAGAGTCTTATTCAATCTGGAATTCCATGTTTTTTGTCTCTTGGAAGGTTTGGGTAAGAGAGTCTTATGCAATCTGCAGTTCCATGTTTTTTGTCTCTTAGAAGGTTTTGTAGGACAGTCTTATTCAATCTACAGTTCCATGTTTTTTTGTCTCTTGGGAGGTTTGAATAGGAGAGTCTCATTCAATCTGCAGTTCCATCTTTTTTGTCTCTTGGGAGGTTTGAGTAGGAGAGTCTTATTCAACTTGCAGTTCCATATTTTTGTCTCTTAGGAGGTTAGAGTAGGAGAGTCTTACTCAATTTACAGTTCCATATTTTTGCCTCTTGGAAGGTTTAGGTAAGAGAGTCTTATTCAATCTGTAGTTCCATGTTTTTTTCTGTCTCTTGGGAGGTTTGAATAGGAGAGTCTTATTCAATCTGCAGTTCCATGTTTTTTGTCACTTGGGAGGTTTCAGTAGGAGAGTCTTACTCAACTTGCAGTTCCATGTTTTTGTCTCTTGGGAGGTTTGAGTAAGAGAGTCTTATTCAATCCGCAGTTCCATATTTTTTGTCTCTTGGAAGGTTTGGGTAGGAGAGTCTTATTCAATCTACAGTTCCATTTATTTTTTGCCTCTTGGAAGGTTTGAGTAGGAGAGTCTTATTCAATCTGTAGTTCTATGTTCTTTGTCTCTTGGGAGGTTTGTGTAGGAGAGTCTTATTCAATCTTCAATTCCATGTTTTTTGTCTCTTGAAAGTTTTGGGTAAGAGAGTCTTATTCAATCTGCAGTTCCATGTTTTTTGTCTCTTGGAAGGTTTGGGAAGGAAAGTCTTATTCAATCTGCAGTTCCATGTTTTTTTTGTCTCTTAGGAGGTTTGAATAGGAGAGTCTCATTCAATCTGCAGTTCCATGTTTTTTGTCTCTTGGGAGGTTTGAGTAGGAAAGTCTTATTCAACTTGCAGTTCCATATTTTTGTCTCTTGGGAGGTTTAAGTAAGTCTTTTTTAATCTGCAGTTCCATGTTTTTTTATCTCTTGGAAGGTTTGGGTAGGAGAGTTTTATTCAATCTATAGTTCCATTTATTTTTTGCCTCTTGGAAGGTTTGAGTAGGAGAGTCTTATTTAATCTGCAGTTAGAGTTGAGAATATGAAATCATAAGGTGTTGTGATTATGAGACTATATATATATCTCTGTACTAAACTCTTAAATCATTCCTAGTTGAAGGTTCACTATGATAGACAATAATGAACCATAGGACTAGCACATGTTAGGTTAACTCTTTAGGAGGATAGCTAGTCTCTGAGCTATTTGTGTGGAGACACTATAACCAACATGTGGGTGCTTGTTGTATAAATAAACAAGTACACTGAATGTGACCAAAGTCATGAGATCAACTGAATGGAGTTTTACCTGCCTGTCAATCAGTTTCTCATAGTTGCAGTGGTACAAATAATCCTTAGACCTAAGGCACCACAGTTATCCTATGCATGGAGCTTTAGAAGTTTGATAGCACTAACTGTTTATCCCTAAGGGGTTTACAAGGGTGTTCATTGGCTCTACTGTTACATGTATGAAGGCATGTGTGTGATCAATAAAGGATCCATCACTTCTAGTAATAGGGAGAGAATGTTCTCATAAAAACACTCATAAATATAACTCAGGTGAATCTGTGGCCACAGTATGAGGATGATCATAGAAAAGGGTTTTCGTAGTGCATCTTATGAGTTGATATTTTGGGTAGGTTCATAAATGTATTGAGCTAGGGACTTGACAGACTTCCATGTCCTATTAATTCAAACAGAGACATTATGTATGATGGAGGGATGTAATTGTAACCTTAAGCTGTAACTGAAGGGTTCTTTGTACGACAATTATTCACCTCATTTAGGATCACACCATGAGCCATTGCTAGATGTTACTCATGGTTAGTAGAAGCCCTAATTGATATAAGTGAGTTATAATCAATTAGGGAATTGGAAGGTGTTCCAATTAGACCTTTAATGGAAAGTGTTCCATTGGGCACTCCATGTGACATTGAGTGCCATTACCTACTACTAGATGTTGTGAACCCAATGGGTCACACACCAAAGATGCAAAGAGGGACTTTAAAGTTGTGAGAGAAAGGACAAGAGTACATAAGAATAGTTCATGAGGGCCATACTTGCATTAGATGTAAATAGGAGGGGTTATTGTGCAATTTAGGGAAATTGCACTCCCACACAAAGTGGGATTCCTCCCTTGGCCATCCCTCCTTGGTGTCTATATAAAGGCCACTAGCATGTGCCTTAGATACAATGCAATTCACTCTATTCCTCTCCCTTGGCCAAACCTATTAAGGATGCTCTCTTTCTCTCTCTCCTTCTTCTCTTCTTCTAGCATTCAACAAGGGGAATTAGAAGGAAGCTTGAAAGCCTTTGCTAGGTGTGCATACCATGGAGGCAGTGCACTTGTGCTGCTCGTAGCTGCTCATTCAAGGATTATTCATTGCTGTCCAGAAATTCAAAGCTTGGAGTTTGAAGATTTAAATCAACTATAAGTGCTCTAACCCTTCTTTTAGTTAGGGTTTTATGTTTTGTATGAACCACAATCAGATTCATGGGCTTTACGGAATTGTATTATGATTTTTGTTTATCATTATGTTCCGCTTTGTAGTTTTTCTCTACATCAATTCGTTACAGAACGTTCCTATTAGTACCCTCTAGTTTGCGATCCATTCTAGATCTTGAAGTCGCGAAGCTCTACCCAACTTGCGACTCCCTCCCTTGAGGCCATATTAAAGCTTGGAAAGCGTCAAAGCACTGTTTGATTTTCAACTCAAAAACCTTGAAGTTGCAAACAGAACTCTGCCTCAGTTCTGTCAGGTATAATCTCAACTCCATTGACATGATATAGTTGCTTATGTGATGATGCATGCTTATGTGATGATGCATGCTCCCATGAGTTTTATTATTCATAGGATTACATTAGGGTTTTGATCCTCAATCAAACAAGTTTTTAAACGAAAGTTGTTTCTTTTCAAAGCAAGTGTTTGATTATGGATTGGATTCTAATAGAGTCCTATGAGGAGTGAAACTCTTTCCCCCAACTTGTTTGTTTGAACTATGTGGACTTTGATCTTCGTCAGAAGTACGTAGGCCACTCACTTGAGCCCAAGTCCAACTTAGCTTAGTTTTTATCTTTTAATTTTCTTAATTTTTAGTTATTGCATGGTTGAAATTAATTAAGCCCAATCAATAAATGAGATCGATTTATTGGGCGAAATGGGTGCCTACGGGCCGTGGCTCGGAACCTTCCCATTTCATAACCTAGCCCATGAATCCTTATTTTTGGTTTAAGACTTGCCTATTTTCCATTAATGGTGTCAAACTTGTTTTTACAAAGCAAATGTTTTAGTGGTTTCGTCGTACCCTAAAAATGAGGTGGCGACTCCTTACTTTTTGAAAATCTTTTTAAGAGTGGAATGAAACTCGATTCCCCCGAGTCAATTTTCGGCGTCCACAGATATGATAACAACATGCAAAACAAAGATGTAAACCTAGAATAGATGGACCTAATGCCCCTAAGATAGACCAACAAAAGACCACACATTAAGGAAGGAAGACACAACTAAGCATAATACCCCTAAAATAAAGGACTCTATTGAATGAGATGCCCCTAAGAAAAAGAGATAGTAATGGACCTAAAACCCTAAGAGAAAGCCCAATCGCAGTAAAGACACATGAAGTCAAGGGTATTAAATTGGGTTTAATCAACCAAAGTTCATTATTTTTCTCATCTAGGCCCATCACAATATTCACACAATCTTCCACTCTCATTTGGACCCAAGCGCATACTTTTTTTTTTTTTTTTTTTTTTTTGGAATTGGACCCAATTACAAGATTGCACACCTCACCTCTCAATTGGGCCCAAACTTGAAAAGATAATAAACAATGATGGGCCTTTCTCCCTAGTTAGACATTATAGGCCTAAATGCAAATGCAACACGACATGCATAATGACACACATTCAATCAGGGCTATGCAATAGTCTACGGGGGACACTAGTGTGGTCGGTCAATTAAGGTGTCTTCTCTTTCAAGGGTCACCTAGGCTAGGGCGCTCGAAGAGCAACCTGTTAACGTACTCACTAGTTTATTACAGACTAGTGGCATAGGCCGTGGGCTGATGGTGCTGAGCCGAGTTGCCCATAGGATCGAGTAGATCCTAGGTCTATAATTAGACTTCCATCAAGGGGTAATAAAGTGCCAAGATCGTGCGCGTGTGTGCAATTTGGTTTCATCTAATTAAAATTTTTAATTAATTAAAGCCAACAAACACTTTAGAGTCTAATTCTCTATCCCCCCCCCCCCATTGTGAGCGTTGTGTCCTAAACCATGTAGCTCAGGAGTACGCCACTAGCTAAGAGGGCTAGCGCAAAGAAGAATCGCTACCTAATTTGGATTTGGGAACCAATTTGACCCCTAGCATGGGTCTAACTCATCATAACCAGAGAATTTAAGGTTCAGAGCTAGGGTACGTTGTTGGAAAGGTGTTAGGCACCCAACAACGCCCTGGCTGAAGCTAGCCCCCACATGTGTCTATTGTCTTTAATTAACAAGAATATTTAAATGAGTTTAACCCTATTCGTGCACCAAATAATATAAAACAAATGAAGCCTACATGAAAAATTATGTAAATAAATAAAACAGAACAGAAATGATAGCACACAGTGTGGACTCGAGAAAGTGGCCCATATTGGAAAATCAAAAAGGAGAGTTGCCACCTCATTTTTTAAGGAAAAGAGGAAAACCTAAAATATTTTATTTTCCAAAACAAGTGACTCCATGTTTAAAAATGGAAAAGGCAAAAGATCTTTTGAAAACCAAAGATTATGAATTCGGAGGCTAAGTTACAATATGGGAAGGTTCTAAGCAAAGCCTATAGGCACCCATATCGCCCTAATTGGTCTCTTAATTTAATTCGGCTAAATCAAAGTCTTAATCATGCAAGAATCAACAATTATCATCATATGGCAGCATGCTTATCATCATTCCATCCATCCACATAAGCAAATAAATAAAAAAGAAAGAGAAAGAAAGAAACCTAGTATCCTAGGGCGGACTTGAACATCAAAGAGCGCCTATGTACCTTGTATTGAACATACAAGGATCAAAGTTCATGTAGTTCGTTTAGAATAGGGTTATAAGCTAATAATGACTTATGGTAAACCCTAAGTTTCCTTTCAAGAAAATATGTGAAGTTTCCAAAGATAAGTAATTCTCAAAAATAGACTTTAGAAAATATATATGGGATTTCAATGAAAGATGGAAACTTTTTAGAAAAGGAATTTTTTAAGGAAGGAAAACCTAAAAGATTTACCATATCTCTTTATTAGGAAATAACCCAAGGAGGGAGAAGGGAAAGAATGAGGAAGAAAAAGGTACTTTCTATACCTACTTACCATTTGCAATATTCTCTAAGCGATAGCCAAAAATGCCAAATAACCACTCTATTTTCAATAGGGCAATTACCATGCTCACAAGCACCCTTACACATGCTAAAACAATACCATAATAATAATAGAGAAATCTATATATAAACTATTAAGGCTCTAAATCATCCCAATAATCATGCCAAAGACAAAAATCAAGGAACAATAAAACCCTAATATGTTCCTACATGCAATGACCTAGCCTACATGCATAAGAAACTAGAAAAAACATGCAACATACCCTTATACTATCATGGAAACATCATGTGACAACTAAAAATATGCAAACCTAAATAAATAAATAAACTAAAAGAGAAGAATTTATGCAAAACAAACCTAAACATGAATAGAAATGATAACTTCTCCAAAACCCTAGAAAGTCCACTACATGAATGCAAAACCTAGCATGATTCTACCATAAATAACATATATTAATTAACTATGATGAAGGAAAACTCAAATAATTAAATTAGACATGTTATATGAAACATGTATAACTTAATAAGGATGATGCACCAAACCTTAAACTAAGGACCATGCACACTAACCCATGAATAAACTCTAAAACATGCATATTAATCCATGAACAATCTCAATATTATGCATATGACATCATGAAAGCATCAAACTTTAATAATAATCATAACAATAGCATGTATTAAAACTTACGTAAAGGAAAAACCCTAATTTTCCAGATTTTAGGGTTGTAGGCTTTACTTCTTGTAGAACCTCCTCTTGATGTAAAGAGCTCTTCCTCCTCCTTTGCTAGGGTTAGTGGAACCCTCCTTGTATTTCTCTCTCTCACAGAAAACTCTCTCTTTTAGGGTTTAGGTCCTTAATGCCTAAGTTGCCTCCTCTTGGGCTGAACATAGCTAGGTATTTATAGGGATCAACTCTCATAAATCAATGGACAACATTAATTTATTAAATAATGATCCAAGGGCTATTAGAGATTCTTTTGAGGCTCAAGACACTCAAACCTACCAAAAAATTAGAAGGAAAGACTAGTGGAGGTGGAAAAATAAGTCAAAAATGGAAGAAAATCGCAAAAACCCTAAAAAAATGGCAGAGTGCTCGGGTGACCACCCAAGGTTGGGCGGCTGACCATCTAGGCTGAACCGCCCAGCCCTAGGTGGTCACCTAAGGGCGCTGTCAGCAAATGCCATTTTTGCATTCCTTCGCCTTCCAAAAGTGTTTTGGGGTCAAACAAAGTCCGATTTTGACGAAATGAAAGCCAAAATGACCGTAGCTTTGAAAAGGAACACATTTTTAAACATTTGAGGTAAAAAATCCATAACCATGGGTGCATGGTTAGGTTTTACAAAGACGGTTAACCGCTATGCACCACCGTCGCAAAGCTTAAGTACTATGCACACAGGGTTGCACTAAATGCTTTCCATATCAAAATCTAACCTTCTAAAACATATTTTGGAATGAAATTAAGACTAATTAAAGTCTAATTAAGACTAATTAAAGTCTAATGAGGGAGAATTAAGTGAAAATTATCAGCTGACTTGAGCAAACTAAGAGAGGGTCTTTTAGCCAACTTGACCCATTATGAGCCAAATTAATCCTAAATTATCAATTCATTAAATTGAACCTATTAATACCTCCTATGTATCAATATAAACTCCAATTGATAACTTGGAGATCATTTCATGGTCAACAGAAAAGATACGACTTAAATGGCAATAATGCCCTTCAAGTCACAAAAGCTCTAATTGACTATTGAGATCAATTCCAAATTGAACCAAAATTCATACACATCATCCTTAAGACTCTAAAAACTCAATGTGAAAGTGTAGACTCAAAAATGAAACAAAAACCTACATGAAATGAAGACCTCTAACTAGGGTGACAAAAATAGGGTGTGACACACAGACTAAATAGTGAATAAAAAAAAGGGTAAACTTACCACTACCTGCAGCCAACAAGTTAGCATAATAAACAAAATGTGCGTATGCATAAACCAGAGGTGCTTACGCACAAATAAACTATGCGTACGTGCCTTTAATTTATATGTACGTGTATTTACTGGCAGACCCCATAAATTAGAAATGACATGATCAATGAATACCATGTTACCCTATAATTACAAGGTTAACAGAAGAATAATATGAATGAAAATCCTAATCTTAATCTCATATAAAAATACCTTATCATGCGAATATCTAATGTAAACCCAACTCAAATAATATACTAGTCAAATCCATACGAAAATGAATTAAATCATGACTTCGACATGCTCGCGAATATTTATGCATTTTGGGACATGTTAATAGCCATAACACTACTGCATGCTTAACGAATATCACTTTTATGCATAACAAGAATAATTATAAATCATTCCTGAAATGAGGGAAATGGATGTAAAGGGATATTACCCTCAGGTTTTGGGTGAATCCAAATAAATGTAATTCTCTTTTCCAAGCCTCCATGATCTCAACCACTATTTCCCTTTCTCCTAGATTTAGGGCTTGTAGAAGTGGTGGCTAGGGTTTGTAGAAATGGTGGCTAGAGAATCCCCTATCCTCTAGGTTGAAAGTAGTCCTTTTATAGGGAAGGTATTAGGGTTTTGGAGAAGGCTAGGTTAGGGTTTCTGACTCTCCAACCGTCACAGGTGTAGACACCCAAATTTGGTCGGGCCGCCGCCGGACAAAAGCAATAATCTTGTCAACACCAGGATTAGGTCGGACACACACATCGAACCCTTAAAGGAACTTTAGGTGGTTTGATTCTTCAAAATTCTTCATCCAATAGACGATCCAACCGTTGGATCTCAAATTCAAGCTCCTAATATCAATTTGGGACCATTCAATCAAAGATCAAAAGGTGCAAACCTTGCAATCTTCAAAACCCCTAATCTAAACTCCCCTAAAGCAATTTAGGGTGGTTTGATTCTTTAAAATCCCATATGCATCTATATACTTCTTATATACACCTGTAGACACCCTATTTTCACCCCTATGAGTTCATGTTCTCATTGGTTTAAGATTGGATGTGTTTAAGAGTCCCAAGCCTTTAAGGATATTTTTGCCCTTTTAAGCTTATGTGAATAGTTCATTATTGCATGCATATTTTTGTTTCATTTTTTTATTCCATCATTTGCATTTAGTTTTTAGATGCATTTAGGATACATTGGTGTAATTTGGTTCAATTCCAGATAGATTTGGATAGTTAATTAGAGCTTTGCAATTTGAAGGGCAATTTCGTCTTTTAACTCGTATATTTTCCAATTGACATCGAAACCCATCCCAGATTGTTCCATTGTGTTTATAATGAAAAGAGTCTATTTGTAGAGTCAATTTAAGGATTGAATGGCTTTGGGATTGATTTACCATAATTTTCACTTTTGGCTAATTGACTCTTTTTGGTTAACCGCCTTATTAAACCCAGCCACCTACCCATGGTTGGAAATTTTTGCTCAAAAATATTCTAGACTTGTTCCTCATTGAATTATGGAAATTTTGGATTTTAAATCACTCAATTTGGAGTTATAATGAGCAAGTTATGGCCGTTTTAAGCATAAAAAACCAAAATAGGAAGCAACCGAGGGAATCAGAAGAGAGCCCTTGGGTGACCAGTTGACCTAACCAGTCCAACCGGTCACCTGAGGTCCCATGCCCAATTTTGCTATCTTGCCAATTTTGAGGACTTTTGACCTTCCTACTCCGTTTTTCTTGTTCTAAAAGGACTTCAATCCTTATTTATAAGTAACTTTGAGTTACTTAAGGCCCAAGTGAATTAATTATAGCCATTCATTGATTTTGTGATAATTAATCTCAGCCATTGGATCCTAGGGTTGGTTAGCTATAAATTAAGACCCTCCCATCAACATAAAATACTTTTCAACCCCTTATATTCACTAGTGATAGAGGGACCACAAATTTGCACACACTCATACACCTTGAGAGAGCTATTCTACTACATATTTGAAGGAGAACTACAAGCATATCAAGCCAAAGAAGAAGGAAGCATCCAGCGAAGGCCCTCTTTTGTAAGTAAGCCTCCTTCTCCTCTTCTCCTCTTCTCTCTTTCTCTTAGGTCTTATTCTCTGCATATTTAGGATGAATTTCTTAGCTTGGTTATCATGTCTATTGGATATTATTGAGATTATTTGATGGATATTATATGAATAGCATAATAGTTTGCTAGGTTTCTTCTTGTTATATGCTGAAATAATGATTCTCTCTATCTAGAATTAGGGTTTTCTCTTGTATTGATATTTTTATGATGCAAGCATGCTTAGGATGTTAGTATGAATTGTTTGTGATGATTTGGCATGATTCATGATGTTATTTTCATAATATAAATATGTGGGTTTGATAAATTATCGCATGCATGAGAATTATTGCATCCAAGGTACGTTTTCTTCAATCCTATGTGCTTAAGAGTTTACTGTTTTGAAGTATGGATAGTATCCCTCTTTGTCTATGATTTTGCAAGGTTTCAAGCATGTTTATAATTAGTTTTGCTACTGTTTTGGTGTTATATCATGTTAGCTTGCATGCTAGGGTTAGGGTTTGCATAAAAGATTATCCTTTTTCTCTCTTTTGATCACGTAGGTTGCATATAGCATATTAGGAATGCATGTGTAGGTGTTCTATCACTTTGGCTCTATTCCATATGTTATTTTAGGGTTATTCATGTTTAGATTTGCATGCATATAGGTTGTTTTCCTAGGTCTTGGAGAAGTGATCTTTTTTTGAAGGATAATTATCCTTTTTAGAGAGTAGGTATTTGCATGGGTATCTCCGAGAGTGTGTTTAGGCGCACAACCACCTCTAGCATATTCTAGGGTATTCATTTCACATAGGATATGATGAGAAACTCCTCATATGTCATAGTTTTTATGTAGAATTATCCTAGAATAGTTTTACTTAAGAAAGCTCACAATAGGAGCAACTTTTAAGTGTTTTTGCATAAAATCCATTCCCTATGAATTGTGCTTGAGTTTCTTTTCATATTTTGAGCTGATATACTATATTTGCATGTTAGTGGCTTTATGTTGCATATAGAAAGTGAGTTTTGCATGTTCTAAGGTTAGTTATTACATGATAAGTGTCCTATTGCATTAGGGCTTTATTAGTTGTTTGATTTCTTCTTTTTGCATGATTATTAGGATGTTTTAGGGTTGTTTAGTATTCTTTCTAGATTTGATTTACGTCTTCTAATGATGATTTGAGCATGAATATAGTTGATTTGAGTATGATAATTGTCATATAGCATACATAGGACGATTATTTGGTATTTTCTCAATGTTTTGAGATGGTTGGCACACGGTAAGTGTGATTATGGTAAGTTTTGTTACTGTTTGTTCCCTTCTCCCTCTTGGTTTATTTCCTAAATAATGAATTATGATAAATCTTGAGTTTCCATTCTCCTAAACTCTCTTTTCTCTCCAAAGTTCTTTTTAAATAAAACTTCTTATTTTCTCTTTTTCTTTTTGGAAATTCTTATCTTTGGAAAATTTTATTTTTCTTTAAATGGAAACTTTTTGTCTTCTTTAAATGGAAACTTAGGATTTATGGTAGTTCATTGTGATGGAAATAACCCCTTCTCTTTCTAACTACGTGAACTTTGATCCTTGCATCTTTATATGTAGGGTACGTAGGCACACATTTAATGTTCAAGTCCACCCTAGGATGCTAAGTATCATAGGTTTTCTTTTATTTTCTTTATTCTTTTATTCTTTCTTTATTGCTTTCCATATCTCTCTCTTTATTCTTATGTGGATGTTTATAGATGTATATGGATGTATGTGACTATTTATGGATGATTATTTACATATGCATAATGACTAATTAGGAAGTGATTGAAATAACCCATACAAATTAAGAGACCTTTTTAGGGTGATGTGGGTGCTTATAGGATGTTTCCTAAAACCTTCCCACATCGTAAATTAGTCTCTGAATTCTCTCTTTGGTTTGTTAAGACTTGTTTTTCCTAAATTGGAGTCTTTTATTTGGTTTTAAAAGGTTTTCTTTAAATTTTTTTTATAGTTTTCTTTGTTCCTTAAAAATGAGGTGGCGACTCCTTGTTTTTGTTATTGTTTTTGTGAACCTTAAAAAACAGATTTTTATTTATATAAATCTCTCTCTTTTTAAAAAAAGGGTGATTAAAACCCATGGTTCACAACACCCATCTCTACACACTCTCAACTCCCAATCTCTACTCTCAATTGCTACCAAAATAATCCCAACATCACTACTCCACTCAACCATCAATAGCATTAGGATTATCCCCCTTATCCACTCACAAATCCCTTCCTAGTTTAGGTTAATGCATACAAACATGCATTAAACTCCACCAATCTCCAATCCTCCATCCATTATCATCATTCAAGAAATTCTTGGAGTATCAAAGAGCATTTCAAAGGAGCTTTTGGAAGTATAGGCAAGAGCATCATCAAACTTAATCCAAGCAAAGCAAAGGTGATAAATCACAAACACCAGGTGAGCTTCACTTTTAATCTCATTTCAGTTCCTCAATTCCTAGCATAGTAATCTATACTTCCAACCATCAAAATGTGATTTGCAACCCTTCTTCCTTTCACCCAAGTATGCATTAAAGCATCCTAACATATGGCATAGAGGGATTAAAGTCTAGTGCAGAGGGTTTGAGGCAAAGAGACCCGAAACCACCCATTTGCATGCAAACCACTCCCAATAGGATGCTAGCACCCATTTTTCTTTCATTGAATTGCATGTGGGTTTGATTCTATGTGATGTGTGAAATGGAAGTTCAAATATGTCAAAAAATTCAAGTGGATACTTAAGCAAAATCATAGTTGGCAAGGTTAGGATCATGCATCCATGCATACTGTTTCTTGTTTCCTTGTTGGTAAAATTATCAACTTAAACATAAATGATCCCTTTGCAATGGAGTTCGTGGATTTAATTCAACATCCCTATGCTTGGAGAAATGCAAGGACAATGTTCAACTCACTCAAAATGGTTACTAACTCCTAACTTTCTAACTACTAACTTTCTAACTACTAACATTTAAAGGTTGTGGTCATTTGACCCTCCTCCAGGTTACAGTCTTTAAAAATGCTTGCGCACTTTTTGGTTGTGATTACTTGACCCACCATTTATGATTTTTTTGGTTGTGGTCACTTGACCTTTTTTTTATATACTTGTAATTATCAAAGCAATAAACCTCGCATTCATGAAATTCCAAGCCTTGCCAAGGTTGATTGGGTCTATGTATCTCTTGATTATTTCGATGTATTTATCCCAAAGTTTCATACAAAGTGTTAGGATTATGCCCTAGAGCCAATCATAGAGATGATTGTTTAGGAATTAGGAACAATCATTTGATTTCATTTATGTATGTCACATTTATTATTGATTTAATAAAAGGGCTTATTCTATTATGTTTATATGCATCATTTATATTTACAAAATATGTCCATGGAGTTAGAGTTGAGAATATGGAATTACAAAGAATTGTAATTTTGAGACTGTAGATATATCTCTGTACTAAACTCCTAAAGCATTCCTAGTTGAAGGTTCACTATGATGGACAATAATGAACCATAGGACTAGCACTTGTTAGGTTGACTCTATAGGAGGATAGCTAGTCTCAAGCTATTTGTGTGGAGACACTACAACCAATAAGTGGGTGCCTATTAATAGAATAGGTACACTGAATGTGACCAAAGATATGAGATAAATTGAATGGAGTTTTAACCTGCCTGTCAATCGGTTTCTCATTGTTATAGTGGTACAAGTAATCCTTAGACCTGAGACACCATAGTTGTCTTATGCATGTAGCTTTAGAAGTTTGATAACACTAAGTGCGAATCCTTATAGGGGTCTGCAAGGGTGTTCATTCGCCCTACTGCTATATGTGTGAAGGCATGTGAGTGATCAACAAGGAATCCATCACCCTCAGGAAAAAGAGAGAGAATGTCTCATATAGCATTCATAATATAACTCATTAAATCCATGGCCATGGTAGGATGAATATGAAAAGAGTTTCATGAGTTCATCAATGAATTGATATCTATGAATGAGTATAAAGTAATTGAACTAGGGACTTGACAGACTTCCATGTCCTATTGGTTCAATTGGAGACATTGTGTAGATGGAAGGATGTAATTGCAACTTGTAAACTATAACAGAAGGGTTCTCTGTTAGATACTTATTCACCTCATTAAGGACAACACCATGAACCATATGCTAGGTGTTATTCATGGTTAGTAGAAGCCCTAATTGATATAAGTGAGTTATAATCAATTAGGGAATTGGAAGGAGTTCCAATTAGACCTTAAATGGAAAGAGTTCCATTGTGCACACCTCGTGCTATTCCTACTACTTGATGATGTGAACCCAATGGGTCACACACTGATCATGCAAAAAGGGCTTTAAAGTCTATGAGAGAAAGGGTATGAGTGCATAAAGAATAGTTCTTTGAGGCCTTGTCTATATTTGATGTAAACAATAGGGGTTATTGTGCAATTTAGAGAAATTGCACAAAACCCTAAAAGGGTTACCCCCATAGGGCCGGCCCTTTTAGTGTGGAATATTTAAGTCACACTATGATGTGTGACATCATCACTTTTAGAAGACACCAAGGGCTGTCCTAAATTTCCAGCACTTTCTCTCTCTCTCTCTTCTCTTATCCTACTCTAGTAACAACAAGGAAAAGAAGATTAGGACTTGAAGCTCTAGCTAGGTGTGGATACCGTTGGAGGTAGCACACTTGGGCTGCTCATTCATTGCTGTCCAGAATCGAAGCTTGGAGCAAAAAGGAGAAGACCATTAAGACTGTAAGTATTCTACCCTCTTTGTAGTTAGGGTTTGATTTTGTATTATGCATAGTTAGATTCATGGGATTGGGAATCGTAGGAAAAATTTTTATATTCCGCACTTCTATTTTTCCCTCTTGTTCGATTCCCAACAGTGGTATCAGAGCCTTGATTATGCATAATACAAAATACATATGGGCTGGTAATTATGGTGTAGTTGAATGATTCAAAAATCTGGAAAATTTTTCTGCATAATTAGTTTTCCTCCATGGTACGTAGGGTTTGGAACCCTAGGTCAATTCTCTTCTACTCCTCTTCTAATTGATGGTTGAGTGTAGCCATGGATGCAATAGGTTGCATAGGGTTTGAGTTTGGAGAAGAAGAATAAGGAAACTAGGGTTTTATAAAACTGTTATGAACAGTTTTCATGGTAGCCATGAAAAACCGTCATCCTGTTTTGCATGCCAAAATCAGAGTTCTTTTCCAAAATTTTCGAGCCATATATGGTTAGAAAGCTCTTCAAATTAGCTTTCCAACCCAACAAACGGTGCGTCAATCCGAGTTTTGTAGTGAAAGTTATGAATTTTGTACTACAGGCTGTCTAGAAATACAGTTTTTCTCGAGAATGATGCAATAGCAACAACTTTGAGTTTTTGATGGAGATCAAAGGCATGGCAATGGTTGCCACCACTTGGGTTATGTTCTAGACATGGTAGGGAAGGGTTCCCAAGCATTTAGATGCATAATAATTGGATTAAGATGCTAGAACAGAAGGAAGAAGGAGAAGAACACCATGGAGGTTGAATTTGGGTTTTAGAACCCAGAGGTTATTGCAATTAATTTTAATTAAAGCTTCTGTATTTATGGTGGCAATCCATTGTAGGATTATTATATATCATGTGTATATGATTTTCTTTAAGTTTCAAAAAGGTTTTGATGGAAAAAGATTCAAAAAGTTTGAAAATTTTTCATGAACAGCATAGCAGAATTTTTCTGCAGAAACGTCATCAATGGAGTTTTGATTAGAACCTGAGTTAGGGAACTCCAAATTGCATGAAACCAATTGCATTAGTTTCCTAAGACATGTAGGATACTGGGAAAATTCTTTTGGTAGCCTGAATTAATCATCTTGCTGGGTTTTAAATCAATTTCTAACCATGGATAGTATGCTGTCAAATTCTGGGCAGCCTACTGTTGTTTTAATTGTTTAGAACAATTGGTGATGATCTGATCATCCCAACCTCTTCTATTAGCTTAGTATTTTATGTAGGGACATGATACAAAAGCTGGTTTCAATGGAGGAGTCGAATTGATAAGGTTTTAGAAGCAATTGTGACCTTGAAGGTCTGCAACAATGGCGCCAGCAATGGGTTTTGGAAACCCTAATTGATTTTGATGAAGGCAGCCACTTGGACCACTTCTCACGTGTCCAGAGGCTTGGCACACACCCCTAGGATGTTCTCCCATGGCTGTCCATGGCCTCCCACAGTCGTTGGTGGCCATGGCAGCCTAGCCAAGCTCAGGCAGCCCCTTGGTAGTGGTGGCTGCACAGGGTTAATGATGGAACCCTAATTTTGAGTTAATGATGAAACCCTAATTTCATTATGGCATTAATTAAAACCCTAATTGAACTATTAATTACCTTCATTAAAGAGTTAATGATTGGTCATTAAATGACCAATCATGGTTATTAATTGTTAGGGCATAATTAGTACCATTAATGATGTCTAGGGTTAGGGTTTTAGAAACCCTAATTAGTGTAATTAATTAAGAGTAATTAATACCCTATTTGGCATTAATTAAACCCTAATTCTTATCATAAATACCGTATGAACCTAGGGTTTTAATGATTGGTCATTAAATGACCAATCATAAGGCATTTAATGATTAGGGCTTGCATTTAGGGTTTAGGGTTATGCATTTAGGGTTTAGGGTTTTAGAAAACCCTAATACACAAATTCATCATTTAATTGATTTTATTTAATTTCTAAATTAATTATTTAATTAATATTGATTAATTTTATAGTGTTTTAAATGGTTTAAAACACAATTAGGGATTAAATTAAAATCTGGAAATTCTTAATTAAATGAAATTGTTTTATTTAATTAAGGAAACCCTAATATTGGATATTAGAGTTATTTTAGGAAACTTTATATGTTTCAATTAATTTGATTAATTGAAACTAAATGTCTTAAATGTTAAGACTTAATTAAATTCTGGAAATTTTGTAAAACCTAATGAGATTAGGATGCATTAATAAGATTAATGTAAATCATTCAAGAGAATTACCATAATGCCCATGTGTTTTAATGCTTACAGTTTTTCATTACTTTATGCAATGTGATTGTATGTTTGTGATTGGATGATGATTATGGACTATACCCCTTAAACCAATTGTGATTGGCCGTCTTATGAATGGGTTGTAATAATTTTTCAAGAGTTGTAATTTTATTATGGTGATGTAATTTATTATTTGGGGCTTGTAGGCCACCTTCCCTCTCTCTCTATCATTCTCTTATGTACCCCACATTCCCCTTATGTATCCCTTTCTATATATTATGTAAATGTTATATAATCGAGAGCGCAGTAAGGAACATTGTGGACTCAAAGGAGTATGATGCAGCCCAATAAGCCAATGGTGGAGACCATCAAGCCAAGGGAGCAGATTGAAGGACTTGAAATTTTAGAGAAGTGTTTCAAGAAAGCATGCATGTTTTGAATGTGTTATTTTACGATCACCTACACCTACCTTAGACCTTGGATTCAATCTATTGGCTTGGATTGAATCCTCTTAAAGTCCATAATCATCATAGTAGGGAGCTTTTAATGAGATTAATAATGATAGCTCCAAATCCATAAATCGTTATATGTCTCCTTTTAGGGACTAATATTGATAAGTGGATTATTATTATTATGCTGTTCAGTTTTTTATATTTAGATGCATGAGATGTATGTTAATTTGATGAGACCCTTAAAAACCCCTTCTTCTTTTAATATTAAGTTGTAAATGGAAAATACATTAGGGAATGGATTCTTCATTGCCTTCCATCATTATAGGATCATCTAACGTCCCTTAATATGGGTACCTGACTGCAGACATGTAGGAGCTACCCATGTTAAAGACATTACTTGAAACTATTATATATGAGATATCATGGGGTGCCTAAACTGGTATATACCAAGAAACTAACATGTGAGGTATATATTTGGCGAAACATACCTGTGTGAATGATGGGCTTAACTTAACTAGGGAAGTATTCCAAGAAACTAACATGTGAGGAGTATGTTCCCTAGAGGCAAAACGATTGGAACTTGCTTATGAAGCAATAGACAAAGAGTTGTCTTCTTATTGTGGGTTAGAAGCCAAGAAACTAACATGTAAGGCTTCTAGGTCACAGTGGGACCCCAATCCCCATTAAGGAATGAGATTCCTGAATTCCATTAGAGGGTGTATGGAATTTGATAAAATAGTGGGAGGTAGCATATGATTAAAGACCCGATCATTATGGATTAAAAATGAAATCTAATTCTCTATTTATGTAGATTACCTAATTACTAACCTCAAAACCCCTATTTCCTAATTTATAGGATATTGATAGTTTGACTAAACCCGATTTCTTTGATTAACTTAGGAAATTGAGAATTGTTCTAAATTTCAAAAGATTGTTTATATGCTATTAAGCCTTTTCTTAAAGGCCCTCCATAAAACATCCTAAGAAGAAAAAGGCACTATGCACAATTGGCATCTTGTTGCCATGCTATATGATAGTATTGATGACTAATGAGCTTCAGAAGCAAAATTAGTCAATGCAAGTGCCTTTGATGTCCTACATCATATACAAAGGTTGTATAGTGAGTAAAATAATACTATAAAGTATAGTACTTACAAAGGACTTCTTCTGGACTAGGATGTAATAAAAGTTATTTATTAATAATCATTCTTTTAAAAAATGATTAATCACATAGAATAGCTTGAGAAGCTAGATGTGATTTTAAAATGGAAGCATAGAGGGAAGCAATTCTTGAAAAGTCAAAGACAAAGAAATATAATTATATTATAGTAAACATAAGGTATTGTAAAGGGAACTTGATAAAGTATCAATCTTCCTAGAAGAACCAAACTTTTAAAGTTTTGGTTCATGCTCTAAACTAAATTGTTGGTTAGTTCTGCTTCTTGGTTTTTGGATTCTAGTGTAATCTAAATGGAAGCAGAAAGTTAAGTAGATAATAAGTTACCTTTAAAAATTTTTAATAGAGCAAGAGTTGCTAGATTAATTTTGGAACTTATTTCTTAACTAGGTCATTTAAGACATTCTAGAAATTTGATTTCTGAATTTAAATGACTAATTAGAGCGAATGCAAAGTATTCTAAGAATACAAGAGATGTAGAAACTCTCATTTAAATGTAGCAAACATGACTTGGTTATGAGATGACCAAGTCCATCTTTTACTTGGTGAAGTGAAAGAGTTACATTTATAATTTGACTAATACATTATGATGCATATAGTCATATAGAGCATGCATTCAATTACAGTAGACACCTCTTAGAATACCATAGCTCAATGGTGAATCTAAGAGAAGGAATTGAACCCTATTAAGATATGGTTTGATCCATGATGAGTTTTACTAATGTATCCATCTAGGATATACCTTAAAATTGCTACATATTGATAATTTAGGGTTCACTCCAGTTTTGTCCCAATTATATCAGATATGATATGGAAATAAACCCAACTTAAAGATGTTAAGGCTTGGGATTGTGCTACGTATGTCTAGAGAAATAATGTAGACAATTTGGAAATAAGGTCAAATAAGTGTTGAATTGTGGTATATCCCAAAGAGTGGTTGGGATAGTATTTCTATTACCTAATGAACAAAAGTTGTCCATTAGGATGTTTGCTGGATTTTCTTGAGAAAGAGTTCATTCAAGAAAGATGCAAAAGTAGATAGAATTTACAGAATTGTCTGTAAAGCCACAAACCAACAAAGATCCAACCCTTGCCCCTATTGAGGCAAAACCTTTAATTACACCACAGTCCTTTCATGGATCAAATTGGATATTTTTCAACATATAAAAGATACGGTATTCTATTAATATGTGTAAGAATAGTTCTATGGTGATAAAGATCACTAAAATAATCCTATTGATTATGATTAGGCGATGTTTGACATCAACTCGAGAAATGACTAAGAGTCATTAAATCCAATATGGTTAGGTAGAGACCTAGAAGGCTAGGCTATTTGAGAATGTTTCAACATAGGCAAAAGGTTGTCTATAAAGAAACTTGTTTGCTAATAGTTATGCTGAAATCCATCATTTGGATCTTGTAATCTATAAACACACATTTTGAAATATAAGATATGTCAAAAAGGATATAAAGATGTTATATCCAATGGTGAAAAACCATAAAAGTGTGTAAGTTACAGAAGTTACAAGATTCTCATAATTAGAACATCTATAAAGTTGAAGTAATCAAATTGTTTGATTTCTCTCATTGTATAGATGGACCATGAGTGTATAAAAGTTTAGTGGGAGTGTGATCGTTTTTATTTATCCTATCAATAAGATGACATCCTAATCATTATGAATGATATATAAATGTTATCTAATGTGAAGTTTTAGTTTTTGAGAAAAACTACTTCATGAAAGATTTGGCAGAAGCATCCAACAAGATCTATAGAGATAGATCATATAGATTGCTAAGTATCTCCAAATCATTAAACATAGTTGAAATGTTGAAGGAGTTCAACATGGAGAATTCTAAGGGAGGTCTGATTTACTTCAGATAAGAATTCATTATTCAAGGGCATGTGCCCTAGGATAACACAAGTAAGGTTCTTAAAGTGTTAAGAAGCCTTATTCTACACTATGTATTGAACCTGATATCTATTATGTTGTCATTGTTACAAATAGTTATCAGTCAATTCAAATTTGGAATATTGGATTGTATATGGAAATTGTAAACTCATAGTAGATGGGTATATGGATTTGGATATAATCCATATGGGGTATATTTTATATTCACTTTAGTTGGTGAAATACTTAATGGAAGAACTGTATGAAAGATACAGTGGATTCCATTATTGAGGGTGAATTAATTGTCGCATTATCTAGGAGACTGTTTGGATCTATAAGTTCATTTAGAACTTGGAGTTGTTCCTTCCATTGAGTTGCCTATACCTTGTTTTGTGACAACAATGGGTCTATAGCTCAAGCATAGGAATCACGGTCTCTTTAAAAGTCCAAACACATAAAGCGGCAATTCCAAGTGATTAGAGGAATCATTGGAAGAAGTAATAGATACATTACAGAATATATTATCTACATAAGTTTTTGTAGACCGACTGACTAAGCTTTAAAACATAATTGGTTATGTCTAAGACCAACATCTTGAGAAGATAGGTATGCGATACATGGTCGATTGGCTTTAGTGCAAGTGGGAGATTGTTAGGATTATGCCCTAGAGCCAATCATAGAGATGATTATTTAGGGATTAGGAATAATCATTTGATTTCATTTATGTATGTCACATTTATTATTGATTTAATAAAAGGGCTTATTCTATTATGTTTATATGCATCATTTATATTTACATAATATGTCCATGGAATTAGAGTTGAGAATATGGAATTACAAAGAGTTGTAATTTTGAGACTGTAGATATATCTCTGTACTAAACTCCTAAAGCATTCCTAGTTGAAGGTCCACTGTGATGAACAATAATGAACCATAGGACTAGCACTTGTTAGGTTGACTCTATAGGAGGATAGCTGGTCTCAAGCTATTTGTGTGGAGACACTACAACCAACAAGTGGGTGCCTATTAATAGAATAGGTACACTGAATGTGACCAAAGATATGAGATAAATTGAATGGAGTTTTAACCTGCCTGTCAATCGGTTTCTCATTGTTATAGTGGTACAAGTAATCCTTAGACCTGAGACACCATAGTTGTCTTATGCATGTAGCTTTAGAAGTTTGATAACACTAAGTGCGAATCCTTATAGGGGTCTGCAAGGGTGTTCATTCGCCCTACTGCTATATGTATGAAGGCATGTGAGTGATCAACAAGGAATCCATCACCCTCAGGAAAAAGAGAGAGAATGTCTCATATAGCATTCATAATATAACTCATTAAATCCATGGCCATGGTAGGATGAATATGAAAAGAGTTTCATGAGTTCATCAATGAATTGATATCTATGATTGAGTATAAAGTAATTGAACTAGGGACTTGACAGACTTCCATGTCCTATTGGTTCAATTGGAGACATTGTGTAGATGGAAGGATGTAATTGTAACTTGTAAACTATAACAGAAGGGTTCTCTGTTAGATACTTATTCACCTCATTAAGGACAACACCATGAACCATATGCTAGGTGTTATTCATGGTTAGTAGAAGCCCTAATTGATATAAGTGAGTTATAATCAATTAGGGAATTGGAAGGAGTTCCAATTAGACCCTAAATGGAAAGAGTTCCATTGTGCACACCTCGTGCTATTCCTACTACTTGATGATGTGAACCCAATGGGTCACACACTGATCATGCAAAAAGGGCTTTAAAGTCTATGAGAGAAAGGGTATGAGTGCATAAAGAATAGTTCTTTGAGGCCTTGTTTATATTTGATGTAAACAATAGGGGTTATTGTGCAATTTAGAGAAATTGCACAAAACCCTAAAAGGGTTTCCCCCATAGGGCTGGCCCTTTTGGTGTGGAATATTTAAGTCACACTATGATGTGTGACATCATCACTTTTGGAAGACACCAAGGGCTAGCCGAAATTGCCAGCACTCTCTCTCTCTCTCTTCTCTTCTCCTACTCTAGCAACAACAAGGAAAAGAGGATTAGGACTTGAAGCTCTAGTTAGGTGTGGATACCATTGGAGGCAGCACACTTGGGCTGCTCATTCACTACTGTCCGGAATCGAAGCTTAGAGCAAAAAGGAGAAGACCATTAAAACTGTAAGTATTCTAACCCTCTTTGTAGTTAGGGTTTGATTTTGTATTATGCATAGTTAGATTCATGGGATTGGGAATCGTAGGAAAAATTTTTATATTCCGTACTTCTATTTTTCCCTCTTGTTCGATTCCCAACACAAAGTGATGTTCATTTTTCTTTTCTAAATTCTCATGTGAATTAATTTAAGAATCTAAGACCTAGGGTAGGTTATCATGCTATGGACGTGTTTTAAAGCACTAAGTGCTTAAAATCCATCCCTAGCATAATAGCATACCACCAATTAAATGGACTTAATCAATCGACTCGCCCAGACTCAATGGATAATCCCACCATGAATCCAGGATATTCCCATGAATCCCTACTTTATATGGTAAAAATTTTAATCTTTGAAAGGTCCGTTTAATTCCTTTTTCAATCGATTATTCCAAGTGTGTTCAAATTAGGACAGATTCACTTAACTCCACTTTTTGTGCCTCAAAAGCTCAACAAATAATTTTTCAAAATTCCCAAAAACTTTGAAAGTGTTCCTTTATATGTCCTAAGTTGACCCACCAAAGGAAATCAAGAAAAATTCTAAAACTCAAGATATGGCCCAAAAACACACATTGCCTCCAAAATGGCAGTATGTGTGTAATGTCTTCAAGTAAACCTTTTTTACAATCTGGAAAAATCCCCAAAAATTCACAAATGTTTCTCTATGCATCTAAAACATTCCCACCAAAGGGTATAATTTTGAAAAATCATCTGGACGAGATTCAGACCCATGTTTCATCATTGGGTTTTGAAAAACCTTACTGTCCTTTTAGCAAATCCTCAAATGCATTAACCTCCACTTCAAGGCTTTCAAAAATCATTTTTCCCAACCTATAAAATTCTCCAAAAATCACTTAGTGATTTCCAATGTGTTCCTAACATTCTCACAAGAGGATAAAAAAATAAAAAAATAAAAAATCCTTTGTAGCTCTACTTGGCCACTTCATTACGATTGATGTTCAAACACTTTTATTATTTTCCTACAAAAACATTTTGTGAGAGTTTAAGTTCATCCATGCCAAAATTCATTTTCATAAACCTTCTAAACTTTGGGTTGTTTTCATTAAACATAATTTCAAAATCAAACTTCATTTTCACAATTTGTTTGACCCAAGGTTTAGTAAAATAATTTTCAAATGCAAGTTTTGTTAAAAATCAAGTTTAGGCACTTTTCATTAACTTTTTTTTAGGGAAGTGAATCTCAATTATATGAATGGACAAGATAAGTTCAAAGTGAGTTTTCAATAAACATTTCCATGTCCTTGGTGATTATCCAAACATTTTAATTAAGGAGTTCATTCCAAAGAATGATTCAAATAAACTTTTTCATTAAAAGGACACATACCCTTTTTTCCAAAAATCCCTCTACCACATGAAATCAGTTTTCCAAAACCATTATTCCATACATGCAATCCTTTGATGAAAAAATTAGGCACCATAAGATTCACTCTCATTTTCCCAAAAAATGAAGTTTCATCACACTTCAAAGGTGCATTTTCAAAAGCACATTTTCCTTCAAAAAGGAATTATTGTCTTCAAAAGGCTCCATTTATTCACTAAAAATGACCATCCCTTTTTACCTTCAAATGATTTCAAAAAGTATCCCTTTCAATCCATTCCTAAAGACTTTAAAAGTCTTAATTTTCCTAGTCTAAGGTTGACATGCACTTGACAATAATTCTTTAAAAATGGAATTACATCATTCCTATTTCCATCCTTTTAAAGACTCAATTTTTACCATTGTAAGATAGGGATATTCTTCTCATCGAGAGTTAACCAATTTGATATAAAATGTGGATGAGAAGGAATGCAAATTTGTAGTCTTTTCAAAAGATTCTCATTTACAAAAACCTTAAGGAATATTTTCACACATTTTCATCTAAAACTTTCTTCAATGCCTTTAAGGATCTTTTTTCAAAGTATGCCTTTCAAAACCACTATTAAATTCACCATCCTTTAAAAATGATGTTTTGTGTCAAATTGTTCGTGTAGTAAATCAATAATATCAATAGGGGACTTAAACATAAATATTGTTAAAATCGAGAACTGTTGGATTCCAACGGGCGATATGGGGTACCTAACACCTTCCCTACTCGTAACCAAACCCCCATACCCTCAATCCCCTTACCTTTAATCTCTAGTCTCATAGACCTTTAGGAATCATTCAAATTTCCAAATGATCCTCAAATGGACCAATCTCTAATAAGCCTCAAATGTACTTATTTTTAGGAACCTAAGCGAACCCATTTTTAAATAGAATCATGTCCTTAAACCCATGATTGGTGGCGACTCCATAGCCTTGATTATTCTGAATATGCTTGCATTTTTAGACCAGTCGAGGCGCCTTCGAAATGAACCTAATCAATCTGCTCAAACCCATCTATTTTCACAACCTTTATTCCATGCCAATGTGAACTGAGGTTGTCCCATTAAAATCCCTTAAACCTCTCCTAAGGGATTCCTTTTTGGGGTAGCGACAACAGGGTGGCTACAAAGTAGGCCAAAACCACATAAGGTAACAAATGAAACACCAAATGGAGGGAAAATCTAGATCGGGGAGTTAATGTGCATACGCACAATTGAAAGGTGCGTACGGACAACTGAAATGCACATGCGTACAAATATCCAATTATGGGCTTCTGCGGGTTGGACTGCGATTGCGATCATGTCGTCTCTTCAAAGATCATTCATCAATTATTTCAATCTAGATCACCCTTCATCACTAGGCTTAAAAAGAGTGGACTTAAAATGTTTAGGCAATACAAAATAGGGTGTCAACACTCCCTCAAGGCTACCCCTATAGACTTTGTCTTGTAATTACTGGCCTCCTAATATGCTTAAAAAAATAAAAAATAAAACCTACATTTTCTATAAGATTTGGGTAAAAGAAGTCCTATAGCTAAGTAATAAGTAGTTATTTTCTTTGACTTTAAAGGGTAATTCGGTCTTTCCACCAAATAAAATTCTTAGTTACTATGTCAATAAACCTTTTTGATGTGGTAATATCACCTAGGAGTGAAAGTTGGTTCAAGTAGAGCCGAGAACTGAACCATTCTGAGAAATTCGGTCTGGTCCAATACAAGCTAAATAGTAACCAGTCCGGTTCTTAGGACAGATTTCAAAGAACCGATGAATTCGGTCCGATCCATGGTTTAGGAGTTTTCAGAACCGGATCGGACTGGACCGAATTCCCGAACCGAGAACCGATATATATATATGTGTGTGTGTGTGTGTGTGTGTGTGTGTGTGTGTGTGTTAAATTGTTAATACTTCTTTACTTAATAACTTTAAGTATTATAATAGTTAACCCCAAAAAAAAAAAAAAAAAACCTTCCTTTAAAACCTAAAACGCCTTTCTTCAGTGAAGAATCTTCACTCTTCAGCCGCTTCTCGCCTCACCCCCTCATCTCCAAATCCCCATCATCGACATTCCCATCATCGGGTCCCCATCGCGAGCAATCCCCAACAAGCATCATCAATTTCTTTTCCCTTCCTCTATTCATCTCTCTCTTTTTTTTTTCCTTCTTCTTCTTTATGCCTGAAACCCCAACAACCTACTTTTATGGTGGTGGTTAATGAACCCCTATGGTTGTAGTAAAACTTCCATGTAACAATGATATGGCCAGGTGGTATCACCAGCCAATCACATTCAAGAAGAGTAGGAAAATCAGTGTACTTGTTGGTCCCACTTTCCCACTTTGCTTGCATGTGATTGGCTAGTGATACCACCTGGCCATATCACAGTTACATGGAAGTTTTTGCCCTATGGTTAATGGACCCCTTTTTGGTTTATCTCCCTACTACTTGGGTGTTTGAGTTGTTGCGATGCGTGGGAGTTTGTTGGAGTTGCAGATTTAGAGGAGGTGATGGCAGCGAGGTAAAGGTGAGCTTGCGATGGGTGGGATTTTGTCAAAGTTGCAGACCTGGAGATGGAAGAGGCGTGATTCAAAGGAGATTTGTGGGTTTCCAACTTTCAATGCTTCACAAAATAGGTTTCATCGGAAAAAATGTTATATATATCTAGATTAGGATGTTTTTTGGGATGGTTGGGACACTGAACATGGATTTTGCTCGAAAAAATGGAGTTGGTCGAAGATAGGCCTCAGCATCAGGCTGGGCTTGGGCATTTTTTCTCGGGTTGGGCTTGTCTTTTCGGGCTTCCACTATTCATCGGGCCGAGTTGGGCCGGGCCAAGTTGGGCCAGGCCATGAAGGAAAATGTGAACCCCTAAGCCTAGTCCACAGGCTTGGGCTTTTTCAGGCTTCAAGCCTCAGGCCTAAGCCATATTACCTACTATTAGTCTGTAACAAAAGAAAAAAAAGTAAAAAAATTACCTTTTAGTGACCATTTCCCATCATAATACCAAAACGGAAGACATTGTAATCACTTTGTATTAAGTTGACTGTCTATTTGTAGTAAGTTAACATATAATACTCTTTTATTGGTATTAATCTGGGAAGTTATCACCAAAAAATAATTTCTCAAAAACTGGAAAATATTCATATTGCTATAGTGTTGGGCTTCGAGCCGGGCTTCAACTAAAGGCCCAAGCCTAGCCCAAAGGTATTCGGGCCGGGCTTGGGCATTTTCGGGCTCAGGCTAGGCTTTTTACCTTCGGGTTGCCCATGGGCCTTGGGCTTTTGATGAGGCCTAGCCGAAGATGGTTAGCTAGAAATGCATTTTACTCAAAAGAAAAAAAATAATAATAAAAATACAAAACAAAAACAAAAACCAAGTTCCGAATGGGCTTGAACCTTTTTTTCTCAATTCGGTCCGGTCTAGTCTAAGGCCTAAATCGGTCCAATTTCGGTTCAAATTTTGAGGTCTTGGATTGGTTTCATTCGGTCATATCTCTGGCCCGGACCGGCCCAGACCAAGTTGCAACCCTAAATTATCACCACCTATTAAATGTTATTATTAAAATGGTTCTTATTTTGAATTTGAATTAACATTTTCCCCATTTTATTGGATATCCAATTATCCACTACTTGATAGGAGAAAACCGAAACCAAATCAAATTAAACCCAATCCATATTTTTTGGTTTGATTTGATTTGGTTTTTTTATACTCCTTAATGGTTTTGGTTTAATAAAATTTACTTGAAAACTGAACCACGAACACCCCAATAATACAGTGTTTTTGGCTTTTTGCCTCGACTGTATGTATTGACCCAAAGTAGTGAGTGAAGGCCGTATTTGGAACCATTTTGGCTTGAACCATATTCTCAGCGCCTCCAATTGATAATTGGGATTTTTAGCCATAAGACCTACAGAGTAATTGATTTTTGTTTCAGGCAGGTTAGCCTTCTTCCGTTTTTCTAGTGTCAACCATGAAGTTATCATTCTCTCTCTCTTCCAAACCTTCTTCAAAGCCAAACCGCAAATCCTCGCAGAAGTTCAACGATGAAGGGCAAGACGGCGACAGAGACACCAAACAACACCAGTACGTCACCGAATTCGACGCCTCCAAAACCCTAACCGATAACCAGCCGCGCAAGTTCGTAATCCCTCCTAAGGAGAACGAATGGAGACCCCACAAGAAGATGAAGAACCTCGAGCTCCCCGTCCGATCCGACGGTCACGATCTCCGGTTCGAGGTCGAATCTCCCTCCGTTGCCGAAACCCACGATTCCAGCATGTCCTACGGTTTGAATCTCAGGCAATCCACCAAGAACGACGTAGCTGCCGAATCGGATGATGGTGTTGGCGGTGGTGATGGTCATGGATCTGCCCCTCCTCCTCCTCCTCCTCCTCCTCCTATTGAAAACGTAATGTTGCAGAAATTGAAGGACGATTTGGACAGGTTACCGGAGCATCGTGGCCTTGAGGAGTTCAATGATGTCCCCGTCGAGGGTTTTGGCGCTGCATTGCTCGCCGGTTACGGCTGGTATGAAGGAAGAGGGATTGGAAAGAAACCGAAAGGGGACATTAAAGTCGTCCAGTACGAGAAGAGGACCGCAAAGGAAGGATTAGGGTTTGTGAGCGATGTGCATGCAAACAAGGATACGAAGAAGGAGAAAAAGAAAGAGAAAGATAAAGAGCGAAATAACGGAGAAAGGGCTTTTGTAGGAAAGGACGTCAGAATAGTTGGCGGCCGAGATGCGGGTATGAAGGGTAGAATTTTGCAGATATTGAGTGGCGATTCAATAGTTTTGGAGCTTTCGAGGAGTAGAGAGCAAGTGGAAGTGCGCGCTTGTGACGTCGCGGAGTTGGGTTCAGAGGAAGAGGAGAAGTGCCTGAGGAAGTTGAAGGAGTTGAAGATTCCAAGGAAGAAGAGTAGTTATAGGGAAAGGGAAAGTAAAGATGACAAACTCGAGGAAAAGAGGATGGACAGTAAGCGGAGCAGAGATCAGGGAAGAAGAGGCAGTCGACGAGAAGAAGATAGGACGAATCAAGTTTCATGGCTTACTAACCATATTCGGGTTAGAATTATTAGCAAAGATTTGAAAGGAGGACGATTATACTTGAAAAAAGGTGAGGTTGTGGATGTTGTGGGACCAATGACATGTGATATATCTATGGATGAAAGCAGGGAGCTCATCCAAGGCGTGGGTCAAGAGCTTCTTGAGACTGCGGTTCCCAGGCGTGGGGGGACAGTTCTTGTTTTGTATGGTAAGCATAAGGGTGCCTATGGGAATTTAGTGGAGAGAGATATGGATAAAGAAACCGGTGTCATCCGAGATGCTGATAGTCATGCATTGCTTAATGTGCGCCTTGAACAAATTGCAGAGTATGTTGGAGATCCGAGCTATATTGGATATTGATTCTTTTTGCAGTCACTGCAACGCAGGGTGGGTCTATTAGATGAAGCTGCCTTTTAAGTAATAGGTACTTTGAACTACATGTTTCTATAAGAATTTGATGTCTCTGTTTTAATTGTTTTTTTGTTGTAGTTTCATTTTCTACTTTTAAGTATTGAAATTTCTCTGGCCTTATTGTCTGTTAGATCTAAGCTGGATGAAATGGTTGTAGCTTGTGTAACGCTTTCTGGTGTGCTTTTACTGGACCTTATAGGAGAAGTATATAAAAATTGCAAGCAATACAGTGATTGATGTTCGCCTGATATGAAAGTTTCATCAATTGTAGGGACATGTGTGCATAAATGCTTTTAGACACAGTCCTGTTCTAATCTTAATATTCACATTACTTTCGTTCTCTAAGCTTGAGAAGCTTCCAACAGAAATGAGAGGATTCAGAAATGGGGAATTCAGATTTTACTGCCCTTGCAAACAATTTCCTTTATTTATTTATTTTGTTTTAAAGAAAAGCATAAATGCGCTCAGCAGCCTTTGGGAATTTTAGAAGGAAGCACATTGGGTAAATACTAGAATAATGCTTTTCAATGAATATGGTGATATTTTCACATTCCAGAAAAAAATCAATATGAAGTCATTAACTACCTTCTTTTTTGCCCCAGGTGCATCTATTTTTCCCCTCCTATATTTTCGAACACCAAGTCATTTTAAGAAATTTTTATAAAGGCCTCAAGTAGAAGGTTCATTTTTACTGATGGACTTCACCACTCTCTAAGGCTGCGTTTGGTTTGAGGGAATGGAATTGAAAGGGAATGCAATGAGAGTGTGAATGGAATGAGAATAGTCATTCCATCCTAATGTTTGGTAAGGGATGGGAATGGAATGGAAAAGAATGGGTGGGACCTACTTTTAATGATTTTCACTCCTTAAAAGGTGGGAATAGCCATTTCTCTTTGTTTGAGAAGGAATGGCGGAGGGAATAGACCCTCACAAAGGAATGGCCATTCCATTCCTTTGTGCTACCAAACATTCACTTTTTTTGGAGGAATGGAATCATCATTCCATTCCTTCCCTCATTCCCTCATAACAAATGCAGCCTAAAGTCTTTCAAGTAGTGTGTACAGTGTAGAGCAATCTATGTGCTTTCTCCCCTGGCAGGTTTGATGTGGGTTGATGTTTTTTGATTTGTAACTTTGGAATTACTGTTCAATTTGTATATCCAGTTGAGCTAGTTTGAATTGATTCTTGAGATTCTGGGCATGGAGAACTGGAAACTAGTTTTTTTTTTTTTTTTTTTTTGTTTTTTTTTTTGTTTTAATGAAGTAACTGGAAACCGGTTTATTTGTTTTACAAGCTTATGAAGCTTCCAATGGCAATGGGCATGTCATATTAGATGCTATTGCATGTGTTCTCAAATATGTCTCTTTGAAAAGCATCAACCAATGCAGATCCCATAAGTCATTTTGAGAATTTTCTAGAGAACACTTGGGGTTCTGTATCAAAAAGGAAGTAACACTTAGTGTTAAAGGTTATGATTTATAATATGCTTTTTCATGCATTTTTGGTTGCTTTTTATATGTTTCTTTGACATTTATCAGAGAGATCATGTTCAAGTTTGGGTCATTTACTCTTTTCTTGCCCAACTTACCTGTATTCTGCCCAATTTGTATTGTCTGCTTGGTCATGAAATTGAATGATGCTTGACGGTAACTTGAAATTGTTTTGCAAAAGCAGATGCCTTCACTATGATGTATGAATCAGTTGAGTGACCCAATATTTCCAAACACCGAGGTCTATGGAAATCCATTAGCTGGATGTACAGCCGTACAGGAACACCAAAAGGCGGCCAAGTTCTCTATAGGAGACAACAACATCAATAGTTAGCTCTAATCCCTTGAAAAATGCTCCTATTCCTGTCCTATTATGGGGACCACAACACAAAGGAAACCTTGCTAAAACTTTAAAAAACAGCGCCTTATATCCTGTGCTCTGCACACCCAGCCCTCTATTGTCTCCCTTAAAGACTCATGCATCACCCGTGGATTAGAAAACTCCATTGATCTTTGACAATGCTCTTCTTCATCTACTATTTGATTTCAGCACTCCGAAACAGCAAAATCTGTTACTCTTTTAAGTTGCTCTTTTTCGTCTATCATTTGATTTCAGCACTATAATTGTTGGACTTTTTTACTATGGAAAGGTTGTAGCTTGGCACATTGTATTTTCTGAGTTAAAGGAGCAAGATTTAGTTTTGTTGTTTATTTGTTTATTTATATTTTAGCTTCATTATTGTTTTACATCTCTGGAGACTGGACAGCTTGGGCACAAAACTTAATACGATATGAGAAAAATATAGGCTTAGTATATCCATTGCCCTTTGTCATCTACTATTTGGTTTCAGTACTATTATTGTAGGACACTTGAAAAATGAAAGGGCTGCAGCATGTCACCCTCCATTTTGGGAGTTGATTGACCAATTTGTGTTTTATTTTTAACTGTTTATATTTATAGCTTCATTGATTACATCTTTGTAGACTGGACACAGCTTGATGGAGTGCAGGACTTGATTTAATATATGAACACTATCGGCTTCGTCGTCTCATCTGATTCCTATATAATTGCTCTTGATAAGGCTCTACACTCTTTATCATCTTTCTTTGTAGGGGATGTTCCAATGTTTAATCTAGGGATTGGTCAATCTCCAATTGGTGCTTCATGTTTTAGAGGATTGAAGCAACGGTTGATCATATCTTTCTTCATTGTTTGGGTGCGAAGGAGCTTTGGAACATATTTTTACCTTGTTAGGTACCCCGTGGGTAATGCCTAGGTCAGTTAAGGACCTTCTTAGGTCTTGGTGGTTTCATCTAGAAGGAAGAATTGTAAGGTCATTTGGAAGGCCGCACTGTTGTGTATTATGTGGAGTGTGTGGAAAGAAAGAAATAGAAGGATCTTTTAAAATGAGGCTAACAGTTTCTATGTTGAAGGAGTTTTTCTTGAGATTCCCCTTCACTTGTTGCTCTCCCCTTTTCTCTGGTGGGAGGTAGATAATTGCAATTTGTATAGTATAGGTTGATTCTTGTATACTCCACATGTACTAGAACTTCTTCTTTCAATTCGTACTTAGATATAACGTTACCTATATTTTTCAAAAGAAAATGGGCTCCACATGCTAGCTATAGGTAAAAGTAGGCTCCACATGCTAGATGTCCTTGGAAATTTATTTCTCAGGGGTTGGATGGCTTTGTGGCACACACTTCCTTGTTTGTTGGGAAATGGGATAAAGTTCGTTTTTGGAATGATCACTGGAGGGGGTATGCTTCTTTTTCTTATTTGCTTCCCTGCTTACATAGACTTTCTTTGTCTCATAATGTTCCTATTTCTTCCATGGTTTCTTCCTATTCCACTCTTCATAATTAGGATTTAATTTCTTTCGAAATCTCAATGATAGGGAATATGAAGAACTTTCAACTTTGTTACTGTTATTGTTATTGAATGATTTCTTTTGGAGAGCGTCCATTCCAGATAGGAGATTTGGACAGCCAATTCCTCAAGAGTTTTCTCTTGTAAATCTTAATTTGAGAAATTGGTCGAGATTCCTAATATTCCCTTTTTTCTTTCCTCGGTGATGATTTGGAAGGCAAGTGTGCCCCTCAAAGTTCAGGTCTTTGCTTGGACTTTATTACACGAGAGTTAATACCAATTGGTTCAAAGGAGGCCTTCTCTTTACTTACATCCGCAATGATGTATTGTGTGCCATGAGGCGGAAAGCATTTATCATCTTTTTCTATTTTGCCCTAGGGCTAGGTGGTTATGGTAGAAGCTCTTTAGTTTTAGTGGCAAGTGTTGGGTAATGTCAGGTTGTGTTATGATGATGTCTGAAATCCATTTTTGGGGTCTTGGAAGAGGCAAGAAAGTAGGGGTTATTTGGAGGTGTGCTATTTTGGCGGTATTTTGGGTTATTTAGCTCAAAAGGAATGCAAGGATCTTTGAGGATAGATAGTCTATTTTGGATGATTTGTGGGATAATATGCATCTTTGGAGTTCTTTGTGGGCTCACACTTCAAAGGAGTTTGGTGATATTCCGTTGTTTGTTTGATCTTTAGGACTTCTTGTACTTCTCTTTCTTCTTGATTAATAAAGCTTCTATTTTGTTGTTGATAAAAATAAAAAAAATAAAAATAAAAAATGAAAAAAAAGACCGCGGCCCCCGCAGGGGGTGGGGGGTGGGTTTAATAGTCATTCTTGGTGAAGTTAGTAGTCATTTACTAGGAAGTTAGTAGTAATTTGTATTGAACTGTAATTATTTTCTCGTAGTCTGACCAATCTAAAATTCCCCCAAAATATAATATGCATCTGCTATCAGTGAGAGCTGGTGGGAAGCTGACATTGATACCTTTCTGCCATTAGCTGAACATTTAGGTTATGCAACAGAGTAAGGATTCATGTTGCTCTCCTAACTATTGTCCTTTTCACGATTTGGGTTTTGAAGTTTCTAAATGGCTTGACTAGTGCTTTGATATTGGCAGCTGGCTTTCTATACTGGAGCTATGGGTAAAGCTTATGTTATATCTTTACTTTTGATCAATATGCCTTTTAGATAATACCAGTTATATACGATCTGTTGTTAATTTCCTCTTTGATATTATAAAATTCCTGCAGTATTTGCTTTTAGGTTTATGTACTGATGCTTGGTGGTGCCATTAATTGCCAGCCCTTTCAATTCAATACTTCAAGAACGGTTCTACTTAGCTAAGATTTCATATCATTCATATCAATTTATCAGACAAATCGACTTTCTATTTTGCTTTACTGATGACAATAGTGAAGATGGATTATGGAGTAGCGTCTTGTCGACCTAGTTTTTTATTTTATTTTATTTTTTTCAATGTACTCATGTAAGGATTTTATTTTTATCTCCTACTGACAAAGTAATGCTACAGTATAATTTCTACCTGCCTTGGATTTCATATCAAGTTACAATTATATTCTTGTGATGGTCAATGAGAAAAAAAATATAGGATCTTTTTAAGAAACAAAATCTTGTAAAATAATGGTTTTTGGGGATTTTATTTTATTTTTGGTGGGGGGGGGGGGGGGGGGGGGCTTACTGGTTAAATTTCAGCAGTAAAAAAGACACCGATTAGCAAAAGGGACTTTGACTACTGGAAGTAGTCATGGTTACCAATTGTGAGATGTGTATAATTGGCCTTATACTTTAGGTGGTATCTCTTCCCTCTTATGAGTAGTGGCTTGTGGCTTAAAACTCAATCTCATTTGGTGTAATATAAAATCCTAGTCTAAGAAGACCTGTCTATGTAGCTATGTGAATTTTGAATTGTGAATTTTTTTATTTTTTTATTTTATTTTTTCCAAATCTGATGTTTTTTAGGATAAGGCTTTTTTGTTTTTTTGGCCCATAGTGAAATCTCTATGAATAGCAAACCAACTAAGGTAGCGTTTGGTGCACCTTTTTGAAATAGAAAGTCATTCATGATAAAAGCCTTTTAAAAAAATCATTGTTAAAAAGGCATTTAGAAAAGAGTGGATGTTTGATGAACACACATTTTGAAAGTCCTTCTGTATCTAAAAAGGATAAACATCAGCACCATGCATTAGGGATTGTACCCTGCACATTAGCCAATATACCCACTAACCCACTAATGTAATGGGTACAACCCCCCTGATGTAGGGGCTGATATAATATCAGCATGTGCTCACCTGATCATCCTATATATATATACAAGAGAGGGATCCATTGACACCTAGTAGAAGACTTTTGTAAGACTTTCTATTCTTAAAACCCTTTAATATATTTTTGTAGGAATAATATTTCGTCAATCTAACTGTTGGATTAAATACTCTACTCATGCACATCATGCACACCAAATTTCAAGTTAATCAGAGAAAACCTACATTACTTTTATAAATATATATATTTTTTGGGCACTTTATGAATGACAACTCCTAATCTCCGATTAGCTTAAAATTTGGTATGTGTGACGTGCATGATTAGAGTATCTAATCCAATGGTTGGATTGACGAAATATTATTCCTGCAAGAAGATATTGAGGGTGTAAGAGTAAGAAGTCTTACACCAGGTGTAAGTTGATCCCTCCCCATATCTATAATATGTACATTGACAACAAACAAAGTACATTAGTTTTGCACATTGTGCGTGGATATACATATCCCAGCGATTATAAGGCTGAATTTTAGAACCTTCATTTTATTTTTGTATTTTTTGCTGGGAAATCCAGTTTGGTTTCTTTGTTGTGATTTAATCCATATTTCATTACAGTGATTTAGGGGTGAAGCTCCAAATTACTTTGTACATGATCTGCAGAAGGGTGTCTCTTATTTCCTTTAATGTGTCGTGCAAATGTGCAATTCTGTTATTGACACTCACTCACATTGTTGAGAATTTCTAAATTATTTTGTTCAATTGATAGATTGGTGGCATGTATTTATTGGTTTCATCTAGATTGCAAAAGTGGAAAGTCTATTCAATTGATTTGGGGAGAAGGATTTGCATTGCTCTTGATGCAAGTGAGAGCTGGCTGGTAAGAGTTTGTGCAGTGTTTAAATTTTATGCTTGCTACTCTTTTATAAACCTATATCTATATCATTATTGAATAATATTGAGGTTTTAATCTTATGCAGGACTTCTGTTTTGGCACATATGGATAAAGAAGTTCTTCATTTTGGTTTCAGTGGTTGTGAAGTGTTAAAAACTTAGAATGATTTATCTCATTACTGATTGTAAACTGGGATAACTGTGTATGATGACAGCTTGTTGGTTACAGAGTATGAATAATCGGCATTGTCTAAAAAAGGCATACTGATCAAAAGTAAAGATAAAACATCATACTGTATGATGTGTATTTGGTGGTGAAACTCTTGTTGAGGGATTTCATGTGTATAATCTTTCTTCTACTTCATTCAGCCTTGTGATAGTCTCATTAAAAAACATAATATGGTTTCACAGATAGGCTATTAAAAAGTTTTATGAATGCAGTGATAAGCGATATGTCTAGTTGATTAGATTGAAGGGATTACAGTAGTACTTGCATTATGTCTAGTTGTGCAATTTTGCCCCTCTATCATAGTTGATTAGATTTCTTAACTTTTAAAAAATTAGATACTTTTTCATAATTATTTCCAAATTACCTTTATCAGGGCATCAATTGTATGTGCACTTGGAGGTCATTCGGCATGTTTGCATGTATTTCTGTAGTGCGATCCGTGTTCGGATTTGGTGCTGTAGCATCCTTTTACAGCACCCTCTTGTAATCGTCCAGACCATGACACATTGTGATTTTGGGGCAATAGACGACTGTGGTCCAAAACATCTAACATCAAACTCAAGTGTTTTTTTCCTTTTTTCTAAATCGTAAAAAGAAAGAACTTCATTAAAAAGAACTCAGATTTCAAGTTGTGATTTTTCATTACCTGGCCTAATAATTACCTGTGAATCTGATGGCTGAAAACACCAGATTCCCTCCACCTCCTCATGCTCAATAAGAAGAGTGAGTCTTCCATGTAATTGTAACATGGTCACGTGGTGTCACAAATCAATAGGAGTGAAGCAAAGTGCGATTATGGGATCAAAAAGTATTTTGACAATCCCATTTTGCTTTACTGATCCTATTGTGGGATTAACCGTATCACAATTACATATAATTTTTTTCTCCAATAAGAGGGCAACCAAAAGGCTGTATGTGGCCCTATTAAAACAACCAAAAGAAATTAACCGAGCAAAAAATGCGACACTTGGAAACTAATTAACCCCTAAAAACCACAAAGCCATAGACCAAGAGGTGTATATGTAAGCTAAGGATCTATGGACACAATTTTTTACACATTTTTAGACAACTTATCTGTGACTCATATTTTGTGAAACCTGCCGTTGGATTAGATTACATTCCCCTATAGGTCATATATGCCAAAATTTAAGTTAATTTAAGACTGCTTTAATGAAATGAGTTCAACTTACTATAATTTGGTGATAGTTGACAAAAAGCAATTATTCAAATTCTATGGGAGGTCCAAACACGGTGTGTGTGTGTGTGTGTGTGTGTGTGTGTGTGTGTGTGTATTTTTCCCTATTCAATGGTTGTTTCCTTTTTATCTTTTTGGTTCATGTTTAGGTGATGCATCACTTAGAGATTTGGGGCAAGGCAGTCTATTCATTTTGATTATGAAAACTCTTGTCTAGAGTGTGAGAATGCACAATGTGGTGAGAGTACACAATGCAGTATCTTTTGATAAATAAACCTTCGGATTTGGTTTGTTAATATCAGTTATCATGTGATAACTGATATTGAATTTCACTGTTGGATTAGATGTTCTTCTTATGTAGATCATGCATGTCAAATTTCATGTTGATCGGATATCAATAATTATCTCATCTACAAATTCACAAATCTTCTGATAAATAAAACTATTATTTAGGGTGCTTTATTGATGGCATGGTTCTCAATCTCCATTAAATTTGATATTTAATGAGCATGTAGAATAAGGGAATTGCACATAATCCAATGGTGGGTTTGGCAAAATATGCATTCTACAAAAAGATATTATAAGATGTATAAGAATATAAAGTTTTACACCAGATGTAAGTTGATTGTTCCCCCTTCTCTCTCTCTCTCTATATAAAGCTATATGTATAAAGGAAATACTCAGTGAATATAAAGGGTATAATCTCTATCCTTAATTCGTTTTAAATTCCATATGAGCATGATGATGTGATCTTGATGTGTTGTTGCATACTTGCATGTGATCTTCTCTTCCCCTATATGGTTCCATCATTCACGGGGAATATCATTTATAAGTAATGTTTTCAATTCAAAAGTTCAAACTTTTTTACTTCTGTTTTTTTATAAAATCATTTTTATGACTAACGTCCTTGGGTTTTTCTATATAATCCCATTTAACATTGAAAATAGCTTTTATGGTTTGGAAGTCGATGGTCTCCTATATTGAATTGCATGGACTTTGATCCTTAGAGATATGTAAACTACTCAAGTCCAAGTTTACTCTCATTTATATATATATATATATATATATATATATATATATAGATAGAGATATATATATATTTTTCATTTTTTATGTTTTCCATCTCGTGTTGTCATTCTCCCTTATGCTTGCTTTATTAAATAAAATAAGCCCAATTGATAATGGAGTCCAACTCATTCCACCTGGGTGCCCACAAGATTTGCTTGGAACCTTCCCATATCATAGTCTAATCCCTTCATGATTAGTCTTTGGAAAATTAGTCTTTGTTTCCAAAGACCTTGATTTCGCAAATGAGAGTCAATTTTTGTATTATTTTTAAATATTAAAATCCTACTTTTAAAAAGTTCTTATTTTTCTCTAAAATAAGATGGTGGCTCCTTGTCTTACAAATCCATTTTTACCCAAGAGACTTTGGCCCCTAAAAGTTATGCTTCTTATAATGGCACCACTAGAGACATAGAGGCCTAAATTCAATGTTGTTAATTAGGTTTGTTTAGTTTTATATTTTTATAAGTAGCTAATCACTCTTGTGGGGTATAAAAATCCCCACGTTGCCATATGGCCCTTCCCTAAGGGCAAATCTGGAAAAATAGCCCTTTCGGGCTGACTCAATAGACCAAGTATTTATTAAGTGTGAAATGATAAGGGGGCCTCTAATGGCACTCCAAGACTTGCTTTCCATCCTCCACTTATTTTACACTTTAAGATTTTATGAAAAATATAAAAAGTTTTCATAAAAACTGATCGCGTATTCTATTAGAAAATATCATTTTAAACAATTTTTTAGAAGAAATTTTTTTCAAAATTTATCGTTTAAGTAGACTTTTTTGTCATTTATAGTCTTCATTTCATAAATTACTAAAAAGTCCACTTAAACAATAGATTTTGGAAAAACTTTCTCCCAAAAAGTTGTTCAAAATGATGTTTTATAATAGACAACGCAATCCGTTTTTATGAAAACCATATATAGTTTTCATAAAATCTTAAAATGTAAAATTAGTGGGGGATGAAAAGCAAGCCCTTGGGTGCCAATAGAGACTTCCTAATAATAACTATCAAAGGGCCTAAACCCAAATTTCATCCGTCTCTTTTCATATTTCAACCAAACGGGCCCAAAAACACGTTATATGGCCTAAACAGGCCCATAATAAAGCGGCTTGACAGCTTGAGGGAAGATAACCCTAGCAGCGAAATTAAAGAACTTGTTCAGCTTCCCTCCTCCCAAAAGGAAAACCCCACCAAAACACTCGAGGAGGTGAAACCCCAAACCCTAATAGGAATCATTCATCGATCTTCCCCATTCTTCTTCTCGAACCCTTGGCTTCGGATCCACTTTTGCTTCCTCCACTTCTTATTCTTTTGCATTCCGATTGTCCAATTTTGCTACTTTGTCTACAGCTGCTCCGTTTTCTTTTGGTTTCGGATTTAAACCCAGATCTACTGCGGTGAGTACTGTTTCCGAAGACGGTGATTCGGGGGCTTGTTGCGTCACTTGTTGGAAAGTCAAGTCACCCTCTGATGATGTCTACGTTGGAAGATAAAATTGCTCCAGCATGGTGATGTACTGGTACACTTGGTCAATCTTGTTCCGTGATAGCAAATCTTCGGGGCAGATGTTCCGCGAACAGATATTTACCAATACAAGGTGAGTACTCCTCTGATAGCAACTGCTAGTTTAGGGTTGCAAACGAGCTCAGTTGAGTTGAGTATTTGGCTATTCAAGCTTATCTCGGTTAATATGGGTGTTCTCAAATTCAGATTGAGCTTGAGTCTAGTTTGGTTAAGCTAGTTTGAGCTCAGCTCGCAATAGTTTGGCCAAGCTGGAGCTCGCCCGAGCTCAGCCCATTTCTATGTAAAGTTTTCTAATATGATATAAGAAATGATGAAGAAGAAGCTTATGTCCAAACAACGTGTTATCAAACCATCTCCATACCACCAAACCATGTTGTAGTTAAAAATGGATCTAAGAGAAACCACTTTTAGAGTTATTTTACAAATTAAACAGGCCAAAGAAACTCTAAGCATGCTAAAACTTAAACTATGGTATCACTGCAACAGAATTTTCAATAGAAAATGGGTAAATAACAGTTTTTTCTCTCTCTGCATCCCAAAAGAACTTGAAAAATGTAATTTTGGTTTCCCAAAACCCATTATAATTATATCTTCATGGTCCTTATAAAATTATATTAATAAAAGACTTGAATAGTATTAATACTAATGATTTGTTTCAGATGAGGAGACCTAATTGTTGCCTTTTACCTCAATGGTGCTTTATGTGTAGGAAGGAGCAAAGTCTGCTGATCACCTTTTTTTACATTGCAAGGTGGCAAGATCATTGTGGCAATGTCTCTTTAATTTGGTTGGTTTGAGTTGGGTCTCCTCAATTTCTTGTAATGAAATGTTGATCATTGATTTTGGGGGTTTTTGTAGAAGTTCAAGAGCTGTAGAATCTTCTCGTCTATGTTGTCCTTGATATTTTTTGGGTGTTATGGTTGGAAAGAAATGCTAGGATTTTTTATAATAGATGAGAAGATTCTAGATGTTTGTGGGATAGGGTTGTTTCTTTGGCTTTGTTTTGGGTTTCGGATTCAAAGGAGTTTGCGTGAATACCTTTGTTTGTATTTAGATATAATTGGCTGGCTATTTGTAATCTTTAGTGATTATTTTCTAGGTTGCATTTATCTCTTCTGCTTTCTCATATGGGACATCTCATCCCCTTTTGTAATCCTTTCTTTTTATTAATAATTAAATGTTGCTTATCAAAAAAAATAATAATAATAATATTCCCATGTTAGGTTTAACCCAAGAACAACATTCTTAGACTTCTTTAGTGACTATAATATCGGCCTATTGGAGCCGAACAAAAAAGGTATTTAGCCTGTTCATAAGCCTAAGCCTTAATCGAGCCTGAGCCTTAACCGAGTTCGAAACAAGCCTGTTCTTGAGCCTTGTTAAATTGAGCTTGCGCCAATTGGGCTTGGTTCATTATTAGGGCTTGAGTTTGGCTCAATTAATAGGCATACAAAATTGTATCGAGCTTGTGTATGAACTGTTCACAAATGCCTTGGTTCATTTGCAGCAATTCAGGATTCTTTGACCTAGACTGAATAAATTACGATTCAATTTTTTTGGCAGATCAAATTTTAATGCAATCGTTTTATGCTAAATTGAATTGAAATAAGTTGTTGTGAAGACCTAAATGACACCCACGCAAACTTTACACAGTTACTAGTTTTGTGTCGAAGTATTTCAATAATAGAGATCTAGTGTGTTCCATTGAAGGAGATGATTTTCAGGAGGTATCTCTTAGCACTTCACTTCAATTCAATTGTAAGTGTTATTGATTTGAAAATTTTAACTGAACAACAATGAAGAAAACTTTATGACTTGGAGATAACAAATGAGTGTTCTTTTGCCCAAGTTTGATGTAGTAAATTTGTTATTTCTTGTTTTAGGACTACTAAAGTTTAAAATTTTTCCAATGGCTACGATTTAAAGGTGGACCCGAAGATGCTCAGATCTAAGGTTGAAAAGTGAAAATGTGATTTTAGACCAATATTTACAATTTACAGCATGAAAGGTTTGAATTTGATGAGGTATGGGACCTAAACACATGGGCGTAATGTATTTAAATGAAGACACTAAAGACGAAGAGAAGAAGATAATACAATCTGAAATTTTTGTTCTTCAAAATTTGACCTAAACTTCCTTGTCATAGCATATATTTATAGTTTCTTACCTTGGTCCCTAAGCAAGCTACTCGGGCTTGAAATGATTTCACTCCCAAGTAACCTAAACCTAATTATTTGGACTCTAATATAAGCTCGCAAAATAGTGGCACAGTCCACCAATTAGAAATAAAACTCATTACAATAAACCTATAATTGAAATTCATCACATTATCAAGAAAGAAAGCACATAGGCTAGTCTAATGTTAGATATAATAAAGTTTCTAAAATATATCGAATGCTCTAACTAATTAAAGCTCGAATGTAACCAAATATAACTTGTTTAACTTATATGAAACTATTAACCCTAAAAATTAAATAATTGAAGATCCTTGCAAAGCTAAAACTTCAATGAACCAATTCCTTAAGTCGATCTTCTTTTGGAGCCCAATCTTGTTTGCCTTTTGCATTAAAAATCACTCCTCAATTTTGATTGCACCAATTCCCCATATATTAGAGATAAATCATCCTTGCGTTTGTAATTATGAAGTATATAATTCCCAAGATTAGAACTTGCATCCTTGGAGTTAGAGTTGAATTTCAGAGGTGACATGTTTTCACATCTTTCTTGGAAGCAACTATGACGATATTAGAAATTCATATTTTCCTCTATATAGTTAAATTTTTTGTGGATGATAAAATCAACAATTGGAGCAATCTTCAATCCAAAAATAAACTCAACTCAACTCAACTCAACCAAGCCTTATTTCCAATTACATGGGGTAGCCTATATGAATCCCTTTAAAACATTTAGTTCAATCAAGGGCCGTATTTGTTGTTAAATTCTTAGCACATATGTCTGTGAATGTTGGAAAATGGTCCACGTGAATTCACATAACAACAAGGAGTTGCCACCTCATTTTTAAGAAACAAGGAAATCATAAAAACACTCTACTTTCCAAGAACCAAGTGATTCCAATTTTAAGATAACAGGCAAAGTCTTTAAGAACTAAAAGATTGAGGATTTGGGGGCTAAATTATGATGTGAAAAGGTTCTGGGACAAGCTCATAGGCACCTACATTGCCCGAGTTGGTCTTTTAATTTAATTGGGCTAATTTAATATCTTAAACTCATGCAAATCAATATTAATCAATAAAAAACAGCATGCTAATCAATGAAATATCCATCCACATAAACTATCAATCACAAGAGTAATAAACAAAGAACAATTAGAAAAGAAATCTAGAGCAACAATAAAGCAAGATAAGCAATAAAAAGAATGAGAAGCAAAAAGAAACAAAAGAAATAAACAAGAATAAAACAAATAAGACAAAAAGAGAAACAAATAACTAGGATAGTATCCTAAGGCAGACTTGGACTCAAGCGAGTGTCTATGTGCCTTACTAGTTGCCTAGTAAGAATCAAAGTCCACGTAGTTCGAAAGAAGGATTATTCCCCTCATAAGGACTATGATAGTATCCAAATCTCCATATTATTTAAAAAGGCAAGTTTAGAAAAATGGGAAGTTTTGAGAAAAATGAAAGTTTTAGAAAAGGGGAAGTTTGAGAAAAAGGAAATTCGCAAACTACCATACTTCTTACATGAGAAGAATAGCCCAAAGTGGGAAGGGGGAAGATTCTAAATTAATTGACTACTCTTGACAGCCAATTAATTCAAAACCAAGCATACAACCATATCACAATTATATCAAAATTATCATGCTATTAGAAGCATATCAACCCTAATCATGCTAAGAGGCATGCGAAAAACATCAAAAGAAAAGAGAAACATGCCTAGAATCTATCACATGCAATTTGAATAGAATGTTAATTCTCTAAAAAAAAAACTCTAGAAGCCATGCAAAATTTATGGAACATGCAAACAATAAAGCCCTAATATCTCCTACATGATGCTCATGCAAAGATTACAACCCAATCATCTTCATCAAAAAAATAAAAATAAAAATACAACCTAATCATGCTAAAAACATAATAAAAGCTAATTAGAACAAAGAGAGCAACATGCATATCAACAAAATCCAATACAGTGAATATTTAGAGCATAAAAAAGGAGAGAGAAAGCGTACCTTGGATGCAATAACCCCTTATGCTTACGATAATTTATCATTAAACCTCACATTGTAATATTATTAAAATGAAAACATGATTCATGCTAATACAATTAGAAGCAATTCATATTACTATCGTAAGCATGCTTTCCCCACAACAACAATATAAGAGGGAAGAATAGAGAAGGAAGGGGATTACCTCGTGCAATAAATCTTTTAGCTCTTCCCTTGCTTCTTTTCACTTAATGATGTTGAAAACTCTCCTCTTGCTGCTCTCAAGTCTCTTTGAACACACAAATTCATAACTCACTCTCTCTAAGTATAAATCCCAAGCAAAAAGATCCCTTAATGATGAAAAGAAGGTCTTTATTTATAGGGAGCCAACCCAATAACTCAATGATTGATATTAATTCATTAAATAATGATCCAAGGGCTCTTAGAGACTTTCTTGGGCCTCAAGCAACTCAAAGTCACCTAAAAAATGAAAGGAAAGTTGCTGAAAATCAGACCAAAATGTCAAAAGTCACAAAAATCAGAGAAAGTCATAAAATAGGAAAGTGACTCAGGATGGCTAGTTGGACTTGGATGGCATGACCGGTAGGGCTGGCCGGCCAAACTAGTGGTGCATGGCCGGTCACCTGAGAGCTTCCCTCCCATAGTTTTTTTTTAAAAAAAGAATTTATTCTTCAACGAATATTTCCACAAAACGGCCATAACTTGGTCAATTTAAGTCGATTCAAAAGCTAAAATGACCATAAATTAAAAATGAATAATTCTATAAGTTTCTTAAGATGAAAATCCCCAACCATGGTTAGATGGTTGGGTTTAAGAAACTGGTTAACCATCAAAGGTTTAATAAAAGTGATTTTGGGAAAATAAGGGTTTTACCTTTCGGTTGAACCAATTCTCGTTTCAAATCAACATAAGACTTCTTGAAACACATTGCAATATAAAATTAGGCTTAAGTAAACACCAATGAACTCATTTGTTTGAAAATTTGGATGCGAACCATAAGTCAAATAAATGAGAACCAATTAACAAGGGTCAATTAGCCTACTCAAACCATTATGACCCAAATCAATCTAAAACCATAGAATCCTTAAATTGATCTTGTAAATCTATACTATTTATAAAAGTGTGAATCCTGGAAAAACTTTTGATATTTTACCCTCAGTTAAAATTATAAAAACCCCCTGCAAGAAAAAGTAATTTTCGTTAATTTTCATTGTTATATTTTGTTTTTGTCTTTGTTTTTTGCAATTATAAAGTTTTCCAATTTATTTCCTGCTAGCCTCCACCCATGGGGCTCACACAATTAATATTCTAGATTTAAAAGGTTTTGATGTGGAATTGAATTGCTAATGCACTGAAGTAATAACAGTGAGTTGAATTCTTCTCCACTATGGGAAATATTGCCTCATATGACAATCAACAACAAAAAGGTTGTTCAATTACATGTTGAATCCTATCAAATAAATCTATCCGTATTTGCTACTTCCTAAAAGTAAATTAAAGTTCATTGATGTATGAGTTGTGATAAACAATTGTTATATGAGACAATAGTAGTTCTGGTATTAGAAGTTTTTGGTTGGGGTTGTATAACAGACACCTTTTCGCTCTCTTTATGTCTAGAAAGATTAAAAAAATTTCATACTTACTATTTTATATTAGATAGGAAACATATAGTAAATGCAAGAAGGATTTAGCCAAAAATAAATTTTAATTTTGTGAAAATTTAGTCTTTGGGAAATGAATTAGGGATGATCAATTTAAGGTTTAGGCATAACCATTTTTGTATTGTAGAAAAGGGGTACTAGAATAATTTAAGACCATTTGCTAGATACTTTGTTTCCTAAATTTTTAATGGAGAAGTGCTTGAAAACACCAAATCCATCAAATGGAGATTTTTTTTTCTTTGTCAGATGGGTTAAACTTAATTTTAATGGTTTAGACAAAAGAAATAATAAATCAAGTGAGGTAGACCTATTGTTGCTGTGATAATTCTTTAGTTACTGTAAGGGTGACATTAGTTCTTAGAAATGGCATGATATTTTTATGAGTTTTATCACTTGTCCTTTTTTTTAAAAAAAAATAATAAATTTTATATTGTTTTTAGAGTGTTGAACTGTTGAGGTATGCTTAGAAGAACTGGTAATTAAAAAAATGTCAATATGGGCATAATAAATAATCTGGAACGAGTTCTAAGGCCAAACGGAAATTATACGAGTAGAAGGGCGAAAACGCTATTCAAGTTGCAAAAGTTTTTATAAACTAAAACTTATTTAGAATTGAACCAAAACTCATAGACACATCCTTCATCAGCATAGAAACTCAATGTCAACTTGAACTTAAAAGCTCAATTTCTATTCCAAACCCTAACCAAACTCTCTTGTTGATCTCAAAATCTTAACTCTCACAAGGAGAGTAAAAACGAGGGTGTGACAATGTCCTTTCTCACCACCTTTGGCCATGTTTTTTTAGGTCTTCCTCTTCTTCTATTAAGGCCTTCGACTTGAATTAAATTAAGTCACTCTTACTTACAAATGCATTCATAAGTCTTTGTTGCACATGACTAAACACCCTTAGAACATTTTCCCTCATCTTCTCCTCAATTGGCACTACTCCCACCTTTTGACGAATGTATTAATTTTTTATTTTATCTTTCCACATATTACTACATATATATCTTAACATCCTCATCTCTGCTACACTCATTTTCTGCACATGTTGCTTGTTAGTTGTCCAACATTTTGCATCGTAAAGCATAACCTGTATTATAAAATTGCCCTTTTACTTTTATAGGTATTGTATTGTTACACAGTACTCGAGATGCACTTCTCTATGTCATCCATCTTACTTTAATTCTATGGGCAACATTGTCCCTTATCTTTCTTATGTATGGATAATTGATCCAAGCTATCGAAGATAGTCACTTGTAGGTATTTCTTGGTTACCAGTATGCAGAACACCTTCATTTTATATTCCTAGTTTGATCAAATTTACATTCCATAATATTTTTTTTGTCTAACTAAACTTAAAACCTTTAGATTTTAGATTTTCTTTCCACAAATCTAAAAATATTAATGGTTTTCTGGGAACTAGAAAATCAAGTGTGTTCTCATCCATCCCTTTTACTTCCTTGAGTTTAGCATTATGTTCATCTTGGTTATTTTTAATTTCATCAATAATCGCATCAATCACGCTAATTGGGTGGGCTTTTAACTCTTTCAAGCTAGTTCTCATTCTGGGTTTAACCACGATCTTCAAGAGATGGTGGATTTGATAATATTTGTAAAATAGTGCTCAACTTATTTTAAATCCATTGTAAGTGATCATTGTGATCTTTATGATATTTTCACCAATGTTCAATTGCATCCTTATTGAAAAAAATCTACAATTGTATGTCTGAGATCAACCACAGTACGTTTAAGGGTTTTGTTCGGTTGTCATGTTCGGTTTTTGTTATCATGTTGAAGGAGGTTATTCCACACCTGAGTATGGACCCATGATTGCTTCAATAAGTATCTAAATGAAGGACGTTTGATGGCTACAACAAGCTCGTCTCTGTCATCGATGTGACAGACCTGTTCTTGTCTTGTTAGGCCTGCATGTGAAGCAGAGTGTTGGGAAGTCCCACATCCCACATTATCTAAATATTGAATTTGTCATGGCTTAATATACATGTTTGGGCCCTCCACGCTCCACCTAGTATCTTATGCTTTTAGGTTGGAAACTTAGCATAAATAAAAATGACTTTCGGATCTAGTAACCTTTATACCCAGAAAGTAACATAGACTTTCAAGATCCTTTTATTCAAATTCTTTGGCCAGATAAGTCTTTAAACCTTTGAAACCATGATTTAGAAGACTGTTTCAATCCCATATAAGGCCTTCCTCAACTTTGACACTTTTTTGCTTGTAAAGGAATTGGCAAATCTATGTGGGACATCCATATACACTTATTCTTTTAGGTCTCCATGGAGGAATGCATTCTTCACATCCAGTTGTTGGAGTGACTAGCCAAAATTTGTAGCCAAAGACAATAGAACTAAAAGGAATTCATTTTTGCAACCGAAGCGAACATCTCTTGATAATCATTCCCATAGGTCGGACTGTATGTAGGCTTTAGCCACCAATCTTGCCTTATATCTATCCATTGTACCATATGCCTTATGATTTCTTAAGGATCCAATTTTGTATTGGGTGTAGAGAATCCAAATATTGTGTGTTACGGTTTTTCGCACTGGTGCCTATTTTGATGTTTTAGACCATTTTTTGTTGTTTAATTTATTCTTATTTGATGATTCCAATGTGGCTAGCCTATTTTTCTTTTATATTGATTTTTTTTAAACACTTTTTTTATGCGTTTTGTGAACCTGCGAAAAAGCAGCGCGGAGCCCACAAGGGTTTGGCAAAAATATATAAGGGGTTTAAAGACAACAAACAAAAGGGAGTCGCCACCTCATTTTTTAGGGAAAGAGGAAAACCACAAAAATGTTTTATTTTCAAAACCACATGACTCCATTAAAGGAAAAGCAAAGTCTTTGAAACCAGAAAATTGGATTCGGGGGCTAAGTTACGACGTGGGAAGGTTCTAGACAAAAGCCCATAGGCACCCACATCGCCCGAGTTGGTCTCTTAATTCAATTGGGCTAACTTAAGATCTTTTCCACTCAAATATCATCATATATCATCACAAGGCAGCATGCATATCATATATTTCATCCAATCATCCATGCATAATCACTCAAATAAAACAAAACAGAAAAAAGAAGAAAAAAGAAAAGAAAAAGCCTAGGATACTTGGATCCTAGAACGGACTTGAGCCTCACGAAGAGCGCCTACGTACCATGCAGCGAAATACATGGATCAAAGTCCACGTAGTTCGAAAAGAATAGGGTTACAACCTAATACAAACCTATGGTAAATACCCTAGGTTTCCTCATTTGAAAATACATTGATTTAATCCAAAACTGAAAACTTCCACAAGAGGAAAACTTTGATAAAAACCAGAATTTATTATTGAAGGAAACCTTTGATAATTACCATAAGCTTGTATTAAGAAGTAACCCTAGGAGGGAGAAGAGAAAAGAAAGAAAAAGAAAGGTGAATTGGGGCACCTTCAAACCCTACTTACCTGAGCGCACAAGTTCCAAACATTAGCCATTTCAGACCATAGCAGCCCTATTTGCAATAGGACAAGCATTGTACCTATTTGCACCCTTACAAGTGCACATAATCATGCAAAGAAAGCAAAATACTAATCTGGACAGAACCTTGACAAGGCCTAAAATCATCCATTAATCATGCAAACAACAAGAATAATGAATAACTAAAGACTCTAACTCAATCCTACATGCAATGACTCGACTAACATGCATAAAAACCTATGAAAGACACACTAACAAGCATGGGAGACTCCAATAACATCAATAAACATGATGACAAAGCATATTCTAATAAAAAAGATGATATTTCATATAAAACATGAAAATAGACCTTCCTACGGCGAGCTTTCTTAAGCGAAACTATCCTAAGATAATTTCACGTAAAAAAGTCGTTATGAGGAGGTGCAATCAGCATATCCTACGTAAAATATATACCCTAGAACACAACAGAAAAGATTTCATGCTTAAACACATCACAGAAGACTCTCATGCAAAACCTTACTCAACGAAAAGGATAATTATCCTTAGAAAAGGATAATGTCTCCAAAAGACCTATAAAACCCACTACATGTATGCAAACCTAGCATGATTCAACTATATGCAGCACATATAGAATAACTATGATGAGCAACAACTCAAAAAGCTAAGCTAAACATGTTGTATGAAACTTGTGCGATTTCAGGGTTATCGAAACCCTAATCTCACAACTATGCATTAAAACCAATGAAACGACCCTAAGACATGCTCAAATTATCATGAATATCATTCATATAGCATATATTGACTAACAAGAACATCAACTCATGACAATAATCACAGCAACCTAAACATGTGGACTATGTATGATTTAAGGAGGTAGAAAGAGTAATACTTTCAAATCCCTAGCAAACCAGGGATTATCAAGCATATAAAGCCATGAACTATCCTAAAATCATTCATATAATATCACATAAACATTGAATTCCATCCATAAGAAGAACAATTGCATGCACCATAGCTATCTTAGAAGAAGAAGAAGAAAGAAAAGAAGGAGAAGCAGAAATTCATATTCAGCATTAAAGGGGTAGGCTTACCTCTTGTAGACTCTTCCTTGTCTTCAAACCTCTCGTTTCCTTGCTTGCTTAGGGTTGAAGAGCCTCCTCTTGAAGTCCTTCTAGCTCTCCAAACTCGTAGCTCCCTCTCTCTCTAAGTGTAAAGTGCAATTAACCTCCCCTATGTGCTGAATATCATGTCCTTTATATAGAGAACTGACCCCCTAAACCAATGGCTAGGATTAATTCATTAAATAATGATCCTAGGGCTATTAGAGACTCTCTTGGTGCTCAAACAACTCAAACCTACACACTCCTAAGCTCAGACAAGTTGTTTTGGCGAAGGAAACCGTCAAAAGAGGGAAAGAAGAGTCAGAGTTTGACTCAAAGAAGGATTCCTCGGGTGACCAACTAGGCCTGGATGGTTAGCCGTCTGGGCCTAGACGGCTGACCGTCCAGCCCCGGACGGTTACCCAAGGGTCCTCTATTTCCGCTTCGGTTTTGACTTCCACTTGCTTCAGAAGTCCTAAAATCTTCAAATTAAGTCCGATTTTGACGAAATAAAAGCCAAAACGACCGTGTTTCAAAGGGGAACACATTTTTAAGTATTTTAGGACAAAAATCCTCAACCATGGGTGCATGGTTCGGTTTTACAAAGGTGGTTAACCATGGTGCTTCACCGTCGCTAAGCTGGGTTTGTACACAAGGTCGAACCAAATGCTTTCCCAATCGAAAATTGATCTTTCTAAACATGTTTAGGACATAAATAAAGCCCAATTGAAGTTAAATGAGAGAAAATTGATCGGGTCTTGTGAGTCAATTTGAGCAAACCAAGAAAGGGTCTTTTAGCCAACCCGAACCATTACGAGCCGAATTGATCTTAAACCATTAATTCATGAAATTGAACCTATATATGGACTCTATATAACCATATGAACTTGATGGGATGACTCGGGATTCATTCCAAGGTCAAATGGAAAATATACGGCTTAAAAGACGATTATGCCCTTAAAGTCGCAAAAGTTCTTATTGACTATCGAGATGAACTCCAAATCACTTCAAAATTCATACACATGATATTCAATGCCATAGAAACTCAATGCAAAAGACTAGACTCAAAAAGGACTCAAAATCCTACATGAAATGATGTGTCCTAGCTAAGGAGACAAAAATGGGGTGTGACACGTTTCTCCACATTATCTCATAAGACATACAGAACAAGACTTCAAATATAGGGCCACATTTAGCCAGCTAGCTTTGCGGCGAAATAAAAAGTTACTGCTCGTCTCAATCTATTCCTGCAATTGGGGTTAGTCTCGCCTATTCATCGTTGCTTGACGTATCGAACCGAGCACTTGTAGTTATATTTCTTTATATAATTCCTACTTTCTCTCCATTATTGGCTTCGGACTAGAAACTGAAGATCAGGTAAAATATGAATACGACGAGCAGTTGCTTCCTAAACCAAATCAGAACACTGGTAAGACTTTGAACCATATTTCGGACATCATTTTCTGAATGTAATCTCAAAGCACTATGCCGGGATCGGGTAAAAGCCTGAAAAAAAAGTATAGCGTGCGAAGCCTTAAAGCATTTTTTAAAGCACTACTACAACTGAGAGAAAGGGTTCCAAACGAAGAGTAGTTCAAGTTTTTTTTATTACTATACTATGTTATATGCTTCCATAGAACTACCACTCATAAGGAAGAAACATCCTAACAAGAAGGAGCTATCTCTCCACCCAGCTCTGCGCCTAGCATCCTTGAGCGCTTAAACCGAGATTATTCACCCCCGTATTGAGAGCCCTGTAAAATATATATATATATATATATATATATATAAAGCTTTGATCATGTGACCCGTTTGATCACTGTTGTCCGTAACTAAAACGCGCAAATGCGTGAATACGATATGTGCGTGTCATTCACAAACGGCCGTGATCGAACGGGATATTCTGAGATATCCCGTACATGATCAGCACACACACACACACACACACACACACACACACATATATATATATATATTGTACGGGGTATTTTCCGTACGATAAATGCTGGATCCTTACGAGCTGAGTTGCACCTCCACCAATAGACTTGCCTGCACATAGTAAACACACCGTTAAGGGATGACCGGAGTGAGTCCAGTCGTCACCTCTCCGATGCCGAAGTCAATCGACTGTATATAGTCAAAGGGAGGGTCTTAGACTAGGGTTTTTGTGTACAGCTTACCTCTCTTAGGCTTAGAATTGTTCTATTTATATCTGTACCTTTATCTAGCCATGGTTTGGTTAGATAGCGGTTTTCCTCTGGTTGAGCTTAACCTGGGTTCAATTGATAACTGTGTGACTAGGGTCAAAGCTGACCATAGTCAGCTTTGAACCGTAATTAGAATAACTGCTTGCCCGTTTGTTACGCAATAGTTGTTTTACTCACGTGTTTCCTTCATGCAGGGCTTGAATCTGTTTACTCATTTTAGTTCGTGATCAAAGGAGTTCGAGTTGGCTTAGCTGTCATGGCTGGTCATTCGGATCATGACCCTCAGCTCAGGGAATAATGGCTAATGGCAGTTTACCGTGCTGATATGCTTTGAGCTCGTGATTCTTATTTTGTATGTTGCCGGAACCACCAGTTCGTGATTAAGGGCAGAATGTTCAGCTCGGGATTTATCCACACAACTTGCCCCAATTATGATTATTTCGTACTGAGAGTAATCATAATTTACTAGAGAATGTTCGGGCTCATTCACCAACATCCAGCTGTCACAGACATGTGATGCCGCTTCGATTTTCGAGATGGTGACGTCAGAAGACTGGCGCGCGTGTCTCGTCCCATTAATGGGCATTTAATGCTAATGAGTGCCCCGGGTGTATTTTGTCTTTGGTTTTTCTCTCTCTTCTTTACTTTACTCTCTTGCTCTCTCTCTCTCTCTTCTCTGTCTGATTGCCGGAATCCTTTGCGATTTCTCGTTTTCTCGTCGGATAACTTACATCTCCGCCGTCATTTTCACCGTTCGTACACAGTGATTCTCCGTTCGTTGCGATTGTTGGACTGAGGCGAGCCTACTTTCACTGTTCTTGGAGCGTTTCTTTGGCCTTGAGAAGTTCTTCGACGGTGGTGTTGTTCAAACTCTCCGGCAACCTTCCTTTCATCGGTGGTGACGGTATGTTTTCTTGTGATTTGATTTTTATTCCTCTGCTTTCAATCGTAGAAACTGTTTTAGGGAAGAACATAGCGAAACTGTAGTTTCCCGCCTTTGAATCTTGAAAACCCCACATCGGGATTGAATTTAGGGCTAGAAACTTTATATTGCCTTGACATCAAACTGTACTAAGACATTAGATGGAAGTTATGCTTTACTTACGGTTCCGAACTGGACCTGTTAAGCTAAGAAATCTGTATATGAACTGGAACATGGTATCAGACTTGGATATTTTACTTAGGGTAGCCCGTTCTGCCATGTTTTGATCGGGGGTGATTCTTTACCTTGGGGTACTGTGCTGAGCCTTGTCCAATTTTGACTTTGGCAGATGGCTGCTTTTGTGATAAGAGACCGACCAGACAGATTGACCAAGTTCAAGGCTCAGTACGGGTTTCAAGATGAAAGGTTTAGCTTTCGTTGTGCTGAGGAAGGAGAGTGTTTGTCAAAGGAAGATTCTCAGCACGGTCTTCCAATTCTAACTTGCTGCTTTTCTTGAGGGAGGTGTTTGCGTCCCGTTCTCACCCTTGCTGGTTTCTTTTCTTCATTTCACCAATTTGCTTCCCACCCAGCTCGTACTAAACACATTTAGAATTATTTCTTCTATTGATATCTTGAACAAAAAGTTAGGCGTTCAAGCTGGACTGGTAGAGATCTTTCGCCACTACAAGCTCATCCTTAGTAGTACTCACAACTAGTACTATCTTTCACTTCGTGGCAAAAGAGAACCATTGGTGACTCATTTGCCGGACTCAAATCCTGGAGTCATTGAAAATTCTATTTTTGTGTACGGGCCAGTTGATGGGTTTGCTCCTCGACCTGAGGATGCCTCGACTTGCCCACGTGTGGCTGGCAGACCATGTAAGTAGGTTTCAGTTTGTGTTTGTGCGATAGATATAACACTTTTCCATACTCCCGTGCTGAATCTCCTTTTGTTTTTATTTCAGCCAAAACGATCAACCACTTCATTGATGAGCAAGCAAACGCTGAAATATTGAAAACCATTACTGACTATCGGGTTGATGAGTATTGCCGAGCTCCTCATATACTTTTAAACTATAAACTCAGATACCACAGTTTCTCCACTGCCACTATCCCTAAGTACTTGAGGGAAGCTGCTGAAAAGGTTGCTGAGGCTCCAAAAGCAAAGAAAGGTGCTGGGCCTTCAACCAAGAAGGATAAACCTTCAAAAAGAAAAAACAGGGAACCAACCCCAGAGCCCGAACTAGAAAAGGTTGCGTCTAGGTCGGGAACAGGAAGGGAGAGAGGAAAGAGAAGAAGAAGAGGAAGTTCAATCCCAGAGAATCAGTGCTGACTCTGAGGAGACTGAACTGGTTGAGATGGATCCTCCACATTTTTCTGCCCCTCCTCCAAAAAAGCAAAAGAAGTCAATTTCTGGCAGCCACACTCCCAGTCTGAGGACTCTAATGGCTAGAGCAAATAGCCAAAAGACTTCCAGTCCTGTTCCTCCTCCATCCTCAGGTTCTGGAGCTGACTCCGCGCAAAAGTCAACTACTACTCCCAGCTCGAGAACTGATGCCTCTAAAGGCGGAGTTGAACCTTCATCCCGTCAGCAAGGCAGCATTCCCCCTCGTGCTGGATTCAGCGCAGAAGGGAAAGGGGAAGGTTTCTTCTGAAGCGGCAAAGAAAACTCCCACTCCAAGTGTTCCCGTGCTGACACTTGGTGGGTCTGCCTTCTGAAGCAGGAAGGGACATTGCAGTCCAGTTCCCCCCCAGTTATACTGTAAAGGATGTCTCTAACTTGCCAGAGGTAGTGTCTTCTCACAGTTGTTCTAAGGACTGTTTTTATAGATCTCCTCAGTTCATACCAAATGATCCTGGGATGGCTGACCTTGTCTATGATCACGTGCAGCTTCTAGTTCCTATAGATAACACTATATCTGGGTTGATCCTGCCTGAGTACACATTCAGGAGTGTGGGGAACCTCCTCCGTTTCCCTGCTGATTTGTCTGTCATCAGGAGGCAATCCCCCACTGACCTTTTACACAATACTGTCACCTGGCTCATTAGAGTAAGTTTCTATTTCACATTTATCTTTCAAGTGTCAGATCGGTTAAACTGATTGTGCTTCGTTTATGCAGGGTGTTCAGCATGTGCTGGCAATGGGTGACCTTTTGACCTCTCAGGAAGATCAATTTCAGCTTGAGATTGCTCGGGTTAAAAGCTCCCATGAAAGGCAACATCAAGAGGCTGAAGCGAATCTCAAGTTTGTGCTGGAGCAGTTGGAAGGCTCCAAAGCTGAAGCTGCTGAATATAAGAAAGCTGCTTCCAGTTCGAGAAGGGACCTTGATCTGCTGAAGAAAGATCATGAGGATCTCAAACTAGAGCTGCAAAAACTGAAGGAGGACAATGCGAGTTTGTCCCTTGAAAAAGAAGGCCTTGAAAAATAGAAGACAGCTCTGGTCTCTGAGCTCGATGGGTTTAAAGCTTCAATCTCAGAAAAGGTGAAGAAGGCGCAGGAAGGAAACTGAGAAAGCGCTGACTGACCAATTGGAACCTGAGCTGGATTCCACCTACCAGCTCGCTTGGGATACTTTGGTTGAGCTAGCGTCGCCTCAGTTTCCTGACATAGCCAAGATCCCTTTTGTGAGAAAGGTGCCGCCAGGGGAACCCGAGGCTGAAGAAGTTGAAGATGCTGATGAAGCTGATGAGGCTGATGAAGCTGATGAGGGTAATGAACCTCGAGTTGAGGATATTGATGCCCCAACCCCAGCACAAGAACCAGTTTCTATCTCAGATGGGAACTAATATTTTCTCTCTCTTTTTTTTTTTTTGAATGACCTGGTGTCAATTTGTATATGAACTTCTTTAATATTCTTCTGTGACTTAGCCTGTTGCCTTTTCATGAATATATTAATCTTTGAGTACTTGAACTGTTCTCGTGAATGTTTGCGAATGTTTTTCTTTTCCTGAATGCTTGCAATTATTAGCTCGGGCCTGCATAGTGGGGCTGAAGTAAACCGTCTTGCAGGCATTTGCTAGCTCGATTGTGTTCCTTGGTGAACTGAATCTTTGCCCATTCTTAGGCATATTTTAGTTCGAACCCATTCGTAGGTGTACTGATTCTTTGCCCATTCTTAGGCATATTTTAGTTCGAACCCATTCTTAGGTGAACTGAATATTTGCCCATTCTTAGGCATGTTTTAGTTCGAACCCATTCTTAGGTGAACTGAATCTTTGCCCATTCTTAGGCATGTTTTAGTTCGAACCCATTCTTAGGTGAACTGAATCTTTGCCCATTCTTAGGCATATTTTAGTTCGAACCCAATCTTAGGTGAACTGAATTATTTAAATAATAGGAACGTAGAAAATCTACTGAATAACATCTTTATTGAAAATCTTTGAGTACGATTACATCATCTAATGATAAAACAATCGCAAATTGGAAATGTTTACCGACCTTTGGAGTTCCAACCCAGATTCCAAGCTTTTCAATCTGTAAGAGCCTTTGCCACCTGTACTTATGACTTCATAAGGTCCTTCCCATGTTGCCCCCAGCTTACCATGAGTAGGGTCCCTAGTTCCCAGGTTTACTTGTCTAAGGACCAATTCTCCCACCTTGAATTCTCTCGACCTGATTCTTCGGTTGTAATACTTTTTTAGCTCTTGCTGGTATGATGCCATCTTGATACGGGCTCGCTCTCTCCTTTCTTCTGACAGATCCAAGTCTCGTGCAAGTACCTGGTCATTCGTGTTAGCTTCGAACTGTTCTGCTCTTAGTCCGGGCAGGCCTAGTTCAGTTGGGATTACTGCTTCCATGCCAAAAGCTAATGAGAACGGTGTTTCACCTGTTGACCTTCGGGGCGTAGTTCTGTATGCCCAAAGAACGGTGTGCAGCTCATTAGGCCAGGATCCTTTAGCATCGTCCAACCTCCTTTTGATTCCTGCCACTATAATTTTGTTGGTGGCTTTGGCCTAGCCATTGCATTGTGGGTAGCTTGGGCTAGAATAGAACCACTGTATTCCATAGTCTGAACTGAACTGCCTTGTTTTTTTACTGTCAAACTGAGTTCTATTATCTGAGATGAAAGCCCTTGGAATCCCGAACCGAGTAATTATATTCTCCCACAGGAACTTGATGATGTCAGAGTCTTTGATGGATGCTAACGCTACTGCCTCTACCCATTTTGTGAAATAATCGGTGGCGATGAACAAATATTTTCTTTTTCCCGAAGCTAAGGGCAAGGAACCTACCAGGTCCAATCCCCATTGAGCAAATGGCCACGGACTCGACAATGGTTGCAATTCTTGAGCTGGCTGGTGGATCTTATCAGCGAAAAGCTGGCACTTAGAGCATTTCCTCACATATTTCACTGCATCCTTTTGCATATACGGCCACCAAAGTCCTTGCGAATTAGCACGATGGGCTAAGGATCGACCTCCCACATGTCCGCCGCATGAGCCTTCATGCAGCTCGGAAAGAACGCTCTGAACCTGATCAGGGTGAATGCATTTAAGATAAGGCCCAGTGTATGATCTTTTGTATAAGTTCCCTGCTGGAGATAACCAAAACCGTGCTGACTTCAATCGAACTCGGTATCTTTGGTGTTTGTCCGCTGGCAGTTCGTCTCTCTGTAAATAGGCGATGATTTCGTCCATCCAACTTGGAGATGACATTTCAATATCCAGCACAATTTCGTCTGACCCAATGCTGGGTGATGAAAGAATTTCAACCTGTATTGTCCTTGGACTGCTAGTGTCAAGCGCAGCTGCCAGGGTGGCCAGTCCATCCGCATGTCTGTTTTGATCTCTGACAAAACGTCTGAATTCGATATCTTCGAATTCAGATGCGAGTTCCCACACTTTTAGCATAGATGCCTTCATTCTATCATCTTTTGCTTCATATTCCCTGTTTAGCTGATTTACAACGAGCTGAGAGTCGCTATAGACCGTGAGTTTTTTTAACCCCTGTAGCTCGGGCAATTCCCAATCCAGCTATTACCGCTTCGTACTCAGCTTCGTTGTTTGAGGCAGGGAACAAAAGCCTAATTGCCTATTCGATGACTTCTTTATTTGGTGCTATCAACACAATCCCCAGCCCGACACCTTTTCCGTTTGACGCACCATCTACTCTGAGCTCCCATTTGGTTCCTTCTCCCCCCAATTCGGACAGAGAGGTATTAAAAGCTGTCATGTTCGAGCTGGAATTTGGATCTGTAAACTCGGCGATAAAATCCGCTAAAATCTGTCCTTTGATTGCAGTACGGAGTTGAAAGTGAATGTCATAAGCGTTAAGCTCTACCCCCCATTTTGAAACTCGTCCTGAAAGATCAACTCTTCTCAAAATATCCTTCAGTGGATAGTTCGTAAGTACAATGATGGAGTGGGATTGGAAGTAGTGCTGCAACTTGCGTGAAGCCAGTTACCAGAGCGAGAAGCAGCTTTTCAAGTGGAAGATACCGAGTTTCAGCGTCCAGTAATGTTTTACTGATGTAGTAGATCGGCTTCTGTTCAGCTCCTCTTTGGGCAATTAAGATGCCGCTAAGAGAATGTACGGAGATAGCCAGATAGAGGTGCAATGTTTCCCCTAGGTGGGGATGAACAAGAACTGGAAGCTTTTCAAGATGGTTTACGAGCTGGAGATAAGCTTCTTGACACTCAGTATTCCAAGTTGATTGTCGGCCCTTTTTCAGTACTTGAAAAAACGAATGGCATTTGTCTGAAGACCTTGAGATGAACCTACTAAGTGCTGCCACCATGCCATTAAGCTGTTGAACATCCCTGACACTTGTGGGCGTTTTCAAATTTCTAATTGCATCGATTTTACTGGGATTGGCTTCTATTCCTCTTCGCGAGACCAGGTGACCCAAAAATTTTCCTGAGCTAACTCCAAATGAACTCTTTTTAGCGTTTAACTTCATACCGAACTCTCTGAGTCGTGAGAAAGCTTCAGTAAGGTCTTTGAGATGATCGCCTCCAGAGCTGCTTTTGACTATGGTATCATCAACGTAGGCTTCTAGATTTTTGCCTATGAGTCCGTCGAACATCCGACTGACTAATCGTTGGTATGTCGCTCCAGCATTTTTTAGCCTGAATGGCATGACTTTGTAGCAGTACGTGCCTGTTGGAGTGATGAAACCAGTTTTATCCCAATCATGCTCTGCCATTGGTATCTGGTGGTACCCGGAGAATGCATCAAAGATGCTCATCCTTTCATAACCCGAGATGGAGTCTATCAGTTGATCTATTTTGGGAAGGGGAAAGCTATCCTTTGGGCATGCTTTGTTGAGGTCGGTAAAGTCGATGCAGACTCTCTAATCTCCGGTTTTCTTTTTGACACACACCGGATTAGATATCCAGGTGGGGTATTTCACTTCCTTAATAAATCCAGCTTTTAATAGCTTTTCAACTTCTTCAGATACCGCTTGGGCTCTTTCTCCTGCTAAGCGTCTCTGTTTTTGAATAACGGGTTTCTTGGCTGGGTTCACTTGCAGCTCGTGTGTGATGAATCTCAGGGCTTATCCCAGGCATTTCGTGGGGTGACCAGGCAAAAACATCAACATTCGCAACCAAGAACTGAAAAAGCTCAGTGGTGTCTTCTTTGTCAAGGTTGCTCCCGACCCAAAAGAACTTCTCTGGATTAGAGGGGTCAATTATCATTTTTCTCAGTTCCTCCCCTGTGCGGTCAGCTGGTTCTGAGCAAGTTTCTTCGACCCCCAGCCGACCTTTCTTTCGTTGCTATAACGGGTCTGAGCTTTTCTTTGCTTTCTTTTTCTGATCGAGATCACACTCGAGTGCGTCAGTCAGTTCGGGACTGGGTAATTTGGGAATCTTGGCTTCCATGTGTTTTGTAGTTGGAGCTGAATGCCCGGTGTACTCAGTTAGGAAACATTCTCGAGCTACAGCTTGACTTCCTTTGATCTCCATTATTCCCTCAGGGCAAGGGAAACGAATTGACTGGTGATATGAGGATGGTACAGCTCGAATCGCGTGGATCCAAGGCCGACCCAGTATGACATTGTAAGCTGACCGCTCCCGGATCACGATAAAAGTTTCCATCAGTCTGCACTGAGCCTACCCGGACTGCTAATGTAATTTCACCAAGGGGAAAAGTGGTGTTGCCATTAAAAGCTCTTAAATTGACATGAGAAGGTTTGAGGCTAGATTCTTCTAGTCCAAGTTTTTCAAAGAGCCTTTGAAACATAACATTTACGGAAGCCCCATTGTCAACGTAAACCTTCCCGACATCATAATTGGCTATCAGCATGCGAATCACTAAAGCATCATTGTGTGGGTGCTGCACTCCAGAACTGGTATCGTCCTCCTTGAAGAAAAGAGTTTTCTGACTGGAGCCCTCATTCGGTGGAACTAAAGTTGGTTCACTTGTCACTTCGTTGACTTCTACGTCATGACAAGCTTTTCGATATTGGGCCCGCAGTTGGTTGGCTGAAAGGGCAGTTGACTCGTACCCTCCTGTGATGACATCAATTGTTCCCAATACTTTTGGTTGCCTGATCTGTGCATTTTTTGGATCTAGAATCTTTTCCCCGGACTGACCAACTTTTTCTCCCCGATCTATGAATTCGTTGAGCTTGCCTTCTTTTGCCCAAGTTTCCAACTTGTACTTTAGAGTTCTGCAGTTTTCAGTCATGTGGCCATGGTCTTTGTGGTAACCGCAATACAATTTTTTATTTCTTTTCTCGGGATCTTGGACCATTGGCCTTGGTTTTTCGAAGAAATCTCTATCTTCAACTGCCTTCAGGACTTTGTAAATTGGTACAGTGAATACTGTTAGAATGGCTTGGTTCGGGTTGCTTATTCCCCTAGTTCAGTCATCCCGGGATTGATTTCTGTGAGTTCGGGAATCCTTTTTCCTCTCTTCAGATTCGTTGTGTTTCGTGCTGGACTTGCAATATACATCATCGAGCTCGGCATATTTCCCAATAACGTGAAGCAGTTTGGAGAACTGCTGTGGAGGATTTAAGGTGAGTTCACTGAATAATGGGGACGGTTTCTTCAGCCCGAGGCGGAAGAGATCCATGGCATTCTTTTCTACTGCATCATCAATCTCATTGTAAATTTCCCAAAACCATTGTGAATATTCCCGAATTCCCTCGTCATGCCTCTGTCTCACTTCATACAAATTCTGCATGGTTTTCGCGAATTTGCAGCTCGTAATGAAACGATTTTTGAATAGTTTGCTCAGTACGGTCTAACTGTTGATGGATTTGTCTGGAATTTTGGCCCACCATTTCAAAGCCACTTCCCCCAGGCTCATAGGAAAAATCTTACACAAAAAACCCTCGTTCCCCATATACAATGACATACGTTGCAGATAATAATTTAGATGATGAACAGGGTCTATGGAAAGCGTGTAAGGGGTAAAAGTAATTTCAGAATAACCTCGAGGGATTGGCGTGAGCTGTATCCATTTTGAGAACGGTGAGCGGACTATGGCTGAGCTATGAGTTTGATCTGGCTGTTGCTCGTAGTCATTACGGAACCTTTTTGAAGTACCGGACTCATCGTGAACCAGAGATCGGGAGCACTTTTGGTGGTGCTTCATTGAATGGTGTTCCCATTCTCGATCTGCAGACCTTGATCGACGATGAATTTTTTCAGCCCTGTGCTCTCGAGCTCTACTGTCAGCTCCATAACGGTGCTCTGATCTTCCTGAACACCTTTGGCTGTTAGCTCGTAGAACGTTGTTGTCCCGAGCTCCGTAATTCCTGTGCTCAGGAGTCTTTCCTCCTGTGATTGGAGATCTGTATCTTGCTTCTTGGTCCAAATGATGAGGATAAGAATGCCTATTTCTGGCTGAATTATCCTGGTGGTGTGAGTTGTTCTGGCGATTGGTGTGACTTGCTGCCTCTAACTCTGGTGTTTCCCCTTATGCGACTGTACGGTGGATGTGACGGCGATAACTCTGTTCCACCGCTAAACACTCGAGTTGAACCGCTTGGATCTGATTTTGCATGGTGGCCAGCAGTTCAACCACTGCCGTAGAGTTGGGGTTGTTCGCCACTGCTCGATCATAAAGGGCTCGTAAGCCTGGTTGGTCATCCAAAGTCTGTAGGATGGCGGAAATCTCCAGAGAGACTTGATGGGAGGACGGTGGCGGAAAACCAGCGGGTGGAGGTGGTAGTGCTGCCACCGTCGTTGTGTGCAGGAAGAATCAGTCGTGTTCCACCATTTCCCCCAGTTGTTGTGTCATTCCTGGTGAAGGTTGCTCCAGATCTGGTCCGACCTAGGGTGGTCGGAGGTGGTGATGCCATCTTTCGCGATGGTTCCCACAGACAGCACCAAATTATACGGGGTATTTTCCGTACGATAAATGCTGGATCCTTACGAGCTGAGTTGCACTTCCACCAATAGACTTGCCTGCACACAGTAAACACACCGTTAAGGGATGACCGGAGTGAGTCCGGTCGTCACCTCTCCGATGTCGAAGTCAGTCGACTGTATATGGTCAAAGGGAGGGTCTTAGACTAGGGTTTTTGTGCACAGCTTACCTCTCTTAGGCTTAGAATTGTTCTATTTATATCTGTACCTTTATCTAACCATGGTTTGGTTAGATAGCGGTTTTCCTCTGGTTGAGCTTAACCTGGGTTCAATTGATAACTGTGTGACTAGGGTCAAAGCTGACCATAGTCAGCTTTGAACCGTAATTAGAATGACTGCCTGCCCGTTTGTTACGCAATAGTTGTTTTACTCACATGTTTCCTTCATGCAGGGCTTGAATCTGTTTACTCATTTTAGTTCGTGATCAAAGGAGTTCGAGTTGGCTTAGCTGTCATGGCTGGTCATTCGGATCTTGACCCTCAGCTCGGGGAATAATGGCTAATGGCAGTTTACCGTGCTGATATACTTTGAGCTCGTGATTCTTATTTTGTATGTTGCCGGAACCACCAGTTCGTGATTAAGAAGGGCAGAATGTTCAGCTCGGGATTTATCCACACACATATATATATATGAACTAATACTGTTTGCAGGTTGTCTGCGACAGATACTTTCAACCATCATCTCATACGTATTGGAATCATTTTTTACTCTAAACAAATATATAGGGGAAGTTTGCAGGAAGAACAAGATGTTGGTATCTGAAATTTATAGGGTGCAATCTCTGCCATGATTATATTGAATTTCTGCCCCAGCCAAAACAAAAAGAAAAAAAGAAGATTATATTGAATTTCTAGCTGCTTTTATTTCACTCCTTCACATCTAGAAAATTCTTCAATGAATGTCATATGATCCTATTATGGGTTATTTGGATGGCAACTATTAGAAGTGCCAGAGAAATTGTACTTCTTTGGGAATTTCTACAGCCTTTTTAGAAAATTAATGGGGCATCTCATGATCTTGTGCCACGTGCAATTTTGGCTGCACAAAATCTGACACTTGTTAACTAGAATGCTCTTTGGCTCAGAAAGGCAGCAGTTGTTGCGTAAGCAGCTTGTGGGGAAGAAGCTACAGATCCTTTCAGTCTCCAAATGATTGGTTTCTGTAAGGATCTAGATAATATAAGTAAGATGTGATTAACCTCTAATTAATTACATTATATTAGGATCTAGATGTTATAGATATAGAACTAATACTGTTTGTGTTTTATAAATCTGTACTCTTTTCTTTTATTTATTTATTGATTTTGGGCCTGGATAAAAGTGACTAATACACCCTAAAAACAGGGGCAAAGCCAGACAATTAGTTTTGGAGGTCAAGACATTATCTCTCGAAAAAGTGCGTTTTGTCCCCTTTAGTAATTAAGAGAGTAAAGTGTAATTTACTCCTAAAAAATTAGGGTTAAAAGTTACTCTAACTGTCCCACTTTGTTTGATAACAATTTCTATTTTGGGAAATCTCGAAATGCATTTCAAAAGTCTAAGCAAATAATTGTTTTACTTTCCCAAATTACCCCTTCCTATATTTAAAATTAGAGTTACTCAAACCATAACACAAAATAAAATAAGAGGATAAAATTGGAAACGTCAAAATATATAAATGACATGACAATTCATTAAATATATCACCTTAATATGCATGCTTAGTTAAAGTAGCTCAAACAATTTGGGATGGAAGGAGTAGAAAACAAAAGGGGTTTTGACTTTTGTGGAAGGGAAATTTACATAAAACCAAATTTTTAGGAGCAAAATAAAATTTTTGGGAGGGTCAAATTTGAAACTATTGAAAAAATCGTGTGTGTATATACATAAGGGAGGAGGGTCGTTTGACTCCTCTCTCCTCCCTTACCTACAAAAAGACTAAAATCCTCCGTTCTTGAGGAATTCTCTGTGGGGATGTTGTAAAATCAAGCGTCTATAATCCTCCCATTTGCGGGCTATTTTATTTGGGGATGTTGTAAAGTCAAGTGTCTCTGTCTTAAATGGCATCTCATAATTGCTTTCATGGACTATTGCCATAAGGAGTACTTAGTGCAACCTTGCAATCATGAATTTTACCAATCTCTGTGGGATGAGCAACATTGACACCATGACTTCTTATGAGGGAAAATTATAATATAGAATTTCTCCTTGGTGGCTTATTTTATCTAGAATTATGTTCATTTGCTCTATCATTGCTAATAACACTAGGAAAAACTTAGTGAAGACTTAGAAATGTAATGAAGTCCACTGGAATATCATAGTGCTAAACATCACTGGTTAATGGTTATCTTTTATGATGTTTGACATGGGTCCATATTATGCATGTCTACTTCTTGGAGGACTAAAAAATATTTCATGCCACCATGGTTATCTTCTATGATGTTTGACACGGGTCCATGTTATGCATATTTATTTATAAAAAATATCACCTCTCTCTCTCTCTCTCTCTCTCTCTCGTTCAATAATTCCCATGTTCATTGAATGAGCACCCCGCATCTTGACTAGTAATTTTAAACTAAAATGCTGTGTTTTGAGCATTTTCTCTTCATTAGTTTGGGAAGGGGTCTTCAAATTTACGCTCTAGGTTGTGCCTGCATAGTACCACCATGCTATTGGTCTAACTCAAACCTATCTTGGCCGTGGCGATCCCTAAGTCACTCTAATTGTTACTTTCTAGTTGTTACATTTGATTGTATTGTATTTCATTGATTACATGTTCTGTTTGCTTTCAATAACATTTTAGCCCTTATTAAACTAGTTGTTTAATTTGTTGTTCATAAAATTCCCCCCTGCTTGTATTTTGTGAACTTGACCATGTGTCCTCTCTCTTTGTTATGATTTACAGATGCAAAAAAATCTTGGAGGGAGTTCTGGTAGAAGTCAACCTTAACGGGTCTAGAACTCAGCACAGAATCGAAAGGATCTCAGATTCCGCAACTAGCAAGTTGACGTGAGCAATCTTGTCTTTCGTTTTTGTTTTTGTTTTTTTGGCAGCCTTGTAAATCTTTCTTTAGCTGTTAATAGTATTTCTTGTTTCTTATCAACAAAAAAATAAATTAATAAATATAAATAAATAAATCTTCTTAAGAGTCGTTACCAGAATTTTCAAAATGGAATGAATGTGACAGTATTTAAGCTGTCAATATATTTTTTAGTTTTGTGATTTTTATTATATTTTGGTAAAGTATCCAGTGTTGTTTTCCTTAGCACATAAGAAACTAGTGATTCCTTGTAGCATGGGAAGCATGTTCTCAGGTGATCCCTTAAAGAGTGGAAGTCAAGGAAGCATTAGTGCCAAAGCTAGGAATACCACGAGCAAGACTAAATGGGCCAACGGACAAGACACTAAAAATTCTACTTTTTAAAATTATTTTCGAGTCATCGGGAACTAGAATACGTAGAGGGCAGTTGTTACAAAATGGGTATTCAGTATTCTAAAATATAATGTGTTGAATGGCGTGTTAGGGAAGAGGACAGTCCAGAAAACACTTTTAAAGACTCATTTAAATGTATTAGATATGGGCACACGTGCGTTGCATATGAATATTATTTAAATAAAAAAATTTATAAATTCAATATATATATATATATTGAACATGAAAATCTAAGTATTTGTTACTTTTGTGTTAATTTAATTTAGTAGAATAAACATTCAATACAATAGGTCAAAATTCTTTCAATTGTTAGGAGTTATGGAAAAAATAAGAAGTTAGCTAGAACACATGCATAGTAGTGGAGGCTATATAGAATTTATGAAGTGAACATAAATTATGTTATCTTTTTTCCTTCTTTTTTGCTAGAAAATAAACATTCTTAATTGGTTAAATATAAAACATTCTTAATTGGTTAAATATGGGAGGCAAATAAATATTTAAAATTTAAAATAAGGATTAAATGGTCAATCAAAAGTATTTCTAAAGTATAAAATTTTATAGGTAGTATAGATATAATATAATTTAATATGTGATACAAGCGCATCTTTGAGGGAGGTAGCAAAAAAAAAAAAAAGAAAAAAAAAAGTAACAAATTTGTCTTTTGCTACCTTATGTGGGCTGTGGCAATTAAAAAATTTAAGATGTGCATTCCAAAGGGAAGTAGCAAACATAATTATTTTATTTTTAGGGTAAAATGCAAAAAACCCCCCTCTATTATTACCCATTTTGCAGGAAACCCCCCTCTAATAAAAAACTCAACAAACAAACCTCTCATATTTCCTAAGGTTGACAATTTGCCCCCTGCCATCCAACTGCCGTTAAAAGAACTAACGGTTTAGTGTCACGTGTTTAGCATGTGACTCTATTTACTACTTTAAAGACAAAAATACCCTTATCTATACTAAAGTGACGTTTTTGCCCTTCATTTTATACACTTCATCTCCTCCTCTCTCCTGTCGTGGCATGGCTACCTCTCACCGGCACGAGGGTCATGGTTTGCGCCGACGGCGAGAGAAATCATGGTGAGACGTTGGCGCCGGTGAGCTTACCCACAAGATACACCCAATCAAACCACCACACGAACCCCATCATTAAACCCCGACAACACTAAACCAGTCCGGCGAAGCTTACACCGCCGGAGTCGAGAACCTCGTCAAACCTCCCACGAAATATGGCAAATCTGATCTTCTAGGATGAGTTTTTTTTTGGGTCTTCACCGGATTTGGCAGTTTTGCTGTATCGAAGGTTCAGATCTGGCAGTAGGCTTCACTTGACGGTCTGTCGGAGATGCGCTTCACCGGATCTACTTTTTCGTGGAGAGATAATGGGTTAGATAACGGAAAAATAAAAAATTAAAGCCTTAAGTCAGTCGGTGACTGACCTAGCCGGAGAGAAGGGAAAGGTTAAGGGGGGTCTGGTAAGGCGATTCGAGGGAGAGGTGAACGGGGGAGAGGGGTGTCGGTGACTGACCTGGCTGGAGAGAAGGGAAAGGTTAAGGGGGGTCTGGTAAGGCGGTTCGAGGGAGAGGTGAATGGGGGAGAGGGGTCAGTCGGTGACTGACCTCGCCGGTGGTATCGCTTCTCATCTAACTTAATCATTGGTTGCCGGAGAGAGGGTGGTGTATAGTGGTTGATTGATGGTGGTGTATATGTGTGGTTGGTCATGAAGTTGTTGGAAATTGGTTGATTCTGGTAAATTGGGTCGCCGTTGAAGATGACCAGAAAATTTGCCTTTTTCTTCTCCGGTCTTCATCCATTTTGCTCTCCTCCTATAGCTTTTTCTTTCTTCTCCCCCCTTTGCTTTGACTACAAATTCATGCCTGTATGTTGGAGTGAATTGGATGATCGAGTAGAGGGCAGCCATGGTGGGTAGAGGGCTGCCATGGTTCTCCTCTTCTCTGTTTGCCAGACTGGTATGCAAGAGGAATGAAGGAGCAAAATTTTTATTTTATTTTTATTTCTTATAAAAACGACACCGTTTCATAATATAACAATATTATCAATTCAAAATCAACTATTTATTAATAAAAAAAGAAGGGCAAAATGGACTTTTCAAACTTCTGTTAACGATGTACCCCCCTGGGACATTATAGGGGGTTTTTTGTTGAGTTTTTTTTATTAGAGGGGATTTTCTTGCAAAATGGGTAATAATAGAGGGGGTTTTTTGCATTTTACCCTTATTTTTATTTTCTACATTTTATATTTTTGATGCTTTTAAATATTATTTAATTTATTTTTTTAATAAGTGAAATTGATCCCTCATAATATAGTTTTTCTTACTTTTTCTATAAAAAAAATTCTCAATTTTATTTTTATATGGTATCATCATCTACATTTTTTTTTGTTCACTTAGAGATTGAAAAGAGAGTGGAGATCAAGATTTTCATTTTATTATTTTCCTTTTTCTTTTTCCCCCTCCCTTCCCATCAACAACCAAATTCAAGCAAAATAATAATAATAATTATTGTCATATACATATATGACCCATTCCAACAATTTCCACGTTACAATCAAAACACATTCAAGGGTTTTCCTAGTCTACCCAAAATCTTCGAAAACAACCACCCCCTACCACAAACAAATTCAGCATTATATGAATTCTCACCAAATTTCAAGAAATACATAATAAAAGTATAAAACACTCACGCAACAGTCCATTGAGATCCGGTATTGTCTCCATGTATCGTCTCTATGATGTAGATATTTGGTTTGTGACTGCGCTGGGAAGTAGGTGTGCCTCTAACATGCCATTCTCATTTGCTAGAGAATAAGAGGAAGAGGGAGTTACGAAGTCAACGTGTTTTAGGATTATATGTATAGTATTAAATGGAGTATTTGATTTAGGATTTCCTTTGAATTCCTATTTGTGTTTTATATATTAAGGTATGTGTTTTAGAATATATTAAGGTATGTATTTTAGAATTATAATTTTCATATTGCTATAATTCCTATATATGCAAAAGGGTGGGTAATTGTGTATTTAAAAATTAAAATAAGGGTATATTAGTCAATCAAAAGTTTTTCTTACATTCATCTTTTTATAGGTAGTATAGATATAGATTGTTGATTTGGAAATTAATTATAGGTGGTGGATAATAGGTTGTTTGAGGATTTGGGATTCTCCCCTGCGGGCCGGGGGGGTCGTTTGTAGAAGGGGAACGGCTATTGCAACCCCCCATTCCTATAAGCCCACCCCCATCCTTTAGGTTTTTAAGGTTTTATGAAAAATATAAAAAGTTTTTATGAAAACTAGCCATGATGTCCACTAGAAAACATCATTTTGAACAACTTTGCAAAAGAAAGTTTTTCCAAAATCTATCGTTTAAATATACTTTTTAACCATTTATAGCCTTTATTTCATTTTTTGTTAAAAAGTCTACCTAAACGATAAATTTTGGAAAAACTTTCTTCTGCAAAGTTGTTGAAAATGATGTTTTCTAGTGGACATCACGGCCGGTTTTCATAAAAACTTTTTATATTTTGCATAAAACCTTAAAAACCTAAAGGATGGGGGGTGGGCTTATAGGAATGGGGGGTTGCAATAGCCGTTCCCTTGTAGAAGTTCTTATGGGCTCTTTCTCTCTCACGGTGCGTTATGGCCCCAACAGTCCAAGACTGAGATTGGACTTTTGGGATGAGCTCACTAGCCTTTTTGGGTAGGGATTTCTGAAGTGGTGTGCGGGAGGAAATTAAGGAGAAATCAAGGGGTCTAGGATCACCTGGACATGAAGGGGTTTGCCAGTTTCATTCCTAGTTTTATTGAGGGATCCGCCTTTGAGGAATGCCTCTTCCACTTGGTCTAATTTTTGTGAGAGATTGTTTGCAATAGGTTTGATTGATTTTTGTTTATCTATGAGTGGGAAGAAGGGTTCCCTGATATTGTTCAAGAGACTTTACCAAGACCTGTCTCTGACAGCTGCCCTATTTGCTTGGAGTCCCGCCCACTTTATTGGGGCCCTGTTCCTTTTCCGTTTTGAAATTATGTGTTTAAAACCAACCAATTTTGAGAAGTGGCGAAGTGAGCGTCAAGTTGAGGGGTGGGAAGCTTCCAAGTTTATGCGCAAACTCAACTTTTGTTGAGAGAGTTAAGAAATGGAACAAGTCTGTTTTGGTTTTCTTATATAAAGGGAAGTCTGGCTCTTAAAAGGGATTGATTTGGTTTATAAAGCGTAAGAGCTGGGGCCTATTTCTGAAGCTCTTTATTGGGGCCCTGTTCCTTCCACCACATTTGGCTTGCTCTCTTTTTTTTTTTTTTTTTGGTAATAACTTCCTCTGTTTTTGTACATGAGATCTGGCAAGGAAGATGGTTCCCTGCATTTTTTTTTTTGACCGTTGGAGGCTCTAACAGAAACTGTGGGCCGGATAAAATGTGGGCAACAGCAGCTACAACCTTCAATTTTTTATTCCCAAAAGCTAGTTTGCTACCTCCCTCTCTCTCTTCAGATTTGAAGAGAGAGAAAACTCCTCCAAATTTGAAGATGTACTTTGCTACCTCACTTGGAGCTTCTATTTGGTGGTTTGAGGTAGCAAATCTGGAGAAAACCAGATTTGCTACTCCCGTTGGAATGCTCTAAGGCCCTGTTTGAGAAAACTGTAGCTTTTGCTTTTAGGCAAAAACAGAAGAGAACCAGAAGTTATGAGTAGTAGAAGAGAATCAGTGTCTGTTTGGAAATTGTATTTTAAAAGTGCTGTTAGAACTATAAGTGATTTTTTGTCTATTTGGGAAAAACATTTGCTGAAGTTGTTATAACCCTTAATTGACTGAAATATCCCTTATGATAAATTATTTTTTTAATATTTAAAAAAAAAAAAAACTCTATTTGGTATTAGTAGTAATATATTTTTTTTCATAGTAATGATTGAAGGTATCCTAGGTTGTACTCTTATCGAAATTTGAGCTTAAACTATTTCCCTAATAGCCTAGATGAGACATCCCATACTCACACAAACAACAAAAATGGCGAGGCGTCAAAACAATAACCTCTAGAAAACACACACAAGACTTGACCGCTCGACCAATCCCACAAAAGTGTATTAAAAGGGATTTTGCTTATGTTTTTATTTTTAATTTTTTTTTCCTGCTTAAAACAAAGGGAAAAAAAATAAGAGAGAGCATGAATTGATATTTTTGAAAAAAAAAAATTATTACCAATCCAAATTTTATGGAATCAATTCTTGAAAAAATTCTAACAAGTATAAATCAATGAATATAGGAAGGGAGAAAAAAAAAAGATTTGAAGTTTAAATTAGGATCCTATAGGTTCAAGTTGGTTGAAGTTCCCAATACATTGATGCTGGTAGGAGAGAGGAGCACAACCGCAACAGAGGAGAGAACTTGAATCTAAGGTGGGGCTATTATCATTTGTTCAAAGGATATTGGTGGAAAAAATTGTTTTCATACTCAAACATTAAGGGTAGTTTTAGAAATATTAAAATTTATTAAAACCCTCTGCAAAAGTTGACACCTTAATTTTGATTAGAAGTTGGGGGTAGTCTGCTTATTATAGAATCACTTTTTAAGCTTAAAAGTGATTATGATTTAGGCTGCCAAACAGGTCCAAAAGTGATTTTAGGCTTCAAAAGTGATTTTAGACTATTTAAAAACTTAGCCAAACAGGGCCTAAGTTTAACTAAGCTTCTAATTTAACTTGGTTTGTAATTACTCCCATAAATAACCAAGTCTCCCAACCCATGACAATGAACATAAAGCCCATAATAAAGCTGACTCGACTGCAAACACAGAAAATTACTAAAACACCTCTATTAATGATATTTAAAAATTGTCAAACATCCATGCCGCCCCCCCCCCCCCCCTCTTCTCTCTCCTGTAGTTGTTCTTGCATCATCCATTCAATGGTAACTATTGAAGCATCCACTTGAAGATCTCTGAAGGAGTTCCTTTAACCTTATTTTTTAAAATTGTAGAGTTGTATGTTGATTTATGCAATTTAGCTACATTGCTTCTGCCCAAAACATATGGCCTCCCCTGCCTTCTGACGATTAAATATTTGAGCAATATTGGGGGACCATGAAGGCAACACGATCTATATTTTCTTTAAACCATATAGAAATAGGAATGCTTCAATTTTTGAGTAAGAGCTCCTTTTGTCATGGCAATTCTCTCAGAACGAAATAGCTTTATGCTATGTTTGGTTCCTGGATTCCATTCGGGAAAGAAAAGAAAAGGGAAAAAACTCTGAAGGAAAGAAATGAAAGGAAAAATAAAATTTGAACAGGTGACAATTATTCTACTTCTTCCTTTTCTTCCAATTTTCCATTGCAATCAAACAAGGAAAAGTACAATTCCTCATGTATATATTTTCCCTGATAAAATCCGGGAACCAAATTGAGCCTTAATGTCACCAAATGGCAGTCCTTAGAGTTGTTTACATATTATAGGAAGCTGTTAAACTTATTTAGACTTTTGGATTGCTCCCTTGAATACCTGACAAGTGACAACCTAGAAGTGCCAATTCAGAAGTTGTTTTTATAGCAACAGGGGTAGTAAGGACCTTTGAAGATTTTGGAAATGCTATGCTTTACTAGTTAATGGAATATTTCATTGTTTCAATTGCTATATTATATTTGTTATTAACCTTGCTGTATCTTTTGCTGTTTTTATCTTTTAAAGGAAGCCTCTTTTTAATCTGCAGCCTTCACATTCTTTTTTGATTAATAAATTTTGTTTCTTATGGAAAATATGTCGCTTCCTTATGTTTCCTCACAGTGGCAAGGGAAAGTTTTACGGCATAAAACTTCAGCATGCAAATTTGCCTTTCCTCCAATTTTGGAATGAAAAGAAGAAGTCTAAGCCTATGGAGGTTTGCATATTGCTCGTCTGGTCCCTTTCATGCTTGTTGCATAGGCAGTTGGATATAGTTGATTAGTTGGTTACTATGCTACTTCATCAACTTATTATATGTTCAATCTTATTTTTTAATTAGTTAGGGTTTTGTTTTTCAAACAAAACTTTACACTCAATCATACTTTTATAGTAGTATACTAGTATAGATTTTAATAAAACTTTGTTACAGATCTGCCAGATTGTTGAAGGGCAGAGGTATTTTAAGAAATTGAGTGATAGCAAGGAAACTGCCTTTGTGAGAGCGAATTGTCTACGCCCTAATGAAATGGTACTACGTATTTCAAAGGTATAAATAATTGGAAAAGAGTTTTGCTTCTATTGATTCCAAATCATAACATAATCAAGATTGACTAATTGATTTTCACACCTGTTGGTTGCATAATTCTTTTTACTAGCCTATTCGCCAAAATGCTAATGATTCACTTGTGAATGAGGAATTTGGAATTAAAGTAAGTAATCAAATTGCGAAATTATGAGTCTTTTATCTTCTTTACCTGTGTATCCAACATGTCATCTTCAATTTGAGAATAGTATCTTATAATCTCTACTTTGGTTGTCCAGCTTAAGTATTTTAATTATTCTGGGAAAAAGGATATTACTGATCCAAAATCTGGGCGGTGGGACATGAACAAGAAGGTAAAGTGGGATATTTATTTCCATAGTTATGAGGGGTAGAAGAAAAAAAAAATGATTTCTACGAGTGTTTCCTGTCTTTGACTTTGTAGCATGCAAGTGATTAATATTGCTTTCCACCTCATTTATTATTGTTAAATTTTTAATCGCAGAGGTGGAATCAGTGAAGGCCAATGCGAAGAAGTTCTTACGAAAGAGTTGGATGCCATTCGGGAGGTATAATGATTGTCTGGGATATTGAGATCAGTCGCTCTTACTTTGCTGGGGCCTTAAGATACTACCATCTTCAAAATCAATAGGGATGATTAAGAGTCAAGGATAGTTTTAAAATTTAAATGACTGCATCTACTTTCAAACTTAAAATGATTCCTGTGTGTCGGATGTAATTAAAATAAAATATTATTAATTTCAACTCCACTTTCCTGATGTGTAGGTTTCATAGAGGAGTTCTTTTTCGTTTCTTGCAGGCTTGTAGCTCAATTGAGCAAAACTATACGCCTAAAGTTACCTATGTGCTGGTGCAGAAAAGACATTGCACACGCCTCTTTGCTGTGGACCAATCAGGCATTCCTGGAAACGTTTCACCAGGTTTGGATTTTTTGTGCTACTTCATATATTATTGTGTATTGGACTTTTTGGGAAATTGTTTGTCACTTCTGTTTGTGATCAGGTACTATAGTTGACACAAATATTTGCGACTATCCCAGTAGCTTTTATCTCTGCGGCCATGCTGCATCAATTGTTGGTAATCATTGAGAATACGCATCCAAATTGATGCAGCAAAAAGGTGTGAACCCACTGTTTAGTTGCTGCAGAATTGCGATATTTGAGAAAACTACACTAAAGAGGATGTCTAGCAATAAAATGACATAAAGTAGCTTGAAATTGAAGTAGAACCCGAGTACAAACGTTAACAAGTGAGATTACAGGGTTTAGGGGCCAAGAATGTCTCTGTATATGTAACTCTTGAAATAGTGGTGAAAAGACTTATTAAAATGACTCATAAAAGAGTATTTATTTTAGGGCTACAACAACCCTAAGATTGTAGGCCTTTATTACTCTTCTAAGCTTTAATTCTCAGCCCTTCAAGTTATCTAATAGTCATATGCTGATCACATGACAACTTATAAAGTTGGCAATATAAAAACAGTCTATAAACAAGAATAGAACGACTCTTAAATGTGTTTTGGATGATAATCTTGAAAATTAAATGATCGGAGCTAATACATCACATTATTTTTTATTCAATTACCTTTCTAGGTAGGGTAGGTCACAACCTTCCAAAAGAGCCTGCCATATATCAAAGAGAGTAAAACAGAATAACCTGAAAGAATAATAAAGTTGAAAGAATAAACAAAGGTTGAAGATGAAATCTTCAATGTGTTTTCTCTATGTTTATACAAACTGTACAGCAAATATTTATACATATAGAGAAGAATAAAATAAGGTATGTACAAGGATTGAGGCAACAATTGTAGGAGCATATTGAGGCGTCAGTCCTCGGAGCATCAATTGTGGAGAGAATATACGGTAAGTTCAAATTGATTTGGAGAAGAGCAATTTTGGTAAGCACAGCAGGGAGCAATTATTGGCATTGACTCTGTCATTCCTAATACTCCCCCTCAAGTTGGCGTGTGAACATTGTGAACACCCAACTTGCGAATGAGATGAAGGAACTGAGAGGCGCCAATAGGCTTGGTAAGAACATCAGCTGGTTGTTGGGTAGTCAGAATGTATGCAGTGCGAATCAAGCCGGATTGAATTTTATCACGAATGATGTGGCAATCAAGCTCTATGTGTTTCGTTTGTTCGTGGAAAACGGGATTAGCTGCAATTTGTATGGCTGCTTTATTGTCACAGAATAGAAGTGCTGGTTGTGGATGAGGCACTTGGAGATCTCGTAAGAGATAGAAGAGCCAAGTGAACTCGCAAGTGGTGGATGTCATGGCTCTATATTCGACTTTAGTCGAGGAACGTGAGACAATGGATTGTTTCTTTGATTTCCCTGAAATAGGAGAATCACCCAACATCGTGCAATAACCTGTGATGGAACGACGAGTGTCAGTGCAACCAGCCCAATCGGAATCATAAAAGGCACGCAACTGGATAGAACTAGAGCTTGGTAGTAAAATGCCTTGACCAGGTGTTTGCTTGATGTAACAAAGTATGCAATGAGTAGCATCAAGGTGTGGCTGGCATGGTTTATCCATAAATTGACTGAGAATGTGCACAGAGAAAGTGATGTCAGGCCGAGTAATCGTGAAGTAGATGAGACGGCCTATGAGACGACGATAACAAGATGAATCAAAAAGAAGAGGACCATTATCTTTGTTAAGTTTCAAATTTTGCTCTATAGGAAATGTAGCCGGTCGGGATCCAATGAACCCAGCATCTTTAAGTATGTCCAAAGCATATTTGCGCTGAGATAAATAAATGCCCTAAGACGAACGAGCAACCTCAATGCCCAAAAATATTTCAGCTGACCAAGATCCTTGAGCTTAAATTGCTTGTGGATGCAAGTTTTGACAGCAATAAGTGCTTGTAAATCATTGCCAGCGAGAATAATGTCATCTACGTAGACAAGCACAGTAGTAAATGAGGATCTAGCTGAACGAGTAAATAAGGAGTAATCAGCTTTGGATTAGGTGTAGCCAATTTCTAACAATGCTGTAGAAAATTTGGCAAACCATTGTCGTGATGCTTGCTTCAATCCATAAAGGGATTTATTTAAACGACAAACTCTAGTTTCCCCCTTTCGTGAAAACCCAAGAGGGATGGTCATGTACACTTCTTCATCAAGGTCTCTATGTAAAAAGGCATTGTTTACGTCCAACTGATAGATATGCCAATTATTAATGGATGCAATGGCAAGTAAACAGCGTACAGTAGCTAGTTTAGCAACGGGAGCAAAGGTTTGCTTATAATTAGGGCTGTAAACGAGCCAGGCCGAGTCAGGCTTTTGAGTGGTCAGCTCGAGCTCATTAGAAAGCTTGTTCATTAGTTAACGAGCCGAGCTCTAAACGAGCCTTAATTTTAAGCTCGAGCTCGGCTCGTGAGAAAACATTAAAGCTCGAGCTCGGCTTGATCGGCTCGTTTAGATTTTTTTTTTTTCCCCTCATCCCTACCAAAACCTTTCCCAGCAGCCAACCAAAACCTTTCCTAGCCAACCAAAACCTTTCCCAGCAGCCAACTGAAACCTTTCCCAACAGCCAGCACTGATGTAGTTCTATTTCTATGCTTCATCAAAACTGATTGACACTAAAATAATCGCTTAAAATAGAAACAGATTGACATTAAAATAACACAAATCAATCCATTATCTCTCATGATCAAACAACCAAATAAGATCTTCTTTAACACATATGGAAAAAAAGTAAAAAAGAAACACACTTCTATAGTGTTAACCACCAGATTCACAAAATTGTCCAACCCACAAAGCGTACAGCCAGAGAAAATGGCGATCTAGTGTAGATTTGGTGTAGATCTGGTGTAGATCCGGTGCGAGTGGCTGTGAGCTCCTTCACGGTGAGCCAAACTTTAACGAGGTGAGTGTAGTGGCTTAGAGAAGAGAAACAACGGCGGTGAGCGACGATAAGAGGTGGATCCCAGCGATGAAGCTTGTGCGATGAACTGCCGACGAGAACTTGCGATGAACTGGTGCAGCCGTGCAAAGCATTGCTGGCTATGAGGTTCGTTTGGATCTGGATGGAGGTTGATGTGAGACGGTGAGAGGGAACTAGAGAAGATGGCTGATGTGCTTATGGAAAAAGAAGGCTACTTACCCAAAAAAAAGAAAAAGAAGGGCTGATGTGACTTGTGAGATGGTGAGAGGTACTTTTATCAGATCTAAATCTCAGCCATTAGTTAGATTTAAAATGGAATATAGGGCCAAGATGGCCTCAGATTAATTAGTCTGGCTAGTGGTAAGTACATGGTAAACGAGCTCACTAATGAGCTCATTATCAAGTCCTAAACGAGCTTCTTATCGAGCTCTTACCAAGCTTGTTCACGAGCCTAAACGAGCCAAGCTTTGATATGCTCAAGCTCGGCTTGTTTACTGAACGAGCCTAAGATTAAGGCTTGAGCTTGGTTCGTTTAGTTAATGATCGAACTCGATCCGAGCTTTTAACGAGCTTTCTCGCGAGCCGTTAATGAGCGGCTCAGTTCGTTTACAGCCCTACTTATAATCCAAGCCTTCTTTCTGATTGTAGCCCTTTGCTACGAGGCGTGCTTTGTAGCGTTCAATTGAACCATCTGAATTGTACTTGATTTTATATACCTACTTACATCCAATGGGCTGCTTGTGAGATGGTAATGATGTAAGATTCCAAGTGTTATTTTCTTCTAAGGTGCGGATTTCCGTAGCCATAGCTTCACACCATTTAGGATCCTTAACCGCTTGGGAGAATGAATGAGGTTCTGTAACAGATGAGATTACTATAGAAAATGCTCGATGAGAAGAAGACAATTTATCATATGAAAGAACAGAAGAGATAGGATAAAATGTGCTTACCTTGAGACCAGTCGATGAAGATAATGATGGATTGGGAGAGGGATGAAGGGCAAGTTGACAATGATAATCCTGCAAGTAACTTGGTTGGCATCATTCACGTATGGAACGTTGAGGTACGGGAGTAGATGGTGAGGAGCCTCCAAAGGAAGGGGTGGCAATGTTACCATGATCTTCTAATGGAGGTTGTGTGACACTAATGGGTGCAACATCATGGTTAGGTAAGGGAAGTGGCACGATAAATGATGGACTTGATGGTGTTTTCACATTTTGAAAGTGGAAAGGATAAATGTCTTCATGAAAACTCACATCTCTGGAAACAAAAAGAGTCTGGGATTCCAAATCAAAAACTTTGTAACCCTTTTGACCAAATGGATATCCAAGAAATAAACATTTCCTTGCACGGGGATCAAATTTAGAGCAATTAAATGCAAGTGTACTAGCGTAGCATAGACAACCAAATACACGTAAATGAGAGTATGAGGGGGTATATACATACCTTATTTTATTCTTCTCTATATGTATAAATACTTGCTGTACAATTTGTATAAACATAGAGAAAACATATTGAAGATTTCATCTTCAACATTTGTTTATTCTTTCAACTTTATTATGGTATCAGAGCATGTCTTTCTTAGGCTCGTTTCGCTCGTAAGCCCGTCTTTATTGTCCACGTGACAAGCTCGTTATTGTCTTGTTAGGCCTGCACATGAGAGGGAGTGTTGGAAATATACCACATCCCACATCGATTAAATATTGAGTTTAACATGTCTTCATTTACCTGTTTGGGCCCCCTAGAATTGAAGTGGCAAATGAGCTTGAAAGCGCAAAGCACGAGCAACATTTAAGAGATGTCGATGTTTACGCTCAACAACGGCATTTTGTTGTGGGGTGTCAATGCAACTACGCTGATGAACAACTCCTTTCTCTTGATAAAAGGGCTGCATTTTAAATTCAACTCCATTATCACTTCGAATCTATTTAATTTTTGTGCCAAATTGAGTTTCAATCAAGGAGAAGAAAGATTGAAGGAGATGACGGGTTTCAGATTTGTGTCTCATGAGTAAACCCATGTGCATCTAGTGAAATCATCAACAATGGACAAAAAATATTGTGCGCCATTCAGAGAAGCTATCTTATAACCACCCCATATATCACAGTGGATTAATTGAAAAGGTTCAATGGTAGAAATAGTACTCAAAGGAAAAGGCAATCGAGTTTGCTTAGCAAGTGGGCAAACTTTACAATGCTCAGGACAAGAAATAGAAATTCCTGAATTGTTTTTCACTAAGAGATCCAAATGGTTATTTGAGAGGTGTCCCATTCGCATATGCCATAAGTCAAATGAAGAAATAGTAGCTGCAGAGTGAGCACATTCATCTCCTTACCCGCTCCAATCATCGTCTTCAAGGATCGGTCCTGGACAACACAAGAATTAGAAAAAAAAGTGATAGAACAATTTTAATGCTTGGTAAGCTTACTAACTGAAATGAGATTGAAACTGAATTATGGAACACAGAGCACATCATGTAAGATTAGTGATGGTGATAATATCACAGTTTCAACATGTGAAACAGGAGTGAAGGTGCCATTTGGCAATTTAACTGAAGTAGTCCCAATAGAAGTAATAGAATAAAGGAATGAAGTGGAGCTAACCATATGATCGGTTGCTCCTGTATCAATTATCCAGGACATGTAATTATTTGAAGAAGACAAGCAAAGGGAAGTACCTAAGAGAGTGGTTTCTAGTTGGGTTATACCTGCTTGGTGAGCCATGGCTTGCGGAGTCATAAGCAAAGCCAAAAGTTGATGACATTGCTCGTTAGTAAAAGGAAGTGCAGATGGGGGCTTAGTATTCTGCTTTTCACTAGATGCCGCTGCCACTTGCTTAGCAGAATTTCCTTCTTTATGAAATCTATGTCCCTGGTGGATAGCCATATAATTTGTAGCATTGTTTAATAGTATGCCTGTCACACCCCATTTTTGCACCTCCTTACTAGGGCTCATCATTTCATGCATGTTTTTGTTTTGTTTTTGAGTCTAGTCACTTGCATTAGCTTTTCAGAGTCACAAAGACAATGGGTATGAATTTTAGTTCAATTCGGAGTTGATCTTGAGTGATAATAAGAGTTGTTGTGATTTGAGGGGCATAATCGTCTTTTAAGTCACAAACTTTTCATTTGACCTTGAAATGATCTCCAAATTATCAATTGGAGTTCATATTAATGCATGTAAAGTATTTCTAGGTTCAATTTGATTAATCAATGGCTCAGGATTAAAATGGCTCGATGTAGTTTAAGTTGGTTAATTGACCCTTCTTTGGGTTAGCTTAAATTGACTCATAATTACTAACCAAATCTTTTCAAATTAACTTTCATTAGTCATCATTTTATCCCTAAAAGTGTTTTATAAAGTTTAATTTTGATATGGAAAGCATTTGGTTTGATCCTATGTACATACCTATGCTTTGCAAAGGTAGAGCATATATAGTAGTTAACTGCCTTTGTCAAACCTAACTATGCCCCCATGGTTAGTGGTTTTCACCCTAAAATGTTCAAAAATATATTCCTCATTGAAACACGGTCATTTTAGCTTTTGTTTCATCAAAATCGAAGTTGATTTGACCCTTGAAACACTTCTAGAAGGAGAGGGAGTCCAAAAAAAGCAAAAAGCTGAAGTGAGCTCGGGTGACCACCCAGCCCCAGGCGGCTAGCCGCCCAGGCCCTGGTAGTCACCCGAGATTACTTTCCTATTTTTTTGCCAAACCATTGCTGAAGTGGACTCTTACCTATTTTGACGTACTTGCATGGGCTCTTTTGGACGTGTTTCCTTCTAGTTCTTGGTAACTTTTGAGTTACTTAAGCACCAAGGGGGTCTCTAATAACCCTTGGATTAATTTCTAGGGTTTTAATCCCAGCTATTGGTTTATCCTAATTGAAACTCTATAAATACCCCCTTATGCTCTAGCAAAAGAGGAGGGAATTGGAGGCAATTGGAAGCACTTAGAGGCTGTTCTATGCATCAAACTTGGGTGTGTGAGAGAAAATAAGAGAGAGAGAGTTGAAGGAGAGCTGGAGTTCCTGCTGTAGCCTTGAAGAACATTAATTCAAATCATTCATAAAAGCAAGAGAGAGTCTATACAAAAAGGAAGCTCTTCCTAAGGTAACCTTCTTCCTTATTAGTGTTAAATCAGGTTTTTTTTATAGAATAGGCTTATTGCATGTTAAAGGTAGCTTTTTTATGATGTGTTATCACTTTAGCTAGTTAATATACATGATTTAAATGCTATTAATGTTGATTATAGCATGCTTTAGGACTGTTCTATAGGTTTTTAAGCATGATTATGAGTTTAGGGTTTCCGTTGTCCTTGTTTTAGGATAGTGTCATTGCATGTTAAAGTTAGGAGTTTTATCATGTTTTATGGCTTTAGTTAGTTAATATGCATGATTTGAGTTCTATTTATCATGATTTTAGCACGTTTAGAGGTTGTCTTATGTGTTTTTAAGCATTTTTGTGAGTTTAGGGTTTCCGTTGTCCTTGCTTTAGGTTAGTTTCATATAGCATGTTAAAGTAGGGTTTTTTATTGGTTTTTCTTCATAGTTGCTATATATGTATTGCATATAGAATAACTATGATGTGTTTTGCATACATGTTAGTTGATTCTAGGGTTTTTATGCATGATATGGTATTAAGATTGCATTAGAGCTTACGTTTGTTCGCTGTTTCTGCTGTTAGCATATTTGGTGGATCAATTTAGGCCATAATACTATTCTGTCCAGATTTGCATGTTGTTGTTTTTGCATGGTTTTGAGCACGTGTAAGGGTGCAAATAGGTGATAATCGTCCTATTGCAAATGGGGCTGCTCTTGCTTGAAATTGCTAATGCTTGGAGCTATTGCGCTCAAGTAAGTGGGTTTGAAGGTGCCCCAATTCACCTTTCTTTTCTTATCCTTTCTCTTCTCCCTCCCTAGGGATATTTCTTAATATGGACACATGGTATAATAAGAGGTTTCCTTTATAAATAAAATTCTGGTTTTTTATTAAGGTTTCCATCTTATGGAAGTTTTCCTAAATTCAAGTTTGGTTTATTCAATTCTCTTTCAAATAAGGAAACCTAGGGTTTTTACCATAGGTTTGTATTAGGATTTAACCCTAATTCTAATCGAACTACATGGACTTTGATCCATGTATTTCGTTGCATGGTACGTAGGCGCTCTTTTGAGGCTCAAGTCCGTTCTAGGATCCAAGTATCCTAAGTTTTTTTATATTTTATTTTATTTTTTTCTGTTTTATTTTGTTTATTATGCATGAATGGATGAATGAAATATATGATATGCATGCTATCTTGATGTGATATTTGTTGATTTTTGAGTGAGAAAAGACTTTAATTTAACCCAAATAAACCGAGAGACCGAAAGGGTGACATGGGTGCCTATAGGCTTCACCTAGAACCTTCCCATGTCATAACTTAGCTTCTAAATCCCCAGTTTTCTTTGGTTTCCAAAAGACTTGTTTTTTTTGCCTTTCCTTTTTAAACATAGAGTCATTCAAATTGTTTTCTTAAAACAAACTGTTTTTTAGGGTTTTCCTTGTTTCCTTTAAAAAATAAGGTGGCGACTCCTTTTCTTTCTTCTTTTTCAAACAAATTCCTAATTTCTTTTCGCCAATCCTTGTGGGCCAATTTCTGGGCTTCACAATGCCCATTCCAACCACAATGAGCACAGGTTGGTCGACTAGTTTTGGATCCATGATTCTTCTTGCTTGTGAAGTTGATGCCAAAGCTATTGTTGGTATTGTATCCTCCCTTTGTTAGTAAAGCAGCAGCGTTTGTGAGTTGGGGAACAGTAGCAGCAACCTCACGTTGCCGTTCCTCCTGAAGCACAAGAGAAAAAACTCGATTGATTGGGGGAAGAGGATCCATAAGAAGGATTTGTCCTTGAATAGCAGCATAGGAATTATTAAGTCCCATGAGGAATTGCATTGTTCTTTCTTCTTGCTGGTGATCTAATAATTTCTTCATTGCCTCGCATGAACAAATTGGCATTTGCCAACAAGTCCCCAATTCATCCCAAAATGCTTTCAGTTTGGTAAAATAATTTGCCACAAACTGTTGTTCTTGCTTCTCGGATGAGATCCCCCGTTGGATTTCAAAAATCCTTGGGGCATTACCTTGTGAGAATCGTTGCTTGAGATCTTCCCACACTTCATATGCTGAATGTGCATAAATGACACTCGAGGCAAGCTCTTTCGACAACGAGTTTAATATCCATGACAAAATCATGTTATTGCAACGGACCCATTGATCATAATTCTTGTCACCACTATCAAAAGGTTTCTTGATTGAACCATTGACAAAGCCTGTCTTGTTTTTCGCAGCCAAGGCCATGATCATAGCTCTGCTCCAAGTGTTGTAATTCTCACCAATTAACAGCAGAGAAACAACATTGTTCCTAGATTATCAGAGTGATGCAAATAGTAAGGACTAAAGGGGTCTTCGATCTTACTAGACTGAGTCAAAGTTGCACTCTCCATTGTTGATTGAAAAGAGATCAATGGAATGACCACTTTTGGGAATATAAAGGAAACATAACAACAAAATAATTGTTGTTTACAATAAAAGAAGAACTTGAGCAGGACCCTGCTCTGATACCATGTTAAGTTTCCAACTTAAAAGCCTAAGCTTATAAGTGGAGGGCCCAAACAGGTATATGAAGACATGTTAAACTCGATATTTAATCGATGTGGGATGTGGTATATTTCCAACACTCCCCCTCACGTGCAGGCCTAACAAGACAATAACGAGCCTGTTACATGGACAATAAAGATGGGCTTACGAGCGAAACAAGCCCAAGAAAGACATGCTTTGATACCATAATAAAGTTGAAAGAATAAACAAAGGTTAAAGATGAAATCTTCAACATGTTTTCTCTATGTTTATACAAACTGTACAGCAAGTATTTATACATATAGAGAAGAATAAAATAAGGTATGTACAAGGATTGAGGCAACATATGTAGGAGCAGATTGAGTCGTCAGTCCTCGGAGCATCAATTGTGGTGAGAATATACGGTAAGTTCAAATTGATCTGGAGAAGAGCAATTTTGGTAAGCACAGCAGGGAGCAATTATTGGCATTGACTCTGTCATTCCTAATAAAGAATTCAAAAGAAAAAAAAAAACACTCTTACAAGGCAAAACTAATTAGTTGGGATCCCCCCTAGAACCAAGAGACTTTAAATCCAAAACAAAAAGACTCCATAAACGTTAGATCCTATTGCATTATTATTAAATATACGAAGAGCAAAATCTGCATTCTCGTAAGCTTCCATCATGTCTACCATAAAATCTCAAATTGTTTATACAATTTTCAATTCTCATCTCCCCTCACTCATTTAGAAAAGGAATTATTTCACATGTTTTTTTTTTTTTTTAATCAAGGAAAAAAACATGGTGCCTTCTAGGACCATTATTGTTATTTGAAGAATAAACTTGGTCCACCTCAACTGACATCGATTATTACTTGTAAATACACATGCCATAAATTTGGTGTGGTGTTTAAAAAAAAAAATGTTTTTTCTCACTTTCATTATGTTTTTTTTTCTCAATTACATTATGTTTTATGCTCAGTTACTTTATAAAAAGTTAAAACTAGTTTATTGTATGTAGAAGCTCATCAATGGCTCATTGGCCAACCAATTACTTTATTTTATTTTATTTTATATTATTTTATAGGTTGAGGTTTCTAAAAATTAAAGGCTTATATAGATATAGACTATGAAGCATGGATACAGATAGGAGAAACGGATACATATATCTGATACGACAATTCTCCAAAAGGTAGGATACGATGCGGCAAGGACATGTTAATAAATGCAAGGATAAATTTGTTATCCCAAGAGTAAAACCCTAGAGGGGGGGTGAATAGGGTTTATAGCCAATTAAAACTAATTATGACAAACTAAAATTCAGATTATTGCAACCAATAGAAAATGCAACAATAAGCAATAATGAGAAAGAGATAGAGAATGCAAACACAAGATATTAACGAGGTTTGGCCTTCCCGCCTACGTCCTCGCCTCAAGAGCGCCGCTTAAGGATTCCACAATCCACTATGACAATCTCCTTCAAGGGTGGAGATCAAACCTTTTACAAAGAGAAGCTCTCTTCAAGACAAATCTCTCTTGTCTCACTAGGGTTCACACAACCCTTACAACACTTGAATTTGAAGTTGGTTTGTTGTAAACAATCACTCTAGCAGTAAATACAACTCTTGAAAGCTCAACAAACTTCTAATAATTGCTCAATTGAATGCTCTTTAAGAATTAGGGCTTGAAAGCTCTTTTTCAAAGGATGGAATTGATTGCTCTTGTATGGATACTCATAAATGAGTTTGAAAGCTTGTATTTATACCCATTTGGCCTAAAATAGCCGTTGCAAGCATTAAATGCCGGGAAAGAGCCGTTTGGTGGCAATTAATGCTTCATTGGGCTTTCAAAAAAACTAGTCGTTATAGCCCATTCGAGTGTTATAGTCGACTATAAGGCTTCATATAGTCGACTACAAATATCAGTAGCCATTTCTAGGCATTTTTTCTTGATTTAGTCGACTATATAGGATCATATAGTCAACTACATATACCAGTAGCCTATTTTGGGCTAAAACACATGATGTAGTCGACTAAACCTTGTTTTTTCAAAGTTCAGCCTTCTTTTCATGAAAATTCATCACTTGATCCACTATGCATCAACTTAGGTCTCTTATGAATGATAAATATAGTTCAATTGAGGGTCCTAAAGTCCTTCTAAGTCAATAGAGCAAAGTCATGAGCAATTATGTACATTTTGGAACCTAAAACCTCACTTGTAGCCTAAATGAGTCTCATTGACGATGATTGCATGGCTTGAGGTGCTTGTAGGTCCATTGCTAGCTTTTTATGCTCTTGTTGCATCATGCTTGAGTTTCCTTGACGCTTTGGATACGAGCCTTGAGTCCCATGGCTTGGTTGAGCTATTGAGTGCATGTGTTTGAGTCATTTGATCCTTAAGCTTATGCTTAAAGCAATTTGATCTTGATTACCTAGCTTTGATCATATTCTTGACATTTAAACCATTAGAACTAACATCAATCTTTTGTTATCATCAAAATCTCGGATATGCCGTTGGTTGAAAACCTTTAGGTCTAACAAAATTATCTTAGAACACATCTATAGCCATCAACCATTTTCTTCATTCATTAAAAAAAAAAAATCCCCAAAATAATATCAAATTTAGAAAATAACCATCTAGGAATCTACTAACAAAGTTTGGAATAAAAAAAAAAAATTGTCTCAAGTTGCCACAACTCTTAACAACTTAACAAGTAATAACATCATTATTGTGGTTGCCTTCGTCGATGAAAAGCACAACCATATTCAATTTATCAAGCGAGAGATTTGGAACCTCATGTATCTCGATAGCTTCAAATGGATCAAAGGCATCTCTTCCAACATCCCACATCTTAGTTTCTCAATATCATTTGTAAAACTAATATTGAGAAAGCTTATGACCATGTAAATTGGAATTTTCTTATTAATCTTTTAGGGAGAATGGGCTTTAGTCTCAAATGGAAAAAGTGGATTGCTTGGTGTATCTCTACTCCCACTTTCTCATTATTAATTAGTGGAACCCCATATGGGTATTTCCATAGTTTAAGTGGTCTTCGGCAAGGTGACACACTTTCTTCTCCTCTCTTTATTTTGATTATGGAAGCCTTGAGCAAGCTTACTCAATAGGCGAAGGAGGAACATTTATTTTGATTCTTTGAGAGAGGACCCTTTGGTTCTGGTTTTTACTCCTGCTAAGATAATTTGGAAAGCTTCTGTGCCTTTGAAGGTCAAGATTTTGGCTTGGTCAACTACTCATTAGAGGACTAATACCAATGATTGGGTTCAGAGGAAAAGACCTTCCACTTGTCTTTCCCCTCAATGGGGTGTTCTTTGCAAGAATAAAGGTGAATTAGTGGATCACTTGTTTCTTCATTGCGACACTTCGAAGCAGCTTTGGTAGCGTCTCTTTGTCCTTGTTAAGGTTGTTTGGGTTAGACCTAAACATATTGATGGGTTGCTTGAGGTGGATTTTAGAAGTCTTGGTCATTCCAAGAAGGCTAGGATTCTGTGCAGTGTGATTATGACCATGTTATGGGTTATTTGGATCGAATGGAATGCTAGAATTTTTAGGGATTCTCATGACAAGTTAGATGGCTTGTAGGATAGGTTGTGCTTTCTTGTTTCCTTGTGGGCTTTGATGTATAAATATTTTGAGGGTTTTCCTTTGTTTGTGATTGTTAGGAATTTAAGAGAGATTTGTGCCTAGAAGCTTGTTAAGAGCATAGCTGTTGGGAGTCATTTCTACCCTCCTTGAGGTGTTCTCTTTCTTGGTCTAGTCTGTTTTCCTCTAAGCCTGTTTGTTTCTTTTGCTGCACCTATGGCCTCTGTTATTTTTCCTTTTTTTATTGGACTCCTTGTCCAATTTGTATTCATCTTCTTGATTAATACAACTTGTTTCTTATATAAATAAAAATAAAAATAAAAAAACATTTATTGGAAGGCCTAGAGATCAATGGAGGTGGAGGGGAGGTTGGTAAGATTTCCCATTTGGTTTTTGCGGGCGATGCTTCTTTTTTTTTTTTTTTTTTTTTTTTTTTTTTTTTTGTGGGGCTTGTGAGGAGCAAGTTAAGCACCTTAAGGTGCTTCTTCTTTGTTTTAAAGTGGTGGCAGTACTAAAAGTAAATCTTGGCTAAAGTGTGATTATTCTGATTGGCCGATAGGAAAACAAATGCAGAATAAATTGATAAACAAAACTTTTCCTAATCGATTCCTTAACCTATGAATCCAATTATGCTTAAACAAAAACAAAACCCTAACTAGAAGAGGGTAAGAACACTTACAATTTCAAAAGTCTTCTCTTTTATGCTCCAAGCTTGAATCGGGACAGCAGAGAATGAGCAGTCCAAGTGTACTGCCTCCAATGGTATCCACACCTAGCTAGAGCTTCAAGTCCTTTCTTCTTTCTTCGTTATTGTTGCTAGAGGTGGAGAATAGAAGAGAGAGAGAAAGAGAGCCCTTTGAAATTTTTGGCCAGCACTTAGGGTTCACTAAAAGTGATGATGTCACACATCATAAGGGGCTTTAAATAGCATCCACTAGGGCTGGCCAAGGGGGGAAGTCCAATCCCTTTTAGGTTTTGTGTAATTACTCCTAATTACACATTAACCCCTCTAATTTATATCCCATGCAAACTTGTCCCTTAAGAACAATTCTTTTATTCACTTATACCCTTTCTCTCATAGAATTTGAAGCTCTCGTAGCATGATTAGTGTGTGACCCATTGGGTTCACATCATCAAGTAGTAGGAACAGCACAAGGTGTGCCCAATGGAACTCTTTCCATTAAAGGGTTTAATTGGAACTCCTTCCAATTCCCTAATTGATTATAACTCATTTCTATCAATTAGGGCTTCTACTAACCATGAGTAACACCTAGCATATGGCTCATAGTGTGGTCCTTAATGAAGTGAATACAAAGACCCCTTCTGTTATAGTTTATATGTTACAATTACATCCTTCCATCCATAGAATGTCTCCAATTGAACTAATAGGATATGGAATTCTATCAAGTCCCTAGTTCAATTACTTTATACTCATTCATGAATATCAACTCAATAATGAACTTATGGAAACTCCTTTCTATATTCATTCTACCATGGGACCATGGATTTAATGAGTTATATCACTGAATGATATATGAAACATTCTCTCTCTTTTTCCTGACAGTGATGGATTCCTTGTTGATCACTCACATGCCTTCACACACATAGCCGTAGGGCCAATGAACACCCTTGCAGACCTTTAGAAGGATCTGCACTTAGTGTTATCAAACTTCTAAAGCTATATGTATAAAACAACTATGGTGTCTCAAGTCTAAAGATTACTTGTACCACTATAACTATGAGAAACTGATTGACATGCAGGTTAAAACTCCATTCAATTTATCTCATATCTTTGGTCACATTCAGTGTTCCTATTCTTATAATAGGCACCCACTTGTTGGTTGTAGTGTCTCCACACAAATAGCTTGAGACCAGCTATCCTCCTATAGAGTCAACCTAACAAGTGCTAGTCCTATGGTTCATTACTATCCATCATAGTGAAGCTTCAACTAGGAATGCTTTAGGAGTTTAGTACAGAGATATATCTATAGTCTCAAAATTACAACTCTTTGTAATTCCATATTCTCAACTCTAACTCTATGGACATATTATGTAAATATAAATAATGCATATAAACATAATAGAATAAGCCCTTTTATTAAATCAATAATAAATGTGACATACATAAATAAAACCAAATGATTGTTCCTAATCCCTAAACAATCATCTCTATGATTGGCTCTGGGGCATAATCCTAACAATCTCCCACTTACACTATAGCCAATCGACCATCTATCTCATACCCTTTTCCTGTCGGTGGTGATCTAACTAAACTTGGATCAAAGCTTTAGTGAAAGGGTCTTTTACATTCTCTATTGTATTAATCTTCTATATGTATATGTCATTTCTTCCAATGATATCTCTAATCACTTGGAATCGCCGCTTAAAGTTTGGACTTTTGATGAGACCGTGGTTCCATGGTTTGAGCAATAGCCCCTTTGTTGTCACAAAACAATGATATAGGCTTCTCAATATCAAGAACCATTCCCAGTTCAGTAATGAACTTCTTTATCCAAACATACAGCAATGCGCTCCAATTTACAACTCTACCATTTAAGGTGAGAGCATACCTTGATGTTGATCTCCTATCATCATTGTCAGATTGAAAATCTAAGTCCGTTTTACTAACCATTTCCAAGTGTCTTTCTGCATAGACAATGCATAGGTCCTTAGTTCTTCTTAAGTACTTAAGGATAGCCTTGACTATTTCCCAGTGTTTCTTACCTAGATCTGCCTGATATCTGCTCGTAACACTTACAGGCAAAATTGATATCTGGTCTTGTAGTTTTTAGACAACTTGATTCCATATCTGAAAGGAATTAGATCTTTTTTGGAATTATGCATGTTGAACCTTTTCAAAATCTTGTCTATGTACATCAATTAAGAGAGACCTAGCATCCTTTAAGATCTATCTCTATAGACCTTTATTCCCAGAATATAGGATGCTTCTCCTAAATCTTTTATGGAGAAATTCTGTGAAAACCAATCTTTCACTTTTGACAACGTCTCTATATTATTCCTAATAAGTAGAATTTCATCCAAATATAGGACCATAAATGTGATCGCACTCCCACTAACCCTTTTGTAGACTCATGGTACAATAATGGGTTCTATCTCAATAGGGACAGGGGTTGAATCATTGTCGGTTTGTGTCTCATTAGACAACTCTTTGAGTTCTATTTTCCTGTTATTACCTCCTTCTTAAATAAATTCTTTTTCAAGAAAGATTGTAAGCTTATTAACAAACACTTTTTGTTCATCAGGATAATAGAAATTAGTATCCTAAACTCTCTTTAGGATAATCCACAAACCAACATTTAACTTATCTTGATTCCAATTTGGTTGCATCATGTGTCTTTACATATGCAATGCAACGCCATACCTTAATATGCTTAAAGCTTGGTGCTTTCCCTTTTTCATATCTTACATGGGTTCTAAGGGATAGCCTTGGTTTGAACTCTGTTTCACAGGTACGCGACACTTTCTAGGGCATATCCTTAAAAGGATAATATTAAGTCGATGTAACTTATCTTGGACCGGACCATATCTAATAAGGTCCTCTTCCTCCTTTCTCCTTTCTGACACACTATTAAGTTGTGGTGTTCCAAGAGGTGTCCATTGTGATAGAATGCCTGCTTGAACAAGTTGATGTTGAAAATTCATCGATTAAATATTCGCCTCCTCGATCTAATTGAAGAGCTTTTATACTTTTACCAATTTGTTTTTCTACTTCATATCTGAGTTCTTTGAACCTTTCAAATGCTTCAAATTTATACTTCTTTAAGTACATGTACCCATACCTTGAATAAACATTGGTAAAGGTTATTAAGTAAGAGAAACCTCATCTCTTGTTCTCTTGGGTTTATTAGCATTCAATTTAGAACTATCATGCTTCATGCAATTTATATTTGCAATAAATTTTAGAAGATAAAGGCCAGTCACATAAATTCCAGAAGTAATGTGCTCTTTATATTTAAAATAGAAAACATTTATTAAAATAAAACTAAAACCTTGTTTAGATAATACTGAAATAAAAATAATGTTTCTAATAACTTCTAGAATGTAAAGATAGCCAATTATTTCTAAACTATTCCATCAGGCAGAGTCAAGCAGCAAGCCCCACAGCTAATGCAACAACACTTGCTCCATTCTCCACTCGCAGGGTTACTCTGCCTCTACTCAGCCTTATGCTTCCCACTAGATCCTGCATGGAATCAAAATTCACATCAAAATTAAGTACCTAAGTGGAAGCAGAACTAACATTTAGTTTAGAGCATAATCCATACCTTCTGAAGGTTGGTTCTTTGGAATATCCAGATACTCCCGGAAGTTACATTTCCAATGCCCATCCTTGCTACAGTGAAAATAGGTTCCTTTGGCCTTATTAGCATTACCTTTCTTGACGCCTCCTGTAGACACCCCATTTTCATCCTCTAATTCCCCACCTTTCCACCTTAGGAGCATTATCACATGTAGGGTTTTACATCATTTTGGCACTAAAAGTCCTTTGTTAGACTCTACACATCCCAAAGAATCCGTGGTATTTTGCGGGGTTCAATTTGGTTAAGTTTTGATAGTTAATAAAAACTTTTGCAATTTGGAGGGCATTTATGTCATTTCACTTGCATAATTCTTATTTGCTATCCAATTCTCATCAAATTCATCCTGGGATGATCCCTAATGACCTTAGGATGCCATTTGTAGGCTTGGTTTAAAGTTTGGTAAGGTTTGGAATTGATTTGGTTAGGGATGGTCCATAGTGTGCAAGGTTGAGATCTGTTTGTCGGTTTTCTTTAAAGTTGACTTTTAATTCAATCAAAATTTTTAAACTAATGGCCACATGGGTGTTAATTGAGCTTTAATTATTGTTTTCAAGTGAATAAATGATTTCCAAAAGGTTTTGGTTGCAAGCATGGCTCAATCGAAATACAAACCCTTATTTTACCTTTAGTTGCATTTCGAACCCCTGTGAGCCGTATTTGCTTGGTTTATGGGCAATTGACCCATTGTGGATTAATTTTGACTTAATTTGAGTCTTAATATGTGGGAAATTGAATTAAACACGTTATGCAAAAAGAATGGATGAATCTGGACTTAAAATGAGCAAGATTTGTCCAAAATATGCTTTAAAACCAAATTTCGTATTTTTGCCATAAATTCTGACTCGGAAGTCAGATTTCGATGAAATTGGTCTTTTTGAAAAGGTTTTTTAAAGCTCTATAACTTTGCATCTAATGAAAATTTTCCAAATCCAACGTTTTTATACCCAAATAGGCCCTTAAAGCAGCTGCTGTTGTAGGGTAGCAGGAATAAGGTGAGGTGTCCACTTGGTCACCTATCCTTATCCTTTTAATTTTTTGACTTTATCTCTTAATTTTGACATTATCTCTTCAACTAATCTGGATTTTTCCAATCTTTTTGATAATTTTTGATAATTATCACTTAGGTTTGAGATAAATGTCATCTCTTAAGATTGATTTTAGGCCATTGGATCATCCTTACCTAGATTAAATCCAAACCATCCATTCCACCCACCTTTCACTATAAATAGGGGTCCTCCCTTCATTCATTCTCCATCAAGTCTTAGTATAATTTTCCTAAGCAACTGAAGAGCTTGAATTCTTGAGTGTGGGGTGAACGTTCCTATCAGTATCCCTTCACTTGAGACTCATTCTAAAGAAGAGCTTGGCTCAATAGTTAGTGGGGAACATTCCTATTAGTACCCTCTACCTTGCGACTCATTCTAGGGCTTGAAGGCATGGAAGCTCTGCTCGACTTGCGACTCCCTCCTTTGAGGCCATCATAAAGCTTGGAAAGCATGGAAGCTCTGCCCAAATTTCGACTCGAAAACCCCGAGGTTGCAAACAAAAATCTGCCTCAGTTTTGTCAAGTATAATCTCTAAACTCCATTGCCATGATGTAATTGTTTATGTGATGATGTATGCTCCCATGAGTTTTATTATTCATAGGATTTTATTAGAGTTTTGATCATAAATCAAACAAGTTTTTTTAAACTAAAGTTGTTTGTTTCAAAGCATGTTATTTTCAAAATAAAGTGTTTGATTATGGATTGGATTCTAATAGCGTCCTACGAGGAGTGAAACTCTTCCCCCCAACATGATTGTTCGAACTACGTGGACTTTGATCTTCGTCAGAAGTACGTAGGCCGCTCACTTGAGCCCAAGTCCAACTTAGCTTAGTTTTTATCTTTTAATTTTCGTAATTTTTAGTTATGCATGATTGAAATTAATTAAGCCAATTAATAAATGAGACCGATTTATCAGGCAAAATGGGTGCCTATGGGCTGTAGCTCAGTACCTTCCCATTTCGTAACCTAGCCCCCGAACCTCATTTTTGGTTCAAGACTTGCCTATTTTCCATTAATGGAGTCAAATTTGTTTTTATAAAACAAATCTTTTAGTGGTTTCCTCGTACCCTAAAAATGAGGAGGCGACTCCCTTGCTTTTTTGAAAATCCTTTTAAAAGTGGAAACAGAAACTCGATTCCCCTCCCCGAGTCGATTTTTAGCGTCCACAGTTTGGTGACTCCACTGGGGATATTAAGGGCTAAACTCAAATTTGTTTATTAGGCTTAATTAATTTCATTATTAATCAATCGATCACTATCACTCTTTTGCATTGCATATTTGCATCGATGTATCCTTGCCAACGATCGGCTACACTGGACCTTTGACGGTGTAGCTATCAACTCCAATTGCCTCGTACCAAACGGTTCGTTGTTCAGGTATATCATATGAGTAGGTCGTACCGCTGGACCCACGTGAATTCCTTTATTCACATGTGGTTAGGTATAAAACTTCTCTAGTAATTGGCGAACCTTTCAACCACCTAATTTCATATAGAATAGTGATACATTTGGCTCACTTTGTGGTAATGTCAAAAGCATGCTGTTATGCTGCTCGTTGCTCTACATGTTATGTGATTGAATGAATAAGGTATAACACGACCCAATGACCCTAATATGTCTAGCTACCCTAATGCCCCACAAGGCATACTAATGGATGGGTTGTCTAACTAAGGTCATGTTGTGTTAAACCTCATACATATCAAAATAGTTATGGACCTTTGATTGAGAATCTGTTGGGTCGTTATGCTACCTAATTGTCTGTGATTGATCTTTGCATTCCAATTTAGGGTTGTTTGTTTCCATGTCCTTAGTATGTCTTTGTACCCTTGAAGGATGACCATCCAACTAGGGGTATAGCAAGTTTAGGTCTAACCTTTGTCTATGTGTCCATGGTATTCCGTTGAGTTGTCCACTTAGGAAAGTAGGGTTAACCAGTCTTACAACTTTGGTATGTCAACTCACCATTATTTTTAGGATGTCTTGTGTAACTAGGGGTATGCTCAGTCAGACCTAGCCACAATGTATTAATGGTACCTGTGAGATACCATTGTGTTGTTCGTCCAGGTACTTAGGATTAGTTGGTCCCATGTGTGTCGTCCTATCTTCCATGCTATGGAATTCAGTCAAAATAGAGTATTCAACTAGGAGTATGGCACTTAGGGTCAACTCTATCAGATTTAGAGCAGTCATGAGCCTTTTGGTAAAAAAACAATTTGATTTTTGGACTAAGCCTAAATAGGGATGGTGTTCTTGATAGAGGTCTAGATTGAACCCGTGATAACTTTTTGAGTTGAAGTCAAATTGGAATCCACCGTACAGTTGTTGACATCCACTTCATCGATTGACATGGGCGGGAATGACAACACTAGTCCGGAAGACCTCAAGAAAATAATCTGCATAGCCTTGTAAATGTTGACCCATATCCTTGAGATTGTTCAAACAACTCCACAAGCCCAACCCAATAAAATGGATGACAACCAAAGGCCCACTGCTGAGGTTGATAGGCCCAAGTTGTCGTAGTTTCTTAAGTCACAAGCTAATGCCTTCAAGACTAAGACCTTTGAAAAGACGGTCCACAAGGTTCAAGTGGCTAACAAGGGTCCTCCCCGATTCACAGAGTTGTATATGCCATTCAGTCATGCTCTAGAGCAATTAAAAGCATCAGGTCTCTTAGTGCCTCTTAATCCAACTCCAATTTCAATATCCAAGCCACTATCTCGTTGGTTCAAGAAGGATGAGTATTGTGATTTTCATCAAAATGAGGGGCATAGCACCAATCAATGCTTCAGATTGCGACATGAGATTCAAGACCTTATTAATCAAGGGGTAATCACCTTTCCTAAGCCCACTAACTACCCAAATGTCCTAAAGCCTCTACCCATCCATACAAACTCATTCCATGCCAACATAACTCCAGTTAGCCTGATCCAGTTTTACACCAAGCCACCAAAACTCCTCTCTGAAATTAAGCAAGAATTCCCATCTCCTCGCTTCTACCACCCTGAAGATATCCAAGACCTCGTCAGCATGGGTTTTCTCCACTCCAATGAATAATCTAAGACTCAGACAATCTTTGAAGCCGACCATGACCAAGATGATAGAAGTGCTATGAATTTGGAAAATGGACAAGAAGCCACAGATATAGTGAAGCCTCAGAATAGTCAAAGAAGATAATGATCTTACATTCTACTTAGGGCTTACTGCTGCACCGATTCCACCATAAACATTTGTGATGAAAATTTTGGGTTAGGATTGGTCCATTTTCTTTCTAGTTTATAGTCCATTTAATTTGTGAGTCCCTGTTGCTGTTAGTCCAGTCTTTCATTGTGATTCCTCAATCTTTCAATAAAATGATTTGATTCCAAATATTCATTTGTCTTTCCATTCATATCTTCTCATCAATCAATCAATCAATGATCAAAGTGGCATGAACGTAAACTTTGGAGGCATAATGGATGAACTATGACTAATTAATTTGGAAACAATAATAAGCCTGAAATGGTTAGCTTAGGGACCACCCTCCTGAATGAAAGTAGAGAATTCATCAAACCATTGAAGAAAAACTTTAAAGCCTTTGAAGATCAAGAAGTTGAGCACTGAACAATTCAAAATCAGACTTTCAAGAAGATTAGACGATGTAGCAAAAAAGAAAAAAGAGATGAAAAAAAAAAATGTTTGAGTGGAAAAGTGATGGTAGAATCATCAAGAATGTCGAAGAAGGTTGATAGAGAATTGTTGAAGAAATACTTTGTGATAAAGAAAGTAGAGCATCAGTTCGTGACTCGGAAGAAGAGTTGAAGATTGAGTTAGGGTGGTCCCTATATCAATAAAAATATTTGGCATGTGCAGAGTCCAAGCCTGTTAGGTTGAAAACCTGAAAAGGTGGCTTAGGCAAAAGTTAGGGCTTTCAAAAAAGAAAAAAAAAAAAAAAAAAAAGAAGAAGAAAATTGTTTGAACTACGAAGACCTGATTCCTTACAAAAGATAAGCTTTTCAGATGTGTGTGTATCTTTCAAGGATTAAGTGGGGATACATAGGCAGCCCATAAAGTCACTTTGGGTGCAGTCTAACAAAAAAAAAAAAAAAAAAAAGAAGAAGAAATAAGAAAAAATGGGCTTTGCATGTGACCAATCATTGAAGGTGATTCTTTCTGACTAAGTTGAAAGGGAATAGTTCCATCTGTAAGCCTCTTAGGAGATTTAACATGCCACTGAAAAAGTTGATATGATTTTTCTACTATCTTTTGTTACCTTTTGTCTTGTCAGTCAAAAACAAAAAAAAAGGAGTCCCTCATCATTGATTCTCCCATGGTTGTCTTTGTGTTTAGTTTTGATCCCGTGTCTTTATTAGTCATTGACTTTGCCCTGTAAAGAATCCTTGATTATTGTGATCCTATCCAATCCCATAAAAAATGTCTCATTCGTAGGAACTCACCACGTCCTTCAACTCAAACTTTTATCAGAGATTTAATGACAAAAAAGGTGTAGCAATAATCTTTGAGGGAATGATTAGGCTTATGTGATTGAAATATCTGAATAGCTCAATGAAGAGTAGGGGTATGGGACCTCATGAATTGAATTCCTCAGCGGTTGAAGCATTATCAAGGTCAGAGAGGCTTGAATGGCTCAATGAGGAGAAAGGGTATGGGACTTCATAAATTCCTATGGTTGAAGCATTCTCAAGATCTGAAAGGCTTGTGGTAGTAAAATAAGTGAGGGGAAAAGAAAAGCCCGCTAGGTTGAAAACCCAAAAGGGCGATCTAGGCAAAAATTAGGGCAACCCTCTAGGTTGAAAACCCGAAAGGACAATCTAGGCAAAAGTTAGGGTTTTTGAAAAAAGAAAAAGAAGATGGAAAAAGAAAGTGTCCATTCTGTCTCCATGCTTTAAAGGAACAACAGGTCCAATCTAGGCCTCCTGAAAGTACATTGTTTTTTATAAGGCGCATCCATAAGTAAAGAAAATGGTTTTAGAAAAAGGCTCTGTGATTGCGCTAAGCTTGTTTAGGTGACCCTAGAAATGTTTTCCATGGAAAAGTGGTAAATTTTGGTTGAGAGTCATTGTTGGCTTTTCCTATCTTGTGCATATTCTGATAGGGTTGTACCTATTGCTAGGTCTTGTTAGGCCTAGGTCTACTACATTCCCTTAATGAGTTGTCACATTTAGTCTCAAAGGCTTGAGTGTCTTTTGTGTTTCCCCCTCTAGGTCTTTGGGTTAACTTTGTTTAGTCTCAAGGATTGAGGGCCTTGACATATTTCCAAGATCATGAGCCTACTTCATTTAGTCTCAAAGCCTGAGAGCTTTTGCATATCCATATCTAGGCCTATTGACCTACATGATTTAATCTCAAGGCCTGAGAGCCTTTACATATTTTCTCCTTTGGAAAGTTTGAGTAGGAAAGTCTTACTCAATTGGCAGTTCCATGTTTTTTGTCTCTTCGGAAGGTTTGAGTAGGAAAATCTTACTCAATTTGCAGTTCCATAATTTTGTCTCTTAGAAGGATTGATTAGGAAAGTCCTATTTAATCTATAGTTCCATATTTTTGTCACTCGGAAGGTTTGAGTAGGAAAGTCTTACTCAATTTGCAGTTCCATTGTTTTGTCTCTTGGAAGGATTGATTAGGAAAGTCCTATTTAATCTACAGTTCCATATTTTTTGTCACTCGGAAGGTTTGAGTAGGAAAGTCTTACTCAATTTGCAGTTCCATAATTTTGTCTCTTGGAAGGATTGATTAGGAAAGTCCTATTTAATCTATAGTTCCATATTTTTGTCACTCAGAAGGTTTGAGTAGGAAAGTCTTACTCAATTTGTAGTTCCATAATTTTGTCTCTTGGAAGGATTGATTAGGAAAGTCCTATTCAATCTACAATTCCATATGTTTGCCTCTTGGAAGGTTTGGGTAGGAAAGTCTTACTCAATTTGCAGTTCCATGTTTTTTGTCTCTTGGGAGGATTGATTAGGAAAGTCCTATTCAATCTATAGTTCCATGTTTTTATCTCTTGGAAGATTTGAGTAGGAAATTCTTACTCAATTTGCAATTCCATATTTTTGCCTCTTTGAAGGTTTGGGTAGGAAAGTTTTACTCAATCTACAATTCCATGTTTTTTTTTTTTTTCTCATGGGAGGATTGATTAGGAAAGTCCTATTCAATCTACAGTTCCATGTTTTGTCTCTTGGAAGATTTGAGTAGGAAAGTTTTACTCAATTTGCAGTTCCATGTTTTTGTCACTCGTAAGGTTTGAGTAGGAAAGTCTTACTCAATCTACGGTTCCATAATTTTGTCTCTTGGAAGGATTGATTAGGAAAGTCCTATTCAATCTATAGTTCCATATTTTTATCTCTTGGAAGATTTGAGTAGGAAAGTCTTACTCAATCTGCGGTTCCATAATTTTGTCTCTTGGAAGGATTGATTAGGAAAGTCCTATTCAATCTACAGTTCCTTATTTTTATCTCTTGGAAGATTTGAGTAGGAAAGTCTTACTCAATTCGCAGTTCCATATTTTTGCCTCTTGGAAGGGTTGGGTAGGAAAGTCTTACTCAATCTATAGTTCCATGTTTTTTGTCTCTTGGGAGGATTGATTAGGAAAGTCCTATTCAACCTACAATTCCATGTTTTTATCTCTTGGAAGATTTGAGTAGGAAAGTCTTACTCAATTTGCAGTTCCATATTTTTGCCTCTTGGAAGGTTTGGGTAGGAAAGTCTTACTCAATCTACAGTTCCATGTTTTTTTGTCTCTTGGGAGGATTGATTAGGAAAGTCCTATTCAATCTACAGTTCCATGTTTTGTCTCTTAGAAGGATTGATTAGGAAAGTCTATTCAATCTATAGTTCCATAATTTTGTCTCTTGGGAGGTTTGAGTAGGAGAATCTTATTCAATCTGTAGTTCCATAATTTTGTCTCTTGGGAGGTTTGAGTAGGAGAGTCTTATTTAATCTGCGATTCCATAATTTTGTCTCTTGGGAGGTTTGAATAGGAGGGTCTTACTCAATCTGCAGTTCCATGTTTTTTGTCTCTCAGAAGGATTGAGTAAGAAAGTCCTACTCATTCTACAGTTCCATTGTTTCTTTCTTAGATAGTTTGATTAGAATAGAAGCGTCTTACTCAATCAGCAGTTCTAAGGTTTTTTTCCTTTTGTGTTATGAGTATCCTATTAGTAGGACATAACGAGAAGACATTATGGTTGCCCATTGAAAATGGGCTGTCTTTTTTCATCATTGGCATTCACTTTGTGACACAAGCTCTTCCAATGAGGGGTATCTGTAGACACCCCATTTTTATCCTCTAATTGCCTACCTTTCCACCTTAGGAGCATTATCACATGTAGGGTTTTACATCATTTTGGCACTAAAAGTCCTTTGTTAGACTCTACACATCCCAAATCCGTGGTATCTTCTAGGGTTCAATTTGGTTAAGTTTTGATAATTAATAAGAACTTTTGCAATTTGGAGGGCATTTATGTCATTTCACTTGCATAATTCTTATTTGATATCCAATTCTCATCAAATTCATCCTAGGATGATCCTAATGACCTCAGGATGCCATTTTTAGGCTTGGTTTAAAGTTTGGTAAGGTTTGGAATTGATTTGGTTAGGGATGGTCCATAGTGTGCAAGGTTGAGATCCATTTGTCGGTTTTCTTTAAAGTTGACTTTTTATTCAATCCCAATTTTTTAAACTAATGGCCACATTGGTGTTAATTGAGCTTTAATTATTGTTTTAAAATGAATAAATGATTTCCAAAAGGTTTTGGTTGCAAGCATGGCTCAATCGGAATACAAACCCTTATTTTACCCTTAGTTGCATTTCGGACCCCTGTAAGCCATATTTGTTTGGTTTATGGCCAATTGACCCATTGTGGATTAATTTTGACTTAATTTGAGTCTTAATATGTGGGAAATTGAATTAAAAATGTTGTGCAAAAAGAATGGATGAATCTGGACTTAAAATGAGCAAGATTCGTCCAAAATATGCTTTAAAACCAAATTTCGTATTTTTGCCATAACTTCTGACTCGGAAGTCGGATTTCAATGAAATTGGTCTTTTTGAAAAGGTTTTTAAAGATCTACAACTTTGCGTCTAATGAAAATTTTCCAAATCCAACGTTGTTATGCCCAAACAGACCCTTAAAGGAGCTGTTGTTGTAGGGTAGCGGGAATAAGGTGAGGTGTCCACTTGGTCACCAATCCTTATCCTTTTAATTTTTTGACTTTATCTCTTAATTTTGACATTATCTCTTCAACTAATCTGGATTTTTCCAATCTTTTTTATAATGTTTGATAATTATCACTTAGGTTTGAGATAAATGTCATCTCTTAAGATTGATTTTAGGCCATTGGATCATCCTTAGCTAGATTAAATCCAAACCATCCATTCTACCCACCTTTCACTATAAATAAGGGTCCTCCCTTCATTCATTCTCCATCAAGTCCTAGTAGAATTTTCCTAAGCAACTGAAGAGCTTGAGTTCTTGAGTGTGGGGTGGACGTTCCTATTAGTATCCCTTCACTTGAGACTCATTCTAAAGAAAAGCTTGGCTCAATAGTTAGTGTGGAACGTTCCTATTAGTACCCTCTACCTTGCGACTCATTCTAGAGCTTGAAGGCGCGGAAGCTCTACCCGATTTGCGACTCCCTCCCTTGAGGCCATCATAAAGCTTGGAAAGCGTGGAAGCTCTACCCAAATTACGACTCAAAAACCCCGAGGTTGTAAACAGAACTCTGCCTCAGTTTTTTCAGGTATAATCTCTAAACTCCATTGCCATGATGTAATTGTTTATGTAATGATGTGTGTTCCCATGAGTTTTATTATTCATAGGATTTTATTAGAGTTTTGATCCTAAATCAAACAAGTTTTTTAAACTAAAGTTGTTTATTTCAAAGCAAGTTATTTTCAAAATAAAGTGTTTGATTATGGATTGGATTCTAATAGAGTCCTACGAGGAGTGAAACTCTTCCCCCCAACATGATTGTTCGAACTACGTGGACTTTGATTTTCGTCAAAAGTACGTAGGCCGCTCACTTGAGCCCAAGTCCAACTTAGCTTAGTTTTTATCTTTTAATTTTCGTAATTTTTAGTTATGCATGGTTGAAATTAATTAAGCCCAATCAATAAATGAGATCGATTTATCGGGCGAAATGGGTGCCTATGGGCCATAGCTCAGAACCTTCCCATTTCGTAACCTAGCCCCCGAACCCTCATTTTTGGTTCAAGACTTGCTTATTTTCCATTAATGGAGTGAAATTTGTTTTTATAAAACAAATCTTTTAGTGGTTTCCTCGTACCCTAAAAATGAGGTGGTGACTCCCTTGCTTTTTTGAAAATCCTTCTAAAAATGGAAACAGAAACTCGATTCCCCTTCCCGAGTCAATTTTCGATGTCCACACCTCCCTTCGGCTTTAAGTTCTTCTTCTTCTTCTTTTGGGTACTCTTACCCTTGCTTGTGCCCTTGGCCTTGGCCTTGGAAGTAGAAGCTCCATCAAATGTGAGCAAAGAACCTTTCCCCTTCTTCATCGTCTCCTCAGCTATTGAGCAGATTGTGCAGCTCGGGGAGAGTGGGATCAAGTTTGTTCATATGAAAATTCATAATGAATGGCCCAAATGAATCAAAAAGGGACTATAGAATAATGTATGCACACATATTAGCTTCAATGATCACATCAAGCTTCTCAAGCTGCTCAATATGGTTGATCATCTTCAAGGTTTGATCAGTCATGGATGAACCCTCGTTCATCCTTGCCTTGAATAGATCCTTAACAATATTATATTTAGCGGTCCTACTTTGCTCACCATATAACTTTTGTAAGTGGAGAAAGATATCGGGAGCACTCCTCATAGACTCATGTTGCTTTTGAAGCTTAGGGCTTATAGATGCCATCATATAGCATCTTGCCTTTAGGTCGTCGTCCATGCACTTCTGATAAACGTCTTTCTCTTGTTGAGTTGCAACCTCAGCCGGAGCCTTAGGAAGTGGGCCATCAAGTGTGTAGGTAATCCTTTCAGAAGTTAAAACAATTTTCAAATTCTTTAGCCAATCAAAATAATTTGGTCTAGTCAAACGGTTGGTGTCCAAAATTTTGGATAACAGGTTGAGGTGAGCCATTTCAATGAACTACATATAGAAACTAAAATAGAGAATTAGATTTCATTTTTAATCCATAATGATCGGGTCTTTAATCATATGGTACCTTCCACTATTTTATCAAATTCCATACACCCTCTAATGGAATTCGGGAATCTTATTCCTAATAGGGAATGGGGTCCCATTGTGACCTAGAAGCCTCACATGTTAGTTTCTTGCTTCTAACCCACAATAAGAAGACAACTCTTTGTCTGTTGCTTCATAAGCAAGTTCTAATCATTTTGCCTCTAGGGTACATACTCCTCACATGTTGGTTTCTTGGAATACTTCCCTAGTTAAGTTAAGCCCATCATTCACACAGGTATGTGTAACACCCATAATTTTTAAATAGGGTTTTAAGGGTTTAATCTATAGTTAACATAGTTAATCCCATGATTGGGTGGATAACCTCATGATTGAGTAATGTATGTGAAGATGATATATGTGTTTTGATGCTTGTTTATGTGCATCGAGTATCTTTCGGGTGCGTTTAGCCTTATTTCAACTTAAGGGTTTAAGCTACTGAAATTTGGCTAAGTGTTGGGGAAAAGTGAATTTTCATAAATCTTCGTTTTTAAGGATAATTTTTTGCAGTAATAGAAATTCATAATATTATAAGACATTGGTGATTTTATGGGAATTTATTAGCATGTTTGGATTGGGTTCCTTGCATGTTTGTTTTAGGAAAATCTGTCAAGAGACGGATTTTGTACCAAAACGGGAAAATGAGATTTTGATAAATTGGAAATTTGATTTTTCTGATATTTTATTTAAATTCAAATGGGGGGTTATTTGCTTATTTTCATTAAATAACTTAAAGTAAAAGGATAATATAAGAATGAAGATGATTACTTAAATGTTTTGGATGAAAATAAGGTTGATGGGTTGTAGCTGTGATAACCTGAGAATTGTAGTACAGCATGAGTTTCAGCCTGCTGAAAATTGCATTTCAGCCGGCTGAAAGTTCATGTCAGCTGTCTAAAAATTCCAGAGAGGATTGTTTTGTGTTGGACATTTTCAGCCGGTTGAAAATATTTTTCAACCGTCTGAAAGTGTCGGCGGACAGTTTTAATAAAGGGTTAAAATGACATTTTTGCCCCCTTTTTCTATATAAACCCTTTAACCTATGAAATTCTAGACTCATCTCCATTTTTCTAGCCAAATAGAGAGAAAGGGAATAGGAGAGAAAGAGAGAAGGGACGGTGGATAGAGAAAGAGCTTCTCCCTCCATTTTTTTGGGTTTTCATGCATTGTAGGTATGATTTCTCTTCTCTCCACCGGGTTATACACTTGATTTACCTCTTGGGAGTATCATTCATGGCATTTGGAGTTAGGGTTTCTTGCTTGGGCTCATGTATGTATTCTTGGAGCTTGCTCTTGGTGGATTTGAGCTTGGATTTCATGGGATTCGGCATGGATGTTCATCCTCACCAATTTCTTTGCATTTTAGAGGTATTTTCTCACACTTAAGGGTTAGGGTTTGTATTCTTTTAAGGGTTTATCATCTCATTCTTACATTTATGGGTTTATTGATGCATATTGTGATTTTTTATGGTGATTTAGAGTTGGAACCTCCATTATCTTCCTCAACCAAGGCATTTGGGAGCTAAAGCTTGGATTTAGAGCTTGCATGTGCATGCTAGGGCTTAGATTTCACACCCACGACACATAAGGTTGCATTTTTCCACACATGTGGTTGAGGTAGGTGCAATTTACATAGGTTTAAAACTATTGACATGATAATATAGTATATATTATCATAGTATTTGGTATTCTTGGGCCTAGAATATGTATATAAATGATTTATGGAATAAATTTTCAAATGAATTTTGGGTATTTGATAACATAAATTGGAAATTATGTTTATTTATGAGCTTCGTTTATTTTATACATTCTATGGAATATAGATGTATGGATTTTATGGTTAATTTCCATATTTAATTGATGTTTTCAATTATGATTTTAAGGCTATAATCATAATGGGAATTTATGTTGTTTATCATAATTTTGGTATAATTATGAGGTTATTTGATTATGGGTTATATAGCATATTTTGGAGATGATTTTGTTTAAAAATCATTTTATGGTTTATCGCACTGCATGTTGGGCATAATCACGGATTAAATGGACTTAATGAATACTGGGTAAAAGTATTGCATAAAAAGGGGTCATTGGAATTGGACTACTTACAGTCAAGGGATTTTGCAGTTGTAGACACCCCATTTTCATCCCCATGAGTTCATGATAGCATTTGATTAGGATTAGAAGCACTTAGGAGTCCCTAGGCCTTAAAGGACACTTTTGCCCTTTTAAGCCTTAGGAGAATAGGTCATCATTGCATGCATATTTTTATCTCTTTGTTGAGTCCCATCACTTGCATTTAGTTTCTAGGATCATTTTGGATATGTGTGTCAAATTTGGTTCAATTCCAGATAGGTTTGGATAGTTAATTAGAACTTTTGCGACTTGAAGGGCAATTTCGTCTTTTACTTCGTATATTTTCCAAGTGACTCCCAAATTTTTTCCAGAGAATTCCATTGACCTTAGAATGTTGAAATGAGCCTAATTGAAGTACCAATTTAATTTAATGATAGGTTTTGGATTGGTTCACCACATTACCCTATGGTTAATTGACCATTTTTTTCGGGTAATCGGGTCATGAAAACCCAGCCACCTGACCGTGGTCAGGGATTTTTGGTTCAAGAATATTCTAGGCTTATTATATATTGAATCCTTGAAATTTTGGCTTTTGAATCACTCAAATCAGAGTTAAAATGAAGAATTTAAGTCCGTTTGAAGTTAGGAGTCCAAACCGACCTAGAATTCCAATTTTTTTGGATTCCTCTCGGGTGACCGGTTCACCCAACTGGTCCAACCGGTTCACCCAACCGGTCACCCAAGAGCTCCGTCCTGATTTATCTCTATTTGAATTTTTGATGGAATAGGACTCTACCATTCCGAATTTCAGCCTCCTAAAGGACTTCTAAGCCTATTGGGAGGTGGTTTTGAGTTGTTTAACATCCATGCATGGGATTTAATTACAGTCCTAGATTGGTTTTATGGTGAATTAATCTCAACCATTGGTTCATATGGTTGGTTGGTTATAAATAGAGGCTCATTCATCAGCATAAAGGACTTTTTTTGGACTTTTGACTTTTGACACTCCATATTCATAAGAGGGAGAGGGACCACGAGTTTGCACACACCCATATCACTTAGAGGAGGCTTTCTACTGCAATTTCAAAGGAGAACTAGAAGGGAACCAAGCCAAAGAGAAGGAAGAACGCAGCGAAGACCTTTACTTTGTTGTAAGTTTCCTTTGCATTCTTTTACGATTCCTTCTTCTTCTACTACATTCTCTGCATAGTTATGGGTTAGTATTGAATTAGGAATCATATCTACTCTATATTGTAGAGTGTATATGATTCAAATATGATAAGAATGCATGTTAGTGGATTAGGATTGTGAATTGCTTGCTGTTAAGATAGTTTCTCTCTTAAGGATAGAGGTACGTTTTGCACAGAAAATTAGTTGATGTGTTTAGGCCGTTTTCTCTTCATGGTTCAATTATATGCATGATTTTAAGCATCTTTTGTATAGGAAACTTGCTATGTAAGCCTCATCTTCATAGGTGTATGGATGATTATTCTTTTCGAGGATAATTATCGTCCTTAGAGGGTGAGGTTGTGCATGGGTGCTTTCTGGAGTGTGTTTAAGTGCGCTGTGAGTTTTTTTGCATTCTTAGGTATATATTTTACGTAGGATATGTGAAGAAACCATTCATACGGAGTGATTTCTACGTAAAATTATCTCCAGATAGTTTTACTTAAGAAAGCTCGCCGTAAGGATGATTATTTCACATTCTTACATAAAGTACTTACCTAAAGCATCATGTTAGATTTTCGATCTTTTCATGTTTAGGATTGTCATATGATATTTTCATCATGGTAATGCCTATTTAGCATGTTTTTGATAGTTTTGTGCATGTTAGGGTGTTTAGAGCATGTAGGAGCATATAAGAGCATATTAGGATTTTGTTTCTCTTTTGATTTTTGTTATTTGCATAAGTGTTAGGTCATTATATGCATATTTAGTATTCTGTCCAGGTTTGAATTAGGTCTTCTAATGATGATTTGAGTATGAATATGGATGGTTTGAGCTTAATAATTGCCCTATAGAATACATAGGGTGATTAAGTGATGTTTTCTCGATGTTTTGAGATAATTAGCATATGATAAGTGGTTCATGGTAAGTTTGTTTTGATTTGTTCTCTTCTCCCCCCTTGGGTTATTGTCTTTACTTTGGCTTAGAAGTCCTAAGTTTCCAACTCTCTTAAAATTCTGTTTTAATTAGAGTTCTATCTCTTTTAGAATTCTACTTTTCTAAAACTTCTTTTTGGATAAGAGTTCTATCTCTTTTCAAATTCTATCTTTTCTCAAATTCCTTTTTTGGAAACTCTTCTTCTTTTTAAAACTCTTCTTTTCTTTTAATGGAAACTTAGGGTTTATAGTTCGTTGTAAAGGGAGTAACCCCTTCTCAATCGAACTACGTGGACTTTGATCCTTATATCTTTGTATGTAAGGTACGTAGGCGCTCATTTGATGTTCAAGTCCGCCTTAGGATACTAAGTATCCTAGGTTTTCTTTTCTTTTATCCGTTTATCCATCACATATTTGTTAGTGGATAGGATGGACCCATGCTTATACATTTATCCATCACATATTTGTTAGTGGATAGGATAGATTTGTTTGCTTATTCATTTATCCATCACATATTTGTTAATGGATAGGATGGATTTGTTTGCTCATTCTCTCCCTCTCTTACCTGCTTTCCATATCTCTCTTATCTGTTCATGGATGTTTACATGCTTTATGGATGCTTATATGCTTTATAGATGTTCATGGATGAAGGTGGATGGTTTATGGATGATTCTTTGCATATTCATGGTGACTAATTAGGAAGTGATTGAAATAGCCCATATAAATTCAGAGACCCATTTTTGGGGTGATGTGGGTGCCTATAGGATGTTTCCTAGAACCTTCCCACATCAGTAACTTAGTCTCCGAATCCTCTCTTGTTTTGATTAGACCTGCTTTTCCTTGATCGGAGTCATGTGGTTTGTTTTCAAAGGTTTCCTTTTAAAACTATTTTCAAGGTTTTCCTTTTTTCCTTAAAAAATGAGGTGGCGACTCTTTGTTTGATTGTTTTTGTGAACCTTTTAAAAACCAGATTTTTATTAATTTAAATATCTATAAGTCTTTTTAAAAGAAGGGTGTTCCTTCCCCCTTCGGATCGAAACCCGTGGTTCACAGTCTGGCGACTCCACTGAGGATTAGTGGACTAGACTCAAGGAATTTATATAGGCTAATTTAATTACTTAAATTAAAATCAATCACTTGCATACGCTTGAATGTGTGTTTACTTTATTGCATTGTGTGCACAATTGCATTTGAATGATAGGTTAATGTATCCTTGCCTTTTCTGATTGGCCTAGCCTTGACCTCGGTTCCTTTCGTTCTCGGGCGTCATGTTTGCAAAGCTACCAACTCCTCTTGCCACGTATCCTTGGGTTTTACTCTTGGGTATATTAAATGGATCAACACGTACCACTTGACTCATGCGGCATTCCTCATGCCACACGTGATAGGTATATAGTTGATTCAAGCAAGTAGGAGACACTATCCTACCCTTTTTAGTGCATATAGTGGACTGTCTAGGACACATGGACTTGCTAGTTTAAAGTCACCATGTTTGTGGAATGAATGCAGGTACAGAGTGGATGTGTGTTTAAATATATGTGTGTATGGAATGAATGTATGTGTGGCATGAATGTGTGTTGTGGGAATGAATGTGAATGGAATGAATGGCGATGCAATTCATGTCATGGTTCTTTGAGAAGATCATACAAAGCCCTCGATACAGTGATACGGTTTCTTACTTTTAAATGCGGTTGGAGATATGAATGAATGCTACGCGGGGAGTTAATTTTAAAAGGTAACATAACTTTAAAATCAATCGACCTACATCCCTTTAGTATGACCTTCTTACCCTAAAGCCCATTGGGCTCATAAGGATGAGAAGGCCCAACTAAAGGAATGTTATTGAACCATTACCCACCCGTTTAAATCAATTGTGGAGACTAAAGGCGCTTGGTGTCACTTTGTAACTAAGTATGGGCCATTTGGTTGTAATAGAGTGCTGGCTTGGACTCGTGACTCTTCAGGCCGTTTAATCAGAGGAAGTACCGAACAAGACCTCGCCATAGATGATACTTTTGCATTGAATAACTCGGCTACACTTGAGGGGATATCTATTTCTGGGACTCCAGCGGATCCATGAAGGATTGAGAGGCTATTGAATGACATCCTTGGGAAGTTGGAAGAGGTAATAGTGAAGTCTGAAACCGCGATAAGAATGGCACAAGAGATCAACAACCGAACCCCTGTCCTTATCCACAACATTCTTGCAGATCAGGCTATACCCAACACTCAAGTCCCCATTGTCCAAAATCAATCCAATCCATCTGCCCAAGTTAGGGGCCAAGCCCCAAATCCACCACCTCCGCATACTCAATCATCGCCTCAAAATCCACTACCTCCACATACTCAACCTCCACTACAAAACATCCCCATTTACACCCAATCATCTACTTTCATCCCCACCACTGAAAATCCTCCTATGAGTGATGACCAAAAGATAATGGCTACAAGGATGTTGGCTTTGGAGAAAACTTTGAGGGGTATTCGCCGTGCTGATGATTTTGTGGATATCCACACTCTTTCTCTCTTCCCTCAAGTGAGAGTGCTGACTTCATTCAAGATACCAGAATTACAAAAGTTTGATGGAACAGGTTGCCCTAATGGCTCACTTGAAAATGTATGTCCAAACGATGCAACCTCATGGTGCTTCCGAGGAGTTGATGGCTCAATTATTCCATGAATCACTTAGCACTTCTTCTTTGCATTGGTTTCTAAGCTTGGATGAGTCGAAGACTAGAACATGGGAAGACGTATGTAGAGAGTTCACCGATCACTACAAGTACAATACGGAGGTTGATGTGACAAGGAGAGACTTGGAGACTACCAAACAGGCAACAAATGAATCTTTCTCTTCCTACATTACTAGGTGGAGGAAGAAAGTTTTTAAAATGTTCGATAGGCCTAATAAAGAAGAACAGATACGAATGGTGGTCAAGAACCTATTGCCTATATATCACAAGCACTTGTTCGCTCATCACTTCCCCACTTTCAAAGCTCTGATTAGCTCTGGGACGCAATTCGAGGATGCAAAAACCAATGGCACCATCAAGGTTGAAGATCCCTCTAGGTTTCGTCAAATAGGGAACAATGGAAAGGCACTTACTAAAGTGAATGCAATCGCTCCACAACAGCCATGGAACATTGGCAACAATTCTACTCCTCGTCAATTCTCTGATTTGTATGCACCACTGGACAAAGTTTATGAAAGATTGAAAGTAAAGGGCATCCTCAAACCTCTAGACCCAACACCTCTTCCAAATCCATTACCTAAGTGGTACAACGAAAATGAGTACTACCATTTCCATCAATCCAAAGGTCATAGAACCGACCGTTGTATCCGTCTCAGACATGAAATACAAGACCTCATTGACAAAAAGATCATAGGCCCACCTACCCCTCCTAACCGTCCCAATGTCACTCAAAATCCTTTGCCATCCCATAACCCATCCCCCACTTCTAATGTCAATGCAATAGAAGACAATTCGCCTTGTCCACCTCGACCCATCCGTCATTACACCACTTTGCCTATAAGTCTCACCAATGTATTTCACTATTGCAAGAAAAGAAGCCTTATCACTCCTCTTCCACCTAAGCCCTCATTTATCCCCGACCCATCGTTTTGCCTATACCATAGAAAATTTGGCCATGATACCGAGGATTGCACCTTGCTAAAGAAAGTGGTCCAAGATTTGATTGATGAGGGAGTTCTGATAGTTCCGCAGCCAAGTCCACGCGAAGTGCCTACATTGTTACCTACCTTACATGAAGAAAACATGCAAGAAATCGATATGTTAGAATGGGGAAATCCCGAGGAGAAGCCTATGGGGAAAGAAAAGGTTGTTGAAAAGGAAATGCCAAAGAAACCGAGTAAGCCTCGAAAGTCATTTCAACAATAGTTGAAAGAGAGATATAATGCCGGAGATCCTGAAGTGGGTTTATTGGGGGAACCATCTGGGAAGTTTGACTTCTATGTTCTCTACACTGCACCACCTCCAATAACAATTCCTATTCGTGCAACCGGATGGAGAAATCCATGGAAGATGAGCAACCAATAAAGAAATCCCCGGTCCACCCAACTAGATGGGAAAATCGATGAAAGAAGAACGATCGACAGAAAAGTCTCTAATGCAAGAGGTAGATATGCTTGAATGGGGGGACATCATAGGTGAATCTTGCAGTGATGAAGTAAATGATTTATGGGCAGACTCTGAAGAAATTGACCACTTGACTAGGGGCGGTCGTCACTTCAAACCATCCTACCTTAAGAATGAAAATCCGATAAAAGCACTAGAGAAGGGGCAAAGACCTAAAATCTACGATGAAGAGGATGAAGTCCTAAAGCAACTGAAAAAGACTCAAGCCAACATTACCATATGGGGATTGCTTATGGCTTCTCTCAAACACCGTCAGACTATGCTTAAGCTCTTGAACCATGTCCAAGTACCCATCGGTACTTCATTGGAGGGGTTGGTGAGCCTTATAACCCCTGTCGAGAAAGCAGCTACCATAATCTTCACAGAGACTGATTTTCCAAGAGGAAGGAGAGATCATGTGCAAGCTTTGAACATAACTGTTGATACCCTAGGGAAACGGGTTTCCACCATTCTTATTGACAATGGCTCCGCTTTGAATGTGTGTCCACTTCATACTGCTACATCTCTTGGGTTGGGACCTACAGATTTTGTGTCATTTGGGCAATCAGTGAGAGCATATGACAACACAAGAAGGGAAGTGATCGGTATGGTGACCTTACCATTAATCATAGGACTGGCAGAATTTGAAGTTGAATTCCAAGTTCTTGATGTTCCCCCCTGTTTCAATCTCTTGCTAGGCCGACCAAGGATCCATCCAAATGGGGCCATCCCATCATCTGTGCACCAAAAAGTTAAATTCCCTTACAAAGGATCTATTGTGACCCTACAAGGAGACTATAAACTCGCTGCCAGTCAAATGTCAAGAATCCCCATTTTGTGAGATCAAGCACGATCCTTCAGACATACCGCTGTCAGGATTTGAATATGTGTAGGTTATCAACTCAGCACCCACAAGTAGAGAACTTATCCCACTAGACTTTTCACCACATAGGAACTTGCGTGTCGCTGAGATCATAAAGATTATAGGTTTCTTTCCTGGCATGGGGATGGGACCAAGGCATAGAGGAATTTTAGAGCCAATTAAGCACCAATCGGCCTTGCATACCTTTGGCTTGGGATATAAGCCAACACAAACAGATTACAAGGAACAAGTGCGGTTGAGAAAAGAGAAAGGGATTGCTAAAGCTCGCGGGCACACTGTTACCCTGCTAAAGCCTTACAAGCCAACCTTGAATGGGTGCTTTATAAAAGAAGGGGAAGATTTCCCGTATTGCGGTTTTCTAGAACCTACTTATATGGAGTCCATCGGAGCTAGAGTCCCAGGGTTTGAAATTTTCTTTGAGACCGAGTGGTATCAGATCATGGCAACTATGGTCGAGGATTCTGCAGTAGATAGCGACAGAGAAGAGGAGGATTGGGTAGACAGCATGGATTCGGAGGTTATGGGTCAATTTTTTTCAGAACATGTGCTCGCCATCGAAGATTGTGAAGAGGTTCCAGTTCTAGCATTCTAGACAGTCAGCGAGTCACTTCAGAATTGGTACACCGAAGGATCCCCCGTTCTTATTCCAAGGAAAGAAGAGTCTAAGCCAGTAGAGGATATGTAGGTTTTCTTTTGAGTCTTGAGTCGACAAACAATCTATCTTTGTTTAAAGTATTTCATTTGTTGAGTCCTTTAGAGTTGTCGTAAGTATTGTTTTGTTCTTTCAGAGTCTTCAAGTAGTAATTGGTACTTTCTTTATTTTTTTCGCAAAGATTATATCCATTGTCTTCGCGCCTTTTTATCTCTTAATGTGTGTGGCATGGAAATAGACCCTAGAGATACTAATATCCCTCCCAAGCTCGTTGAGCAAAGGAATAAAGTGATAGCACAACCAATTATAGAAGAACTAGAATCAATTAATCTAGGGACGAATGAATTACCAAAAATAATTAAAATTGGTACAACACTTTCCCCTTCTGAAAAAAGAACAATTGGTTGAGTTGTTGAGAAAAAATCTTGAAGCGTTTGCCTGGTCTTATGAAGATATGCCCGGACTAGACACAGACGTAGTGCAGCATCACGTTCCGACCAATCCTGACATGAAGCCTGTTAAGCAGAAGTTAAGGAGAATGAAGCCTGAGTGGGCGTTGAAGATAAAAGAGGAGGTGATCAAGCAAATAGAAGCTAAGTTCCTTAAAGTTGTGGAGTACCCTGAATGGCTTGCAAATATAGTACCAGTTCCAAAGAAGGATGGCAGAGTGCGTATATGTGTAGACTTTCGTGATTTGAATAAGGCATGCCCTAAGGATGACTTTCCACTACCACACATTAACGTGTTAGTTGATAGTACCACAGGGCATACTCTTCTTTCTTTCATAGACGGTTTCTTGGGTTATAATCAGATCAAGATGGCACCAGAGGATATGGAGAAAACATCCTTTATCACTCAGTGGGGGACCTATTGTTACAAAGTAATACCATTCGGGTTAAAGAATGCAGGAGCAACTTATCAGAGAGCTGCTACCACCTTGTTGCATGACATGATACACAAAGAAGTCGAGGTTTACGTCGACGACATGATTGTCAAGTCAAAAGATAGGGAAGGACATGTGGCTATGCTCAGAAAGTTCTTCAATCGTATCATAAAGTACAAGCTTCACCTCAACCCTTAGAAATGTGCTTTTGGAGTCACTGCGGGAAAGCTGCTAGGTTTCATGATAACATAGAGAGGAATTGAAGTGGATCCAAGCAAGATCAAGGCCATTCTCGAGATGCTGCCGCCTAAGAATGAGAAGGAAATCCGAGGTTTCTTAGGAAGATTGCAGTACATAAGCCGGTTTATAGCTCAACTCACTACCATTTGTGAGCCTATTTTCAAGCTGCTAAAGAAAGGAGAACCGAAAGAATGGAACGAAGAATGCCAGAAAGCTTTTGAAGCCATTAAACGCTACCTAAGCAATCCACCGATACTGGTTCCACCTAGAGAAGGAGAGCCGCTGTTGCTGTACTTTACCGTCACGAAAACTGCTATGGGGGCAATGCTTGCACAATACTTAGAAGAGTCGAGGAAAGAGAATGCCATCTACTATCTGAGAAGAAAATGACATATTATGAGGTGAACTACAACGCTGTGGAAAAGACAAGCGTGGCACTAGTGTGGGCCTCTCAAAAACTCCGCTATTACATGCTATCTTTCCAGGTGTTCCTCGTTAGTCGCATGGATCCACTCAAGTATCTACTTGAAAAGCCAATGTTGACCTATCGTACTGCGCAGTGGTTGATGTTGTTATCTGAATTCGATATCAAGTATATGGTACAGAGCTCGATAAAAGGGAGAGTCATCTCAGAACACTTAGCAGAGAATTCAGTTTCCGAAGGAGATGGCATTGAACAAGGGTTCCCTGACGAGGACATATTAGAGATAGAAAAGAAGCCATGAAAAGTCTACTTCAACGGCGCTGCAAATAAAAGGGGCTTCGGTATTGGAGTCTTATTGATCTCTCCTGATGACGCCCACACCCCTCTGGCAATGAAGTTACGGTTAGAGGCCACAAACAACATCGTCGAATATGAAGCTTGCATTCTAGGATTGGAAGCAGCTTTAGAGTTGGGAGTTGAGGAATTAGAAGTGTACGGAGACTTGGCCTTGATTATCTGCCAAATCAAAGGGGAATAGAAGACGCGATACGAGAAGTTGTTACCCTATCACGCTTATCTTGAAGCACTTACCAAAGAGTTCGACAAAACAGAGTTCCACTACTTGTCAAGGGTAAAGAACCGCTTCGCTGATGCTCTTCCTACACTTGCGTCCATAGTGTAAATTCCAAAAGGCGGAAATGTTCATCCACTCATGATTGAAAGAAGGAAAGAACCAGTGTACTGCTGCAATATTCAAAATAGTCAAGTAACCGATGGGCGTTCCGTGTTCTATGACATCCAGAGGTTCATGGAGAAAATGGAATATCCTGAAGGAGCTTCGAAGGTTGACAGGCATACGCTGAGAAGATTGGCTACCCACTACATCATGTGCGGAGGCAAGATATACAAACGATCCTACGATGGCATCCACTTGCTTTGTGTGACAGAAGAAGAAGATCAAAGAATAATTGAAGAGGTACATGAAGGAGCAGGGGCGCCTCACATGAATGGTTATATGCTAGCTAAGAAGATTGCTCGTCTCGGTTACTATTGGGCCACCATGGAAAGAGATTATTATATGCATGTCAAGAAGTGCCATAATTGTCAAATCTTTGCCAATGTTTAGCACCTTCCATCAATGCCTTTGAATACTATGTCATCTCCTTGGCCCTTTTCAACTTGGGGAATAGATATCATCAGAAAGATCTATCCTAAGTCAAAGGAAGGTCATGAGTTTATCTTGGTGGCAATAGATTACTTCACTAAGTGGGTAGAGGCGAAGTCCTACAAAACCTTAGGGTCAAAGCAAGTGGCCCATTTCATTAAGACCCACATTATTTGCCGATATGGGGTTCCACATGAGATCATATCAGATAACGGACAACAATTCTGAGGTGAGGTGGAAGAAATCTTGCAGAGATACAGCATTCGAGTTCACAAGTCTTTGTCTTATCGGCCACAGACAAATGGAGCAGTTGAAGCAGCTAACAAGAATGTAAAGAACATGCTACAGAAGTCAGCTAAGAAGTACAATGATTGGTCAGAAAGGTTGCCACTCGTCCTGTGGGGTTATTACACTTCAATCAGATCGTCCACAGGTGCTACACCGTACTCATTGGTTTATAGCATGGAAGCAGTTCTCCCCATCGAGTTAGAAATTCCTTCTCTCAGGGTAATGATGGAAGATCAGTTGTCGGAAGTAAATTGGGTACGAAACAGATATGATGAACTAGTTCTGCTTGATGAAAGGCGTTTGAATACTCTATGCCATGTTTAAGGTTATCAGCACAGAATAGCTAGAGCTTTCAACAAGCGCGTCAAGGATCGTGGCTTAAAAGATGGAGACATAGCGCTGAAGGAAATCCGCGCACCTATCTTTGATCCAAGGGGCAAGTTCAGGCCTAACTGGGGTGGTCCCTATATCATAAAGGAGATATTGCTAGGAGGAGCAGTTCGATTGATGGATTTGGATGGAATAGAGTTCTCTCAACCAACCAATTTAGATCAACTCTAGAGATACCATGTGTAAAGCTTGTTTGGTTGAAAACCCATAAGGGCGGCCTAAGCAAAAGAAAAGCATGAACTACGAGGGCCTGATTCTCCATCATTCAAAAAAAAAAAAAACAAAAAAAAAGAAAAGAAAAAAAAGAAAATATTTACAAACATGATGGAGATACGTAGGTGGCCCATAAAATTACCTTGGGTGCGGTCCAATTGAGAAAAAAAGAAAATAAACAAGGGGCATGGCAATGTATAAAGCAATTCATAAATCAAAGTTAATTGTTTGATGGCAATTCATTCAAAACTAGAGAAATTGATAATAGCTTTATTTGTAACAATTGCAAGTCTCGAAGGACTATTATTGTGCTTAACATGCTTAAAATTCAAAAGGGTTGCTAATTCCTTGCTCTCAGAAGTCTTCTTTGTTCTAGTAGTCTTGTTCGCTTTGGTGTCATCCTCCCTTGGCCTCTTTTTACTCCCCAGTGCAGAAATCCCAATCAACTCAGCTACTTGAGCTCTCATTGTTGTTTCTTTGTGGCTAATGTCTTCAAATAACCACTTCTTGTACTCCTTGCCAAACTCATAAGGTCCATTAGTGTTTGGAACTAGGATAGCAAAGTTCCAACCGTTCCATCTATCCTCCATCCATTTAACCAGAGACTGAGAAACAGGTTGAACGGGGTGAACTTGCCTTGAATTTGTCTAGGTGGTACTTGTTTAATTGTTTGGAATTGATTGAACTGCACCAAATTGCCGAAGGATTTGAGATGGCCAGTAAAAAGAAGTCGCCTTTAAGCCCATCAACTTGACAAGTGTACAGCCCACAGTTCGCAGGAGCACCTTTTCATCGCACTTCCAATGAGGCACGTGCCAACGGATAGATCGCTATGAAGTATGGTATAACATGTTAAGCCATTCGCCAGGAGAAGCATCTGGAGAAAATCTAGGTACACTCAGACGGAAGTGCTGAGGCCCATAATTTGCAACACGAGGAGGTGGTAAGAGGTTTAACCTCTCTAGCAACCACATATGAAGAAGGAGGGGGCTGCCCTCAAAGTTTGCTTCAAACCGATCCTGTACCTTGTCTAGCCCATTGAGAGTTTCTGCTAGAACCATTGGAATTATGTTTCAAGACTTGGAAAGAAGGATAACAAGTTCACAAATTTCAATTGGGACAAATAAAGTACCATTGGTGATGAGGAACCTCCCAATTAAGCAGAAAGCTAAGGCGTGCTAACGCGGTAGAGACAAAGGTAGCCCACATGACCTCCCAAGGGGTAGAAAAGATGTTGCTAGCTTGTTTAAATCTACCATGTAATCTTTTATAAAGGCCATAGCATCATGGGTAGAGATTTCCAGAAGAGAAGCAAAAGAAGATACATAACCTTGCCGAAGGTATAGAAGGATGAAAGGTCCTGACGATTGCACTCTGAACAGCGCGCAAAATTCCTCATGGGTGGGGCAAATTTCATTGCGATGGAAACGGAAAACATGAAGCTCGAGATCCCAAAAGCATGTAGAAGCATAGAGCATGGTTCAATTTACCTTGACTTTGGCGAGAGAATAGAACACGTCTAAGCTGTAACTCTTGAAAACCCTTTTGTCTTCCTTACTCATATTGCTGAAGCAAAGTGTCAAAAAGCTTTCAAAAGTCTTCATGACTTGATGTTAAATGAATAATAATGGTTTATGAACATGTGGGGGGGTGTTTTTATAGGCCTTTAGGCTCAAATTTGAGTCTTAAAAGGCTTAGAAGTCGAAAAAAGCATCAAAAATCACAAAAACGCGTAAACAGCGAAACCGCTTGGGAAACCGGTTGAGGCCAACCGGTCCAACCGGTTCACTAACCAGTCACCCGAGCTGGTTTTCCTCAATTCCCAGTTTTGACCACCATTAACCCCCGTATACTCTAGAAGGCCAATTTTGACCATTTTGAGCCCAAATTGACTCAAATTTGTGTCAAGAGTCATGAAATTCAAACAACAAGAGATAGATATCATAATTCAAAGGTGGAGAATGCATGAACTTGGTTTTGAAAGAAAGAACTTGAAAGATGACATAAATGCTCACATAGGCTTAATACAAGGTTTTCACAAGTTAAGAGTTTCTAGATGCTTAAATTGAGTTTCCACTTAAAATAAGTTTCTTCAATGCTTCCTTGGTGGTTTCCTTCTCTTGCTTGGCCCTGCTTCTTCTGTTGGTGGAGGAGGTGGTGGAGCCGCGGCTGGGTTGCACTAAGGGAAGGAATCAATCTGCAAGTTTCCAAGAAAATAAATGATTTGAGTACCATGGTTTGAAAGAAAGCCAAAGATTTTCAAAAGTTTGTGATTTGAGCTATTCTTACTGGGTGTGCGTGTTTGCCCGCTCTATACGCCTCTTGCTTTGATAGGCTTAGGCCCATCCTCATCATGTCCCTTCTCAAGCTGGCATTGAGATTGATCCATTCTTGTGTATACCCGGCGGGTGTGTGAAGAGAAATTAGGTAAGAAATGTCTAATGAATAGTTGGGGATTGAGAGAATCAAGTCAACCTTGAAACTTACAGTCTCATATCGAGGATCTATCTGAGGAACCTCGTCTATCACAGGAGGTGCTATGGTTGTAGGCACAATATCACCTCCTTGGCACAGATCAATAGACCACTTAGGCCGTGGTAAAGGGGGCAGTGTGTCCCTATCCATGCCCTCATCATCACTATCCATATGCACTCCTGACACACCCGAGGTTGAACCCACTGTGGAATAGTGACCACGAGCTCACCATCCCTGAAAAGAGTTGCACATAGTCAGCTAGGAAACACTTGTAAAGCATGTATAGGGTTGAGTATGTACTTACCCCTACAGGTGGAATTCCTACGACCCTAGGAGGCATCAAATACCTCCTACAGAAACTCTCGTAATTCCCATTCGAAACTATGAAGTCACTCGCATCCTTGCCTCTTATAGCTTTGATCAATTCACGCCTCTGCAAGGAGTTGGCATGTCTCATGCTCTCAGGTGGTGCTATAGGAACTACAACAGCACTAATGTTGCCTTTTACTTGGCGCCAAACTCTCTCCCCAAGGTACCAGTAGCGACCCATAGGACCTTCTAGGAGGATCCGTTTCTTTGTCATATCAACACACCTGTGGCATTGCTCTTCAAGGGCATATTTCCTCTGTGCCCATGGGTCCCAGTCCACCTAATCCATGAATTGGTGTTAAGGGAAAGAATTAAAAAAAAAAAAAAAAAGATGGAATTCAAAAGATAAAAGCTTTAGGAATTACCTTGTCAGCAGTAATGCAAGCTAGGAATGCCCTAGCATAGGCATAGTCATGTTTATTGTCCACCGAATCACACCTATTGTTGATGTGATAATTGGACATAACGGGCTATGAGGGATCATTGTCAATGAAGGCGGGACGTTCAAACCCCAAGTACTCGTAGTACCAAATCTGTTTTCAAAAAGAAAATGAATTTCAAAAGAAAATGATGATGTGTACTCATTGCAAATATTTTTGAAAGGAAACTTGTAAGTTGATTTACCTCCCAGATGAAGGACATCCTGTAGTGGTTTGTGCTCACTCCACGCGTTCTATCACTCATGGACCTATACAATACAGTAAAGGCAGCGCTACCCCAATTGTAGTCGCCCATCTCCCAAACATCCTCCATGCAAGCAAGATGCCCTAAAGGAGCGACATCGCCGGAACTAGCAAAGAATATGCTAGACAATATGTATAATATGAAAGGTCGGGCAAGACAAGATGGGTCTGCATCATCCTCTTCTCTTTGATCACCAAAATGATTCTTTAACCAAGTTCTGCGCATTCCACCCCTTTGAACTGGTACTATAGTCCCGAGTTGTTCCAAGAGATAATGGGGATCCCTGTGGGCATTCTCATAATAAGATAACCTCCGCCCACCTAGGCGAAGTCCTGTGATGACAGTGAAGTCCGTTGGGGTAAGAGTCATTTCCCCAAAATTGAAATGAAAGGTGCTAGTAGTGTTCCACCACAACTCAGTCAGGGCCAGCAGAGCTTGTCTGTCCCTCTGCTCTACCCACAAAGCATTCAGAAAGTCCCCAAAACTCGCATTAACTATAATCTTCTGGGTTTCGAGTTGCCGTGTGGCCATTTTGCGCCACCATTCAATAACTCCTCCAAGGGCATGTCTTGTCCTATCCTCAAAGTTTGGCTACAAAGAATAAAGGAAATCATAGAAATTCTTATTTTGAGTATTTGCTATGCTTAATGAATAACTCAAGAACGCTTAAATTCATGGTTTTTCAAGTTTTTCAAAAGTTTACACATGTGAAAAGAAAGTTCTTTGCAAAAGGGAAGTATTTCAAAAATCAAAAGTTAACATTCAAGAGAATACCCATGAGTTTTCCTTTGGTTAGTTAAAGCACTTGAACGAAAAAAGAGAATTTTACCAAATACTTGGTAGGCATTGGCATGACCACAAAGTTTTTACAAATAAAAGTATTTCAAAAATCATAGGTTAACATTCTAAGGAATGCCCTTAAGTTTTCTTTTGATTTTTCAAAGTATTTGAAAGGAAAAAATGGCTTTATTTGGTAGGTATGGTTATGGCTACAAAGTATTTATAAAGAAAAGTGCTCCAAAAATCATGGTTTGACATCCTAAGAGAAAGCCTTTGAGTTTCCCTTTGATTTTCTAAAGTATTTGAAAGAAAAAATGATTTTATTCTCTTGAGAATTTTATCAAACACTTGATGGGCATAGCTATGCCCACATGATTTTTTGTAAAGAAAAGTGTTTTTAAACTCATCGGTAAACTTCCTAGAGAATACCTTTGATGTTTTGTTTAAGAACTTTGAGCATTTGAAAAGAAAAGGAATGATTTTATTCTCTTGGGAATTTTATCAAATACTTGATGGGCATAGCTGTGCCACATGATTTTTGTAAAGAAAAGTGTTGGTAAACTAATGGGTAAACCTCTTAGAGAATACCTTTAATGTTTTGTTTAAGAACTTTGAGCATTTGAAAAGAAAAATAATGATTTTATTCTCTTGAGAATTTTATCAAACACTTGATAGGCATGGTTATGCCCACATGGTTTTTGTAAAGAAAAGTATTTTTAAACTCATGGATAAACCTCTTGGAGGATATCTTTGATAGTTTGTTCAAAGACTTTTGGCATTTCAAAGCAAAAAGAATGATTTTATTCTCTTGGGAATTTTATCAAACACTTGGTGGGCATAGTTATGCCTACAAGGTTTTTTGTAAAGAAAAGAACTTCAAAATTCATGGGTTAGTATTCTAGAGAATGCTCTTGAGTTCACTTTTGATTATCTTGACTATTTGAAAGCAAAAAGAAAGATTTTATTCTCTGGGGAATTTTATCAAACACTTGGTGGGCATAGTTATGCTTATGTTGGAAAATATTCAAAATAGCAAGAACTCAATACATTCCATTCATAAGAATAGCAAATATTTAAAAAAGAAACAATGAAATGAAAGAATAAGGATGAACTTGAAGGAGTTGGGAATTATCTTACCTCATTCATGGAATGGATGTAGGAGAGATGATTGTTGGGTTCCAAGAGCAAGCTATCCGGTTGATCTTCATAATGAGGTGCTTTGTATGTTTTCTTGAGGAAGTGATGTGGATACTTGGCATTGGAGTATTTATTTGATGAAGAACTCATGTTGGGTGTTCTTGAGAAAATGGGTTTAATTTGAAAAAGTAAGTTAGGAAGGATGATTTGATGAATCAAAGGTTGTTTTGATTCCTTGAAAGTGATGTTGTTGGTGTTAAATCACCACAATGATTCAAGTTTAATGCCAAAGTTTTGGTATTTTGGAGTTGGGAATGTTGGGTTTTGGGTTTCTAGAGAGAGAAGCTCTCAAAAACAAGCAAAAGGAGGATGAATAAGTGAGGAAGGTGCAAGGCTTTATAGCCAAAACACCACAAAAGTGCAGCAGAAAATTCACTCTCGGGTGACCGATTGGCCCCAACCGGTCCAACTGGTTCGGTCCAACCGGTCCCCCAACCCAGTTTTTCATTTTGTGCAATTTTCGCATAATTTCGCTTAACCGGGCCCCTTTTCGCTTGAGTTTTTTATGAAATCTCTCTTAAAAGGCCTAGAACTTGATGTGAATGATTTGAAATGAATGAAATGATGAATGATTAGTCACTAATTGAATTATTAGTTGACTCATGGTGGTATTTGCAAGCCCACTTTGACATTTGCTTTGTTAAAGGGCTTCATCTTTGGATGATGGAAGGATGATGCTTACGATACTTGTTTGGAACCATGGAATTTTATATTCCTTGATTTCTTGTGAGTGAATTGCTATTGCTATTTATTTCTTGAGGAAATTATAGCACATTGGGATTGATTGAGTGTTCTTGCTTATTTTTAATCCTTGGGTTAAAATAAAGCTTTGTTGATTGGATGATGAGTTGTTGAATGCTTAGGATACTTTGTAAGGATCATGAAATTGTTATTTCTTGATTCTTTATGATGAATTGAATTGCTATTAATTTCTTGAGGAAATTATAACATAATTGGAGTGTGTGCCTTGCTTAATTTTAACAAAGATTATTAAAATAAAGCTCATGAATGCTTGATTGGAATTGGTTTTGGAAGTATGTTTAAATGACTCTTTGAGTTACATACATGGATTGTTTTGAATTGCTATTAATTTCTTGAGGGAATTATAGCACAATTGGAATATTTACTTTGCTTAATTTTAACAAAGATTGTTAAAATAAAGCCTATGATTGATTGGATAGAAGTGGTTGTGATAGTATGTTTAAATAACTCTTCAAGTCACATACATGAATTGCTTTGCATTACTATTTATTTCTTGAAAAAATTATAGCACCATGAATTGGTTGCCCTCACTTAATTTTAACAAAGTTGTTAAAATTAAAGTTTCATGATTTTGTTTAGTAAGCATGGTGTGTTTAAATGACTCTGGTAGTCACACACAACCCCCCTATCTTGTGCATGTCCTCATTAGAAAGAATGAGCATACATTATAGAATCATATGTGCCCCTATTAGAAGGAATAGGCATATAAGAGTATGGTGTGTTTAAATGACTCTTGTAGTCACACACAAACCCCCTATCTTGTGCGTGTCCTCATTAGAAAGAATGAGCGTACATTATAGAAGCATATGTGTCCCTATTAGAAAGAATAGGCGTATGAGAGTATGGTGTGTTTAAATGACTCTTATAGTCACACACAACCCCCCTATCTTGTGCGTGTCCTCATTAGAAAGAATGAGCGTACATTATAGAAGCATATGTGTCTCTATTAGAAAGAATAGGCATATGAGAGTACCGTGTGTTTAAATGACTTTCATAGTCACACACCCCCCCCCCCTATTTTGTACAAGTGTACATTATAGCAGTCATGGACATCCTCAGTAGTCACTGTTGAAGTTCAAGCTATGGTTCTTTGCCCTTTTCTTGTGAAAATGGGCTGTCTTTTCTAACATTGGTGTCGCTTGCGAAGCAAACTCCACTAATGAGGGGCATCTGTAGACACCCCATTTTCATCCCCATGAGTTTATGATAGCATTTGGTTAGGATTAGAAGCATTTAGGAGTCCCTAAGCCTTAAAGGACACTTTTGCCCTTTTAAGCCTTAGGAGAATAGGTCATCATTGCATGCATATTTTTATCTCTTTGTTGAGTCCCATCACTTGCATTTAGTTTCTAGGATCATTTTGGATATGTTTGTCAAATTTGGTTCAATTCCAGATAGGTTTGGATAGTTACTTAGAACTTTTGCGACTTGAAAGGCAATTTCATCTTTTACTTCGTATATTTTCCAATTGACTTGCAAATTTGTTCCGGAGAATTCCATTGACCTTAGAATGATGAAATGAACCTAATTGAAGTGCCAGCTTAATTTATTGATAGGTTTTGGATTGGTTCACCACATTACCTTATGGTAAATTGACCTTTTTTTCAGGTAATCGCCACTGACCGTGGTTAGGGATTTTTTGTTCAAGAATATTCTAGGCTTATTCTACATTGAATCCTTGAAATTTTGGCTTTTGAATCACTCAAATCAGAGTTAAAATGAAGAATTTAAGTCCGTTTGAAGTTAAGAGTCCAAACCGAGCTAGAATTCCAATTTTTTTGGATTCCTCTCGGGTGACCGGTTCACCCACCGGTCACCCGAGAGCTCCGTCCTGATTTATCTCTATTTGAATTTTTGACGGAATGGGACTCTACCATTCCGAATTTCAGCCTTCTAAAGGACTTCTAAGCCTATTGGTAGGTGGTTTTGAGTTGTTTAACATCCATGGGATTTAATTACAGCCCTAGATTGGTTTTATGGTGAATTAACCTCAACCATTGGTTCATATGGTTGGTTGGTTATAAATAGAGGCTCATTCATCAGCATAAAGGACTTTTTTTGGACTTTTGACTTTTGACACTTCATATTCATAAGAGGGAGAGGGACCACGAGTTTGCACACACCCATATCACTTGGAGGAGGCTTTCTACTGCAATTTCAAAGGAGAACTAGAAGGAAACCAAGCCAAAGAGAAGGAAGAACGCAGCGAAGACCTTTGCTTTGTTGTAAGTTTCCTTTTGCATCCTTTTACGATTCCTTCTTCTTCTACTCCATTCTCTACATAGTTATGGCTTAGTATTGAATTAGGAATCATATATACTCTATATTTTAGAGTGTATATGATTCAAATATGATAAGAATGCATGTTAATGGATTAGGATTGTGAATTGCTTGCTGTTAGGATAGTTTCTCTCTTAAGGATAGAGGTACGTTTTGCACAGAAAATTAGTTGATGTGTTTAGGCCGTTTTCTCTTCATGGTTCAATTATATGCATGATTTTAAGCATCTTTTGTATAGGACACTTGCTGTGTAAGCCTCATCTTCATAGGTGTATGGATGATTATTCTTTTCGAGGATAATTATCGTCCTTAGAGGGTGAGGTTGTGCATGGGTGCTTTCTAGAGTGTGTTTAAGTGCGCTGTGAGTTTCTTTGCATTCTTAGGTATATATTTTATGTAGGATATGTGAAGAAACCATTCATACGGAGTGATTTCTACGTAAAATTATCTCCGGATAGTTTTACTTAAGAAAGCTCATCGTAAGGATGATTATTTCACATTCTTACATAAAGTATTTACCTAAAGCATCATGTTAGATTTTTTTTTCATGTTTAGGATTGTCATATGATATTTTCATCAAGGTAATGCCTATTTAGCATGTTTTTTTTATAGTTTTGTGCATGTTAGGGTGTTTAGAGCATATATGAGCATATAGGAGCATATTAGGATTTTGTTTCTCTTTTGATTTTTGTTATTTACATGAGTGTTAGGTCATTATATGCATATTTAGTATTCTGTCCAGATTTGAATTAGGTCTTCTAATGATGATTTGAGCTTGAATATGGATGGTTTGAGCTTAATAATTGCCTTATAGAATACATAGGGTGATTAAGTGATGTTTTCTCGATGTTTCGGGATAATTTGCATATGGTAAGTGGTTCATGGTAAGTTTGTTTTGATTTGTTCTCTTCTCCCCCCTTGGGTTATTGTCTTTACTTTGGATTAGAAGTCCTAAGTTTCCAACTCTCTTAAAATTCTGTTTTAATTAGAGTTCTATCTCTTTTAGAATTCTACTTTTCTAAAACTTCTTTTTGGATAAGAGTTCTATCTCTTTTCAAATTCTATCTTTTCTCAAATTCCTTTTTTGGAAACTCTTCTTCTTTTTAAAACTCTTCCTTTCTCTTAATGGAAACTTAGGGTTTATAGTTCGTTGTAAAGGGAGTAACCCCTTCTCAATCGAACTACGTGGACTTTGATCCTTATATCTTTGTATGTAAGGTACGTAGGCGCTCATTTGATGTTCAAGTCCGCCCTAGGATACTAAGTATCCTAGGTTTTCTTTTCTTTTATCCGTTTGTCCATCACATATTTGTTAGTGAATAGGATGGACCCATGCTTATACATTTATCCATCACATATTTGTTAGTGGATATGATGGATTTGTTTGCTTATTCATTTATCCATCACATATTTGTTAGTGGATGGATTTGTTTGCTCATTCTCTCCCTCTCTTACCTGCTTTGCATATCTCTCTTATCTGTTCATGGATGTTTACATGCTTTATGGATGTTTATATGCTTTATGGATGTTCATGGATGAATGTGGATGGTTTATGGATGATTCTTTACATATGCATGGTGACTAATTAGGAAGTGATTAAAATAGCCCATATAAATTCAAAGACCCATTTTTGGGGCGATGTAGGTGCCTATAGGATGTTTCCTAGAACCTTCCCACATCGTAACTTAGTCTCCGAATCCTCTCTTGTTTTGATTAGACCTGTTTTTCCTTGATCGGAGTCATGTGGTTTGTTTTCAAAGGTTTCCTTTTAAAACTATTTTCAAGGTTTTCCTTTTTTTCCTTAAAAAATGAGGTGGCGACTCCTTTTTTGTTTGTTTTTGTGAACCTTTTAAAAACCAGATTTTTATTAATTTAAATATCTACAAGTCTTTTTAAAAGAAGGGTGTTCCTTCCCCCTCCGGATCGAAACCCGTGGTTCACAGCAGTGTTTTCCTTTCCTTTGGTCCTGGGCTGCTTGCAGTCCTAAGCAGGGATGATAGGTGTGCTCCCAAATCCAAGTACTTTCCAATTCCAGGTAGGAACCCTTGTGTTCCCGAAGAAGAGGCTACTTTCCATCCTTGCGCGGTTGCGAGGGTGTAGTGTTGTCCTTTTGGAGGTTGGGTTTAAATCCTTCGTTTCCGCGCTAAGACTCCTGTGGGAATGGTTGGTAATTAATAGAATTAATGTAAATTGGATATGAGTCACATGCATTGGGCATTATGCATTATTTGTTTTTAAGTTATGGATTATAACTTATTTTGGATTTGTAATATACTTGGTTAGTATATTTTGTTTTAAATGATATAATTGGTTTTATTTATATCATTGCTTTAGTTTACTATGTTAAATTGTATCTACTGAGTTGTCGGACTCACACCTATCTATTTCAATGTTTTTCAAAGATTATTTTTAGGTGGAGTTATGATTTTACGCGGGGATGCTCTTAACTGAAATTTACCTATGTTAATTATTGATGTATCGTCGTGGGAAGAATATAAATAATTTATTTTTATTTGAGCCAATGGCGAATGTAAATGTAAATTCAATCAGGGTTGTAATTTTATTTTATTTTATTTAGGGTTGTGTATTTGTGGAATGCGATGCATAGGATGATACCACTTTCATGGATGACAGGGGATTTTATTTATGGATTTCTATAATAGGTTTTATGATAGCATATCCTATCTATGGATTGGTCATGTCCGAAAATTTGAGGAAAGTTTTAAAATGGTTGAGATTTTGACACCTGTCATCATCTTTTATCAAATGATTTATTAAAATAAAGCTTGTTTTATTACTATTGATCACGGCTTAATTATTTTGGGTTATGACAGTATGCTTCGCCAAATATATACCTTACATGTTAGTTTCTTGGTATATACCAGTTTAGACACCCCATGATATCTTATATGTGATCGTTTCAAGTAATGTCTTTAACATGGGTAGCTCCTACCCTGTCTGCAGCTAGGTACCCACATTAAGGGATGTTAGATGATCCTATAATGATGGAAGGCAATGAAGAATCCACTAGTGTGAAGAATCCATTCACTAATGTATTCTCCATTTCCAACTTAATATTAACAGAGATGGGTTTTGAGGGTCTCATTAAATTAACATATTTAACATACATCTTATGCATAGAAATAAAATGTAACAGCATTATATATAATCCACTTATTGATATTAGTCCCTTTAAGGTGACATATAACGATCTTTGGATTTGGAGTTATCACAATTTATCTCATAAATTAAAACTCTCACTATAATGATTATAGACTTTAAGAAGATTCAATCCAAGCCAATGGATTGAATCTAAGGTCTAAGGTGGGTGTAGGCGATCGTAAAACATTCATTAGAAACATTGCATGCTCTCTTGAAAGTCTTCTCTAAGCTTCCAAGTCCTTCAATTCCTCAATGGGCTTGATAGTCTCCACCATTGGCTTATTAGGCTCCACCATGTTTCTTAGTGCACTCTCGATTATATAACATTTATATAATTTAAAGAAAGGGATACATAAGGGGAATGCGGGGTACATGAGAGAATGATAGAGAGAGAGAGAAGGTGGCATGCAAGCCCCAAATAAATAATTACATCACCTTAAATAAATTACAACTCTTGAAAATATTACAACCCATTCATAAGACAACCAATCACAATTGGTTTTAAAGGGGTTTAGTCCATAATCATCATCCAATCACAAACATACAATCACATTGCATAAAGTAAGTAAAAAACTCTAAGCAATAAACATATGGGCATTATGGTAACTCTATTGATTGGTTTTTATTAATCTCATTAATGTGTCCTAATCTCATTAGGATATGCATAATTTCCAAAATATAATTAAGTCTTAACATTTAAAACATTTAATTTCATTTAATCAAATTAATTGAAACAATTAAAGTCCCCTAATTAAACTCTAATATCAAATATTAGAATTTCTTTAATTAAACAAAACAATTTCATTTAATTAAAAAATTCCAGATTTTAATTTATCCTATATTGTGTTTTAAACCATCAATATTAATTAAATAATCAATTTCGGAATTAAATAAAATCAATTCATTAATTAATTAGTGCATTAGGGTTTCCTAAAACCCTAAACCCAAAATGCATTAACTCTAAACCCTAAATACAACCCTAAGCATTAAATGCCACATGATTGGTCATTTAAGGACCAATCATTTAAACCCTAGGTTTATACAGAATTAATGATTAGGATTAGGGTTTAATTAATGCCACCTAGGATATTAATTACACCTAATTAATATGCACCAATTAGGGTTTCTAAAACCCTAAACCTTAAACCTATTAAATGCCAATGATTAATTACTAAACCTTTAATGATCATGATTGGTCATTAATGACCAGTCATTTAAACCTAGGTTAGACACATTAATTACTAGGTTTAGTTATCAATTAATGCATTAATAGAATTAGGGTTTAATTAATATGAATTAGGGTTTCCTAAACCCTAAACCCTAAACATCATAAATGCATTTAATTATACCCTAATTATTAATAACCACGATTGGTCATTTAATGACCAATCATTAACTCTTTAATTAATGATAATTAATAGTTCATTAGGGTTTTGATTAATGCAATTAATGAATTAGGGTTACATTATTAATGGAAATTAGGGTTTCCTAAGAAAACCCTAAGGTTGCCGCCACTACCATTGCCATGGCTTGGCTAGGCCATGGGTGGCCATGGCCAGCCAAGGGGACTCATGCTAGGGTGTGGGCCAAGCCCCTTGGACACGTTTGGGATGGTCCATAGGGCTGTCATATTCAAAACTAATTAGGGTTTCAAGAACCCTTGCTGGCGCCACCATGGGAGGACCTCCAAGGTCACAAACGCAATCAAAACACCATTAAATCAAATTCTCCATTCAATCCAGCTTTTGTGTCATGTCCCTACATGAATTACTAAGCAAATAGAAGAGGATTGGATGATCAAATCATCCCCAATTGATCTAAACAATTCTTTTACCAAGAATCTGCCCAGAAAAATCAGCACATTATAACAGTTCAGAATCGCTCTAAAACCCAGCAAGATGACATTGTTAGGCTACCAAATTTTTTTCCTAGTATCCTACATGTCTTAAGAAACTAATGTAAGTGGTTTCTTGCAATTTGGAGTTCCTAGCTCAAGTTATGAACAAAACTCCATTGATGACTTTTCTGTAGAAAAACAGCCTGCTGTGTTTTTCAAGAAATCAAACTTTTTTATTCTTTATGCATCAAAACTCTTTTGAAAATTAAAGAATATGATTTATACATTATATATCATGATCCTATAATGATTTTACATCAATTTTACAGAAGTTTTTGATTAAAACAGTAGCAAGAACCTTAGGGTTCTTCAAACCTAGGTTCGGCCATGGTGGTCTTCTCCTTCCTCCTTCTTCTTCTTTCCAAATTCAATTCTATGTATCTCATACACCATGAATTTGATATGTACAGTACATATTAACATATGTATTTAACAAATTAAATATATATGAAGAACATGAAGAACAAAGAGAAGAAAATCAACCTAGGGTTTGAAACCCTAGGTTCGGTCACCAAGGAAACCCTTGTTTCCTATCTTCTTCTTCTCCAAACTTAAACCCTATTCAACTCTTGAATATCCAGCAGCCCTAAAACATATTTTAGAAGAGGAGTGGAAGAGAAATAACCTAGGGTTCAATAACCCTAGGTTCAGCCATGAGAGAGAACAAGCTTTAATGCATGAATTGAATTCAAATTCATTAAACCAATCAATTTACCATAACAACCAACCCATATGCAGTTTGTATTTAAGCATAATCATGGCTTTGATACCACTATTGGGAATCAAACTAGAAGGAAAATAAATGCGGAATGACTTGATAAACAAAACTTTTCCTAATCGATTCCTTAACCCATGAATCCAATTATGCTTAAACACAAACAAAACCCTAACTAGAAGAGGGTAAGAACACTTACAGTTTCAAAAGTCTTCTCCTTTATGCTCCAAGCTTGAATCTGGACAACAAAGAATGAGCAGTCCAAGTGTACTACCTCCAACGATATCCACACCTAGCTAGAGCTTCAAGTCCTTTCTTCTTTCTTCCTTATTGTATTGCTAGAGGTGGAGAATAGAAGAGAGAGAGAGAGAGCCCTTTGAAATTTTCAGGCCAGCACTTGGGGTTCACTAAGAGTGATGATGTCACACATCATAAGGGGCTTTAAATAGCTTCCACTAGGGCCAGCCAAGGGGGGAAGTCCAATCCCTTTTAGGTTTTGTGTAATTACTCCTAATTAGACAATAACCCCTCTAGTTTATATCCCATACAAACTTGCCCCTTAAGAACAATTCTTCTATTCACTTATACCCTTTCTCTCATAGACTTTGAAGCTCTCTTAGTGTGAGCGCCACGCCCTAATACCACATAGCTCGAGAATACGCATTAGCCTCAAAGAACTAACACGGAGAGGAGTCGCCACCCAATAATGGGAACGAGTGAACCCTAGCAGGGTCTAGCTCGTCATAACCAGAGATTCGGGTTTGGAGCTAGGGTACGCAGCTGGGAAGGTGTTATGCACCCAGCCACGCCCGGTCGTAACTGGCCCCCACACATGATTAATGGCTTTAATTAATCTAAATGCTCAATTAAAATTAACCCTATTCATTCGATAATAACAGCACACCATGATGTTATGACAGAAGCAGCAATACAGAAAAAGCATAAAGGATGGAAATACAGATTAACCTACTGTCAGAATAAATACGACAAAGAAAAGAAACTGTCTGCCAATACTTCTTGTGCGTACGTAGTTATGATTACTGCGTACGCATATTATATGATGCATACGCAATACAATATGTGCGTACGCACCAGTTGGCTGTTTATGTCATCTCTCGAAACTCCACATGTATACCATGAGAAATTACACACGCGATTTTCCACAGACTAAGGCCTGAAATCACTGTCATGCTAACACAGGAAACCTACATACTAGTAAACTACCATATAATAAAACCCTAGTCCACTACATGATGCTTATATATAAATATGCATGAAGCCCTAGGTTCTCTTATGAAAAGAGTCCACTATGTGATGATATGCTATCATTATCAGGCAGGCAACATGGCATTTATGATGATAAAATGTTACTCTATCGAATATGGATCTTCATGCTTAGTAAATAAACCATAAAGCTAGGATGTGGATATTACCCTCAGGGTTATCTACTCTGATTGCTTCAAAATTTCTCCTACTGAACCTCCAAAATTGCAGCCTTCAATGCTTCCTTTCTGTTTTTTTATGGCTCTCCTTCTCTCTTTGATTCCAATCCCCTCCAAAAGTCCCCCTCCTTAAGTGTATAGTGGGTTATATATAGGCATAGGAAGTAGAATTAGCGATCTGCCTTTTTTCCCGAAATCTAGGTCTCCTAAGCATGTTGCAACACGTTCCTTGAAAAGAGTTCTGATCTAGAGGGCAAGTGGCCCGAAAAGAAAGGTTCTGGAAGCATGAGGTGCGTACGCACCTTAATTCATGCGTACGCACATTAGTATCTGCGTATGCATCTATATCCACAATTTCACTTTATTGTCAGCTGCAATTCTTTTGGCTCATTTAGGCGTATTCCAAAGTTTGTCAAAGTATATGAACTAGCCTCATCATAGGGTGTTTCCAATCCAAATCATCGGGTGCAAAATGGGGTGTCTACACTTAGCATGATTAGTGTGTGACCCATTGGGTTCACATCATCAAGTAGTAGGAACAGCACAAGGTGTGCACAAAGGAACTCTTTCCATTAAAGGGTTTAATTGGAACTCCTTCCAATTCCCTAATTGATTATAACTCATTTATATCAATTAAGGCTTCTACTAACCATGAGTAACACCTAACATATGGCTTATGGTGTGGTCCTTAATGAGGTGGATAGTTATCTTTACAAAGAACCCTTCTGTTATAGTTTATAGGTTACAATTACATCCTTCCATCCATACAATGTCTCCAATTGAACTAATAGGACATGGAATTCTATCAAGTTCCTAGTTCAATTACTTTATACTCATTCATGAATATCAACTCAATAATGAACTTATGGAAACTCCTTTCCATATTCATTCTACTATGGGCCCATAGATTTAATGAGTTATATCATTGAATGATATATAAAACATTCTTTCTCTTTTTCCTGAGAGTGATGGATTCCTTGTTGATCACTTACATGCCTTCACACACATAGCAGTAGGGTCAATGAACACCCTTGCTGACTCCTAGAAGGATCTGCACTTTGTGTTATCAAACTTCTAAAGCTATATGCATAAGACAACTATGGTGTCTCAGGTCTAAGGATTACTTATACCACTATAACTATGAGAAATTGATTAACAGGCAAGTTAAAACTCCATTCAGTTTATCTCATATCTTTGGTCACATTCAGTGTACCTATTCTTATAATAGGCACCCACTTGTTGGTTGTAAAGTCTCCACACAAATAGCTTGAGACCAGCTATCCTCCTATAGAGTCAACCCAACAAGTGCTAGTCCTATGGTTCATTACTGTCCATCATAGTGAAGCTTCAACTAGGAATGCTTTAGGAGTTTAGTACAAAGATATATCTACAGTCTCAAAATTACAACTCTTTGTAATTCCATATTCTCAGCTCTAACTCCATAGACATATTATGTAAATATAAATTATGCATATAAACATAACAGAATAAGCCTTTTTATTAAATCAATAATAAATGTGACATACATAAATGAAACCAAATGATTGTTCCTAATCCCTAACCAATCATCTCTATGATTGGCTATAGGGCATAATCCTAACACTTCTTGGATCTCATTTCAAGAAGACAAGTTTGGGATTTGGTGCTTGAGAAGATCAAAAAGAAAAACTAAGTGGATGGAAAAAGGGGTATTCATCAAAATGGGGTAAGTTGACCTTTTGGGATCCGAACCTCTCTTGCTAGTATTCCTACCTATTATAGCCAATCTTCAAGATTTCTAAAGTGATGGCATTGAAGATTGAAAAGCATCTAAGAGACTTTTTGTGGAATGGGATAAATGGGGAGGTTAAGTTTCACCTTGTTGATTGGCATACGGCGTGTACGTTTACCGAAAGTAAAAGGAGGGTTGGGAATTAGATCTATCATGGAAACAAATAAAGCTCTTCTTGGCAAGTGGCTTTGGAGATTTGGGAAAGGTGACCAAGGTTTGTGGAGGGAGATCATTATTTGGAAATATGGGGTTAGGGAAAGGGGGTGGTGGTCTATAGAGATTAGGGGGATGCATGGCATTAGGATTTGGAAGATAATTATGCAAGGTTTATTAGATTTTATGAAGGATGATAGCTTCAAAGTGGGAAGGGGAGGAAATGGTAAAATTTTGGAAAGATGTTTGGTGTGGTGATATTCCTCTCTTGGAGGAATTTCTCCATTCGTATGAGATTGTGGATAACAAGGAAGCATAGGTGAGGGATTATCTTGGGGAATGAGGGGAGGGGTTCATTGGAGCATCACTTTTTTATATAAGATTTAATGATTGGGAATTGGAGAGCGTGATGGTTTTCTTCCATAATTTATACGAGAGTAAGATTTCTTCACAAGGGAATGACTCCTTAGCATGGCGTAAGGACCCTAAAGGATTTTTTTTTGTGAAATCTTATTATTCCCTCTTGTTTCCAATAATGTCGAGTTCCAACAGGCTAGAAACATTTAGATTAATTTAGTCCCTTCAAAAATGTTTTTCTTCACTTAGTTGGTGGTGAGGAACAAATGCCTCACCATTGACCACTTGATTAGAAAGAGATGGGTGATGCCAAACAGATGTGTTGGGAAGTCTCACATCCCACATCGATTAAATATCAAGTTTAACATGTCTTCATATACCTATTTAGGCCTTCCACTTATAAGCTTAGCTTATGAGTTGGAAACTTAACATGGTATCAAAGCATAACGTTCTTGGGCTGTTTTTGTTCATGAGCCTATCTTTGTTGTCCACGTGACAGGCCTGTTTCTATCTTGTTATGCCTACACGTAAGAGGGAGTGATAGAAAAATACCACATCCCACATTGGTTAATTATAAACATTAACATTGCTTCATATACCTTTTTGGGCCCTCCACTTATAAGCTTAGGCTTGTAGGTTGGAAACTTAACATGGTATCAGAGCATGTCGTTCTTGAGCTGTTAATTAATTTGTGAGCCCGTCTTTGTTGTCCACGTGAGAGGAGTGTTGGGAAGTCTCACATCCCACATGGATTAAATATCATATTTAACATGTCTTCATTTACCTGTTTGGTCCCCCACTTATAAGCTTCGGCTTATAAGTCATCTTTTTATTCATTGTGCAGCGGCAAGAGGTTTCTAGGATATTATCTTCCATCTCTTTGGGACTAAATGGGTTCTAACATCATCCACTCATGACATTCTCTAGGGTTGGTGGTTTAAAGAGGGCTAAAAGGATTCAAAGATTATGTGGAAAATGGCTCCACATGCACTTTTTTGGTGCATTTGGAATGAAAGAAACTTGAGAACTTTTGAAGGGTTGGAGAAGTCTTTTGTAGAGGTTAAATCAATTTCGGTCAAGTATCTCTTTTGGTGGTATAGTAGTTATAAGGGTGATAGAAATACTTCCTTTTTTTTCTTTTTGTTGACTCCCTTAAGTTTTAGATAGGAGTGGAGGGGTGGTTATTTCCTTCCTTCTGTGTTTTCTTACCAATTCCTTTTGGTTGGGTTTGGGAGTTGGTGCTTAGCACTTGTATATGTCTTACGTATATGGGTTATACCCTTTTGCCTCTTTATATTTTTACACATCATTACTTCAAAAAAAAAAAGAAAAAAAATCTTTAATACGTTGCGGTTGTATCTTGTTCTATGCCACTGTTACTTTATTAAATTTTCGTTCAAATTAATTTATGATAAATTGTAATTTTTACTATACTCATAAAAAATTTAATTAATATCCTTCAGAATAATACCACTTTGATTTATATAATAGACACTTCCCCTCGCTTATTAATACTTTTTATATTATTGTATAATTAATGCTAAACTCATTTTTAAACCACAATAAGTTTTAGGTATTTTGGGTATTGCAAAATTTGTTCACAAATAACGACCCAAAAAGCTCCTCTTTTGCTTTTAGTAGGTGTAGAGCTAAAGACAAATGTGTTGAATGAACCAAAAAGCTCTTCTTGGTACCCGTCGTCTTTTGCAACATTATTTTTTGAAATTTTTGTGAATCAGTGTGTGAGCGTTTGTGAATTAGTCCTTGGAATGTAATGGACTCTCAATTGTTATGAATCTTATTTATACTTCTGCACTGATATGCCATTGACTCTTCTTAATTATGCTGTATTTAGATCCTGTTTCTTTAATCATGGTGTCTTTACGTTGTCATACATACATATATACATCCCTCTATCCATGGATTTGTCAATGCGTTATGACTAATATTTTCTACTTCCATTTTTTTGTATATGTAGGGAACTAGCCGTCCTAGACTCTACAGGGTCTTAGGTGATGAGAACTCCTTCAGTGCAAATGATTTGCAAATGTTAACAAACAGCCTGTGCTACACGTAGTTTCTTCCCTTGTTCCTAGACTTGTACATGTGTTGTGTGTTTCAAAAAAAAGATTTTACTTAAGAGTTTTCAAATTCTCTCTCTTATTTTTTCATTAAATCCCATGTTTGACAAAATTCTCAGGTATGCGAGATGCACACAATCTGTCTCCATAGGTTTGTTCTTGATTCAATGGTTATTATTAAAGTTTTTGATAATCAATCTTACAATTAATGAAACTTAATGCTTGCAGCCATTACTGTTGATATAAGTGTTCATAAATTTGCAGTTGCTCCGACTCATTACGCCCGTTTTGCTGCATCGAAGGGTCTCTATTACTATGAGGACAGTACTAAAAAGGACACTCCTGATGAGGATTAGCCCAGTATGCAAATCAAAGACACTCTGCTAGATGTAATTTATTACTGCTGAGCATTGTTGTCCAGCATGTTTTTCTTTTGTTTTTATTTTAAATATATTTTTATTTAACTTAAATATTTCTTTATGGGATGCTTTCAATTTGTATGTGGAAGGCAGTCATCCTGAAGGAAATTGGACTACTAAACGTCTAACTCTCTTATCTATATCACCTTTTGTTTTTTGTTTTTTTTTTAAACAATATAATCGAAGTAGTAATTTGAAATTTAGAAAAATTTCTTCAATGTGTTCAACAAAGAATAACTATCCGTGCAAGGCCAACACTGGAGTACAATCCATTTCCTCTTTCTGATGTGCAGTACACAATCCATTATGGGTTAGCCTCTATTGGTGCAAGGCCAACACAGACCATGCCGTTATTGTGTGGTGTGAAGTACAATTTACTCTCTCCTTCCCTTTGGGTGGTGTGTCCTAGTTATTGCAACCCCTTAGTTTTATTTGTACACCCTATTAAATTTAAGTTTTCAAGATCTTAGAAAAATAGACAAAGTTTTTATGAAAACTCATTACGTTGTTTATTTGAAAATATCATTTTGAACAACTTTGAAGAAAAATGGTTTTTTGAAAATATTTCATTTAAGTGGATTTTTTTGGTAAAAAATGAAATAAAGACCTCAAATGGCCAAAAAGTCAATGTAAATGATAGATTTTAGAAAAAGTTTCTTTTGCAAAGTTGTTTAAAATGAAGTTTTCTAATGGATTATGCGATCAGTTTTCATAAAAACCTTTTATATTTTTTGTAAAACATTGATAAATTAAAATTAGTGAGGTATGCAAATAAAATAAAGGGGTTGCAATAGTGGCTCTCATTTTGAAATGGGGACTTTAGCCAGGGGTGCTTAAAGTTGACTTGTGCTCAAGACTCACGTAGTCTAAGGTCCATCTTATATTTCATGGACCAATATATAAAGTCTCTTGCACTGGCTCTTCCTCTCTCAATAAGCCCCAATTACAGAAAGCTATCTCAAAAATCTCTCTAGAATGCTGTTAATTTGCAGACTATGAAGTCTAGACAATGCGCAACTAGTTCGAAACAGAAATTCATTTCAGCTAGTGAGGGAGTACAAGGTCAGGTTTGGATCGTAATACTCAACCACAAACCTTTTTATTCATGACAGCGGCCAAACAAGAACCAACTCAGATCACCTCAATTGGCAGGCGGCTCAGAATTTCGTTTTCAATTCATATATATCTACTAGTGAAACCACCCCCCCCCAAGGCGGCGATAGAGCTAAATAATAACTTCATCTACAATGCGTCAAAATCCTGTCTAATCCCAAAAGTCCTGTATAGCCCTAAAAATTAAGTGGTTTTAAAACCTCTCAAGATAAAACCTATAATGCATCAACTACAATGGGTTAAAAATAAAAAATATGATGAGCTATATCCATTTATGCAGTTTAAGATGTGGTTGGCAAAGCCAATTTAATTTCAAAACTCTTAGGATGTTGAATTTTATTTTTCTCTCGATTACATTAAACAATGTGATGTCATTGGCCAAGTCTATTTTTTGATAGGCAAAATGGCCAAGTTTATTTATAAGCATTCAAAGATTGGAGTAAAAAAGAAATTTATGCATCAAGAGTCAATCCCATCACAAGATTAATTAAGGCGCACAAGGACTTGGTTCTGTTTCACTTATCGATTACCTAATAAATGACCACAATCGAGGGAGAAAAAAAATTTTCTTTACCCTACAATTTTAGTTATTTAATAATCTCTACAAAATACAACAATTTGTTGAGGGACATAAAGCAATTTACTACAAATATTAAAATCATAACAAAGATGCAGAACATAAATTTTAAGAATAAAAAAATAAAAATAAAAAACTGAAGTTTCTAAGGATAATATAAACAATATACATCAATTTGAAAAAAATTAAAATGATTATAAATAAAGCACACAAATGAAAAGAAAAAAATCTATCAGTTTATACACAAAAATTCTAGTTAAGTGTGCAATGTATCTTCCTTCATTACTCTTTATAATGTAGTGGGATAAACCCATTTTGCCACATGTATCTAAAAAGAAAAGGAATATGAATTTCTTTGTAAAGAAAATTGAATAAGAGGTATATGTGATATATATCGATATTGTAAAGTTCATTAGCAACAAACAATGAAGAGGGAGACCGTGTTTATAAGCATAAAATGAGACGTGTAAATAAATTTGAGAGTTGCAATAACTGGTCATTTTTAGCCCGACCCAAGCACGACATGATAAGGCCCATTTTGAGCCCAACCTGCATGAAGACCATGTTTATTCCCCATTCTGTATAAATTCATAAACCCTAAAGTCCTAAACCCTACTAAGTATACCTCTCATCTCTCTTCATTGATGGTAGCTGGCTACTCTCTCTTCATCAGTCTTCTCTTTATTGACAGTGACTGGTCCACCCTCGCCTGCTCTTTCTACATTTATCACTCACAGTAATGCTATTATTGCCTCACCTCATTTTTTGTTTTTTGATGTATTAATAATTAAACTACAAAAACAAGATGTGTTGATTGGCATAGGACAACTAGACACCAAGGCTTAAAAAAAAATACACCTATGGTATCAAAGCATAAAAGCTCTTCTTTGTATTTTAATTGTTGATACATCAAAAAACATATAAATGTATAAAAGTAGGTTTCAGTACTCATTGTACTTAAAGACACCTATGGTATCAAAATATAATTACCAGTTTGTTTCTCATTGGACATAATTACTCATTGGACATAATTACCAGTTTGTTTCTTAAATATATATATGTCCCTACAATAAAAAGAAAAAAAAATGCAGGTTTCAGTACTCATTGTACTTAAAGACACTAAAGGAAATGTTTTTCTCTTACATGAATAAATGTACTTTACTTAAAAGACTAAAGAGAGAAAGACTGGAGGGATGCAAGCATATATACAATAATAAAAAATATGCAAGTTTCAGTACTCATTGTATTTAAAGACACTGAAGAAGATGTTTTTCTCTTACGTGAATAAATGTACTCAAAACCACCGAGGATGGTAGCCTAGTGGTGAAGGCTTTGGTTTCAGGTGGTTGCCGGTTCAAGGCGTGGCGGCGCCCTCTTTGAACCCCTTTCCATCCTGGCCAACTATCGACCCACTAGAACTTTGGTGGCGCTGAGGTTATGGGCTCGCCATTTAGGCAGTAGCTATGGCTCAAACCGAACATTCCTCAACAATTAGAGACTACTATGATAACGCCCAATGGTGGATTGCTATCGTTGATCACTCCCCTCTACCTTTTTTTACTTTGCAAAAAAAAAAGAAAAAAAAAAGAGAATAAATGTACTTAAAAGACTAAAGAGAGAAAAACTTGGAGGGATGGAAGCAGACAATAAAATAAAGATGCAAGCATACAATAAAATAAAGACGCAAGTTTTAATACTCATTCTACTTAAATACACTAAAGAAGATGCAAGCAGACAATAAAATAAAGAAGATGCACTGAACCAAAAAATAAATAAATAAAGAAGATGCAAGTAGTAGGCTTGCTTATTCGTGAACATGCTTGTATTTAGTAGGGACGGAACCAAGTAAGGGCGAAGGGGTCATGGACCCTGCAAACTTCTCAAAAAATTTGATACTATACATGATGTCTAGTAAAATTCTAGAAAAGCTCTACATATGGCCCTGTCCAATTCGTCAGGTTACTTAGTGTGCGTTTAGGATACTGTTTCAAAATAAAAAGGTCTTTTATAAAAAGGCATTTTCAAAACATCATTTTTAAAAAGGCATTTGGAAGAAAATGAATGTTTAGTAAACATATATTTAAAAGTCCTTTTCTGTTAAAAAAAAAATGGATAAACATTAATATTTTTTAGTTTTATCTCTTTTACTCTTTTGCCTTTTCGCAAACGTCATTTTGAAAAACTACCCCTCCATAGCTTTTGCTAAACTGCCTTTTGTAATAAATGACTTTTTCTTAAAGGCAATTTAAAGGGCTTACCAAACTCTTGTAAAATAATGAAAATGACTTTTACTCTTCAAAAGGCCTTTTGAGCCTTCCAAACGGTGCACCAAACGCCCACTTGAAATAATAAAGCTCAATGCATCAAATTATAACTTTGATTGTGATTTTACTTTTCAACCCTCAATATTTAAAGAAAAACGTATTAAAATGAGGATACTTTTGTAACATTACCCAAACGTACCTTTTATGATTACTTTTGTTTCACCTACACCAAGTTCCCAAATCCCTAACCCACGACTCCCAATTGGTTCTGAAGAGAAAAAAAGCCCACTCATCTACCTAACCAGTACTGCTCCCAATTGCTACTTATACTTCTTGCAAAGGAATATATAATTATATATGGCTTTACACGGATTCGTATATTATAAAAAAGGAATATATATACATGCTACTTACTTTATTTTATTTAATGTTTTGCTTATATATGTGTATTAGAAATTTAAACTAATTCATAAGGTTGGTGACTTAAAATTTATCTATAGTTAGAACTAATTCATAAAATTGGCCCTTGCTAGTTAGAATTCCTGGTTCCACCCTGCTTGGCTGCAGTGTAGTTGAGCTTTGGCCAAACCCGTGAGTGTCCTATAGGATCCAGAGGGATGGTCAAGTTGCATGGGATGGTCAGGCTAGACTTTTGTCTTTGCTGTGAGCTTGCAAGCTCTAGACAGCTTTAATAAATAAATAAATAAAGTTCAATGGTTGTCAACTTACAAGACAAGTAATGAGAACTAGTTAGAAAAAAGGGAAGAGATTGTGTTATGCATTCAAAAAGAGAGAGAGAGAGAGAGAGAGAGATGTTAGTACATAGGGTGCAATGCCAAAGTGATATATTGGCATCCCATAACTTGTGTTAGCACACATCATGGTCCCTCTCTCTCCTCATTCTCTCATTCTCTCATTCTCTCATTCTCTCTTCTCTCTAGCTTACCCCTTCAGTCACGAGATGATGGGTACGAAAATGTTTTACTAGCTTTTGTAGCCAAAGATAACCTGATGGGCTAAAAAAAAAAAAAAGGTCTACTATTATATCATCAAATGCTTCTTAAATTGTTTTATGAGTTTTCAGGTAATTGACTCTTTTTTTTTTTTTTTTTTTTGGGCTAAGGTTTGAATCATTGCTTCATCTATTCACAAAGCTCTAAATGTAGTCTTCACTTATTTAAATGTTAAAGAATATTTCAAGTTTAAATATCTTCTCAAAGCTATATCCACATTAATCCTATAATGCTAAAAGATATATGATTTTTCATGGGAGAATGTTCATTCACAAAAAAAATAAAAAATAAAAATAAATAACTCAATTGTTGTAATATTTTCCTTTTTACTTTTATATTGCATGAACAATGAATATTCTTTAGGGTAAATTTCACTTCAAAGTCCAAAGTTTGGATAATATAGAAGATTTATTAGTTTTTAATAGGGATAAAATAGGGTTTTCAAACCCATAAAAGGGGCAAAGTATGTATAATATAGAAAATTTTGACAACAGGCCCCAAATTGCAACCCAATTAATAATTCGGGCACTAAATTGACACAATCTAAACTTTGGACCCTAAAGTGAAACTTAACCCAAACTTTAAACCCTTAAGTGAAATTTACCTAATGATTTATTATATGTTATTAACATAAATCCTTTGAGTAGTTTATAGTTATAACAATTTCTTATATATTTAAACGACTACCTAAATTATAACGCCCCGCATTTACGTAAATCTATTCATGTAATTAATTATAAATTTAATGCATAATGGTTGATTTAGATTATTAGTTAATTAATTTTACTATTCACGCTATTATTGGGATTAAATATAATCGTGGATTAGATAACTACATAACCAAACATTAATATTGAAAGTAATCCTAATTACGTTAGGGTTTAGTAGCATCATATAGAAAGGGTACTTATAACCTTATTAGAGAAGTTAATATTTTTGGATCTATACGGCTGAAAGAGTAGAAATTGGCGGCTAAGGAACCTTCGCTACTCTTTTACCTTTATTCACCGAGAAATCAAGTAAGTTGAAGAAAAACCTTCTTGTGATGCGTGTTAAGTTGTGGGTATCTAGTCATGGGTTTATTCGTCGAATCGTGACCTTGATTGGTATTGAATAAACTGGTATTTATACAATAGATATATCACTCATTAAGAAACAAGCTGGGTATTACCATAGTAGCCTCTATTTGCTGAGGAATGTTCGGTTTGAGCCATAGCTACTGCCCAAAAGGCGAGCCCGTCACCTTAGTGCCACCAAAGGTCTAGTGGGTACACAGTTGGCCAGGATGGAAGGGGGTTCAAAAGGGGCTCTACCACGCCTTAAACCCGCAACCACCTGAAACAAAAGCCTTCACCACTAGGCCACCACCCTCGGTGGTTTTAAGTACATTTATTCACATGAGAGAAAAACATCTTCTTCAATGTCTTTAAATACAATGAGTACTGAAACCTGCATTTTTTTTTTTTATTGTACTTATGCTTGCATCCCTCCAAGTCTTTCTCTCTTTAGTCTTTTAAGTAAAGTACATTTATTCATGTGAGAGAAAAACATCTCCTTTAGTGTCTTTAATTACAATGAGTACTAAAACCTACATTTTTTTTTTATTATTATTGTGGGGACATATATATATTTGAGAAACAAACTGGTAATTATGTCCAATGAGTTTGTTACCAGTTTATTTCTCAATGAGTGATATATATATTGTATAAAAATACACTTATGGTATCAAAGTATAAAATACACCTACAGTCTTTCTCTCTTTATTCTCTCATTTATCACTCGCAGTAATGCTATTAGGCTTACATACATTATGTCCCTACATGATTTACATAATTTATTAAATGTAAATATATATTTTAATTATCCAAATAAAATAAGCATGTAAAATTTATGGAGTTATAAAATAAAAAAATTCTTATAGATATGTATAAATTATAATGACTTAATGAGATTTAAGAAGGACATTCATGCCAATGACCTTGTGGCCTAGTGACACTAGTCCTCCTATGTTGGGGGAGGTTCTAAGTTTGAGTTAAAGGTTTGTCATTTGTTGATGTAATGAACTTCTTATCCATGTTACCAAAAAAAAAAAAAAATTGACTTTCATCTGGCCTGTATATGTGTGTGTTTCTGATTGAGGGCATTAGGGATTTAGGGGCCTAGGGCACAAAGTGTAAAGGGTCTTTTAGAACTAAGTTTCAAGTTTTTCAAAAGACCCTCTCAATGGTTTATAATAACTAAATTCACCAATTTTAAAACAATTTAAAATTTCATATTTTGCTCCGCCATGTCCCAAGAATGTCTCCACCGTGTCTTCAAAGTCTCCAAGATGTGTCTTAAGTGTGTCTAATATTAATTAATTTTTTTATTTGATGGACATGTATGAGCCATGTCTGAAACGTGTCAGAGGCGTGTCCTTATCCAACACATATTGGACATAGTCACGACAGTCTTGGAGGAGTGTCTGTGCTTCATAAGTCTTGAGCCACTCAAAAATTCCATGTGGTATTGATTTTTATATATGACATTATTGATTTTTTTTTCATTTGTCATCCGTGCAAATGATATTTATTGCAATTTTTTAAAATATTGAATTTATATAAATTTATGCTCTTTATTTGCTCAATACAACACTTTTTTTTGTACCCTACACAATACATGCTTGTTTTATACATATTTAATTTGTAATTTTTTAATACTATTTTTTTTTAAAGGATAATTCTAAAATATTTATTGGTCATATTTCATTGAAGATTTCAAAGTCTAATAAATAATATCTATCACATCTCTAAATCAATATCTTATTTTTTAGATCATCGATTTATTAATCGAATGTTTGTATTTTTGGATCCTCGATATAATCATCAAAATCAATATTAAAGTCATTCCTACTTACAATAATACTAAAAAGAAAATAACAACTAGTTAAGTCCATCTATTGATAACACTATTTTCCCCTCCCCCCCCCCCCCCTCCCTTCTTTTTTTGTAAGGTAAACAACCATTGAGAATAAGAATGAGGACCATGTACAATAAAAATGACTAAAAAATAAGAAAATAACGACTAGGTCCATCTATCTATAACACCATTTTTTTTTTTTTTTGTTTTGTTTCCTTGTAGATAAACAATCATTGTAAGTATGAATGTGGGCCTGTACAGTAAAAAGCACTAGAAGAAAATTTCCAAGATAATGCTTCTCTTTTCGCCAAAAAAGATCGTGTTTCCATTAGCCAAGTGATTGAGTCCAAGCAAATTTATCCCACACCATTCTAACTATATCAAAATTTTATTTTTAAAGATACCAAAATCTCCAACTTCTTTCCCCTTCACCTTTAGCCTAAGAAATAGCCATAGAAGAATTACATCCCATCTTATACGTGCATTTTTGAAAACATTGCTTAAAAAACAAATATTAAATGGAGATGTAGACCTCAAATGGAGAGATTTCAATTTCAATTTCAAATGACGTCTTGATATTGATTTTAGAAAAAGCAATCACATGGGCCTAGATCTTGGCCTATGCTGTCTTAAACTAAACATGTAACTAAGAGTTGATTAATTCCTTACTTAAGCAAACCCTATCATGGAACAATCAAAAGTCTTTTTTTACCTTCAATCATAAATGAATCTTCCATAATAAATTCCATACAAATTATAATAAATTAGATTCATGGTATCCTTCTTGTTACTGATTATCAACAACTCAAACAAAAATAAATATGATTTATAGCAAATCATTACCAACAAAAATTGATAATTTCTTGAACTTAATCAATAAATTTTCTAAAGAATCAACATCATATCTAAAGAATCAAAATTTTAAAAATTTTGCTTGATGTTTTGAGTCAACTTTTGTTTGAAGAACATAAATTCTTATTGATTAAGCAAAATTTTTGTTGATTCAACTTAATCAATAAACTTTCTTTATTTAAAAATTTTAAAAATTTTTATTGGATGCAATTATAATTAATCCCAATAATCAAACAATTATAAAAAATTCTATTGGAATAAAAGAAATAAAAGCAACAATACCTCAATAATCATACAAATTAACTAATCATTTTGAAGAACATAAATTCTCACTACTTATGGCAATTTAATTGAGTCCCAAAACTTAACCTTTCCTAATAAAAAAACCAACTAAAAGTATTCCAAATAATACCCTTAATTAAACCATAGGCACGCGCCTTACACGTGTTTCCTCACCTAGTCGTTGTTAAAAAAATTGTTGCTACTATGGAGGGAAGTGGGAGGAGGAATTATGTTAGATGTGGGATTTACATAGAAATTAAAATAGCATTAAAGAGAGGAGTGTAGAATAAGGGCATTTTTGCATTACAAATGGTTTGAGTTAAAAGAGGAGTAAGAAAGGTAGCCTGGGAGTGTGAAGAGCACTGCCCTTTCTAAAATCCTAGGATCTATATATATATATATATATATATATATATATATATAAATCTCGATATAATTTAGTAAATGCAAATATATATTTTAATTATCCAAATAAAATAAGCATTTAAAATTTATGGAGTTATAAAGTAAAAAATTCTCATAGATATGTATAAGTTATAATGACTTAATGAGATTTAAGAATGACATTCATGCCAATGACCTTGTGGCCTAATGACACTAGTCCCCCTATCTGGGGGGGAAAGGATTCTAAGTTTGAGTTGTAGGTTTGTCATTTGTTGATGTATTGAATTTCTTATCTATGTTACCAAAAAAAAAAAAAAAATGACTTTCATCTGGCCCTGTGTATGTGTGTGTTTCTGGTTGAGGGCATTAGGGATTTAGGAGCTTAGGGCACGAAGTGTAAAAAGCCTTTTAGAACTAAGTTTTAGGTTTTTCAAAAGACCCCTTAATGGTTTATAATAACTTAATTCACCAATTTTAAAACAATTTAAAATTTCATATTTTGCTCCGCCGTGTCCCAAAATTGTCTCCTCCGTGTCTTAAAAGTTTCCAAAACGTGTCCTAAGCGTGTCTGATATTAATTAAATTTTTTTATTTGATGGACATGTATGGGCCATGTCTGGCACGTGTCGGAGGCATGTCCATGCCCAACACGTGTTGGAAACAGTCATGATAGTCTTGGAAGAGTGTTCATGTTTCATAAGTCTTAAGCCACTCAAAAATTTATTGATTTTTATATATGATATTATTGATTTTTTTTTCATTTATCATCCGTGCAAATGATATTTATTGCAATTTTTTTAAATATTGAATTTATATAAATTTGTGCTCTTTATTTGCTCAATGCGACACATTTTTTTGTACCTTACACAATACATGATTGTTTTATACATATCTAATTTGTAATTTTTTAACACTAACTTTTTTTTTAAAACGATAATTCTAAAGTATTTATTAGAGTCATGTTTCATTGAAAATTTCAAAGTCTAATGAATAATATCTGTCACATTTATAAATCAATATCGTTATTTTTTAGATCATCAATTTATCAATCGAATATTCATATTTTTGGATCCTCGATATAATCATCAAAATCAATATTAAAGTCATTCCTACTTACAATAATACTAATAAGAAAATAACAACTAGCTAGGTTCATCTATTGATAACACTATTTTCCCCTTCTCTTCGCTTTTTTTGGGGCGGTAAACAACCATTGAGAGTATGAATGAGGACCATATATAGTAAAAAGGACCGAAAAATAAGAAAATAACAACTAGGTCCATCTATCCGTAACACTATTTTTTTTTTTCCCTTTTTTTTTTTTTTCTTGTGAATAAACAACCATTGTAAGTATGAATGTGGGCCATGTACAGCAAAAAGGACTAGAAGAAAATTTCCAAGGTAATGCTCTTCTTTTCGCCAAAAAAAGATCATTTTTCCATTAGCCAAGTGATTGAGTCCAAGCAAATTTATCCCATACCATTCTAGCTATATCAAAAATTTATTTTCAAAGGTACCGAAAACTTTTTTTTAAAGGTATCAAAAACTTCCTTCCCCTTCATCTTTAGCCTAAGAAATAGTCATAGAAGAATAACGTCTCATCTTATACGTGCACCTTTAAAAATATTGCTTAAAACAAATATTAAATGGAGATGTAAACCTCAAATAGAGAGATTTCAATTTCAATTTCAATTTCAAATGACGTCTTGATATCAATTTTGGAAAAAGCAATCACGTAGGCCAAGATCTTGGCCTATGCTGTCTTAAATTAAATATGTGATTATGAGTTAATTAATTTACATATGTGGATGTGATTTTGGTGAATAATATTATGTCATTAATATGTAAAGGTAATATTATTGTTGTTTTATATTTTATAGTTATTACAATATAAATTTATTTTGTGAAAAGTAACCAAGACGCAAGGAGGAATTTTTGTTTAACTTTGGCAAGACTACTGATTTGTTTGTTTATCTATTCAGCATGAAATCATGAAAAAGCTGTACCAAAGATAAACAAACAAATTTGGAACCCCCCCAAGCTTCACCTACATCACCACTTGCTCAATATATATATATATATATAAAATTAAGGACTGCGGGAATAAAAAATTTATAAGTAAAAAAAAGTGTTGGAACAAAGTAACTACATTCTTAAACATGTGTCCAAGTCTTGCAAATTAGAAACTTAACCCACCATTTATTTATATCACTTAACACCTCATAAAAAACTAAATTCATATGTTTTATGAGAGGAGTGAGCCGAAAGAGAAGAGAAAGGTGAGGAGAGAGATTGCTGAAAAATTTTGAGAGAAGAGAGAGAACTGAGAGAGAAGCAGCAGCTTAGGAGTTGCTAGAAATTCCTCTTAAAGCTTGAAGACTTGGTTGAACCTCTTGAACATGGGGTGTTTTATTTTCCTCAAAACTTGATGTTAAAATCTGTTCTCTGTCTTAAAATTCATAAATTGCTAAATGCTAACCTTAAATTCATCAATTTTCATATTTGGAAATGTGGAAACGATGATTTTCTTGTTTTCCTTGCAACAAGGGATGGAAGAACACTTTAAATCCATTAACCGAAATAGTTACACAATTGAAAAGAGTTGGTGAGTGCCCAATTGATGGAGAACAACAAAGATATCTTCTTATCAATAAGAGGTAGTATCAACACTAATGGAATTCTTAATGGGACATTTGTCCATTCGGCTGTACTGGTGGTGGGAGGAAAAAGAAATAGTATACTAATTTCTCAAGACATATCTACACTTACTTTTACTAGTACTAATAAGGTAAAAAATAATTCTCTCGTCAACAAGATATACTTTTAGTTGTAACTTTTTTTAATGCATTATTCTGAATAAGTTTTTGTTTATAATTTTTAACAAGATTTGATAGCACCAATTAAATATGAGGTTTTGGAAAAGGAATATGGTAGAACAAGTCTGCGCAATGTACAGGGGCAAGCACCAAAGTGGGGGGAAGACAAAAACCATATCTGTCAAAATTTTTAATGACAGCAAAGCTACATTATAGTGGCACTTTAACCTTTTAAAATCTGTAAAATGTGACCACATTTTAAATGTGCATTTTTTTGATAATCTAAGAAATCGGTTAGTTCTTGAGCCTTTTGATATGACAATGGATGAATGGCTAAATAATTTATTGAAAGCTACTGGTGGTGAAAGTTTTGAACAATGGAATATTGACTTGGTTGCTCTGTTGAGGTACTCTTTGTTATTTGTTACTCCATGTCCTACAAAGATAGACTACTTTTGCTTTTTTTTTTGTCCCAAAATATTTATTGATTTTGAAAAGTCAAATCATAAAATTGTTTAACTTTCTTATAATACCCATTTTTCTATATGAAGAATTATATTTTTTGTCTTATAGAGTTGAACTATGAGAATTGTAGGTTTGGAAAAAAAAATAATAAGGTATAGTCAATGCTTTAATTGTTTTCTATTAATGCAGTGGGGCAATCTCTGGCTTAAAGCACTTATACAAGAAAAACAAATACCATGGTAATATTGAAAATGGTGTTGTGATTATCAAGAAAGCAATAGATTTGAAGAAATGACAAGTTTTGAATAAAGGAAAAGGAAGCAAAAAAGGTGATGTTCGTGAGTTAGCTATCCATGAGTTAGATGTCCATGGGTTAGAAACCAAACTATATAACATGCGAGAGATCGAAACCAACAGTAAGTTGATAATCTATATGTTAATTCCTTCATTAATCTTTAAATATTTAATTATCAAATTTGTTTGAACTTTATACACTTTTTAGGATTTGAATTCGTCAGTGTTTAATATCTTTTTTACTGATATACATATATATATATATATCATCAGTGTTTAATATCTTTTTTACTGATATGTGTGTGTGTGTGTGTGTGTGTTTTTATAGGTTAGCGACGCAAACGATATAACTGTGTTGAACAATATTAAAAAAGTACAACAGCTGAGGGCATGTCTAAAAAAGGCACAAAACCATTGGACACAAGGGACTGTAGCAGATGGTATAGATCGAGATGACAGAGAAGGGACTGTGGCAACAAGGCTAAATAATTTTTGCAACAATCTAAATCCAGCTGTGGACTCGGGAAAGAGACCCACGTAGGTTAAAAAAGGGAGTCGCCACCTCATTTTTTAAGGAAACAAGGAAAACCCTAAAAATGTTTTATTTTTCCAAAAAAAACAAGTGACTCCATGTTTTAAAAATGGAAAGGCAAGAAAGTTTTTTGAAAACCAAAGATTGTGAATCCGGAGGCTAAGTTACGATATGGGAAAGTTTTAGGCAAAGCCTATAGGCACCCATATCACCCTAATCGGTCTCTTAATTCAATTGGGCTAAATCAAAGTCTTAATCATGCAAGAATCAATAATTATCATCACAAGACAGCATGCATATCATCCATTCATCCATTCACATAAGCAAGAGAATAAAAGAGAAAAGAGAAGAAAACCTAGGATACTTAGTATCCTAGGGCGGAGTTGAACCTCAAAGTGAGCGCCTACATACCATGTATGGAAGTACATGGATCAAAGACCATGTAGATCGTAGGGGAATAGGGTTACAACCTAATAAAAACTTATGGTAAACCCTAAGTTTCCTTCCATAAAATAAAAGAGTTTCCAAAGATAAATGATTCTCAAAAGATCTTTAAAGAATATGGTACTTTAGTAAAGATAGAAACTTTTTATTTAAAAGGAATCTTTTATAAAAGGAAATTATAGAATCTACCATATCCCCCTATTAAGAAACAACCCTAAGAAGGAGAAGATAAAGTTTTAAGGAAAGAAATGACGTACTTTTTATACCCATCACACTTACCTTATGCAATATCAACCTGTCAAAATAATCACCCTATTTCATAAGATAATTACCCTATTTGCAAGATTTCTTTTTGTAATAGCCAAAATAATCACCCCACTTGGATGGGGTAATTTCACATGCTGAACTTATGCCCCACTTTCTATGGGATTTGTACCTATCACAGTTACTTGCAATTTGGATGCAATATCCACCAAAAATAACAACTACCCAATCCAATTTTCAACCAACCAATTATTATGCTTTCAAATAGGCTGTTACATGCTCAAAAACTCTAATACATAAACATGTGAATAACAAGAATCATAGACTAATAAAAACCCTAATACGATCCTACATGCAACGACTCAATCAGTATGCATAGAAACTAACAAAAATATGCTAAAACTCATGAGAACAATAATATCAATAAACATGACAACAAAGCATATTCTAACCAAAAAGGTGATATTTGTAAAATAACGAAAACAAGGCGTTCCTACAGCGAGCTTTTTTAAGCAAAACTATCCAAAGATAATTTCACGTAAAAAACTCAGTATGGGGAGGTGCAGTCATCATATCCTACATAAAATATATATACTAGAATACAATAGAAGCGATTTCATACTTAAACACATCGCAGAAAACTCTCATGCAAAACCCTACTTAACAAAAAGGATAATCATCCTCCGAAAAGGATAATGTCTCCAAAACCCTAAGAAATCAACTATATGCATGCTACAAATACCATAGTTATTCTACATGTATCACATATATAACAACTATGAAGGAAAATCAGCGAAAAACCCTAACCTAGCAAGCTACATGAAACTTACTCGAAACAAGGATAATAGAAACCCTAGAATCACAACTATGCATTAAACCACATGAAATAACCCTAAAGCATGCAAAACTAATCATGAATGACATTTAAATCATGTATATTAACTAATAAAAGCATCAACACATAATAAAAACCCTAGCTTTAGCATGCAATAAAGCTATTCTAAGCAAAACCCTAATTTCAGCACCATAGAGATAAACTCTTACCTTAGGTTGAGCCTTCTTATTGCTGTAGAGACTCCTTCTTCTCTTCTAATTGACTTGAAATACTCTCCTTCAAGCCTCACACAAGAATCCTAACTCTTTTTTGAAAGTCTCTCTCTTATTCTCTCTTAGAAATTAGGTTTAATGCATAAAAGTAGCTCCCTTAATGTTAAAACATAGTGGGGTATTTATAGGGTTTTAGTGGAATAAATCAATGGTTGGGATTAAAACCCTAAATATCAATCCAAGGGTCATTAAAGACTCTCTCGGGGCTCGAGTCACTCAAATAGGGCTGAAAATATGATGAAAAGTCAGATGGAGGTGGAAAAATCCGTCAAAATTGGAAGGAATCCCGCTTCAGCAAAAAATTAGGAAAGTGGCTCAAGTGACCACCCAAGCCCTCATCATGTTTTTTCCTTTTTTGTACTTCTTTGACTTCCAAAGGTGTTTCAGGAGTCAAATTAACTCCGATTTTGACGAAACGAAAGCAAAAACGACCATGTTTTGAAAAGTAATACAATTTAAGACATTTTAGGACATAAATCCTTAACCATGGGTGCATAGTTAGATTTTACAAAGGCGGCTAACCGCTATGCAACACCGTCGCAAAGCTTTGGTATAAGAACAAGGTTGCATCGAATGCTTTCCAATTCAAAATTCAACCTTTTAAAACAACTTTAGGAATGAAATTTAGACTAATTAAAGTCAAATGAGTGGGAATTGAGTGAAAATCATGAGCCGATTTGAGCTAAGCCGAAGTGGGTCTCTTAACCAACTTGAACCGTATTGAGCCATTTTAACCCCTAAACCATCAATTCACCAAATTGAGCCTATAAATATCTCATATGTATCAACTTGAACTCCAATTGACAACTTGGAGATCATTTCAAGGTCAAATAGAAAGTTCGTGACCTAAAAGACGATTATGCCCCTCAGGTTACAAAAGTTCTTATTAACCCTCAAGATCAACTCCAAATTGAACCAAAATTCATACCCATTATCCTTAGGACCTTAAAAACTTAATGCAAAAGATTAGACTCAAAAAGGAAACAAAAAGTCACATGGAATGGCAAACCCTAGATAGGCTGACAAAAATGGGGTGTGACACCAACATTGATCTATGATTTGTAAGTTTTCTTTTAAACTTTGTATGTATTTGTTTTCTATATTTTTCAAATAAATATTTCACTTCATTTTTATTTTAATTTATTTTTTACATAGTGGTACTACAATGTGGTTAATGAATCGCCCACTCTTTTGGCATCCACAAAAGAAGGTTGATTTTATGAATAAGATGCATGAGCTAATTTAGAGGGATGGAAATCATTTGTTCTCAAAAATCTTAATGCTAAACATGATAGTGCAATCTCAACTTCCAGACCCAGGTCTAAAGATGATGTGGATGAATAAAGTACAAGGACATCTTGTCTTATTAAAAGTGTTTCAAAAAACAAAAACAAAAAGACAAGCACCTTATCCAGGAGAAAAAAAAAATGCTAAACTTGATTGTACAACCTTATACAGATAATTTGGTAGATCTCATCCGATTTTGGAAGAATTGTCAAAACCATTACTCTAAAAATGCTCCTAGTTATGTAAGTAAATTTAAAATTATTTATATAATTATATCAAATTTATAACTTCTATTTAAACATATATTTAATTTTACATAATGAAGTGAGGAAACATGTTTTTTGTGATAGGTGAACACTTGCAGGATTGATTAAATTGTAGATGAACTCACAGAAATCACCTGAAACGACTTATGTTAAATTAAATTTGTTCTTAGATAAACCTAATAATAAAATTTCTTAACCTGATTAGTAATAACTTGGAGCAATTCTCTCTCTTCTCTTCTTCTTTATCTTTAGAAAATTTCTAACAAAACTTATTTTCTCTCTTTCGCAGGATAAGGGTGGATCATATTAAGGAATTTTTGGCCAGCCTTCTTTAAGACTATGTTAGACAGAAGTGTACAATTAAGCACTTTATGAAGCCTTTGGGTGATGAATGGGATTTTTTTTTTTTTTTTTTTCCAAATCTTGTTAACCGTATTTTTTATATTACTATGTATATTCAAGGATTTAAGGATAGGTTTGGTTTTATTGGTTGATACTGTAAATGGGATGTTTACCATTAAACTAGCCTATATGTTGCCTGCAGATGAGGTAGAGAGGAATTAAGGTATGGCAGCAAGTATGCACGAGGTTACTCCATGGGACTTAGATCCTAAGGAAATTTCTGGATAGTATATGTTTTGTTTATAATAATCATCAGCCGGTTTTGAAATGATTTATCTTGTACTTGAGTTTAAGAGTCTTAAGGCATTTGTTACAGATTCTTTTGTTACATATTTTATACAAATTAATTCAACAAATGAGCATTAATGAAAAATATTTTACACATTAAAATTAAGTTGGTAACAAAGAGCTATTGCCATCACACAAGATGTGATGAAGCACTCAGCCTACTTGTTTTGTGGTTTTTTATTCCCAACAATTTACTTAAAATACTCCCTCGGTCCCACAAAGATAGGTCATTTTTGTAAATTTTTGTCCCAAAATGTTTGTCCATTTTGAAAGTCAAATAATCATTTTTTAAAAAAACTTTCTATAATACCCCTTGTTATTTCAATAATTACTTTCAACACAAAACCCAATAAAAAGCAAGAGAGGGTATTTTTTGGAAAAATACAAGATATTGAAATAGGCATCGTTTTTGGAAAAATACAAGATAAAAACAGTACCATAGGCACCGTTTGGTTGCACTTATTTTAAGATCTTTTTTGCTTTTGAAAGCAAAAAAGTTGTAAAAGCAAAAAAAAATGTTTGGTTAGAGGAACTAAAAAGGACTTCTAGAAATCAAAAAGAAAAATATTGGATTTTAAACAAAAGCAATTAAGATTTTCTTTTAAAAGTCATTTTTGTCTTTCAGACGAACTTGACCTTAACTCGAAAAATTCGCGATCGAGAGAGGTTGTGCCTGTCCTAGGCTTCTGTTTAGGTAACGATGATTCGATAGAGTTTCCTATGACATTCAAAAGATCACCAGCAAAATCAATTTTACCAAACTGCACTTTTGCTTTTGCTGCTTCTATTTGTATGTCACACCCCATTTTTGCACCTCCTTACTAGGGTTTGTCATTCCATGTAGGTTTTTGTTTTGTTTTTTAGTTTAGTCACTTGCATTAGGTTTTTAGAGTCATAAGGATAGTGGGTGAGAATTTTGGTTCAATTTGGAGTTGATCTTAAGGGTTAATAAAAGCTTTTGTGACTTTAAAGGCATAATTGTCCTTTAGGTCATAAACTTTCCATTTGCCTTGAAATGATCTCCAAATTGTCAATTGGAGTTCATATTGATGCATATGAGGTATTCATAGGTTCAATTTGGTGAATTAATGGATTAGGGTTAAAATGGCTCATAATGGTTCAAGTTGGTTAAAAAACCCATTTCGGGTTAGCTCAATTTGGCTCATAATTCCCAATCAATTCTTCTCAAAATGACTTAAATTAATCTTTATTTTATCCCTAAAAGTGTTTTGGAATGTTCAATTTTGGTTTGGAAATCATTTGGTTCAATCTTATGTGCATACCTATGCTTTGCAATGGTAGTGCATAACGGTTAATCGCCTTTGTAAAACCTAACCATGCACCAATGATTAGTGGTTTTTACCCTAAAATGTTTAAAAATGTATTCCTCGTCAAAACACGATCGTTTTGGCTTTTTATTTCATCAAAATCGGAGTTAATTTGACCTCTAAAACACTTCTAAAAGAAAGAAGTTTGAAAAAAGGGAAAAACGTTTTCCTCTTTTCCTTAAAAAATGAGATGACGACTCCTTGTTTGTTATTGTTTTTGTGAACCTTAAAAAAATATTTTATTTATTTAAATCTCTACACTTTTTAAAAACATGGGAGCAGTACGCTCTTTCCTTTTTTAATTTCGCACCGAATTGGAAGTTTTTCCTCAATAAAAGGAGTGCACCCCTCCCACTCCTTTCCTTGCCAAACCCTACGATGGAGGACCTTCAATTCATCAAGAATGTAAAGTGATGGCTCTTATCCTTCAACACCAAAGCTTAGGACGACTTCAAAGAAGCTTTCGACCTCCTATGTCTGTTCGACTATTGTCGAGTGAAAATTAACTATACATTCCTCCTTGTTGCGTAGTAAAAGTTTCTCCTTGGGTGGCAGCCCCCTCCTTCTACAAGTTCTCTTTTTTTTCTTTTTCTTTTTTTTCAAAGGCTTATACATGCATGATAGATGAACGTATATGCATTGATCATGCGCATATGTACATGGGCTATTGAAACCTGATTCCCTTTTCTTCTTAAATATAGATTTGGCTATTCGAGTGGCTTAAACTAGTTGAGGACCCTACCATGAGCATCTGGATTTACCATCCCCAACATTACCATCATAAAAAGATCATCAAACCCTTTCTAACTATCAAACAAACCCGAGAATTGCTAGAATCTATATATTGTCACAACATCTGTTGGCTCTACTTTTGGCGGTGGGTTTCTCATGCTATTAGGAACCTGATTCTCCCTCATAACGTTATGCTAGTTGGCCTTAGGGAGGTTTTCTTCTATTCTCCCACGCGCATCCGTTGCCAATAAGGGTTGCGCAAAGATCCAATCAAGTGGGGACACCTCAAATACAGATGCCCCTGGAAACCAACATCGTGGAAAGGATTGAGAATAATTAGCACAATAAAGCAGTTTACTAGGCCATTACCCCTTCTAAAGTGGTTGGTCCCTTGAATCTTACTATAACTGGCTGTTTGCTGACATAGAGAGAGAAAAGAAAGAAGAAGAACAGAAAAATGATGTAGAAGATGAGAAAGAAGCTAGAAAGAAATAACTCAGATTACCCTCTGTGTCCCTACCAGCAATTACACTCATGTGTTACTTTTAGTTCCTCATGAGTTAATGAATAAGCATCAAAAGATATAATAATTTCCTCCAATTAATGAAAAACTAATATATCATTAATCTTGAGCACTTAATGAATTGCTTAGTACTTTGTCGAATCGCCAGTACTCTATTTACATATAGTATTTACGAAGCCTGTCCATGTCAATTAGGTAAGTTAACTGTCACGCCCTGACTCGGAGAGTCGACACGTGGATAAAAGTCAAAGTAGAAAGGTGTACACGTGGATAAATCAGAGTATAAAAGTTGCGGAAGACTAAGTCAAATCCACGTGTTTTCTTCTTCTTCTTTTTTATAATAATAATTGTATCAGCTCATCAATAACACCCAAATAATTAACATGAAATGTTATGCTCACACATCATGCCCATAATAATATATGATCCCAAAATAATGCCAACATCCCTAGCACATAGGCTAGATTCAAACTATTCAAAGTTCAGTAAGTAATAATTGTAATAACAACAATAATAGTAATGTCTATGCAACAAAATAGCATAGTCTTTATGCAATGCACATGCATCTATCCTCATCCATGACTATGCTAGTACGTGACCTTCTAGATCCAAGTCCTCAGTTCATGCAATTAGGCATCCGCCATCGGCGAACCCTTACTCATCACCTGATCATCTGAAATAATAATAGGATGAGCTGCGAAGCCCAATAGGAAATATTTGTGGATTCTATACAATTAATATATGTACAGATACATGGTATATAAATTAAAATCATTTAATAACTCAAAATCAAATATCAGTCACAAATCAATACTTTGTGTGGCTTTTAAGTTAATTTCCCCAAAAATTCTCATAGTATCTCAAATTCCCAAGACTATGGGATCAAACCATGCATCAACCGTCGCTGATCACAGGTTACGTCGTCACGTCAACCCCAGCTCAGCCAAGCACGAAAATAACCAACACCTGCGTGGCGTTCTTCCTCGAGGGCTTTAGGGTCTTTCACCCAAGGGCACTTTACCCTGCTTGCTATTCGCGGAGTATTCTCAATGCAGGACACCACACCCTTGTGATGCCCCCACCCGTTTGATGCATACCAAGACCCAAGGTCCATATATCCAAAACATTTTCCATCATTCATATAAATATCTGAGTGTCCAAAAGTATCCATAAACACGTTTGATAAATTTCTAGAATTTCAATAACATTTCTAAAGCATTTCCAAGTAAACAACATTTATAAAGCATTTTTCCATAATCCAAGTATCATGAAAATTCCACACATTTAACAGATATTTCACAATAACATTTAAACGAGTATATAACCATGTATCTTTAAGTAACACTATAAAACAGTAGTATCAAATGCTCTATTGAAGGATTCCCTAAATTTTGAATAAGTAATAAAAATATTTGGTCATAAATAAGTGGGAAAATCCAATAATATCATTAAAGCATTTAAAATCACATTTATAAAATAACACCAAATTAAATGTAAAGAAGCCACATTTCCTACCTCAATCGCGAGCAATACCAACCCAAAACCACATGATAGACACTGACAATGCGAATGCAGTGTTAATGCTCCCTAGGGTCCTCCCAAGGGCCGATAAAATCTTATAATTATGCATACGTAATATTTAGGTAAATTTCAAAATAAATATAATGTACTCAAAAATTACTATTGGCCTTCTAACAGTGAAATGTGGTCCCAAAATGATCAAAATGATTTTTAAAACACTCTCTATAATTTATGGGAATTTCTCATAATTTTTGGGAATTTTCTGTAATTTTTGGAATTTTCTGGTATTTTCTAGAATTTTTTAATAAATATTAATTTGGCCAAAAAGTCAAACTACAGTCAAACTTGGTTAAAATGGTCAACTAAGGGTCCCACATAGTAGGGCCCGCCAAGACGAGTCCAACGGTCAAATTTGGAATTCATATGATTATCGTATAGCTTTTAAATACGTGAGAACACGGTAAGGTATACAGATGCACCCACACAGGATCATAGTCCTATGGGCTCATCTTCAACCTCCCGCGGGTTGAATTGTGTAACCCAGTTACACCGTGTGTTCAACGATCCAACTTCGACGATTAATATCTCCCTCGTTTCTTAACTGTTTTCAGTAATTCAAGTGTCAAATCAAAGCTCACACGGCATACTATGTGCGCATATAAATTGTTCATTCAGAATCCTATAAAATCATATTCGTTTTTAAGCCTAAAGTTTCGGGTTTTTATGATCCAAAATTCTAAAATTTCTAAAACTTCAACTTATAGTTAATTTCTCTGAAATTTGATACTACCATGGTGTTCCTTGGTCCCAAAAACATAAAATAGGGTCATCCTTTCTAAGAATAACACAATAAAATAAAATTGCATATACATATGTACATATACACAGTACGTGATATATATATCTATATATATATATATGAAATCAATAATAGAGAAGGTGGGGTTTTTACCTCACGAAAAGAACTCCACGAACTCAGCCAAAAATCTCCACAAAACCACTCTTTTTCTCCTCTGTTCTCTCTCAGTTTCTCTCTCTTTGTGCTGCTCTTTCTCTAACTCTCGGTCTCGAGTCATTCTATATATATATATATACACACACATATCCGAACCAAATACAAATGGGAATAGGGATGGAGTCAAAATGGTTAGGTGCGGCTGAAGAATGGCCTCTTAGAATCCTATTAGTACAGGATTTTAATTGCTGAAAAAATGGAGCCAAGATGGTTGTGGTTGCAGAGTTGCAAGAAGAAAATTGACTGGGAAGGGTTAGGCTTGTAGAATAGGGGAGGAAAATGTGTTCTGTTCATATTCATCCCCATGTTTGTGCTATGGTGTGGTTGAGTGCATGACTTTATAGTATACATGCCTAAGTTATGGTGAAGTTGCACACATAGGATCAAAATAAATATAATATACATATTTATAAAATTCAGGTCATCACATTCTACCCCTCTAAAAAGAAATTTCATCTTTGAAATTTGTCCTAACCTCCCAAATCGAAAAGATGCGGATATTTTCCTTGAACATCTGACTCTAATTCCCAAGTTGCTTCCTCGACACCATGATGTTGCCAAAGAACTTTTAGGAGAGAGATGACTTTATTCCTCAACACTTGTTCCTTGACGTCCAAAATTTGAACTGGTCACTCTTCATATGTAGCATTTTCTTAGAGCTGGATATCTGGTATAGATAGAACATGAGATGGATCTGGCTCGTATTTCCTAAGCATTGAGACATGAAAAATATCATGTACGTTCCCCAACTATGAAGGTAAAGCCAACTGGTAGGCCACTTTGCCCTTCTTATCAATGATCTCGAAAGGGCTAACATAACTTGGTGCTAGCTTGCCTTTATTCCCAAATCTAAAAACACCCTTCTGAGGTGACACTTTCAAAAACACGAAGTCCCCAACTTGAAACTTCAAATCTGTGCTACGCTTGTCTGCATAACTCTTCTGTCGATTTTGTGCAGTGTGTAAACGATCACGAATTATCTGAATCTTTTCAGTTATTTCTTTCACTAATTCTAGTCCAAGAAGATTGCTTTCTCCAATTTTTGTCCAACATACAGGAGATTGACACGGTCTCCAATATAATGCCTCGAACGGTACCATGCCAATGCTAGCCTAATAACTGTTGTTGTAAGCGAATTATGCTAAGGCCAAGTGTTTACTCCAACTACCTCCGAAATCCAAGACACAAGCACGCAATATATCCTCGAGAATCTGAATGGTACATTATGATTGTCCATCTGTTTCTGGATGATGAGCTGTACTGTGAAGAAGTTGTGTTCCTAAGGCTTTATGTAAGGTACGCCAAAAGTCGGTGACAAAACGAGGATCTATGTCGGATACGATAGAAACTAGGGCTCCATGGAGTCTAACGATCTCATTAATGTACAACTGGCTCAAGGTACTCAATGAATCTCTGACCCAAATAGGCAAGAAATGTGCTAACTTCATCAATCGATCCACGATCACCCAAATTGCATCATGACCCTATCGTATACGAGGTAACCCTACGACAAAATCCATCGTGATGTACTCCCATTTCGATTCTGGCACTGGTAATGGTTGTAGTAAACCTGCTAGTCTTTTATGCTCCGCTTTCACTTGTTGGCAAGTGAAACACCATGAAACAAATCTTGCGATGTCCTTCTTCATATCGCTCTGTCACACCCCATTTTTGCACCACCTTACTAGGGCTCATCATTTCATGCATGTTTTTGTTTTGTTTTTTAGTGTAGTCACTTGCATTAGTTTTCTAGGGTCACAAGGACAATGGATATGAATTTTGGTTCAATTCGGAGTTGATCTTGAGGGATAATAAGAGCTTTTGTGACTTGAGGGGCATAATCGTCTTTTAAGTCCCAAACTTTTCATTTGACCTTGAAATGATCTCCAAATTGTCAATTGGAGTTCATATGGATGCATAAGAGGTATTTCTAGTGTCAATTTGATAAATCAAAGGCTCGGGATTAAAATGGCTCGATGTAGTTCAAGTTGGTTAATTGACCCTTCTTTGGGCTAGCTCTAATTAACTCACAATTACCAATCAAATCTTTTCAAATTGACTTTCATTAGTCATCATTTTATCCCCAAAAGTGTTTTATGAAGCTCAATTTTGATATGGAAAGCATTTGGTCTGACCCTATGTGCATGCCTATGCTTAGCAAAGGTAGAGCATAGTAGTTAACCGCCTTGTTCAAACCTAACCATGCCCCCATGGTTAGTGGTTTTCACCCTAAAATGTTCAAAAACATATTCCTCATCGAAACACAGTCGTTTTGGCTTTTGTTTCATCAAAATCGGAGTTAATTTGCCCCCTGAAACAATTCTAGAAGCATTGAGAGTCAAAATAGGAGAAAAATCAGAAGTGGGCTCGGGTGACCACCCAGCCCCGGGCGGCTAGCCGCCTAGGCCCAGGTGGCTAGCCACCCAGGCCCTGGTGGTCACCCGAGAGCACTTTCCTATTTGCACCATGATTCCTTGCTGAAGCGGACTCTTGCCTATTTTGACGTATTTGGGCTCTTTTGGACGGGTTTCCTTCTAATTTTTGGTAACTCCTGAGTTACTTAAGCCCCAAGGGGGTCTCTAATAGCCCTTGGATTAATTTTTAGGGTTTTAATCCCAGCCATTGGTTAATCCTAATTGAAGTCTATAAATACCCCCCTATGCTTCAGCACAAGGGGAGCCACTTTATGCCTAAAAACCTAAGTGTTAGAGAGAGAATAAGAGAGAGAGACTTGAAGGAGAGTTGGAGTTCTTGCTGTAGCCTTGGAGAACATTGATTGAAGACATCCACAAGAGTAAGAGGGAGTTCATACAGCAGCAAGGAAGGCTTTCCTCTAAGGTATTCCTCTTTTCTGTTCAAGCTTAAACAAAGGTATCATGTAGGATAGCTTTATTGCATGTAATGCTTATGATTTATACCATGAATTGAGGTTTCTATTAGTTAATACATGTGATATTGAGGATGTTCATGATGAGTTTTCCATGCTTTAGAGTTAGTTCATAGGTTTCAATGCATAGTGGTGATTCTTGTGCTTCTGTTGTCCTTATTTTTAGAATAGGGTCATTGCATGTTAGAGTTAGGTTTTTTATCATGTTTTACTGCTTTAGTTAATTAATATGCATGATTTAGGTTCTATTTAGTTTTATTTTAGCATGATTGGAGTTTGTTTTGTGTGTTTTTAAGTATATTTGTGAGTTTAGGGTTTTAGAGTCCTTGTTTTATGTTAGTTTTCATACAGCATGTTAAAGTAGGTCTTTTCATTGGTTTTTCTTCATGTTTGCTGTATATGTTTTTCATATGGAATAATTATGGTATTTTTGCATGCATGCTAGTTCATTCTATGGTTTTTATGCATGATATGGTTCTAGGATTGTGTTAGGGCTTATGAAAGTTTGCTGTTTTTGCTGTTAGCATGTTTAGTGGATGATTTTAGGCCTTAGTACCATTCTATCCAGATTTGCATGTTAGTGTTTTTGCATGGTTTTGAGCACTGTGTAAGGGTACAAATAGGCGTGGTATTTGTCATATGGCAAATAGGGCTGCCAATGCTTGAAATGGCTAATGCTTGGAGCAATTGCGCTCAGGTAAGTGGGTGTGAAGGTGCCCCAATTCACCTCTCTTCCTTAACTCCTTCTCTTCTCCCCCTCTAGGGTTAATTTTTAATACAAGTCTATGGTTTAAATCAAGGGTTTCCTCAACCCACAACAAAATTCTGTTTTTATCAAGGTTTCCATTTTGTGGAATTTTCCTAATTTCAAACTTGGTTTATCTATCATATTCAACTCTTTTTCAAATAAGGAAACCTAGGGTTTTAACCATAGGTTTGTATTAAGTCTTAACCCTATTTCTATTCAAACTACGTGGACTTTGATCCATGTATTTCGTTGCATGGTACGTAGGCGCTCTTCGTGAGGCTCAAGTCCGTTCTAGGATCCAAGCATCCTAGGTTTCTTTTTGTGTTGTTTTCTTTTTTTCTTTATTTTCTGTTTTTATGTGCTTATTATGCATGGATGGATGAATTGGAATATATGATATGCATGCAATTCTTGTGATGATATACTTGTTGATTTTTGTATGGAAAGATCTTGATTTAGCCCAAATGAACTGAGAGACCGAAAGGGTGACATGGGTGCCTATAGGCTTTGCCTAGAACCTTCCCATGTCATAACTTAGCCTCCGAATCCTCGATTTCTTTGGTTTCCAAAAGACTGTTTTTGCCTTTCCTTTTAAAACATGGAGTCATTCAATTGTTTTCTTTAAAACAAAAATGGTTTTTAGGGTTTTCTTTGTTTCCTTTAAAAAATGAGGTGGCGACTCCACTCCTTTTTCTTTTTCAAACCTATCTATTTTCTTTCCAAAACCCTTGTGGGCCCAATTTCCGGGGTTCACAGTTTGGCGACTCCGCTGGGGATTTGTGGGCTAGACTCTATAAAGTTTAATTGGGCTAAGTTAATTTCTTATGATTAATTAAAATCAATCACATTGCATCCGCTTGATTGTGTGCTTTCATTTATTGCATTGTGTGCGCAAACTCTTGCATACTAGGATCGATGTCCCTCGATGTATCCTTGCCAACGATGGGCCTAGTTTCAACCTTGGTTTTCCTGATTCCAAGTGTTGGGTTGAAAGCTATCAACCTCTCTTGCCAAGTACCCTTGGGCTTGCCCTTGGGTATATTAAATGAGTTAATCACGTACTGCTGGACCCATGCGGCGTTCCTGATGCCATATGTGGTTAGGTATAAGGATTGCTCAAGCAAGTGAAGGACCCCAGCCTACCCTCTTTTAGTTCATGTAGTGGGCCTTGTAGGGCACTATGGTCTCACCTTTATGCACCCATATTTGTTTGTAATGATGCTATGCCGTGTTTGTGGTGTAAGGCTTTATATCTTATGCCCTTAAACATAGACCTTTAAACCCTAACCTTCGTTAAGGTCATGGGTTAGGAGGAATAAATTAAGGAAATAGGATGTAAAGCTATGTTTGTGATGTGCTAGTCCTAGGGGATTAATTAAACCTAATTGAAGGACTCTATACCTTATTCTTTTAAACATACCCTTAATCCATAACCCTTGTAAAGGTAATCGGATAAAAGGAATGAATAAATTGAACATGGTGTAGAAACCGAGTTCATTAAGGAAAATATGGAGGTTTAGGACAAGACCTTAGGCTAAAGGTTAAAACTTTTCTATCCATAGACGTGCTGGCTTGGATCCGCAATCCGCAAGGGCGTCTAGTGAGTGTTGAATCTACCCATCAGACAAAGATAACCGATGAAAGAACTAGTGAGGGGCACTTTGACCTTGAGGCTTGCCTGAAAGCCATCATGACCAAGCTTGATTATACCGCCGAGACATCCGATACCGCATTGAAAATGGCTCAAGAGAACCAACAGAAGATGGCGGATCTTGAACAAAATGGCTCTAAGGCCCATTCCTCGGGTATACCTCATGGGGCTGGCACCGAAGAGGGACCTCAATCTAATGAGAACACCAAGACAAGGGGGGAAAGTAGTTCGAAGCCTGTGGTCACCAACCTAGAAAGGGAAACCAAAGGGAAAGGTTCTAGTAGTGATTCCGTGTTAGCTAGCAAGGTAGAAGCATTGGAGAGAACTATAAAAGGGATTCCTAGGGCCGATGACATGGTCGATGTGCGGACTCTATCTCTGTTTCCAACGGCTCTGTCACACCCCATTTTTGCACCACCTTACTAGGGCTCATCATTTCATGCATGTTTTTGTTTTGTTTTTGAGTCTAGTCACTTGCATTAGTTTTCTAGAGTCACAAGGACAATGGATATGAATTTTGGTTCAAATTGGAGTTGATCTTGAGGGATAATAAGAGCTTTTGTGACTTGAGGGGCATAATCGTCTTTTAAGTCCCAAACTTTTCATTTGACCTTGGAATGATCTCCAAATTTTCAATTGGAGTTCATATGGATGCATAAGAGGTATTTTTAGTGTCAATTTGGTAAGTCAATGGCTCGGGATTAAAATGGCTCGATGTGGTTCAAGTTGGTTAATTGACCCTTCCTTGGGTTAGCTCTAATTGACTCACAATTACCAACCAAATCTTTTCAAATTGACTTTCATTAGTCATCATTTTGTACCGGTTGTCATCTTAAGTCCCGTGGCCCTGATGATGAGTTTAGTGTGGTTATTTACGGATTATCCTTGAAGAATTAGTGCGAATCACAGCATGAGATTTTTGGTTAAAATGAAAAGAAAATTATTTTATTAAATTAGCCATTTTTATCATGACACTAACACGTATACGTATGTGATGAGTGTGTGTACGCACATACGATACATGTGCATGCGTGTTAGCGGTCAGTCTCCCAATTTTTATAAAAGACAATTTCCTTTTCCTATTCAGATTAGAAGTCTTTTATCATTATAAAATACCTTTTGATTATTCTCCAAGGAAACCTAGTCCAGGAAGGAAAGGGAAACTCCAGATTTCAGCTATAAATACTCTCTTAATGTCTTTAAACAAGGGAGAGGAGAAGAGAGTTTGGAGGGAGTGAAATTCGTCATAATTCAGCAGCAGATTTTCTGAAAACCAGCAGTCGTATTTTAATCATAACTTTTTCATCCGAAGTCAGAATTTGATGAAATTGGTCTTGTTAGAAAGATAATTCAATTCTCTACAACTTTGTATTTCACAAGCTTTGTCCAAATCCAACGTTTTCATACCCAAAAACGCGATTGAAGTTGCTGCTGTTGCAAAGTGACGAGAATCACTTTTTCTTTTCTCTTGTTCTCTTTTTGTTTTCTATTTCTTTTCAAAGTTGAGTGAGTTTTGATCTCTTTGCTGTGATACCACTTTGACAAAGAGGAGGATTCGTGTTGGTTTGATTCACTCTAAAGACCTGAGGAGCCACGAACAATTGCATACAGCAGCAAGGAAGGCCCTTCCTAAGGTATTCTCCTTCTCTATTCAAGCTTAAACTAGGTTTTCATATGGGTTAGGCCTATTGCATGTTAAAGGTAACTTTTTTATCATGTATTAACACTCTAGCTAGTTAATATACATGGAATATCTATTTTTTATCTACTGATTAGCATGCTTTAGGGCTGTCCTTTAGGTTTTTAATGCATAGTTGTGATTCTTGTGCTCCTGTTTGTCCTTGTGCTAGGATTAGTGTCATTGCATGTTAGAGTTAGGATTTTCATCATGTTATATTGCTTTAGTTAGTTAATATGCATGATTTAATTTCTGTTTAGTTTGGTTTTAGCATGATTAAAGTATGTTTTGTATGTTTTTAAGCATATTTGTGAGTTTAGGGTTTTAGAGCCATTGTTTCGTGTTTGTTTTCACATAGCATGATAAAGTAGACTTTTTTATTGGTTTTTCTTCGTGTTTGCTGTATATGTTTTTCATATGGAGTAAACATGATAGTTTTGCATGCATGTTAGTATGTTTTAGGGTTTTTATGCATGATATGGTTCTAGGAATATGTTAGGACTTATTATTGTTCGCTGTTTTTGCTATTGGCATGCTTAGTGGATTATTTTAGGTCATAATACTATTTTGTCCAGATTTGCATGTTAGTGTTTTTGCATGGTTTTGAGCACTTGTAAGGGTGCAAATAGGTGTGGTATTTGTCCCATGGCAAATAGGGCTGCTTATGTCTGAAATGGCTAAATGCTTGGAGCTAATTGCGCTCAGGTAAGTGGGTGTGAAGGTGCCCCAATTCACCTTTCTTCTTAACTCATTCTCTTCTCCCTATTTAGGGTTAATTTTTAATATGATCCTATGGTTTAATTAGAGGTTTCCTTAACCAACAAAATTCTGGTTTTTATTAAAGTTTCCATTTTGTGGATTTCTTTCCTAAAATCAAACTTTCTATCATATTCAACTCTTTTGATCAAATAAGGAAACCTAGGGTTTTTACCATAGGTTTGTATTAGGATTTAACCTTAGTTCTAATCGAACTACGTGGACTTTGATCCATGTATTTCGTTGCATGGTACGTAGGCGCTCTTCGTGAGGCTCAAGTCCGTTCTAGGATCCAAGCATCCTAGGTTTATTTATGTTTACTTTTCTTCTTTTTATTTTCTGTTTTTATTTGCTTATTATGCATGGATGGATGAATGAAATATATGATATGCATGCAATTCTTGTGATGATATACTTGCTGATTTTTGTATGGAAAGACTTTAATTTAGCCCAAATGAACTGAGAGACCGAAAGGGTGACATGGGTGCCTATAGGCTTTGCCTAGAACCTTCCCATGTCATAACTTAGCCTCCGAATCCCCGATTTCTTTGGTTTTCAAAAGATTGGTTTTTGCCTTTCCTTTTTTTATGGAGTCATTCAAATTGTTTTCCTAAAACAACCTGATTTTTAGGGTTTTCCTTGTTTCCTTTAAAAAATAAGGTGGCGACTCCTTTCCTTTTTCTTTTTCAAACCCACTTTCTTTTCAATCCCTCGTGGGCCCAATTTCCGGGGTTCACAGTTTGGCGACTCCACTGGGGATGTTGTGGGCTAGACTCTATAAAGTTTAATTGGGCTAGGTTAATTTCTTATGTTTAATTAAAATCAATCACATTGCATCCGCTTGATTGTGTGCTTTCATTTATTGCATTGTGTGCGCAAACTCTTGCATGTTAGGATCGATGTCCCTCGATGTATCCTTGCCAACGATCGGCCTAGTCTCAACCTTGGTTTTCCTGATTCCATGTGTTGGGGCGAAAGCTATCAACCTCTCTTGCCTAGTACCCTTGGGCTTACCCTTGGGTATATTAAATGAGTTAATCACGTACTGCTGGACCCACGCGGCGTTCCTGATGCCACATGTGGTTAGGTATAAGGATTGCTCAAGCAAGTGAAGGACCCTAGCCTACCCTTATCATTAGTCCATATAGACAGACTTGTAGGACACTACGGTCTCACCTTTATGCACCCACAATTGTTTGTAATGATGCTATGCTGTGTTTGTGGTGTGAGGCTTCATATCTTATGCCCTTAATATAGACCTTTAAACACTAGCCTTTGTTAAGGCCATGGGTTAGGAGGAATAAATTAAGGAAATAGGATGTAAAGTTATGTTTGTGATGTGCTAGTCCTAGGGGATTAGTTAAACCTAGTTGAAGGACTCTATGCCCTATTCTTTAAAACATACCCTTAATCCATGATCCCTGTAAAGGTAATTGGATAAAAGGAATGAATTAATTGAACATGGTGTAGAGACCGAGTTCATTAAGGAAAATATGGAGGTTTAGGACAAGTCCTTAGGCTAAAGGTTAAAACTTTTCTATCCATAGACGTGCTGGCTTGGATCCGCAATCCACAAGGGCGTCTAGTGAGTGTTGAGTCTACCCATCAGACAGACATGGCCGACGAAGGAACTAGTGAGGGGCACTTTGACCTTGAGGCTTGCCTGAAAGCCATCATGGCCAAGCTTGACCATACCGCCGAGACATCCGATACCGCATTGAAAATGGCTCAAGAGAACCAACAGAAGATGGCGGATCTTGAACAAAATGGCTCTAAGGCCCATTCCTCGGGTATACCTCATGGGGCTGGCACCGAAGAGGGACCTCAATCCAATGAGAACACCAAGACAAGGGGGGAAAGTAGCTCGAAACCTGAGGTCACCGACCTAGAAGGGGAAGCCAAGGGGAAAGGTTCTAGCAGTGATTCCGTGTTAGCTAGCAAGGTAGAAGCATTGGAGAGAACTATAAAAGGGATTCGCAGGGCTGATGACATGGTCGATGTGCGGACTCTATCCCTGTTTCCAACGGCTCGTATTCCACTACAATTCAAGATGCCGGAGTTAGAAAAGTTCGATGGGACGGGTTGCCCTAAGACTCATTTGAAGATGTACGTGCGAGCTATGCACCCTCGAGGGGCTACTGACGAGCTTTTAGCTCAAATGTTCCATGAAACCTTGGCCACTTCTGCTTTGAAATGGTTCTTATCCTTGGATGAGAATAGAACCCGGACTTGGGAAGACATATGCAATGAGTTTTCAGAGCACTACAAGTATAACACAGAGGTGGACGTTACTCGAAGGGACCTAGAAACTACCAAGCAAGGGGCTCATGAAACTTTCTCCGCTTACATTACAAGGTGGAGACAAAAGGCGTCGAGAATGACGGATAGGCCGAATGAGGAGGACCAAATTCAGTTAGTGGTTAAGAACCTGCTGCCCGTGTATCACAAGCACCTATTTGCCCACTATTTCCCAAATTTCAAAGCTCTCATTGGGGCTGGCACGCAGGTTGAAGATGCTATCAATGATGGGACAATCAAGACTGAGGAAGTGAGGAGTCGCAAGACAAACTTTACTGGGAAGAACAATGCCGAGGTCAACACCATAACTCAACCAATCCAACCCTTTTCTCTCAATGATGTCAACCCACCTCGCCAATTCACTGGCCTATTCATGCCACTCGAAAGAGTCCTTGAAAAGCTCATAAGTCGTGACCTATTGAAGCCACTCGACCCAAGACCTCCACCAAATCCCTTACCCAAGAGCTACAATGAGAATGAGTACTGCAAATACCATCAATCCAAAGGCCATGCCACCAATCGCTGTATTCGCCTTCGCCACCAAGTCCAAGACCTCATTGACAAGCAAGTCATTTCACCACCAACCCGTCCAAATGTCACCCGTAATCCTCTCCCATCACACAACAACACACCCCCACCTAACACCATAAATGCCATTGGGGTTGAATCCTCTCGCCCTCGCCATCCCATAAGACAATACACTCCGCTCCCCATGACCTTAACCCGTCTCTTCACCATTTGCCGCAATAACAGCCTTATCATGCCACTTCCACCAAAGCCAAGACCATCAACCCCTCACCAATATTGCCAATACCATCGTGCACCCGGCCATGACACCGAGGCTTGTTCTATACTAAAGAAGATCATCCAAGACCCCATTGACCAAAAGGTTTTGTTGTTGCCAAAGAAATCTATCCAACAAGAGCTGAAAGAAAGATATGAAGCAGGGGATCCTCAGGTTGGCTTATTAGGTGAAGCGTCGGGGAAATATGATTACTATGTGCTGTACTCAAGCCCAAGTCCGATATCAGATGAGCCGATAGTCCCTTCAGGTTGGGATGACTTGCCGACAGAGATGGAGAGCATTGACATGATAGAATGGGATGACTTAATGAATGACTCCGAGGAAGTCCATGACATATGGGCTAGCGATGATGAGTTGGACCATATAACCAGAGGGGGTCGTCATTTCAAGCCTCCCCACCTAGAATCTGAAAATCCGTTGGAAGATTTGGAAGGGCAGAGGCGTCCTAGCTTGCAAGAAGAAGAGGATGAAGTGCTTAGGCAGCTGAAGAAGACCAATGCCAACATTACTATTTGGGGCTTGCTCATGGCCTCGCATAAGCACAGACAGACCGTGTTGAAACTGTTGAATCAGATACAAGTGCCTGTTGACACATCCCCCGAGGGATTGGTACATTTGGTGAATCCAACTCCCAAGAACTCAACCATCGTGTTCACCGATGTAGACCTACCTAAAAGCGGGCCGAGCCATTCTCAAGCTCTCTATGTGACCGTTGACACTATGGGGAAGAGGGTTCCCACCGTTCTTATCGACAATGGGTCCGCACTGAATGTATGTCCTCTCTGAACTGCCACTGTTTTGGGTTTGGGACCCACTGATTTCACGCCATCTGGGCAGACCGTAAGAGCTTATGACAACACCCGCCGAGAAGTAATAGGGGTAGTTACCTTGCCTCTTATCATGGGACCCACTGAATTTAGGGTAGAATTCCAAGTGTTGGATGTGCCGTCATGTTTCAACTTGTTGTTGGGCCGACCTTGGATCCATCCCGCTGGGGCTGTGCCATCTTCACTCCATCAAAAGGTGAAGTTTCCATATGAAGGAGCCATAGTAACGCTTCAAGGGGACTATGAATTGAAACTCGCAGGTGTGCCTATATGTGAGATACAACCTGAATCAGCAGCGATACCGCTATCTGGGTTTGATTATGTCCAATGCATTGAGAAATAGCTGAATGAATCATCACGCCATTACTCTTCTATAAAGCAGTACATCCCATATACTTTTTATCCAAGTTCCGACCCAGCCGTGGCAGATAAAAGTTTTGGTGATAGATACTTCACAGAAGGGCCGAATCCTCAAAGTTTGACAAGTTGGTACCACTCTATCCAAGATCTATATGGAAGCTTGAAAGAGGAAGACTGGGCAGAGAACCTTGATGCGGGGGCTATGACTGAAATGTTCCAAGACATGATCCTCACCGTGGAAGACTCGACCATTGAAGAACTCCAGGGTTCATCCATTAGCCATGCTACCGTGCCATTCCTGAATTAGTACCTTGAATGTGGTGTCATTGCGGAGATCCATGAAGAAGAAGACCTTGGCCTACCTGATAGCAGCTTGTAGGTGTCTTAGTTTAGTAATATTTCCCTAATTCAATAAGATGTATCTACTTTACTCACTTTGTGGAGTAATAGTATTGATACAGATTTGTTTGTTTTCCTTCTTTCTTTTGTGTGTCATTCCCATTATTCCTAGTCAATAAAGTGTGCTTTCTTTCTCTATATATGCAGTGTCTCTTTTCTCTCCTCTATGGATATTTATGGCATGGATATAGATCCTAGGAACGATGTCCCCCCAGAGCTCGTTAAGCAAAGGAAAAGGGGCGTCACCGAACCTAATATGGATGAATTGGAATCAATCAACTTAGGGACGAATGAATTGCCAAGAATAGTTAAAATTGGGAAAACCCTCTCCCCCGTTGAAAAAGAAAAGATGATCTCTCTCTTGAAAGCCAACATTATGGCTTTTGCATGGTCTTATGAAGACATGCCTGGCATCGACCCCGATATTGTGCAACACTATATCCCCACTAATTCCCTAAAGAAGCCGGTAAAGCAGAAACTCAGAAGATTAAAACCAGAATGGGCCCTAAAAGTAAAAGAAGAGGTAACTAAACAACTAGACGCGGGTTTCCTCCAAGTTGTGGAGTACCCCGAGTGGTTGTCGAATATAGTGCCTGTGCCTAAAAAAGATGGGAAAGTGAGGATATGTGTCGACTTCCGAGATCTCAACGCCGCGAGCCCTAAGGATGACTTTCCTTTACCCCATATCGACGTGTTGGTAGATAGCACGGTGGGACATGCACTCCTCTCCTTCATGGACGGATTCTCCGGGTATAACCAGATAAAGATGGCGCCTCAAGACATGGAGAAAACAGCCTTTATCACGCAATGGGGAACGTACTGTTACAAAGTAATGCCTTTTGGCTTAAGAAACGCTGGGGCTACTTACCAAAGAGCAACTACGACCCTATTGCATGATATGATCCATAAGGAAGTCGAGGTTTACGTCAATGATATGATCGTGAAGTCCGTGGATAGGGAAGGGCATTTCAAGGCACTAGAGAAATTCTTAGAGCGAGCAAAAAAGTACAATCTCCGTCTCAACCCACAGAAGTGTGCTTTCGGCGTCACTGCAGGCAAGCTATTGGGGTTTATGATCACTCAGAGAGGTATCGAAGTGGACCCAGGGAAGATAAAAGCTATTGTGGAGATGGAGCCGCCTAGCACTGAGAAGCAGATCCGGGGTTTTCTGGGAAGAGTTCAATACATAAGCCGATTCATTGCCAACTTGACCATGGTTTGCGAACCAATCTTCAAATTGCTTAAGAAAGGTGTGCCAAAGTATGGAACGAAGAATGCCAAGAGGCCTTTGAGACCATTAAGAGATACTTGAGCAATCCTCCAATCTTAGTTCCCCCACGGCAAGGTGCGCCACTTTTGTTATACTTAACGGTCACCGAAACCGCGACGGGAGCTATGTTAGCTCAATATCTTGAAGGGTCTACAAAGGAAAATGCCATTTATTACTTAAGCAAGAAAATGACAGACTATGAAGTGAAGTACAATGCAATTGAAAAGGCTTGTGTGGCACTAGTATGGGCGACGCAGAAACTCCGACACTACATGATGTCCTTCGAAGTGTTCTTGATAAGTCGCATGGACCCGTTGAAGTACCTGGTAGAAAGGCCAGTATTGTCATTCAGAACTGCTCGATGGTCAATTCTCCTCAATGAATTCGACATCAAGTACGTGAATCAGAAGTCTATCAAGGGAAGCGTCATCGCAGACTACCTAGCCAGCTGTCCGGTGTCAGCATCCGCTCCGTTCAACAATCAATTCCCAGATGAGGACGTGCTAGAGATTGGTAGAAAAACTTGGAGAGTATACTTCGATGGGGCAGCCAATAAGAAAGGTTATGGGATAGGAGTCCTGCTGGTCTCACCCGAAGAGGCATTTACACCGTTGGCGGTCAAGTTGGGGTTCGAAGCCACCAACAACATTGCTGAATATGAGGCCTGTATCCTAGCATTGGAAGCGGCACTTGAATTGGGGATCAAAGAATTAGAAGTGTTCGGGGACTCGGCGCTAATCATTTGTCAGATAAAAGGGGAATGGAAAACTCGAGATGAGAAGCTGCTACCCTACCATGCCTATCTGGAAGCTCTAACCAAGGAGTTCTCAGAGATAGAGTTCAACTACCTTTCAAGAAACAAGAACCAGTTCGCCGATGCCTTGGCGACCCTAGCATCCATGGTGGAGATACCTGAAGGGGGAAATGTGAAGCCGTTGGTAATAGAATGCCGAGACAAGCCTGTGTACTGTTGTGCAATCCGAGGAGGGGAAGTGAATGATGGCCGTCCGTGGTTCCATGACATAAAGAAGTTCATTGAAGAAAGGGAATACCCAGAAGGAGCATCTCGTATCGATAGAAAAACCCTAAGGCGGTTGGCGAGTCACTATGTACTTTGTGGAGGAAAGCTATATCGGAGATCATACGACGGGATCCACCTGCTGTGTGTCACCGAGGAGGAAGCCGAGCATCTGATTAAAGAAATCCATGAAGGGACAGGGGCTCCGCATATGAATGGCTATATGTTAGCTAAGAAAATCATGAGGTTAGGCTATTATTGGTCTACCATGGAAAGAGACTGCCACGCACATGTCAAGAAGTGCCACAAATGCCAACTGTTCGCCAGTGGACAACATTTGCCTTCTATGCCTTTAACAAGTATGTCGTCACCATGGCCATTCGCGATATGGGGGATAGATATCATCGGACAGATCAAGCCAAAGGCGTCAAATGGGCATGAATACATCCTGGTTGCCATCGACTACTTCACTAAGTGGGTGGAAGCAGCGTCCTTCAAGACCTTGAATTCCAATAAGGTAGCACAGTTCATACAGCACAGCATCATCTATCGATATGGGGTACCGCATGAAGTTATCTCAGACAATGGCTAGCACTTTCAGAAAGAAACCCATGAGCTCTTGCAAAAGTACGGCATAGCCCACCATCTGTCGTCACCATACCGTCCTCAGACTAATGGAGCGGTGGAAGCAGCTAACAAGAACATCAAGAAGATACTACAGAAGACTGCGGACTCACACACAGACTGGCATGAGAAGTTGCCATTGGCTTTATGGGGTTACAGAACATCAATAAGATCGTCAACAGGGGCTACCCCTTATTCTCTAGTTTATGGAATGGAGGCCGTGTTGCCAGTTGAATTGGAAGTTCCTTCACTAAGAGTTGCCGTGGAGAGCCAGATAACAGAAGTGGACTGGGTTAAGAGCCGCTATGATGAGTTAGCTTTGCTGGATGAAAGGCGTTTAAGGGCGCTGTATCATGTTCAGGGGTATCAACGGAGAGTTGCCAGAGCATTCAACAAGCATGTCAAAGATCGAGGTCTAAAGAAAGGGGATGTAGTGCTGAAAGAAATCAGAGCTCCAGCCGCGGGGAAAATTCAAGCCAAGTTGGGGTGGGCCATACATTATCAAAGAGATATTGCCAGCAGGGGCTATTCGCCTCATGGATTTAGATGGAATTGAGTTCGCTCGTCCAACTAATTTGGACCAATTGAAAAAATATCATATTTGAGGCCTGCTAGGTTGAAAACCCGTAAGGGCGGCCTAGGCAAAAGTTAAGGCATAAGAACTACGTAAGACCTGATTCTCCATTCAAAAACAAAAACAAAACAAAAAAAAAAGAAGAAAAAACCATGGAGATATGTAGGCAACCCATAAAGTTACCTTGGGTGCGGTCTAAATCAAACAAGAAAATCCCAAATTTGATTTATTATTGGCAATTTATTCAAAACTAAAATTGATTGACATAGCAATTCATTGGTATTAAGTAAAAGAACTATAAATATGCCATAAATATCCTATTCTATTGAGTCTTCAGTTTTTTTTGGGCTTCTTTGCAGCTCGCTCTTCAGCTTTCTTCTCCTCTCTTGCATGTCTTCTTTTCTTCCTCAAGTCATGTTCATAAGCTGTTGTCACTGCTTCCATAATATCTTCTCTGCAAGGTCCAAGTTCATTGTTCTTGATAAATCCAAAAATCCTTTCTCTTCGAGTAGTCTCTCTCTCACCTAAATTGCTTTTCAACCATTCCTTATACTCGGGGCTCATCATATACGGACCATCAGTATTCGTAACTTGGGTTAGTATCAACTTGCTAGGCCATCGGTCCTTCGCCCAAGTCACTACAGAAAGACCCGCAGGCACCACAGGATAGTCACCTTTCAAGGAAGTAGGTGTGGTTTGCATGGCGCCCATCTGACGAAGAACCCTTGAAGGCCAATAGAAGGAAGTAGACCTCAGTCCTATGAGTCTCACCATGGCGCATCCAGAAGTTCGCAGAAGCACCTGTTCACTACAGCCCCATATAAAGACAAACCACTTGATGTTCCTCCATGAAAGGGTTTGGAAGTAACCTAGCCAATCTCTCAATGAAAATTGCCCAGGCAGTTCAATGCGGCGAAGGCAGTAATGCTGGGGCTTGTACGGTGTAATGGCAACTGGTGACAAGAAATTCAGTCTTTCAAGCAACCACATCTGCAGTATAATGGGGCTACCTCCTAAGGAAACCTTTGGGTCCTCATAGACTTTATCCAAACCATTCAGGGTTTCAGCTAGCACCATGGGAATCAAGTTATGGCCCTTGGCAAGGAGAGGAATCAAGTCACAGATTTGAATGGGAACATGTGGAGTACCAGTGGAAATAAGGAAACGACCAATGAGGTAAAAGGCAAGAGCATGCTTAATAGGAAAGGTAAAATTCAGAATACCTTTACTATCACAAGCTAAAAAAGAGGTTGTCAATTTCATCAAGTCTACCATATGGTCCTTTACAAACGTAGAGGCATATTGTGAGTGAATCCCAAGTAGATTGGAGAAAGAAGTAGGAAAGCTTGGGCGAGGAGTAGGGAGAATGAAAGGACCTACCGTTGAAACTCCATACAATGCACAGAATTCCTCCATGGTTGGGCACAGTTCTTCATAGTTGAAGCGGAACACATGAACTTGAGGATCCCAAAAATATGTAGTAGCAGTCAAGAGGTTCGTTTCAAGCCTCACATGCCTCAAGGAGAGCAATGGATCCAAGCCAAAGCACTTGAACTCAGATTTTGCTTCAGCACTCATAACTCTCAAAAACCCTCCTAAAAATTTGTCTAGAGCCTCCATAACTTCTAATGAATGAATACAAGTAGGTTTAGGAACCTCTTGGATGTGTTTTTATAGGGAAAAGGTCACAAATCCAAGTTCAAATAGGAAAAAACCCATCAGAATAGGAAGTTTCCTATTCAAAGTGGGATTTCCGCTTCGGGCTCGGGTAACCACCCAGGCCTGGGCGGCTAGCCTCCCGAGGCCTGGTGGTCACCCAAGCCACTTTGTTTTGGTTTTGCTTCTCGCTTTGTCTCGCCTTGACGCGTGATCAAATCTCCTTCCAAATGAGATATTCAACACTTTTTGAGCTTAAAATCAATCAAATTCCATCTTGAAATCAATTCCTTGAATTGATTTTATGTTCAAAAGGGTTGAATATATTTCCCCTGTGTCATGCCAACTCAAGTGACAATGTGTTAAGTCACTTTCCTCTTGCACCATGCCTGTTCAATCTTGATAAATTGATCATATATCCTCATTTCAAATCTTGATTTTTCATCCCACTTGGTTGAATATACTCATCATTTGAATATATTCTTCCATTTCAAAAGTGTATTCACTCTTTGAATATGCTTCTCAGTTTCAAATTCTCATTCCCTATCCTACTTGGTTGAATATATTCATCACTTGAATATATTTTTCCATTTCAAAAGTGTATTCACCCTTTGAATATGCTTCTCAGTTTCAAATTCTCATTTTCTATCATACTTGGTTGAATATATTCATCATTTGAATATATTCTTCCATTTCAAAAGCATGTTCACCCATTGAATATGCTTCCTAGTTTCAGATCCTAATTATCACTTACTTGGTAAAATATATTCATCGCTTGGGTATATTTCTCCATTTCAATGGTATACTCATCACTCGAGTATACTTCTCAGATATTTTGTCACTTACTTGGTTAAGTATATCCATCGCTTGGGTATACTTCTCCATTTCAATGGTATGTTCATCACTTGAACATACTTCTCAGATCATTTGTCACTTACTTGGTTAAGTATATCCACCACTTGGGTATACTTCTCCATTTCAATGGTATGTTCATCACTTGAACATACTTCTCAGATCATTTGTCACTTACTTGGTTAAGTATATCCACCACTTGGGTATATTTTTTCCATTTCAATGGTATACTCATCACTTGAGTATACTTCTCAGATATTTTGCCACTTACTTGGTTAAGTATATCCATCGCTTGGGTATATTTCTCCATTTCAATAGTATGTTCATCACTTGAACATACTTCTCAGATTATTGTCACTTACTTGGTTAAATATATTCATGACTAGAATATATTTCTCCATTTCAATGGTGTACTCATCACTTGAGTACACTTCTCAGATTATTCTCTATCTTACTTGCTTAAGTATATCCATCGCTTGGATATATTTCTCTATTTCAATGGTATGTTTATCACTCAAACATACTTGTCACTTACTTGGTTAAGTATATTCGTGACTAGAATATATTTCTCCATTTCAATGGTGTACTCATCACTTGAGTACACTTCTCAGATTATTCTTATCTTACTTGGTTAAATATATCCGTCGTTTGGATATATTTCTCCATTTCAATGGTATGCTCATCACTTGAGTGTACTTCTCAGCTTACTTGGTTAAATATATCCATCACTTGGATACATTTCGCCATTTCAAAAGTGTGTTCATCACTTGAACGTACTTCTCAGTCTTTTTCAATCATTAAGTATACTCATCACTTGAGTATATTTCTCAGCATCTTTTTCATCACTTGGTTAAATATGTTCGTGACCTGAATATATTTCTCCATTTCAAAAGTACACTCATCACTTGAATACACCTCTCAGATTATTCTTATCCTATTTGGTTAAGTATATCCATCGCTTGGGTATATTTCTCCATTTCAATGGTATGTTCATCACTTGAACATACTTCTCAGATTATTTGTCACTTACTTGGTTAAATATATTCATCACTTGAATATATTTCTCCATTTCAATGGTATACTCATCACTTGAGTATACTTCTCAGTTCATTCTCTATCTTACTTAGTTAAATATATTCGTGACCTGAATATATTTCTCATTTTTCAAAAGTATGTTCATCACTTGAACGTACTTCTCAGTCTTTCTCAATCATTAAGTATGCTCACCACTTGAGTATACTTCTCAGATTACTTGGTTAAATATATTCGTGACCTGAATATATTTCTCCATTTCAGTGGTATACTCATCATTTGAGTATACTTCTCAGATTTTTTGTCACTCACTTGGTTAAATATATTCGTGACCTGAATATACTTCTCCATTTCCAAGGTACGTTCATCACTTGAATGTACTTCTCAGATCTCATTCTCATCACTTGGTTAAATATATTCGTGACTAGAATATATTTCTCCATTTCAAAAGTATGTTCATTCGTAGTGGCTTGAATATGCTTCTCTTGACAATCATCAACCCCCAGTGGTTTAAGTATACTCATGACTTGAGTACACTTCCTTATTTCAGTCTTAGGTTTTCAACCTCCCATCATTGTTGGTATCAGTGTGTGATTTCTCCGGGCTTTTTGGCCAAAAATGGGTTGTTCTTTATCATTGGTTCACAAGTGTAACTTGTTCGCCAATGAGGGGCTTCTGTCACACCCCATTTTTGCACCACTTTACTAGGGCTCATCATTTCATGCATGTTTTTGTTTTGTTTTTGAGTCTAGTCACTTGCATTAGTTTTCTAGAGTCACAAGGACAATGGATATGAATTTTGGTTCAAATTGGAGTTGATCTTGAGGGATAATAAGAGCTTTTGTGACTTGAGGGGCATAATCGTCTTTTAAGTCCCAAACTTTTCATTTGACCTTGGAATGATCTCCAAATTGTCAATTGGAGTTCATATGGATGCATAAGAGGTATTTTTAGTGTCAATTTGGTAAGTCAATGGCTCGGGATTAAAATGGCTCGATGTGGTTCAAGTTGGTTAATTGACCCTTCCTTGGGTTAGCTCTAATTGACTCACAATTACCAACCAAATCTTTTCAAATTGACTTTCATTAGTCATCATTTTGTACCGGTTGTCATCTTAAGTCCCGTGGCCCTGATGATGAGTTTAGTGTGGTTATTTACGGATTATCCTTGAAGAATTAGTGCGAATCACAGCATGAGATTTTTGGTTAAAATGAAAAGAAAATTATTTTATTAAATTAGCCATTTTTATCATGACACTAACACGTATACGTATGTGATGAGTGTGTGTACGCACATACGATACATGTGCATGCGTGTTAGCGGTCAGTCTCCCAATTTTTATAAAAGACAATTTCCTTTTCCTATTCAGATTAGAAGTCTTTTATCATTATAAAATACCTTTTGATTATTCTCCAAGGAAACCTAGTCCAGGAAGGAAAGGGAAACTCCAGATTTCAGCTATAAATACTCTCTTAATGTCTTTAAACAAGGGAGAGGAGAAGAGGGTTTGGAGGGAGTGAAATTCGTCATAATTCAGCAGCAGATTTTCTGAAAACCAGCAGTCATATTTTAATCATAACTTTTTCATCCAAAGTCAGAATTTGATGAAATTGGTCTTGTTAGAAAGATAATTCAATTCTCTACAACTTTGTATTTCACAAGCTTTGTCCAAATCCAACGTTTTCATACCCAAAAACGCGATTGAAGTTGCTGCTGCTGCAAAGTGACGAGAATCACTTTTTCTTTTCTCTTGTTCTCTTTTTGTTTTCTATTTCTTTTCAAAGTTGAGTGAGTTTTGATCTCTTTGCTGTGATACCACTTTGACAAAGAGGAGGATTCGTGTTGGTTTGATTCACTCTAAAGACCTGAGGAGCCACGAACAATTGCATACAGCAGCAAGGAAGGCCCTTCCTAAGGTATTCTCCTTCTCTATTCAAGCTTAAACTAGGTTTTCATATGGGTTAGGCCTATTGCATGTTAAAGGTAACTTTTTTATCATGTATTAACACTCTAGCTAGTTAATATACATGGAATATCTATTTTTTATCTACTGATTAGCATGCTTTAGGGCTGTCCTTTAGGTTTTTAATGCATAGTTGTGATTCTTGTGCTCCTGTTTGTCCTTGTGCTAGGATTAGTGTCATTGCATGTTAGAGTTAGGATTTTCATCATGTTATATTGCTTTAGTTAGTTAATATGCATGATTTAATTTCTGTTTAGTTTGGTTTTAGCATGATTAAAGTATGTTTTGTATGTTTTTAAGCATATTTGTGAGTTTAGGGTTTTAGAGCCATTATTTCGTGTTTGTTTTCACATAGCATGATAAAGTAGACTTTTTTATTGGTTTTTCTTCGTGTTTGCTGTATATGTTTTTCATATGGAGTAAACATGATAGTTTTGCATGCATGTTAGTATGTTTTAGGGTTTTTATGCATGATATGGTTCTAGGAATATGTTAGGACTTATTATTGTTCGCTGTTTTTGCTATTGGCATGCTTAGTGGATTATTTTAGGTCATAATACTATTTTGTCCAGATTTGCATGTTAGTGTTTTTGCATGGTTTTGAGCACTTGTAAGGGTGCAAATAGGTGTGGTATTTGTCCCATGGCAAATAGGGCTGTTTATGTCTGAAATGGCTAAATGCTTGGAGCTAATTGCGCTCAGGTAAGTAGGTGTGAAGGTGCCCCAATTCACCTTTCTTCTTAACTCATTCTCTTCTCCCTATTTAGGGTTAATTTTTAATATGATCCTATGGTTTAATTAGAGGTTTCCTTAACCAACAAAATTCTGGTTTTTATTAAAGTTTCCATTTTGTGGATTTCTTTCCTAAAATCAAACTTTCTATCATATTCAACTCTTTTGATCAAATAAGGAAACCTAGGGTTTTTACCATAGGTTTGTATTAGGATTTAACCTTAGTTCTAATCGAACTATGTGGACTTTGATCCATGTATTTCGTTGCATGGTACGTAGGCGCTCTTCGTGAGGCTCAAGTCCGTTCTAGGATCCAAGCATCCTAGGTTTATTTATGTTTACTTTTCTTCTTTTTATTTTCTGTTTTTATTTGCTTATTATGCATGGATGGATTAATGAAATATATGATATGCATGCAATTCTTGTGATGATATACTTGCTGATTTTTGTATGGAAAGACTTTAATTTAGCCCAAATGAACTGAGAGACCGAAAGGGTGACATGGGTGCCTATAGGCTTTGCCTAGAACCTTCCCATGTCATAACTTAGCCTCCGAATCCCCGATTTCTTTGGTTTTCAAAAGATTGGTTTTTGCCTTTCCTTTTTTTATGGAGTCATTCAAATTGTTTTCCTAAAACAACTTGATTTTTAGGGTTTTCCTTGTTTCCTTTAAAAAATAAGGTGGCGACTCCTTTCCTTTTTCTTTTTCAAACCCACTTTCTTTTCAATCCCTCGTGGGCCCAATTTTCGGGGTTCACAGGCTCGTATTCCATTGCAATTCAAGATGCCAGAGTTAGAAAAGTTCGATGGGACGGGTTGCCCTAAGACTCATTTGAAGATGTATGTGCGAGCTATGCACCCCCGAGGGGCCACTAATGAGCTTTTAGCTCAAATGTTCCATGAAACCTTGGCCACTTCCGCTTTGAAATGGTTCTTGTCCTTGGATGAGAATAGAACTCAGACTTGGGAAGACATATGCAATGAGTTCTCGGAGCACTACAAGTACAACACAAAGGTGGATGTTACTCGAAGGGACCTGGAAACTACCAAGCAAGGGGCTCATGAAACCTTCTCCGCTTATATTACAAGGTGGAGACAAAAGGCGTCGAGAATGACGGATAGACCAAATGAGGAGGACCAAATTCAGCTGGTGGTTAAGAACTTGCTGCCCGTGTATCACAAGCACTTATTTGCCCACTATTTCCCAAATTTCAAAGCTCTCATTGGGGCTGGCACGTAGGTTGAAAATGCTATCAATGATGGAACAATCAAAAGTGAGGAAGTGAGGAGTTGCAAGACAAACTTTACTAGGAAGAACAATACCGAGGTCAACACCATAACTCAACCCATTCAACCTTTCTCTCTCAATGATGTCAACCCACCTCGCCAATTCACCGACCTATTCATGCCACTTGAAAGAGTCCTTGAAAAGCTTGTAAGCCGTGACCTACTGAAGCCACTTGACCCAAGACCCCCACCAAATCCCTTACCAAAGAACTACAACGAGAATGAGTACTGCAAGTACCACCAATCCAAAGGCCATGCCACCAATCGTTGTGTTCGCCTTCGCCATCAAGTCCAAGACCTCATTGACAAACAAGTCATCTCACCACCAACCCGTCCAAATGTCACCCGTAATCCTCTCCCATCTCATAACAACACACCCCCACCTAACACCATAAATGCCATTAGGGTAGAATCCTCTCGCCCTCGCCGACCCATAAGACAATACACTCCACTCCCCATGACCTTAACCCATCTTTTCACCATTTGCCGCAATAACAGCCTTATCATGCCACTTCCACCAAAGCCAAGGCCATCAACCCCTCACCAATATTGCCAATACCATTGTGCACCCGGCTATGACACCGAGGCTTGTTCTATACTAAAGAAGATCATTCAAGACCTCATTGACCAAAAGGTTTTGTTGTTGCCAAAGAAATCTATCCAACAAGAGCTGAAAGAAAGATATGAAGTAGGGGATCCTTAGGTTGGCCTATTGGGTGAATCGTCGGGGAAATTTGATTACTATGTGCTGTACTCAAGCCCAAGTCCAATGTCAGATGAGCCGATAGTCCCTACATGTTGGGATGATTTACCAATGGAAATGGAGAGCATCGACATGATAGAATGGGATGACTTAATGAATGACTCCGAGGAAGTCCATGACATATGGCCTAGTGATGATGAGCTGGACCATATAACCAGAGGGGGTCGCCATTTCAAGCCTCCCCACCTAGAATCTGAGAATCCGTTGGAAGATTTGGAAGGGCAGAGGCGTCCTAGCTTGCAAAAAGAAGAGGATGAGGTGCTTAGGCAGCTGAAAAAGACCAATGCCAACATCACTATTTGGGGCTTACTCATGGCCTCGCACAAACACAGACAGACCGTATTGAAACTGCTGAATCAGATACAAGTGCCCGTTGACACATCCCCCGAGGGATTGGTACATTTGGTGAATCCAACTCCCAAGAACTCAACCATCGTGTTCACCGATGTGGACCTACCCAAAAGCGGGCCAAGCCACTCTCAAGCTCTCTATGTGACCGTTAACACTATGGGGAAGAGGGTTCCTACCGTCTTTATTGACAATGGGTCTGCACTGAATGTATGTCCTCTCCGAACTTCCACTGTTTTGGGTTTGGGACCGACCGATTTCACGCCATCTGGGCAGACTGTAAGAGCTTATGACAACACCCGCCGTGAAGTAATAGGGGTAGTTACTTTGCCTCTTATCATGGGACCCACTGAATTTAGGGTGGAATTCCAAGTGTTGGATGTACCGTCATGTTTCAACTTGCTATTGGGTCGACCTTGGATCCATCCTGCTGGGGCTGTGCCATCTTCACTCCATCAAAAGGTGAAGTTTCCTTACGAAGGAGCTATAGAAACACTTCAAGGGGACTATGAATTAAAACTCGTGGGCGTGCCTATATGTGAGATACAACCAGAATCAGCGGCGGTGCCATTATCTAGGTTTGACTATGTCCAATGCATTAAGAAAGAGCTGAATAAATCATCACGCCATTACCCTTCTATAAAGCAGTACATCCCATATACTTTTTATCCAAGTTCCGACCCAACCTTGGCAGATAAAAGTTTTGGTGACAGATACTTCACAAAAAGGCCGAATCCTCAAAGCTTGACAAGTTGGTACAACTCTATCCAAGATCCAGATGGAAGCTTGAAAGTGGAAGACTGGGTAGAGAACCTTGATGCAGGGGCTATGACTGAAATGTTCCAAGATATGATCCTCACCGTGGAAGACTCGACCATTGAAGAACTCCAGGGTTCGTCCATTAGCCATGCTACCATGCCACTCCTAAATTGGTACCTTGAATGTGGTGTCATTGCGGAGATCCATGAAGAAGAAGACCTTGGCCTACCTGATAGCAGCTTGTAGGTGTCTTAGTTTAGTAATATTTCCCTAATTCAATAAGATGTATCTACTTAACTCACCTTGTGGAGTCATAGTATTGATACAAATTTGTTTGTTTTTCTTCTTTTGTGTGTCATTCCTACTATTCCTAGTCAATAAAGTGTGCTTTTTTCCTCTATATATGCAGTGTCTCTTTTCTCTCCTCTATAGATATTTATGGCATGGATATAGATCCTAGGAACGATGTCCCCCCGGAGCTCGTTGAGCAAAGGAAAAGGGGCGTCACCGAACCTAATATGGATGAATTGGAATCAATCAACTTAGGGACGAATGAATTGCCAAGAATAGTTAAAATTGGGAAAACCCTCTCCCCCGTTGAAAAAGAAAAGATGATCTCCCTCTTGAAAGCCAACATTATGGCTTTTACATGGTCTTATGAAGACATGCCTGGCATTGACCCCGATATTATGCAACACTATATCCCCACTAATTCCCTAAAGAAGCCGGTAAAGCAGAAGCTCAGAAGATTAAAACCAGAATGGGCTCTAAAAGTAAAAGAAGAGGTAACTAAACAACTAGACGCGGGATTCCTCCAAGTTGTGGAGTACCCTGAGTGGTTGTTGAATATAGTGCCTGTGCCTAAAAAAGATGGGAAAGTGAGGATGTGTGTCGATTTCCGAGATCTCAACGCCGCGAGCCCTAAGGATGACTTTCCTTTACCCCATATCGATGTATTGGTGGACAACACAGTGGGACATGCACTCTTCTCCTTCATGGATGGATTCTCCGGGTATAACCAGGTAAAGATAGCGCCTCAAGACATGGAGAAAACAGCCTTTATCACGCAATGGGGAATGTACTGTTACAAGGTAATGCCTTTTGGCTTAAGAAACGCTGGGGCTACTTACCAAAGAACAGCAACGACCTTGTTGCATGATATGATCCATAAGGAAGTTGAGGTTTATGTCGATGATATGATCGTGAAGTCTGTGGATAGAGAAGGGCATTTCAAGGCACTAGAGAAATTCCTAGAACGAGCAAAGAAGTACAATCTCCGTTTAAACCCACAGAAGTGCGCTTTTGGTGTCACGGCAGGCAAGCTATTGGGGTTCATGATCACTCATAGGGGCATCGAAGTGGACCCAGGGAAGATAAAAGCTATTGTGGAGACGGAGCCGCCTAGCACTGAGAAGCAGATCCAAGGTATTCTGGGAAGAATTCAATACATAAGTCGATTCACTGCCAATTTGACCATGGTTTGCGAACCAATCTTCAAATTGCTTAAGAAAGGTGTGCCAAAAGTATGGAATGAAGAATGCCAAGAGGCTTTTGAGACCATTAAGAGATACTTAAGCAATCCTCCAATCTTAGTTCCCCCACGGCAAGGTGCACCGCTTTTGTTATACTTAACGATCACCGAAACCGCAACGGGAGCTATGTTAGCTCAGTATCTCGAAGGGTCTACAAAGGAGAATGCCATTTATTACTTAAGCAAGAAAATGACAGACTATGAAGTGAAGTACAATGCCATTGAAAAGGCTTATGTGGCACTCGTATGGGCGACGCAGAAACTCCGACACTATATGATGTCCTTCGAAGTGTTCTTGATAAGTCGCATGGACCCGTTGAAGTACTTAGTAGAAAGGCCAGTATTGTCATATAGAACTGCTCAATGGTCAATTCTCCTCAATGAATTTGACATCAAGTACGTAAATCAGAAGTCTATCAAGGGGAGCGTCATCGCAGACTACCTAGCTAGCTGTCCTATGTCATCATCTGCTCCGTTCAACGATCAATTCCCAAACGAGGATGTGCTAGAGGTTGGTAGAAAAACTTAGAGAGTATACTTCGATGGGGCAGCCAATAAGAAAAGTTATGGGATAGGAGTCCTGCTGGTCTCACCTGAAGAGGCATTTACACCGTTGGCGATCAAGTTGGGGTTTGAAGCTACCAACAACATTGCTGAGTATGAGGCCTGTATCCTAGCATTGGAGGCGGCACTTGAATTGGGGATCAAAGAATTGGAAGTGTTCGAGGACTCGGTGCTAATCATTTGTCAAATAAAAGGGGAACGGAAAACTCGAGATGAGAAGCTATTGCCATACCATGCCTATCTGGAAGCTCTAACCAAGGAGTTCTCAGAGATAGAGTTCAACTACTTGTCAAGAAACAAGAACCAGTTCGCCGATGCCTTGGCGACCCTAGCGTCCATAGTGGAGATACCTGAAGGGGGAAATGTGAAGCCATTGGTGATAGAATGCCGAGACAAGTCTGTGTACTGTTGTGCAATCCAAGGAGGAGAAGTGAATAATGGCCACCTGTGGTTCCATAACATAAAGAAGTTCATTGAAGAAAGGGAGTACCCAGAAGGAGCATCTCGTATCGACAGAAAAACCTTAAGACGGCTAGCAAGTCACTATGTACTTTGTAGAGGAAAGCTATATCGGAGATCATACGATGGGATCCACTTGTTGTGTGTCACTGAGGAAGAAGCCGAGCATCTGATTAAAGAAATCCATGAAGGGACAGGGGCTCCACATATGAATGGCTATATGTTGGCTAAGAAAATCATGAGGTTAGGCTATTATTGGTCTACCATGGAAAGGGATTGCCACGCACATGTCAAGAAGTGTCATAAATGCCAACTGTTCGCCAGTGGACAACATTTTCCTTCTATGCCTTTAACAAGTATGTCGTCACCATGGCCGTTCGCAGTATGGGGGATAGATATCATCGGACAGATCAAGCCAAAGGCGTCAAATGGGCATGAATACATCCTGGTTGCTATCGACTATTTCACTAAGTGGGTGGAAACAGCGTCCTTCAAGACCTTGAATTCCAAGAAGGTAGCATAGTTCATACAACACAGCATTATCTATCGATATGGGGTACCGCACGAAGTTATCTCAAACAATGGCCAGCACTTTCAGAAAGAAACCCATGAGCTCTTGCAAAAGTACGGCATAGTTCACCATCTGTCGTCACCATACCGTCCTCAAACTAATGGAGCAGTGGAAGCGGCTAACAAGAACATCAAGAAGATACTACAGAAGACTGCGGACTCACACACAGACTGGCATGAGAAGTTACCGTTGGCTCTATGGGGTTACAGAACGTCAATAAGGTCATCAACAAGGGCTACCCCTTACTCTCTAGTTTATGGAATGGAAGTCGTGTTGCCAGTTGAATTGGAGGTTCTTTCACTAAGGGTTGCCGTGGAGAGCCAGATAACAGAAGTGGACTGGGTTAAAAGCCGTTATGACGAGTTAGCTTTACTCAATGAAAGGTGGTTAAGGGCGCTGTATCATGTGCAAGGGTATCAGCGGAGAGTTGCCAGAGCATTCAACAAGCATGTCAAAGATCGAGGTCTAAAGAAAGGGGATGTAGTGCTAAAGGAAATCAGAGCTCCAATGTTCGATCCGCGAGGGAAATTCAAGCCAAGTTGGGGTGGACCATACATTATCAAAGAGATATTGCCAGCAAGGGCTATTCGCCTCATGGATTTAGATGGAATTGAGTTCGCTCGTCCAACTAATTTAGATCAATTAAAGAAATATCATGTTTGAGGCCTGCTAGGTTGAAAACCTGTAAGGGCGGCTTAGGCAAAAGTTAAGGCATAAGAACTACGTAAGACCTGATTCTCCATTCAAAAAAAAAAAAGCAAAAAAAAAAAAAAAAAAAAATCATAGAGATACGTAGGTAACCCATAAGGTTACCTTAGGTGCGGTCTAAATCAAACAACAAAATCCCAAATTTAATTTATTATTGGCAATTTATTCAAAACTAAAATTGATTGACATAGCAATTCATTGGTATTAAGTAAAAGAGCTATAAAAGTGCCATAAATATCCTATTCTATTGAGTCTTCAATTCTTCTTGGGCTTCTTTGCAGCTCGTTTTTCAGCTTTCTTCTTCTCCCTTTCGTGTCTTCTTTTCTTCCTCAAGTTGTGTTCATAAGCTGCTATCACTGCTTTCATAATATCTTCTCTGCAAGATCCAAGTTCGTTATTCTTGATAAGTCCAAAAATCCTTCTCTTCGAGTAGTCTCTCTCTCACCTAAATTGCTTTTCAACTATTCCTTTTACTCGGGGCTCATCATATATGGACCATCAGTGTTCATAACTTTGGTTAGTGTCAGCTTTCTAGGCCATCGATCCTTCGCCTAAGTCACTACAGAAAGACCTGCAGGCACCACAGGATAGTCACCTCTGAAGGAAGTGGGTATGGTTTGCATAGCACCCATCTGACGAAGAACCCTTGAAGGCCAATAGAAAGAAGTAGACCTCAGTCCTATGAGTCTCACCATGGCACATCCAGAAGTTCGCAGAAGCACCTGATCACTGCAACCCCATATGAAGACAAGCCACTTTACATTCCTCCATGAAAGGGTTTGGAAGTAACCTACCCAATCCCTCAATGAAAATTCTCCAGGAAATTCAATGCGGCGAAGACAGTAATGCTAGGGCTTGTATGGTGTAATGGCAGTGGGCGACAAGAAATTCAGTCTTTCAAGCAACCACATCTGCAGTAGAATGGGGCTACCTCCTAAAGGAATTTTTGGGTCCTTATGGACTTCATCCAAGCTATTCAGGGTTTCAGCCAGTACCATGGGAATCAAGTTATGGCCTTTGGCAAGGAGAGGAATCAATTCACAAATTTGTATGGAAACATGTAGAGTACTAGTTGAAATAAGGAAACGACCAATGAGGCAAAAGGCAAGTGCATGCTTAACGGGAAAGGTAAATTTCAGAATACCTTTGCTATCACAGGCCAAAAAAGAGGTTGTCAATTTCATCAAGTCTACCATATGGTCCTTTACAAACGTAGAGGCATATTATTGGTGAATCCCAAGTAGGTTGGAGAAAGAAGTAAGAAAGCTTGGGCGAGGAGTAGGGAGAATTAAAGGACCTACTGGTGAAACTCCATACAACGCGCAGAATTCCTCCATGGTTGGGCACAGTTCTTCATAGTTGAAGTGGAATACATGAACTTGGGGATCCCAAAAATATGTAGCAGCAGTCAAGAGGTTCATTTCAAGCTTCACATGCCTCAAGGAAAGCAATGGATCCAAGCCAAAGCACTTGAACTCAGATTTTGCTTCAGCACTCATAACTCTCAAAAACCCTCCTAAAAACTTGTATAGAGCCTCCATAATTTATAATGAATGAATACAAGTAGGTTTAGGAACCTCTTGGATGTGTTTTTATAGGGAAAAGGTCACAAATCCAAGTTCAAATAGGAAAAAACCCGTAAGAATAGGAAGTTTCCTATTCAAAGTGGGATTTCCGCTTCGGGCTCGGGTGACCACCCAGGCCTGGGCGGCTAGCCACCTGGGCTTGGGCAGCTAGCCGCCCAACCCCGGGTGGTCACCTGAGGCCGTTTTCCTATTTTGCCCAGTTTTGCCTATTTTTGACCCCCTTTGACCCCTATATGGTTATGTGACCTTGGGAAGCTTATTTTGAGCTTATTTTTGCACAAAAACATGAGTAAATCACCACCATGAAATTCCAAAAGTCTCATACAAAGTACCAAAGCAAATGTTCAAAGAAAGGTTACAAAGCATAAAGAAGGATGTTTCATTCATTCACAAAGCAAGAGGTTAAGCTAAGCTAATGATCTCCCGTGGTTCTTCTCTTTCTACTTGACTCGCCTCTACCACGACCAGCATGAGGATTCCTTTGAGGTGGCATTGGTTGTGGTGGACGCAGTGTGGAGACCTGTTGCAAAGAATGTTGGCCCAAATAATCAACCCTAGAGGGGGGTGAATTGGGTTGATGCAAAATAAATGGAACTTTAAAAACTTTTGCAAATAAAGTAAATTAAACAATGATGCAAATAGCACAATTAATGAAAGCAAATAAATGAGAGAGAGTTAGAGAAATCAAACACAAGATATAACGAGGTTCGGCTCTCCCGCCTACGTCCTCGCCTCAAGAACTCCGCTTGAGGATTCCAAATCCACTAACCAATCTCCTTCACGGGTGGAGATCAAACCTTACACCAATCTACTTGCGGGTGTAGATCAAACCTTTACAATAAACTAATTCCTTTTGCTCAACAAGAGTTATGCCCAACCCTCAATCTCTCACAAAGATAGATATGAATTTAGTACAACAACAAATCCCTCTTGATAGGGCGAATGAAGAATTAAGCTCAATCTAATATGATATCAACAATGAAAGCTCAAGTTTGTGGATCTAAGGCTTGATAATGGATATGAAGAGTATAATCATTTTCTTTTTGTTGATCCATCATCCCAAAGTGTTTGAGACACCATTTATATAGCCTTGGATGGTTTATGACCGTTTGGTAGCAGCCCTTTCAAAAATAGAGTCGTTGGAGCACTTTTTGGGGCTTTAAAAAACTAGCCGTTATTCTGTCAGAACGAGGATTTCAGACGTCTTAAATCCATTTCAGACGTCTTAAATCATTTCAGACGTCTTATTCAGGCGTCTTAAATATCCAGAGAGTAAATATAAGGGTTTGTGGACAAGACTCAATTTCAGACGTCTTAAATCATTTCAGACGTCTTATTCAGGCGTCTTAAAATTTTCAGACGTCTTATTCAGGCGTCTTAAATCCAGACAGCAAGATATAGGCTATTTTCCAATTCTAAGTCCATCAAAGATTTTCCAAGTAAAATTTAGGACTTCTTAGGGTCATGATCTATGGTATATAGATTTATAGTCATTGAGCTTTCATCATTCAACCATTTACATAAAATCCTAACTCTCACCCAAATACCCAATTCTTCAATATCTTCAAATCCTTCACCTCATGGGGTTCTTGAGAGTTGAATCTTTTCATCCTTGAAGCTCTTTGCTTCTCTTGTTCTTTTTGGCTTTCTTCTTATGATAACACATTTGGGCATAGAAAAAACCTAGCTTATAATGATCAACTCAAATGATAAACATTAGTCCATAATCATCAATGCTTTGTTATCATCAAAATCATAATATATTCATGGAATAAAACCTTGAGGCTAACAAAGAAATCAATTAATAAAGAAGGATTGTGCTTTTAACTCCTATGATCGGAATGAACAAAAGGGATGTCTTACAGTGGGATTTAGTCGCCCCTCTAGCATAGAGTTCGCCAAACTTATCCTAACAAGGTCTCGCCTTAACCCCTCGCTGAGTTCAAGGCACTCCTGTGCGTACTCTCGGGGAACCCAAAAGATGAACATGGTTAATAAATTATGAAAGAGGTTTAAAGGAAAGCAAAAGGCTTAGAGCTTACATGTTCATAGCTCAAGTCAATCCTAAGGACTTCATCAAAAGCAGGGTGAGTAATGTCAGTCTTCATGAACTCCAACCCATTGCATAGGTTCACTTGCCAGTCAAGAACTGGGAGAGGCGGCTGTGCCATTCCCCCCATCTCATAATCCTCATCCCCATGAGTCATGCCTGTGGAGGACGCTACTGTGGAACAATGTCCACGAGCTCGCCGGCCCTGTAATAGATAATTTGCTTAAGAGGAGTGTTTGCATAAATCAATAATTGAAAAAAATGGGATAGAAGCTCACCCCTTGAGGTGGGAAGCCAATGACTCTAGGGCGCATCAGAAATTGATTGCAAAAAGTCATGTAGTCAGTATTGGGCGAGGTGAACTCCTCAACATCCCATCCAGTCAGAGCTTCCATCAGCTCATCCCCATCTAGAGAGTCAGTGTGCCTCATATTCATGGGAGGCAAGACAGGGGTAAGAGCAGCATCCACTCATCCTTTCACCTGCCTAAGGACACGCTCCCCTAAATACCAGTTTCGCCCTGAGGGACCCTCAAAGAGTACCCTCTTCCCAGTCAACTCCAAACAGGACACACACCTCCTAGGCAGCCTGCCTTCCCACAGTCCCCATGGGCTCCACTCTACCTGTTGAATTTGAAAAAAAAATGATAAGCAAGATAGTAAAAAAATGAATAAAAGAAAAGAATGAGGAAGGAGGATCACCATATCAGCATTTAGGCTTGCCAAGTACGCCCTTGCATGGGCGTAGTCATGCCTATTGGGGGCACGCACAGCTATCTTGTTGGGAGCATAGTTCCCAAGTATGGGCCATTCTTGTATCTCATTGTCCAGGGTGGGGCGGCACAGTCCCAGATATTCATAATACCATATCTGTCAAAATTCAAGAAAAGCATTAAAATTAAGTCAAGTTTGAGAGGAATTTAAAAATTAAACATTTTTACTTACCTCCCAAACAAATGGGAGCCCACCAAAATTCTTGGAAACACCTCGAGACATGTCGGACATGGATCTATACATGGTGGCTAGTGCTGCCCTTCCCCAGTTATACCTCCCCATCTTGTTCACATCCACCATGGAAGCAAGATAGCCCAGTTGTGCCATGTCATTGGCACCCACAAAGAGAGTGCAAGAGAGCATATAGATCATGAATGCCCTAGCTATGCACTCGGGAGCCACTCCCACACCTTCTACTTGGTTGGCAAAATTCTCAAATAGCCATGTCCTCCTAACACCGCGTGAGCCCGCCTCAATATCCATTCCCAACATAGTTAGGAGATAGGCACTATCCGTATTGGCATCCCCATAGAATTCCAACCTCTTTCCCTTGAGGCTTAAACCGGTGATGATTGAGAAATCCTTGGGAGTCATGGTCATCTCCCCAAAACTAAAGTGGAAGGTGTTGGTGGTATCCCACCATAGCTCAGCTAAGGCAAGGAGGGCTTGCCTATCCCATTGTTCATTCCATAGGGAGTCGAGAAACCAACTAAAACCCGCTTTCTTTATGAAGTCTCTTGCAGAAGGTTGGGTGTGTTCCATATACTTCCACCACCCAATAAGATTCTTTATCGAAGACCTTGTGCGTAGGTCTTGGAAATTGGGCTAATCAAGAAGAATGATTCACCTAGTTAGTGTAAAAATCATATGCAAGAATTGATAATTGGCTTTTCAAAAACTAAGTCTTTTCGCTCATGAACAAGTAAACCATGCTTTGAAAGTTTATGAAAACATTGGTTTTATTCTTTAAACTCATGATCATTGGTAAACCATGCATTCCAAGACCATGGAAACATGGATTTTTCAAAGAAAATAATAAGCAAACTTTGTTTTCCAAAGTGGTTTTTTAAGGAAAAAATAAGCAAACCTTGTTCATGAAAACATGGGTTTTTCAAAAATATAGCAAACTTTGTTTTTCAAAGTTCATGAAAATGCTTGGTTTTGTTTCTAAAATCAATTATAAATGAATGCCTATGATTTTGCCTTGCAATACACATCAATTTTACAAAGATTGGATGAATTTTCATCATTCAAGCATTTTATCAAACACTTGGTGGGCACTATTCACCAAGTTTTCAAATTGAATTCTTTTCACATCCAATCCTTGCCAAAATCAATGGGCATTGCAAACATTGCTAGGAATACTCATAGAGAGTTCATGGGAATGCATTTCAATCAACAAAAATGAAAATTTCAAAGAAAAGTTTAAAATGGGTAAGCTTACCTCTTGCTTGGAATGGAGAAAAGAGAGATGATTCCTTGGTTCTAGAAGCAATTTCTCTTGAGGAACATCATATATTGGTGCCTTGTATCTACTTTTTGAGTCAAGGAATGGATACTTTGAAGCGGAGTCTTCATTTGGATCCATGGTGGATGAACTAGCTTGTTTTGAGTAAAAATGGGTTTAATGGGTTTTGATTTGCAAAGTGCTGCAAATTTCTTGTTTTTGATGTGAAATTGGGTGCTAATGATGCTATTTCATGTGTATGAATCCCTCTTGAAGTGTGGATTTGAATGCCTTTGGGTGTTGGAGTGATTTTGCAAAATGGGGTAAGCTTCCTAGAGAGAGAAGCTCTTAACTTTCGGGTTGGGTTGAATGGGGGGTATGAATAGTGCCCCTTGTGTTTTAAAAACCCAGAATTTTCAGCATTAGGCTCGGGTGACCACCCAAGCCTTGGGCGGCTAGCCACCAGGGCCTGGGCGGCTAGCCTCTCGAGGCCTGGTGGTCACCCAAGCCACCTTGTTTTGGCTTTCTCCCTCGCTTTGTCTCGCCTTGGCGCGTGATTAAACCTCCTTCCAAATGAGATATTCAACACTTTTTGAGCTTAAAATCAATCAAATTTCACCTTGAAATCAATTCTTTGAATTGATTTTATGTTCAAAAGGGTTTAATATATTTCCCCTATGCTATGCCAACTCAAGTGACAATGTGTTAAGGCACTTTTCCCATGCATCATGCTTGTTCAATCTTGATAAATTGATCATATACTCTCATTTCAAATCTTGATTTTCCATCCCACTTGGTTGAGTATATTCATCACCTGAATATATTCTTCCATTTCAAAAGTGTATTCACCCTTTGAATATACTTCTCAGTTTCAAATCTTCATTCTCTATCTTACTTGGTCAAATACATTCATCACTTGAATATATTTCTCCATTTCAATGGTGTGTTCATCACTTGAACATACTTCTCAGATTATCCTCTATCTTACTTGGTTAAATATATTCATCACTTGAATATATTTCTCCATTTCAATGGTATACTCATCACTCGAGTATACTTCTCAGTTCATTGTCACTTACTTGGTTAAATATATTCATCACTTGAATATATTTCTCCATTTCAATGGTATGTTCATCACTTGAACATACTTCTCAGATTATCTTCTATCTTACTTAGTTAAATATATTCATCACTTGAATATATTTCTCCATTTCAATGGTATGTTCATCACTTGAACATACTTCTCAGATCATTTGTCACTTACTTGGTTAAATATATCCATCGCTTGGATATATTTCTCCATTTCAATGGTATGTTCATCACTTGAACATACTTCTCAGATATTTGTCACTTACTTAATTAAATATATCCATCACTTGGATATATTTCTCCATTTCAATGGTATACTCATCACTTGAGTATACTTCTCAGATCATTTGTCACTTACTTAGTTAAATATATTCATCACTAGAATATATTTCTCCATTTCAATGGTATGTTCATCACTTGAACATACTTGTCACTTACTTGGTTAAGTATATCCATCGTTTGGATATATTTCTCCATTTCAATGGTATGTTCATCACTTGAACATACTTCTCAGATATTTGTCACTTACTTGGTTAAATATATTCATCACTTGAATATATTTCTCCATTTCAATGGTACACTCATCACTTGAGTATACTTCTCAGATCTTTTGTCACTTACTTGGTTAAGTATATCCATCGCTTGGATATATTTCTCCATTTCAATGGTGTGTTCATCACTTGAACATACTTGTCACTTACTTGGTTAAATATATTCATCACTTGGATATATTTCTCCATTTCAATGGTGTGTTCATCACTTGAACATGCTTCTCAGATTATTTGTCACTTACTTGGTTAAATATATTCATTGCTTGAATATATTTCTCCATTTCAATGGTATACTCATCACTTGAGTGTACTTCTCAGATGTTCATCAATCGCTTAGTCAAATATATTCGTGACCTGAATATATTTCTCCATTTCAAAGGTATACTCATCACTTGAGTATACTTGGTTAAATATATTCGTGACCAGAATATATTTCTCCATTTCAAAGGTATGCTCATCACTTGAACATACTTCTCAGTTCATTTGTCAATCACTTGGTTAAATATATTCGTGACCTGAATATATTTCTCCATTTCAAAAGTACACTCATTACTTGAGTATACTTCTCAGATTTCATTCTCAATCACTTGGTTAAATATATTCATGACTAGAATATATTTCTCCATTTCAAAAGTATGTTCATTCGTAGTGGCTTGAATATGCTTCTCTTATCAATCCTCAACCCCCAGTGGTTCAAGTATACTCATGATTTGAGTACACTTCCTCATTTCAACCTCAGGTTTTCAACCTCCTATCATTGTTGGTATAGTGTGTGATTTCTACAGGCTTTTTGGCAAAAATGGGTTGTTCTTTATCATTGGTTCACAAGTGTAACTTGTTCGCCAATGAGGGGCTTCTGTCACACCCCATTTTTACACCACCTTACTAGAGCTCATCATTTCATGCATGTTTTTGTTTTGTTTTTGAGTGTAGTCACTTGCATTAGTTTTCTAGGGTCACAAGGACAATGGATATGAATTTTGGTTCAATTTGGAGTTGATCTTGAGGAATAATAAGAACTTTTGTGACTTGAGGAGCATAATCGTCTTTTAAGTCCAAAACTTTTCATTTGACCTTGAAATGATCTCCAAATTGTCAATTGGAGTTCATATGGATGCATAAGAGGTATTTCTAGTGTCAATTTGATAAATCAATGGCTCGGGATTAAAATGGCTCGATGTAGTTCAAGTTGGTTAATTGACCCTTCTTTGGGCTAGCTCTAATTAACTCACAATTACCAATCAAATCTTTTCAAATTGACTTTCATTAGTCATCATTTTATCCCCAAAAGTGTTTTATGAAGCTCAATTTTGATATGGAAAGCATTTGGTCTGACCCTATGTGCATGCCTATGCTTAGCAAAGGTAGAGCATAACGGTTAACCGCCTTGTTCAAACCTAACCATGCCCCCATGGTTAGTGGTTTTCACCCTAAAATGTTCAAAAACATATTCCTCATCGAAACACGATCGTTTTGGCTTTTGTTTCATCAAAATCGGAGTTAATTTGCCCCCTGAAACACTTCTAGAAGCATTGAGAGTCAAAATAGGAGAAAAATCAGAAGTGGGCTCGGGTGACCACCCAGCCCCGGGCGGCTAGCCGCCTGGGCCCAAGTGGCTAGCCGCCCAGGCCCTGGTGGTCACCCGAGAGCACTTTCCTATTTGCACCATGATTCCTTGCTGAAGCGGACTCTTGCCTATTTTGACGTATTTGGGCTCTTTTGGACGGGTTTCCTTCTAATTTTTGGTAACTCCTGAGTTACTTAAGCCCCAAGGGGGTCTCTAATAGCCCTTGGATTAATTTTTAGGGTTTTAATCCTAGCCATTGGTTAATCCTAATTGAAGTCTATAAATACCCCCTATGCTTCAGCACAAGGGGAGCCACTTTATGCCTAAAAACCTAAGTGTTAGAGAGAGAATAAGAGAGAGAGACTTGAAGGAGAGCTGGAGTTCTTGCTGTAGCCTTGGAGAACATTGATTGAAGACATCCACAAGAGTAAGAGGGAGTTCATACAGCAGCAAGGAAGGCTTTCCTCTAAGGTATTCCTCTTTTCTGTTCAAGCTTAAACAAAGGTATCATGTAGGATAGCTTTATTGCATGTAATGCTTATGATTTATACCATGAATTGAGGTTTCTATTAGTTAATACATGTGATATTGAGGATGTTCATGATGAGTTTTGCATGCTTTAGAGTTAGTTCATAGGTTTCAATGCATGGTGGTGATTCTTGTGCTTCTGTTGTCCTTGTTTTTAGAATAGGGTCATTGCATGTTAGAGTTAGGTTTTTTATCATGTTTTACTGCTTTAGTTAATTAATATGCATGATTTAGGTTCTGTTTAGTTTTATTTTAGCATGATTGGAGTTTATTTTGTGTGTTTTTAAGCATATTTGTGAGTTTAGGGTTTTAGAGTCCTTGTTTTATGTTAGTTTTCATACAGCATGTTAAAGTAGGTCTTTTCATTGGTTTTTCTTCATGTTTGCTGTATATGTTTTTCATATGGAATAATTATGGTATTTTTACATGCATGCCTGTTCATTCTAGGGTTTTTATGCATGATATGGTTCTAGGATTGTGTTAGGGCTTATGAAAGTTTGCTGTTTTTGCTGTTAGCATGTTTAGTGGATGATTTTAGGCCTTAGTACCATTCTGTCCAGATTTGCATGTTAGTGTTTTTGCATGGTTTTGAGCACGTGTAAGGGTGCAAATAGGTGTGGTATTTGTCCTATGGCAAGTAGGGCTGCCAATGCTTGAAATGGCTAATGCTTGGAGCAATTGCGCGCAGGTAAGTGGGTGTGAAGGTGCCCCAATTCACCTCTCTTCCTTAACTCCTTCTCTTCTCCCCCTCTAGGGTTAATTTTTAATACAAGTCTATGGTTTAAATCAAGGGTTTCCTTAACCCACAACAAAATTCTGTTTCTATCAAGGTTTCCATTTTGTGGAATTTTCCTAATTTCAAACTTGGTTTATCTATCATATTCAACTCTTTTTCAAATAAGGAAACCTAGGGTTTTAACCATAGGTTTGTATTAAGTCTTAACCCTATTTCTATTCGAACTACGTGGACTTTGATCCATGTATTTCGTTGCATGGTACGTAGGCGCTCTTCGTGAGGCTCAAGTCCGTTCTAGGATCCAAGCATCCTAGGTTTCTTTTTGTGTTGTTTTCTTTTTTTCTTTATTTTCTGTTTTTATGTGCTTATTATGCATGGATGGATGAATGGAATATATGATATGCATGCAATTCTTGTGATGATATACTTATTGATTTTTGTATGGAAAGATCTTGATTTAGCCCAAATGAACTGAGAGACTGAAAGGGTGACATGGGTGCCTATAGGCTTTGCCTAGAACCTTCCCATGTCATAACTTAGCCTCCGAATCCCCGATTTCTTTGGTTTCCAAAAGACTGTTTTTGCCTTTCCTTTTAAAACATGGAGTCATTCAATTGTTTTCTTTAAAACAAAAATGGTTTTTAGGGTTTTCCTTGTTTCCTTTAAAAAATGAGGTGGCGACTCCACTCCTTTTTCTTTTTCAAACCTATCTATTTTCTTTCCAAAACCCTTGTGGGCCCAATTTTCGGGGTTCACACGCTCCACCAAAATTGTCACTTCAAATCCTGATACATCTTCGTGCTGCCTGGATAAATAGAAAACCTAGAATGATGAGTCTTACTAAGAACGTCTTCACGAATTTGACCAGTAGGAACGTAAATCCTGCCCATAAATCACACACTGCCATCACTAGAAACTAACCAACCCTCTAGTACGATACCTTGAGTTATCGAATTATGAATGGCCACGCACTCTGGATCGTTTCGTTGTGCCTCTATCACTCTAGTGATAAGATTAGGTTGTGCAACTAGATTGCTCAAATGAGTTGTGAAAGCATCCTTATCGGGGTGTAATTCAAAATCCTTGAATGCATCCCACATCTTCCATCGTTGAATTGCTAAACAGCTCATCATTGCTTGTGACTTCCTGCTCAAAGCGTCTACTACAACATTCGCTTTACCCGGATGATAATGAAGTGAAAAATCATAATCATCAAGGTATTCCATCCATCTACGTTGTCTCATATTCAATTCTTTCTGTGTAAATACATACTTCAAACTCTTATGATCAGAGTATACATCAAATTTCTCACCATACAAATAGCATCTCCAAATCTTCAATGCAAAGACCACTACTGCTAACTCTAAGTCGTGTGTTGGATAGTTCACCTCATGCGATTTCAACTATCGAAAACCGTATGCCACAACACGTCTGTGCTGCATAAGAACGCATCCCAACCCTCGATATGAGGCATCACAATATACATCGTAACCCTCACCACTAGTAAGAACAATAAGAACTGGAGCAGTAGTCAACCTCTTCTGTAACTCCTTAAAAGCTTCTTTACAAGCATCATCCCAAATAAATTCCGCGCCCTTCCTTATCAATTTCATCAACGGTGCAACAATGTGAGAGAAATTCTCGACTAAACGACGATAATAACCAGCTAATCCTAGAAAGCTGTGAATCTCTGTAGCATTGGTCGGTCTTCCCTGATTAAGTATTGCCTCCACCTTAGCTGGATCTACTAAGATGCCTTCCTCAGTAATCACGTGGGCTAGAAACTTCACTTCATGAAGCCAAAACTCACATTTCTTTCTCTTTCCATATAACTGATGCTCCCTCAATATTTGCAACACTTTCCTAGGGTGCCTCTTATGCTCTTCTTGCGTCTTTGAGTATATAAGAATGTCGTCCACAAATACCACGACGAACTGATCCAAGAATGGTTTAAACACTCGGTTCATCAGGTCCATAAATGCTGCTGGTGCATTCGTTAAACCGAACGGCATCACCAAAAACTCGTAGTGCCCGTAGCGAGTTACAAAAGCTATCTTTTGGATGTCCTCCTCTCTGACCCGAAGCTGATAATAGCCAGAACGCAAATCGATCTTTGAAAAGAAACGAGACTCCCTTAACTGGTCAAATAAATCATCGATGCGGGGCAAAGGATAACGATTCCTAATTGTAACTCTGTTTAGCTTCCTATAATCTACACATAATCTGAAAGAACCGTCCTTCTTCTTAACGAACAACACTGGTGCACCCCATGGCGAAGTGCTAGGACGAATAAAACCTTTACTCTCCAACTCTAAGAGCTGCTTTTTCAACTCTACTTACTCCGCAGGAGCCATCCTGTATAGAGCAATAAAAATAGGAGATGTGTCTGGATACACCTCAATAGTAATGTCTAACTCTTTTTTAGGAGGTAGACCTGGCAACTCTTCTAGAAAGACATCTGGAAATTCCAGTACAATAAGAATATTTTCCAATTTAAGCTCAATATGTTCCTCCAACTCCAAAGCTACCAATGAGCTAAGCAGACCCGCAATTTGAATACGGCGAGCAATCTTCTTTGATTAAGGAAAAGGAAGAGAAAGACTTCTTTCTCCGTAGAAGTGTAAAATAGACCCATCCATTTTATGGAGAATCGCCTTTTTCTGGAAGCAATCAATAATTGCATGGTACGATGATAACCAATCCATACCCAAAATCACATCATAACCAGAAATACCTAAAGCAATGAGATCTACCGTTAACTCCTGATCACCAATTCGAATGAAGCAGGAACGACAAATCACACTTGTTTGGATACCCACACCCATTGGTGAGTCAACCCTGAGCACGTGTCCCAAAGGCTCAAATGTCAAACCCAAACGAGAAGTACAAGAAACATCTATGAAGGAATGTGTAATATCCTATAGGCGTCACACTACAAACAGTCAAGATTCCGTTCACAAAGCGCTCACAAGTTGTGTGAGACAGGAAGTAGAATTCATAGTTTAATTATTCGTAAACTCATCAATTCGTTCCCCTAACAAATGAATGTCTACCCACAAGCATATGTATGATGCATGAGACACTTCTAAGTCACCTAACTGACATATATGAAGTGCATGTAGTCCCAATTCGGATCTACTAATGAGCTCTGATACCAAAAATTGTCACGCCCTCGACTCGGAGAGTCGACACGTGGATAAAAGTCAAAGTAGAAAGGTGTACACGTGGATAAGTCAGAGTATAAAAGTTGCGGAAGACTAAGTCAAATCCACGTGTTTTCTTTTTTTTTTTTTTTTTTTTTACAATAATAATTGTATCAGCTCATCAATAACACCCAAATAATTAACATGAAATGTTATGCTCACACATCATACCCATAATAATATATGATCCCAAAATAATGCCAACATCCCTGGCACATAGGCTAGATTCAAACTATTCAAAGTTCAGTAAGTAATAATTGTAATAACAATAATAATAGTAATATCTATGCAACAAAATAGCATAGTCTCTATGCAATGCACGTTCATCTATCCTCATCCATGACTATACTAGTACGTGACCTTCTAGATCCAAGTCCTCAATTCATACAATTAGGCATTCGCCATCGGCGAACCCTCACTCATCACCTGATCATCTGAAATAATAATGGGATGAGCTGCGAAGCCCAATAGGAAATATTTGTGGATTCTATATAATTAATATATGTGCAAATACATGGTATATAAATTAAAATCATTTAATAACTCAAAATCAAATATCAGTCACAAATCAATACTTTGTGTGGCTTTTAAGTTAATTTCCCCAAAAATTCTCATAGTATCTCAAATTCCTAAGACTATGAGATCAAACCATGCATCAACCGTCGCTGATCACAGGTTACGTCATCACGTCAACCCCCGGCTCAGCCAAGCACAAAAATAACCAACACCTACGCGGCGTTCTTCCTCGAGGGCTTTAGGGTCTTTCACCCAAGGGCACTTTACCCTGCTTGCTATTTGCGGAGTATTCTCAACGCAGGACACCACACCCTTGTGATGCCCCCACCCGTTTAATGCATACCAAGACCCAAGGTCCATATATCCAAAACATTTTCCATCATTCATACAAATATCTGAGTGTCCAAAAGTATCCATAAACATGTTTGATAAATTTCTGGAATTTCAGTAACATTTCTAAAGCATTTCCAAGTAAACAACATTTATAAAGCATTTTTCCATAATCCAAGTATCATGAAAATTGCACACATTTAACAGATATTTCACAATAACATTTAAACGAGTATATAACCATGTATCTTTAAGTAACACTATAAAACAGTAGTATCAAATGCTATATTGAAGGATTCCCTAAATTTTGAACAAGTAGTAAAAATATTTGGTCATAAATAAGTGGGAAAATCCAACAATATCATTAAAGCATTTAAAATCATATTTATAAAATAACACCATATTAAATGTAAAGAAGCCACATTTCCAACCTCAATCGCGAGCAATACCAACCCAAAACCACGTGATAGACACTGACAATGCAAATGCAGCGTTAATGCTCCCTAGGGTCCTCCAAAGGACCAATAAAATCTGATAATTATGCATACGTAATATTTAGGTAAATTTCAAAATAAATATAATGTACTCAAAAATTACTATTGGCTTTCTAACAATGAACTGTGGTCCCAAAATGATCAAAATAATTTTTAAAACACTCTCTATAATTTTTGGGAATTTCTCATAATTTTTGGGAATTTTTTGTAATTTTTGGAATTTTCTGGTATTTTCTGGAATTTTTTAATAAATATTAATTTGGCCAAAAAGTCAAATTTGGTCAAAATGGTCAACTAAGGGTCCCACATGGTAGGGCCCGCCAAGACGAGTCCAACGGTCAAATTTGGAGTTCATATGATTATCGTATGGCTTTTAATTGCATGAGAACACGGTAAGGTATACGGATGCACCCACACAGGATCATAGTCCTATGGGCTCATCTTCAACATCCCAAGGGTTGAATTGTCTCACCCGGTTACACCATGTGTTCAACGGGCCAACTTCGACGATTAATATCTCCCTCGTTTCTTAACTGTTTTCAGTGATTCAAATGTCGAATCAAAGCTCACACGAAGTACTACGTGCGCATATAAATTGTTCATTTAGAATCCTATAAAATCATATTTGTTTTTAAGCCTAAAGTTTCAGGTTTTTATGATCCAAAATTCTAGAATTTCTAAAACTTCAACTTATAGTCAATTTCGCTGAAATTTGATACTACCATGGTGTTCCTTGGTCCCAAAAACATAAAATAGGGTCATCCTTTCTAAGAATAACACAAGAAAATAAAATTGCATATACATATGTACATATACACAATACGTGACATATATATATATATATATATATATATATATATATGAAATCAACAATAGAGAATGTGAGGTTTTTACCTCACAAAAAGAACTCCACGAACTCAGCCAAAAATCTCCACAATACCACTCTTTTTTTTCTCTGTTCTCTCTTAGTTTCTCTCTCTCTGTACTGCTCTTTCTCTAACTCTCTGTCTCGAGTCATTCTATATATATATATATATACACATATATCCGAACCAGATACAAATGGGAACAGGGATGGAGTCAAAATGGTTAGGTGCGGCTGAAGAATGGCCTCTTAGAATCCTATTAGTATAGGATTTTAATTGCTGAAGGAAAAATGGAGCCAAGGTGGTTGTGGTTGCAGAGTTGCAGGAAGAAAATTGACTGGGAAGGGTTTAGCTTGCAGAATAGGGGAGGAAAATGTGAATAGGGGAGGAAAATGTGTTCCATTCATATTCATCCCCATGTTTGTGCTATGGTATGGTTGAGTGCATGACTTTATAGTATACATGCCTAAGTTATGGTGAAGTTGCACACATAGGATCAAAACAAATATAATATATATATTTATAAAATTCAGGTCATCACATTAACCCATTTCTATCACCGTCCATCAGCTTGACAGTGCCACCTAGGTAGATTGTCTTTATAATGTATGGCCTAATCCAATTGGGTTTAAATTTACCTCGAGGATCGAACACGGGTGCCCAAAATTCTTTAAGTACTAAATCTCCTTTTTTTAGGTCTCACGGCCTGACTGTTTTATTGAAAGCCCTAGCAATGCGGCATTGGTAACCCTGTACATGATACAATGCCTTAAGCCTCTTTTCTTCCAGTGATGCCAACTGCTCATACCTCTCTCTCACCCAATCTACTTTTGCAATCTGACTTTCCAATGCAACCCTGAGGGATTGCACTTCTAGCTCTACGGGTAGCATGGCTTCCATCCCAAATACTAACAAATATAGAGTTGTGCCCGTGGATATCTTTATAGATGTTCTGTACCCCCACAATGCATAAAGGAGTTTCTCTGTCCAATCTTTATAGGTTACTGCTGTTTTCTCGAGGATAACCTTTGACATTTTTATTAGCGGCTTCTACAGCCCCATTAGTTTGCGGCCTGTAAAGCGAAGATTTGTGGTGCTGAATATTGAATTTCTGGAATAACCGCTTGACTTCATCTTTGAAGTGTGTTCCATTATTTGAGATGACCTCGTGAGGTACTCCATATTGACAGATTATGTTAGTCTCAATAAATTTGGCCACATGTTTTGACTTTAAATCTGTATAAGCTGATGTTTCTACCCATTTGGTGAAATAGTCAATTGCTACCAGAATATACTTGTACCCACCAGTTGCAGTTGGCTTAATTTCCCCAATGATGTCTATGCCCCATAGCGAAAACAGCCAAGGTGACGTTAGTTGATGCAACTCCACTGGCGTTATGTAGTTTGCGTTGGCATACACCTGGCATTGGTAGCATTTCCTAACGTACTGTACGCAATCAATCTCCATAGTCATCTAGTAATAACCCAACTTGATTAGTTTCTTAACCAGCATTCTCTCATTCATATGCGAGCCACATTCCCTTCCATATACCTCCCTCATAAGTATTTCTCCAATGCCTTGGTTTACGCAAAGCAGGTGTATCCCATGATAAGACCTTTTAAATAGTTTTCCTTCACAGATAATAAATTACGTAGCAAACAGCCTCAAAGCCCTACGACCTTTCTTATCCGCATTTTCAGGGTATTCTCCTTTCTTTAGGAGATTCCAAACGTCAAAATACCAAGGGTGCCGATCATCAGGCTCTTCATCTATTGTCATGACTCTTTCTTCGTGCGTAGGTCTGAATTTTCATTGGATGGTCAAAGGTTTTACTTAGGTCCTGGAAGGTATTTGGATTATGGAAGCTAAGATGGCTAAGGCTCAGTGAATTGGTTGTGGGCTCGTAGCAAGGAGGTGAAGGTTATTTTTGGAATTTCGAGGTTAGGCTTTCTAGGTAGCTTTGATAAGGTTTTAGATGTTCTTCTCGGGTACTTCTAGATTCTCTAGACTTAAGATATTACCAAGGCTGAATCCCCATATACTTCTACTTCTCCTGCACCCAACACCAATAACGCTTCCAACCCTGCGATGCATGCTTTGTATTCTACTGTGCTGTTAGAATTCTAAAAATTCAATTTCAATGACAAAGGCATGTGGGAACCATCGGGAGGGACTCCTACCCCATCTCCATACTGGTTTGAGGTCCCATCAAAGTACATCTTCCATACTACATCACACTCAATAACTAGAAGGTCCTCATCAGGAAATTCGTCATTCAAGGCTTGTCCCAAAACTAGATGTTCAGCACAGTATTCAGTGATTGTCGCACCTTTTATGGACTTTTGTGTCACATATATAAGCTCAAATTCTACCAACAGGATCAACCATTGGGATAAGCGACCATTTAAAGCTGGTTTCTCGAATAAGTACTTAAGCGGGTCCATCCTTGCTACCACCTATGCTGTAAAGTTTAGTAGAATATGTCTCAATTTTTGTATGGCCCAAACCAGGGCAAAGAAAGACTTCTCTATGGCATTGCTTAGGTAATAAATTGCATGTTCACAGTTGTGCCCGTCTTCTTGTGCCAACATGCTTCCTGTAAACCACGGGTTTTGAACGCCCTTTTTAAAAAGTGTAGAAATTTAATAAATAAAAATCTATTTTTTAAAAGTTCACAAAAACAAAAACAAACAAGGAGTCGCCATCTCATTTTTTTAAGGAAAAGAGAAAACCATAAAATATTTTAGAAAAAACCTTTTAAAAACTAAACACATGACTCCAAATAAGGAAAAGCAAGTCTTGAACAACCAAAGAGGGAGACTAAGTTACGATGTGGGAAGGTTCTAGGAAACATCCTATAGGCACTAACATCGCCCCAAAATGGGTCTCTTAATTCATATGGGCTATTTCAATCATTTCTTAATTAGTGACCATGTATAGACACCCAAATTTTGTTGAGCTGCCTCTAGACAAAATCGGTAATCTCATAAACACCGGGAATTGGCCGAACACACCCGACATCCGATTTTGCCCACACTATCCTACTCAGACCAAGGGGATACATTTCTTTAGAACCTATTTCCATGCCTCCAAAAGGGAAATCGGCACAAAGCCTGGAACCTTTGCCAACCGAAACCACATACCTAGCACAACCATAGGCATTTTAATCTCTCGAACCCAGCCGTCTGATCAGTGATCACACGTCGCCACATCTCAATTCAAACCTCTAAACCAAGTTTAGAGGCTTTAATCAGTAGATCCAACTGTACGATTGTGAAACCAGAGATCTCAAAACCCTAATTTGACCGTCGGGACAACCCTGTGTGATCCAATCTTCTAATTCCACCATCTGATTTATGATCAAATCATTTCAAGGCACCGATGAAACTCATAAAACATATCTAGGGTGTTTCATCCCCAGGATCAACAGTCCGATCATAGACCGGATTCCAAAACCCCAAATTAAACCCCTAAACCAACTTTAGGTGTTCAATTCCCCTCAATCTTTCAACCAACGGCCAATCCAATCGTTGGATCTTCAATTCAATGTTCTTAGAACAATCTAGGACCATCTGATCGAAGATCAAAAGGTACCAACTTTTCGATCCCCAAAATCCCCCTAATTGAACCCTTAAAGCAACTTTAGGTGGTTCAATTCTTCTCAATCTTTCAACCAACGGACAATCCGACCGTTGGATCTTCAATTCAATGCTCCTAGAACAATCTAGGACCATCCGATCAGAGTTCAAAAGGTACAAACCTTCTGATCCCCAAAATCCCCCTAATTGAACCCCTAAAGCAACTTTAAGTGGTTCAATTCTTCTCAATCTCTCATCCAACGAACGATCCGACCGTTAGATCTTCAATTCAATGCTCCTAGAATAATCTAGGACCTTTTGATTGGAGATCAAAAGGTGTAAAGCTTCCAATCCCCAAAATCCCCTAAATTGAACCCCCTAAAACAACTTTAGGTGGTTCAATTCTTCTCAATCTCTCATCCAACGGATGATCCGACCGTTGGATCTTCAATTCAATGCTCCTGGAACAATCTAAGACCTTCTGATCGGAGATCAAAAGGTACAAACCTTTCGATCTTCAAAATGCCCCTAATTGAACCCCTAAAGCAACTTTAGGTGGTTCAATACTTCTTAATCTCTCATCCAACGGTCAATCCGACCTTTGGATCTTCAATTCCATGCTCCTAGAATAATCTTGGACCATCTAATTGGAGATCAGAATGTACGAACCTTCCAATCCCCAAAATCCCCCCAATTGAACCCGTGAAGCAACTTTAGGTGGCTTAATTCTTCTCAATCTCTCATTCAACGGCCAATCTGACCGTTGGATCTTCAATTTAATGCTACTAGAACAATCTAGGACTATCTGATTAGAGATCAGAAGGTACGAACCTTCCGATCCCCAAAATCCCTCTAATTAAACCCTTAAAGCAACTTTAAGTGGTTCAATTCTTCTTAATCTCTCATCCATCGGCCAATTTGACCGTTGGATCTTCAATTCAATGCTCCTAGAACAATCTAGGACTATCTGATCAAAGATCAGAAGGTACAAACCTTCCGATCCCCAAAATTAAATTGAACCCCCTAAAACAACTTTAGGTGGTTCAATTCTTCCCAATCTCTCACCCAACGACCAATCCGACTGTTAGATCCCTAATTCAATACCTCAAGGCCAATTTAGGACCATTCAATCAAAGATCGGACGTTGTTTTCTTCGAAATCAGAGGAACCCTAAATTTGCTGTCCTGTAAGCATCATACTCGCCCACAAGCCAACTGATTGAGACTCTAAAGGGGTCATGCCCTACATTTGGTCCCAATAGAATTTTGGGAAACCAAGGATCCAAACTATACCCAAGATTAACTATCGGAACCCATTCTATTGAGCATTAGATGCGATCAGATGATCAAATGGTCACGAGATAGAGCGATCCATTGCTTCTGACCCACCACAATAGCCTCACCTCATCAGATGAGGCACACTAATCGAGGATCACACATTTTTAGGGTTAATGATGGAGAATCATGGCTTATTTGACTAAAAGTAAGGTAGGCGTGATTTACTTGAGTTTGCTAATGTATGCTTCTGACCTACCCCCTACAACCGTAACCACTCTGCAAAAGAAGGAGTTGACCCATGCCTACAAGGTAGGCGTGAGCTCACGCCTACCTTGTAGGCATGAAATATCATCTTGGTAAATTGCCTTTTTAGCCATTTCGGACCCCTTTGCCCTCATCAAATGAGGTATTTCCTTCTCCAGACTTTTCCCAAATGCTATCCATACCCTTTACTTCTCATAATGCCCCTCTAGATGTCCATTTTACCCCTAAAAATCCAAATTTCCCTATAAATACCTCCATTTTCAATTCATCCAAGGGAGGTTGAATACACACCGTAGGAAGCACTTGAAAGAGCTTACCAAACTTCTGCCAAAACTCTCTCAAATCCACACCACTTCTACATAAGAGCATCCTCACTTCCTTCCCTACAAATCTCTACACAAATCTCTCCATAACTCCATTAGATTTTTCCCACAAAAATCCCACCAAAAACTACTCCTATGCATGCATCCACGCATTGAACTTCACAAGTTGGCGAGGACTCATTCTCTACTACAACTTAAGCACCCTTGGAGCGTCAAAGGAACACCTCAAATAAGGAATTACAAGCCTAGCTAAGGAGCATTAAAGCCTACATCCATCAAAGCTAAAGTGAAAATCACCTACACTAGGTGAGCTTTCCTTTTATTTTCATTTCCATCTTCTTTTATTTCCATTTTTACTATATTATTTGGTGCAGCCCCAAGATGTGATTGTCACCCTTCTCCCTCTTTCCCAAGTATGCATTCGGACTTCCCAACACGTGTCGTGAAGAGATAAAGGCCCAGTGCAGTGGGATTGAGGCGAGAAGACCTAAAACCACCTTCCTGCATGCAAACCCCTCCCAATAGGTTGATAGCACCCATTTTCCTTTTTTTGCATGTGAGCTTGATTAAGTGATGTGTAAAATGGAGGCTTAAATGTGTCAAAATTCAATGGAATATTTAAACAAAATCAAAATTGGCAAGGTTAGGTTCATGCATGCAAGCATATTGTTTCACTAACCATTTGCTTGTTTTTTTTTGTTGGTAAAGCTAACAAATATAACCTGATTAATCCCTTTGTAAAAGTGTTCATGGACTTAATGCAACATCCCTAGGCTTGGAGGAAAAACAAGGATAAGGACTAATCCATTCAAAAATGGCTTTTTCTTTCATTTCCATTTTCTTTTATTTTATTTAGAGGCCCTAGTAATTTGGCCATCCTCCGAGTTGTAGTCGTTGCGACTCTTGCCCCAATACTTCAACACTTTTTTATTTTCTTTCATTTAGAGGCCCTGACTATTTAGTCATCCTCTGGGTTGTGGTCGTTGCAACTCTTGCCCCAATGCTTGTGCACTTTTATTTTATGACCACTTAACCCTTTTTCTTTCTCTTTGTACATATACACTTGTGATCATTCAAAGCAATAAACATGCATTCATGAATTCCAAACCTTGCCAAGGTTAATTGTGTGTATTCATCTCTTGATTATTTTGATGAGTTTATTCTACAATTTCATACAAGATGATTTTCACTTTCTAACATGTCCATATGAATTAACCTGAGGCCCAGGGTAGGCTATCATGCTATGGATAATTTACAGCACCAAGTGCTTAAAAATTCCTCCCTTGCATAATAGCCTGCCACCATCAAATGAGTACGTATTGCTTTCAAACAGTGAGAAGGTAAGTCAATGAATCAAGGGATGTGGGCTTTGCAAAAGGTTTAAACTCCACGTAGGTGCATGTGCAGGTGGATGTGTTCTATTTTTTGGCCAAAAAAAAAAAAAAAAAAAAACCCCCCTCTAGGTAAGCATCTCTTCTACTTTAAGCCCATCTGAACGCCCATGAGTTGGCTCAAGTCCAACCTGTTTTTTAATATATTGTTTAGAGACTGAAGAGATCACCCTTTACCTTTGATATTTTCTTCTCTTTTTTTTCTTTTAATTCAAGAAAATGAAATACTTATAGTAAGATTTACTAAATTGATATCACTGAAAGAACAATAATTTGATTGCATAAACAATGGCAGAAAAACACCCAGCACACAGGTTTAGTGCAGTGGTGGTCTTCACTTATTATAAGGACTTGATCAATATTTTATTATTTTTCTTACTCAAGCTAATTTTTAGCTATAACTGACTCAGAAAAAATATATGTACTTTGGCATCATATGTCTATAATTCTGGAAGTTCTTGTGGATCGAAAATACGGTTGTGGCAGGTTGGGTTGCAAGGGTAAGGGCAATCTATCTTTTGGAACGGACTCCGGTTGTAAAACCAGTCTCCAACTGCCTTTGCAATTGTCTGCAGAAGTAAGTTTCATACATGAAGAAAATTAGATTTTTTTTATTAAAAAAAAAAAAACTGAAAAATAACAAATAAAAATAAAAACCCAAAACAAAGAAGGAAAACAGAGAAGAAAAATAATGAAAACTATAATAGTACTTCTATAATAATGAAAACGGAAATGAGAAAGAAGGAAGCAGTCTCTTACAATCGTACTTAGTACTGGTGAGTCATCCCTTAACCAAGTCTCCTGCGTTTCTGATTGGCAATGGGCATAGCAAGAGTCTATAAACATTCCTCTAGATGAAGAGGGGCCCAGTCCTGCCAATGCACTTAAAAACTCCAACCTGAAATCTGAAAATAAATGCCAGAGTAGGATCATAAGATTCATAACTAAACTCTCTAACATCTAGTTCCATGCAATGCTGAAAATCATATATATATATATATATATATATATATATATAGCAATTCTCCTGGTTCACCCCTAAAGGCTTTTTGCAGAAACAATAGAAGGGGGCCAGCTGAATACAAAGCCAGTTAGGTCCCGAGTTTGAAGTCCTCTTCTCTCTGATCAATATAGTGGAACTTCCTAAACAACTCCATAAAGGAGCAAATAGAAGTATGTGATAACATTTGTCCAAAAAAAAATTTTTTTGTTATAATGATTATAACTTTGGTGACTTTAAGAAATCGAACAATGTTTATCAGACCCAAAAAACTACCGAGTACAGAGAAATTTAAGAGACAGAAAGGAATCTGAAACTCTAAATTAGCTTGACTATGAAGGATTGCACAACTTAGGGGAGTAACTGAGGCTTATGGAAATGACCTTGGATGGTTTTGAGTTGACTAGGCTCGCAGTTCTTTATGTCAAGCTTGCAGTTATGCCATAAGCCATGGGGATCAGCAACGCCTGGTGCCAAAATGTTTTTTATCTGAATAAACACAATGACTTGAAGCATTAGATAAAATGCAAGCTAAAAATGCATCACCAAATAAACAGTAATTGTTGTTCTGTTTTTTGTAATTTCCATTATCTTTTTCTTTTTCCTTAAATTTTTGGAGAAGAAAACATAATAAAAGCTGTCAATAGAAACAGAATAAAACTTGCTCCTGAAAACAATGAAAAGTGTAAGACTGAAATCATTCAACTCATTAATTTTTGAAAAGTGCAAGACTGAAATACAACTCATTAGTTGGGACATGGATTCTATTATCTTGCAAGAAACTAGGACCAGGGGAAGAAAGTTGCACATGTAGATGAATATGGGAAGCATTGATCTCCCTATTTTGTTTCTTGAGAACCAGGAATGAGCTAACCTGCCATGAATCATAGGCTGCATTCAATATAAAAAGTGGTGTCTGGATCTGTTGCGCCATGTTTTGCGGGAAAAAACACTGTAATATTTTTGAGTTGTATAGGTTAGAATGAGGAGAAAATAGTGAAGAGAGAAAATAATATATGCATGGTCACACTTACCAAACCTGGTCTCAATTTTGAAGTGCAAGATGGAGGCAAATTCTTTGCTGATCCCTGCACAAGAGATTAAGAAACAGTCAGAATCTGAAGAAAACGTTCCCTGATGAAAGTGGATGAGAAACTTTGTAAAAAAAATTTAGAAAAAAAAAGAAGGTAGAACACTTGAATCAAAGAGCAGAGGGGAAAACAACTACCGGTAAAGGGACCATGAACCACAATGTATAAAGCTTAAAAACACTAAAAAAAAAAAATATATCATGAGAGAAGAAGTACATGTGTTGCAACCACTTCACTATAGAAGGCTTCAATGTGTTGTGCTCCAGAAACATCTTTCCTGATATAGAACACCATTGTATTTGTTACACAAGACACATTTAATTTGAACAGTTTGACAAAGTTTTGAAAATTAGGTCAGGGAAGAAGGTCCTATATTTGAACTTACGCATTGATAAAATAACCAGCATCTGCGAGGCATTTTACTTTAGCACCCATAGGTACAAGAGCACGGAAGCTATCACAATGCAATATGGAGGTCAATCCACCAGCCGAACATCCAGAAAGAATAGCCTGTCACAACAAGTTCTTATGAGTTGTGTAGAAAAAATAAAAATAATGATAACAATAGGGAAAAGGACAAAAATGATGGATCATCAAATGGGTCATACATTTTCAGCATTTTTCATTCCTTTTGCCAATAGATCCTCAATGACAGCAAGCCAAACCCTTGCCCCTCTGAAGTGTAGATTAGTAGCCTGCTCAATTTTATATATAATTAGAAACCTGTAAAAAATAAACTAAATACACGATGGATCTAGCTTTTCTTCCTGAAACCAAAGCTTCAAATTCAGATTGGATTTCAAATGACTCACAGGGTTGACTGCTTCCACATCGCCAGTAAATGAAGCTCCATCACAGTACCTAACCTTGATTCTATTCCAATTATAAAAGTCTGGATATTGAAAGAGTTCAATCAATTTCATTAGAAAGCAAAGCTCTAGAGTGTAAAGTTTCAAATGTAATGACAAGAGTTCAATCAGTTGTACCTGGATTAAACTTTTGCTTATTGCTGAGCATCCCAGAAAAAGCAACTTGCTTCACCATTTGCTTGGACGAACCTAAACGGGTGTTCTTACGGTCAAGGCAGGTTGTGACATTGTTGCACCACCCTCCTCCCTGAGAAGACCAAGGAAAAAAAATCCTATAAATATATATATAAATAAAGAGAGAGAAAATATGTAATATTTTTGTGATGACTGTTGAGTGTTGAATTTTATTAAGTGAAAATCTGAACCTTTTAGGACTAATCTACCATTTGAATTCAGCTTTCGTTACTTTTGGTTATCTCAAAATTAAATGTCCTGTTTGGAAGCCAGGAAAAGGGATGCCAGGAAGAATAAGGGGGGAAAAAAAACCACTAATTAATCTTAAAATCATTACCATGACAATCCTAATATTCTTTCCTTCGCCACCGCCACCACCACCACTTTCTCAGCATTCATTAGGAGCATTGCCAATAAAATTAAATGGTAGATCAAACGAAGAAACTCAAACTTAAGGATTGTGACAAAAGGACAAACCTCAATGTGAACCAACCAATTGTTTATCCCCGCACCAAATCCCTTATCAAAGTGGTACGCTGGCGGGCTCCCGTCCAAGCAAACTGCACATTATTTTGAATTTCAAACAAACAATAAAGAAGTGAGCATTTGTAAGAGCTTGTTAAAAATAAGGGTAGAACAAACAAAGAAGCTCAAACTTAAGTCAGGTTTTTGCGCACTAGAAATTCTTACCAGCTCCTTTCGCCACAGCGTTCTCAACGTAAGTGATTCCGACAAAGAAGCCTTCGGCTTTCAGCAAGATCATGGCACAAGCTAGAAAACTGAACCATTGTCCTGATCTTGCACTCACCATTCTGCAATTTTTGAACAATAGTAACTAAAAATAAGAATAAAAAGCAAGAAAACAGAGCATACCATATAGAATTATAAATGATGAAACAAAATGGACTTAGAGATAGTTAACTAATTGATGAAAAGGGATAATAAAAAAACAACTCATCAAGTGCTAAAAGTAGGAAACAATAGAATATTTTTTTCATCCCATCCCATCTCTGTTTCTTGGGAAAATTGCAGAAATTTTCCTCATCGTCCCACCTACACTAAATGAATGCTATTACTATACTATCTTCTCCCTTCTTTTGTTACCTTCCGAGAGTCCATATATATTTATATTGATAATCACCAATCCATAGATCTAGCATTTCCCATTTGGAAACCAACCAATCAGTATACTCCACTCGGAATGTTCTCTGACAAGACGAAAAACCCAACTGTACTCAATCCCGAGATGCTCCTGTAATCTGGTCTTCAGACCACAAAGTCCCAACCCTTCAGTATTGCTTAGAACTACTCATGCTTCCTTCATTGAAAAATCCAGAAATTGTAGAACCCAGAGATTCAAAAAATAATAATAATAATTAAGGAATAAATAAATCGGCAATACTACCAGTATAATTTCATGAAAACCAGATTATTTATCTGACTTCAACCAAAAAATCCAAAACGTAAACTAAAAAAGCCATTTCTTTCATATTAAAAGAAGGTATAAGCTGAAACTCAATCCAAATTTCACCGGAACTAACTTCTATAATACAACAGAAAAGACCTACAAAATGCTTATATGAAATCACTGCTTGTACCTGAAATGGCAAGAAGAGAAAAATCTCAGGGTGGCAAAGCCCAGACAGCTTCTTTTGACAGAATGCCGACGAAAACCACTTCAAGGCATTCAAGTGATGATGGAGACTAGAAGCAGTCCAAGGAGAGAATGGGTTATAAGAGCTTATGCTTACCAAAGAGCTGCTCTTATATAGAAGCTTCTCTATTCGACAAGAATAACAGGTAATTGGTTTGAGCAGGAAACCCAAGGGCCGACATTCGTTCTCTCAAAACACCGCATCGATTATGTTTTTGTTTTTGCATATATCTCTCCGTATTTTATTTTTTTGTGTTCATACCCTATACTATGTAGGTGCTTTGTTTCTATATCCCTACGACTTGATTTCACTTCGTACTGTTTTTTTTTTTTTTTTTTTTGAATTTTTGGCCATAGCCCCATATTATAAGAGACCTTTTACAATAGAATTAAAAAGAAATTTGTTAATTTAAAAACCCCATTTGACCCTAAACATACCAAAATACCTTTTAATACACCTTACATATCTTTTTCCCTCATTCTCACCCTACAATCTCTCTCCTTCTCTTTCTCTCTCTCTCTCTCTCTCACACACGTTTTGTTCTCTTTCTCTTCCACGGTTACCATCGACGATAACTTCCATTGACAATCAAACTCCAATCATTGTTCAACCTCCAACCCTATCAATGACCCTCTCCATCTTTGGCAACATCTACAAGATTCGTGATTCTCCTCTACCTTCATCTCACCAAAAAAGTAAGCCTTAGCCCATCACACCAGTTAGATCACCATCTTCTTCATTCATCTTCTTCTTCTTTGAAACTTGTTCCTATTTAGAATGGAGAAAAAATGGCATAATATAAAACTTTGTTCACAGAAAGTTGCAGAATTCATCTGGAAACTGTCACGTCACATGTTACTATTTTATGATATTAACAAATTATATAGAAAATAGAAACAATTTATTGTTATGAAAAATTTATATAAAAAATAGTAACAATTTACTATTTTATACTATTAAAATACTTTTTACTATTAGGTTCAGCCCAAACACAAGTAGCAACCTTCAAAATTTTATCTCATTAGAAAACCTCTATATTAGGTGTTGTGATTATTGTTATGGCTATTCTAAGCCATGCCCATGGTTGAGATTTAGTCACATTTTAGTATTTCATGCTATTAAAATTTCTACAACAAATAGTAACAATTTACTATGTTGGCTATAAAAAATAGCATTTCTCGTGCTACTAAAATTTCTACAGCAAACAGTAACATTTTACTATTTTGGCTATAAAAAACAGCATTTCTCTTGCTACTAAAAATTCTATAAATGTGAGCGCCATATCCTAACCACGCCGGCTCGGGAGTACGCCACTAGCCAAGAGGTCTAGCGCAAAAAAAAGTCGCCACCCAATTTGGTTTTGGGAACTGATTTGACCCCTAGCAAGGATCTAACTCGTCATAACCAAATAATTTAAGGTTCGGAGTTCGGGTACGTTGCAGAAAGGTGTTAAGCACCTAACAACGCCCGGTCGAAGCCCGCCCCCCCCTCCCCCACGTTTTTTGTTGACTTTAATTAACAAGAATTATCAATTGGATTTAACCCTATTCATGCGATATGCAATTTAATTCAAATGATATCACGCAATGATGGAAATAAATAAATAAATAAATAAATGAATTATACAAAGAATCAATACAATAAAGGGCCAATCTAAAGAAGGATACAAAAATAAAGAAAGAATCAAATAAATAAATAAATAGACAAATAAGAAAATAAAGTATAAGAGGAAATAATTTACTAATAATGAAAGAGAAACAAATAAGTAAAGAAACAAGCAAATAAGCAAGAAAGAGAATAAAAATAGATAAATGAATGATTTAAATAAAGAACTAATCTAGAAAAAGAAACAAATAAAATATGGAATTAATCTAAATAAAGAAATGATAATAAAAGAAGATTGATACAAAGAAAGAAAGATATGTGAGGGACAAACAAATATGGTAATAACCTAAACTATGGAATAGATAAAATATGGAATCAAATAAGTATGGAATGAATAATATAGAATAAAATAAATATAATAAAAGAACCGATCATACAAAGGAAGTGCGTACGCACAACCGTAAAGTGCATACGCTCTTTCGATTTATACGTACATACATTCTATTCATGGAACCCCAAAATTAATGATATGCTTCCATAACTAATAAAATATGTAAATATATAAAAGAACTATGATAATCAAGTCCTAAATCTATATGCACACAACTAAAAATATTAAAATGATAAAAAATAAAATTAATAAGAGATAGGAATAAATCAAAATGAACTAAGAAAAAGAAATCTTAATCTAATAAATGAAAATACATATACAGAGATGAATACACCTATTCTACTATGCGGTTACATAAATTAATTGATGCATAAAATTACTAATAATGTGGAAGACGAACTAAATAAAAATCAAAAGAAAAAACTAAATAAATAAATTTACTAAGAAATGAGAAACAACTAAACAAAATATTTATACAATCATGGGGGAAAGAGAATCATGTAAATAGCATGTTCGGACATTCAAAAATAATAACAAGTTATCTCAAATAATGGAGAAAGGGATGGAAAAGTAAGCGTTACCCTCAGGTTGGGTGGTGCGTAAGATGAAACTTTGATGAACACTCCCCTTCAAGTCTCCGTGATCACAGCCGTCCTTCTCTCGCTTAGCTTCTAAGTTTGTAGGAGTGGTGGCTAGAGAATGGTTGAGGTTCTTCCAGGTTGAAAGTGTTATATTTATAGACGCAATATTAGGGTTTTAGAGAAGCTAGGTTAGGGTTTTTGGCTTCTCCAACCGTCACAAGGTGGTTACAAAGTAGGTCAAACCTTCTTAAGGTAACAAGGGGAATATCAAAATGGAGGGAAAAATCCAGATTTGGGAGTTAATGTGCCTACACACAATTAAAAGGTAAGTACGTACAACTGAATTGCACGTACATACAAATATCCAATTGTAAGCTTCTACAGGTTGGCCTACGATTGTGATCACGTCAGCTCTTCAAGGATCATTCATTAATCTTTTCAAACCAGATCACCCTTCATCACTGGGCTTAAAAATGGTGGACTTGAAATATTTAGGCGGTACAAAATGGGGTGTCAACAATAAAAAAATAATAATAGTTTACTATTTATTGCTATTAAAAACAGCATTTACAGTTAAATGAACATAAATACAAGCAGCAGCCCCCTCAACAAATTATCATCACAACAAAAACACATTTGGTGGGGAAAAAGAAAAAAAATAAAACTAAAAAATAGAAGAAAGGGAGAAGATAGCCACAGTTGAACTTCAACCATGATAACAGATCTGGTGAGACAAAGGGAAAAAAAAATGAAAAGAAGAAGAAGAAGAAAACGACAAAGGAGAAACAGAGGATAGCGTAGCCAAACGCTATGGTAACAGATTTGGTTTTCAGATCTAGTAAGGAGAGAAGAGCGAGAGAGAAGAGATATGTGTGCTGGCGGAAGTGGTGGTGGCCCGTTGGAGAAGAGGCGTCGCTTGCCGTTGTCAGAGAAAAGCTGTAGTCATTTGGTCGTGGCCTTATGGTATTCATAGAAAAGTCTAAAACAGGATTTTTTAAAAAATAGTTTTCCTTATGCTGAAAGAATCTCTAAAAAATGGGGTTATGGAGTTAAAAATTCTTATGGTAGGGTTATTGTTAAAAGCAGTCCCCTATTAGGAGCAATTGTTAGTTTCCCCTTTTTTTCCCCTATAAAATAGTACGATTATGAGACTCAAAGAAGATAGTAGACCGAATTGCAGGAGGAAAGAAAGAAAATCCTCAAAAAGTAAGAGTGTGCTTGATTGTCCTTTGGAATATGAATGCCTCCATTTACAATTTATATGCATCAGAGGCACAAATTCAACTATCTTGAATAAGATTATAATATCATACCATTATCATAATTCCATTTTTTAGATCATCTCCAATAGGCCAGTTATCAAGCTTTCTAAGTAATTAGCCCTTGTGAGGCTCGCCAAATGTAACTAGCCATCTTGACTCTCTTAGTTAAAGCAAAGAACAAATAGTTAGTCCTATAAGGATAAAATAGAGAGCTAGCTATTTTTTAATAGTGAGCTATCTCTCTTGGCCTTGTTGAAATACTCAATTGAATAAAGAGTTTTATATTTTAACTAATTATCTTTGGGAGCTCTCTTGACTTTCTTAGCTTTGAGCATCTCCAAGAGGGTTAGTTATTTTTTCTCTACGTTGAAGAGTTTTCTAAGAGATCTTTCTTATTTAGCTAAGAGAATCAAGAGGGCTCTCCAACAAAGTTAGTTAAAATATATAAAGGAACTTCCTATTTAAGTGATGATTTCAACAGAGCTAGCTATATTTTCCTCATAGGACTAGCTATTTTTTATCTACTTTAGTTATGAGAGTTAAAAGGTGTAGCTACATTTAGAAAGCCTCAAAAAGCCTAACTATTCTAAAGAGTTGGATAACTAGCCTTTTGAAGATGCCACTAATTTCCAATTTGATTAAAAAGTTGAAACAATTAGCCTCTTAGAGATGCTCTTAATAAAAAGAAGATAGAGAGATAGAGGAAACAAACAACACACTATATTTGCTTTTGGAAGTATGAAAATTAAGCGGTCAGAGGATGCTTCTCATGAACCAAGTATTGTAAAAATGAAAAACAACTACTAAAACTCAAAGAACCACATAAGGGGTGAAATAGTGCATGACATGCGTTTAATAAATGGAGCAAATATGTAGGTAGGAACATTAATTTTGGCAATTGATTTGGAAAGTGTTCAAATTTTGTACTATTTTTTATTTAGAAATGTTGTCATATTCTTTTTGGTCTCCTTTTTGTTCTTCTTCATTCAAATAATTTTATTTTCCTAATATTAACTTTTTCAATATGATTTCCTATGTATAAAAGTGGACGTAGAAGAGAAGAAGGGAAAGAGTTTAGTTTGGACCTTTTGGGATGGGAAGAGTAGGCCAACCTTATTCACAAAATATATTAATAAAAGTTAACACATTAAACCTTTTCTAATGTGTAATAATGGCTTCATTGATTGATTAACTCGTCATGACAATTTGCGACTTATTTTTTTGTAGAACATGTGTGAGCTTATTACCTTTTTATTGTAAAAAATAAAAAAAAGATCCTTCAAGCAAATTAGTCAAGTCTAAGAACTAGAAGAAAAACTTATATATAATTGTGATACGACTGATACAGTGTAATAAACCTGTGAAAATGAAATAGAGGTGGATTGTCAGAATACCTTTTAACTTAAAATTTGATGCTCTCATCAATCCGTGATACCCTGTGATTGTGTCACAGTTGCATAAAAGACTCACTCAAAAACTAGCTAGATATCGTAACCAAAAAAAAAATAAAAAAAAATGGCTTACAGCTACAAACTTTGGGTGATAGGACGTGGCCGGGGTTTGCATGACTAGGGGTTGTAAGTTAAAATTATGAAAACACAAGGAGAAGTATGCAAATTGATTAAAACATGAGATTGGTAATGCAACAGGTAGCATCGTCCAAAATAAAATGGCCTTCATTAATTTAGTCGGAGTATATCTCAGTTTTCGGTTCCTTGCGACCCGAATGCTACAAAACAAAACAAAAAAAAAAAAACAAAAAAGGGTGCAACGAATCTTATCGGTTCACGCGTTAGCCAATAAATGAGCGGCAGAAGGGAAGAGAGAGATTTGGTGTGGTATTGTTCATAGGAGTAAAGGTGGAACGTTACGGGCATGATTGGTCCAACTTAAACGTGGGCGACTGGTTGGTCATGTGGGACCCAGATGCCGAGTGAGGTGCAGTTGTGCTAGGTGTACTTTCATTTGTGCAGTAGTGGGCTTTCTAGCTGTCACCCGGTAGAAATTTGAAATTTTGAGATCGGGGGAGCTCTAGTGCCGTCTCCACTCTTGATGTGCGTTTTATGCACGTACCAATAAACATCTTAGAGCTGAAAATTGAATTCTTGAATTTGCATGTGATATGAGCATTCGTGGGGTCCACGTGATCTTTTTCCCTCTTATTTATCTTTTATTACTACTCCTTTTTATTTATTTATTTTTTGTTACTACTTCAATTTTGTTCGAGGACTGCTACCAAAGTGAATCCCCCGACATTCCCTGCTCAAATAATTGCTCATGTATTTTACAATTTTGGGGAATTACAGTGTCCCCGGTTCAACTTCAATTCAAAAAACATTTTATTCTCGTTTAATTTACCTCCAGATACTTTCATCTAGTAGAAATAGTATTTTACGAGTGTATCATTATTGTATGGTGATAAAGTGATGAAATTGTCTTTATTACTAAGACATTTGCGTGTTCAAAACAATCGAAAACAAAAAATAGTAGAATGATGGAATGACGGAATGACGTAAGGTGTTATTTTTTAAAACATGATGAGGTTAAAATGTGTGAAAACAAATTATATGTTGCAAAATGCTTTTCAACGAAAATTAAGGGGTGAAACTATAATTTCTCCCAAAATTTATTTTAAAAAAATAAAAATTTTAACATGATGTATTTTTAAAAGAAAAATAATATGTTGGTCGAAAGGTATTAGCCAAAAGCGAAGTTAAGTTCTCCTCTCTGTTATTCTCTTCATAAAAAATAAGTGGCAAACCACGGGCATGGTTTGGTGACAATAGTGATACGATCAGATAATCATAAGAGGAGAGATTTCGATGGTACGACAAAGTTGGATCATCGTTGGTGAAGAGCAAATTTGGTGAGTTCTTCCTTCTTTGTGCCATGGATCTAAAACTTGAGATCCATTTTTTCTCAACCATGCTTCGTTTTTTTCGACCAACTTTTCTCAGGAGCAATGGGTTTGGATTTGTTGGGAGCCATGGGCTATTGGTTAATTTGATCTTCTAAAATGATTTGAGTTTGCTAGAGAAAAATAAGGGTTGTTGCATCTCTCCATTGTCAGTCATCTTCTTCAGCCAATGTTAATGTTAGCAATTCTTGAATTTTCTATGAGGATATATATTTATAAAGTCATCTCCCATGTCAAACTTCACTAACATCCTGATCTTGAGGATCATTCAAGGTAAATTCAACTTGATTTCTAGAACTTAACTTGAGTTTTTTTTTTTTTTTTTTTTTTGTAATTATAAAATTTTATATTCATCATGGATCTTATTTCGAATGTCTCGACAAGTGAAATTTAAATAATTAAAAAATATCAAAAATAGAAATGTATATTGAAAGTTATGATCCATTTTTAAAGCTTGATGGGTTTGAAATAGGTATGGACTGTTTGGTTAGATCATATTTCAAAAGTCTGTCAATTTTGATAGGGCATTTTGAAACGAAATGGGCTTGTTATTTTCCTCTTATATAGTGGCATTTTATTTTTAATAATTTAATATTTTTAAAATAAAAAATAAAAAAGAATCAATATGATTACTGTTATGTTTTAGTAAAAATAAATTGTTTTGTGAAATCTTTTCAAAATACATTTTCCAAAATTTTGTTTGTCTTCTATTTTTTGTGACTCTTAAGAATAAGAAAAAAAAAAAAGATATTTATAGACACAATCAAAATAATTTTGACACTGCTATCCAAAAGGAAAAAGTGTATCCCATTGTCTCATCAATATGTTTATTGATTTATTTATTTATTTTTGGGCAAAGCTGGGGTCAGTTAATGCTTCAACAGCCATTAATCCCTTGAAATACCATTGATGCTCTTACCCGAAAAAAAAAAAAAAAAAAAAAAAAAAAAAAAAAAGATAAAAAAAAGAAGATAAAAGATAAAAGATAAAGGATGCAATCAAATAGTTTCGATAATCGTGATTTCATTTAAAAGTATTTGGTCCAAGCTCATACAAATTTAAATGATTGGGAAACAAAAAATTACAAATTTATGCCCAACTTTCAATTAAAAAAGGAAATAGGAAAACAAGACAACCTTAATTAGTTCCCATTTAGGCAACCCTACCCAAAAGTACATTGAACTGTCTGCGCACATATATGTTAATTTAGAGGACAAGTTTCTTTTTTCCCTGTTTTTTTTTGGTACATAATTTAGAGGACAAGTATCAAGATTTAGTGATTTACTAGTAAAATTAGAGCAATATATATTCTTTTAAATAATAATATCCCTCAGGTGTCCTCTAACTTGTTAATTATCACTAGGAAAACTTCTTCCCGATGCTATAAATGTTGGGTGACATTTCAATACAATTAAAGAGTGCTACCGCCAACTAACATTGAATTAATTTCCAACTTGAGTAGTTGAGCGTCCTTTTCATTTTTTCCTGCTTCGTTTTCCAACTTGAGTTTATAGTTTAAACGACCAAGTAAAAAGTCCATTTAATAACCCACTCATTTTTTAATTTTTTTGGCCAACCCTAAAATTTACTTATATTCCTAGTTTCCATTTTACCAACAAATGAGTATCAATGTTTTTCTATAAGTTTGAAACCCAATAACACTTACTCAACAAATGAAGATAATGCCAATAGATTATCATGCCATTAACAACAACCCACTTTGTTCAATAATCCAGGTAGCTACTGACTTCGTTTTGGGTTCAACTCTCACCATTCTCTTTCAAGGTCACCCTCGTAAATTTTGTTCTATAATTGCTTGGAGCATATGGGACGAAAGCACTGCATGTGCCTATACTAGAAGGATTAATCGGGTGCAAAGCATCAAGAACCTTTTGATATCATAAAAATAAAAAAATTAAAATTAAATTTTTTTAAAAAAGTAGCTACTGATTTAAATACATTGACTAAGGTTTAAGGTCTAATACCATTGGAGCCACGACAATAATACGTGGTTTATAGTACAGAAACATCAGATTTTTTCTTTTGGGAAAATACTTGCCCCCACCTTTGGGTAGAGTATCTCCTCTCCTCCTCCCACTCATATTTTGCCACTTGTTCAAATAAATAAGGAAAATTGATTGTATGCATGCATTCCTATGTTTAGATAATTGTAAATACATTTTTATAAGTTTAAATTTGCGTGTTATATATTTATATTAACATGAATGCATGTCCACATATTTGTTTGTTCATGTTTTTAAATCCGTAATTTTCTAACATATTTATGACACATGGCAAAAAGTGAATGGAGGTGGAGATGAGTTCCTCTACGTACCCAATGGTAGAGGCAAGTAGTGTTCTTTTCCTTTGTGCACCTTATAATAAAATTTTCATATATATATGGGTAAAGATTCATGGACACAAAATTTGACACAAGTTTTTATAACTCCATTTATAAAGTATATTTTAAGAAACCCACTGTTGGATTAGATAATCTCCCTATGTAAACCATGCATGTCAAAAATCAAGTTGATCTGATATTAAGAACCGCTTCATCCATAAATGTGAGATTTTTGTTGATAAGAAATACAAGTTTTTTGGATCGAATGGTAAACGATATCAGATCAACTTGATTTTTGGTATGCATGATCTACATAGGAAGACTATCCAATCTAATAGTGGGTTTCTCAAAATATGCTTCATAGATTAAGTTATAAAAACTTGTGTCAAATCTTGTTTTCATGAATCCTCACCTTATATGTATATAAATAGTCTGTATAATATCAAGTGCACTTAATGCAACTTTGGATCAAGTGCATTTCAAAAATCTTACCCGTAATTTATATTTTACAAAAACCAATTATTGGATTAAATTTGATTTATATGTAAGTCAACGTACTAAAAATCAAGTTGATTCAAAATTAAAAACTACTTCATCATAAATGTCCATAAATGAGTGATATTTATTGATTAAAAAATGTAACTTTTAAATTGAATAACAATCAATCTTAGATCAACTTAATTTTTGGTATAGATTACCTATACAAAAAGACTATCTAATCTAACAATTAGTTTCAAAAAGTACTACTTGCGAATAAGAGTTTTTGACTTCACTTAATGCAAAGTTACGTTAATTGCACTTGATATCAAAATGACTCCTTGTATATAAAGGCAAGGGGTCAAAGGACAAAGAGTTTAAATCTTTTGTTTATTTTTACCTTGTGTGATTATGTTTGAGTTTGTACCATAACACGACATATTGTTTAAAACATGCGTTAGATGGCTCAATCATCTTGAGTGTCCTCACGTGTTTGCGTTCTTTCGTCCTAGTGTATCATGTAACATGACGTGTTGTTGTGTAAACTTAAGCATGAACACAACAGGTAAAAACAAGAAGTTGAGCACAACAACACAATCCATCATAAGCCCCAACACCCTTAACCCATTCGATAGGTTCTCCACCCCGATTTGATTTAAGCCAACCATGGTCCCAAGACTGGAACTCGGAAGCTTCCCCATAAGGGAGGAATAGTGGATTCTCTATAAAGTTAGTTGGTGCAAGTGGGGACTGATTCATCGGTGGCAGAAGCCTATGCTGCTAGGCGGGCTGTCACATTTACTTGTGAGAAGCGTTGGGTTTTAATTAGTTCACTTTGAAGGAGAGATGCTCAAGCCATTATCAATGACATATAATCCTCTTCTCATGTCATTTCTTAGTCCTATGAAATTTTGATCTCAAACATCAAATCTATTATAGGTTTTTTGATTTTTTTTATTTCTTTCAAAAAAATAAAAAAAGGGTCTAATGAAATTGTTCACGAAATAGTCAAATGGGTGATAAGTATGGGCTTCTTAGGTTTCTTGGATAGCGACTGTTTACCCGAAACTATCAGAAGAACTTGTTTCAAGAATTCCTATTGTATTTCTTAGTTTTGGTGGTTTCTTTTTTATTTTTTCATTTATCTTTCTTGTTGTTTCCTTGTTCTTTAGGTTTTCTTAGCAAAAATATAAAAAAAAATAGTTGGTGCACACATTTGTTGCACGTATACTACTTTGGATTGTGACTAGGAGTCTGAAAACCCAATTGGCAAAAGAACAGGTCCGACCTCTTAAAAAATGAAGCAAAAGAATTGATGATTTTTAAAAATGCTTTGAGTAGAATGCTGAAATCACTATGTTATTTTTAGTTGGTGGCTAGTAGTAATGTGCTTCTGTTATTATTAGCAAATGATAAAGCAGCAAGAAGGAAATTTGATAGCAATAATTAATTACTCTAGTTTTGGCAACTAAAAATAGTGAGCCACACTTCAGAGCACCGACTATTTGAGAATTGAGATCCAACACTTAATAGCCATATCCTTGAAAGAAAATGACATTTTTGGAGTCATTGTGCGATGATGGTGAAATCATTATCACTGCTTTGGATAGAGGAGTAAACAAAAAGCTTCCATTTATTGACATCATAATTCCAGAAAGGTATATGTGTGGTGTCAATGGACGGAAATAATCGAAGCCTCGAAGGAACCATTTTGTAAGCTCCACTCCAATGAAAATATGTAGCGTGTTAAATATTGTTTTACCCAAAAAAAAAAAAAAAAAATGATAAATCGACCCAAGAAAGTGTAACTACTGAAGGAGGTCTCAAAAATTTTATTTTATTTTATTTATTATTATTTGAGTTAAGTTCCACAAATATCAATCCCGATCTTCTAAGAGATCACTCGTGCAAGTTACGAAAAGATTTTTTATCTCATAAGCTTAATTTTTTTAGTCCAATGGTCAAATCATAATCCGAGTTAAAAAGCAGGTTATTGGGCATCTAATATTTTAGCCATTGGACAAAAAATAAAAGGTTCAGATTTCTTATTTTTTACTATATTTTAATTATAAAAAAAAAATAAGGAAAATTTGTACAGTCGTGTTTGATGTTTGTACTTGACGGTAGCGTGTTATGAACTCCTTTTGGACGGTAACAAGTGAGAGGTGAAATTGGCAAATGGGTCGTCCTCTATCTTAGCTGGCCATAAGGTAAACCACCGACAATTAGATATCCATCAATCAATAAAACATCAACATCATAGAGAAAATGAGTGTTGAGTCATTTTGACTCATCAACTCAATCATAGAAAAAAGTTACGGAGTAACATGTTTGGTTGTCATGCACAAAAAGTAAACTCTATTGGCTTATAACGTCTCCAATCATGTGAGTTAAATTATCTGTTATTATCATTTTAGAATATATTATAATATCAAATACTAGAATTTAATATAAGGTGTTCCAATAATATAAATGATATAGTATGTTATTTTTTGCTACAACCTTTATTCTTTTCATTTTTTATAAATTATTAGCTACCATCTTCTAATCTCTATTGTTCTTACCATAAAATTATGATGCTAACTATATTTGTCCGTGTGTGACTTTTTTTAAAAATCTAGTTATGATGCTTATTAGATTTGCCCGTATGCGATTTTTATTTATTTATTTATATTAGATTTTAATATTATTTTTTAAAGTATTGTATTTATTTATGGGCTATTTGGTTATATAGAAAATTTTAGAAAAGAAATATTGTATTTTTTACAATTACAAGTGTGTTTGGTTGTTGAGAAATAAAGGAAGAGCTGACATAAAAAATATAACAATAGCTCATCCTCGTGCTCTATTTGGTACAAAAGTGAATTATTACTATTTCTAGTATAAATTTTTAACACACCATTAAAATAACCCAATTTGTATTAAATATTATAATATAATAATAGAACAAGTTATAACTCACCGTTGAAGATGCGCTTAAGAGGTCATACATACTTATGCATAAAAACTTTGTAAAACGTTTTTGGCATCTTTTATGTGAATTCTATAGCCCCACACAAACAATTAAAGACAGCGGCATTTGACGCTTTTTTCATAAAAAAAATCTTTCGGGGAATGGTCCCAATGCTCTTTTGGGGGGGGGGGGTTGGGTGGGATTACAAGGTTTTAGATAGGGGTATGGGTCTACACAAGATAAGCCCTGCGGTCGCACATGGGCATTGTTCCGCCCTGTGAAAAAGACGTCCACCTACTTCCTTGTCAGCCGTCAGCTACTTCAACTCTGTTTGGATTGAGAGAATGAAACAGAGAGTGAATGAGATAGGAGTTGGAATCAAATGAGAATAGTAATTTTATCTTAATGTTTGATAAAAAATAGGAATGTAATGAAAAATAATAGGTAAGATCTATTTTTAATTATTTTCATTCCTTGAAAAATGGGAATAACCAATTCGCTTATTGAAGGAAATAGATCTCTACAAAGAAATGCTCATTCTATTCCTTTATGCTACCAAAGCGTTTGTTTGTTTGTTTGTTTTTTTTTTTTTTTTTTTTTGAGGGGGGCTAAGTTGGAGTGAACCAAGGCCGACTCTCTAAGGCCTACGAAAAAATTTTTAAATGAGGCTTTTTGATATTTACTATATTTATTTAGATAATATTAAGTACTTTGTGTTTCTTTAAATAGTAAGATATCTTTATTTAGAATCCATTTTTCTCACTTTTAGAAATGAAAAATTACTAATTGAGACATTAAATTCAGACTCTATTGATATAACCTTTTCGACAAATAATATGACTAATATACTTCATAATTTTTTGTGAGTATGGATGTGTGTGTGATCATATGTGTATGTGTACGAAAATTTTATTTATTTGCGGAACACCAAGCATGTGTCAATCACGACCGTATGTGACATCACACACACGTGACTAGTATGTGTAGATGATAAACAATAGGGCATAGATGTGACACATATTAAACTAGAAATTTCCATAACCTAGTTCAATATATTATTGACTATTTGGTGATCTATTAAACAATAAAAGAAAATGTACGCTTTTTTGGTGTTTGATAGGTTGAATAACTACTATTCAATAAGACATATTATAGCCAATAGCATGATAGCTATTTTCTTCACTTGTTGATCGAGCGATATTTGATTTAAATTTATAGAGAAACATTGATACTCATTTGTTGATATTGAACGTTTAGGAGTGTGGGAAAATTATATCGATTGTCACAAAAAAAAAAAAAAAAAAAAAAACAAAACAAAACAAAACAAGACATTATATACTCATTAAGGTGGCCTTTTAAATGCCTAATTCCGTAACTAAGAAAAATATGGAGGCCCCAAAATAATATAACATTGCTAACAAGGTGGAGGTTTTGTTGCATATACAATAAAAAAGACTTTTTTTATTTATTTAGTGGATAGGCAAAATCATTACAAAATAATAGAAGAAGTGGTAGTGTAGGGGTATAAAATGGGTTGGACCGGTCGATCTTTAGTATTAGGGAATGGCTATTGCAATCCCCCATTCTTATCACCCCACCCTCCATCCTTTAAGTTTTTAAGGTTTTATGCAAAATATAAAAGGTTTTTATGAAAACCGGCCGTGAGGTCCACTAGAAAACATCATTTTGAACAATTTTGTAGAAGAAAGTTTTTCCTAAATCTATTGTTTAAATATACTTTTTGGTTATTTATAGCTTTTATTTCATTTTTTGCCAAAAAGTCTACCTAAACGATAGATTTTGGAAAAACTTTCTTCTGCAAAGTTGTTCAAAATGATGTTTTCTAGTAGACTATGCGGCTAGTTTTTGCAAAAACCTTTTATACTTTTCATGAAATCTTAAAAACAAAAAAAAAAAAGGGGTAGGGTTATAAGAATGGGGGGTTGCAATAGCCGTTCCCTTAGTATTATTCGAGCTGGGTTCAGGTTGGACCAAAGAAAAAAACCTTAAGTCAGAGCCCGATCTCAGGCTTAAGACATGCTTCGGGCTTATATTGGGCCTTGGGCTGGACCTAACTTAGGCTAACTTCTTCTTTATGATTTCTTTAATAAATAATATTCAAACTCTATAAAGTTATTTACGTAAAATGTTTATAAATTATAAAGACATTTGCAAACATTATATTAATGTTTATATGGTTTAATAACCTTTATAATTTTTAATAAGGCATTTGCAAATAATTTTTAGTAAGGCATTTGCAAATGGATCATTAGCTGAAATATATTCTTTCTATTAATTAAGGGAAAAAAATAGAAGATATAAACATAATTGTTGGATGTTGTTTCTTATTTGTTTATAGCATTTGTAAATATTATTGCACTTTTTTAATCTCATGTGAATTTAGCGATAAATATAAGTCAAATAGTCATATGATAATACTCCCTCCGTCCCCTACAATGATATGTCATTTTTGCTACTTTTTTATGTCCCAAAATGTTTGTCCATTTTGAAAGTCAAATCATAAATTTTTTCAAACTTTCTTGTACTACCCTTTTGTTAAGTCAATGTAATGATGATTTTTCTTAAACAGAATATTTTGTTAAACTTGGTCTATCTTTGTGGGAGAGAGGGAGTGATATATTACATAATATAAAATGTACTAACTTCGTTGGGCTGGGTTACAAATCTCAAGTCCAAGCCTACCCATATTTAAGAATGGGCTATGACTGGGTTGGGCCTAAACGGGTTCTGGGCTAGGCTTAGCCCAAAAATTTCAAGTTGGGCTACGGCAGACCATGGGCTTATGGGCTACTTTTACGCTCCTAAGTGGTAGAAGTAACGTGAAATAAGGGATTACAATAAATGATTACAGAAGTGCCTTCAATTAACGTGGACAAAGGGATAACAGAAATGAAAATGGATCCAAAAACAATCCAAAATGTAGCCTATTGAGCCATTTAGTGTGACACAAGATTGGAGAATCGGAGGCCTTTTTTATTTTGTGGCCCTAGGCAGTTGCCTAAATTGCCTTGGGATGGAGCTTGGCACTGGTGACTCCTATAACACTACTAAATTTAGAATTAGATTTCATTTTGATGTCTTGAATTTTCTTTTATTTTAGTTTTAGTTTTTTGGATATAGTAAGCAGGGTTTGAACTCCTAAAAATTGACAACGTCATTAATGGTGTTTACGAAGACAGTTTTGCCTTTGATTTTTTTGTACATAATACCCAAAAAAAAAAAAAAAAAAGGAAATAAGGGAAGGCTCTATTGACACCACAATTTTTTCTTTCAAACCCCACCTGATGATGAGGATTTTTATTACCATTTTACCCTGGTCGAATTTACTATCAAAATCTCCTTTATCTTCTACCGCAGCAAGGCCACCATTTCCGATGAGCACCACCTCCATTTCTAAGGAGCATTACCTCCATTTCCGATGAGCACCATACCCATAGCAGAAGAAAACAAAACCAAAAGAAGAAACAAATTTGATAGAGGTTGATGGTGGTGTTAACATACTCCGTTGTCAGCCCACCAGCCACTTAGCCCTCCAAGGGATTTCAAGAATGTTTTGAAAAGGAGGATGCTTTATCAAAAAGCGCTTTCTTTTTCCCCCTTTTTTTTTTCTTTTTGTTTTTCTTTTTGAATAAATTGTAAAATACTTTTAAATTTTGGATGAAATTTCACTTTGTACCCTAAAATTTAAAACAAATTAATTGAATCCATAGTTTTTGGATCAAAATGAAATTAATAACGCAGTTAATGGTGTTAGCGAAAGAACGATTTTGCCCTTAATTTGTTTGAGTAAAATAATATCCAAAAAAAGAAAAAAGAGAGGCAGGTTATTACCACCACAAAAATTTCTTAGCACCCTCCACTAATTTTAAAATTTTTAAGCCTTCACTTAGAATACTTTATGTGATAACAATAGCCTTTCTAAAAAAAAAAACTTATAAACAAGATTTTTAAGATAATGAGTTTGGCCCCAACTCCCTAAGGCTATCTCTACTTAGCTTTCTCTTTTTCCCCCCTCTTTCCACCCCACCGCCAACTCAATATCACATAAACACACGCTACGACAAAATTGTTTACATCACAATATAATCGTCAAACAGTCAATGGCTCATATCACATTTGAGGATCAACGATTAGGAGATGTTATTACTAATTATGGCATGGTCGTAAATAAAACCAAAGTTCATATGCATGTCAAGTCTTATAAAGATGTGTTGATGTAAATTACATCGACACAATGCATTGGGTATCGTACCCCATGTATGTGTGAGTTATACGGTACAACCCACCTATGTACAGAATACAACCATCAATCCATAATATTGATATAAGAAAATTTCTGAGATGTCTCCGAGTTGGTTAACTTCATTTGAGTCTATATTGTATGGGGAAAAATCCGGATAGTTGGCGGAGCACTTTGTAAAAGGAGGTCTGAAGATCCGGAACGTTGTGCGACTACGGGCCGAGCGAGTTGTAGGGGCTGAGATAACTCCCGGACATACGGAAATGTTGGGCTTCTTCGAGGAACAGTAGTACTAGATGCTGTGGTAAACAATGACCTGAAAACGAAGAGGATCGTCAAGGGAGACCGGGGGTTTCCCGGTCTAAAACCCTCCGACACTCAAGTCAGTCTCAGTGTCGAGAGAAGGAGTGCAAAAAAAGAGGAGAATCCCTAGGGTTTTGTATCAAGGGAACTTACCTTCTTTGGCATAAATAGTGTCCCTTTTATAGGAACAGACTAGGCTTCGGATTGGACTCTCATTCTGACCTAACCATGGTCCGTTTAGGGTTTCGAGCTAATTATGGTTAAATGGAGGTTTCAGACCGAATCGCGGATCTTTCGGGGTTATAGGCCAGATCGTCGACAGTTGTATCTCCAGACTCAGTTACTAGGAGCGTGTTCTGCCCCAGCCTGGTTTCCCTTGTCGGATTTAGGGAACGAGATAAACTCGGTGCACCTGAGAGACATGTACTCATTCGGCTTAAAGGAATTAACCCAATCGAGAGTGAGCTGGCCCGAGGAGGGCTCGAACTGAGGGCTCAACGGCCCGAAAGGGTTGCTGGCCCGAGGAGGGCTCGAACCGAGGGCTCAACGGCCCGAAGTCATACTAATCTGAAGACAGCCTCCGGGCGACCGAAGATACATGGGTCACCCGAGCTCAATACCAAAGAACTACACGTGTCGAGGTCTCATTCGTCAGTTTCAAATATTCCACACAACTTCCCCCAAACCGTCATGTCCTCGGTCACGAGGTTACTAAGGGTGTTACGGTTTTGACAGGATGGGACTGGTATTTAATAAGTGCTGTTTCGTGTGCCCGAGGCGGCCGTTGGGCACGCAGCTCGATGGGATGATGACATCCTTGGGGGGCTAGGTATATAAGGGTTTTGCTACCCTTATTCCCTCACTTTCACTCCCAAAGCCAGAGCCTTGCTTACCAAAGAGAGTTCACTGAAAAAAGGATTCCGATCATTGACATCACGCCGGAAATCACCTACTTTGAATTTTCTGGTGAGTTTTTCATCTGTTCTTGGTGTTCTTCGTTTTCTCCATTCGTTTTGTTTTAGATCTCTCTTTTTTAATTCATTCGTAAAAACCAAGTTATGTTCTCGATTGTTTGTGATGGGCTTGAACCGAGCACAACATATGTGCTCGGTATGGACCAAATTCGCAAACCGAATAGCAGAATACCTAGGTTTGTTCGGGAAAGCTCTTAAAGTAGGATTATTATTTATTCCAGGTGTCCTAGGACATTTTATCCTTACCGAGCTCTGTACTTAACAGATGACTCACCAAATCCGAGGGGACCCGAACAAGGAGAAGGACTTCGGGGAGAAGTTCGATTTTAGGGCTGGGATTACTTTTCGATCTGCCAATGTTGGTGAAGAAATCGGTTCCACTGACGACCGAGGGGGAGTACCGATCCACAACATAAACTTCTTTGAGGGTGGTGTTCGGGTCCCGTTCCCCGAACTCCTAGTAGACTTCCTCCATTTCATCAACTTGACACCCATTCAATTGAAACCGAATGCTTTCAAAGTAGTGCTCGGTATCGTAGAACTCAATAGGATCCTCGGTACCAAGCTGGGTGTTGAGGAAATTTTGAGCTGCTATCAACTATCTCGGTCGCAGGGGGGTTACTATCTCAAATCCCGAGATTCCGAGAGAGTGCTCGTTACCTATATCCCCGATAGTAGCCAAGGGTACTGTGAGCGCCACGCCCGGTACCACGTAGCTCGAGAATACGCATTAGCCTCAAAGGACTAACACGGAGAGGAGTCGCCACCCAATAATGGGAACGAGTGAACCCTAGCAGGGTCTAGCTCGTCATAACCAGAGATTCGGGTTCGGAGCTAGGGTACGCAGCTGGGAAGGTGTTAGGCACCCAGCCACGCCCGGTCGGAACCGGCCCCCACACATGATCGATGGCTTTAATTAATCTAGATATTTAACTAAAATCAACCCTACTCATTCGACCACAGCAGCACGCAAATCATGATGATATGATGGAAACAAGAGATATAAAACAGATATAAAGAAATGACCATGCAAATTAATTAACTATCATAATCAATACAGTAAAGAGAGAAACTGTCTGCCGAGGTAAGGTGCGTACGCATCACTTACTAGTGCGTACGCACAACTGATATATGCGTACGCACCTAATAGGCATTTCACAGCAGAATCACGGAACTCACATATCAGTCTACATCATGCACCCTTAATAAAATAAAATATGCAGAAAAAAAATATGAATATGAATGTAAACTAAACCTAAATCATGCTAATCATGCTTTTAAAAAGAAAAGTAAAATAAAATAAAATAAAATAAAAGAAGTACTGTCTGCCAATACTTTATGTGCGTACGCAGTATTAGTTATTGCGTACACATATAATATACTGCGTACGCAATATAATAATGGCGTACGCACCCATTGGCGATTTATATCATCTCACTGTATACGGTCAGGAATCATATATGTGCGCTTTTGCAGATTAAAGTCTGAAACCACTTCTATGGTAACGCAGGAGATTTTCATACCAACAAATCATTAAGACCTAGTCTATTGCATGATGCTTATGCAGAAATATACATAAAGTCCTAAGTTCTCTTATGGAAAGAGTCCACTATGTGATGACATATAACCAATATTATGCAGCTAACATGGCATTTATGGCAACACATTATTTCATTGAATATGAACTTTCATGCTTAGTAACTAGATTATGCATGCAGAATACAGATATTACCCTCAGGATTCTCCACTCTGATTCCTTTAAGGACTACTCCTTCTTGAACCTCCAGAATTGCAGCCTCCTACACTCTCTCTCTCTGTTCCTCTCTTTCCTTCTCTCTCTTTTTGTTCTATAGCTTTCCTTTTCTCTCTGATTTTCCAGTCCCATCTCTTCAGGTGTCTAGTGGGTTTATATATAGGCATAGGAAGTAGGATTAGGGGTCTCTGCTGTTTTTCCCGAAATCTAGGTCTCCTAAGCATGTTACAACACGTTCCTTGGAAGAGTTCTGATCTGGAGGGCAAGTGGCCCGAAAAGAAAGGTTCTGGAAACATAAGCTGCGTACGCACCACAAATCCATGCGTACGCACCTCAACTAATGCGTACGCAGTGAACTTCGTGAATTCACTATATTTCTTAGCTGCAATTCTTTTGGCTCATGTAGGCGAATTCCAAAGTTTATCAAAGCATATGAACTAACCTCATCATAGGGCATTTCCAATCTAACTCATCGGGTGCAAAATGGGGTGTCTACAGTTGCCCCTCTTTCGATACTGCCTGCTTGACGGGTAGTATCGGAAGACTTAGCAGAGCCACCATTTTGGCCCGCTGACCGAGTGGAAACCAAAACAAACATAGTTCGTGTGATTTAGGGCGGTAGGATTCTGCTTGGGCAAAACAGATTGGGTATCCAAAGATCCCTAACGAGGGCATGGGCCTTGACGAAGGTCCGCATGAGTAAACCCTAACAAGGGTATGGGCCTTGGCGAAGGTCTAGAGCGAGTAATCCCTGACGAGAGCATGGGCCTTGACGAAGGTCCAAAACGAATAATCCCTGACGAGGGCATGGGCCTTGACGAAGGTCCGCATGAGTAAACCCTAACAAGGGTATGGACCTTGGCGAAGGTCTGGAGCGAGTAATCCCTGACGAGAGCATGGGCCTTGACGAAGGTCCAAATCGAATAATCCCTGACGAGGGCATGGGCCTTGACGAAGGTCTGCATGAGTAAACCCTGACGAGGGCGTGGGCCTTGACGAAGGTCCGAAGCGAGTAATCCCTGACGAGGGCATGGGCCTTGACGAAGGTCCGAAGCGAGTAATCCCTGACAAGGGCATGGGCCTTGACGAAGGTCCGAATCGAATAATCCCTGACGAGGGCATGGGCCTTGACGAAGGTCCGAAGCGAGTAATCCCTGACGAGAGCATGGGCCTTGACGAAGGTCCGAATCGAATAATCCCTGACGAGGGCATGGGCCTTGACGAAGGTCCGCATGAGTAAACCCTAACAAGGGTATGGGCCTTGGCGAAGGTCTGGAGCGAGTAATCCCTGACGAGAGCATGGGCCTTGACGAAGGTCCAAATCGAATAATCCTTGACGAGGGCATGGGCCTTGACGAAGGTCCGCATGAGTAAACCCTGGCGAGGGCGTGGGCCTTGACGAAGGTCCGAAGCGAGTAATCCCTGACGAGGGCATGGGCCTTGACGAAGGTCCGAAGCGAGTAATCCCTGACGAGGGCATGGGCCTTGACGAAGGTCCGAATCGAATAATCCCTGACGAGGGCATGGGCTTTGACGAAGGTCCGAAGCGAGTAATCCCTGACGAGAGCATGGGCCTTGACGAAGGTCCGAATCGAATAATCCCTGACGAGGGCATGGGCCTTGACGAAGGTCCGAATCGAATAATCCCTGACGAGGGCATAGGCCTTAACGAAGGTCCGAAGCGAGTAATCCCTGATAAGGGTATGGGCCTTGGCGAAGGTCTGGAGTGAGTAATCCCTGACGAGGGCATGGGCTTTGACGAAGGTCCGAATCGAATAATCCCTGACGAGGGCATGGGCCTTGGGTTTCAGGCCCAAATCACATCATATGTGCGTACGCACATACACTGGTGCGTACGCACATGGAAAATATAGTCATCTGTATTAAATGTGCGTACGCACCTGTTTACACTGCGTACGCACCTCGGCAAGAAAAACTAAAAAAAATAAGGGAAACGGCGCCGTTTGAGGAGGGGAAAGGTTCAAATTCTCAAAACCCTCCTCCTTCTCCGGCAGTTTCGCCGTTGAAGCCCGATACAGCCCCCCTTCTCCTCCATAACCGCCCTCCTCGAAGCCATTATCACACCCCTTCGAGGCCATCAACACGCCCCTTCGAGGTCATCACCACTCTGCATTCTCTCCCCTCCTTCTGCCTCGCTCTTCCTTGCGACCGAACCTCTTTTCTCCCCCTCGTCCATTGCTTCATTACCGACGATGCCGCCGAAGAACAAACGACCCCGCGGAGATGACGAGGGCTTCACCATCAACCGCTGGGACCCTCAACTGCGGCCCAATGCTATTCCAAGCATTCTTCACCGCCCTCAAGAACACCTCTCGCACATGGCAAGGCAACAACGGGTGAGTTTTCGAAGAAACCCATTTCGGTTAAAGAGTTTTTCAATCATGTCTTTGATGTGTTTTATGCCCTGATTAACACTTGCGAATCGTTCAAACATGTTAAATAAGCAATGTATGACCATAAAAAACACTGTGAAACCTGCCTGTAACCAAAATGAACTGTGGAGGGGGAGTTGTGGACGGAGGTTGAAGATGACTGGTATTGTCTCAGAGGTGCGTACGCACCTCGTGGTACTGCGTACGCATAATATGTGACGTGTATGCAGTTACACGAACTGCGTACGCATCCTTAGGAGTGTGATTTCATACAAAGCGGAGATTGGACAGAAAATGAGTGTACGCATCTCGTGGAACTGCGTACGCAATATTATCACTGCGTACGCAATGTCATGAGGTGCGTACGTGATCCGTGGATTTTTCAAACCCAACAGAGAAAGGATAAGGCGTACGCGTTCTGTTCACTGCGTACGTAATGAATATAGTGCGTACGCAATGAATAAAGTACGTACGCAATGTGTGGATACATTTCTGTTAAATGATTAATAATCTAGTGCGTACGCATCTACTTCACTACGTACGCATATCAATTAATGCGTACGCATAGACACATACCTGTATACTTACCTGCCCTTGGATTTTGCAGATTCCTTCGAAACGGTCTGGTCGGGGGAGCCTTGACAGTCTTACAGGGTGGTGGGAGAGACTTACGCCCGAGACCCAGCAGATAGTATCCGACGCTGGTTTTGGGACGCTGACGCAGGCTACCATCTACAGCCAGGCGAGCCATACCTTGGTCTTCTGCATAGCCGAGCGCTGGTGGGACACCACCCACACATTACACCTGGCTGGTAGGGAGTGGACTCTGACTCCCCTTGACTTTCACCGCCTTACGGGCCTTCGGATGAGGGGGCGCCGTTTTACATTTGAGCTGACTGATGATCAGAGGGACGCGCTCACCAGGCGCTACCTGGGTTTGCCGTGCCCGACTGCTACTATGAAGTACCCCCTCCTACATCGTGCATTCGCGGGGAAGGGGCAGGGCACTGCTGAGGAGCGCGACGCGATGGCTCGCACCTTCATGCTGTATGTCATAGGGGCCTATCTGGTCCCTAATGCATCTCAGACTTTTGAGCCGGGCTGGCTCCTAGCTTTGGAGGACCTTAGCGCGGCACGGGAGTATGGATGGGGGACTGCAGTTTTGTCGCATCTCTACGCCACCATGGACGCCCTTAGTCGGGTGAAGTCCGACTCCCTGACCGGTTGTTGGCGACTTTGGTCGGTAAGTGTCTACTTTCAGCGCTTTCCTTTCCCTTTTCTTCCTTTTAATCATTATCTTTCTTGTTTTTGGGCAGTTATGGGCACAGGCTTATATCGACTTGAGTCCCTTGGGTGATCAGGAGGACTTGGGGCACACCGGTCTCCGGGAGTTTTTGGACAGGCTTACCCCGGTAAGCTTATCTATTTATCTTTTGTTGTTTCTTCGTGTGAGTTAATTAATCTCATCCTTTTTTTTTTTTTTCTTGGATACAGGCACGGATGCGTGCTCGCCCGTGGTTGGGGCAGGCTGGGGTAGGTCCTCCGGAGTGGGAGGAGGAGGCTCGGGCGATGTCGGAGACTTCCTGTCTGCTTGCCTATCCTCGCTCCCGCGCCCTGTATCTGGCAGAGAGGGTGGTGCCCCAGTTGACAGTAGATGCTGCCTTGTGCGCCTTGGTCCCTTATGATCCCCCTGCATTTTCCCTTGTCCCTTACCAGATGGCAGCCGAGGACTTGGAGACGTGGTCTGGTGGTATCCCCTATACATCCCGCTTGCTAGGCCCTGACCACGACTACCCCTCCTTTGCGCGGGATCGCCTCATGCCCAGTTTCATCGGTCATCAGGTATTCGTCTGTCCTTCCCTCGTCACGGTTCTCTATTGATCTTTGCGCGTGCTTAGCTTCTTTCTCTCTTCTCTTTTTTTTTTTCTTATCAGGCACCTGCTGCTGGCATGCCGGAGGGAGGTCTCCCCATCACCCTTCCATCTTATTCGGTACCCCTCTACAATGCTGAGGGCGTGCCTCGTGAGGAGCCTATTGTGCCAGATCCTCAGGCTTATCCTCTTCCTATTCCTCCTGGGACTCGCCAGGTACCTTTGTAACCCTGCAAAATAGCCCTAGGATTTTTGGTTAAGTTATGCTATGCATGCTCTAACGACCCTATCCTTTCCCTTTTTAGTTGACCCTTGCTGAGACCGAGCAGCTGTACCAGATGTTCGGTGGGCTGAAGCTGATGCTGACGGCTCACTCCCGGACGATTTGGGAGCTTCGTCGGGAGATCGCGCAGGCTCATGAGCAGGGTGATGATGATAGCGACAGTGACGAGGACGCTGCCTAGGCTTAGATTTTGTCATTTCCTTCTTCTTTTCTCTTTTTGGAATAATATTATTTATTATTTTTTGAGGACATGTACTGAACTAATTACTTTTCAATTTTACATGCTGTTCTGGATTGCATTATGTTCTTTTCTTGTGAGTGTTCACCGAAATTTTCTTCATATGAGGCCCAGGCTTTTGTCGGGTGATGTAGCATATGCGTACGCATCATAGTTACTGCGTACGCAGTATACTGGATGCGTACGCATCAATGGATGTTGCGTACGCATCATAACTCGATCAAAATCAGGATGCAGGGAGCTTCTCTGCAGTCCCCTTGTAGGACTCAAACTCTGCTTCACAACCACAGTCCAACTAAGGACTCTTTCCAGGACTGCCTATAAATTGGGGTATTTTCTTGTGAATCCTCTCCTCATCGATCATGGAGAGCTCTCTTCCCCCTCATGGTCTGTCACGGTGGTTGAAAACCCTGGACCGAGGTGCTCGCGATCTTTTTCAAGCTAAGTTTCGAATTTCCTCTCTATTCGATTACGCTAATGTGAAAATCAATCATAGCTTTTTACGCGAGGCTGCTGAGTTTTGGGACCCCGCTCGACACGTATTCCGTTTTAATCGTAATGAGCTATGCCCCACCATGGAAGAATTTGGTGCTATTCTTGGGCGACCTGACCTCACCCGCATTCTCCTGCCGAAGATGACTATCACGAAGGCTGAAGATCTGGTCCATTCATTCGGAATTTCCCTGAGGCTCGTGCGATCATGGCTTGTGGATTCGCGCATTGTCCTGGAAAACGTAATATCATACTTTACTGCACTCCCTTTCCCGATCTTGACAGCACAGGTTGACTGTTATCTGAACGCCGTATGTGTTGTCCTGGCAGCGAGTTATCTGTTTGTGGGATCCGAAGGTCTGGCGGATGTTTCTATCCTGCCTGTCGTTCTCGAACTTGGGGAGCGTAACCCCTGCATGCTCATCCTCGCGGATACTCTCAACGGTCTAGACAAATTTGCTCGCGAAGAAGTGTCTTTTTTGGGAGGCAGCCCGCTGCTACTGCAGGTGAGAGTAAAAACGCCCCTTTCTTTCTTGCGTACGCACACATATCAGTGCGTACGCATTATGTCTAGGTGCGTACGCATTAGGATAAGTGCGTACGCAAATGTGCATTCTGATCTGTATTTCCCCTGTCTTCTTAATGGCAGATATGGCTATTGGAACGTCTGCAGCTGGTGAGCAAGCTTGTGGTCAGTCCCTGGGCATATCATCCTCCCGACTTTCGCTGTCGTCCTCTTATAAAACCGTTTCCGGGCGCCAACGACTTGCGCATTATGCTAGCCCATCTTCCTTGTTATGATATTTGTTGGTTTTGCCCCTGGTGGAGAATTTCTGAGATGACGGCTGATCTCATCTTTTCTCGTGGTGCCATATTGGTCGGTTTACGGGAGATCTCATATTGCCCCACTTTCCGTATTCGTCGGCAATTTGGTCTACCTCAGACTCCCACAAATGGTGATCACCTAGGGTATACCTGCCCTATCAGGGCTCGCATCGTTGAACGAATTGGGGAAGCTTGGGTAAGCAGAACTTTGATCTGCCCTATTGTCGCACCACCGTTAATTTCCCCGAGCTCAGATTACTATATTTGGCTTAAAGTTGATATGCGGGCTTCCGAGGAGGCAGAAGTGAGTCATAAAAGAAAAAGGGGAGGACAAATTCTTGGGGACAAAAAGAAACTGAAAGTTTGACTTGCTTTTATTAATATGCTTGTTTCAGAATATATTTCATTTATTTCCTCCTTCCTTTCTTAAATATGTAATCAATAATGACCATGAAAGTTGAGGTCGAGTTTATTATTAGTGAAACTATCCCTATCAACCTCGCACCATCTCCATCCTATTGTCCATACAGAATCTTATCCACTTTATATATAATATTTGCGCAAACGATCCATATTGACCGGATGTGTGAACTCATTCCCTTCCTCGTCCATTATCTTGACTGCTCCCCTTGACAGTATTGTTTTGACGATATACGGTCCTGCCCAATTCGGTCTGAACTTCCCCCTGGGGTCGGAGACACGAGCCAGAACTTCTTTTAGCACCAAGTCTCCCTCCCTTAGATTTCTCGGTCTTACTTTCTTGTTGAATGCACGGGCGATTCTTCTCTGATAGCCCTGAACATGATACATGGCCCCTAATCTTTTCTCGTCCAGCAAGGCGAGCTGTTCGTATCTTCCTCGTGTCCACTCCGCTTCGGGAATTTGATTTTCTATCATAACTCGTAAGGACTCGACCTCAACTTCTACTGGCAATACTGCTTCCATCCCATACACCAAAGAATAAGGCGTAGCCCCCATGGATGTCCTTATGGATGTTCGATACCCCCATAGAGCATATGGTAACCTTTCTGCCCAATCTTTGTGTGTTTTAGCTGACTTCATAAGAATGTTCTTAACATTTTTGTTGGCCGCCTCTACTGCCCCATTGGTCTGTGGCCGGTACGGAGACGAGTGGTGGTGCTAGATATGATACTTATCAAGCAATTCTTGTGTTTCTCCTTCAAAATGAGACCCGTTATCCGAAACGACCTCGTGAGGTACCCCATATCTACAGATTATGTTGGTCTTGATGAATCGGGCCACATGCTTGGCTTTCAGTTCTGTATATGCTTCCGCCTCTATCCATTTGGTAAAGTAATCTATGGCCACTAATATGTATTCATGTCCACCAGTGGCTTTTGGGTGAATTTTGCCAATAATGTCTATTCCCTAGACTGAGAATGGCCAAGGGGAGGTCAATTGATGTAGTTCTACAGGCGGGGTACACCGCATGTTGGCATAAATTTGGCATTGATGACATTTCTTTACGTATAACACACATTCTGTCTCCATAGTTGACCAGAAGTACCCCAATCTGACCAGTTTCTTTGCCAGCATTCTCCCATTCATGTGTGGTCCACAAACCCCTTCATGAACTTCGGTAATCAATACCCGGGCCGCTTCTTTATTTATACACAACAGATGAGTTCCGTTGGGTGATCTTTTAAATAGTTTCCCTCCGCACAGGACGTATTGGGCCGCCAGCAACCTCAGCGCCCTGCGATCTCTTTTATCTGCCCCTGACGGGTAAGCCCCTTTTTCTAGGAAATTTTGGATGTCGAAATACCAGGGGTTCCCATCATCTACCTCTTCTTCTAAGGTCATAATAGCGGTTTCATGGGAGGGATGGGACTTTTGTTGGATCATGAGTGGTTGTAAGGTCATCCCTTCGGGGATGTTGATTAGAGAGGCTAAAGTGGCTAAAGCATCAGCGAATTGATTTTGGGATCGGGGTAAAGGGGTGAAGGTGATTTTACGGAATTTTTGGGCTAGGCTTTCTAGGTAGGCTTGGTAAGGCTTCAAGTGCTCCTCCTTGGTTTTCCATATCTTTTGGACTTGGGCTATGACCAACGCGGAGTCTCCATATATCTCTGCTTCCTCTACTCCCAGGGCTAATAGTGCTTCCAGTCCTGCTATGCAAGCTTCATATTCTGTAGTGTTATTAGAATTCTTAAAATCCAGCTTTATGGATAGAGGTACATGGGACCCATTAGGCGATATTAAAATAACTCCGATCCCGTTCCCGTATTGATTTGATGCCCCATCGAAATACATTTTCCAAGTCTTTGAACACTCTATGCAAAACAGATCTTCATCCGGGAAATCTTCCCTAAGAGCTTGTCCCATTACCGGGTGTTCTGCACAAAAATCGGCTACCGCCCCACCTTTGATGGCCTTCTGAGTAACATAGGTCAGCTCAAACTCAGATAGCAAGAACAGCCAACGTGACAGCCTGTTGTTAAGCGCAGGTTTCTCGAGGAGGTACTTTAATGGGTCCATTCTAGCGACTACCCATACCTCAAAGGTTATTAGGATGTGCCTCAGCTTTTGTACCGCCCAGACTAATGCAAAGCATGATTTCTCCATGGCGGAGTAACGTGCCTCGTAATCATGCAATTTCTTACTTAAGTAATAGATGGCCTATTCATTCCCATGGTCGTCTTGCTGTGCTAACATACTTCCCAAGGCTTCTTCGAAAACGGATAAATATAACAGAACGGGTTTCCCGGGTCGCGGAGGCGCAAGGATTGGGGGATTTAACAGGTACATCTTGATGGCTTCAAACGCTTGCTAACACTGCTCATTCCATTCCTTGGACTCTTCCTTCCTTAGCAACTTAAAAATTGGTTCGCAGGTTAGCGTGAGTCTTGCTATGAACCTACTAATATATTGTAATTTTCCTAAGAAACCCCGTACTTCCTTTTCTGTCTTTGGCGGTGGCATCTCTAGTATCGCTTTGATCTTGACAGGGTCCACTTCTATGCCCCTATGAGTTACCAAGTAGCCCAATAGTTTCCCTGCTGTAACCCCGAAAGTGCACTTCTGAGGGTTTAATCTGAGCTTATACTTCCGAATCCTCTTGAAGAATTTCTCCAAGTTATCCATATGTTCCTCCCTGGTTGCTGATTTGACTATCATGTCGTCCACGTATACTTCCACTTCCTTGTGCATCATGTCATGCAGCAATGCGGTCGCCATCCTCTGGTACGTTGCCCCAGCGTTCTTCAATCCGAATGGCATGACGGTGTAGCAATACGTGCCCCACCCTGTGGTAAAAGTTGTCTTGCTCATGTCCTTTGGCGCCATTTTAATTTGGTTGTATCCCGAGAATCCGTCCATGAATGACATCAGGGCGCTTCCTGCGGTGTTGTCTACAAGGACGTCAATATGAGGGAGGGGGAAGTCATCCTTAGGGCAAGCTTTATTCAGATCTCGATAATCTACGCAAACTCTTATTCGACCATCCTTCTTTGGCACAGGTACGATGTTTGCGACCCAGTCAGCTTGGTCTACCGCTCGTATAAACCCTACATTTAGCAGCTTGGTAACCTCCTCCTTAACCTTCATCAGCCATTCTGGTTGCATTCGCCTTAATCGTTGTTTCACGGGTTTGGCTCCTTCTTTCGTTATGATGTGATGCTGTACTATCTCCAGATCTATTCCAGGCATATCATCGTAAGACCAAGCAAATACATCTTGGAACTCACTCAATAGTATTTTGAGATCGGTTTGTTCTTTTATAGACAAAGTGGAGCCGATTTGTATTTCCTTAGGATTTTCAATGGTGCCGAGGTTGATTTTAATAGTTTCACTTTTAATAGGTTCTACACTTCTTTCATAATCTTCATTGATTACTTTATTTAAATCGGGATCTTCGGACATTAATGCAATGTATTCTTCTAAAGACATATCAATATAAGCGAAATCAGAATTCATTTCATTATCAATTGGATAAATTACATCATAGTTGGCCTCAGAGGCCTTGATATCATCAAAAATGGTCATGGGATTGACCATAATCTTATCAGTCTGAGTGGTGATCCTATCGCCTACAATGGTCTTCTCCATCTTCTCCCAGGTCCAGGTGCTGGTTCCTCCATTTGCTTCAGTGATTAGCTCCATTAAATTCTCTGTGACCACTTGATCTGCTAATACCGTGATGCTCAGGTTGTGTTCTGATAGCAGCTGCTCCCAGGCCCCCTGCTCTAAATTGTCGGCCCAGTCCACGTCCAGCGTCTTTGCTTCTTCAGCCTTTCCCCATGAAGGTGTTATCTTTAATGTTTCTGCGAAAAAGACTTCCAAACCTGGTAACCTTCTTCCATTGGTCCTGTCTACCCACGGCTCCGGAAAGCCACAAAAAGGGAAATCTTCTCCTTCCTTGACGAAATTGCCATTAAGGGTGCCTTCGTTCTTCGGGACTCCTGATTTTCCCTCATACCCTATCCCCTTACGATCTTTTTGCGCGCGGAAATCAGGCAATTCAGTGACTCCTTGTCCATTTTTTCCCATCCCCATTCTAGGTATGTATCCCATTCGCTTCATGATGTGGGCTACCATATAACCTACTCCTATCCCGAAATCCGGAGATACCTTTTCTCTTTCATCACTTCTTCTTTCGAGCATTTGTACTAACTCGAATCCTCTGCATCCCAAGTCCTCTGCTCCTTCTTTGATGCCTAATACTTGACCCGTGATTTCCCCATCCCCATGAATCACTAAGACACCTCCTTGCCACGGCATTTTGATCTTTTGGTGTACTGTTGACGGGACAGCTTCGAGAGGGTGAAGCCAAGTTCTTCCCAGCAGCATGTTGTAAGTGGCCGGAATATCCATCACACAGAATTCCACCATAGATTCCACCGGTCCTAATTTGCAGTTTGCTTTGAAAGTCCCTAGGACGCTCCTCGAGCTATTGTCGTATCCCCTCACAGTTATCGCAGATGGCGTTAGTTCTTCTTTAGGTACACCGAGGCGGTTGGCTGTGCGTAGCGGGCATACGTTAAGAGCCGACCCATTGTCTATGAGTACCATCGGGATCTTCAGACTCTTGCACTCCACTGTGACGTACAAGGGTTTTGCATGCCCTACCCCTTCTGTGGGAAGATCTTTTCTTGAGAATGTCAGCACGGTCTTCTCGGCAGCATCTACCCCCATGATTGACAACACTTGCTCAGGCGTGGTGTCGATGGGCACCTCGTGCTGAGCTAGTGCCTCCAATACCGTCTTCCTATGTTTCTTTGAAGCCACCAATAAACCCCATAAGCTAATGTTGGCCTGTGTCTTCTTTAACTGTTTCAGGACCCGGTCCTCCTCCTCTTCTTTCCCTATTTCTCCCAATTTGTGTCTCAACTCCTCTATGTCAACTTCAGGGTTCACGTCTTTCCCCGGATTGTCACCCTCTAGATGAGGAGGCTTGAAATGCCTACCTGCGCGAGTAAGGTGCATAGTGTCTTCCTTAACTTGTTCCTAGAACCCTTTCTTAATATCCCCTTCTTCGTCATTGTCATCCCATGGTGAGCACACCGCAATGATGAGCATAGATGGATCCCCGCTTTCGCATCCTCTTTCAATCATATTGGCATATGGCGGTGGTGCGTTATGATTGGGAATGGGATTTCGATGCACATTGGGTTTCTTATCCTCTCCTGGCGGCGGCAGCTTCCCTGCTTCAATCATGTCTTGTATCACATGTCTCAATCGGGTACAATTGTCAATCTTATGACCAATGCGCTGGTGAAACTCGCAGAACTCATTCTGCCTCCAGTTAGATGGGATTGGGTTTGGAAGTGACAGAGGTTCCAAGGCCTGCAAGTACCCTCTTCTAGACAGATTAGCAAATGCTTTGGACAAGGGTACTCCCAGATCGTGAAATACTCTAGGCTTTCTTTCTGTCTGCTGAACATTCCCTACTGTTGCTTGCACTGGTCCTCCGACTCTATTGCCTCCACTTGCTCCACTGTTGCCACTGATTGCCCCGAACACCCTCTTGGGCCTGGTCTCGATCTGCCCTTTGTTTATTGCATCTTCTATTCGGGTCCCGCACTGGTACAGTTGCTGGAAATCCATGACGGATGAGGTTAGCATTTTGTCGAAATAGACTGGTGTCAGATTTTTCAGGATCATGTTGACTTGATCTATCTCTGCTGGCCTGTTTGTCAGTTTTACTGCCTTTGCTCTCCATCGCCCTATGAACTCAGAAAAAGGCTCATCGGGTTTCTGCCTTGTCATTTCTAAATCCCTCAACGTTACATCCAATACTGTATTATAGTTGTACTTATTGGTGAACTCCTCGGTCAACACCTCCCAGGTCCCAGTTATCTTCTCATCGAGCTTGTAATACCATTTTGAAGCATCACCGGATAAGGATAGTGGAAACGCGAAGTGGACTTGCTCCGAGGTTAGGCCCCTCATTCTGGCTATGCTCATATACTGACGCAGATGTTGCTTAGGGTCGCCAGTTCCATCAAACTTCTCGTAATCCGCAATCTTGAATTTAGGGGGTAGTTGAACTCTAGCCTCAGAGGTAGCACCGGGCATAGAAAACATGTAGTCGTCTATCCCTTGAGACTTACGCCAGGCGGCCTTCATCTGCCTTATCTGCTCTCTCATTTCATGATTCTCCACCTCTAGCTTATCGAACCTGGGATCTTCCACTTTGCCCTTGTCTTTAACATTCTTCTTGCTAGCTATGTAATCTGCGAAATCCTCATCATCCCAAGGGTGAGATTCGCCTTCGTGAGTTTTCGGTGCACCACTCCCTTCTCCTTCCTTGTCGGCTCCCTTTTCGCCTTCGGGTTGATCAAATGACCCTTTACCCCCCATCTCTAAATGCTCTAGCCTCTGGGTTAACCCCGTGATGAGTTCCTTCATTTCTGCCTTATCCTGTCGCAACATAGCCACAAGATCGGTTAAAGTCGGCTCTGCTGCCATTGGTTTCGGTTCCACTTTCCTCAGTCGGTTGGATGTAGGTGATCGGATCCAAACACAACCTGGCACACTCTTCTGTGATCGACCAATCCTTTACTGCATTTAGCCATATGTAACTTTATCAAGCCCATGTCCTTCATTTGAATAAATAACATTGTTCCATTAAGATTACCCAATTACTGCTCACTATACCTTGGGCTTTGTCATGTTTACTATGTCTTCCAAATGCCCAAGGTATAATAAGTGGACACAAAACCGTTATTTCGCCAACTTAAGCCCAATACAGAAATATCTCTCATCTCTCAACAATTTGGGCCCAAACCTGACATTCATTCCTTTTTTTTTTTTGGTCAGGCCCAATTACAAATAATTCTTCACTCTTCTGGGCTTAAGTTCGGCTATAACTTGCTTTGGACTTGATTCTTAGCTGGATTTTGAATTTGATTGCCAACACGGTTACCCTAGTGTTAAACCCACATAGTCCATTAATTATCTCAAGTCGGCCCAATATACACACACCTCACTCTCTTTTGGATCCTGGACCCATGTATTTTTTTCTTATTATTTTACACAAGTCCAAGTCCAATAACAATATCACACAACTTCCCTCAATTGGGCTCAACTTGAGATAGCTAATAGATAATGGGGCCTCGTCCCAAGCCCGCGATGAATTCCTAATATGAATGCAACATGACATGGCACACATTCAAGCAAGGGTATGCAAAGGTTGGTGGGGTAACTAGTGGTGTTGGTTAATGGGGTACTTCTCCTTCAAGGGTCACCCAAGCTAGGGCACTCAAAGAGTGGCCCGTTAGCGTACTCACAAGCTTATTACAGGCTAGTGGCACAGGCTGTGGGTTGATGATGCCAACTTCCAGTAACCATAGGCCCGAATGGGACCCGGTACCTTTCATCAGACTGTCATCGAGGGTAAGGGGTGGTAGTGCGCGTGTGTGCAATTTTGGTCTTTTCTAATTAAATAATTTAAATTAAGTAAAGCCATAAATCACTATACGGAATCTAGCTCTCTATCCCCAGTGGAGTCGCCACTGTGAGCGCCACGCCCGGTACTACGTAGCTCGAGAATACGCATTAGCCTCAAAGGACTAACACGGAGAGGAGTCGCCACCCAATAATGGGAACGAGTGAACCCTAGCAGGGTCTAGCTCGTCATAACCAGAGATTCGGGTTCGGAGCTAGGGTACGCAGCTGGGAAGGTGTTAGGCACCCAGCCACGCCCGGTCGGAACCGACCCCCACACATGATCGATGGCTTTAATTAATCTAGATATTTAACTAAAATCAACCCTACTCATTCGACCACAGCAGCACGCAAATCATGATGATATGATGGAAACAAGAGATATAAAACAGATATAAAGAAATGACCATGCAAATTAATTAACTATCATAATCAATACAGTAAAGAGAGAAACTGTCTGCCGAGGTAAGGTGGGTACGCATCACTTACTAGTGCGTACGCACAACTGATATATGCGTACGCACCTAATAGGCATTTCACAGCAGAATCACGGAACTCACATATCAGTCTACATCATGCACCCTTAATAAAATAAAATATGCAGAAAATAAATATGAATATGAATGTAAACTAAACCTAAATCATGCTAATCATGCTTTTAGAAAGAAAAGTAAAATAAAATAAAATAAAAGAAGTACTGTCTGCCAATACTTTATGTGCGTACGCAGTATTAGTTATTGCGTACACATATAATATACTGCGTACGCAATATAATAATGGCGTACGCACCCATTGGCGATTTATATCATCTCACTGTATACGGTCAGGAATCATATATGTGCGCTTTTGCAGATTAAAGTCTGAAACCACTTCTATGGTAACGCAGGAGATTTTCATACCAACAAATCATTAAGACCTAGTCTATTGCATGATGCTTATGCAGAAATATACATAAAGTCCTAAGTTCTCTTATGGAAAGAGTCCACTATGTGATGACATATAACCAATATTATGCAGCTAACATGGCATTTATGGCAACACATTATTTCATTGAATATGAACTTTCATGCTTAGTAACTAGATTATGCATGCAGAATACAGATATTACCCTCAGGATTCTCCACTCTGATTCCTTTAAGGACTACTCCTTCTTGAACCTCCAGAATTGTAGCCTCCTACACTCTCTCTCTATGTTCCTCTCTTTCCTTCGCTCTCTTTTTGTTCTATAGCTTTCCTTCTCTCTCTGATTTTCCAGTCCCCTCTCTTCAGGTGTCTAGTGGGTTTATATATAGGCATAGGAAGTAGGATTAGGGGTCTCTGCTGTTTTTCCCGAAATCTAGGTCTCCTAAGCATGTTACAACACGTTCCTTGGAAGAGTTCTGATCTGGAGGGCAAGTGGCCCGAAAAGAAAGGTTCTGGAAACATAAGCTGCGTACGCACCACAAATCCATGCGTACGCACCTCAACTAATGCGTACGCAGTGAACTTCGTGAATTCACTATATTTCTTAGCTGCAATTCTTTTGGCTCATGTAGGCGAATTCCAAAGTTTATCAAAGCATATGAACTAACCTCATCATAGGGCGTTTCCAATCTAACTCATCGGGTGCAAAATGGGGTGTCTATAGGTACCAGTCTGAGGTAGTGTTTATCTATGGGGACTTCGAGCCTTCATTGCTCGGGGACGAGGGCCGAAGAGTCCCTCGGGAGTTCGGGGAGCCGCGTAAGTTTTTTAGAAATTTGGTACTTAACTCATCTCTCTTTTTTTTCTTCTCGGTTTATGACTTGTTCCCTTTTCCACAACTGAAGCTGCCTTTGAGCTCCCGTTTGAAGTGAAGGAGACCGAGATCCAAAGACTATTGAATTACCGAAGGGAGAATGGATTTGGTTGGACAGTTCACGTCCTTCTCAAATACCCGCTGTGAACCCCGGAAATTGGGCCCACAAGGGATTGAAAGAAAATGGATTTGAAAAAGAAAAAGGAAAGGAGTCGCCACCTTATTTTTTAAAGGAAACAAGGAAAACCCTAAAAATCAGGTTGTTTTAGGAAAACAATTTGAATGACTCCATAAAAAGGAAAGGCAAAAACCAATCTTTTGAAAACCAAAGAAATCGAGGATTCGGAGGCTAAGTTATGACATGGGAAGGTTCTAGGCAAAGCCTATAGGCACCCATGTCACCCTTTCGGTCTCTCAGTTCATTTGGGCTAAATTAAAGTATTTTCCATACAAAAATCAGCAAGTATATCATCACAAGAATTGCATGCATATCATATATTTCATTCATCCATCCATGCATAATAAGCAAACAAAACAGAAAATAAAAAGAAGAAAAGAAAACAAAAAGAAACCTAGGATGCTTGGATCCTAGAACGGACTTGAGCCTCACGAAGAGCGCCTACGTACCATGCAACGAAATACATGGATCAAAGTCCACGTAGTTCGATTAGAACTAAGGTTAAGACTTAATACAAACCTATGGTTAAAACCCTAGGTTTCCTTATTTGATCAAAAGAGTTGAATTTGATAGAGAGTTTGATTTTAGAAAGAACTCCACAAAATGGAAATTTTAATAAAAACCAGAATTTTATTTATGAAGGAAACCTTTGATTAAACCATAGACTTGTATTAAAAATTAACCCTAAATAGGGAGAAGAGAAGGGATAAGGAAGAAAGGTGAATTGGGGCACCTTCACACCCACTTACCTGAGCGCAATTGCTCCAAACATTAGCCATTTCAGACATAAGCAGCCCTATTTGCCATAGGACAAATACCACACCTATTTGCACCCTTACAAGTGCTCAAAACCATGCAAAAACACTAACATGCAAATCTGGACAGAATAGTATTATGACCTAAAATCATCCACTAAGCATGCCAATAGCAAAAACAGCGAACAATAATAAGTCCTAACATATTCCTAGAACCATATCATGCATAAAAACCCTAAAACATACTAACATGCATGCAAAACTATCATGTTTACTCCATATGAAAAACATATACAGCAAACACGAAGAAAAACCAATAAAAAAGTCTACTTTATCATGCTATATGAAAACAAACACAAAACAATGACTCTAAAACCCTAAACTCACAAATATGCTTAAAAACATACAAAACATACTTTAATCATGCTAAAACCAAACTAAACAGAAATTATATCATGCATATTAACTAACTAAAGCAATATAACATGATGAAAATCCTAACTCTAACATGCAATGACACTAATCCTAGCACAAGGACAAACAGGAGCACAAGAATCATAACTATGCATTAAAAACCTAAAGGACAGCCCTAAAGCATGCTAAACAGTAGATAAAAAATAGATATTCCATGTATATTAACTAGCTAGAGTGTTAATACATGATAAAAAAGTTATCTTTAACATGCAATAAGCCTAACCCATATGAAAACCTAGTTTAAGCTTGAATAGAGAAGGAGAATACCTTATTCTCTCTCAAACACTCAAGTATTAATGCATAAAGTGGCTCCCCTTGTGTTTGTAATTGTTCGTGGCTCCTCAGGTCTTTAGAGTGAATCAAACCAACACGAATCCTCCTCTTTGTCAAAGTGGTATCATAGCAAAGAGATCAAAACTCACTCAACTTTGAAAAGAAATAGAAAACAAAAAGAGAACAAGAGAAAAGAAAAGTGATTTTCGTCACTTTGCAGCAGCAGCAACTTCAATCGCGTTTTTGGGTATGAAAACGTTGGATTTGGACAAAGCTTTTGAAATACAAAGTTGTATAGAATTGAATTATCTTTCTAACAAGACCAATTTCATCAAATTCTGACTTCGGATGAAAACGTTATGATTAAAATACGACTGCTGGTTTTCAAAAAATCTGCTGCTGAATTATGACGAATTTCACTCCCTCCAAACCCTCTTCTCCTCTCCCTTGTTTAAAGACATTAAGAGAGTATTTATAGCTGAAATCTGGAGTTTCCCTTTCCTTCCTGGACTAGGTTTCCTTGGAGAATAATCAAAAGGTATTTTATAATGATAAAAGACTTCTAATCTGAATAGGAAAAGGAAATTGTCTTTTATAAAAATTGGGAGACTGACCGCTAACACGCATGCACATGTATCGTATGTGCGTACACACACTCATCACATACGTACACGTGTTAGTGTCATGATAAAAATGGCTAATTTAATAAAATAATTTTCTTTTCATTTTAACCAAAAATCTCATGCTGTGATTCGCACTAATTCTTCAAGGATAATCCGTAAATAACCACACTAAACTCATCATCAGGCCATATCAAAATTGAACTTCATGAAACACTTTTGAGGGTAAAATGATGACTAATGAAAGTCAATTTGAAAAGATTTGGTTGGTAATTGTGAGTCAATTAGAGCTAACCCAAGGAAGGGTCAATTAACCAACTTGAACTACATCGAGCCATTTTAATCCCGAGCCATTGACTTACCAAATTGAACCTAGAAATACCTCTTATGCATCCATATGAACTCCAATTGACAATTTGGAGATCATTCCAAGGTCAAATGAAAAGTTTGGGACTTAAAAGACGATTATGCCCCTCAAGTCACAAAAGCTCTTATTATCCCTCAAGATCAACTCCAATTTGAACCAAAATTCATATCCATTGTCCTTGTGACTCTAGAAAACTAATGCAAGTGACTAGACTCAAAAACAAAACAAAAACATGCATGAAATGATGAGCCCTAGTAAGGTGGTGCAAAAATGGGGTGTGACACCCGCTAAGGTACTGAAGCTTCTTGGCTGCAAGCGTCCCCAAAGGGTACCCAACCTTCGGTCAGGCAAAAAGGAAGAGGGATCCAGTGCCAGAACCGAGTGTAGTTGTTGCTCGCGGTACACCTAGCTGAGGAGAAGGAGAAGATTCAAACTCCACTCAACAATGGTCATCCGAGGGTATAGCTAACCGAACTGTCTCCATCAAGGTCCTTGCACCGAAGAAGAAGGGAGCAAGCCCAAGCAAGTAGAAGGGTCCTGACCCCCTCAAAGAGGCAATGCGCAAGAAGCAGCAGTAGGGGAAGGCACCTCTGATTTCCCCACCCAAGAAGCCTGCTCCGAGGGACCCGACCCCGAAGGTTACCGAGAAGAGGGCTGCCCAAGCGATGCCTCGGTCTCCTGAACCAAACGCTTCTCGGGGAACGGTGACCTCAAAGAGGCCAGCGCAGATGGTAGTGAACGAGGACCAATCCCCCAAACAGGCCAAGAAAAGGAAAAGGGTGGAGATAGATACTTACCCTTTCGCCTCCTCGGACTACCAGCCCTTGATCATTGACCGATGGCACCGAGAAATCATAAGGGACCTGCCTCAATTCCCCCTTCTAACCGACCGATGCCTCTCGGTTATGACCGACCCTGAGTTCACCTACCATTCCATCAGGAATTTGTTGAAGTTCCCGATGGATATGGCGAGTCATAAGAAATACAAGTCAGTGGACCTGGGCTACGAGACCCTCATCCATCAACTCTTGGTAAGCTGGTATTCTTTCAACACTTAGAACATTTTTGAGTTTGTCATCTTCTCCAATTGTGTTCGGTGAATGCAGGCCGCGCAACAAACGATGCTGTTTACCGAGCGCCTCCTTAAGACCGAGGATAGGTACAAGAAGGAGGTGGTGGAGTGGTCCACCGAGAAGTCTGACCTTAAGGCCGAGGGAAGCCAGCTGAGGAAGGAATTGGCTAAGGTCCAGTCGGAGTTGGAGAGCATCTGAGAGGTTGCTCGGTTATCTCAAGAGGAGCTTGCAAAGTACCAGGCTTTGACTGAGGACTTAAGGTCCAAACTTGATGAGTCTCGAGGTGATCCTTCACACTAGAAGAAGCAGGTCGATGAGTGGTATGATCAGTGGCAGACCGAGGTCGAATCTCGGGCCGTCCTGATTAAGCAAGCCTAGGATAAGGCCACCGAGGAGTATGTGGATCGAATGGAGCCATACATGGAACGAAATTACAAGCTCGGTTGGGACTCCCTCGGTTCTCAAGTGAAGGGGGCCTATCTTGAGGTGGACTTGGGAAAGATCCCCTTTGAGAGGGTAATACTGCCCATCTCCGATGACGAGGGAGAGGAAAATGGGGATGACACCGAGGACGGGGAGGCCTCACCTGAGGAACCTGAGGCAACCGAGCATCAAGATGGGGTGCCCAAGGACACTCCCACCGAGCAACAACCAATCGAGTAGCCTGCAACCGAGGCCCTCTAGCATCTAGCAGCCGAGGATCCCGAGCACACTGCTACTGAGGCTCCCACGACTTAGTAGATTTTTCTTTTTTGATTTTTGATTTTTTGTTGCCCGAGAGGCTTATCATGTATAGAACATCTGTTTTGTAAAGAACTCCAATTTATGAATATATGCTCCCCTTTTTTGGCCCGATGGGCTTTCATTGTGTGTTTGGTTATTCTAATATATATTCTAAGTGTTAGGTAGGTAGTTCTTCTCTTTGCCTTCAGGCCGGCAGGTTCCGAAAAAGGAAATTTCTCGAGGTAAAAATTTCTATCGATCCGATTCTTTTCCAACTCTTTCTTATCTTGCTTTCTCGCCCGTTAGTGTATATAGTGTATTGGCAAGTCATTGCCGCTCGGGATATTCTCCCGAGTTCCCCTTCATGTATCGGGTGAACATACATTTTTCCTTATTCCTTTTGTTTTCAGGAAAGCCGAGAGGCTTTACTAATTGTCCCTTTGTCGCTTTAGTGGGGCTAGGGTGATCAGCCCTCACCACCTTGGCGAGAGTAAGGGTTTTTTGTATATATTTCCTTGTTGTCATGGTGAGGCTAGGGTGATCGGTCCTCATCATCATGACAAGACTAGGCATGTTTGTTAATGGCGGCATCTTTCTTAAATAAAAAGACTTCATTGATTGGATCGAGCTGGTGTTTTGCCGACCAGGCCCGAATTACACCTTCTTTCATTTGTAGAATATTCTCAAGTTCGATACATTTACCGACCTTAGTAGGTTTTGATTATCTTCACAATGCTTTAGATCATAAGAGCCTTTTTCTCCGGCAGCGATAACTTCATAGGGTCCTTCCCAAATTGCTCCGAGCTTTCCGTCCTTTGGATCCCGAGTACTCGAGTTTACCTTTCTGAGGACAAAATCGCCAACCTTGAATTCCCGAGGGCTGACCTTCTTTTCATAATACTTCCGGAGTTCCTGTTGGTAAACCGCCATTCGGATCAGGACTTCGCCTCTTTTTTCCTCAGCCAGATCGAGCTCCCGTGCCAAGTTCTCTTCGTCTTATTCTTGACCGAACCCTTCGGTTCTTAATGTCGGGTACCCCATTTCGACTGGGATGACTGCTTCAGTTCCGAAGGCGAGTGCAAATGGGGTTTCATTCGTTGACCTTCGGGGAGTTGTCCTGTATGCCCATAAGACCGCGTGAAGCTCCTCGGGCCATCTTCCTTTTGTTTTCTTCAACCTTTTCTTGATTCTTTTTACAATCACCTTGTTTGACGCCTTCGCTTGCCCGTTTGATTGTGGATAGCTCGGGCTTGCATAGAAGAACTTTGTTCCGAATTGCGCACAGAATTCTTGAGTTCTTCGACTTTTGAACTGAGTGCCATTATCCGAGATGAACGCTTGGGGAACCCCAAATCTCGTAAAGATGTTCTCCCAAAGGAAACTAATAATATCCGAGTCTTTAATGGAAGCTAGGGCAGCGGCCTCCACCCATTTTGTAAAGTATTCAGTTGCGACGACAAGGTATCTCCTGTTACCGCTTGCCCAGGGAAGCGACTCGACCAAATCGAGGCCCCACTTTGCGAAGGGCCAAGGGCTTGTCAAAGGGTGTAGGCCTCTAGCTGGTCGGTGGATTTTATCCGAGAAGAATTGGCAGCTTGGGCACTTTCGGGCGTATTTAAGAGCATCCTTTTGCATTTATGGCCACCAATAGCCTTGTGTTATAGCTTGGTGTGCGAGCGAACATCCCCCAGCGTGACTCCCACAGCTTCCCTCATAGAGTTCTTGCAAGATTCCTTCTACTTCGTCTAGATGAACACATCTTAAGTATGCTCCGGTAAAGGATTGTCGATAAAGTAGGCCTTTCGGGAAGATCCAGTATCGTGCCGACTTGACCCTAATCCGGTGTCTTTGGTGATGGTCTTCGGGAAGAACGTCATTTTTAAGATATTCAATTATCTCATCCATCTAGCTTGGACCAAGTTCGACAATCTCGTCTACTTCCATGCTCTATTCTATGCTTGAGACCTGAATAGTCTCAACATTAATCGTCCTTCAGGTTCCTGTTTCTAGGGCTGACGCAAGAGATGCTACCGCATCCGCATGTTTGTTCTGTTCTCAGACAAGTTGACGGATGCGAACGCTTTCGAAATCCAAAATAAGCTTCTTAGTAAGCTCCGAGTATGCCTTCATCCTTTCATCTCGGGCTTCATACTCCTTACCTAACTGCTTGACCACCAATTGGGAATCGCTGAAAAGGTTCAGCTTGGCTGCTGACAATGCTAGGGCAAGCCTTAGTCCCACTAATGTGGCTTCATATTTGGCCTCGTTGTTTGACGCGAAGAATTGTAGTCTGATAGCGCTTTCGAAAACTTTACCTGTCGGGGCTATGAGGACAATCCTGATTTCGACTCCTCGGTTGTTTGAGGCCCGATCGACATATAGGTCCCATCTTCCACTATCCTCGGCCCCAAGTTCGTCTGCAGAGGAGGTGTCCGAGTGTCCCGACGAACTTTTGGTTGGATCTTGTTTTGGGTCCTGATCGGTAAACTCGGCAATGAAGTCAGCCAAAACTTGCCCTTTGATTATCGTTCGCGGTCTGAATTGTATATCAAATGCCGCTAACTTAATCCCCCACTTGGAAATTCTTTCGGAGAGATCAGACTTCCGAAGAACGTCTTTAAGCGGTTGGTTCGTAAGAACAATGATGGTGTGAGCCTGGAAATAATGTCGAAGCTTTCTCAACGCTGTTCGAAGTGCTAGGGCGATCTTTTCCAAGGGAAAATGTCGTGTTTCGGCATCAAGTAGGGTCTTGCTTACATAATACACAGGTCTTTGCTCCTTTCCATCTTCCCGGACTGCGACGGCACTAACGACATGTTGCGAAACCGCCAGGTAAAGGAACAATGGTTCTCTTTGCCTCAGTTTTGACAAAACAGGAGGGCTCTTTAAGTGCTCAATTAAATTTTTCAAGGCGACTCGGCATTCCTCTGTCAAAATGTGCTTTGTTTTCTTCTGTTTCAGGGCTTGGAAAAAAGGTTGACATTTTTCCAAAGAGCGTGAGATAAAGCATCCAAGCGCCGCGATCATCCCGTTCAATCGTTGAACCTCTCGGTATATGCTCGGTTCCTTCAGCAATTGTAGTGCCTCTATCTTAGTGGGGTTTGCCTCGATCCCCCTACGAGTGACTAGGTGCCTGAGAAATTTTCCGGACCCTACACCGAAAGAACTTTTCTTGGCATTGAGCTTCATTCCGAACTATCGTAGCCTTCCAAAAGCTTCAGCAAGGTCGACTATGTGGCCGCCCTTGGTCACACTTTTCACAATCGTGTCATCTATATAAGCTTCCAAATTCTTCCCAATTAGGCCCTCGAACATTCGAGAAACGAGCCGTTGGTATGTGGCCCCGGCGTTTTTGAGACCGAAGAGCATCACTCTGTAGCAGTAGGCGCCAGTCGGGGTAATGAAGGCCGTTTTCTCTTGATCTTCCTCCACCATCGGGACCTAGTGATATTCGGAAAAGGTGTCGAAGATGCTCAACCGGGCATACCCGGTGATTGAATCGATGACTTGGTCAATCTTTGGAAGGGGGAAGCTATCCTTTGGGCAGGCTTTGTTCAAGTCCGTGAAATCGACACATATTCTCCATTCGCCATTCTTTTTTCTGACACAAACCGGGTTGGCAAGCCATGTCGGATACATCACTTCCCATATAAATCCCGCTTTTGAGAGTTTCTTTACTTCTTCGTTTATGGCTTGAGCCCGATCATCGGATAGTCGCCTTTGTTTCTGCGTAACAGGCTTGGAGCTCGGATTGACTCTGAGCCTGTGTTGGATTATATTCAAATCGATTCTCGGCATCTTGTGCACCGACCAAGTGAACACATCGATGTTTTCCTTCAGAAATTGGAACAATTCGGACGTTTCCTTCTCAGAAAGGGAGCTGTCGAGTAGGAAGTAATGCTCGGGGCTTTCATCATCAATTATCATCTTCTAGAGTGCTTCCCCCGTTCTATCGTCGGGCTCGATTAAAGTGTCTTCAATCCTGAGCCGACCGTGCTTTAATTGCTATAATGGGTCGACATCCCTCTTGGATTTTTTCAGCTTGGTCCCGCTTTCTTCCACCATCTTAGGGTGGCAGACGTTACCCTTTTCTTTCTTCTTAGCCGCCGAAGATGGAGTATGGCCTGTAAGCTCATACATAAAACACTCTCGGGCTACAGCTTGATTACCGCGGAGCTCTATTATCCCTTCAGGCCCCGGGAAGTGGACTGATTGATGATAGGTTAAGGGCACTGCTTCTATGGCATGGAGCCAAGGTCGCCCCATTATTACGTTGTATGCTAAACGCTCTTCTAAGACGACAAAGTGCTGAATGGTTTGAACTAGACCGGTTCGGACGGCTAAGGCTATTTGCCTAAGGGGGTAGGAAAGGTTCCCATTGAACGCCTTTAAGCTCAAGTTGCTTGGGCAGAGATCATCCTTTTTTAACCCTAGCTGATCAAAGAGCTTTTTGAATATGACATTTACCGAGGCTCCGTTGTCGACATAGACCTTCCTGACGTCATAGTTTGCGATCATCATTCGGACTATCAAGGCATCATTGTGAGGGTGGTGTGTTTCGGCGACCGAATAGTCTTTCCCGAAGAATAGGGCAGAGCTCAAATCATCCTTCCCTCTTTCAACCACGAGGGTTGGTTCTGACTTTACTTTGAACACTTCCCGAAGGTGCGAAGCTTTCTGGTATTGATCTGAAGGGCGTTAACAGAGACCGAAGCCCTATTGTAGGCTCCGCTGATTACATCAATGGCTCCCAGGATGGTATATCCTTTAGCTTCGGCTCTCGGTTTTTCGACCTTTTTCTCCTCGGGCTTCTTTCGATCGTCTCCCTTGGCTATGAACTCACTTAGGTGTCCGGCCTTCGCCCAGGTCTCCAGGTTATGTTTTAAGGTTTTGCAATCTTCAGTCTTGTTGCCATGATCTTTGTGGTATTCGCAAAACCATTTTTTGTTCCTCCTCTCGAGATCTTCGCCCATCGGTCTCGGCTTTTCGAAGAAGTCTTTATTCTCGACGATTCGCAGAAGCCTATAGATTGGCATAGTAAAGATAGTGAGCATAGCCTAATTCGAATTCGTCGGTGCCTTATCTCTTGTCGGTTCACCCCGGACTCGGTCATCCTTCGTTCGGTCCATTCGGGGATTCCGATCTCTCTTCTTTTCTGTTTGTTTGGTTTGCTTGGTCATCTGGAAAGCATCGTCGAGCCTTATGTATCTTTGGACTCGATCAAGTAGTTTCCCGATGCTAGGTGGCGGGTCAAGTGTAAGCTGTTCGAATAACCGAGAGGATCAGATCAATCCTTGCCTAAAAATGTCGAGAGCACTTCGCTCATCTGGCTCCTCGATTTCGATGTAGACCTCCCAGAACCTCTGGGAGTACTCACGCAAGGGCTCCTTGGTCCCTTGCTTCATCTCGTACAGGTTTTGCATAGTCTTGGCGTATTTTTTGCTTGTTATGAATCGATCCCGAAAGAGCTTGACCAAATCGTCCCATCTTCGGATCAACTTCTCTGGAATCTTTGCCCACCACCTGAGAACAATCTCCCTAAGGCTCATCGGGAAAATCTTTCACATAAAACCCTCGTTGTCTATATAGAAGGACATCTTTTGGACATAGTACGTCAGATGGTAGTCAGGATCCGTAATCGGGGAATAAGGGGTGAAAGTAACCTCGCTATAGTTTTTTGGAGTCGGCGTGGTTTGGATCCAACTTGCAAAAGGGGATTTGCCTACTCGTAAATAGTTCGGCATTGGGCATGCTGGTTCCTTCATTGTCTTAATCTCCGTTCGGACCTTTTTTGCGAACTCGTTGGAGGTTAGGTCTCCAATTCTCCTTCTCCTTTTTTCTCGAGGACTCCTTTTGCATCGACCCCTCTCTGCTGAGCCCTCGAGGGCCTCGTAACGCTCCCTATCTCTTCGATTGGGCCTCAGGGCGAATGTTTCTGAACGTCGTTCGCTCCCTCTTTGACCCTGATTATCCTCTCGACGAGCCCGTCTAGTATGACTAGAACTTGCTTCGGTAACGACCTTTGAATAGGAGTTTTGAATAAACAGTCACCTTCTGTCAGTTCTTTGGTGTTTGACTCTATCCTACAGCTTTCTTTGGCTTTGATCCTCATTCCTCGAGGATCGCCTTTCTTGAACATGGCCTCTTCGGCACCGCGGCCGGGATTCTGCAAGGTGAGAAGTGTAGCTCCCCCTGTCACCGCCGTTCTCCACTGCTAGTCGACTACGGCGAAGGGTGGTTTGGTAGTGGCTACGCTCCTTTAGATTGAAGCATTCTTGCTCTAGGGCGAGTTTCTCGCGTTGCGCCTCCTCTAGTCGCTCTTGGAGCATTGCGACCACGGCGGTGACTGCCTCTGGCTTAGAGTGTTCTGCGACCGCCTGTTTGTACGCGGTTTGGACCTCTGGTATTGGTGTTTGCACTGCGGGCCTACTGGTCTCTCCAATGAAGATGGCGTTTGTTGGAGGACGCCCGGACGGTGGTGGAGGGAGGACTATGCTCGTGCCGTTATGCTCTGGTCCTGGCATACGTTGCTCTAGATCTGGTTCGCCCCGCCATTTGTAGAAGCGAGAAGTCGGGCTCCGATAACTGCTTTTTGCTCGATTTTCCCACAGATAGCGACAAACTGTATGGGGAAAAATCTGGACAGTTGGCGGAGCGCTTTGTAAAAGGAGGTCCAAAGATCTGGAACGCTGCGCGACTACGGCCCGAGCGAGTTGTAGGGGCTAAGATAACTCCCGGACGTACGGAAATGTTGGGCTTCTTCGAGGAACAGTAGTGCTAGGTGCTGTGGTGAACAATGACCTGAAAACGAAGAGGATCGTCAAGGGAGTCGGGGGTTTCCCAGTCTAAAACCCTCCGACGCTCAAGTCAGTCTTAGTGTCAAGAGAAATAGAGTAAAAGAAGAGGAGAATCCCTAGGGTTTTGTGTCAAGGGAACTTACCTTCTTTGGCATGAATAGTGTCCCTTTTATAGGAACAGACTAGGCTTCGGATTGGACTCTCATTCTGACCTAACCATGGTCCGTTTAGGGTTCTGAGCTAATCATGGTTAAATGGGGGTTTTAGACTGGATCGTGGACCTTTCAGGGTTACAGGCCTGATCGTCGACAATTGTATTTCCTGACTCAGTTGCCGGGAGCGTGCTCTACCCCAGCCTGGTTTCCCTTGTCGGATCTAGGGAATGAGATAAACTCAGTGCACCTGAGAGACATGTGCTCGTTCGGCTTAAAGGAATTAACCCAACCGAGAGCGAGCTGGCCCGAGGAGGGCTCGAACCGAGGGCTCAACGGCCCGAAAGAGTTGTTGGCTCGAGGAGGGCTTGAACCGAGGGCTCAACGGCCCGAAGTCATACTAATCCAAAGACAGCCTTCGGGCGACCGAAGATACATGGGTCACCCGAGCTCAATATCGAAGAACTACACGTGTTGGGGTCTCATTCGTCAGTTTCAAATATTCCACACATATATTATAATATAAAACCCAATTTAATGATATGGCATACCTTTTCATTTTTCCCACCTAAATACTCTTTTTACATTCATTCTTCTCTCTTTACTCTGATCCTACTATTGAGGTGATGTGGCCTCATATAATTAGATAAAATAATAAATTACAATAAGAATTTAAAAATCAAATTACATTCCTTATAAAAAAACATTGACTTTTCTAAATGTAAATAATTTCAATGAATTCCTTAAAATTAAATTACTTTCCTTATAAAAAAAACATTCACTCCTACCCATAACCCTTGACAGAACGTTATCTCCATCTCTATCAACACTCTATCCCTCTCAGTCAAGAAGTAGCGATCTCGTATAACTGTAGGTAAGTTCTCTTCTTCTCCAAATTTGATCTTATTTTTTGGTGGAGATGCTATTGAATATGGAACAGGTAACTCCATCGGCTTTGTGTTTCACATAGCATTTATAATATAACTTATAAAGTCCATGGCCATGGTAAGATGATTACGAAAAGGAGTTTTCATAGGACATCAATGAGTTGATATATATGAATGGCTATAAAGTATTAAACTAAGGACTTGACAGATTTTCATGTCCTATTAGTTTAATCAGAAACATTGTATAGATGAAAGGATGTAATTGTAACCTTAAGCTGTAATTGGAGGGTTCTTTGTTCAATATTTATTCACTTCATTGAGGACCACACCATGAGCCATTGCTAGATGCTACTCATGGTTAGTAAAAGTCCTAATTGACATAAATGAGTTATAGTCAAGTAGGAAATTGAAAAGTGTTCCAATTAGACCATTAATGGAAAGTGTTCCATTAGTGCACACCTTGTGCTATTCCTACTACTCAATGATGTGACCTCAATGGGTCACATACTAATCATGCAAAGAGGGACTTTAAAACTTTGAGAGAAATGGCAAGATTGAATAAGAAAAGTTTTTTAGGGCCATACTTGTATTGGATATAAAAAGGAGGGGTTGAATTGCAATTTTGGGAAAATTACAAGTTAGAATCCACAAGGGATTCTCCCCCTAGGGCCGGCCCTCATTAGTGGCTATATAAGCCACACTAACATGTGGCATGTTGCTAAGTTTTCACTCTCTCAAGCCCTAGCCGAACCTAGAGGTGCTCTCTCTCTTCTCTTCTCCTCTTCTAGTATTAACAAGGAGAAAGGGAAGCTTGAAGGCCTTTGTTAGGTGTGTTAGGATTATGCCCTAGAGCCAATCATGGAGATGATTGTTTAGGGATTAGGAACAATCAATTGATTTCATTTATATATGTCACATTTATTATTGATTTAATAAAAGGGCTTATTCTATTATGTTTATATGCATCATTTATATTTACATAATATGTCCATGGAGTTAGAGTTGAGAATATGAAATTACAAAGGGTTGTAATTTTGAGACTCTAAATATATCTCTGTACTAAACTCCTAAATCATTCCTAGTTGAAGGTTCACTATGATGGACAGTAATGAACCATAGGACTAGCACTTGTTAGGTTGACTCTATAGGAGGATAGCTAGTCTCAAGCTATTTGTGTGGAGACACTACAACCAACAAGTGGGTGCCTATTATCAGAATAGGTACACTGAATGTGACCAAAGATATAAGATAAACTGAATGGAGTTTTAACCTGCCTGTCAATCAGTTTCTCATTGTTATAGTGGTACAAGTAATCCTTAGACCTGAGACACCATGGTTGTCTTATGCATGTAGCTTTAGAAGTTTGATAACACTAAGTGCAGATCCTATTCAGGGGTCTGTAAGGGTGTTCATTGGCCCTTCTGCTATATGTGTGAAGGCATGTGAGTGATCAACAAGGAATCCATCACTCTCAGGAAAAAGGGAGTGAATGTCTCATACAGCATTCATTGAATATAACTCATTAAATCCATGGGCCCATGGTAGAATGAATATGGAAAGGAGTTTCCATAAGTTCATCATTGAGTTGATATTAATGAATGAGTATAAAGTAATTGAACTAGGGACTTGACAGACTTCCATGTCCTATTAGTTCAATTGGAGACATTGTGTTGATGGAAGGATGGAATTGTAACCTGTAAACTATAACAGAAGGGTTCTTTGTAAATGACTATTCACCTCATTAAGGACCACACCATGAGCCATATGCTAGGTGTTACTCATGGTTAGTAGAAGCCCTAATTGATATAAATGAGTTATAATCAATTAGGGAATTGAAAGGAGTTTCAATTAGACCCTTAATGGAAAGTGTTCCATTGTGCACAACTTGTGCTGTTCCTACTACTTGATGATGTGAACCCAATGGGTCACACACTGATCATGCTAAGAGAGCTTGATTGTCTATGAGAGAAAGGGTATAAGTGATTAAAGAAAAGTTCTTTAAGGGGCTAATTTGTATTTGATGCAAACTAGTGGGCTAATTGTGTAATTAAGAGTAATTACACAAATTAGATTAGGGTTTGGAATCCCCCCCTTGGCCGGCCCTAGTTGGAGGCTATTTAAAGCCTCTTATGATGTGATGACATCATCACTTAATGCACTCTTGGAGGCTCCCTAGTGCTGGCCGAAATTTACACAGCCCTCCCTCTCTCTCTCTCCCTCTTCTCCACCTCTAGCAACCCTAAAGAAGAAGAAGGAAAGGACAACTTGCTCAAGCTAGGTGTGGATACTGTTGGAGGCAGTGCACTTGGACTGCTCAATCAGAAGACAAAGCTTGGAGCATAAAGGAGAAGACTTGAATCAACTGTAAGTAATTCTACCCTCTTCTAGTTAGGGTTTTTGTTTTGTATTAAGCATAATTAAGATTCATGGGTTTGGGAATCATAGGAAAAATTTTAAATTCCGCCTTTGTATTTTTCCTCTCTAGTTTGATTCCCAACAGTGGTATCAGAGCCATGATTATGCCTAATACAAACTGCATGTGGGCTGTAATTCATGGTAAATTGATTGGTTTAATGAATTAAAAATTCTGTTCATGCATAAAGCTTGGTTCCCTCTCATGGCCGAACCTGGGGTTTATGAACCCTAGGTTATTTCTCTTCTATTTCTCTTCTAAAAGGTGTTTTAGGGCTGCTGGAAAATTCAAAGAGTTGAATAGGTTTCAGTTTTGGAGAAGAAGAAGGAGGAAACTAGAGTTTCCTCTTCATGGCCGAACTTGGGGTTTTGAACCCTAGGCTGTTTTTCCCTCTTCTCCTCTTCTAATATTCTTCTAACATTAATTCTGGAATTTTTGAGAAGCATGTGATGTATATAGAAGAAGAAGAAACCAGTGTTTCTTCTATGGAGGCCGAACCTGGGGTTTGGAACCCTAGGTTGTTCTCTTTTGTGTTTTGTTTTTGTTTTGGTTTAATTAAGACATGAGATGCCTGTAATTAATCCACATAAAGTTGTTATGGTGATTTCTCAAGTATAGGGATGCATAGAAATCAAAACAAATCAAAAAGTTTGGGAAGAACACCATGGAGTTCGAATCTGGGTTTTAGAACCCTATGGTTCTTGCTACTGTTCTGATATGATATCTCTGTAAAATTGATGTAAATCCTTTATAGGATAATTATACATATTGTATGTATGATTTTCTTTAAGTTTTATAAGAGTCTTGATGCATATAAGAATCAAAAAGTTTGATTTCTTGAAAAACACAGCAGGCTGTTTTTCTGCAGAAAGTCATCAATGGAGTTTTGTTCATATCTTGAGCTAGGGAACTCCAAATTGCATGAAACCAATTTTATTAGTTTCCTAAGACATGTAGGATGCTAGGAAAAATAATTTGGTAACCTGAATTAATCATCTTGCTGGGTTTTGAATCAATTTGTGATCAGGGACAGTATGCTATCAAATTCTGGACAGCCTACTGTTCTTGAATTGTTTAGAACAATTGGGGATGATTTGATCATCCAAACCACTTCAATTAGCTTAGTAATTCATGTAGGGACATGATACAAAAGCTGGTTTTGTTGGTGGAGTCGAATTGATTAGGTTTTAGAAACGTTTGTGACCTTGGAGGTCCTCCCATGGTGGTGCCAACAAGGGTTCTTGAAACCCTAATGTTCTTTGAAGAAGACAGCCCTCTTGGCCACTCCACTCGTGTCCATGGGCTTGGCCCAAACCCTAGCTTGAATTCCCCTTTGCTGGCCATGGCCTCCCATGGCCTGGCCAAGCCATGGCAGCCTTGGCTAGCCATGGCAGCCCACTGTAGGTGGCGGCAGCCTTAGGGTTTCTTAGGAAACCCTAATTCCCATTAATGATGAAACCCTAATTCATTAATTGCATTAATTAAAACCCTAATTGACTATTAATTACCTTAATTAAAATGTTTAATGATTGGTCATTAATTGACCAATCATGGTTGTTAATCATTAGGGTATAATTAAGTGCATTTATGATGTCTAGGGTTTAGGGTTTAGGAAACCCTAATTCATATTAATTAAACCCTAATTCTATTAATGCATTAATTAATAACTAAACCTAGTAATTAATGTGTCTAACCTAGGGTTAAATGATTGGTCATTAATGACCAATCATGATCATTAATGGTTTAGTAATTAATCATTGGCATTTAATAGGTTTAAGGTTTAGGGTTTTAGAAACCCTAATTAGTGCATATTAATTAGGTGTAATTAATATCCTAGGTGGCATTAATTAAACCCTAATCCTAATCATTAATACCGTATAAACCTAGGGTTTAAATGATTGGTCATTAATTGACCAATCATAAGGCATTCAATGCATTAGGGTTACACTTAGGGTTTAGAGTTAATGCATTTAGGGTTTAGGGTTTTAGGAAACCCTAATGCACTAATTAATTAATAAAATGATTTTATTTAATTCCGAAATTGATTATTTAATTAATAGTGATTAATTTTATATTGTTTTAAATGGTTTAAAACACAATTTAGGAATAAATAAAAATCTGGAAATTTTAATTAAATAAAATTGTTTTGTTTAATTAAAAAGATTCTAATATTTGATATTAGAGTTTAATTAGGGGACTTTAAATGTTTCAATTGATTTGATTAATTGAAACTAAATGTCTTAATTGTTAAGACTTAATTAATTTTGGAGATTATGCATTTCCTAATGAGATTAGGACACATTAATGAGATTAATGAAAACCAATCAATAGAGTTACCATGAATGCCCATATGTTTATTGCTTACAGTTATTTCCTTTATTATGCAATATGATTGTATGGTTATGGATGGATGATGATTATGGACTATACCCCTTAAACCAATTGTGATTGGCCGTCTTATGAATGGGTTGTATTAATTTTTCAAGAGTTGTTAATTTTTGGTGATGTATTATTTATTTGGGGCTTGCATGCCACCTTCTTCTCTCTCTCTATCATTCTCTTATGTACCCCACATTCCCCTTATGTATCCCTTTCTTTAAATTATGTAAATGTTATGTAATCGAGAGCGCACTAAGGAGCATGGTGGACCTAAAGGAGCATGGTGGAGCCCAACAAGCCTATGGTGGAGACCATGAAGCCAATGGAGGAGATTGAAGGACTTGAAAGCTTGGAGAAGATTTTCAAGAGTGCATGCTATGTTTCAAATGAATGTTTTACGATCACCTACACCCACCTTAGACCTAGGATTCAATTCATTGGCTTGGATTGAATCCTCTTAAAGTCCATAATCATCATAGTGGGAGCTTTTAATGAGATTAATAGAGATAGCTCCAAATCCAAAGATCGTTATATGTCACCTTATAGGGACTAATATCGATAAGTGGATTACATATATATAATGTTGTTATATATTTCTTATTTAAATGCATGAGATGTATGTTAGATTAGTTATTTTGATGAGACCCTTAAAACCCCTCTATTTTAATATTAAGTTGGAAATGGAGAATACATTAGGGAATGGATTCTTCATTGCCTTCCATCATTATAGGATCATCTAACGTCCCTTAATGTGGGTACCTGGCTGCAGACATGTAGGAGCTACCCATATTAAAGACATTACTTGAAACTATCACATATATAGATATCATGGGGTGCCTAAGCTGATATATACCAAGAAACTAACATGTGAGGTATATATTTGGTGAAACATACCTGTGTGAATGATGGGCTTAACTTAACTAGGGAAGTATTCCAAGAAACTAACATGTGAGGAGTATGTACCCTAGAGGCAAAATGATTGGAACTTGCTTATGAAGCAATAGACAAAGAGTTGTCTTCTTACTGTGGGTTAGAAGTCAAGAAACTAACATGTGAGGCTTCTAGGTCACAGTGGGACCCCAATCCCCATTAGGAATGAGATTCCCGAATTCCATCAGAGGGTGTATGGAATTTGATAAAATAGTGGGAGGTACCATATGATTAAAGACCCGATCATTATGGATTAAAAATGAAATCTAATTCTCTATTTAATTTTATATGTAGTTCATTAGAATGGCTCACCTCAACCCGTTATCCAAAATATTGGACATCAACCGTTTGACTGGACCAAACTATCTTGATTGGCTGAGGAACTTAAAAATAGTTTTAACTTCCGAAAAGATTACCTACACACTTGATGGCACACTTCCTGAGGCACTGGCTGAGACTGCAACTCAGCAAGAGAGAGACGCTTATCAGAAGCGCATGGACGACGATTTGAAGGCAAGATGCTATATGATGGCATCCATGAGCCCTGAGCTTCAGAAGCAACATGAGTCCATGAAGAGTGCTCGCGACATCTTTATCCACTTACAAGAGTTGTATGGGGAGCAAAGTAGGACCGCAAAGTACAATATTGTCAAGGATCTATTCAAGGCAAGGATGAATGAGGGTTCGTCTGTGACTGATCACACCTTGAAAATGATCAACCATATCGAGCAGCTTGAAAAGCTTGATGTGATCATTGAAGCTGATATGTGTTCAGACATTATATTGCAATCCCTTCCTAATTCATTTGGGCCGTTCATAATGAATTTTCATATGAACAAGCTTGAGCCCACTCTCCCCGAGCTGCACAATTTGCTCAAGATGACTGAGGAGACAATGAAGAAGGGAAAAGGTTCTTTGCTCGCATTTGATGGAGCTTCTACTTCCAAGGCCAAGCCCAAGCCTAAGGGCAAGGGCAAAGGAAAGGGTAAGAGTACCCAAGGGAAGAAGAAGAAGAACTTGAAGCCAAAGGGAGGTGTCAAGAAAGGTAATACTGACAAGGCCAAAGGAACCTGTTTTCACTGCGGCAAGGATGGGCACTGGAAACGTAACTGCCGGGAGTATCTGGATACTCTAAAGAGCCGACCTTCGGAAGGTATGGATCATGCTCTAAACTAAATGTTAGTTTTGCTTCCACTTGGGTACTTAATTCTGATGTGAATTTTGAATTCCATGCAGGATCTAGTGGGAAGCAGAAGGCTGAGTAGAAGCGGAATATCCCTACGAGTAGAGAATGGAGCAAAGTGTTGCTGTATTAGCTATGGGACTTGCTGCTTGACTCTACCTGAAGGAGTAGTTTAGAATTAATAAGCTATCTTGACATTCCAGAAGTTTTTAGAAACATTATCTTTATTTCAGTTTTGCCTAAACAGTGTTTTTAGTTTGATTTAATAAATGTTTTTATGAAGAGTTCATTACTTCTGGAATTTATAGCATTTATCTTCTAAACTACCTTGCAAATATGAATTGCATGAAACATGATAGCTCTAAAATTGAATGCTAATAAACCCAAGAGAACAAGAGAAATAGTTTCTCATACTTTATGAACCTTTACTTAAAAATGTTAAGGTATAGGTGCATATACTTAAAGAAGTACAAATCTGAAACATTTGAAAAGGTTCAAAGAATTCAGATTTGAAGTAGAGAAACAAACTAGTAAAAGTATCAAACTCTTCGATTGGATCGAGGAGGCAAATATTTAACTGGTGATTTTTTAGATCAACTTGTTCAAATAGGCATTCTATTCTAATGGACACCTCTTAGAACATCATAACTAAATGGTGTGTCAGAAAGGAGGAAGAGGACCTTATTGGATATAGTCCGGTCCATGATAAGTTACAACAACCTAATATTATCCTTGTTAGGATATGCCCTAGAAATTGCCACGTACCTGTGAAACAGAGTTCAAACCAAGGCTGTCCCTTAGGACCTATATGAGATATGGAAAGGGAAGCACCAAACCTTAAGCATGTTAAGGTATGGGGATGCACTACATATGTAGAGACATATAATGCAACCAAATTGGAAATCAAGATAACTTAAATGTAGGTTTGTGGATTACCCTAAAGAAAGTTTAGGATATCATATCTATTATCCTGATGAACAAAAGGTGTTTTGTTTGTAAGTTTGCAATCTTTCTTGAAAAAGAGTTTATTCAAGAAGGAGATAACAACAGGAAAATAGAACTCAAAGAGTTGTCTAATGAGACACAAACCAACATTGATGCAACCCCTATCCCTGTTGAGATAGAACCCGTTGTTGTACCATGATTGTACAAAGGGTTAGTGGGAGTGCGATCACATTTATGGTCCTATAAGTGAATGACGTTCTACTTATTAGGGAATAATGTAGAGACGTTGTCAAAAGTGAAAAATTGGTTTTTCACAAAGTTTCTTCATAAAAGATTTGGAAGAAGCATCCTATATTCTAGGAATAGAGGTCTATAGAGATAGATCTAAAGGATGCTAAGTCTCTCCCAATCAAAGTACATAGACAAGATTTTGAAAGAGTTCAAAATGCATGATTCCAAAAGGAGGTCTAATTCCTGTCAGACATGGAATCAAGTTGTCTATAACTAAAAGACCAGATATCAGTTTTGCTGTAAATGTTACGAGCAGATATCAGGCAGACCCAGATGAGGAACACTGGGAAGCAGTCAAGGCTATCCTTAAGTTCTTGAGAAGAACTAAAGGACCTATTCCTTGCCTATGGAGAAAGAAACTTGAAATGGTTGGTAGAACGGATTCAGATTTTCAATCTGACGATGATGATAGGAGATCAACATCGAGGTATGTTCTCACCTTAAATGGTGGAGCTGTAAATTTGAGCTCATTGCTGCATGTTTGGATGAGTAAGTTCATTGCAGAACTAGGAGTGGTTCCTAACATTGAGAAGCCTTTACTATTGTTTTTGTGACAACAATAAGGCTAGTGCTCAAGACAAGGATCCACGGTCTCATCAAAAGTCCAAACTTTAAGCGGCGATTCCAAGTGATTAGAGAGATCATTGGAAGAGATGACATATACATATAGAAGTTTAATACAACAGAGAATAAAGAAGACCCCTTCACTAAGGCTATGACCCAAGTGTGTTGGATCACCACCGACAGGATATGGGTATGAGATACATGGTGGATTGGCTATAGTGCAAGTGGGAGATTGTTAGGATTATGCCCTAGAGCCAATCATGGAGATGATTGTTTAGGGATTAGGAACAATCAATTGATTTCATTTATATATGTCACATTTATTATTGATTTAATAAAAGGGCTTATTCTATTATGTTTATATGCATCATTTATATTTACATAATATGTCCATGGAGTTAGAGTTGAGAATATGAAATTACAAAGGGTTGTAATTTTGAGACTCTAAATATATCTTTGTACTAAACTCCTAAATCATTCCTAGTTGAAGGTTCACTATGATGGACAGTAATGAACCATAGGACTAACACTTGTTAGGTTGACTCTATAGGAGGATAGCTAGTCTCAAGCTATTTGTGTGGAGACACTACAACCAACAAGTGGGTGCCTATTATCAGAATAGGTACACTGAATGTGACCAAAGATATGAGATAAACTGAATGGAGTTTTAACCTGCCTGTCAATCAGTTTCTCATTGTTATAGTGGTACAAGTAATCCTTAGACCTGAGACACCATGGTTATCTTATGCATGTAGCTTTAGAAGTTTGATAACACTAAGTGCAGATCCTATTCAGGGGTCTGTAAGGGTGTTCATTGGCCCTTCTGCTATATGTGTGAAGGCATGTGAGTGATCAACAAGGAATCCATCACTCTCAGGAAAAAGGGAGTGAATGTCTCATACAGCATTCATTGAATATAACTCATTAAATCCATGGGCCCATGGTAGAATGAATATGGAAAGGAGTTTCCATAAGTTCATCATTGAGTTGATATTAATGAATGAGTATAAAGTAATTGAACTAGGGACTTGACAGACTTCCATGTCCTATTAGTTCAATTGGAGACATTGTGTTGATGGAAGGATGGAATTGTAACCTGTAAACTATAACAGAAGGGTTCTTTGTAAATGACTATTCACCTCATTAAGGACCACACCATGAGCCATATGCTAGGTGTTACTCATGGTTAGTAGAAGCCCTAATTGATATAAATGAGTTATAATCAATTAGGGAATTGAAAGGAGTTTCAATTAGACCCTTAATGGAAAGTGTTCCATTGTGCACAACTTGTGCTGTTCCTACTACTTGATGATGTGAACCCAATGGGTCACACACTGATCATGCTAAGAGAGCTTGATTGTCTATGAGAGAAAGGGTATAAGTGATTAAAGAAAAGTTCTTTAAGGGGCTAATTTGTATTTGATGCAAACTAGTGGGCTAATTGTGTAATTAAGAGTAATTACACAAATTAGATTAGGGTTTGGAATCCCCCCCTTGGCCGGCCCTAGTTGGAGGCTATTTAAAGCCTCTTATGATGTGATGACATCATCACTTAATGCACTCTTGGAGGCTCCCTAGTGCTGGCCGAAATTTACACAGCCCTCCCTCTCTCTCTCTCCCTCTTCTCCACCTCTAGCAACCCTAAGGAAGAAGAAGGAAAGGACAACTTGCTCAAGCTAGGTGTGGATACTGTTGGAGGCAGTGCACTTGGACTGCTCAATCAGAAGACAAAGCTTGGAGCATAAAGGAGAAGACTTGAATCAACTGTAAGTAATTCTACCCTCTTCTAGTTAGGGTTTTTGTTTTGTATTAAGCATAATTAAGATTCATGGGTTTGGGAATCATAGGAAAAATTTTAAATTCCGCCTTTGTATTTTTCCTCTCTAGTTTGATTCCCAACAAGGTGTGGATACTATTGTAGGCAGAACACTTGAACTGTTCAAACTATTGCTGTTCGGAATCAAATTTTGAAGGAAGAAGAAGAAGACATAAGAAACTGTAAGTAATCAAACCTCTCTTCTAGTTAGGGTTTATAGTTTTGTATTGAAACACAATCAGATTCATGGACTGCATGGAATTGATAGGAAATTTTTGTTATTCAAGTTATTCCGCATTCTATTTCCTTTTAGTTCAATTCCTTACACTTTGTGATCAATATGTTATAGTCCATTAATTATTATAATTTTTTACTTTGATTTGATCGTGTAATATGTTCGTTTGTTTTTTATTTTTATTTTTTTAATTATTAATGATTTGAACACGATCAATTATTTATTTATAGGGAAGAATCTATATTTATATATTTGGTTTTTTTTTTTTTTTTCGAATTATCTTTTTCCTATCTTTCTTTTCTTAAATTATTTAGATCTTTTCGTTTTTCTTTTTTATTGTCGTGCATTGCGCGGGTCACTACTTCTATATATATATATATCTATATAGTCATATTCTTATAAGGATGTATTGATGTAAGTTGCGTTAGCATGTGTATTTGGAGAATTGTACCCCATGTAGTGGTAGGTTGTACCGTACAATTTGGTAATACATACAATACAACCGCCGACGCATGTGCTAATGCAACTTACATCAGCATGTTCTTATAATATATATATATATATATATATATATATATATAAGGGTGAATCCTAGAAAAAATTTTGATTCTCTAAAACCCTTGTTTTAAAATGTAATAACATCAATACTCTTAAGTAATCCAAAAGACAAAAAGAAAAAAAGATACACAATTAATTAAAATCATGGAGAAACCTACTTTAATTAGAGTTCTACAATCCTATTCCACTAATCCATACGTTCCCTTCCCCATACCCTACTTTAATTAGAGTTCTATAATCCTATTCCATTAGCTCATACGTTTCCTTCTCCATTAACTTATTCGTTTTTTGCAGTAAAAAATAATTAGAAAAACTCATACGTCTCTCCTTCTTCATCCCCCATTATGTATCCCCTTAGTATCCCTATGCCAACCTTAAGAATTTTACATTCATCTTCTCTTATTCTTAGTTGGAGATTGAAAATCTCACATCAAAGGTATAGTTTTCTTTATTTTTTTATATTATTATTATTATTTATTTATTTGCATATGCTTAATATTTCTTTAATGTTCTTTTAGAGATTCAACGTCTCATCGTAAGATGTATCTTTTTTTTTTTTTTCCTTTCTTTCTGTATTTTATATTTTACCTTATATTTATCGTGATTTGTTGAATACACTATTTCATTAAGACAGTGTGTTGTAATTAGAGGTTATTATTCCTATAGATTTTATTATTCTTATGTCAATCATTCCTATTTTTTTTTTCCTTGGTAATTTTGTGGATTGGAACTGGTTATAGAATACCAGTTGTGCAAAGGTTTTTATTTTTTGAATCCATTAAATGTAAATGCATAGTAATTTTGTTTTAGATTTTTGGGTAATAACTTCCAAGTTGTCTTGTTTAAATCTAGGGTACTCAATAATTTTCTGCTTTATAAATATTATTATTATTTAATGCTTTGATGTCTTTTGATTTAATATAACATCATTGAAATTGAAACGGAAAGAGATTAAGCAAGATTTTATTTTCAGAAATTCACAGCCAAGTAAACTTTCACTTCCTTAAACTATTTTCTTCTTATATATATATATATATATATAAGGAGAAAAGGAAAGTGCTATTAAGCATCATAAAGAAACTTAAGATCCCAACAAGGGGAGGGATCCATTTACACCTATTGTAAAACTTCTACTCTACGCCCTTCAGTATCTTTTTGTGAGAATAATATTTTGTTAATCCGACTGTTGGATTAGATGTTCTACTCATGCATATCATACATGTCAAATTTCAAATTAATTGGATATCAGATAGAGTTTGATCTATAAACTTACATTTCTTTTATAAATAATTATAAATGAAACAATAATTTGAGACATTTTATGGATGATCTAGTTCTAATTTCTGATTAATTTGAAATGTGACATGTATTACGTGTATGAATAGAGTATCTAATCCAATGGTTCGATTAACAAAATATTATTTTTACAAAAGGATATTAACGGAAACAAATCCCTCTCCATATATATATATAAGATAATGATCAGGTAAGCACGTGCTGATACAACTTATATCAACACCCGCATTGGGGTGTTAAGAGTATAAAATTTTACACTAAATGGAAACAAATCCCTCTCCATATATATATATAGGATAATGATCAGGTAAGCATGTGCTGATACAACTTATATCAACACCCGCATTGGGGTTGTACCTTGTGCATTAGTGAGTTACGAGGTTCAACCCTCAATGTATGGTGTTGATATAACTTATATCAATGCATTCTAACATACATACATATATATATATATATATATATATATATATGGTTATGTTCCTATCATCACGTATTGATATAAGTTATATCAGTACTATGCATTAGGGGTTGTACCCCTTGCATTGATCCAATATACCTCATATTCCACTAATGCATAGGGTCCAATTCCCAATGTGGGTGTTGATATAAGTTATATCAGCATGTACTTGCCTGATCATCATCCTATATATATGTGTATGTGTGTGTGTGTGTGTGTGAGTGTGTGTGTGTGTAAAATAAGGATACCATTTGCAGTTTTGCACTCCAAAAAAGCCTTCCACGCTCCTCAACGACACACTTGAAGACTCTTATAGGGCATTATTAGGAGTGCCAACTAATTTTCGTGGGCTTGGGCTTGATTATGGGAACGGCTATTGCCCCCACATTTTTATCAAACCACCTATTTTGTTTTAGTTTTTAGGATTTTATGAAAAATATAAAAGATTTTTTACAAAAACCGGTCGAACACATCATTTTGATCAATTTCGCAGAAAAAAGCTTTTCTAAAATCTATCATTTAAGTAGGCTTTTTGGTAAAAAATAAAATAAAGGCTATAAATGGCTAAGTGCCTGTTTGGATGAGATTCTGGGAAGCCCAAAATCTCTTTTGATAGCCCATAATCATTTTTAAGAGTGTTTGGATAAAAAATTAGAAAAGTGATTGTAAGCCCAAAAGAGATTTTGAGGCCAATTTACTCAAGCTGCCTCCCCCCTGATTCTGATTCAGTTTCTGATTCAGCTTCTGATTCTACTTCTGATTCTACTCTGAAGCTATCCCAAACAGGCACTAAAAGGTCTACTTAAACCATAGATTTTGGAAAAACTTTCTTCTACAAAGTTGTTCAAAATGATGTTTTCTAGTAGACTATGCGATCAGTTTTCATAAAAAACCTTTTATATTTTGCATAAAATCTTAAAAACCTAAAGCATTGGAGGGGTGTGATAATTTTTTTTTTTTGGGGGGGGGGGGGGGGGGGAGTAGCCATTCCCTGAATATTGAGCTTTAGGCTTGGATTTGTTATTTTTTTTTTTGGGAGGGGGTATTTGCAGCCTAAGACTTGCTTTTATTTCTCATATATTTTAAATTTCTTAACGTTTTCTAAAAAATATAGAGAGTTTTCATGTAAACTAGTTGTCCTAGTTCATTAGAAAACAACATTTTAAACAATTTTGTAAAATAAAGTTTTTCTAAAATTTATAATTTAAGTGAAACTTTTGGCTATTTAGAATTTTTGTTTCTGTAAAAATGAAACAAGTAATGTAAATGACCAAAAAATCCATTTAGATTATGCTTTTTTTTTATAACATTGTTTAATATAATATTTTTTTAGTGGACATGACGGCTAACTTTCATGAAAACTATAATAAAAAACAAGTCAAGAAGTGCCAATAGAGACCCTAAACCCCATGCTTCGAGGTCCGGCTGAGCGAAGATCGGTGGGCGTTTAGCTGAGGGCAAGCCCCACCCGAATTCATTACGTGCGGAGCCCAACCCACTACACTTGGGAGTTGGGAGTAAAAGGCCCCATTAGAGCCGAGGATCACTCCCACGTATCAGAGGAAAAGGGCTGATGGTCTAATTAGCCGGACCAATTTACAAAACCCATCGACCTAAACCCAAACAACATTCAAAGCTCATATTTTTCTACTCTCATACATTCCTTGTTCGTCTTGTTCCTACTCCTAAACAACAAACACCTGGTATGCATGAACAATTTCAAAACTCCTTATATAATTTGTAAAAAAGCATGCTGAAAAGTGTTTTTGTGCTTCCTCGCCTCCCTGTTTCATCCTTCCCAAGGTATGGGTGTGTGTGTGTTTATCTTTTTTCTTTATTTTATGAGGATATCTTTATATATTAGAGCTAACTTTAACATTGTATTCCACATCTACTCCAAAATTACTACTACTACCCATTCACTGTTAAAGCTCGCTTCGTTTCTTTTTTGTTTTTGTGTTTGCGGTTGTTTTGGTTTTTGGTTTTGTTAAGCTTGGTTTGGTTTTTGTTTTGTTTTTGGTTTTTGGTGATGTTAATTTGCATTTGTGGCCCCTGAGAATGAGATTCTATATTCAATTTTTTTTTTTTTTTGTTAATTGATATTATTATTTATGTATTTGATTAGTGAAATGGGTTTGTAATGGCACCGTGAATCCGAGAATTGTGTCACACACACACACACACACACACACACACACATATTTATATGATCTTATCTCAAAGTCGTGTAGATTGAGCTTTGCTTTTGAGAGCAAAAATATCCTCTGAGGCTTTTGCAATGATCATATATCTCAAGTATCTGTTGAAACACCAATTAAACAGTGGCTTAGTAGCTATGCAAAAATTGACCTTCTGTTGTTAAACCATGATTATTTTTAGCTTCCTGCATTTCACTTTCCACATGTTTATTCATTTTCATGCATTCAACAATGCGGAGTGTGAGAAACTAAAGTGGAGTGCCAATATCGCTGCCCTCTTTTAAAGAAAGACTAGCTTTATGCTTGTAGCGATATAAAGATCAGTATTCACCACAACAGAGAATGTTTCCCTTATGGTACATTTGCTTACTGAGAAACATAGGAAATAAATCTTAGCTTAGAATCTTATAATTGTTTTGGTTTGGAGTGGCAGCTGTTGTTGGTCTCCTTTATCACTGTTTCTTGCCAGATAATGCTCTTTTATGGTAACATTGTGTGGAAAATAGATTTAAGGATGATCCTTTTTTTTTTTTTTTTTCTATATGAGATTTGAACTTCGTAAAGAAATATGAGAGCATGGTTGTCTTTTGAGGTTGAAGCTTTAGCTTTTAAATTTGCAGAAGTATTTGTTTGCGCAAAATGAGCACAATGGCCGCACCAATATGTCCAAAATTCATTTCTGTGGAAGAGAGTGATATTCATTCAAGAAGTAACCCTGATGGTATGTGTATATTAATTTCCAGCTTTGTTTTAACTTGTATTTTATCTTATATAGGTCCTGAAGAGCATTTTGGGTCACTACTATCCGATTTGCTGGTCCCTAGATGTGTATATTCTCCTTTACTTCTTTGGTCTGTTTCTTGATTAAATATTTACAACCTTCTATATATATATATATATATATATATATATATATATATATATATATATATATATATATATATTTTATGCTGGAAATGCTTAGTTCTGATGTTAGTATTGTGGTTTATACGCTCTTCAATTGTAAGAGTTCACTATGGTGCAGTTAGGCCCCCTCCCCCTTTTGTTTTTGGCTATTACTTGAAAGAGTTCTTTTGAGTTTCCTTCCCTTCTTTTGGGTTTGTTGTTTCCTAGTTTGTTTGTGTTTTGGTTTTATTTTGTTTGCACTAAAGGAATACACAATAGTGCCTACAAGTTTTCTTCATATTGATGGTAATTAATGGGAAGGCTGATTTGCACAACTTGTGGAACTAATTTGAGTTGTTTATGAGAAGGCCCTGTAGTACTTTTATTATTACTCTTCTTTTAGTTTTCTTCCTTTTATTTTTTGTTCCTGATTTTCTTTTTGTTTTAAATGAGTTAAACTATAGGTCAATATATAATATTGGCCTAAAGTTTACAATGTCAGTTTCGATGAGCAAGAGTGGCCCTAACATTGCTTGTCGTATCATGCCTATACTTTAAAAAGGTGGTAATGGCACTAGCGGTCTTAGTCATTGGATTCATTATTTTTTTTTAGTATGATCACTATTTCATTCAGCAGTTGCAAATTTTGATGGACAAACGAACCAGCTTAATATTTGGGTCCCCAATGTGTCCATACATTCCAAATAGGCAAATATACCCAAAACCGCTAAATTTTTTAGTCTGCAGTTGTTTCTTTTTTACTGTATTTCTATTTGGCTTGGTTTAATTCTGAGAAAACAGCATTGGGTTGGACTAGCTCACTGGGTATTATGCCATCCCTTTGTCTGATACACATAAGGACCAACTTCGCGATTGCATTTGTCACTATGTGAAATTTGATTAGAAAGAAAAATAAAAGATGCACAACTTTTAAGCTTGCAATTCAAAATCTAAGATTTACATGTCATTTTGATGTTACAGGCTTCAGATTCCGTGTTGTCTCATATAACATATTGGCTCAGGTATGAAAAAATTATCACCTTTATTTAGCCATCAAAAAATTCATTGGCCTTATTGTTACATCTATTGTATATCTTTTCTTTCATGTATTTTGATTGTTAGTGGATTATTATAGAAACTTTTGTCTACTGAGTTCCTTTGGTGGCTAATTGAATTTGGTTCGAAAGCAGGGAAGATTGAAAGCATTATATGAAGCATCTTAATCTGGTCATAATGTTTTAGATATTTTCTTTCTACACGACATTGAATTTCTTATGAGGCAATGCATATATATGTATATATGTTGGTTTTTAAGGCACAGTGCGTATATGTATAAGTATGCATATAGTTGGAATAAGGCCTAGTTAAGTTTGAGTTTATGTGCATAGGCAATACATCCATGCATGGATATTGACATAGTTGAAATGTACAGAGGAAGAAGGTGAATCCTTATTGACTTTAAAGACTTAAAAATAAATGTGATAAAGTATAAACAATCTTGGAGACCTAAACATTAAATTACATCTAAAATAAAAATTCCCAGACAGTAACAGGTTCCTAAAAACTGATGTTTGACCCTTACAACAGATTTTTTCAACTCAAAAGTCAAATTTAAGACCATTTAATGGGTTGCAGTAAACCACGTTGTAGTGTTTGAAATAAGCTTTTCGATGAGGGTAGATTGCAAGATTCCAATAAACAAGTAGGTAGTTATTGCCTTTAGAAGTTACTCTATTAACTTAGGCCATGTGTTGCCTTGCTTGGATTTTTGCTGCCTTAAACGCTCCAAGTAAGAATCTGCCTCGCATTACATCAGGCCCCTCACTTGTAAGGAACTTGTCCCCGAGTTAGGCCCTGAATATTTTTCATAGGCTTACCCACTATAAAAAAACAACTAAGAATGTGTTCCTCTTTTTCCTTGTTGAATAGTCTTGTTGGGCATATGCTTGGGGGCATGTATCTCTTATCCATAGCCATGTTTTGTCATGTTTGACAAGGGTGCTTCACACATTTTTAAGTGATGATGTAACCTAAATAGCCAAATAGAGAAAATGAAAAATTTTAATTGCATAAATAGACTAAGGTGTTGTCTAAAGTGCAGCACATGATCAAATTAACGGCTACAATATTAACGAATGAATTAAATACTCAGAAAAATATTTAATTCGCATGTTAATATGTTTTTTTTTTTCACATATTGTATTGAATTTTTAATTTTATGAATTAAATATCCAATACAACATGTGAAAAAAACTATACACCATGACCTGGTGTTGTAAAGTATATATAAAATTTTAAACCAAGAGGTTCAAAGCTAATATATTTTAACCTTGATTTTTTTTGTTGTTTGGAAGAGGGGGGGGGGGGGGGGGGGGGGGATATTGTTGAATTCTTTTACTGAGAAATTTAAAGCTTCATTCATCATTTTAATGAGTAATTATCGATCTTATAAGCCACATGTTTTAACCATAATTATTTTATTATTTTATTATTTTTTAGTTTCTTGAATATATTTTAACCTTTTTAACTATGAATTTATATGATATATGATATATGATATAACCGAAATTTATGAATTATAGTTATATTATAGAATTGATGATCAAGAATTGATTAATCATATATACTTACTCTATATGTGCAACAAAACTTATAATTTTTTTGTTAAAAACCGTAAAGGGAATCATAATTTATATATTTGCTCCAGAATCTAGTGATAAAGTTTTGACCTTTTTAGTAGTGTTTGTATATAGGACTATACTACCCCACATTGGAGGAGGAATGAAAGAATGCAAACGTATGTTTTTCTGCACAATGTAAAATAGTCAAATGGCATTGTGCGTTAAGCATAGGGAAAAAATACCCTGAAAGGCATTCTTTCCTAGACATGCTTTTAAATCATCCTGAGTTGCTATGCTTTGTGTCCCTTTCACTGTTCTCTACCATATCTAGATCATGTCAAATCTTTGACATTCCAAATTCTTATTAGGGAAAACTAACTCCTTTTCCACTAACCTAGGACTTGGGTTTCTTTACTTAGTGCAAAAGAGTGTTAGTCTATGACTAGAGTATTGATATCTAGATAAATTCTAATCTATCAGAAAATCAGCATGTGAGGAAATTTCTAATCCATTTGGTATATGCCTAATCCTATTTAATCTCATCTTCTTAATTTCCTCCTTTATTTGCACCTATTTTACATGGTAGTTTGGCCATTTCTACTTTAAATGGAGTTGCTTCTTTGAGCTGTCGTTCATTAGCCATCTCACCCTGAGAGGAGCGCCAAAATACAATTGGCTTGTCTTTAATGCTCTTGCAGATGTGCAATCTTTGGGTTCTCCGCACACATTTTATGTTCCCCATGTATACACCTATATATATCTGGGAGCACATAGCTTTAATTTAACATCATGGATTTATGTGACAAAATCCATCAATTGTTTATGTTGGAACTCTTTTGTCCTCCATCCCCCTTTCAGTATCACATGGGTTCTATATTTTATTGTACTTTACTTTCTTATTCCTTATCATTTATTTGTCTTTTACCTTTAGTTTTAATCTTAATGATAGGACTTCCTATAGTTTACTTAATGAAAGATGAAACTGTTTGATGCTTGTCACTGGGGTTATGGCCTTTTAGCTGATATTTGGAACCTTCTTCCAAGCTTCAATTATGACCATGGTTATTTTGTTTTGTAGGTGTACGTGAAGAGTTCTCTATTTCCACACTCTCCATCACCTTGTCTCAAGTAAAACTCGTAACTTCAATTTTTATTTTATTTTATTTTCGTAAATAAATTGCTTTGAAGTTTTCTATATGCTATCTCTCTCTCTCTCTATATATATATATATGTGCACAATATGAATCCTCTTGGTTGAAACCTATTAGGTATAGTTGTGAAATAGATCAATAAGTACCAATTTTGTTTGCTTAGATTATCCATAGTTATTGCTTATCTTTGATGTATAACAAACTGTGAAATCTACAGGCCGATGGTAGAAAATGAGATAAAATGTTTTAATTTGTAAAATAGGAAGAGTTGGTTTGCTTTATGTGTCAATATATAATACATAAATATAAATGATGCACGCAAGTGTGATTATGTCATTACAACACATATGCCCTTTAGCATGTAACTTTGCTTTGTTGAATTGCATTTTTTTCTTGAATTGCGTTTTTTTTTTTTTTTTGGTGAAAAATGTAAAGATTTATTTTTATCTTATGTTTCTTTAAACCTAGATCTATGATATTTAACCATAGATTCACAGCTCATAACACTTGTTCATGCAATTTATGTTTTTTTTTTTTTTTCCTTAATTTTTTTTAAAAAATTTAATTTTATTATTCTTTTATGATTTGCTAATAAATTTCTAAGTCTCACTTTATTAGTTTAATATTATGCCAAAACTTTTAACATGTATGATGCATTGATGTATTCTTTTATTTTCTTGCTTTTTATTTATTTATTTAATTTTTAATAAATTTTTTACTATAATTTGTAAATTAGTAAAAATAAATTGTAAGTACTATACAACTACTTAGTATTTCACTATATGAATGGTTAGATATAATATTGACTCTAGTATTATTATAGAAAATGAGTCAAATAACTCAAGAAAACTTCATAAAATGCTTTACCCACACTTAAAAGTTGTCATGTTGTATAAAATTCATTAAAACCCTTTCAAAACAGTACTATATAGGATTCTAGAGTGAAAACATGAGTATCAATAAATTTGGGGCATGTCGTGCAAGCTTAAAAAATATTTATGCTCCCAGTCATTGATTCCCATTACACATTGCTCTGATACTCAATTCCCGTTATACCTTTACCGTTATCATTACGCTTGCTTGTACCCTGTGTTTAAAACCATGCCTATGATGCATAACTATAGATCTAGATGCAGAATTCTGAATTTAACTGTTGAAGTTATGGATCTAGAGTTAACGTCATTGGTTTAACATAAATGAAGTAGAAGAAGAAAAGAAAAAGAAATTTACCTTTTGTGATTCGGTTTATGCCTTGAATCTAAGTATTTGGCTTGAAGTCCTTCAAATTTTTTAATTTTTAATTTTTTTTTTGGGTAATGGTAAATGAATTTTATCTATACTACCAATAAAAGTTTGTATCTTGGAAAAACTTTTTGATTTCCTTTATTACCCTTAATAAAATCCATAAAGACAATAATGACCTACCCTATTTATTGATAAATCCCAATCTAACGACGTTAAATTATTCTGCCAATATTATGTAATTTGATTTGCTAATTATAAAGAATTTTATTATAATAGGAAACTTTCACTATTCTTGCAGAGTTTTTAATTTAATATGACTTAAATTTTGGCTAAAAGTTAGGAGAAAATTTCTCCTATTATTTAGGAAATTAATTTGGAGTTAAAAAAAGTTTGGGGTTTAGCGTTAAATCAAGTTATGGGCTTATGGGGCTATGGTTCTGGCCAGCACTTTACCTTATTAGTTATGGGGTTCAATGTGAAATAAATTGCGATTTTCCTTATAAGTAGGATAGTTGAATAGGATCTTAGCACCATATAAAAAATATATATATATAAAAAAAACGAGGAGGAAGATAGATGTGAGCCGATGAGAGGCCAATAATCAATAAAAGATGAGGGTCCTTTCTATGGTTTAGAAACATGGTCTTTGGTGATATATATGTTGTGGATAAAATTTAATTTATCAAAATAATTCACGTGCAACGCACATGTGCACCAATTAGTTCACAAAAAAGGGTCAAGATCCATGTACAAGAGTATTCCCAAAGTATACCAACAGTTGTCAAAATCTATAAAGGCATGGAGTCCAAAAAGCTTTAGAGAGTTGTTTCGTTATCTAAAAGCAATGAACAACTCCAACAAAAAAGAAACCCTATACAAGTGTTTTTTAGTTGCTCTGAAGTAGAATTCTTATCCTCAAAAGTCCTTTTGTTATGTTTCCTCCAAATGGTTCAAAAGATGGCATGTGGGACCATTCTCCATACTTGCAACCCATTTTTGTTTTTGCTTCTACATATCCAAGATCCCAACACCTGTTGCACAACAGATGGCAACACCCAAGGAACCGCAGAAATGCCAGAGCAGAATGCCTATAAACCTACTGCTACCTTACAATGCTTGAGGAGATGATCAATGGGTTCAAGCCTTTACACATCACACACCAATGAGGCAGTTTGAATTCTCTCGACTGAAGAACATTAATTATAAGGCATTTTCCTGAGGTGGTAGACTGGTAGTTGAAGTCCACCTGGGTGGGATAGAGGGAAGCCAATTGGGAAGGAGGGGTCCTATGATCAATCAAGATTCGATAAAGGGACTTGGCTAAGAACTTCCCATTGGTCTTTCCAGCCGAGACAATAACATCCTTACCCCCATTTCCACCTTGCTATAGTTGCGCAAAGAACTCTTCCGCCTCTTCAATCTCCCAATCTTGCTGATTCCTAATAAAAGTAACCCTCCGAGATGGAGTTTTCCTTGTCCAATCAACAAACTTTGCAACCCAGCCCTCTTTATTTACCGAAATTCTGTAAATAGAAGGGAATGATTCCATCAACGCTTGCTGCTCGCAACATACATTTGACCAAAACTTCACCAGCTCCCCGTTTCCTACTTTGAACTTAAGGCAAAGTGAATAAGCTCTCCCACAATTGATTTCTAGTCCCCACTCCATGTGGTCTTGAAGGGAGCTTTAGCTACCAATCACCTTCCTTCGCCCCATATTTCTATGCAATGACTATCCTCCACAAGCCTATCTCTCCACTGCAAATCACCATAGCCATTTCCCTAAAAGCACCTTGTTCATCTGCACGACTGCACCAACTATCTCAGCCCCAATCCTCCCACATCCTTTGGGGAGCAGATGATACTCCATTTAACTAGATGGTGCTTTCTTTCCTCCTTTAGGCCTTCCCAAAGAAAATCACGTTGCAGTTTTTCTAACCTTTGAGCCACTGAAGTTGGGATTCTGAAGAGTGATATGAACTACATGGGCAAGCTTGCTAAAGTGCTACGGATTAGGGTGAGCTTTCTCCCCTTAGATAAATAGCCTTTCTTCCATCTGCTTAGCTTTTTTTTTCAAAACACTCTATCACTGAGTCCTAGACAAACTGAGATTTAAAAGGGGCACCTAGAAGAAGCCCTAGATATGAGGTGGGCAATGAGCCCAATATACAACCCAAATTTTTGGTTAATTCCTCCACCCTCACCAATCCCAATCAATTCACTTTTCCCCAAATTAATCTTCAAGGTGGAAGAGGTGGAGAATGTAGGAAAATGGGAGGGATTTAGAGGAGAAACAAGAGAAAAGTTGCTCAAATGCCTTTGTTAGGGTCCTCATGGCATAACAGCTTGCAATGGTCGCTACTATTAGATAAGGGTCTAAAATGGACCATTAGGACATCGTAATGGCCTGTGAGGGCTGTTACGGTTGTTAATTTCCATACACACCTTATAACGGTCTGTAAGGCATAATGGACACCTTCAAACTTGTTACCTAAGCAGCGATTTTTGATTCTCTGGGTTATGCTACTTTAAGTTAAGGTGTTATGATCAGTCTTATAGTCATCCTTTTTAGGTTGCTTCACTCATTATATTTGCCTTTATACTTATGTGGCCCACTAGGGCCTATTCTTTGGATTGAGGCTTTCACATTTTACTCTGGCTTGTGATAGGTAGGTGTCAATGTCAATCCTCCATGCTGGGCACTATATTTGTTTTTGAAATAATATAAATACCCTTTCCTTATCTTTGTCATATGATCTAGATAAAGTTGGCTTTTTTCGCAAACTTTTTATATGAATTTTTTCCATTTTCTATAAGGTTAAATATGATGATACAAAATGATTCTTGGGGCTTTAAGTTGGTTGGTGTTTATTTCATATTTTTAGTTTTGTGGTGGGGTTGATAAAGTTTTTTATGTTGTAAAAGTGGTTGCTTTTAGTGTGTAGGTTGAATCCAAGTTGGGGATGGTAAAGAATTTTTTGAGCAGTGCTATTAAATTTGTCAAAATACTCTCTCAATAAATAAATAAAGTTGTGAAAAAAACTAGTATTCTGTGGTCATTTTATACTCTTTAGTATGAGCATTAAACCACGTCTCAATATTTGAGAAACTAATTTTTGATCAAGAGAGTGAGACTCCCTTGACTATCTATTTTACACCTACCCACTCTCTCACGCACATATACATAGACTGTGTGTGTGAGTGAGCATTCTATGTCCCAACTGTTTAAAATGGCATTTCCCTGATTGTATTGGGAATTAGACATTTAGGTTATTATTCTTGCTTCAAACTTTGTGGCTTGGATATTAATTATCCAATATATTATTTATCCTTAACATATTGGCTCTCTCCCCCCCCCCCCCCTCTCCCAAGAAAAAAAACCCCAACCTAAAAGGAAGATGGAAATGTTAGCTGGTTTCCCCTATATATATATATTTATTATTATTAATTTTTTTTTTTGGGGGGGGGGGGGGTGTTCATAATAGAACACTTAAGAGTATATAAATATTAAACTCTATGTCTCATGCCTACTGAGAAGGTCAATTTTTCAAGTTGCTGTTGCTTTCAACATTTGAGTAGGTAATTGAGTATAATTTTTTCAATAATGTATTACAGGTGGAAAGCCCGTTCCCAGGCGATTTTGACTGTTCTCAAGAACCTTGAGGCTGATTTCCTCTGTTTACAGGTTATAATTGCTTCATAGCATATCATGTAATTATTATTTCAAAATAGAAGTTATTCTATGGTTGGCATTTTGAAGGTGTTTTCTTCTTTTAACAGCTAAAATCCATGCAGTTTCTACTTTTAAACATGGTTCAAAATTTCGAACGAAAACCGAATAAGATAGATGAAATGCGTTGGCTTCAGTAAGGGAAGCGATGAGATTTGTAGTCGAGTCAAGTTATATATAGCCATATGTCATCTCGGCTGAGATGGTTGAGGATGAGTCCAAGACACGAAGCCTAGATCTCGACAAAACGGAGACATTATGCCGAGATCTCGGCCGAGATTGTCAAGATGAGATTTTTGAGTCAAAACTTAAAAGTTGAAAAGGTTGCAATTCTCATTGACACTGATTAGAATTTCATAGGATATAAATACATAAAAAACCTTATACAAGAGAAATATTTAATATAGCCTTAATATACAAAATATTTACAAGAATTGCTAACACCCCCCTTAAACTCATGATGTGACCGTGGGAAACATCGGGAGTTTTTGCAAAGCAGAAACTTGAAGTGCGAGATGGTGTGTGACTTTGTAAAGAAGTCCGCAAACTATATGGTGGAAGTAACAAAAGGCAGGGATAGAGTGCCCAGTTACCAAACTGAAGATGATGATGGACGAAATGAAAATCAATCTCAATATGTTTAGTGTGTTTATGAAAGATAGAATTATGCGCAATCTGAATAGCGCTCTTGTTGTTATAGTTCCTTGGGGTAGGAGACAAAGAAGTAACGCCCAAATCAGCAAGCAACCAACACAACTAAACAATCTCAATAAGAGTAATGGTTGTAGCTTGATACTTGGCCTCAGTAGAAGAACAGGCAACAACTATCTGTTTCTTGTTCTGCCAAGAAATTTGAGAATCATCCAAACAAAAAAAGAAGTCATAATATCCAGTAGCAGTAGATCTGGAATCCACAAAATCACTGCCCAATCAGCATTAGAAAAGGCTCAAAGCTCTAAAGAGGAAGTAAAGGAAAATAACAAATTCTGATGAAGAGAGCCGCGAAGATAACATAAAATACGAAGAAGTGTAGCCTAGTGAACTAAAGTCAGAGCATAAAGAAACTGACTAACAACATGCATTGCATAAGTAATGTCAAGATGAGTCACAGTGAGATAGACTAGATTATGAATAAGCAATCGATACAAATTAGGATTTGATAGTGGAACACCATCAGTAGGTGTATAACGAACATTAAGCTCAATAGGTGTAATTATCACCAGTCAATTTCACACTAATAGCTTGAAGGGAGTTGGAGTTACCACTAGCCATGATTTACCTTACCCAAGTAACCAAACAATCCAAACAATAATTAAATTTCCAAATGAACCCCAACCAAACACTACTAAAGGGTTGATAATAGCTTAGAGCTAAACAGATATGACAGATGCAGAAAAAGGCTAATCTGATTGAGAATAGAAGTGAGAGAAAGAGAGAGAGAGAGAAAGATGTGCAACTAAGGCTCGACGTCATTGGTTGTTGGATCAACTATGTCAGAAAATTATAGAGGGGAGAGCAACTGTGGATAGACTGCAACTGATGGTAAAACTTGATGATAGATTTTGTCTAGGATGGGTTGACACTGTCCTAGTTGCTCGATTGTTGATGCAAAACAAGGCTTGGTTCAACAGATGTGATGGATGTGATGGGTGCAACAGGTTTTGGGGCTCGTAGTTGGACTGCGATTGAAGGAAGAGAAGGAGAAGAGAGATGATAGTGTGCGACTAGGCTGGTGAGTTGACTGGCCGTTAAAGATGCGAGATACCTAATGTTGGCTTGACACTAGGGCTTGATTGGATGAGTCGATTTTGGTAAAATGGCTAAACTGGGCCAACGGGTTCAATACCCTTGGCAGGTGGTGGCTTTGGCTTTGATGAGTGTGATGAGGAGAGATTGCTTCTCGTGGGTGCAACTGTAGAAGGAGATCAACTAGTTCAATGGTTCTCGACAATAGCGATAGACACTAGGGATACTAGGGTTTGCGATTGGCTAGGATGATGGTTGTGTTCAAGTGTTCGACAGTGGGCTCAATTGTGGTGTGTGATTGCTTCATGCAAAGAGAGAGAGGGGGGGTGGTCTCACAACAAAACAGAAAGAAAAAGAGGTGCTTCTCAAAGGAAAAGGTTACAAGTCTCATTGACACTAATCAGAATATTGCAAGGTATAAATGTATAAGAAACCCTATATAAGAAAAATACCTAATATTCCCTTACTATTCAAAATATGTACAAGAGTTCCTAACAAAAAGTAATTTATAATCCCCATCTTGTCTTTTTCTCTTTCATTTTTCTATGAATTAGTGAAAGTATTGAAATACAGAAATATAAATCTTATATCTTATAAGGTATTTAAGTTGTAAGCTAATCCCCATTTTTTTTTTTTTAAAAATTATTAAGAAGGAAAATCTATTATACTATTTATTTATTTTACTTATGAAAATTGTCCAAACCTTTCGTAATAAAAACAATTACGTTTCTTTTATAAGCAATTACACCCTTTAAAAAAAAGGGGGATTTGGCCAATAGTCAAGCAAATAGCACTTATTTAACAATTAGTTAAGTAACTTTTTTTATAACTCATCTAATCCATTTGACTATTTACTAACCAAAATACCCTCACCCTTATCCCTTTCTCCCTCACTCTCCACTTGCCCCACAACCATAAGAGTCTAAGAGAACCACCCGACTATGACAACCTCTGGCGATGATGACCAAATATGAAGCTCGTTGGTGACGACCTCCGATGATGAAAACCACGTGAGTAACTTCTGGCCGTTGGAGGTGGTGATTAGATCCCTGTTCAAGATGAACTTGTAGACCATGATTGGTTGATCCAGCTTGACGCAACAGCCGAGGAGGTGTGCAAGATTTCAGTGATTCACCTGGTAGAGAACTCGCACCATGTTGAGGACTTGGATTGGTGCCCTTGGTGTTACCCAATTTGGCGATTTTGACGGCAACGATGGTGCCGTTGTTGAGGATGCCTTTGTAGACTTCGCCATATCCACTAACGCCGAAGAGGCGGTCTCTGGAGAAGTTGTTTATGGCGTTCTTTATTTCTTTGTTGGTAAAGACTTTGGTGGATTTGCATGTTGTTTGTGTTTAGGATCGCTTCACCTTCTCTGGTGAGGTAGTCTTGTGCTTCTTTGATAAGTTGGTGGCGCTTGTAGAGGACAATGGCGATGGTGGCCAAAATCAGTGTTGCATCAAGACACATTTAACCCAGCCATATGCACATTCAATGCAACCAGTCCAGGTTCACAGACCCTGTCCCATCTAGCTCCTAGCTTTGCACTAGACAACTCTATCTTTTCTCGCTCACCCATTGGTGTTACAGATACAAGTAGTTTAAATTCTGTGACCATTGTCTGCTATTGTTGTTCCCAGATGTTGTAATGGAGGATGAAATTGACCATGAACTACTTTCAGAGGCAAAGACTACATGGGCCTAGCGTGAATGGTCTATATAGCATGTTTTGTTTCCATCCATGAGACTTTTCCTAAAGCCACCAACTTTGTAGCCAACTTCAATGGCTACAAATGGAACAATTGTCCAAGTATTTTTAATTACCTTGAACTAGTTTCTGATATTTTTGGCATACATTAATGCTTGATTGCTAGTTTAAGTATTCTGGACCTACCTATGGAAGTTCATGATCTCCCTGTGTCCTGGGTGGGACTTGGCATATGATGCGTTTTTTCCTGGAAGTTCATTATCTCAAATGAGTATATTTCTTCATTCTATTTCATTCAGTTTAAATAAATGCGCACAAGTCTACCGAAAGGCGATATCTTGGTGTTAGTCTGATCGGTATTTAGGTTGACATTTTCAACAGCAAAACTGGCAAACTGTAAGGTTTCACTTTTACAAAGTAGTAAAATTTTACAGTTTTACGAAGTAGATCGTAAAGTAGTAAAATTTTATAGTTTTACAAAGTATTATATCGGACCGTGTCAAGAAGTAAAATTTTACGGTTTCAATTTTTTTAATAATTATCTAATCAATAGGATCTTTTTACGAAGATATTGACGAGTAGGTTCCAAAAATATAATTTTTTTTAAAACGGATGTGTATATTGCAAATTATAAGTTTTTAAAAATTGGAACATTAAAAAACCAAGTTAGTTACATAGGATGCCCTAAATAACAAAAAAAGGAGTGCCCTTAGTAAGAATAAGGGTAAAACCAGGGATTTAAAAAAAATGTGACTAATTGCTAAATAAGTATCACCCTCATTGACTAAGTGCCTGTTTGGACGAGATTCTGAAAGGCCCAAAATCTCTTCTGATGGCCCATAATCACTTTTAAGAGTGTTCGGATAAAAAATGAGAAAAGTGATTGTAAGCCCAAAATAGGTTTTGAGGCTAATTTGCTAAAGTTGTCTCCCCCCTGATTCTGATTCAGCTTCTGATTCTACTTCTGATTCTACTCTGAAGCTATCCCAAACAGGCACTAATTGAGTTAGAAAAACTCTTACTTGAGTAAATACCAATATTTCACCTAATAGTGGACTAATCGCCAATTTCCCCCCCCCCCCCCCCCCCCCCCAAAAAAATTAAAATTTATGAAGTTTTCTATTTAAATTATCCTAATTGTATTGTTACTTTTCTTCAATTAAATTGGTAATTTTGCTCACTTGTATCTGAATACGTATAGATGTAAAATCATAATAAAAATCAAGCAAGAAGTTCTCTAGCATTTGTTTTGATAATTTTTTACCATAGTATGTCTTGAGTTATTTGTTTTGTTTATTTAATGGTTCCACTGTGATTGTTTTATTTTTTCCCCTATTTTTCTATATATATATATATATATATATATATTTTTTTTTTTTTTTTTTTGCCTATTGGGATATTTTTAAGGGTGAGGTTATTTCTGCACCCTTTTTTACTAAATCTGCACCCCTTTCACTCTCTCTTGGCGTAAATTCATCCATTTGCCCTTCTTTTCTCTCCTCTCTATTCTATCCCAGCTTTTGGTCTCCTCACCTCTTTTCAATATTTTTTCTCCTCCCTTTTCCTTTCTCTATCTCTATTCCCTTCTCTTCTCAACTTCTTACGCAAATTCTTCCAGAAAATTCCTTGCTATTGCCGCTATCCTTGTCGCCTCCCAAAACCACCATCAGTAGGTGTATGAGATGATCTCCACCACTGGATCCAATTGATCTGCAATGGGTTTTCCGATTTGCACTCCATTTCTGGCTCGACCTCAAGTTGACAAGGCTCTTGAGGCACCTCCCCTGATGGATATAAATAATATACAAGCAAATTTTTCCAAAACGAGGTGAGGAGCTACCACGGTTGTTGATGGTGACCGAGTGATATGGGATGATCAAGTAGGTTTGTAGAAGGAGCATGGCATCGTGCTTCGTTGCCACTGTTACTTTGTTACTTTGCCAGTTTGCCCGAAAAGTTTCATTTTTTCCGACAAAGATCCCCACAAGAAAAAACTTTAAGTTAAAAGAAAGAATAACAGATCTGGTCAAACTGGCTTCGTGTTGAAGTGGCAATTGTCGACGTTAAAACACGAACTGTCGTTCACCGGACGTCAAAATCCAATACCAATATTTCTAGAGAGATTAACAGTTCAATATAAAGAAAGGGGATGTGCATAAGCACATGGGTATGTATATATAATATTGGTATGTATATTATTTTATATGCATAAGTATATAGAGAGAGGTGAGGTCTATAAGCAGATGGGTGGGTCTATGTAGGATAATCAGAAAGATGAGGAAGAAGAGAGAAGAAGGAGAGAGAATAGAAGAAGGAAGACAGAGGAGAGAGGGGTGGGGTTGCGTAAAGAGGAGAGAGAATGGAAGAAAGAGGAGAGAAATTTTTTTAAAGAAAAAGGTGAGAAGACTAGGACAGCGATGGACCTAGGAAAAGTCGGACAGAAAAAATGTGAAAAGAGAGGAGATAGGGTAGAGAAGATGTGAAAATGGACCAAATTTCCCATAAAGAGAGAAAAAGGGGTGCGGATTTAGCAAAATAGGGTGCAGAGATAGCCTCACACTTTTCTAAACATTCTTTCATATGTAAAGTTGCATCTCGCCTAGGGTGCAACTAGATAACCATGAATGAGATGACCACAACCTAGATGCAATGATGTTTGTGACTGATACTTTGAACCATGCTTTTAAAGAAAGAAAGTACCTAAAAATGTTGCTTAAACACAGGGACGGAGCCAGGAATTTCCTTTAGGGGAGGTGAACTTTGATTGGTTGTTAGTACTTTATCTTCATTCTAAAAATTGAAGAAGCTTTCGTTGAATTTTTTTTTTTTTCCTTGTGATTTTGAGATTAAAAAAATGATAAAAATTTATAATTCATTAAGAAATCATATTTCAATGGGAGATGTTGAAGAGAATATTAGGTCTCTGATAGCGAAATGGGAGATTGTGGTGATTGAGACTTTTATAAGGAGGAAAAAATAAAAAATAAGATGGATGAGAAATAAAAATAAAGGGGGTTAACAAAATTTAGGTGAGGCAAATCTAAAATGTCAACAAAAGATTAAATTATAAAATATTTTTTTTACAAATCTAGGGGAGGTATGCCCCCCCCTCACAATGCTTGCCTCTGTCCTTGCCTAAACATTGTGTAGACTTTTCTTAAATCTTGTTTGTAATGATAGTTTCTTTATCCCTCATCATTTATTAATTTTTTGCTTGAATTCTTATTATTATTCTTATTATTTATTTATGTTACAAATTTCATTAGGAATTGGACGAGTATGATGGCTTCTATAAAGGAAGTTTGGAGAGCCATGGGTATTCAAGTGTTTACATTCAAAGAAGTGGGCAGAAGCGTGACGGGTGTGGAATCTTTTATAAGCAGAATATGTATGCTGATTCTTCTCTTTTCTGATTCTCATTAGATGAGCAGCTTTGATCTTACAGTGATGTCGACATTTGGCTTGAGAAAATATCCGGTCCATTTTCTTGTGTCTTTGAACCAAAACAAGCCATAGGTATTTAAAATTCAACCATTGCATAATATTTGAAAGTCCTCCGCCTAAAACCCTTTCCTTTTTCTTTTTCCAATTTTTTTTTTTTTTTGGGGGGGGGGGGGGGGGGGGGTGTGTTTGTTTGGGTTGGGGGTGGGTGTCAGTTTTATGCATTCATGGGAAGTGATATAAGTAAAGGGAATTCCTTGAGAAAAGGAAATTTCATTCAATCCAAAGCCATGTGGGAGTTTTAAGAATTATGAACTATCTGTTTGAGGGCAATCTTACACAAGAATCCTTCTTTTGAACTTGGAAATTAAACAATTCTTATGTTTATTAGGAAAAAAAAAGAAAGAAATTAATCTGTTTTAGTTTTTCTCGATCTTTTTTCTTGGTATTTTACTCAGTGCAGAGTTGGTTTTAGAGGAGAAAATTGAATACAATGATCTTGTAAATTCAATTCAAGATGGAACCATTTTATTTGATGATAAACATAGCAATGCACTAGCTAGTGGAAATAATGATGTTGGACCAAAAATTGGTAAGTGTTTGTTTCAACGATCTATTTATTCGTTAATTATTTTTGCTTATTGTTCTTTTGGCCATTAGGGACTTCGAATTTTGAAATTCTTGAAAGCCTCACTCATTATAATTTGGATGAAATTTTTAGATTATGCATTCATCTCATTGTTTGTATTAGTTTCATTGAGTGGTTAGTTGTTATTTTGCTATCTGCTTTTACGTATTTAATAAATGAAGCTCATTTTAGAAAGACAAAGGTGTTAGACATGGCAATGTCTTTTGAGAATTTTGAGAAATATTGTTTGTATTAGTTTTATTGTTAGACATCACATTGTTTGTAATAGTTTTATAGAGCAATCAGTTAAAAACTAGGTTAATGCATCCTTTTTTTTAATTTATTTTAAAATTAAAAATAAAATAAAAGTAGAAGCATTATAGAGAATCCCAGCATCCCGGTTCAAGCCTCCTTGAATTTGAAAAATATGAGAATTTTAGATTTAGGGGTATTTTAGTAATTTACAAATTTGGGTTTGTTTGGTAGTCAAGTTAGCCGGTGTTTGGTTATAAGTTGGGTTAATTCCTATCCTTGTTAGGAGTTGAGTCATTTTTAGAATTCGGAAAGTCTTCTTTTACTAGAAATTTCCTATTCCAAGAGTTTCTATTTTGATGAACTTTCTATTTTCTATTAGTTTCTATTTTTAAGGTTTCTATTGTGAGTCTTTTTTGGTTACTAAAAAGAGTCTTTTAATTATTTTAGTGGGAGTTCCAATTTAGAAACTAAGAATCCTATTTTTCTTCATCAAAAAATGAAACTAAGAATCCTATTTTTACTAGGACTAGAATTTAGAGAGTGTCTTTTGATTTTCACTATATAAGCAAGGCTTTTAAATGCAATTACAACAATTCATTAATGAAATTTTCTGCAGCTCTTGCATTAATTAATGATGAGATTCCATTGATTCTCTTCTAGGTTGGACTCCTAGAAACCCTTAGTGAGACTCCAAAGTTCGTCATCTTCTTCTTCTTCTTTTTCTTCCTTAATTTTATTTACAGCATTGCTGTAATTTATTTGAACCCACAACCAAACCTCTCCTTAGCCTCAAATTCAATCCTAAAAGCCTTACTTTTCTCCATAAACCCTAACCCTACCTTTCTATATAATTTCACATTGAAAAAACCTGCATTCTGTTCTGAATTTCCAGCAAGCTTTTTGTTTAGATTTCACACCATATTCACCTCAAAGCTTCACGAAATCAACCCATATTCTATCCATAAACCCTACTACCACCATTCTTTTGCAAAACCCTAAAGAAAACAAGTTTTGAGCCCACCTATGTTTGATTGTAGGCTTCCTTGTTGTATACCTTAAGGGCTGTCCTACATCACTGACCCTGTTTTTGAAACTTTTAGTGGTGTCAGATGCCTAAAGATTGACATCATCTGTTGGCCAGTTATTGAGCTTGTGCTTGAGCTGACCTCAGAGAAGTATTTTCAAGCATGGCTTGTCTGTTGTTGAACAAGCTTGGGCTCGGCTCTAACTAGCACCCTTATGAAATAAGCCTAGCTTGGCTCAACTCTAGTTTGACTCTTTAGATTTCCTCCTCCTTTGTTTGAAGCTGTGAAAAGCCCTTCTTCTCTGTTTCTTATATTTGATCACTTGCTCCTGATTATGAGAAATTTTTTTTAATTCTCCTAACAGGGATCAAAATCTTCAACTAATCAGATCTGTAGTCAAAGCTAGTGATGTTTTCAGAGTATTTGTTTTAAAATTATACATGAAATAGGCTTGCCAATATGTTAAGGTTTTCTAAAAATCGAGAACATTATAGATTTTGGAAATAAGTGATTCAAAGTCAAATTCATAAGTACAACAATAACGTGTTCTCAATCACTATTTTGTCAAGTTTCCAGGTGACAGCTAGTATTGTTGTTTGCTGACAGGACAATAGCAACAAAGGAAGATTTATATCTACAGATCTAAAGGACTGATGCCATGTTTAAAATTTGAAGATTAAATTCCCTTGACATTGACCCTAAGGTGGTAAAATAGGATGCGGAGACAAAACACAGTTGAATTAAAATGTATCTAACAAATCCAATATGGTAAAATACAAGTGTCTAGTAGCCAACAATCATGCATCAGACTTCACCCCACATTGGCGTATACTGCTTCTTTATTTTCTTATTTTATCTACATTCATAAAATGCTTTGCTTTTGCTTTGGCTATTATTTTATTGTCTTTAATTTTTTTTTCATGGATGATGTTTTCCACTAATGGAATTTTGTAAGGTTTCTGATTACGTCTACATTACCTCTGTCATGGTATGCTGGCACTTCTTCAATGAACCATTTTCAGGTTTAGCACCCAAAAACACTCTAGAGGATCATGGAGACCCTAATGATCCTTGTGTAAGATTGAAACGTGATTGTGTAGGAATTATGGCTGCGTTCAGACTTGCAAATCCTTCTCATCATCTTGTTATTGTGGTGAACACACACCTTTATTGGTAAACTGGTTCGGGTTTCATTTATTTGTTTATATCTCAACTACTATATTTTGTTTGTCTCATATTGTATGTTGAACTTTGTTTGCTCTAGGGATCCAGAATGGGCTGATGTCAAGCTTGCACAAGCTAAATACCTTCTGTCACGCTTAGCTCAATTTAAGACATTAATATCAAACAGATATGAATGCACACCTTCTGTAATTGTCACTGGTGATTTCAATTCAATCCCGGGGGATAAGGTTTGTTAGTACATTCTGTGTTTGTATCTTATCTTGGTTCCTTTATTTCTTGCCTATTGTGGGTCCTTTATTGGTTCTGATCTTTATTATGAGGTATGTCTTAATACTTGATGAACACTGGAATGCAATTAAGGCTGGCTACTCTGTAGTAAAATGATAGTTTCTTTGCTAAGAGCCACTCCTGTAAGATTCAAGTCCTAAATTCTACATGTTATTTGTGAATCTTGATGTGGGAGTTGGGACATAGATAATCCAAAATTGTTTGGACACTTCAAAAGATGTGAATTACCTATATCAGACATGACATGTTGTTGATACGGGTATGGTCCTATGGGATATATGTTTGACATGCCAACTTTCATATATGTGTCCAACATGCATGTCCAAAAGAAGAAGAAACTCATAGTTCACTATTAGTTCCCTTGAATGCTTTTTATTTTATTTTATTTTATTTTGTTGCTATATTTTGTGTAAAGTTAATACAAGTGCTGGACAATTACTGGGCATCTTATTTTACATATGCACTTGAGTTTTCCATAGTGTATAAAAGAAAAAAAGAGTGCATAATTTGACATTTTTGCGGTGTCCTGTTGTTGTAAATTTTAGGGATTAGATAAATATGACACTTGGACACACATGTACCCCAAAATTCATACCTTAGTCCACCTAGTTTAGCATAGGCACAAGATTCTTTGAGTCTTTCACTAAAAACTTCTATTTCCAGCTGGTTAAATTGTATGAAATCGAATTGTGAATAGGTATGTGTGAAGGAAATTGTATATTCTCTATTTCTAAGTGAAGATACAAGCACAATTGAATTTCTAAGTGAAGATACAAACACAATTGAATTTCTTTAAAGAGGATTGTTTTTCTGAAAAAAAAAAAGAAATTACAGCCGAAAAAGGTTGTAGGGCAGATATATATATTTATTTATTTTTATGTTTGGCAGTTGATGCCATCTCATATGCCTTATGCTCAATAACACTTTGTAGGAACAATTATTTTCTGCCTACTCCAATTAGAGAGCCTTTTTCTTTTGTTCGATCTGAAGGAAGATTGCTCATCAGGATGTCTTATTTTTTGCTTCTGCATTGCGAGATACTTTTGATGATTTTGTTGAAAGGGAGCTACTTCCAAATATTAGCCGAACTTATATATATATATATATATATAGTCCTATTAATATGAGGTACACCTGATATTAAAATGCATCAGGTGCATAAGGTCTGACCGTTAAAAATGAAGAAAGGGCTGAGATGCATCTTCCATTAAAAACCATGTGGATCTCTCCTCTTACCCGACCCAATTTGGGTTAAATGAAGCTTGGTCCCCACCCTTTTCTCTAGATCAAAACCTTACCTCCTCCCATCTCTCCAGCTCGTCCCAACCTGAACCCTGGAATTGAGACCTTTCCCTAATCATACATGCTAAAAATGTAATAAATGAATAGTAATGGACTGTTGTAGCAGAAAATAGAAATAAAAATAAAAATGGAAGAACGGCGGCAATGGAGATTTAGCCATTAGAAAACCAGCAAACACTCTTCAATAGAGATACACACCCACATTAAACCTCCATTGTTGCCACAACCAAAACTCAAATAGAAACATACAAAAAATATAGAAGGTGACGTATAGGCTTGACGGAGAGGGTGCGATGTATGGGCCTGATGGAGAGGGTGCAATGATGGCAACAATGTTGCGTCAGCACTCTACTGGTTCTAGTGCTTAGATTTTTGATCTAGTGCGAGAGAGGGAGAGAGTGTTAGGGATGGAGGGAGTAGCAATGATGATGGTGACGGAGAGTGCTTGAAGGCCATTGGTTTTTGATGGAAACTGGTTTTTGACAGCGACAGCAATTGGTATTTGATGGCGACGGAGTAGTGGTGACAACTGGTTTTTTTATGGCGATAGAGCAACGACGGTGGTGGTCCTTGACGACGAGTGCTTAAGCTCAACGGCAATTTTAGGGCACGAGTTGGGACACGATGGAGAGAGGGTTAAGGATGGAGGAAGAGAAACTTTAGGGTTGGGGATGGACGAGAGGGAGAGAGGGTCAGAAAGGAACACAGGTTGGAGATAGGTTCATTTAACCCGAATTGGGTTGGGTATAAAGAGGGATCCGCATGTTTTTTGACCGAATGCATCTTGACTGTTCATTCATTTTTAAATTTTAATGTTAAGATCTTCTGCACCTGATGCATCTTAATATCAGGTGCACCTTATATTAAAAGGACTCTCTCTCTCTCTCTCTCTCTCTCTCTATATATATATATATATATATATATATATTTATTTATTTCTTTATTTTAAAAGTTTTATTAAATGAAGCAAAAGAGCATTGGCTCCTATACACTAGACGTATATAGCAAAAGACCTATAAAGTAAGAGAATCTCAAAAGTTTGGATATATTGCTAGCATAGACATTTTAGAGACATTATTATCTGTCAACAGTCAACACATTTCTGATGCACCATCCTCCAAAAAAAAATGATTGAAAAATAGGAAAAAGCGGAAAATGTAGCGGCCATGGCTATAGAAGTATAATAAATTTTACATTTAAGTATTCAACACCTCCTTAAAAATAATTTTTTATTCCCAAAAACCCCACACCTAAATTTAGTATTAACTTTGCACAAAAGGTATTGGTTCCTTGTTCTGATACTTTGTACTCTTTTTTATTTATTTATAATTTTTTCTTGCTTGTTTTTTTTCCTCTTGTTCCCTTGAATTTACTGTGAATATCATATTACCAATTTTAAATGAAATAGTAAATGAAAATCAGTTGGAGAAAACTCTGCACAATTATATAGAGGCATTTGCACCTTAGCTCTTAAAAGATATAATAAAAAAATCAAGATGATGTCTATCAATGTTTCTAGGTGTTCTAATAGTTGCACATTTTCTGATTTTGCTACATTCAAGGGCGTGTTGTGTTAATTGTCCAAAGTGTTGGCCTGTCTCCAAGTGTTAGACATGGATAGAACCATTTTTTTGAAACGTCATAAGGTAATGAAATGAAGAAGCACCATTGAAAAATAAATTAGATCCATGAATTGACGTTTAACAATTCATTATTATCTTTGACCATTTTTATTTTTATTTTGATTTAGCATTTATCTAATTTTCAAATAATTTTTTTTTTTTTAATTATAAAAGAATCATTGAACCTTTGTATCGAAAATTCATTTTGTACTTACGCGTGGTTCCGAGGTTTTTAGGATGCATTGGTCACTTGCAGTAATGAAAAAACAATGAATGAAAAAAAATGTAAAATTTCATAATTTCTGCAATTTATAAAAAAAGTTGTAAATGGTAGATAATTTTTTTATTTTAGCAAAACTAACACTATATGGCTAGATCATCTAAAAACAAAAAACCAAGTAGATTATTCAGAACATGAAGGACCACACATTTCTTCTGAAAATAAAATCCAAAAATTTCTTCGCAAGCTAAAACTTGTTAAAGTACTTGCTGATGACATTGAAGTATTTTTGTTGAGAACAATTTTTCTTTGGGCTTGTCTGGGTGAAATTGTGGTCCGGTCTTCTTTTGTTGTTTTTATTGATACTTTTACATTGTTTAGGCTTTTTCCTTTTCCTAGTGTGTACACTTCTGGTGTACTCAAGCTTTGCCTTTTTCTGTCTTTAATAAATGCTTTATTCATAAAGAGGACCAAAAAAAAAAAAAAACATCTTAACCTTTCAAGGTCTCTTCAAACCTGAGAATCCCTCAAATATTATCAAGTCTTGAGCTTAGAGTTCAAATCCTTTAATTAAAGGGAGAAAATCACTTTGGAAGAGCTTGGACTACCCCACTTCCCATGTCCCATTGCTGGCTACTATGGAAGAACAGGAACAATGTGATTTTTAGGCAGGAAACTTGGCCTCTTTCTATCTCATGGAAGAAGATGTGGAACTTGGCGAAAGAGACAAAGTGTACCCTCCACGAACAAGGTGTACTGCCTTACAAGAGGGAGATTCTAGTGGGTTGGTCTCCACCCAATGCGGGGTGGGTTAAAGTTAACATCGACAGAAGTTCTATAGAGGAGAAGATAGCAGCAGGGGCAGGAGGATTAATCAGAGATGATCAAGGCAAATGGATTGTGGGATTTACTTGTAATGTAGGCTTTTGTGACAGTGTGGCAGCAGAATTGATTGGTGCTCGTTTGGGCCTCCAATTGGCTTGGGATAGAGGTTTAGATGTGTGATTTTAGAACTTGATGCCCAGGGTGTTGTTACGTTGCTGCATAAACCGGTGGAGGAGGATCATCCACTTGGGGCTCTTATACAAGATTGCCAAAGATATTATTGGTAAAGAATGGAACTGTAGGGTATCTCACATCCACAGGGAAGGTAACACTTGTGCAGATTTTCTTGCCAAAGAGGGAGCGTTGAGCAATGAGCCCTTCACGATCATCTCGTCACCACCCACTGAGTTAGCCAGGCTGATTATCCATGACAGAAGGGGGGTCCTCTTCCCCATATTAGTTAGAGTGTAGTTTTTTTTTCCCCTGTTCCTTTTGCACCAAAAAAGAGAAAAAAAAGAAGAAAAAGCCAGATGTAAAATAATTGAAAGAATACACCTTTTGTTACCAATAAAATGTTAGCTCCCTAAAGTTTTGTCATCATGGTGATGATATGTGAGATGGATGATTATATTTGTATATATTTTACTTTTCTGAGAGTAGTTTAGTACTTATGGCAAAAGTAGGGTTAGCCCTATATTTATATATGTTCGTAATTTTGTTTTTTTTTTGACTAATCAGGATGATCTCTTCTTGCAAAAGTATCCTGGTATTAGAGGCCTAAGGGCTGAAGCTAACACCTTCTTCCTCCTCTTTTTCTTTTTCTCTTTCGTTGGTGAAGCTCTTAGCACAGTTGCATATGCATCTCAGCACTGTCGCCCTACCGAAGTTGCACCAACACTGAATTGTATCTCAGCATCTCAACAATGCTGCAGTCGACCCTAGTCCACATCTTTATCACACCCAATCGAGACCCACAAACGCCATCAGTTGACCTTCTATCAATTGTTGCAACGCTAGACAACCGAAACACTTGTCAAGACCCTTGAACTAGTCAATCGCACCACTAGCCAGTTGACCCAACACCATTCTTCAAGCCGTAGCACCTATCGCCCCACCTACTGCAAAAACCACAAACTCGTTTCACACAACTCTAATCGACCCACATAAGCCTTCCATCATCAACTGTCACAGCATTCGAGGCTTCTTAGAAGCCGAACACCCTTCTTTTATGTCACACAACTCCCAACATTCGTTCAACCTTCTGTCGGACACGCACACCCACATCCATTAGCTCTTTAGCACATTTATCTTCTATATCTTTCATATCATCCACCACTACTGTCACATCTACATTCCTTCTTCTTTGTTTCTCAACCACTACTCTATCATTAGTGATGATAAGTTGCAAACCGTTAGCATTTGTCTGATAGGTGACAATTACTCCTATTGTTTCAATGTAATGAAAAATTTTATGCTTAATAGAGGCCATTAGGGTTATGTTATTGAAACAGAAATTTGGCCCTCTGATTTTAAGATTGATGGTTTTGATAAAGCAATTGAAAAATGGGAGATTGAGAAAACACAAGTTCTAACTTGGCTGCACAACTTTGTGGAACCAAAGTATTGGATAGAATTTCTCCAAATATGACACAACTAAGAAATTTTGGGACTATTTAAAGGGCATATCTTTAGAATCTAATTTTGCAAGATAATATGAATTAGAAATGTCCGATTAGGGTGCAATGCAAAAGGACAAATCATTTCAGGACTTCTATAATGAGATGACAAATTATTAGGATCAATTGGCACTTCTATAATGTCTTTTACGTTCCTCAATTGTCTCTTGATTTGTTGTCTATTAGGTAATTCTCTGATTCAAGATTTAATATATATATATATTTTTTTTCTTTTTTTGGTTGTCTTGTTTAGGATCAAAATCCTGTTGATTTGGACTAGTTGTAGAATTAGTGATTTACATTCTGGAGAGTCCATAGAATCCACACATAGATTCCTGTTCGTCGAGATTGTTGTCTTTTTGTTTAGATCATAATTATTTTCTGTTTTTTCGCTTTGGCATTTTAGATTAGGTTATTTATCTAGTCAGCATTTATGTGATCTTAGTTTCTTTGGTGCTTTAGGGAATGTGTCCTTGAGTGACATTGTAGATTGTAGTAGCTGTAAACTTGCAAAAATGTCTGCTTTACCATTTTATAAAAGCACGTATGTTTCTTCTTCTCTTTTCTCTTTTGTGTTACTGATGTGTGGGAACCCACTCCTATCTTTACTAACAGTGGTTCTTTTTAAAATGTTTTGTTATGTTATTTTTTATTTTATTTTATTTTTATTTATTTCCTTTATTTTTTATTTATTTTGTTTAATTATTGTTGATGATTACAATAGATACTATTAGGTTTATCTCATGTCTCACAAGTTTGAATTCTTTTGTATATATGATACCTTTCATTCTATAGTTTAAACTCAATTTTCCACAAATGTAAAAATAAATCCATTTGATATCATCTATTAGTCTTCTTGTTTGGATACCCATTTGAAATTGTCTATTAATCTTCTTGTTTGGACATAGGGCAGAATGGTATGAGAGAGAGAGAGTGTAACAGAGATTGAGAATGAAAGTTCTTTCCTTCTTCTTTCTTCTTTCTCCCTTCTTTCTTCCCCTCTCTCAATCTTTTCATAGTTTTCTCTGATCTGTTCTTGGTATTGCGGTAATCCAACCATGTCGGGAAAGTTTCTTAGAATCGATCATAAATCTTTTGATTTTTTATCTCTAGGTTACAAAGAGGATTTTTTTGAAAATATCTGAGAATGGAAGAGGTATGAGGATTTCAATCTATTTGGATAAGGGCTGTTGTGATTGGTTGTATCGAAGTTTGTTAGAGATGGGCTGTGGTAATACATATGATGGATGGGTCAGAAAGTTTAGAGGTATCAAGAACACAATGGTCTTGGAGCTTCTTCAGAATAGATTTTGCAGATATGGGAGATTGACTGAGATTACCAGGTCTGGGAGTAGCAGATTTCTCGTTATTCTAGAAGGATTTGATGGGAACGGCTAGAGACTCTTCGCTCAATTTGTTAAAGGAGATGAAACAGAGAGAGATGATAAGAGGAGGTTGATTGAGTCTAGCAAATCGCATGAGCAGAAGGCGGTAGTCAATAACGTTCGAGATACCCTGTTGACTGATATTGGTAAAAATAGTAGCTTCAATGATAGATCAGTAGCATGGTTGGAAGGCGATTGGAGAAAGGCTTTCGTCTATGAAAGGGAAAGAGTTTCTGATAGCTGGGTTACAATTCAAACGGAATTGTGCAAATTGCTGGAGTGCAATATAGTACTGATGCCATTCCAGGTGAATAGGGCTGCCTTCTTTTGTACAAACATTGATAAAGCATACTACTTTCTGGGTAGAGCTTTTCTTAAGAGTGACCTAGCTGTTACGTTGGAGGAATGGGAGCCTGAGATTAATTCTATCAAAAGTCAGTGTTTCTGCTATGATGGGGGCTGGATTTCCATTGAAGGTCTACCTTTTCATTTGTGGAGAAGGGAGGTTTTTTCCAAGATTGCTGATAATTTTGGAGGCCTGATTGAAGTTGATAGAAACACTTTGATTATAGATAATTTATTTTCTGCTCGAATCAAAATTAAAGGGTTAAGAGATTGTTTTTTATCTAATTATTTAGATATCCAGATTGGTGGGAATACATATACGGTATGAATATGGCCGTTGAGAAGAATGAATCGGAATCTGTTTAAAGCGCCTGGTAATTTTACCAGAAAATATAGAGCTAGGAATGGAGAAGTTCAGACATGGAGGAAGCAGAATAGTGGAGGGACAGTTGCTCAATACACCAGTCGGAAAGGATGAAGATGACAGAGATCGGGTAACAGTTCCACGTGGCGTGCTGGGCAGAGTGGGTTCCAATTCTAAAGGTGGAGAGGAGGGTAACGGTAGTGGTGCAAACAAAGTAGGCCAAAAGTCTTTCAAGCAAGCATTAATTAACGCCGGTATTGCTACTCATGAAGGAAATTGGAGTAATTGAGAAGGGTAGTAATCATAAAGAAGGAGGTGTGATTGGGCTAAATAATAATGATTTTTTGAGGAGGGGCTCACCTTTTGGGAAAGGGAGTTCTGGGTCAAGATTTAGAGTATTGCAAACTTGTGCCTTTTCAGATGGGCTGGTAATTGGAAGAAACATAATGGGCCGAAATAATAATAGAGTTGATGGGTTGAATTGTAGTTTGGGTGGGCCTAATAGGTATGATGGGCAGAGTAGGACTTTGAATGGGCTGGATAGTTTAATTACTAAGGGTAAAGGAGTTAGGAAGCAAGATGGGCATGTGAATACTGAGCCCAAAACACGAGATATACAAAGGAGGTTCTCCTTTCCTCAATCCGGCGGTGAAGAAAGGGCTTAGCTGGGAATTGTTTGCGAATCAGAGAAGGTTTGTGGGACTCGTTTGAGAGAATCCCACTATGTTGATCATCCTGTAGCAGAGGCGAGGGTTTTTGGAGGACCAAATGAGGTGGATGGTGATTGTTCGTCGTCATACCAGCCGAGATTTTGTCAAGGTAAGGTGTTCTTTGGATTGACGGGGGAAAATAAGAGGAATATTGATGTTTCGAAGTCGATCTTGGAGGCCGATGGTGAGAATACAGTGTACGACTCAGATGGGGGTGAGTCATTTGGTGATTTTGGGCATGTGGAGGACTCTTTGGAAGGTCGGTAGTGTAATGATGAAGGGAGCATCGATTTAGGTGCATCGGAGACGGAGGTTAGCGATACAGATTCAGAGGCGGATATCTCGGCGAAGGTGGATCACGATTATCTGGAGGGCATGGCAGAGTTATTCGCAAATAAGGTTGACTCTTCTTTTGATTCAATTTCAAAGGTACGTTCTCTTGACATTGTTCAGGTAAAGCTGTAAATTCTGGGGGGCAGTCTCTAATTCCAAAGCATGGAGAAGGGGGAATTCTGGGGCTTTCTACTGAAATAATTCCAACAAACATAGCTGAGGTTGTTGTCTCTCCAAATGTTGATTCTGTCCCTGTGGAAAATAATTTCAGGAAGGTTTTTGGCCGAATTTCGGGTTCTAAAATTGAAGGCATACTTGATGCTGCTCTTCATTCTAAAAGTGTTGATCAAAGTGTTTGTAAAGAGTTAGTCTTGGGGGGAAATCAGGTAGAGTCATTGTTAGTTGAGCATCAGGAGGGGTTAGTGAGAATGGGGCACTTGGAGGTAGGGCAGGGAAATGAAGGGATGAATTGTTAGGATTCAAAGGGGAAAAGATTTGTCCTCACAATCAATGAAACATAGAGGCGACATGGGGTCCTTGACTGTTCATCTTCTCTTCTTTCTTTTCTCCCCTTTCTTCTTTCTTTCTTCATCTTAATCACTATGTTTCTTTGGATTTAGTATTGGTTTTATTTTATTTTAACATGTCTGGAAAGTTCTTACGTATTGATCAAAAGACCTTTGATTTCTCTTTTTTGGGACATAAAGATGAGTTTTTGAAAATCTCTAAGAATGGCATGGGTATGCGAATTTCTATTTACCTTGATATGGATAGCAGCAACTGGTTGCATAGGAACTTGCTAGATATGGCTGGCGGAAATGCGCATGCGGGATGGGTTAGGAAGATCAGGGGTCCTAAGAGCACTTTGGTGTTGGAGCAACAGTAGAATAGATATGGCAGATTTGGGAGATTAATGGAAATAACCAGGACTGGTAGCAGCAGATTCATCGCTATTCCAGAAGGTTACGATCGGAAGGGATGGAGGCTATTTGCTCAGTTTGTCACTGAAGGTAGCTCTCAAGGCTTTGATAAGTTGAAATCAAATGTTTTTACCAAGTCTACAGGACAGATCGTGAATGATAGAAATGCTCTTGCTGCTGTGAAGGTGGTCGACTCTGGCAATAGTGCTCCTGCTTATGCTGAAGTGAAGAAAGACGTTTCTGCCGGCAGGGCTCTTGCTAGGTTGGAAGGTGATTGGAGAAAAGCCTTGGTTTGTGAAAGGGAGAGGATTTCTGATTCTTGGGCATTGATTCAAGCAGAGTTATGTAAATTGTTAGAATGTAATATGATGTTAATGCCTTTTCAGATAAACAAAGCAATTTTCTTTTGTAATAATGTTGATAAATCTCATTATTTCTTGGGGAGAGTTTTTCTGAAAAGTAAGTTGAAAGTTGTGCTGGAAGAGTGGGAGGCGGAGGTAAATTCTATTGTAAGCCGGCGTTTTTATTTCAACGAGGGATGAATTGCTATTGAAGGCCTTCCATTTCATTTGTGGAGATGGGAGGTTTTCTCTAGAATTGCTAATAATTTTGGAGGGCTAATAGAAGTTGATAGACAAACTTTGTTTCTGGATAATCTTTTCAATGCTAAGATCAAAGTTAGAGGATTGAAAGAATGTTTCCTCTCCAATTTTTTTAGATGTCCAAATAGGAAACAAGAAATATATGGTACGTGTGTGGCCATTAAGGCGTTTAAGTAATAATTCTTTCAAGCCGATTTTTAATCGGAATCGGTGGAGTAAAGATTTTTATGGTCCGAACAATAGTTGGAAGAGGAAGAGTGCAGGCCTGGAATGGAAGTTGAAGATGGATGGTAGGACAGACGCTCAGTGCAGCAGTGGGGAGGTTGAAGATGATGGAAATAGGGCCTTTAGGCCACGTGGCGATGAGCTGTGTGAGGAGTTTAGAGTCATGAGGGATGCCAAGAGTAGACTTACCAATGCAGCAGAAGGAGTTCAAAAGTCATACAAAGAAGCATTAAATGTGGCCAGTAATGTTCACATGGGTGATGTTTCTGAGGTGGTTGTATTGGAAACTGAGGCGGTTGGGGCGGTGGAGGTATCAGGTAGAAACAAAGTTGGGCTTGGTGAATCTAGTGGGCCAATTATTGTAAAGTTTGCCCTGGGTCAAGATTTGGACCTTTGTTATCCAAATCATTTTTAGATGGGCCAGTTATAAAAAATAGGATGTTGGGCCAAGATTTTGGGGATAAAAAGAGGGTTCCGCCTGAGCCCAAACGATGGGCACGTGAAGGGAAGGCTTTCTTTTTTGGTTCTCTCCCTGATGCGAGGAGAATGTCGCAGGAGATGTTCCAGACCTCTGGCATCGGAGTCGGCGGTGGTGATGTCTCCGGTGAGGTCCTTCATGGCAAACAGGCTGTTCTCGTTCGGGGTAAGTCTCTTTCGACGTCGGTGGGTGAACAGAAGAAGGTGGAGGAGGCCTCAAAGGCGATTTTGAAGGATGATGGTTTTACCAGTGGAGGCGAGTCTGTCGAGGTTGAATCTTTGAGGGAATTTGGGTTCGTTGAGGATTCTCTTGATGGTTATTGAAGTTCTGAAGATGGTGAGGGAGGTTTGGAAGGTTCAGAATCTGTCGTCAGTGAGTCGGATTTTGAGAAGGAGTCACCAGCAAGGGATGGGCAAGTTTTTTTGGAAGGAATTGGACAACTCTTCGCTAATGAGGTTGGTTATTCTTCTGATTCAAGTCCAAAGGTATGTTCTCTTGAAATTGTTCATGTTAATAATGCAATTAACTTTAAGGGGAATTTGGCAAATTCCATGGGGGATGAAGGGAGAGAGTTGGGGGTTTCCAAAGAGGTTATTTTGTTGAGGACAGCCGGTGAGGGTGTTGGTCCATAATTTGATTCAAGCCTTGTTGAGAATAATTTGAATATGGTTTCTGGTGGAGGTTCTTCTTCTAGAATTGAGGTTCTTCCAAATGCTAATTGCCATAACGAAACTTTTGATAGTAGTGTGGGTAAAGAATTAGTTCTGTAAGGGGAAAATGTTGAGCCTTTGTTAGTTAAGCAAAATGAGGGTTTAATGGAGGGGGCGCAAATGGTGGAGGTTTTTAAAGAAAAAGAGAGTTTGGGTGGTGAGGTCAGAGAGTGGGGTGTTGACTTTAATGAGTTAGATTCCTTTAATCTTGATAAGGAAGGGTGGAATAAGTTGAAAGTGTTTTTAAGTAGGATGAATTTGTCTTTCGTTAAAAAGAAGTGTAGAGTGGTAGGTAAAGGCAATGGGGTTTCGAGATTGAGAGAGAGTAATGAGGTTGTTTCTAGGAAGGGTATTAGGGAGTTGAAAGGTCTCCGATTCGATATCAATTATGATGGGCGTAGTGCAAGCAAAGTTGGTAGGGGTGGAATAGGTTTTAAATGAAGATGATTAGTTGGAATGTGAGATGTCTTGGTTCAAAGAGAAAGAGGAGTGTTATAAAGGATTTTTTGCGTAAACATAACCCAGATATTATTGTTTTTCAACAAACTAAGTTAGAAGTCATTGATAGGAGAATTATGAAGAGTCTTTGGGGGTCTAGGTATATAGGTTGGTCTTTTCTGCCATCTTATGGTAGTTCAGGAGGTATTTTGATCTTTTGGGATGAGAGAATTGTTTCAGCTTTAGAGGTGGTTTGTGGAGTGTTTACTATTTCTGTAAAATTCAAATCTCTCAATGGTTCTAATTGGTGGTTTTCTGGTATTTATGGTCCTAATACACAGTCAGGAGGGATTTTTGGGACGAATTGTTTAGTCTTTTTGGTTTATGTAGTCCGAAGTGGGTTTTGGGAGGGGATTTCAATGTGATTAGGATTTTAGATGACAAGTTTGGTGGGAGTAGAGTGACTAGGAGTACAAGGGATTTTAATAATTTTATTGGAGAATGTTTTTTAAGGGATGTTTCTTTGAATAATGCTAGGTTTATTTGGTCTAATTTTCAGGAGCATGTTGTTTGTTGTTGGCTTGATAGGTTTTTATTTTCTCTTGAGTGGGAAGAGTTATTTCCGCATGTGAGACAGGTTGCCTTAGCTAGAGTTGTTTCTGATCATTGGCCAGTTATGTTGGATCATGAGTTGTTTTCTTGGGGTCCTTCTCCTTTTAGATTTGAGAATATGTGGTTAGAGCATCATCTGTTTAGGAGATGTTTTGAAGAATGGTGGAACGAGTGTGATATTAGGAGCTGGGAAGGTTTTAAATTTATGAGAAGGTTAAAGGCAATTAAGCTTAAGCTTAAAGTGTGGAATAAGGAGGTTTTTGGTGATATTAGGGGAGCTAAAGAATCTATTTCAAAAAAGGTTATAGAGTTGGATCTTTTGGAGGAGGTTGGGGATTTGTCTGATATTCAACGGGTTGAAAGGAAAGAGTTGAGGGAGAATTTGGAGGAGATTTCCTTTAGGAGAGGAAATTTCGTGGGCTCAAAAGGCTAGAGTCAAATGGTTAAAGGAAGGTGATAGTAATACTAGGTTTTTTCGTAGGGTGACTAATGGAAATAAGAAAAGGAAGTTGATTAACAAATTGGAATTGAAGGATGGGGTTGTGTCGGATAATGAAGAGGTGATTATTGATGAGATTGTGAGGTTTTTTTCTTCTCTTTATACCTCTCAGGGTAGGGAGAGGCCGAATTTAGAGGGTTTATTTTGGGCTCATATTGATGCTTCTAGTGCGGGTAGTTTGGAAAAACCTTTTGAACCCAAGAAATAAAGTAGGCTGTTTTTTATTGTTGTAAGGATAAGGCTCCGGGTCCTGATGGGTTTTCTATAGCAGTTTTTCAAGATTGTTGGGATGTGGTTAAGGATGATCTTTTTAAGGTTTTTGCTGAGTTTTTTGAAAGTGGTGTTGTTAATGCATGTACCAATGCCACTTTTATTTGTCTAATTCCAAAGAAGGGTGATTCCATTAAGATCAAGGATTTTAGGCCAATAAGCTTGGTTACATCTTTGTATAAAATTATGGCATAAGTTTTATCTATTAGATTGACAAAGGTTTTGTTTGGTACTATTGCAGAGTCTCAATGTGCTTTTGTGGAGGGGCGTCAGATTTTAGATTTGTCTTTAATTGCTAATGAAGCAGTGGAGGAGTATAGAGTGAAGAAGAAGGAAGGATTATTGTTCAAGATTGATTTTGAGAAAGTTTATGATTATGTGGAATGGGATTTCTTGGATTTTGTGATGTTGAAAAAAGGGGTTTGGTGAGAGGTAGAGGAAATGGATCTTTGGGTGTTTGTCCTCTGTTCATTTTTCAGTGATTGTTAATGGCAAGCTAGGAAATACTTTTCAAGCTTCTAGGGGATTGAGGCAAGGTGATCTATTATCCCCCTTTTTGTTTATTTTGATAGTTGATGTTTTGGGGAGATTGGTTGATAAGGCTAGAGAGGCTGAATTAATTGAGGGATTTATGATTGGGAGGGATAGGGTTTCAATTTCTCATTTACAATTTGTGGATGATACTTTGGTTTTTTCTTCTGGGGATGAGGGTAAGTTTTTAAATTTTCAGCTTTTAATTCAAGTTTTTGAGATGGTTTTTGGTTGGGAAAATGTGCTTTGGTGGGTATCAATTGTGATGGGGTTAGAGTTCAAAGGTTAGCTGAGAAGATTGGTTGTTCTGTGGGTGAGTGGCCTTTCATTTATTTGGGTTTGCCTTTGGGGGGGAATTGTTATTCTGAATCCTTTTGGAATCCAGTTGTGGAGAGAGTTAGGAAGAAGTTGGATGGGTGGAAGAAAGCTTTGATTTCTAGAGGTGGTAGGTTGGTTTTAATTCAGTTTGTCATTTCTAGTATGCCTACTTATTTTTTTCTTTGTTTAGGATTCCTGGTAAAGTGGCTTTGGGTCTCGAGAAGATGATGAGGGATTTCTTGTGGGAAGGGAGCGGGGAGGGTAAGAAAGATCTTAGTGGTGTGTCATGTGCAGGGCATCAGAGCAGAGTATTGATCATTTGTTCTTGCGTCGCTCCGTTGCGAGTTGGATGTGGAGTAAGTTGTTTGGTTGTGGTGAGGAGCTTTGGGTGGTGTCGGATTGTGTTAGCAAAATGTTTGGCATTGATTTTTGGGGTTTTGGTAAGAGTAAGAAGGCAGTCATTCTTTGGAGGTGTGCTTTTTTGGCTTTGTTATGGGTTATTTGGCTTGAAAGGAATGGGAGAATTTTTGAAGATAAGGAGTTCTCTTTAAGTTATTTGTGGGATAGGGTTCATTTTCTTGCTTCTTTTTGGGCTCATTCTTCTAAAGAAATGGGGGATATTCCTTTCTTTTTGTTAAAATCTTATTGGAGGGCTATTTTGTGTTAATTTCTGTTGTTCTTTTTCTTTTGTTTTTGCTGCTTCTTTTGTTTAGGTGGACGTCTTGTCCTCCTTTTGTATTTCTTCTTTTCTATTATTAATAAAATCTCCTGTTGTTGCTGATCAAAAAAAAAAAAAAAAAAAAAAAAAAGGTAGGGCAGGGAAAGGAGATGTTAGGCAGGGAAGGTTTGGAGAGGGGTAGGGAGGGTAGTGAGGTAGTATCTTTTAATTTCAAAGAGAATGGGTGGAATCAGTTGAAAGAATTTTTAGGAAAAATGAATTTGGCTCTTGTAAAAAAGAGGGGTACTTCAACAAGGGTTGTGAGGGAACTAAAGGCTCTTCGATCTGATATTAATTATGATGGGCCAAGTGCTAATAAAATTGGTATGGGTGGGGTGATTTCTAGATGAAGATTGTTAGTTGGAATGTAAGAGGGATTGGTTCGAAGAGAAAGAGAAGTGTTATCAAGGATTTTTTGCGAAAAATTAACCTAGATATAATTGTATTTTAAGAAACTAAGTTAGAGGTTATTGATAGGAAAGTGGTTAAGAGCCTTTGGGGATCTAGGTATAGAAGGTGGTCCTTTTTGCCTTCGTGTGGAAGATCGGGTGGGATTTTAATCTCTTGGGATGAGAGAGTGGTTTCTGCATTAGAAGTGGTGTGTGGAGTCTTTTTTGTCTCAGTCAAATTTGTGAGCTCTGGTAATGTTGAGTGGTGGCTTTCAAGGATATATGGGCCTAATAGACCTAGAGATAGGAATGAGTTTTGGGTTGAACTTTTTAGTCTTTTTGGTTTGTGCAGTCCGAGATGGGTGTTGGGGGGGGGGGGGGGGGGGGGGACTTTAATGTTGTTAGGTCTATGATTGAGAAGTCTAGTGGTGGTAGGTTTACTAGAATTATGAGGGACTTTAATCATTTTATTAATGAATGTTCATTAAGGGATATTCCTTTGAGCAATGCCAAGTTTACATGGTCCAATCAACAGGAGAATTTAGTGTGTACTAGGATAGATAGATTTTTATTCTCATTAGATTGCGAAGAGGTGTTTCTGCATGTGAGGGAGGTTGCTTTACCAAGGGTAATTTTGGATCATTGGCCAATTATGTTGGATTGTGAATTGTTTTCTTGGGTCTGTGAATTGTTTTCTTGGGTCCTTCTCCTTTTAGATTTGAGAATATGTGGTTAGAACATCATTTATTTAGGAAGTGTTTTGAGGAGTGGTGGAAGAGTTGTGAGGTGGTTGGGTGGGAAGGTTTTAAATTCATGAGAAGATTGAAGGTGATTAAGAAACACATTAAAGTGTGGAATAAAGAGGTGTTTGGCGACATTAGGGTGGCAAAAAATTCTATATCTAAGAAAATTAAGGAATTGGATCATTTGGAGGAGGGAGGTATTATTAATGAGGTTTAAAGGTTGGAGAGAAAGGAGTTGAGGGAGAAGTTAGAGGAGGTTATTTTTAAGGAGGAAATTTCGTGGGCCCAAAAGGCAAGAGTTGGATGGTTGAGAGAGGGAGATAATAATACTAAATTTTTTCATAGGATGGCAAATGGTAGTAGGAAAAGGAAGTTGATTAGTAAGTTGGATTTGGATGGGGGCTTAGTGTGGATAATGAAGTAAAGATTATTGATGAGATTTTTAGGTATTTTTTTTCTCTGTATAGTGTGGGAAATTGTGAGAGACCGGGGTTAGAAGGTTTATTTTGGTCTCCTATTGGTGGTGGTAGAGTGGAGAGATTGGAGAGACCTTTTGAGCTTCAAGAAATAAAGGAGGTTGTTTTTGATTGTTGTAGGGATAAGGCCCCAGGTCCAGATGGGTATACAATGGCGGTATTTCAAGAATGTTGGGATCTAGTTAAGAGTGATCTTTTGAAGGTGTTCTCTGAATTTTTTGAGAGTGGGGTTGTTAATGGGTGTACTAATGCTACATTTATTTGCTTAATCCCTAAGAAAAGTGAGTCCATTAAGATTAAAGATTTTAGGCCAATTAGTTTAATTACATCTTTGTATAAAATTTTGGCAAAGTTTCTGTTGAATAGACTGAGAGAGGTGATGTCTAAAACTATTGCGGGAAATCAATGTGCGTTTGTAGAGGGGCATCAGATTTTGGATTTGGCTTTGATTGCTAATGAAGTAGTGGAGGAATATAGGGTTAAGAAGAAAGAAGGATTGTTATTCAAAATAGATTTTGAGAAGGCTTATGACCGTGTGGATTGGGATTTTTTGGATTTTGTTTTACCAAAAAAAGGTTTTGGTGAGAGATGGAGAAAGTGGATTTTTGGGTGTTGTCTTTTGTTAATTATTCGGTAATTGTTAACGGGAAGCCAGGGAATACTTTTAAGGCGTCCAGGGGTTTGCGACAAGGAGATCCCTATCTCTTTTTTTGTTTACTATGGTAGCAGATTTGTTGGGAAGGCTTGTAGATAGAGCCAAGGAAGTTGGTTTGATAAAAGGTTTTATGGTTGGGAGAGATAGGATAGAGATTTCTCATTTATAATTTGCGGATGATACTTTGTTTTTTTCTTCAGGAGATGAGTCTCAATTTTTAAATTTTTAGGTTATTTTGCAAACTTTTGAGTTGGTTTCGGGGCTTAAAGTTAATTTGGGTAAGTGCGCTATAGTTGGGATCAATTGTAAGGGGGTTAAAGTTCAGAGTTTAGTTCAGAGGATTGGTTGTTTTGTTGGAGAATGGCCCTTAAGTTATTTGGGCTTGCCATTGGGAGGGAATCCTTATTCGGAGAATTTTTGGAGTCCGGTTGTGAATAGAGTTAGGAAAAGATTGGATGGTTGGAAAAAAGCTTTAATCTCTAAGGGAGGTAGGTTAGTTTTAATTAAGTTAGTCTTGTCCAGTATCCCTACCTATTTTTTGTCCCTTTTTAGGGTTCCTATTAAGGTGGCGGGTTGTTTAGAGAAGTTGATGAGGGATTTTTTGTGGGAAGGGAGTGGGGAGGGTAAGAGAGATCATTTGGTTAAGTGGGAAGTGGTGTCTAGACCCAAGTATCAAGGAGGTTTGGCTATAGGAAACATTGTGAAAAGGAATATTGCTTTAACTAGTAAATGGCTTTGGAGATTTCCCCTTGAGAGTGAGAGAGTGAGTCCTTATGGCATGTTGTCATTAAAAGTAACTATGGAGTGCTAGCTAATGGATGGGATGCTCAACCAAGTTCTCGAATTTCGGCCACATGCCCTTGGAAGTTTATTGCACAGGGTTTGGAAGGTTTTTTGGGTTTTATTTCTTTGTCGGTGGGGAGAGGAGATAGGGTGTGCTTTTGGGAGGATCATTGGAGGGGCAATTCCTCTTTTTGTACTTTGTTTCCTCGTCTGTATCATCTCTCCTTGTCTCATAATGTTTCCATTTCTTCCATGGTTTCCTCAGAAGCTCTTTCTTTTGGGTGGGATTTCAATTTCATTCGGAATCTCAATGATAGGGAGAGTTTAGACCTTGCATCCTTGTTGGTTTTATTGGAAGGGTTTACTTTGCATTCATTTATTCCAGATAGAAGGGTTTGGACAGGTGATTCTTCTAGAGTTTTTTCGTGCAAATCTTACTTTGATAAACTGATTGAGAGTCATTCTATTCATTCTTTTATCCCTGCTGATGCAGTTTGGAAGGCGAGTGTGCCCCTCAAAGTGAAGTTTTTTGCTTGGAAAGTTGTTTTAAAGAGAATTAATACCAATGAATTGTTTCAAAAGAGGAGGCCTTCCATTTATTTGCGACCTCAGTGGTGTGTTATGTGTAAAAAAGCTGAAGAGAGCACAGACCACCTTTTTGTGCATTGTTCAATGGCTTCTTGGCTGTGGAATAAATTGTTTTCTTGTGGGGAGGAGCTTTGGGTGGAGCTGGTTTGTGTTAGGGAGGTTTTTGAGATTGATTTTTGGGGTTTTGGGAAGAGTAGAAAGGCTGTAATTCTGTGGAGGTGTGCTTTTTTGGCTCTGTTTTGGGTTATTTGGACTGAAAGAAATGCGAGGATTTTTGAAGATAAGGAGTCTTCCTTGTCTTTTTTATGGGATAGAGTGCATTTTTTGGGTGTGTTTTTGGGCTCATTCCACTAAGGAATTTCGAGATATTCCTTTGTTCCTATTGAAGGCCGACTGGAAGGTGGTTTGTTCTTAAGTGCTGTTCGGTTTTTTCTGTTTTTTTGTGTTTTTCGTTGGCTGTTTAGTCTTTGGTGGATATCTTGTCCTCCTCTTGTACTCCTCTTAGCATTGCTTTCTTAATAAAATTTTTCCTGTTGTTGTCGATCAAAAAAAAAAAAAAAAAAAAAAAAAAAAAAAAAGAGAAAAAACATAGGGCAGAATGGTCTAGTTGAGCGAAAGCACAAACACATTATTGAACAACTCGTGCTCTTCTCCTTTCTTATTTTGTTCCTTCCATCTTTTAGGGTGAGGTTGTTCTTACTGCTGTCCATCTTTTTAATTATATGTCCACTCCTTTTATTTCTTGAGTTTCTCCTTATGAAAAGTTGTGTAGGGGAGGCGCCCTCAAATCTTTTAAAGGCCAGTGCAGCAGCCAAGCACTACGGTTTTCTTAGTCTCAACCGGCATGATGCTGACCCTAGCCCTGCAACCCCTGCAGTCTAGGCCAACTATCACCCCCCAGCACATGTCGTGTCCTTTAGGGGACTCGAACCTGTGACTATGCTCTGATACCAATTTTAAGATTGAGTGCTTACCATTTCACCTAAAACCAACTGGTGTCAGTAAAGGCGCCCTCAAATCTTTTAAAGGGTAGCGCAGCAACCAAGTACTACAGTTCAAGTAGTCTCAACTGGCATGATGCTGACCTTAGTCTTGCAACCCCTGCAGTCTAGGCCAATAAGTCGTTTGGCTAGCTACCCAATTATTTCTTTTTATGCGTTTTTGGTTTGCCCGCTCTTCTCATGTTTTTCTTAAGCATATTCCATACTTCACTATTCCTTCTAAAATTGTTTATGTCTCTAAAGAGAATCTGGTATCAAATGACCCCTTTCCTATTGATGACTTTCGTAAGGAATTTATTTTTGAACTTGATGTTGCTACTCGTTCCTTAGAGTTTCTTCTGAGTTCAATTCTTCAGATTTTCCTTCATTTCCTTTTGTTTATTCTTGCAAGAGGACTCAGCCTTAGCCTGTATGCACTAGTTCTGATGTTCTTTGCTCTTACTCTTTAAATATAACCCATCTTGAGTGGCGGTATATCGTGCATACCCCACTTGTAAGACTTGCTTTATTTGATACTCACTTTCTCTGGTACTTGTTTCTCAAACTCACGCAATCACCAAGAAACCAGAACATGTAATCTTTATTCACAACCTCCTATGTACTACCTCGTTTTGATAACAGTACAATTGTCGCAACCTGAAAAATAAGTCACGACTGATTGAGATTTTAAGATAATTAATTTTATGAAAACATTATTATCCATTTATCTTAAATACACAAGTCCCTTGAGATTGCTCATTTTTAAACCAAATTTTATAAAATTTTTGGGATGACCTGTTCAAAAAATGGGCATGCGAATGTCTGGAAACCTATGCCAATCATAAGCATTTAAAACTTGCCATCCACATTTATAATATTAAAACTAGCGTTTTATCTCCACATGAGTTCCATCATGCATTCACAATATTACATGATATTGTTCAGAATTAAATACAAGGCTTAAACCCATAGACCAATTACATAATTAATACACAATACATTATAACTAATTGTGCCCCAAGACACTAATCTCAAGCTAGCATGCCATAATTATAAGGCCAGCATCTGCAATTTGAAACATTGTCTTCCTTGTTTCAATCTGCAAAATGATATAGGGTAAGCCACAGTTAAGTAGGAAACATTTTTCACGGGTATTCATTTAAAACAGTTTGTTAATCCACATGTCACAATATAAATTGAGTCCCATAAAACCTAAAATTATCACGTGAAATTAATATCACATTTATTATAAAATTCGATTGATGCACAATGCCATATTTCCCAAATTTTGAAATTTCCACACAGATTTCTTGGAATACTACCATTTTGAATGCTCCTAATGATGGGTGGGGCTGATATCCAGCCTCAACCAATAATAAACCTCTCTATTAGGGGTCCTTGTGTGTGGGATATGAGACACTCACGCATAAAGTCAAGGCAGAATGGACTGAATCTTAGGACCAAAGAAGGGAGAAGAACGAACTTAACCCACACTATAGTGACGCTCCACTATCATTATAGACATTTTAGATTAGTTGGAGACAAAAATCTAGAGCTACATGGCTTAAAGAAGGAGACAAGAATACGAAATTCTTCCATAGAATGGCCAATGCTCACAAGAGGACTAATTTCATTGGTAAATTAATGGTTCATGGGACCTTGGTAGAGGATGAGGATATCTTTACCAAACATATTGTTGACTTTTATGAAAAGCTATTCTATGAAGAGGAAGATAGGAGACCTTTATTGACAATGTGATTCTTTACTCCATTAACCAATCGGAAGCAGATGTTTTGGAAAATGTTTGAGGAAGTGGAGGTTCTTGAGGCTCTTCATTCTTGAAGTGGCGACAAAGCTCCCGGCCCGAACGGTATGTCTATTGCTTTTTTCCAATAGTGTTGGGTTGTGATTAAAGATGATCTTATGAAGGTATTCTTGGAATTCTTTGAAAATGCTAAATTTGAAAAAAGTCTCAATGCTACTTTTATTGCTCTTATTCCAAAAAAAGGAGTGGTGGTGGATGTAAGTGACTTTCGTCCAATTTCCTTACTTAGTAGTGTCTACAAAATCATTTCCAAAGTGTTGGTTTTACGTCTTGCGAAGGTTGTTGGGAATCTTGTTGCACCCCCCCAATTCGCTTTTGTTAGGGGGAGACAAATTGTGGATGCGGCTTTTGTTGCTAATGAGGGTGTGGATTCTAGGCTTAAAAGTGGGGAGCTGGGAGTTATGGTTAAAACTGATTTGGAGAGGGCATATAATCATGTTAATTGGAATTTCCTCATCTATATGCTTGGGAGGATGGGTTTTGGAGTTAAATGGCAGAAGTGGATCTCTTGCTGCATATCTTGTCCTTCCTTTTTGGTCTTGGTGAATGGGTCTTCCTATGGTTTCTTCCATAGCTCTAGAGGGGTTCGTCAAGGGGACCTTGTTTCTCCTTTTTTATTTAAATGCATAAGGTACAACTCCCAATGCGGGTGTTGATATACCTTATATCAGCACATGCTTACCTGATCATCATCATATATATATATATATATATATATATATATCGATGTATGTATGTATGTATGTATGTATATTTTGTTTTTATAATAGGGATATTATGGTCATTCAAAAGTTTTTCTAGGATCTGTACTTTTATTAATAGTATAGACATAGATAGATATAGATTATAAAAGTAGGTCCTCACATTAGTGGTGAAACACTAGCAGACTACAGGTGAGAATCCTAGGTTTGCTTGGTATTCTTTGGTCTCCTATTTCAATTTCTCCCTTTAGGTTCCTAGTTGCTAACCTTTGTTCTGATCAACCAGCAGAACCTCAATTTTAGAAACCTAAACCAGACCTGTTGACATATTTTAAATGTCCTTTAAGCTGTATCATTCTTCTCGCAGTCAACAAAAAAAAGAAGAAAAAAAAAAAGAAAAAAAGAAAAAATGATGTTGTATCATTCTTCAAAAACCCAGAAAAGTTTTATTTTTTATTTTATAATTATCAACACCCATTTGTTTATAAATCCATGTAAATTTTTCCTTAGAAAAACATACTGACTACTGAGTTTCTAGATACTGTGGAATCAAATGCCACAGTTTCCATTAGCCATACCATGCTTTTTGATTATCCTCATATATTAGTTCACTTAGCTTTATAGGTTTGATTGAGCTTGGGGTTGTATACTAGGTCAATCGGGTTTATTCATTTGCTAATCCAAGATTTTTGGTTATTTTAGAATTCAACACTCATATGCTACTAACCCAAAAAAGAAAAAAAAACACTCATATGCTACTAACCCAAAAAGGAAAAAAAACACTCATATGCTTACCAATGCAACATGGACCCTCCCCACTGTTTCCTATATGTACCATAACAGATGTTACTCAATCCCTTCTTGTATCGCCATAGCTTTATTTTATGTCTTGACTTCATTTTTGTGGGTAAGTTTTTTGTAGAATTATGTTCCGGCAACAGCAGGACCTGCTTTATCTGTTTATGTATCTAATAAGCAGTGCCAATGTTGTGCATGCTCATCTTGTGAAGTAATACATCTTGAGACACAAGCTGAGCTTGGCTGAGTTAGGCTAGCCAATGGCCTTGATCAAGCTTGGTACCAAATTGATATTGAGGTGCTCTATTGCAGCTTTTTTGCTACCATGCCTAGATATAGTTTATTGCAAACAGCAAGCTTTGAGAAACAAGTCAAAATTTATACACCCCTGATTTCTTTCAAGAGTTCTAACATTACTTTCCATTTCAGGTGTATGAGTACCTCATTTTAGGCAACTCTTCATCGGTGCTGGTGGAGGAATGTTTGGAAGAGCTCCCCACTCCCTTGTGCAGTGTGTATGCATTTACCAGAGGAGAACCCGCGTTCACAAACTGCACCCCTGATTTTACCAATACTCTTGATTATATTTTCTTCTCCCCTTTTGGGCACCTCAAACCAGTCAGTTTCCTTGAACTCCCAGAACTGGACTCCTCTGATGTAATTGGTGGGTTACCAAACTATCACCACCCTAGTGATCATTTGCCTATTGGTGCTGAGTTTGAAGTTGTCAATGTATAAGATCCTTGATGCAGTATTTTTCTTATACCCAAATGATCATTTATCATAGGTGCCTAGTTCAAATTTATCAGAAAAGGCTTTGCGATGGGTTAAGTTGAATAACATTCTCCCAAAACTGTTTAATTTCTTCATCTTTTGTCTACTTCTTCTCCCTCACTTTCTCAAAGGAAAAAGAAAAAGGAAGAAAAAAACGAGGCATTTCATTTGTTAATTGATTACAATGTTTGGTAAGATCTTTCAGTTGAGTTGAATACAATATATTGAGCAAATAAAATTGTCAAATGAGTTCTAGTTTAAAATCTGTTGAGCAGAATGTATGGTCTGAAAGAGTTCTAAAGATGGCCCATTTCTTGCATCCCAGATCACCGAACGAGCATTCGTGCCTGTTTTGCTCTCACCTATGACCCATATATCCTTGGACCAAACGTTCGTCACATGCACCATGGAAGAGATACGGAATATGCCGACAACCAACATCCTGCTTAAGCGCCGCAAGAATCAACCATTAATTGGCCGCCACAACGCACTCGCATCCGTCCAATTGTTGGGAACAGGCTTTCTCAGCTTACATATGGAAAGTTATGGTGAGTGCCGTTAATAAAATCTACGCATAGTGCAAACGTGGGATGGTTAGTTGATATTTTTTCCCAACATAAAACCAGAACCTGTTTCTTCAAATATAAGTCCATCCCTTCATGTGATTTGCAGATCAAAGGCTAACGATGAGGCATATACATTGGTGCTTACAAAGAGAGCAAGCAAATTCAAGTGCTTTGAAACAAAGCAAAAGCACTTTGCAATTGTTGCCTTGTATAGCTGAGTACCACTAAAAGTCAAAAAAGCAAAAAGGAAAAATGTGGATTCAAATCAAATACGTGCATTGCAAAACGCCTAAAACCTGCCTAAAGATAATTTGACGTCAAACTCACATTTCAAAAAGCGTCTAATTTGGACAAACCATGCATAATAGTTACGTACACTGCGGGTTATCAACCTCAAAAGCTGGTCTAACTTGATGAGCAGCCTGAGCTAGCACCTTGTTTGTAGTCATTTGGTTAAAGAGTAATACCATACCAATGGAATTCCAAATTCCATTTGACATTTGTGAACCCAATGGCCTTCCATCTTCACTCTCATTCAAACCCAATTCACAATTATTGCCATTTTTACTATCCCAGCATATTTATTTTAAACTAATAATTAACTCGTAGGATCGAGACACTCACATAAAGTAATTCATTTGTGTGCTTTAGTTGATTTGTCATATGGTGAATGGAGTTTGGTCATGTCAACTTTTCTAATATGGCTTGAAAATGATGTGTAAAAATGAAGTGCTAGCTTTATATGAGTCCATTGATCCTATCCCTTCATATATACATACAAATGTATATATATGAAAATATTTTAGTGTTCAACGCTGTGGATATGCGACGATCCCAATTGTTAATGCCTCTTAACATTCACGTACAAGCGCCTCACATGTGCGCTGCCGTGCCCATGAGCATGACTTTTCCACTTACTTACATATTGGTCAAGTTTCAAAATGATTATACGCATAATTATTTTGAGTTGTGACAGTTACCTTACAGAAGCTTTTCTTGTTGTTAGGTCTCTCACCACCAAGTTTTTCTGCGTAGTTGAAAAAGTTGACTCCGCCATGTCCAGTCACAACTCACAATGGGCCATGGGGTCCGATCCGTCACCTTAGGATTGAGGTTCTTTAAGCATTATTTAGAAAATGGGGTGGTTGGAATAAGCATTATTTAGATATAAATATATATTACAAAAAGTACTTAATTGGATCTCTTTTCATTTTATTTTATCTATTTTGTTTTAGCTAAATGGCTATCTTATTTCAATTTCAACAAAAAAAAAAAAAAAGGCTCTTACCACATACCAGTTCCCTCTTATAATCCCCATACATCCCCACAGATTCGTTACCACTCCTTTCTCTCCAAGAGTGAAAATGGGATGTGGAAGGAGTGAAAATGGTTAGAGGGATGTCAAATTACAACCAAAAAAAAAAAAAAAAGTACTTTCCATCAATTTTCAAACAAAATCGGTTCATTTGGTGTCCAGTTTTGCGTGTTTTAAAAGTAAAATTTGTGCTTTTTCCAGTCTAAAAAAGCACAAGAATTTAATTTATTTTATACTCCAATATATATTCCTTTTTGGAAGAGGCGTGAGAAACGCACTTGAAGAAGACTCCAACCCAACGCACTTGCTTAAGTGCGTGCCCACCGTCCATGAAACCCTCCCACCTTGCTTCACTGTTTAGCATAAGAATTAAAGAATGCAAAAGGCAACAAACATCTTTCACAACCCCAAAATGAAAATGGCCTCCTTCAACAACAAACCCAAGAAACAGCCCCTTTCATCTTCCCAATCAAATCTATGCACCACCCTTTTCTTCATCGTTCTCTTCACCATACCAGCTCTTTTCCTGCTTCATACCCCTACAGCCACCTCCTCCATCTGCACCACCTTCTCCACCCATAGGGTCAAGCCCTGGTCAGGGGATCTTCGAAACGCCCACTTTGCATGGAACCGCCTACCCTTCATCACCGACCGTCCCCCACCTGTTGCTCTCAAAATTGCTGTCTTCTCTCGCAAATGGCCCATCGGTTCAACCCCCGGTGGCATGGAGCGTCACGCCTACACCTTACATACCGCTCTAGCTCATCGAGCCCATCAAGTTCATGTCTTCACCTCCCCTCCTCCTAAGGGTTTTAATTTGGGTCCGACCATATCGCAAGAGCTATATCGTCTCCCTGGAAATCCAGCTCTGTCGACACTGCACATTCATTTCCATGAGGGTGAACCGGGCCGATGGCGCTATAACAAAGCATGGGAGCAATTTGAGGAAGAGAACCAACGTCAACCCTTTGATGTTGTGCATTCAGAAAGCGTGGCACTTCCTCATTGGTTAGCCCGCCAACTTCCCAACCTTGCGGTTTCATGGCACGGTATCGCCCTGGAGAGCTTGCAGTCGGACATCTACCAGGACTTGGCTCGTCGGCCTGATGAACCCATTTCGCCTGCTGTCAACAGGAGCCTACAAGGGGTAGTCCCAAAGGTACTGAATGAGATACGGTTTTTCAAAAATTATGCCCACCATGTTGCTATAAGTGATAGTTGTGGGGAGATGCTAAGGGATGTGTACCAAATCCCTAGTAAGAGGGTTCATGTGATTCTCAATGGTGTCGACGATGACGACTTCCACAAGGATGCCAGATTGGGTCATGAGTTCAGGTCTAAGGTTGGCGTTCCTGGGAATGCTAGTTTAACGCTCGGTGTAGCTGGAAGACTAGTAAAGGATAAAGGCCACCATCTACTTCATGAAGCCTTTTCGAAGCTCATTACAAAACACCCTAATGTCTACTTGATGGTGGCCGGGTCTGGACCATGGGAGCAACGCTACAGGGATTTGGGTCATCGGGTCCTAGTTTTGGGGTCTATGAGTCCATCTGAACTACGGGCCTTCTACAACGCCATTGATATATTTGTAAACCCCACCCTTAGGCCGCAAGGACTTGATCTTACTCTAATGGAGGCAATGATGAGTGGAAAACCCGTTATGGCGTCGAGGTTCCCTAGCATCAAAGGTACTATTGTTGTTGATGATGAGTTTGGTTTCATGTTTTCTCCAAATGTGGAGTCTCTTTTGGAGGCATTGGAAGCAGTGGTGGAAGAAGGTTCAAACAGGCTAGCGCAAAGGGGGAAAGCATGCCGGAATTATGCAACTTCCATGTTTACTGCACGGAAGATGGCACTAGCATATGAGAGATTATTCATTTGTATCAAAAATGAAACATTTTGTACTTACCCTTAATTAGGCTTTGGGTAAATTTTTTAAATTTTCCCTTCTCTTAAATTACACCCACTCCTCCTATTGGTTCAAATGGCAACAGCTAAAAATAAAAAATAAAAATTGATTCAGTAAAATCTCTTCAAGTTGGTGGATGAATCCAATAAATTTATTCCATGTCACTAACAGCACACTTTAAAACAAAAAATTTTTAGCATCGTATTAATTATTTAGCTTTATTATTGTTCAACTAAATTAAATAGTAATATATATATATCTAGGGGAAATTTCATAGTTCAGTATTCTCTAATTTTATTGTCTTCCAAGAAACTGTCACAATGCACGCATCCCAGGTTAAGAAGCATCTTTTTTTTATTTTATTAATTTAAATATCATTTTTTTTTCACTTTTCTTTTTTGTGTAAAAATCTGAATTTGTTATATTCACATTCAATTGTCCAACCAAAGTTCAAGCTAGTAACACAGCTTAAGGATAGAGTTTATGAAATTTATAATGCGTTTTTTTTTTTTTTTTTTTTTTTTTTTTTTTTCGGCAAAAGAGAATTATATCAAGAAAGAAAAGGCTAATACAAGAAAAACAGGGGAACAACACCCTGCAGATGCTAACCGCAAGACAACACCAAAAAAGGCCCCAAAAAGAGCCTTTTTTTTTTCTCCTTATACTATTCGATCAGTTTGCTACATATGTTACGCAAAGCTTCTTATTCATTCGTTGTACGATTCCTACGTCCTCTACTACAAATATTCCACTAGGTAATTCGATGGGTTCTGGTTTACTTAATTTATAATACAATATATATATATATATATAGTCCTGATCAAGTTAGCGCATGTTGATATAAATTATATCAGTACCATTTATGGGCTGATATAACTTATATTAACACCCGCATTAGGGGTTGTACATATACCTCGTGCATTAGTGGGTTACGGGGTACATTGGGCTAATGCATACGGTACAACTCCTAATGCATATATGGTGCTGATATAACTTACATTAACATGTGCTGACCTAATTAGGACTGTATATATATATATCTACCGGTAATGTTTCTATCAACACTTGCTAATCCTAAGCACGTGTTGATCTAGCCGTCCATTCCTCATTTGTGTGATCTAATGACTAAGATTGGAAAGTGACTTAAATAACCTAATAACCCAACTCAAACCAATACAAACTTAGGTTGACCCACCTAAACTGAATATCGGTCATGTTCCTATCAGCACTGTGGGCACCACATCCTAAACCACATGGCTCGGGAGTATGCCACTAACCAGGAGGGTTAGTGCGGAAAGGAGTCGCCACCCAATTTGACTTGAGAACTAACTTGAACCCTAACAAGTCTAACTCATCATAACTAGAGAGGGTTCGGAGTTAGGATACATCGCTGGGAAGGTGTAAGGCACCTAGCAATGGCCGGTCGAAATCGGCCCCCACACATAACTATTGGTCATAATTAAAATGATATTAAACTAAAATTAACCCTAAAGCATGCAATAATTATATTACGCAATAATGAATGGAAGATGCAGAATGAACAGTCAGAAACTATATAAACATAACTGGAGAAAACAGGAAACAAAGCATTCTGCCTACAATGAGCATGGTGCGTACGCATCTATGCTAGTTGCGTACGCACCTCAATTCGGATACCTGCACTTATGTTAGTCCTTCTCCAATAATCTACATACATTCCAGGCAATAATAATTAAGAAATAAAAATCCCTAAATGCTATCATGCAAAAAAAAACTCTAGAGAAAATAAAACTGTTTGCCTCAATGGGGATGCGTACGCAACCATGAGTGGTGCGTACGCAACCCGTAAGCATATCCCAAAATCCAGAAAAACAGAAAACAATACAAACTAACCCTAAAACAAAATATCTAGAATACTACAAACAAATAGCATTACTACGAAATCAGAAGAATGAATATTTGCCTAACATATCAATATTAATATCATTAATAGATAATAACAATGATAAATGGGCAGTTAGTCCTATTCAGATTTAACCTACTCCACTATTATGGCATGATATACAATGATTATACAACTTATTTATCCTAAGCATGCATTCTAACATCATATTTCACCCATAATCATGCATAATGAGATAAAATAAACAAAAGAGAAAAAAGAGAAAGAAAAGTGATTTTCGTCACTTTGCAACAGCAGAAACTTCAATCGCATTTTTGGGTATGAAAATGTTGGAATTGGACAAATCTCGTGAAATACAAAGTTGTAGAGAATTTAATTATCTTTCTAAGAATACCAATTTCGTCCAATTCCGAATTCAGAGTCAAAAGTTATGATTAAAATATGATTGCTGATTTTAAAAAACTGCTGCTAAATTATGATGAATTTCACTCTCTAACAACCCTACTCTTCGAAATCATGCATAATAAATAAATAACACATATCAATCAGCATGCATATGATTATACCAATATTACTTCCATCATGCATAATCACAATTCATGAAACTGAATAGAAATCGATAGAGAATTACCCTCAGGTTTTCATGCCTTTAAATCTACTTAGTTCCTCCTTGCAAGCCTCCAAAATGATAGCATGAATCTTCAGTTTAGGGTTTTTGGATGAAGTGTATGGTGGCTCCTTGGATTAGGGTTCCGGTCCCCATTTCGGAATTATAATGGTGTATATATAGGGATTCTTAGGGTTTTGGGAGTCCTTCCTAGGTTGCTAACCGCAATCGCATTCCAAATAGGATTTTTATTTTCAATTAGAAGTCTTGGGGAGAAAGCAATACTAAATCCAGCGTTTCCATAAAAAGGGAAGGTACGTACACATCCTAACTGGTTGCGTACGCATGAACGCGTCTGCACCCATTATAGGTGTATACAGTAGGACTGAATAAAAAATGGCTATAAACATAGGATTTTTGCTGTGACTTCATTGGCTCATTTGGGATCACTTCGCATTTGTCAAGACGAATAATAAACCTCATCATCAGGATCACGGGACTTAAGAAGACAACCAGTACAAAATGGGGTGTCTACACACACACACGTGCAATAAGGTCGTGCCAGACTCAGCTGACTACCTACGTACTCCTCAAAGATCAGACCTACCGTAGTTCATGCAAAACAATGGGGGCATTTAGTAGATAATTTCTCGAAACTACCAACTGAAAAAGATCAATATGAAAATTTTATTCCTTTCCTGGGGAATAAACAAGAAGTTTCATCCCTTTCCCGGGGAATGAATAAGAAAACACTAATGATAGAAACTTTATCCATTTCCCTGTGGATAAAGGTATAATCCCTTTTCTGGTGGATTACAAATAAACATAGAAGATCTCTTTTCTTGTGGATCACAAACATAGAAGACCCTTTTTCCTGTGGGTCACAAATATAGAAGATCTCTTTCCCTGTGGATCACAAACATAGAAGACCCTTTTTCCTGTGGGTCACAAATATAGAACATCCCTTTCCCTGTGGATCACAAACATAGAAGATCCCTTTTCCTGTGGGTCAATCATAAAAATAATGATAAAGTGCCCCTAAAGGCAAGTAAGAATTCTATCTAGAACTCAAACCCAAAGGTGTCCATCTAGACAAACAGGAACTCTATCTAGAGTTCAAACCCAAAAACAATCATAAGGTAGCTCGCAAGGTGAGTAAGAATTCTATGTAGAATTCAAACCCAAAGGTGTCCATCTAGACAAGTAGGAACTTTATCTAGAGTTCAAACCCAAAAACAGTGATAAGGTGCCTCATAAGGTGAGTAAGAATTCTATCTAGAATTCAAACCCAACGACTATAAATGTAGCAGACTAGCCAAGTAATTAATAGAGAATATATCATAAGAAGGACCTCATCCCTTTCGTAGGGAATGCACATGAAAACATCAAATCACTCAAATGCATATGGATGCAAACCCTACTTCAAGGAATAAACGACAGGAACAAACCCTAGTCTAAGGGATGAACAAAAACATAACTCACAAAACAAGCACAAGAAGAGAAAACTCTCAAGACACGATAAGGAGGATATTAATTCATGAAATTACAATGGATAATTTATGAAATGTTCTTTTACTTCGGGACACATTCCTCACAAGGTTCACCTTGCCCCTTGTTCAAAATTCTTCCTTCTATTCTTATCATTCTCTTTTCACTTTTATTTTTCATTTTCTTTTCCTTCTTTTTTTTAAGCCCTAACTTTTGCCTAGGCCAGCCTTTCGGGTTTTCAACCTAACAGGCGTTCTCTTTCTTATTTCTTATCCAATTCAGACCAATGTGATATTCACCCACTAATAACCCCATCAGTATCTCCAAAAGATTATTTTCACCATCATATCTTCTCAGTGGCATTAAACTGCTTGAAACCTTCTTCATAACATGGTAAACATTAATAAAGTGCTAATCTTTCTATTTGAATTATCAATGGTTCAAATTTTTAACACACGAGTCTTTTGCACATGCCCCTTGCATGAATAATGATGTGGCTGCACCTGTGAAGGTTGCCTACGTACCCAAAAAGGGATCAAGCCTTATGTAGTTTATCAATACTTGAACAACTTCAATCAATCAGAGAGGACTTTTATCTGGACTATAATGTCGGCTTTAGGCTCCAGGCTCATAAAAGAATGGATAATAAAGGCTCAAATTGATTTCAATGGGTTCCTATTTGTCAAGGATCACTTCATCACTGCTCATTTCACTTTCTAACTTGGCACTTCATTTGCTATCTCATTTTGGCATCTTTCTTTTCTTTTCTTTTCTTTTTTTTTTTTTCCTTTTCTTCTCTTTCTTTTTTTTTTTTTCCAATTTTTTTCCTTTTTTTCTCTATATTTTCTTTCCTTTTTGTATTTTTTTCTTCTTCTACACACCACCCCTTTCTTTCAAACAAACATATCTTTAAAATTTGCCCTTAGTGTAGGAAGTAATCCTTGATAAGGGTATCAAAAAGGAAAATATCTAGGCTCAACATGGCTATCAAGGGATTTTTCTTTTCTTTCGAAGGATAGCAGAAATGATGGCCTTTCTTCATTTTGATTTCCATTATTCGCAGTTCAAACATTAAAAAGGCAAGTATATTAACTCATGTGCTAGAAAAGCAAACTATATCAAAACCCTTGAGAAATCAAGCAATAAATTAATGCAAACCATTCATTAATGACCAAAAAAAACAATCATACCAAAATAATTATCCCAACATAATTGTTCTAAACCATAAAAATCCAACCAAAATAACCAATTATTCAAATAATGTCTTAAAACCATGGAAACTAAAAGAAACTAAGTAATGCTCTACTTTCAAACCCACTACGTCCCATTTGCATTGAAGGTGGTATGGTATAGTGGTTTAGGAGTGGATTCATCGCTATATTTGGTGCCTCTGGCTTAGGAAGCTTCCCTGAATCGATCATATCCTGAATGGTGTGGCGAAAATGAATGCACCTATCAGTGTGATGACCATTGCTCTGATGAAAATCACAATACTCATTCTCATTGTAGTTCGGTGCCAACTTGTTGATAGGAGTAGGATCTAGCAGCTTTAGCTTTCCTCTTTTCACTAAATTCCGAAGGGCTATAGACAAGGACACACCAAGTGAAGAGAACTCTTTAGGTCCACTACGAGGATTAACTGCATTAACCTCATTAGCTTTGTTGCCATTACTTGCACTCGAGCTGCCAAATCCATACTTGCGCTTCTTCCCATCATTCTTATCAATTAGCCCACTATCCATGCCATCCTCAACTTGTATACTAGCATCGTACAAGTCTTCAAAGGTCCTCAATGGGATAGGCATCAATGCTCTTTCAAAAGTCGGTAGAAGGTTCTTCACAATTATACGCACCTGATCCTTCTTAGTTGGACGATTAGGCATTTTAACACCTAGCCTTCCACCTCATTATGAACTCAGAGAATGTCTCATTACTCTTCTGCTTTGTAGTATCCAAATCTCGCAGAGTTACATCAAGTTGGGCATTATAGTTGTAATGGTGCACGAACTCTATTGCTAGCTCTTTCTAGTCTCGAGTCTTTGTAATGTCCAAGGAAAGGTACCAATTCATAGCATCACCATTAAGGGTTCTTGGGAAACAATGCATAATCTGCTCTTCAGAAAGCCTTATAGGTTTCATCGCCAGAATGTACTGCTTCAAATGATTGTGAGGATTACCAGTCCCATCAAACATATCCATCTTAGGCATTTTGAATTTTAGGGGTAGTTGGACGTCAGGGATTGGACATAATTCATCCATGTCTAACATGTACTCCTCAATACCTTGAGACTTCCTCAAAATGGTCTTCATCTTTTCCACCTCAGCAGAAATGTCTTGCACCTCTTTTCCCTACCTCTTGGTTTTAGCTTCTTTCTTCTCATATTCAGCTTCTTTCTTCTTATAGTAGTCCTCCTTATCTTCTTTACCAAAGATGAAATCTTCATCCTCCACCTCAACTTTGGATTCTTCTTTCGTTTTACCTTGGTTGACTTCAATCTTTTGGAGTCTTTCTAAAACAGGCGCCATTGATCTTTCCATCATCTCTTCCAATTTCTTCACCAAATCTTGTTTAGCAGCCATTGCAACAGTTTGGGTAACTTCTACTTTTTCTAACCTCCCAAATGGATTGCGGACCCAAGTTGGTTGTGTAGGATTCACTTTAGAAGCAATGATTGGCTATCCCTACAAAGAATATTCCTTATAAAAGCCATTTACTATGATTATCCATAATGATTTCACATCAATTTCCATCCAAACATGCCTCTAGAATAAAGCCCATCAAAGACTAGAGAACTGAACCAAAAAAGGAACCTAGACACACTTAGACCAAGACTTAAAGACCTAAAAGGAAAAAATGAAAGTGGACATAGACTCCTAAAATGACAACTAAAAACCTAGACAAGAGACATGGTGACAATATGCAACACAAAAAAAGAAAAATATGTAAACCCTAGAATGAATGGCCTAATGCATCTAAGATGGCCCAACAACAAGACCACACATAAAAAAAGAAGACTCAACTAACCCTAATACCCCTAAAATGAAAGACTCTAACGAATGAGATGCCCCTAGGAAAAAGAGATGGACCTAAAACCATGATAGAAAGCCCAACATAGAATCACATTAAGGATACATGAAGCTAAAGGTACCACACTGGGTTCAACCAACCAAAGTCTATTTGTTTTTCGCATCAAGGCCCATTACAATATTCACACATTCTTCCACTCTCATTTGGATCCAAGCCCATATTTTCTTTTTTCGTTTTTTTTTTTTTTTTTTTTTTTTTGGGCTTGGACTCAATTACAAAATCACACACCTCATCTCTCAATTGGGCCTAGACTTGAAAAAGAGAATAGACAATGATGGACCTTGTCCCTAAGTCCAAACACTATGGGCCTAATATGCAAATGCAACATGATATGCAAAGTGACACACATTCAAACAGGGCTATGCAAAGGCTTCGGGGGTAATTTAGTGTGGTCAGTTCATTAGGGTTACTTCTCCTGTAAGGGTTACCCAAGCTAGGGCACTCAATGGGTGGTCCGTTAACATATTCACTAGCTTATCATAGGCTGTGGGTTGATGATGCTAACTTGAGTTGCCCATAGGCACGAGTGGGGCCCAGGTCTCTTATTGGATTGTCATCGAAGGTAAATAAGGTCCTTGTGCGCATGTGTGCAATTTGGTTTCCTTTAATAAAATTTCCAAATTAATTAAGGCCAATAGTTACTATGGAGTCTAGCTCTCTATCCCAAGCAGAGTTGCCACTGTGAGCACCACGTCCTAAACCACATGGCTCGGGAGTACGCCACTAACCAGGAGGGCTAGCGCGGAAAAGAGTCACCACCCAATTTGACTTGGGAACTAACTTGAACCCTAGCAGGGTCTAACTCGTCATAACCAGAGAGGGTTTAGAACTAGGGTACATTGCTGAGAAGGTGTAAGGCACCCAGCAATGCTTGGTCGAAACCAGCCCCCACACATAACTATTGGCCATAATTAAAATGATATTCAACTAAAATTAACCCTAAAGCATGCAATAATTATATCACGCAATAATTGTTGGGAATCGAACAAGAGGGAAAAATACAAAGTGCGGAATATAAAAATTTTTCCTACGATTCCACAGCCCATGAATCTAACTATGCATAACACAAAATCAAACCCTAACTACAAAGAGGGTTAGAACACTTACAGAATTTTTGTCTTCTCCTTTTTGCTCCAAGCTTTGATTCCGGACAACGGTGAATGAGCAGCCCAAGTGTGCTGCCTCCAATGGTATCCACACCTAGCTAGAGCTTCAAGTCCTTTCTTTCTTCTTCCTTGTTGTTGCTAGAGGTGGAGAAGAGAGCCTCCAAGGGGCTGGACGACTAGGGTTTATTGTGCAAGCCTCTTATGCCATGTCACACGTAAGTGTGACTTATATAGGCAGCCCACTAAAGGGGGCTGGCCATAGGGAAGAAACCCTAATAGGGTTATGTGTAATTACACTTAATTGCACATTAACCCCTATTATTTGTATCAAATACAAATAGGCCTATAAAGAACTATTCTTTATTCACTAAAACCCTTTCTCTCATAGACTTTAAAGCCCTTCTTGCATGATCAGTGTGTGACCCATTGGGTTCACATCATTAAGTAGTAGGAATAGCACGAGGTGTGCACAATGGAACTCTTTCCATTTATGGTCTAATTGGAACTCCTTCCAATTCCCTAATTGATTATAACTCACTTATATCAATTAAGGCTTCTACTAACCATGAGTAACACCTAGCATATGGCTCATGGTGTGGTCCTTAATGAGGTGAATAGTCATTTACAATGAACCCTTCTGTTATAGTTTATAGGTTACAATTGCATCCTTCCTTCAACACAATGTCTCCAATTGAACTAATAGGACATGGAAGTCTGTCAAGTCCCTAGTTCAATTACTTTATACTCATTCATAGATATCAACTCATTGATGAACTCATGAAACTCTTTTCATATTCATCCTATCATGGCCATGGATTTAATGAGTTATATTATGAATGCTATATGAGACATTCTCTCTCTTTTCCTGAGAGTGATGGATCCCTTGTTGATCACTCACATGCCTTCACACACATAGCAGTAGGGCCAATGAACACCTTTGCAGACCCCTGAATAGGATCTGCACTTAGTGTTATCAAACTTCTAAAGCTACATGCATAAGGCAACTATGGTGTCTCAGGTCTAAGGATTACTTGTACCACTATAGCAATGAGAAACTGATTGACAGGCAGGAAAAAACTCCATTCAGTTTATCTCATATCTTTGGTCACATTCAGTGTACCTATTCTCGCAATAGGCACCCACTTGTTGGTTGTAGTGTCTCCACACAAATAGCTTGAGACTAGCTATCCTCCTATAGAGTCAACCTAACAAGTGCTAGTCCTATGGTTCATTACTGTCCATCATAGTGAACCTTCAACTAGGAATGCTTTAGGAGTTTAGTACAGAGATATATCTATAGTCTCAAAATTACAACTCTTTGTAATTCCATATTCTCAACTCTAACTCCATGGACATATTATGTAAATATAAATGAAGCATATAAACATAATAGAATAAGCCCTTTTATTAAATCAATAATAAATGTGACATACATAAATGAAATCAAATGATTGTTCCTAATCCCTAAACAATCATCTCTATGATTGGCTCTAGGGCATAATCCTAACAATCTCCTACTTGCACTAAAGCCAATCGACCATGTATCGCATACCTATCTTCTCAAGATGTTGGTCTTAGACATAACCAATTATGTTTTAAAGCTTTAGTCAGTAGGTCTACAAAAACTTATGTAGATAATATCTTCTGTAATGTATCTATTACCTCTTCCAATGATTCCTCTAATCACTTGGAATTGTCACTCTATGAGTTTGGACTTTTGATGAGACCGTGATTCCTATACTTGAGCTATAGACCCCTTGTTGTCACAAAACAAGGTATGGGCAACTCAATGGAAGGAACAACTCTAAGTTCTAAATGAACTTATAGATCCAAACAGTCTCCTAGACAATGCGACAATTAATTCACCCTTAATAATGGAATCCACTGTATCTTTCATACAGTTCCTCCATTAAGTATTTCACCAACTAAAGTGAATATAAAATATACCCCATATGGATTATATCCAAATCCATATACCCATCTACTATGAGTTTACAATTTCCATATACAATCCAATATTCCAAATTTGAATTGATTGATAACTATTTGTAACAATTACAACTAATAGATATCAGGTTCAATACATAGTGTAAAATAAGGCTTCTTAACACTTTAAGAATCTTACTTGTGTTATCCTAGGGCACATGCCCTTGAATAATGAATTCTTATCTGAAGTAAATCAGACCTCCCTTAGAATTCTCCATGTTGAACTCCTTCAACATTTCAACTATGTTTGATGATTTGGAGATACTTAGCAATCTATATGATCTATCTCTATAGATCTTATTGGATGCTTTTGCCAAATCTTTCATGAATTAGTTTTTCTCCAAAAACTAAAACTTTACATTAGATAACATTCATATATCATTCATAATGATTATGATGTCATCCATACTTAGGATAAAGAAAAATGATCGCACTCCCACTAACCTTTTATACACTCATGGTCCATCTATACAATGAGAGAAATCAAACAATTTGATTACCTCAACTTTATAGATGTTCTAATTATGAGAACCTTGTAGTCTATTAATAGACTTCTATAACTTACACACTTTTATGGTTTTTCACCATTTGATATAACATCTTTATATCCTTTTTGACATATCTTATATTCAAAATGTGTGTTTATAGATAATAAGATCCAAATGGATTTCAGCATAACTATTATCAAACAAGTTTCTTTATAGACAACTTTTTGCCTATGTTGAAAACTTTCTTAAATAGCCAAGCCTTTTAGGTCTCTACCTATCCATATTGGATTTAATGACTTTTAGTCATTTCTCGAGTTGATGTGAAACATCGTCTAGTCATAATCAATAGGATTATCTTGGTGATCTTTATCACCAAAGAACAATTCTTTCACATTCTAATAGAGATACAATATCTCTCTTATGTTAAGAAATATCCAATTTGATCTATGAAAAGATTGTAGTGTAGTTAAGGGTTTTGTCTCAACAGAGACAAGGTTGGATCTTTGTTCGTTTGTGGCTTTACAGACAATTCTATAAATTCTATCTACTTTTGCATCTTTCTTGAATGAACTCTTTCTCAAGAAAATCCAGCAAACATCCTAATGGACAACTTTTGTTCATTAGGGTAATAGAAATACTAGCCCAACCACTTTTGGGATATACCACAATTCAACACTTACTTGACTGTATCTCCAGATTGTCTACATTATGTTTCCAGACATACGTAGCACAAGCCCAAGCCTTAACTTCTTTAAGTTGGGTTTCTTCCCATATCATATCTGATATAATTGGGACAAAACTGGAGTGAACCCTAAATTATCAATATGTAGCAATTTTAAGGTATATCCTAGATGGATACATTAGTAAAACTCATCATGGATCAAACCATATCTTAATAGGGTTCAATTCGTTCTCTTAGATTCACCATTGAGCTATGGTATTCTAAGATGAGTCTACTGTTTTTGAATGCATGCTCTACATGACTATATACATCACAATGTATTAATCAAATTCTAAATGTAACTCTTTCACTTCACCTAGTAAAAGATGAGTTTGGTCATCTCATAACCAAGTCATAATCGTTACATTTAAATGAGAGTCTCTACATCTCTTGTATTCTCGGAATACGCTGCATTCGCTCTAATTAGTCATTTAAATTCAGAAATCAAATTTCTAGAATGTCTTAAATGACCTAGTTAAGAAATAAGTTCCCAAAATTAATCTAGCAACTCTTGCTCTATTAAAATTTTTAAAGGTAACTTATTATCTACTTAACTTTCTGCTTCGATTTAGATTACACTAGAATCCAAAAACCAAGAAGCAGAACTAACCAACAATTTAGTTTAGAGCATGAACCAAAACTTCAAAAGTTTGGTTCTTCTAGGAAGACTGATACTTTATCAAGTTCCCTTTACAATACCTTATGTTTACTACAAAATAATTATATTTCTTTGTCTTTGACTTTTCAAGGCTTGCTTTCCTCTATGCTTCCATTTTAAATCACATCTAGCTTCTCAAGCTATTCTATGTGATTAATCATTTTTCAAAAGAATGATTATTAATAAACAACTTTTATTACATCCTAGTCTAGAAGAAGTCCTTTATAAGTACTATACTTTATAGTATTATTTTACTCACCATACAACCTTTGTATGTAATGTAGGACATCAAAGGCATTTGCATTGACTAATTTTGCTTCTGAAGCTCATTAGTCATCAATACTATCATATAGCATGGCAACAAGATGCCAATTGTGCATAGTGTCTTTTTCTTCTTAGGATGTTTTATGGAGGGCCTTTAATAAAAGGCCTAATAGCATATAAACAATCTTTTGAAATTGAGAACAATTCTCAATTTCCTAAGTCAATCAAAGAAATCGGGTTTAGTCAAACTATCAATATCCTATATTAGGAAATAGGGGTTTTGAGGTGAGTAATTAGGTAATCTACATAAACAGAGAATTAGATTTCATTTTTATCCATAATGATTGGGTCTTTAATCATATGGTACCTCCCACTATTTTATCAAATTCCATACACCCTCTAATGGAATTCGGGAATCTCATTCCTAATGGGGATTAGGGTCCCACTGTGACCTAGAAGCCTCACATGTTAGTTTCTTGACTTCTAACCCACAATAAGAAGACAACTCTTTGTCTATTGCTTCATAAGCAAGTTCCAATCATTTTGCCTCTAGGGAACATACACCTCACATGTTAGTTTCTTGGAATACTTCCCTAGTTAAGTTAAACCCATCATTCACACAGGTATGTTTCGCCAAATATATACCTCACATGTTAGTTTCTTGGTATATACCAGTTTAGGCACCCCATGATATCTCATATGTGATAGTTTCAAGTAATGTCTTTAACATGGGTAGCTCCTACATGTCTGCAGCCAGGTACCCACATTAAGGGACGTTAGATGATCCTATAATGATGGAAGGCAATGAAGAATTCATTCCCTATGATTTCTTCATTTTCAACTTAATATTAAAATAAGAGGGGTTTTAAAGGGTCTCATCAAATTAACATGCATCCTATGTATCAAAATTTAAACATATAAATTATGCTATTTTATGATCACCTACACCCACCTTAGACCTTGGATTCAATCTATTGGCTTGGATTGAATCCTCTCAAAGTCCATAATCATCATAGTGGGAGCTTAAATTTATGAGATAATTGTATTAGCTCCAATACCATAGTTTGGTATATGTTACCTATTCACTTAGGGACTAATATCAAAATATGGTACTTTATATATGTTGATATATAATAGCATGTGATGTATGATTTATAATAGCATGAGATGTATGATTATAAATAGCATAATTTATATGTTTAAATTTTGATACATAGGATGCATGTTAATTTGATGAGACCCTTTAAAATAAGAGGGGTTTTAAAGGGTCTCATCAAATTAACATGCATCCTATGTATCAAAATTTAAACATATAAATTATGCTATTTATAATCATACATCTCATGCTATTATAAATCATACATCACATGCTATTATATATCAACATATATAAAGTACCATATTTTGATATTAGTCCCTAAGTGAATAGGTAACATATACCAAACTATGGTATTGGAGCTAATACAATTATCTCATAAATTTAAGCTCCCACTATGATGATTATGGACTTTGAGAGGATTCAATCCAAGCCAATAGATTGAATCCAAGGTCTAAGGTGGGTGTAGGTGATCATAAAATAAACCATTCGTAACATGCATGCTTTCTTGAAACACTTCTCTAAGCTTTCAAGTCCTTCAATCTGCTCCCTTGGCTTGATGGTCTCCACCATTGGCTTGTTGGGCTCTATCATGCTCCTTTGGGTCCACCATGCTCCTTAGTGCGCTCTCGATTACATAACATTTACATAATTTAAAGAAAGGGATACATAAGGGGAATGTGGGGTACATAAGAGAATGATAGAGAGAGAGGGAGAGGGAAGGTGGCATGCGAGCCCCAAATAAATTACATCACCTTAATAAAATTACAACTCTTGTAAATAATAACATCCCATTCATAAGACGGCCAATCACAATTGGTTTAAAGGGTATAGTCCATAATCATCATCCAAGCACATACATACAATCTCATTGCATAATGTAAAGAAAAACTGTAAGCATTAAAACATATGGGCATTATGGTAATTCTCTTGAATGATTTACATTAATCTCATTAATGCATCCTAATCTTATTAAGTTTTAACAAAAATATCCAGAATTAAATAAAGTCTTAACATTTAAGACATTACAGTTTCAATTAATCAAATTAATTTAAAACATGTAAAGTTTCCTAAAATAACTCTAATATCCAATATTAGGGTTTCCTTAATTAAACAAAACAATTTCATTTAATTAAGAATTTCCAGATTTTAATTTAATCCCTAATTGTGTTTTAAACCATTTAAAACATTATAAAATTAATCAATATTAATTAAATAATTAATATAGGAATTAAATAAAATCATTAAAATGATGAATTAGTGTATTAGGGTTTCCTAAAACCCTAAACCCTAAATGCATAACCCTAAACCCTAAATGCAAGCCCTAATCATTAAATGCCTTATGATTGGTCATTTAATGTCCAATCATTAAAACCCTAGGTTCATATGGTATTTAATAAAAGGGATTAGGGTTTAATTAATTCCAAATAGGGTATTAATTACCCTTAATTAATTACACTAATTAGGGTTTCCAAAACCCTAACCCTAGACATCATTAATGGTATTAATTATGCCCTAACAATCAATAACCATGATTGGTCATTTAATGACCAATCATTAACTCTTAATTAAGGTAATTAATATTCCAATTAGGGTTTTAATTAATGCCATAATGAAATTAGGGTTTCATCATTAACTCAAAATTAGGGTTTCATCCTTAACTCTATGCAGCCGTCACTACGAGGGGGCTGCCAGAGCTTGGCTAGGCTGCCATGGCCACCAACGACTGTGGGAGGCCATGGCCAGTCATGGGAGAACATCCTAGGGGTGTGGGACAAGCCTCTGGACACGTGAGAAGTGGTGGAAGTGGCTGCCATCATCAAGAACAATCAGGGTTTCCAAACCCATTGCTGGAGCCATTGTTGCAGACCTTGAAGGTCACAATAGCTTCTAAATCCTTATCAATTCGACTCCTCCATTGAAACCAGCTTTTGTATCATGTCCCTACATGAAATACTAAGCTAATAGAAGAGGTTTGGATGATCAAATCATCACCAATTATTCTAAACAATTAAAACAACAGTAGGCTGCCCAGAATTTGACAGCACACTGTCCATGATCAGAAATTGATTTAAAACCCAGCAAGATGAATGAATTAGGCTACCAAACGAATTTTCCCAGTATCCTACATGTCTTTTGAAACTAATGCAATTGGTTTCATGCAATTTGGAGTTCCCTAACTCAAGTTCTAATCAAAACTCCATTGATGACTTTTCTGCAGAGAAAATCTGCTATGCTGTTCATGAAAAATTTTCAAACTTTTTGAATCTTTTTCCATCAAAACCTTTTTGAAACTTAAAGAAAATCATATACAAATGATATATAATGATCCTACAATGATCTTCCATCATAAATACAGCAGCTTTAATTAGAATTAATTGCAAGAACCTTAGGGTTCTAAAACCCAGATTCAGCCTCCATGGTGTTCTTCTCCTTCTTCCTTCTGTTCTAGCATCTTAATCCAATTATGATGCATCTAAATGCTTGGGAACCTTTCCCTACCATGTCTAGAACATAACCCAAGTGGTGGCAACCATTGCCATGCCTTTGATCTCCATCAATAACTCAAAGTTGTGGCTATTGCATCATTCCCGAGCAAAACTGTCTTTCCAGACAGCCTGTAGTAAAAAATTCATAACTTTCACTACAAAACTCGGATTGACGCACCGTTTGTTGGGTTGGAAAGCTTATTCAAAGAGCTTTCTAACCATATATGGCTCGAAAATTTTGGAGAAGAACTCTGAATTCGGCATGCAAAACAAGATGACGGTTTTTCATGGCTACCATGAAAACTGTTCATAACAGTTTTATAAAACCCTAGTTTCCTTATTCTTCTTCTCCAAACTCAAACCCTATGCAACCTATTGCATCCATGGATACACTTAACCATCAATTAGAAGAGGAGTAGAAGAGAATTGACCTAGGGTTCCAAACCCTAGGTTCAGCCATGGAGGAAAACCAATTATGCAGAAAAAATTTTCCAGATTTTTGAATCATTCAACTACACCATAATTACCAGCCCATATGTATTTTGTATTATGCATAATCATGGCTCTGATACCACTGTTGGGAATCGATCAAGAGGGAAAAATACAAAGGCGGAATATAAAAATTTTTCCTGCGATTCCCAATCCCATGAATCTAACTATGCATAACACAAAATCAAACCCTAACTACAAAGAGGGTTAGAACACTTACAGAATTTTTGTCTTCTCCTTTTTGCTCCAAGCTTTGATTCCGGACAGCGGTGAATGAGCAGCCCAAGTGTGCTGCCTCCAATGGTATCCACACCTAGCTAGAGCTTCAAGTCCTTTCTTTCTTCTTCCTTGTTGTTGCTAGAGGTGGAGAAGAGAGAGAGAGAGAAGAGAGCCTCCAAGGGGCTGGACGACTAGGGTTTATTGTGCAAGCCTCTTATGCCATGTCACACGTAAGTGTGACTTATATAGGCAGCCCACTAAAGGGGGCTGGCCATAGGGAAGAAACCCTAATAGGGTTATGTGTAATTACACTTAATTGCACATTAACCCCTATTATTTGTATCAAATACAAATAGGCCTATAAAGAACTATTCTTTATTCACTAAAACCCTTTCTCTCATAGACTTTAAAGCCCTTCTTGCATGATCAGTGTGTGACCCATTGGGTTCACATCATTAAGTAGTAGGAATAGCACGAGGTGTGCACAATGGAACTCTTTCCATTTATGGTCTAATTGGAACTCCTTCCAATTCCCTAATTGATTATAACTCACTTATATCAATTAAGGCTTCTACTAACCATGAGTAACACCTAGCATATGGCTCATGGTGTGGTCCTTAATGAGGTGAATAGTCATTTACAATGAACCCTTCTGTTATAGTTTATAGGTTACAATTGCATCCTTCCTTCAACACAATGTCTCCAATTGAACTAATAGGACATGGAAGTCTGTCAAGTCCCTAGTTCAATTACTTTATACTCATTCATAGATATCAACTCATTGATGAACTCATGAAACTCTTTTCATATTCATCCTACCATGGCCATGGATTTAATGAGTTATATTATGAATGCTATATGAGACATTCTCTCTCTTTTCCTGAGAGTGATGGATCCCTTGTTGATCACTCACATGCCTTCACACACATAGCAGTAGGGCCAATGAACACCTTTGCAGACCCCTGAATAGGATCTGCACTTAGTGTTATCAAACTTCTAAAGCTACATGCATAAGGCAACTATGGTGTCTCAGGTCTAAGGATTACTTGTACCACTATAGCAATGAGAAACTGATTGACAGGCAGGAAAAAACTCCATTCAGTTTATCTCATATCTTTGGTCACATTCAGTGTACCTATTCTCGCAATAGGCACCCACTTGTTGGTTGTAGTGTCTCCACACAAATAGCTTGAGACTAGCTATCCTCCTATAGAGTCAACCTAACAAGTGCTAGTCCTATGGTTCATTACTGTCCATCATAGTGAACCTTCAACTAGGAATGCTTTAGGAGTTTAGTACAGAGATATATCTATAGTCTCAAAATTACAACTCTTTGTAATTCCATATTCTCAACTCTAACTCCATGGACATATTATGTAAATATAAATGAAGCATATAAACATAATAGAATAAGCCCTTTTATTAAATCAATAATAAATGTGACATACATAAATGAAATCAAATGATTGTTCCTAATCCCTAAACAATCATCTCTATGATTGGCTCTAGGGCATAATCCTAACAATAATAAATGAAAGATGCAGAATGAACAGTCAAAAACTATATGAACAGAACTGGAGAAAATAGGAGACAAAGCATTCTGCCTACAATGAGCATGGTGCGTACGCATCTATACCAGTTGTGTACGCACCTCAATTTGGATAGTTGCACTTCTGTTAGTCCTTTAACAATCCACATACATTCCAAACAATAATAATTAAGAAATAAAAATCCCTAAATACTATCATGCAAAAAAAAAAAACCCTAGAGAGAATAAAACTGTTTGCCTCAATGGGGATGTGTATGCAACCATGAGTGGTGTGTACGCAAGCCGTAGGCATATCCCAAAATCCAGAAAAACAGAAAACAATACAAACTAATCCTAAAACTAAATATCTAGAATACTACAAACAAATAGCATTACTACGAAATCAAAAAAATGAATATTTGCCTAACATATCAATATTAATATCATTAATAGACAATAACAATGATAAATGGGCAGTTAGTCGGTCCTATTTAGATTTAACCTACTCCACTATTATGGCATGATATACTATGATTATACAACTTATTTATCCTAAGCATGCATTCTAACATCATATTTCACCCATAATCATGCATAATGAGATAAAATAAACAAAAGAGAAAAAAGAGAAAGAAAAGTGATTTTCGTCACTTTGCAACAGCAGAAACTTCAATCGCATTTTTGGGTATTAAAATGTTATAATTGGACAAATCTCATGAAATACAAAGTTGTAGAGAATTGGATTATATTTCTAAGAAGACCAATTTTGTCCAATTCCGACTTCAGAGTCAAAAGTTATGATTAAAATACGATCGCTAATTTTAGAAAATTGCTGCTAAATTATGACGAATTTCACTCTCTAACAACCCTACTCTTCTAAATCATGCATAATAAATAAATAACACACATCAATCAGCATGTATATGATTATACCAATATTACTTCCATCATGCATAATCACAATTCATGAAACTGAATAGAAATCGATAGAGAATTACCCTCAGGTTTACACGCCTTTGAATCTACTTAGTTCCTCCTTACAAGCCTCCAAAACCACAGCATAAATCTTCAGTTTAGGGTTTTTGGATGAAGTGTATGGTGGCTCCTTGGATTAGGGTTCCAGTCCCCTTTTCAGAATTATAATGGTGTATATATAGGGATTGTGAGCGCCGTGTCCTTTTACCACGTCGGCTCGGGAGTACGCCACTAACCGCGAACGATTAGGGCGGAGAGGGAGTCGCCACCCGATTTTGGCCTCGGGAACCGATTGACCCCTAGCAAGGGCCCAACTCGTCATTACCAAAGGAATCAAGGTTCGGAGCTAGGGTACGCGGATGGGAAGGTGTTAGGCACCCATCTACGCCCGGTTAAAATCCGGCCCCCACATACATTTATTGGCTTTAATTAAAAGGACTCAATTGAACTCGACCACTACGCAGGCAATAGGGTAAAATCAAGTAATGGCATGCAATGATGGAAGATAAAGAGGGATTAAAGAGAAGTATTTGAGCATATATGCACATACAAAGGAAAAGATGTGAAATCGACAGAGAACTTACACTGCCTGTGCTGCCTGTAAAAGAGAAAAGAGGATTAATCTGAAAAAAAACAGGGTCATGCACGTACGTGCATATGAGATGCACGTACGTGCATCCCTAATGCACGTACGTACATGCCTTCTGATGAATGCCTCCCTAGATACATATATATGCCTACCATACTACTGCCGAGTTAAAAAACCTATGAACAATTCGAATCATGCTTTAAAAATGACATCAGCACCCTAGATCTGAATGTTAAGAATACATATTGATGCCACAGACACAGTTTAATATAAATATATGCATATATGAACAGATACGAATGCTAGAGTCAACTTATAGATCTCATTTCCCCCTTTGTGCTTAAAACAAATAAGAAAACCCATTCGAAATCCCTATATGTAACAATGACATCTCTATCAAGTTGATTTTAACTATGTCCTAAATGCAAGCACTGAATGAAGAGTTTTAATGAAACCTACTCTCATTTCATGTCATATTGCAAGTAATCATAAAGAACTACCAAAGAAAACGGAATTAAGAGTTGGGAATCATTACCCTTAGGTACGGGCAGCAGCAATTCCTCCGCCAATTCTGCCTTTCGGACTCCTCGTAGACACAGCCGCCAATTTCAGGTTTTTAGAGTAGTGGTTTGGTAGCCAAAAATTCGGATCCCTTCTCTTGAATGAAAGCAGGGTATTTATAGGCGGGGATTAGGGTTTGATTCGGGGGTTTCTAGGGTTTCCCAACCGCCACTGAGCAGCCGTTAGCACGGGAGCTGCATATGGTAAGAAGCAATTTCGGGGGGAAGAGGTGGAATTCAAAAAAGGAGGTCATGATCGTACGTGCATGGGTATCAAACTAAGGCCAAAGGCCTGCTGTGTCTCCGTGAGTCCTTTGGGCGTGCTTGCGATGGTCCGTTGGCTACTGCCCTTCATCATTGGGTCTTAAAAAGTGGCTCGCGGTGTCAAGTGGTACAAAATGGGGTGTTAACAGTTTGCCCCTTCTTTTGATTTTGCTCATATAATGAACAAAATTAAAAGACCCGGAAACACTCATTTTGGACCAATCGGCTCCGACAAACCTTAAATGAGACAATTTGTATGTATGAAGGTCGGATTAGGGGAGGCCCCCTACTTCCTACGTACCTCTTAACGAGGATCAGACCTACCGTAGTTCATGGTAATACCTTTCCGGGGCAATCGGAAGGTGATGCGTGGCCTTCGGGGAATTTTACCATTTTGAAATTCGCGGGGTAAATTCCAATTAAATCCAGGTTGATTAAATTTCGGATTGAAATTCGCGGAGTAAATTCCAATTAGATCTAGATTGATTAAATTCCGAATTGAAATTCGCAGGGTGAATCCCAATTAAATCCGGGTTGATTAAGTCTCGAATTGAAATTCGTGGGGTGAATTCCAATTAAGTCCGGGTTGATTAAATCTCGAATTGAAATTCGCGGGGTGAATTCCAATTAAATCCGAGTTGATTAAATCTCGAATTGAAATTCGCGGGGTGAATTCCAATTAAATCCGGGTTGATTAGATTTCGAATTAAAATTCGCGGGGTGAATTCTAATTAAATCCGGGTTGATTAAATCTCGAATTGAAATTCGCGGGGTGAATTCCAATTAAATCCGGGTTGATTAAGTGTCGAATTGAAATTCGCGGAGGAAATTCCAATTAAATCCGGGTTGATTGAAGGGATATTTTAAAACGAGTTTGGATTGGTTGATTACTGCGTCGAACCGCAAATAAATCTGCAATCGAAGTCCATGATCATACGTGCCTTGGTCAAGCTCGCACGATCAGGCCTTATGCACGTACGTGCATCCGATTTTCGTGGGTATTCAAAAAGACTCCCCCAAACAGCGTCGTTTTCGGTGCATGGTTATGGGGTAGTTCAAAAGTCGCGAAAACGCCTATAAACTTGCGCCCACTCCCCATAATTCTCACGTACACTCCTACAAACCAAGAGACCTTACATCTCCCATCCTCACCTCCTGCTCCTCGACCTCATTCAAGCACACTCATGGCGCCCAAACGTCAGCGCACATCGGCGAAGGCGAGTTCGTCAGGTGCCGTACCGGCGAGGGACCTCGACGAGCTAGGGAGGCCCGCGATTCAGAGGTGGCGCCCCCAACCTCGCCTCCGACGTAGTGAGGGTGGCATTCTTCTCCGCCCCACCGAGCACGCCTCCCATCTTGCCGCATTAGGGCGAGTAAGTTTTTATTTCCGCAATGTTTATTTCATTTCCGGTTACTGAAACGAAACCTTGACTTCGGGTTATCATGAAAACAAATGTGAGGGGGCAAAATCTGGGGATTTTGATGGGATGTCACCGAGACGAGGAAGAACTGGGAAAAAATATGGCTAAAGGCACGTACGTATGTATCGAACGCGCGTACGTTCATCTTATGCGTGCGCACGTGTCTTTGTCCGGATTTGACCCATTCTTTTCCAATTATTGTGGAATGAAACATACTTAAGCCTTTCCGAGGTCCGAAACGGGTGTGGGGGCTCGAAACCCCACGGGTTCACATGGGTGTAACGGGGGATGGGGGCGGTAACAACCAGATGCACGTACGTGCTTGACTGATGCACGTACGTGCTTACGGCATGCACGTACGTGCTTGACCTTCTTTCTTTTTTTTTTTTTCTTTTTTTTTTTTTTTTTAATCGTGCAATGAATGTGGGGTGGGGATTCAAAAAGAAGCAAAAATGGTCGTAGTCACGTACGTGCCTACCTGATGCACGTACGTGCTTAAGGTATGTATGTACGTGCCTGCTGGGTTTCCCTCCTTGTTTTCGGATTTTTTCCCTTTTTATTCTGTTGCAAATATACATACCTGTGCTGTGCTTACTTGGTTTCACCTTGTGCAACAGTTGCCCAAGCTGCCCGTCACCCGTGGAGGCGTGGTGAACACGAAGGCGTGGTGGGCTCGTCTCACAGCGGAGACGAAGGCCCTGGTTATCGGTGCTGGTTTTGGGACGGTGATCTCAGGGTTGGTGGACGACAGCAACCGGGCTTTCGTTCACTGTATGGCTGAGAGGTGGTGGGACACCACCCATACTTTCCATATTGCAGGCCGGGAGCTGACCTTGACCCCCTACGACTTCTACCGCCTCACCGGTTTGCGTATGGATGGCCTTCCGCTTCCTTTCGACCATGAGGAGAGCGAGAGGGAGAGACTCTCCCAGGAGCTTTTGGGGATTGAGTACGACAGCGCCTCCATCTTCATCTTGGACGTATATGACCGTATGTCCACCCAGGGGCAGGGTACAGCCGCCCAGCGGATCCGGATGGCACGTGGGTATTTGCTGTTTTTGATAGGGGCTATCTAGTCCCGAATGCAGCGCAGACAGTCCCTTTTGGCTGGTTGCTGGCCTTGAGGGACTTAGGGAGGGCCCGCGAGTTTAGCTGGGGGGCGGCGGTGTACGGCCATGTGATCTCAGCTATGGACTCGCTGAATCGGATGGCTGTTCAGTCCATGGTTAGCCATTGGCGGGTCTGGGCGGTATATATCCCTTCCTTTTCCCCCTCCTTTGTTTCTTTTCTTTTTTTTCTTAACTGTCATTCCATATTGGTTTCTTATCACATCTACTTGTGCAGCTTTGGGTAGGTCGGTACTTTCGCGCGGATCCGGATTCCCCCGTCGACAAGCACGACTATTGGAGCTCCCGTCGCTTCCTGGACGAGCTGACCGTCGATCGGGTAAGTCCTATTTTACTTTAATAGTACGTTTGGTAGCATTATACTCCTGTATTCACCCTATTACTACTTTTCCACAGATCATCCCACGCCCCTGGGAGGGCACCCCTGCACGCACCCCTGCCGAGTGGGACGCTGCTGCCTTGACGCTCTCTACCTTGTCCACGGTGTTCGAGTGCCTTGGGGTCCGCTCTTTCTATCTTGCGGAGAGGGTGGTATGGCAGATTGCCGACGTGGGTGTGGGTGGTCTTCCGGTCCTAGTGGATCCCCCCGTTTTGTCGCTATCCCTGCTGAGGCCGCATCGAGTGACCTGGCTGCCTGGCGGGCCATGATCCCTTATACGGATCGCCTATCTGCCGAGGAGATCGACTACGCCTCCTTTGCGCGGGAGCGGTTGATGGGCAGCATCTTTGTTGCGCCGGTATGTATACCCTTTCCTAAGTCTTGTTAATTTCCCATCTCTGCTTTCTTTTTAACACTTGTGCTTGACTTCTTTCTGCAGGCTACTCCTGCTGCAGATGCGCCTGCTGGGCTAGCCCCCATCATGCCGGGGTGGAGCGTGCCCTTCCATGTCACACCTGATTTAGCCATGGAGGAGGATATCCCCAGGCTAAACAGGTGCATTGGGTACCTGATGGCTGAGGGTACTAGGCCGGTGAGTTTCCAAGTTCCTGCATTTGTTAGTTTTCACGCATATATACAAGTAAAGCATGCATGTCCTAACGATTGCCCCTTGCTTTTCTACTCGCAGTTCACCCGTGAGGAGTCCTCGACACTTTTACGGATGGTGGGGAGCCTGAAGGTCATGGTCACGTACCTCTCGCGCAGACTAGTGATCGCGGAGCAGGCTCCTGCTGGAGAGGACTGGGATGGCTTCGGGGCTAATGATGACGACGGCGACGGTGACGGCGGCGATGGTGGCGATGATGATGATGGTGGTGATGGTGGTGACGACAGCCCGCCAGCCTCTCCTGCCCAGACACCTTTATATGTTTCGCATTGATGTATTTGTTTTGGACACTTGGGGATACTTATTTATTTTTTGGACATGTACTCATTTCTCCTTCCCTTTCTGTAGATTTGGACATGCACTCATTGCTCCTTTCCCTTTCTGTATATTTGGACATGACTGTTACTCTTCTTTTATGGCTGTGATATATCAAACATGGCTTGTTTTTCTCTTTTTCCTTTTCCTATACGCCGCGATGTTCGCCATTTTTCCTTTTCCATTGCGCTAGGATAAATAGCAAGCCGTTTAATACAGGGAGAACACCCCAAAGGCCTTACATAACAGCAACAAGACCGTAAAATCGAGAAAAGGGGATGAAAACACGCGGAGAGGGGTCTGGGCACGTACGTGCATAGACCATGCTCGTACGTGCACAGGCCATGCTCGTACGTGCATGGCTTATGCTCGTATGACCATGGGGCCTTCACTTTCCTTTTTCTCGAACTTCGTCGAATTGGCAACTTTTCTGCATAAAAACGAGCCCCCTCATTCGTTCTTCTCCACTGAAACCCTACGATGGAAGACCCTAAGTTTGTCAAAGACATAAAACGATGGCTTTTGTCCTTTGATAACCGAGCTCGGGATGATTTCAAAGAAGCTTTCGGCCTCCCATGCTTGTTTGACTACTGTCGGGTGAAAATCAACTACACCTTTCTTCTCGTTGCTTCAGAATATTGGAAACCAATCCGTCACGTCTTCCAATTCAATCTGAATGAGTTGTGCCCCACACTTGAAGATTTTGGCGGTATCATAGGGCGGACTAGCTTAAACGGCTTGCTTCTTCCCCCTGTTGATAAGGTCCCTGCTACAGAGGTGGCCCAGTTCCTAGGCCTTTCTGTGCGAATGGTGCAAGGGTGGACTTCGAGCTTTAAGGTGGACATGGCGAAACTCGCTGAATATTTCGTGTCTCGTCCTATGCCTCCCGCTGGCCAGGCTCGGGTCTATTACCTGCTTCTATGCTCTTGCTGCCCTCTTTTTCAGAGATGAATCGTCCAGCCTGGAGACTTTTATTGTTCGCATGATCCCGGAGATCAAGGATTTCAACCCCAGCATGGTTATCTTGGCAGATACTCTGAACGGGCTCGATCGTGTGGCGCGGAGTGATAGTTTCTCCTTTGGTGGCAGCCCCCTCCTTCTACAGGTTTCTCTCTCTTTTTATTTTCTCGGATTTTTTTTTTTGTTGGCATGATCGTACGTGCATTGTCCATGCACGTACGTGCATAATCCATGTACGTACGTGCATGGTCTGTTGAGCATTCTGCCTTTACTCCTTTGTGATGCAGATTTGGCTGTTCGAACGCCTAAAACTGGTCGAAGACCCTACCATGAGTATCTGGACATACCACCTGCAGCATTATCGTCACAGGAAGGTCACCAAACCTTTCCCAAATGTCGAGCAAGCCCGGGATTTGCTGGAATCCATATCCTGCCACAACATTCGCTGGCTCTGTCCTTGGTGGAGGACCTCTTATGCTGTTCGAAATCTGATCCTTCCTCACAGCGTCATGCTGATTGGTCTTAAGGAGGTTTCTTTCTATTCCCCTATACGCATCCGCCGTCAGCAAGGGCTACGCCAGGATCCGATCAAATAGGGTCACCTTGGTTACACCTGCCCCTGGAAACCCAACCATGTGGATCGTGTGGAGAATGACTGGTACAACAAGGCAGTGTATTGGGCCGTCACCCCCTCTGAAGTGATTAGCCCTCCTGGGTCCTACTATACCTGGCTGTTTACTGACATGGAGAGAGAGGAAAAAGAAGAAGAAGAACACAAGAGGAAAAGGGAAACAGAGGTCGAAACAAAGGCGAGGAAGAAGTGAACTTGACTATCCCCTGTACCCTTATCAACTATTGTACCCCTGCATTTGCTTTTAATCCCTTATGAGTTAATGAATAAGCATCAGAAAGATGTAATGATTTTCCCCAATCAAAAAAACTATTATTATTAATTTGAGCACTTAGTACTTTGCCAAATTGTCACTACTCTGCCTATACATAATTTTTACGGAGTCTGTCCATATTAACTGGGTTCACCAACTCGTTCCTGTCACCATCCATTAACTTGACCGCACCACCTGGGTAAATTGTCTTGACGATGTAGGGCCCTACCCAATTTGGCTTGAACTTCCCTCAAGGGTCAAACACGGGCACCCTAAATTCTTTAAGAACCAAATCCCCTTCCTTCAAGTTTCGCGGCTTGACCCTTTTATTGAAAGCCCAAGCTATTCGTCGTTGATAACCTTGCACATGGTACAATGCCTTGAGCCTTCTTTCCTCCAATAGCGCCAGCTGTTCATACCGCTCTTTCGCCCATTCTACCTCCGGAATCTGACTTTCCAATGCAACTCTAAGGGACTGCACTTCCAGCTCTACGGGTAACACGGCTTCCATTCCATATACCAATGAATAGGGCGTAGCACCTGTGGAAGTTCTCACGGACGTCCGATATCCCCATAATGCATAAGGAAGCTTCTCCACCCAATCCTTGTAGGTTACTGCCATTTTACTGAGGATGGTTTTGACGTTCTTGTTGGCAGCCTCTACAGCTCCATTAGTCTGGGGCCTGTAGGGTGAAGATTTGTGATGCTAGATACCGAATTTTGTGAACAACTTCTTGACCTCATCTTCGAAGTGCGTTCCGTTATCTGAAATAATCTCATGGGGTACTCCGTACCGGCATATTATGTTGGTTTCGACGAACTTGCCACATGTTTTGATTTCAACTCTACATACGCTGCCACTTCTACCCATTTGGTAAAATAATCGATTGCTACCAGAATATATTTATATCCACTAATTTCAGATGGCTTAATCTCTCCAATGATGTCTATTCCCCATACTGAAAATGGCCAAGGAGATGCCAGTTGATGCAACTCTACCGGCGGCATGTAGTTTGCACTGGCGTACACTTGGCATTGATGGCACTTTCTGATGTACTGCACGCAGTCAGTTTCCATAGTTGTCCAGTAATACCCCAACCTTATTAGCTTCTTGACCAACATCCTTCCATTCATGTGTGACCCACACTCCCCTTCATGCACCTCCCTCATGAGTGTTTCTCCCATGCGTCGATCTACGCAGAGGAGGTGTATCCCATCATAGGACCTTTTGAATAATTTCCCTCCGCAGATGATAAACTGTGTGGCGAACAGCCTTAATGCCCTGCGATCCTTCTTATTAGCATTTTCCGGATACTCCCCTTTTTCCAAGAGGTTCCAAACGTCAAAGTACCAAAGGTGCCCATCATCTGGCTCTCCGTCAATTACCAAAATCCCTTCTTCATGTGCGGGTCTAAACTTCTGTTGGACGGTCAATGGCTCTATCTGGGTTCCAGAGGGCATTTGAATCATGGAAGCCAAGGTAGCTAAGGCGTCGGCGAATTGGTTGTGAGCTCGGGGTAAGGATATGAAGGTTATTTTCTGGAATTTCTGGGTCAGTTTCTCTAGGTAGCCTTGGTAAGGCTTCAGGTGTTCTTCTCGGGTTCTCCATATTCTCTGTACTTGAGATATCACTAAGGCTGAATCCCCATATACCTCCACTCCTTCGACTCCCAACGCCAACAGGGCTTCTAATCCGGCGACGCATGCTTCATATTCTGCCGTGTTATTGGAGTTCTGAAAGTTCAACTTTATCGACAGCGGCATGTGAGAACTATCGAGAGCTATTAGCAGAACCCCTACCCTATCTCCATACTGGTTCGAAGCCCCATCGAAATACATTTTCCACACCTCGTCACACTCGACAACTAGAAAGTTCTCGTCGGGAAATTCATCGTTAAGTCCATATCCCAGGATTGGGTGTTCAGCGCAGTATTCGGCAACGGCCCCTCCTTTAATAGACTTTTGTGTCACGTACACAAGTTCAAATTCTGCCAATAGAATCAACCACCGAGATAGATGACCATTCAAAGCCGGTTTCTCAAACAAGTATTTAAGCGGATCCATTCTTGCCACTATCCACACTTCGAAATTTAGCAGAATGTGCCTCAGCTTCTGCACAACCCAAACCAAAGCGAAACAGGACTTCTCTATCGCATTGTACTTCGCCTCATAACCTTGTAGCTTCTTGCTTAGGTAATAGATCGCGTGTCCAATACCACGATCATCCTCTTGTGCCAACATGCTTCCTAAAGCTTCCTCGAAGATGGACAGGTAGAGCAACAAGGGTTTACCAGGGCGTAGAGGAACCAATACCGGGGGATTCAGGAGATATCTTTTGATGGCTTCGAAAGCTTGTTGACATTGCTCATTCCATTCCTTAGGTTCCCCTTTCCTAAGTAGTTTGAAAATGGGCTCACAGGTGGGGGTTAATTTGGCTATGAAACGGCTAATGTACTGTAATTGCCCCAGAAACCCCTTAATCTCCTTCTCTGTTTTCGGCGGTGGCATTTCCAAAATCGCTTTGACCTTCGTTGGATCTACTTCGATGCCCCTGCTACTCACAATGTACCCCAACAGCTTCCCTGACGTGACCCCGAATGTGCACTTCTGCGGATTCAACCTTAGACTGTACTCCCGAATTCGTCCAAAGAACTTCCTTAAATTCTCCAAATGCCCTTCTCGAGTTTCTGCCTTGACAATCATATCATCGACATACACTTCTACCTCCTGATGCATCATATCGTGAAGTAGTGTGGTAGCCATCCTCTGATATGTAGCTCCGGCGTTTTTAAGTCCAAATGGCATTACCATGTAACAATACGTCCCCCACCCGGTTGTGAAGGTGGTCTTAGTCATATCTGCCAGTGCCATCCGTATCTGGTTATGTCCCGAGAATCCATCCATGAACGACATTAGAGCGCTCCCTGCTGTGTTATCCACTAATACATCGATGTGGGGTAGGGGGAAGTCATCCTTAGGGCAAGCCTTGTTAAGATCCCTATAGTCAATGCACACCCGCACCTTTCCATCCTTTTTTGGTACTGGAACGATGTTAGCTATCCAATCCGCCTGATCTACTGTCTTGATAAACCCCACTTTTAATAACTTGGTTACTTCTTCCTTGACCTTTAACGACCATTCTGGTGCCATTCTCCTTAGTTTTTGTTTGACAGGCCTTGCCCCCTCCCGAATAGGAATGTGATGCTGTGCTATAGCAGGGTCGATTCCAGGCATGTCCTCATAAGACCAAGCAAACACATCAGAAAACTCCTGCAGCAAAGCTGTAAGATCCGTACGTTCTTGCATGGACAGAGTGGAGTCAATTTGAATTCCCTTGATTTTCTCATCAGTGCTTATATTAATAATGATAGTTTCTTCTTTAATAGGTTCAATTTTCACATCTTGATTTTTATTAATTAGCTCATCTGGGTCTAAAAGATCGTGCATTTGTGCAATTAGATTGTTAGGGGACACAGCGGAGTAAGCAGAATCAAATTTCTTTGAATTATTGGAAATTACATCAGTGGACAACTCAAACCCATACCCCGACTCGGACTCAGACTTAGACCCGACCCTAGACCTCTCCTGAGTAGGCTTATTAATCGCCTTGACACCATACGTGACTCTAGCCGCACGTTCCCAGATCCAGGTGCTAGTATCCCCATCAGCCACAACAATAAATTTGGTGGGGATAGTCTCATCAGTCAGAGAGAACACTTCTTCGCTGTACTTAGGTGACAATAAGACCTTCCAGCTTGTCTGATCCACATTTTCTGCCCAGTCTCGCTCTTCACTTTCTTCTTCCGGGGTTCCCCTATCTGTATCTTCCAGATTCAATTTCTCACTAAAGAATACCTCCAACCCAGGCTTCCTTGCCCCACTCCCTCGGTCTATCCATGGCTCAGGAAATCCACAATAGGGGAAATCTTCTCCCTCCTTCACAAAATTACCATTGAGAGTTTTTCCATTCTTGGGGGTGCATTTGTCGTCTTCTTCAGTGTACCCTAGCCCTCGCCGGTTGGTTTGCATGCAGAAATCCGGGAACTCAGCTATCCCTTCCCCCCTTCGGCCCAGCCCCATCCCAGGCATATACCCCAGCTTCCTCATGATATGAGTCACGATATGGCTAACCCCCTCCCCAAAGTCAGGAGACACCTTCTCTCTTCCAGTTTCCTTCCTTTCAATCACCTGTACCAGCTCAAAACCTCTCCATTCCAACTCTCCGCTTCCTTCCTTTACTCCTGACATTTGCCCAGTTATTTCTCCGTCCCCATGGATCACTAGAATTCCTTCATCCCAAGGCAATTTTATTTTCTGGTGCACGGTCGAGGGAACAGCTTGCAAAGGATGTAACCAAGTTCTTCCCAACAGCAGGTTGTAATTGGCGGGAATGTCTATGACGCAGAATTCCACCATTGACTCAACGGGCCCTATTTTACAAGCGGCCTTGAAAGTTCCCATCACACTCCGACAACTGTTGTCATAACCCCTTACCGTTACAACAGAAGGTGTCAAATCCTACTTGGCAATCCCTAGCTTAGTCGCGGTACGCATCGGGCAAACATTCAATGCGGACCCATTATCGACCAGAACCACGGGTATTTTCAGATCTCTACATTCCACCGTGACATAAAGTGGTTTGGCATGCCCGGCCACTTCAAGTGGCAAATCTTCATGAGAAAAGGTCATCACAGCCTTACTCACCGAGCTTACCCCCATAAGCGATAGAACCTGCTCTGGTGTGGTTTCCATCGGTACTTCTTTCCTGGCCAACGTATCCAGTAAAGCCTGGCGATGCTTCTTTGAGGCGATCAGCAGGCCCCAAATGCTTATACTTGCTTGTGTTTTCTTTAACTGCTTCAGTACCCTGTCCTCCTCCTCCTCGTTCTGCTGCTCAATCCTTGCTCTTACTTCTTGGTTCAATTCTCTTCCAGGATGATCCCCTTCCAGATAATTAGGCTTGTAATGCCTCCCTGAGCGGGTTAAATGCATGGAATCTTTCTTCATTTCTGCCCAAATATCTTCCTCCCCACTATCATAATCTTCCCATAGAGCCTTTTTCATGCTGATCATGAGAATGAATTGTGATGGATCCTCCATTTCCCTCGTATCACTAACCATATTCATGTAGGCGGGGGGCGGTGCATTTCGATAATTGGGAAGAGGGTTGTTCTGAATATTGGGCTTGTCGCCGCCTGGTGGAGGCAGCTTACCTGAATCAATCAGGTCTTGGATTTAATTTTTTAGGCGCATGCAATTGTCCGTCTTGTGACCGATCCGCTGGTGGAAGTCGCAAAATTCATTCTGCCTCCAATACGAAGGGATTGGGTTAGGCAACGCTCTTGGTTCCAAAGGTTTCAGATAATCTCTTTTGCTCAAATTGGCCAAGGCTTTGGACAATGGGACTCCCAAGTCATGGTATACCCTTGGCGTTTTTGGTGCTGCTTGCGTTTGCTGGATGGCTCCCACCATAGCTTGTGGCTGGGTTCCCCCGCTAACCCTAGCATTTCCGCTTCCACCACCGCTACCAGAACCGTATACCTTCTTCTGCCTATCCATCTGACCTGCGGTGAATGGCATCTTCGATACGGGTCCCACACTGGTATAATTGCTCGAAGTTCATGACGGAGGAAGTCAACATCCGATCAAAGTACACAGGCGTTAGATTCCTTAAAATGATGTTTATCTGGTCAATTTCGATCGGCCTGTTCACCATCTTAACAGCTTTAGCCCTCCAGCGAGTTAGAAATTTTGAGAACGTCTCATCTGTCTTTTGCCTTGTCATCTCCAAGTCCCGTAGAGTGACATCCAACATAGTGTTGTACGCGTACTTATCTGTAAATTCTGAAGCCAGCAGCTCCTAAGAGTCCGTGACCTTCGGATCGAGTGCATAGTACCATTTTGAAGCATCTGCCGAGAGAGATAAAGGGAAGGCATATAACACTTGATCGGCAGTCAATCCCCTCATCCGGGCGATACTCAAGTACTGGCACAGATGCTGTTTGGGGTCACCAGTGCCATCGAATTTTTCATAGTCAGCTATTTTGAATTTCGAAGGGAGTTGCACCTTGGAGTCGGATGTAATCCCTGCCATAGAATACATGTAATTATCCATGCCTTGTGATTTCTGCCACACTGTTTGCATCCAGTCCATCCGAGCTTTCATCTCAGCATTCTCTGCTGCCAGCTTTTCTACTTTGGTATCTTTTTCCCTGGTTTCTTTCCTTTTCAAGTAGTCCTCATAGTCATCATCTTCCCACTTCGGGTGCTCCTCCTCATTAACCTTGGGCTCTCCTTTCTCCTCAGTTTCGGGCGGCTCTTCTGTCTTCCCTTTCCCTTTTCGAGCTTGGTAACTCGGTCCCGCATTTCATTCATGAAGCCTTTCATTTCAGTCCTATCGCTCCTCATCTGTTCAAGGATATCAGCCAAAGTCACCTGTTCTGCCATTCTTCCAGCCGGGGTTCTTCTTAATCTGTTAGTGGTCAGAGATCGGGCCCAAACACAACTCGGTACTCCTCCCCTTGGTGAATCAATCTTGCTGAAACAGGAGTTGAGCGTAATGAGCACATGTCCGTTAAACTTTCTCCCCTAGCCCAATCCAAATATTTTTAGACCCTTATCTAACCCCATCGCTAGAGCCTTGTCATGTTCACTAAATCTTCCAAGGGTCTATGATGGGCAGATATTAATTTACAAAGTCAAACATCATTCTACCTTTGGCCTATTACAAGTTCGCACATATCTCACATGCTCGCTTTGGATCCAAGCCCACTTCATTAATCCAATTACAAAATCACACTTTATTTTACCTCTCACTCATCAAGCCTTAGGTAGAATGATATTGGACTTCGATGTTCAATTTTAGATGGGTTGTCTTTATTCATCACAGTGGTCTATTCCTAACTCTCAGCAGGTCTACGTGGTCCATCAACTTTCTTTGTTTGAGCCCATCATGCACACACCTCACACCTCATTTGGATTCTAGGCCCATCTCATTTTGGTTATCACTTTCTTCTCTTTTTTTTTTCTTCTTTTTTTTTTTCAATGGGCCTAGGTCCAATTACAGCATCACTCAATTTCCCCTCAATTGGACTCAAACTAGAAAGCTTATGTACAACGTGGGCCTCGTCCCATACCCGCGCTATATAAATGAATGTGGATGCAGCATGACATGCGACGTGACATACATTCAAGCAAGGCTATGCAAAGGTCTCGGGGGACACTAGTGTGGTCGGTCAATTGGGGTACTTCTTCTTCAAGGGTCACCCAGGATAGGGTGCTCAAAGAGCGACCCGTTAACGTACTCACTAGCTTACTACAGGCTAGTGGCACAGGCCGTGGGTTGATGGTGCTGAATCGAGTTGCCCATAGGAACTAAATGGAACCCGGGTCTCTAATCAGACTGCCATCGAGGGACAACAAGTGCCAAATATCGTGCGTGTGTGTGCAATCTCGGTCTTATTCAATTAAGTCTCCTGATTAATTAAAGCCAATAAATGTTTCGGAATCTAGCTCTCTATCCCCAGTGGAGTCGCCATTGTGAGCGCCGTGTCCTTTCACCACGTCGGCTCGGGAGTACGCCACTAACCACGAACGATTAGGGAGAAGAAGTCGCCACCCGATTTTGGCCTCAGGAACCGATTGACCCCTAACAAGGGCCCAACTCGTCATTACCAAAGGAATCAAGGTTCGGAACTAGGGTACGCGGATGGGAAGGTGTTAGGCACCCATCTACGCCCGGTTAAAATCCGGCCCCCACATACATTTATTGGCTTTAATTAAAAAGGACTCAATTGAACTCGACCACTACGCAGGCAATAGGGTAAAATCAAGTAATGGCATGCAATGATGGAAGATAAAGAGGGATTAAAGAGAAGTATTTGAGCATATACGCACATACAAGGGAAAAGATGTGAAATCGACAGAGAACTTACACTGCCTGTGCTGCCTGTAAAAGAGAAAAGAGGATTAATCTGAAAAAAAAAAACAGGGTCATGCACGTACGTGCATATGAGATGCACGTACGTGCATCCCTAATGCACATACGTACATGCCTTCTGATGAATGCCTCCCTAGATACATATATATGCCTACCATACTACTACCGAGTTAAAAAACCTATGAACAATTCGAATCATGCTTTAAAAATGACATTGGCACCCTAGATCTGAATGTTAAGAATACATATTGATGCCACAGACACAGTTTAATATAAATATATGCATATATGAACAGATACGAATGCTAGAGTCAACTTATAGATCTCATTTCCCCCTTTGTGCTTAAAACAAATAAGAAAACCCATTCGAAATCCCTATATGTAACAATGACATCTCTATCAAGTTGATTTTAACTATGTCCTAAATGCAAGCACTGAATGAAGAGTTTTAATGAAACCTACTCTCATTTCATGTCATATTGCAAGTAATCATAAAGAACTACCAAAGAAAACGGAATTAAGAGTTGGGAATCATTACCCTCAGGTACGGGCAGCAGCAATTCCTCCGCCAATTCTGCCTTTCGGACTCCTCGTAGACACAGCCGCCAATTTCGGGTTTTTAGAGTAGTGGTTTGGTAGCCAAAAATTCGGATCCCTTCTCTTGAATGAAAGCGGGGTATTTATAGGCGGGGATTAGGGTTTGATTTGGGGGTTTCTAGGGTTTCCCAGCCGCCACTGAGCAGCCGTCAGCACGGGAGCTGCATATGGTAAGAAGCAATTTCGGGGGGAAGAGGTGGAATTCAAAAAAGGAGGCCATGATCGTACGTGCATGCTATATGCACGTACGTGCATATCCCATGCACGTACGTGCATGGGGTATCAAACTAAGGCCAAAGGCCTGCTGTGTCTCCGTGAGTCCTTCGGGCGTGCTTGCGATGGTCCGTTGGCTACTGCCCTTCATCATTGGGTCTTAAAAAGTGGCTCGCGGTGTCAAGTGGTACAAAATGGGGTGTTAACAGAGATCCTTACGGTTTTGGGAGTCCTTCCCGGGTTGCTAACCCCAATCGCATTCCAAATAGGATTCTTCTTATTAATTAGAAGTCTTGGGAGAAAAAGAATACTAAATCCAGAGTTTCCATAAAAAGGGAGGGTGCGTACGCATCCCAAGTAGTTGTGTACGCATGAACGTGTCTACACTCATTATAGGTGCGTACAGCAGGGCTGAATAAAAAATGGCTACAAACATAGGATTTTTGCTATGACTTCGTTAGCTCATTTGGGATCACTTCGCATTTGTCAAGACGAATAATAAACCTCATCATCAGGATCACGGGACTTAAAATGACAACCGATACAAAATGGGGTGTCTACAAGCACGTGATGACATAAGTTTATAACAGTACGTTTTGATCCTCTCATCCATTCCTCATTTGTGTGATCTAATGGCTGAGATTGGAAAGTGACTTAAATAACCCAATTACTGTAATGGCCGTGTCATTTAATTAGGATAATCTCACCTTTAATACGTGGTTTGTAAGTATATTAGTTGTTTTGTTGAGTATTGTCATACATGGGCATTGCATGTGCATGATTTTGATGCGTTTACGATTTCACATTTTTAGATCACAGAAAATTGACAAAGTGTTGGAAAATAAAAATAAAAATAATTTTTGTAAATCTTCATTTTTAAAGATAATTTTTTGCTGTAATGGAAGTTTATATCATTATAAGACATTTGTGATTTTAGGGGATTTTATTGTCATGTTTCGATTGGTTTCCTCACATGTTTGTTTTTGAAAATTCTGTTGGGAGACGGATTTTGTACTAAAACATGAAAATGAGATTTTGATATACTTGGAATTTGATTTTTCTGATATTTTATTTGGATTCAAATGGGGGCTTGTTTGCTTAGTTTCACTAAATAACTCAAAGTAAATGGATATTTACTTAAATGTTTTGAACAAAAAAAAGGTGGTCAATGCTGTAGGGATTTATACACATTTTCATTTGTCATTGAGCCTTTCTGGCATAAGCCAATCGATCGGGCCTTGAGGCTGATCGATTGGAGGGGCAAGGGATAAGCCAATTTGGTTCTACCATGGTCCAATCGATCGGGCCTTAGACCCCGATTGATTGGGGTATGGTAGGATGCAAATTTTTTTTTTTTGAAGCGTTAAATAACGCATGTATCGCTGGTTCCTTTTAAAACTGTCATACCACGATCTATACACTCCCATTTCAGCATTTTTGATCTAGAGAGCTAGAGAGAGGAGCAGAGAAAGGAGAGAGATAAGGCTTGTTTGGAGAGAGAAAATCTCATTTTTCTCTTTCATGCTTAGGTTTTTAACTCTCTCACCTCATTTCAACGCTTGGAGTTGCATTCTAAGGGCTGGATTTGAAGTTCTACACGTGCTTGGAGAGGATTCAAGTTTGATTTGTGGAGTTTGGAGCTTATTCTAGCATCCTAGGCTTGGATTTAAGCCTCCCAACACATTTTTTCTACATTTGGTACAACATATTTGAAGTAAATGTAATTTTCATGAGTTTTAACCTTAGAGATGATAATAGGTTAGAATATAAACCCACATATGTTAAATAAAAATGTATATTTGTGTTATTTATGAGTTTACATTATTTTTTAGGATATTATCATGTATATTTTGTAATGCATGTACTGAGAGGTCTAGTGTACATAATCCTATATTTATGAATATTACATTTGGGAGTATTTGGGTTGACATACTTGTTATATTGGAGTTTATTTTGGTTGTACATGGTATGTAAATTATTGTTGATCTATATTTTACATATTTCATATAGCCCAAAATGTTGTATAATTATGGAATAATTATATATTGTTTATTCTTGAATATATTGACATGCATAGAGATCTATATGTTTTCTCATGACATTCATTGGCATGAAATAAATGAAATGGACTTAATTAAATACTTGGTAAAAGTATTGGAAGAGGTCATTGGGTATGGTTTACTTGTGGTTAAGAGATTAAGTTGTATTCTCCATTCCTTTGATCCTAGGTTGCTTGTGGTCCTAGGAAAGGATGTGTCGCTATGCTCCCGAATTGAGACGACTTACGGTCTCAGGTAGGGATGACAGTTGTGTCGTTCTCTTAGAGGTTAGGTTTAAATCCTCTATTTCCGCACGAAAACTCCTACGGGAGTGGTTGGTAATGATGGAATATGTTAAATGGACATGAGTCGCATATCATTCATAACATTCATAGAATTTATTGTATTTTAAGCATGATTTAATTTGGTTATATTATCATGTTTTGGTTATTTTCATATAAAAATTATATTTACTGAGTTTTATACTCACCCCTATTGTTAATAAACATTTTCAAATGATTTTATTAGCTGGGGAGACCTTGTCTTGAGGTGTTTCGCTAGCTATGAAATTATATCTATTGGAATTTTACACTTTGCTAGTCCTCGAGCAAAGCAAAATAAAATAAGACAAACAAAATAAAACAAAAACTAACTAGTCCATTTTCGCAGGTAATGTGATTGCATTTAGCATATGCAATAAGCCTTTAAACCCCTAGGTTTCCCCTAGTTGACGAGTTATAGTCTCACGAGGGCTTCCAGTGATGACACCCACAAATATCTTTTATTATCACGGATGCTGTTCATGATTCTGTATTTAGATAATATCTTGCTAACTCAAACGAAAATTCTCATTTATTGAAATCAAACAGTTGAACAATACATTTTTTACCAATCTAGTAAAGTCCAATCCACTTGTACTCAAATAGAAAATTTATCACAAGTTCATCTGGTGTAAAGTGAATTTTTATACAAATGTGTGGCCCCCGACATATCAGCATTCCTTAATTTGTTAAATTCACCTTAGCAAGGTAAACCAAGGCTTCAGCTCAATACGCACACAAATAATAATAATAATAATAATAATAATAATAATAACAACACTTTTTTTTTTTTTTTTTTGATTGGGTACAATGTTCAGGTCCATTAAGCTTTCTAATTAACCCATATAATAAGCGTTGGGCCAATGACTCCCAAACCAATTGGCTTTAGGGCACTAGGTGTAGAGATACCCCTATGGGCTTACTTACTCAAGTTAAAAAGGCTACGAACTCAAACTAGTTACACCCATAATTCTACTAGACTACTCACTGTTTGACGCGAATACTCATTGCTTAGTGAGGCAAGAGGCTCGGTTACTAGGTGAGTAGTATGATACCAGCACACATTCTTTTTCTTTTTTTTTCTTTTTTTTCTTTTTTTTTTTAAGATAAACACAAAGTTAAGAGCTGTTGCCAAGGTCATTTATTTGCGGTTTATTCAACTCATTAAAGATTAACAAGTTTAAGCCCCACAAAATGAATAAATGTGATTGTGCAATTAGTTATACAAGTGATAAATTCTCTATGCAAACATAAATATAAAGGACTAAACTAGAATTGCCAAGCTAATGACGTGTGTTCAAAAGTTTAATTTCATGAATGATACTAATCCAAAATTTAGAGTCATTCAATGAACATTATTTGAATGCAAAATCATGATCTAGAGGCATCCATTTAGATTTTTTTTTTTTTTTTTAATACACTTGGGCCTCCTATTCCTGTTAGTGGGCGAATAATGGGCCAGTGGCCCAATAACGGCTGATGGGCTGATACGGACATCCAAGACTTGGTATACCCAAACCTTTGAACCCAAACCCGAAAACCTACTCTCTTACCCGACCACCTAAAACTTTGACTGCCGACTATAATTGGAAGGCTGCAATATCGAGATGTGACCATTTTATCAATAAAGCAATAGTAATGGTAGATTATTGCAGGTCTCGAGAGGATTTAGAGGATTATTTAATCCTTAATGTCTGATAGCGTGCCAAATTTTCCCACAGTGCATCGATCATTGAACCCTGCTTTTTGACTCTTGTTGAGTGGGTTTTAAAACCCAGAGATCGACTACAGGAATTCAAAAACTCTCCTTCAATCCTTCAATCCTCAAAAGCCTCACTTTCTCTAAGCCTCCCTCTCACTAATCCCATGGCTTCATCTTCTGCTTCCCACAATCGCCCAAACCTGAACGTGGTGCCAAAACCAGAAGTTTGGCAACCAATATTCTTAAACTCCCGATACCAACCTATCATAGTCAATGATTCCCTTATGTATAATTTTGTAAATGCCACAGCAGTGGCTGCAAATCTCGTTACTCCTTGTGACGGGAGGATTCTGAGTGAAAGGTCTGATATGGACGTTATGAGAGATTCCATGGCTCTAAGTGTCCAAGCTGCTACAGTCACTTCCAACATGGCTCGGCATTTGCACGCCAGGACTATGGAAGTGCAGGGGTTAAGAGATCAAGTACTAAACCTTCAGCAACTGCTTACTGGGTCCCATCGGAGGATGAGGATCTTGAGAGCAAAGAACAGAGAACTGAAAAGACTGGTGGACTCCTATGCTAGGGGTAATGAACCCAGAGTTGTGGAGCTAGAAGGGCTCGAGGATCAAATTCGGGGGCAACTTGAAAGACTCTCGAATAGGGTTCAGAGAGAACTTAGTGTTGATTCTCCCAATCCTTCTCAGAATGCTACTATGGAGTAGCATTTTTCTTCTCTCTCTCTCTTTTTTTTTTTTTTGTTGTTATTGTTGTTGTTGTTGTTTTTTTTTTTTTTTTTTTTTTTTAATTTTTTTTATTGCTGCTACTAGAATGAAAATGGTTTTATTTGCTAAACTCAAAGAACAAACAGATAAAATAGCACACAAAATGAATGAACACAACAAAATACTATTCATAAATAGATAACACACTGGAATACTTAGCACAACTTCTAAACAGACAAATCAAAATAAAATAAAAATAATAATTATCGAAAATACAAAACGTACACTAGCAACAATAACATGGTAAAATTTCAAGAAAGACTAGAAATGGGACCACTGGCATAATTGGAATCTCCTCATGTATACAATATTCCAATATCCAGAAAATGAGTGGAATGACAACTAGGTACCACGGGAGCATAAAAGTGAAAAACTCATTCATCATTGTAGAGATGAGGGTTTTGGAGAGGAATAGCCATGATATTTATAGAAAAGTCCTATTTTTTTTTAATTAATTTTTTTTTTTTTTTTACAACACCAAAATTCCCTCCCCCCAACTTAAAATTTACATTGTCCTCAATGTAAACAATAAAAAAACAAAGTAATAGAAATCGTGGAGAATACCTTTAATAGAAAACAAACAAGCCTGCAAAATTGATTAGCTATGAAAAATAAACTCATCAAAAAAATAAAACACACAAAGAAAATAGGTTAGACAAAATAAATAAATAAATGGTCTTTTAAAGCCAGATTCCAAGGCTATTAGTGAATTTAAACAGTAACATATTCAGGATCCACCAAATTTATGGATTCAATGAGCTCTTTATCTATGTCTCCTGCCACATATGGTTTTAGTCTATGGCCATTGACCTTAAACATTGAACCATCACGTGGATTTAAAATTTCAACAGCACCATGGGGAAAAACTTGGTTAACAACAAAAGGGCCGTCCCATCTAGATCTCAACTTACCAGGAAAGAAGCGCAACTTAGAGTTGAAAAGCCACACCTTTTGATTGGGTTCAAAGAACTTTCTGTTGATGTGTTTATCATGAAAAGCTTTAGTCCTAGTCTTGTAAATCCTAGCATTCTCATACGCATCATTGCATATCTCTTCCAATTCACTGATTTGAAGTTTTTGGTGTAAGCCCGCATCAGCTAAATCAAAGTTAAACTTCTTCACAGCCCAAAGTGCCCTGTGTTCTAGCTCAACTATTAAATGATAAGCTTTACCAAACACTAAACGGTATGGGGACATACCTATGGGAGTTTTATAGGCAGTACGATAAGCTCACAAAGCATCATTCAAGCGTAAGGACCAGTCTTTTCTATCAAGTCTATTCGTTTTCTAAAGGATGTTATTGATTTCTCTATTAGAAATTTTGACTTGTCCACTAGTTTGGGGATGATATGGGGTGGCAACTTTATGGGTAATGGAGTACTTGAGAACCAAAGCCTCAAAAGGCCGATTGTTAAAGTGTTTACCCCCATCACTAATTATAGCACGCGGAAAGCCAAAACGACAAAAGATATTGTCTTGAAGGAATTTGACTACAACCTTGTGGTCATTTGTTTTTGTGGCGATCGCTTCCACCTATTTTGACACATAATCTACCCCAACCAGAATGTACTCAAAGCCAAAATAAGATGGAAATGGACCCATGAAATCAATACCCCACACATCAAAGATTTCCACCACCAGGATAGAATTTAGAGGCATCATGTCACGTCGGGAAATGGACCCCATTTGTTGACATCTTTCACAAGGCATGACAAAATGCATGGGCATCTTTGAATAAAGTAGGCCAATAAAACCCACTTTGCAAGACTTTAGCCGCAGTCTTCTTCCCACTGAAATGCCCTCCACAGGCAAGGGAATGACAAAAGGTGAGGATACTATTTGTTTCATTTTCTGGGACACATTTTCGAATCACTTGATCTGGGTAATATTTGAACAGCTCTGGATCGTCCCACAGGTAAAACTTAACTTGGGAAAAAAATCTATCTTTGTCTTGCTTAGACCAATGAGGCAGGATTTAACCAACTGCATGAAAATTCACAATATGAGCAAACCATGGTAATTTAACATGAGAAACCTCAAATAATTGCTCATCTGGGAAAGAATCTAGTATTGGTAAGTTGGTACCAGAATGTCCAACTAGAATCCGAGACAAATTATCTGCAACCACATTTTCTGAGAAGGGGTATATGATACTTGCATCTAATAACTTCACAACTTCTTTTTTTACAACCTCCTTCATGTTAGGATTTAACTTCCTTTGCATTTCACGAATTGGCTTGGCATTCTCCTCAAGATGAATGCGGTGCATGCAAATGGAAGGGTCGATCCCTTTTAAATCAGCCACAGACCATCCTATAGCACCCATATGTTCTTTAAACATGCTCATAAGTTGACTTTCCTGTTCAGTAGTCAAGTTAGATGCTATAATGACTGGAAGGGTGTCATCAGGTCCTAAGAATGCATACTTAAGTGTATTGGGGAGTGGCTTCAACTCAAGTTTGGGAGGCACTTCAGTGGAAGGAAGGGTAGGTTCACTAGACAATGGAGGCAAAGACTCAAATTTGGATTTCCAAGGTGCATGATCCTAGAGGGGTGGTAGTTCAAGCATAGCATTCACTTCCTCAATAGATTTTTCAATATCAAACTCATCATAGCCAAAATGAGCTAGACATGCTTCCAATGGATCCTCGGTTAAAATGTAGGGTAAGGCTTCTTCAACTAAACCATCGATGACATCTACTGCAAAACAATCATCCTCCTTGGAAGGTTGTTGAGCAGCATTAAACACATTTAGCCTTGCTTTCATGTTACCAAAGGACACATCCATCACTCCAGACCTACAATTGATGCAAGCATTAGCTGTAGCTAAGAAAGGGCGACCTAAGATGACAGGAATTTGTTTTCCTGGATTGCATACTGGTTCCATATCAAGAATAAGAAAGTCTACAGGGAAGTAGAACCTATCTACCTTAACAAGAACATCCTCAATTATTCCACATGGCACCTTAACAGATCTATCAGGTAATTGCAAAGTAACTGATGTTGGTTTCAACTCACTTAGCCCAAATTGCTCATATACCGAAGAAGGAAGGAGATTAACACTTGCCCCTAAGTCTAGGAGTGCCCTGTCTTTGGAATGATTTCCTATCACACATGAGATGGTAGGAGCACCCGGATCCTTAAACTTGGGAGGAGTGCTATTTTGCAAAATGGAACTCACTTACTCGGTTAGAAACACCTTTTTGGACATTTGTGCCCGAGTCTTGCGCTTTTGAGTGCAAAGGTCTTTGAGAAATTTGGCATAGGATGGGATTTGTTTGATGGCATCAAGAAGGGGAAGATTGATTTTCACTTGTTTGAACATTTCCATCATGTCTTCCATAGATGTTCCTTTTTTTCCAAAAGGAGAAGGTGCATCAAGACAAGTGGGAAAAGGAGCTTTTGGCAAATATGGTGTTGCCATAGGATTTGGTGATGTGGAAAGAGATGGAGAAGGATCCTTCTTTGATTCGTTTATTTTTTCAATCCCTGAATCCTTGGACTTGCTAACTGACTGGCCATTCTTTTCCTCATCCACTCCAGGCCTAGTATCAATCACTCACCCATCCCTTAAGGTCACGATTGCCTTTGCTTGCTCTTGGTAAGCGGCATCAGCCTGTGAATTGTCTATGGAATATTGACCCTTAGGATTGTTCACTGGTTGGCTTGGAAGTTTTCCCTCCTCTCGTCTACTAAGAACATTTGCTAATTGCCCGATTTGGGCTTCAAGCTTGGCTATTGACTGAGTATGGGAATGTAGCATTTGTGTGTTGGCCTCAAGTCCTTGAAGGCCTTGCAATACTCTCTCCTCAAAAGATGGATTTCTTGGAGGTGGAAGATTAAAGTGTGGGAATGGCTGCTGTGGTCGAATAGGTTGATAACCAGAAGGGTTGAGAGTATGAGGCAAATTTGACCTTTGAGATTGGGCAAATGAATTCCCTGGAACTTGTTTCCAAGAAAAATTGGGGTGGTTTCTCCATCCCGGGTTATAGGTATTAGAGAAAGGATCATTACCCGGTCTAGAGAATCCTTGAGCAACATTGACTTATTCTTGGACAAACTCAGGGAATTGGGAAGCCATTGGGCATTCACTTATGAAGTGAGCATGGCTAGAACATAAAGCACATTCTTCTTGTAAGGTAGGAGGCTGAGAAGATGTTGTAGGGATTTGTCCTATGGACAACAATTGATCAAGCTTTTTAGATAAAGCATCCACTTTCCCATAGATATCTATGGAGTGCCCTACTTCATAAATACTTCCTCTCTTTTGAGAACTAGAAGATGTTGGTTTTTCACTCCTAGAGGCCGCAACATGTTGAAAAGAATTCTCACTAAGGTTCTCAAACAATTCCCAAGCCTCATTTTCACTTTTTATCATGAAAGTCCCACCACAAGAGGCATCCACCATTTGATGGTGATTTATGGATAAACCATCATAAAAGCATTGAACCAGTTGCCACTTGGGCACTGCATGGTGAGGACATTTACGAATGAGGTCTTTAAATCTCTCCCAAGTCTCATGAAATTGCTCACCATCGAGTTGTGAGAAACTCGTGATAGCTCGCCAAATTTGGTTGGTCTTGCCTATGGGAAAATACTTTTTTAAGAATTCTTGTTGCATTTGTTCCCACGTGGTAATTGTGTTGCCTTCTAAGGAGTTAAGCCAGTTTTTGGTATCATCCTCAAGTGAGAATGGAAACAGCCTCAATCTGAGAGCATCATCAGAAAAATTTGAAAATTTAACTGTAGAACAGATTTCGAGGAATTCATCAAGATGCTTATAAAGGTTTTCATTTCTCAGTCCGTAGAAAGATGAAAGCATTTGGATCACACTAGACCTAATCTCATATTGAGCAGCAGCTACAATGGGTAACCGAATGCAAGAAGGTGATGTGTTATGTAGAGGGGGTGAAGTACTCCCTCAATGGCTTGGGCATGTCTAGGTTTTCTGTATTCATGATTTTAGGTGTACCAATAGTCTTATTAGATTGTAAAGACAGTCTAATAGTCCTAAGGGTGTACTCTATCTCAGAGTCAAAGGGTACAAAGTCAGAAAACAAAGAACGACGTCCATGCATACAACACCTCAAAACTCTTTTTTAAAATTTGTTATTATTTCTTTTTTTTTTTTTTTTTTTTGTGTGTGCAGCTGCAAGAAAACAAGAATAATTACAACAAGGTAATATATTTGAAAGATAAAATGAAATAAATAAAATAAAACAGGGGGTACAACCGTCCTTGAAAAGAAAAGAAAAGAGAAAAAAGATGTGTATATATATATATCTATATATATATATCAGTAGGCGGTAAAACTAGCCATAATAATGATAATAATAACAAGAATAATAATAATACTGAAATGAAATAAATAAAATAAAATAGGCGGTAAAACCGGCCATAATAATGATAATAATAACAATAATAATAATAATAATAATACTAAAATGAAATAAATAAAATAAAACAGGCGGTACAACCGTCTATTAAAATTTTTTTTTTTTTTTTTTTTTTAGCCTAATGTCTGCTCGTCTATGTAGTCTACCAATTACCTGCACATGAAAAAAAAAACAAAATTAGTAAAAACAAAAAAATTCTAAACTAAGAATTATAGTGGAATATCAATTTTCTAATTAACGCAATCGCACTGACAATCCCCGGCAACGGCGCCAAAAATTTGATCGTGTCAAAATCAATTACCCGTAGGATGCAAAAATTTGTATATACTGGTAGTACGGGTGATGTACCACAGGGACTGTACTAGGATTATTTTAATTTTGAAAACTGAATACTAAAATAATTCAAAAAGATGATTTTTGTAGTTTTGAACTCTATGGAATGCAAGCAAAATAAATTTATATTTTTTTCAAGAAAAGAAATACTTAGGGTCTCGAATCCACCACTAATCTTGTATAAAAATGCTCTTATTGTAACGTGTTTCAAGAAGTTATTATTTGGTATAAGCAAGACTCATTGTAGCTACAAGCCCAATGACATCATCAAGAAAGGTTCATATATTTGTAAATTAGGCATAACCCATCAAAGATATAGCATGAACCGTCTCACCTACTTTACTCTAAACTAATTTGTGAGCACGAATCATCTTGTCTAAGCATGAATCATCTTAATCTCCAAATATATATACGGTGAAAACCATTGCATAACCATTGTATTTAAAATCACAGAAATTAAACACAATTTGAGATAAAAACACTAAAACCAATTGTATCAATAATACAATCCTCCTAATTATGCAATCCTCATACACAAATAATCAAATCAACAACACAATACAATAAAATACACAATACTTGATTAGGGCTTCATCTCCACCCTAAGACAAAGATTAGTTGGCCATGTAGATAACTAAGAACTAGTTTCTCCCCTTTGTTGTCTTTGTACCTTCTTCTCTTTTCCTCCTCTTTCCTCCCTTTGTTATGTGAATTTCCTTGGTATTTATAGGAGATGGGGGAAGGATCCAGCTGATCCCACAAGTTAAAAGCAATGCCCACTTTCTTTGAATTCTTGGCTGCCCATGTTCTCACTTTGACAAATGCTGCCAGATTCAGATTTTTGCAAATAAGTCCACTTCCAGCTCATTTTTGACTTGGAAGACGTTTGAATCAGGAAATACCATAAACTAAACAATTGTAGTTCTTTAAGTCCTCTTTCCAGAGCCACAAATTTCACCCAAATCGGATATGGGAATCACAAGTTATGGCCAGATTACCAAAACTTGGTCAATCTGTCCAGATTTGCTGCTGATTTTGGGATCATGAATTTCTTTGCCTAACTTTGAATTTCAGCTGCTCAAATCTTCAAAATTGTTGACCCAACTCTTGTTGCAGCTCCATGAAATTTTAGGTAGGTGAGAAACCCATTTCAAGTTGCATTTATTAGCTTAAGTAGTCCTGATTGTCATCTTTTCTGGTATAAACTCAACAGCCCTGCAATAAATCAAGAACACTTTAAACACACAAAATTAAATATAATAAAATAACTAGAAAATATAAATTAGGGAGTAATTTCAATGAATATTTTGTGCTTATCAGAATTAGTTGATTGTCAAATCATTTTGGAACATTATTATGATCTTAAACAATTTTAATATCATGGTTATGTATTAATTAAATACTTTGTATTCGGCCAATGGGCACTGGATACGTAATAACTTATGGTTTGTAATATTTTAAATTCATAGGTTTCTTTATATGGTTTATTTATTATGTAATGATACCAATGATGGATGACAAGGAATTTTATAACTATTTTATACAAGTTTTTATTATGGTATGTTCCATTTATGAATGGGTTATGCCAAAATTTTTTATTGAAATTACAGATTTTCTAACACATGCCATCCATGTGCTTACTAAATGATTTTCTTAATTAAACTGGATTTATTATAATCAATCACGACTTAATAATTTGGGTCGTAACAATTACCCAACTCAAACCAATACAAACCCCGGTCTACCCACCTAAACCAAAAAGCTGCTTTCCTTTTTCCCAAATTCAAATTCATTTTGAATCAATTAACCCTCACATCTCAGCGATCAGCAAAGCCATCCTCTTCACGAGGTGCCCTAGCTTTCTCATCCTCCACAATCTAGCCATCAAAGCAAGCATATACCGGTGAGGACCATACGATGGCCGGTGTGTCCTCATCTCTAATGTGAGTTGGGAAGTCCCCACCTTTACTGACGTACCCTAGCTTTCTCACGAAGTCTTCTTTCTTTTCTTTTCTTTTTCTTTTGTTTTTCTCCTCCCTTTTTTTTGCTACGTTTTCTTTTGGGAGGAGCAAGAACGGTTGGCGGCAAAAGGATCACAGTCCCAACGACAGCCAAGGGGTCGAGAAGTACAGAGTTTTTTTTTTCTTTCTTTTTTTCCCTCCTGATTTGCTTTGATTTTTTCTATCCAACTCACTAACTCATGTGCTATCTAGGAAAAGCACCAGGACCGGCATACGAGCAAACCTTCATCCTTCTCTTCTCTTCTCATAACGTGCATCACCATCAGCAACAAAAGGGTCACCGTCCGCCAACGGCCAAAGTACGTTAGGGTTTTCAAATTTCAAATTTTTTTTTCATGTGTCCTTTCCCTTTTTTTTGAGGCATATATTGTTTGCTGCCTTTTTTATTGGTATATGTTGCCTTTTTTTTATTTGTGATAAAAATGCTATTTCAATTACTTCTCCTTCTTTTTCTTTTTTTTTCCTTTTTTTTTTTTTGTCAAAGCTACATTTTGTTAGGAGAAAAAAAAAATCATATTGTTTGGTTGCTGAGAAAATATAGCATCAAGCTCGCAATATGGATTAAAAAACAAATCTAAGCTCAATGGCAGGTTCCTAAAAATTGAAAAATCTAAGGCCAAAAATCTAAGCTCAAACAATTCTTTTGCCGCCTTTTTTTTATTTTTTATTTTTAATTATTGGTAAAGGAATTTTAGGGATTTATTTCGTCTCTCACAATATTTAATGTTTTTAGCTTATAGGTCAATATCCATGGCTTCAAATGGGAGAGGGGTCATGCATTTGGTTACTAGAGAGTGGAGAAGAAAATGAGTCCAGATGATAGTGAAACTTACCCAAAAAATAATGATGAAAAACATACTGTCACGACCCAAATTAATTAAGCCGTGATCACTATTAATAAATCTAGTTTAATTAAGAAAATCATTTAGGAAGCACGTGAATGGCACGTGTTAAAATCTCAACCGTTTTAAAAATTTTTGGCATGACCCATCCGTAGATAGGACATACCATCGTGAAAACCTGTTATGAAAATCCATACATAAAAATTTTCTGTCATCCATGGAAATGGTATCATCCCATGTGTCGTATTCCGCATACACACAACCATAAGTAATTAAAATTACAACCCGGATTGAATTTCTATTTACATTAACCCAATAGAAACCTACTTAATTACATATTCCTTCTCATGAAAAATACATTCATAAATAACAAATAAAATTTCCGATGATAGCATCTTCCGCTTTTGCTAGCAAAACCAATCCCTGGATTATCTGAAAAACATTTAAAAATAATAGGCGCGAGTCCGACGACTCAGTAGATACAATTTGACATAGTAAACTAAGGCAATGATATAAATAAAACCAATTATATCATTTACATCAAAATGTACTAACCAAGTATATTACAAATCTCAAAATAAGTTATATAACCCATAACTTAAAATAAATAATGCATAATGCCCAATGCATGTGACTCATGTCCAATTTACATTAATTCCATTAATTACCAACCACTCCCGCAGGAGTCTTCGCACGGAAACGGAGGATTTAAACCCACCTCCAAGAGGACAACACAAGGGTTCCTACCTGGAACCGGAAAGTAGCCTCTGATTCGGGAACACAAGAGTTCCTACCTGGAACCGGAAAGTACCCCAGGACCAAAGGAATGGAAAACACCGCAAAGTCCCATTGACTGCAAGTAGTCCAATTCCAATGATCCCTTTTTATGCAATACTTTTACCCAGTATTCATTAAGTCCATTTAATGCATGATTATGCCCAACATACAGTGCGATAAACCATAAAATGATTTTATAACCAAAATCATCCTCAAAGTATGCCATATAAGCCATAATCAAATAACATCATAATTATATCCAAAATTTGTGATAAACAATATAATTTCTCCTTATGATTATAACCCTGAAATCATAATCGAAAACCTCGAATAAACAGGGAAAGTAACCGTAAAATCACTACATCTATATTCCATAGGATGTATACAATTAACCAAACTTATTAATAAACATAATTCCAATTTACGTTGTCAAATACCCAAAGTTCTCTTTCAAGATTCATTCCATAAATCATTTATATAGATATTCTAAGCCCATGAATACCAATTACTATGATAATATATACCATATTATCATGTCAATAGTTTAAACCTATGTAAATTGCACCTACCTCAACCAAATGCGTGGAAAAATGTAACCTGGATGTTGTGGGTATGAAGTCCAAACCCTAGGATGCAAATGCAATCTCCCAATCCAAGCCCTAGCTCCCAAATGACTTGGTTGATGTTGGTAACGGAGGTCCCAACTCCAAATCACCACCAAAATTCCCCAATATGCATGAATAAACCCATAAATGTAAGAATGAGATGATAAACCAAAAGAAATTACAAACCCTAACTCTAAAATGTGAGAAAATACCTCTAAGAATGCAAAAGAGTTGGTGAGGATGATAATCCATGCCAATACCCACGAAATCCAAGCTCAAATCACTATTAACAAGCTCCACGCTCTACTAAGAGGTTGGGGAAGATGAATCCAACCATAATAATGCATTCCCAAGCATCAAGGAGAGGGAAAAACCCAAATCCACCACCGTATACGCGTAGATCGGGCTAAAATACGCTAGATCCGAGCTTGCCGGCGTCGGATCGAGGTCGCCGTGCTCTGGCGAGACGCCGTCGAGCCTCCACCCCCTCTTCTCCTTCTCTCCCTCTATCTCTCTCTCTTCCTCCTCAAAAAGACCAGATCTGGTCTAAAATCGTGTGGGAAGGGTTTTTATAAGGGGTGAGGGGCATTTGCATCATTTTAGGCAAAAAAATTTGCAAAATCCGCGATGCACGATCGATCGTGGTCTGAGGGCACGATCGATCGTGAAAAACAGAAGCAAAATGCATTTTCGGGGCACTGACGATCGATCGCCCCAAAGCCAGGATCAATCGTCACTTGCTGAAAATGCCCAGTAACTCAGGCAATTGTGTATAAACCCACACAGTACACATCCCTGCCTTATTTTCATTAAAAACATTTAAGTAATCTTCTCCATTCTTTTCATCTTCCTTTTACTTTAAGTTATTTAATGAAAAATAAGCAAATAACCCCCCATTTGAATCCAAATAAAATATCAAAAAAATCAAATACCCAATATATCAAAATCTCATTTCCAAGTTTTAGTACAAAATCTGTCGCCTGACAGATTTTCCTAAAACAAACATGCGTGGAACCCAATCCAAACATGCTAATAAAATCCCATAAAATCACCAATGTCTTATAATATTATAAGCTCCCATTACCGCCAAAAATTATCCTTTAAAACGAAGATTTGTGAAAATTCACTTTTTCCCCTACACTTAGCCAAATTTCAGCAACTTAAACCCTTAAGTTGCAAATAAGGCTAAACGCACCCGAAAGATACTCAATGCACCAAACAAGCATCCAAACACATCCAACGTCATAATATCATACACATGCATTACCCATGCATGAAATCATTCGAAAAATCAAGGGATTAATTACGTTAACCATAGATTAACCCTTAATACCCTATTTAAAAATTACGGGTATTACACATACAGATAGTGTTCTAGCTTGAAACTAGGTACATAGTTATAAATTTTAAAAAAAACCAAGTTGTTGACAGGTTGATAGACGACATGAAGGATTATAGAACAGGCTTGCAGGCCAATTGATCAAGTCATTTTGAGATTGGACCATGGCATGAATATATTATTATACTTTTATAAACATAATTGCACCTGAATGTTTGTGCAATTAATTCTAACTTTTATTAATATAATTTTATAACAATATTTATATTTTTGATTAACATGCTAAACCCTCTCCTATTCACAATGCTAGAACTTCACGTCGTCTCTCTTTAAACGATGATGGGTATTCATTTACAAGTAAGTGAATAAGATTTAATAGGTGTTATATATGTAGTATTTATTTACTTGATCTTACTTCTATTTCATAATTTATCCATTGATATTATTACTAACTTGTTTTAGTTTTAGTTTTTTTTGTATGTTTCACAGATTTGGAGTGATGACACATGAACACTTCCAGGAGTGAATGTTATTGCAACTTTGTTTTGGAGGCAATATTTTTTTGGGGTGTTATTATGGACAATTTGTTCAAATATTTATTTTGGGGAGTTTTGTGTTGGTTTGTGTTTTGAGAAATATGGGATTCCCTTGGACAGTAAGATTTTTCTTGGCTAGTAGGTCTAGCATGCCATATATATTTAAACAATTTTGGTTAAATTAAAGGTTTCTTGTATAGCGTAAGTTTAAATATATATTTGAATCATTTTGGATAATTTACAGGTTCATGTGAAATTCATTTTTGTATAAATGATCAACATTAATTAATCATTCAATTAATTGTGAAATTTACAGGTTTTTGTGTTCTATATGAATGATTATTTGAACCATTTTGGATAATAAACTTATTCAAGATATTAGCAATCTAATAATATGCTAATATGGTTTTGCAATGGTAGACCTTGAATTTAAATTTCATATTGTCATGACCCAAATTAATTAAGCCGTAATCAATAAAAATAAAAGAAGCTTTTCTTTAATAAATCCTTTGATAAAAGAGGATAAGACATGCCAAAATATCAATCATTTGAAATAATTTTTGGGCATGACTGATCCGCAAATGGAACATGTCATCATAAGTCCTGTTATAAAATCCACTCATAAAAATTTCCTGTTATCCATACTGTTGTGATATCATCCTAAGCATTGCATTCCACATAAGGAAATCATAAATAAATAAAATTACAATCTGAATTAATTTACATATACATTGGCCATTGGCCCAAAATAAAATACATAATATTTTCCTTGAATTATACATCAATAATTCACAATATAAAATTTCCCAATAATTGCGCCTCCACATGCAACTGCATACATTGCTCCTTGTATTATTTGAAAAACATTTTAAATTCATAAGCGTGAGTTCGACAACTCAGTAAGCACAATTTAACATAGTAAACTAAGGCAATGATATAAATAAAATATCAATTATATCATTTGAAACAAAATATACTAACCGAATATATTACAAATCCAAAATAAGTTATAATCCAAAACTTAAAACAAATAATGCATAATGCCCAATGCATGTGACTCAGATCCAAATATCTAATTAATCCATTTCATTAATTACCGACCACTCCCGCAGGAGTCTTCGCGTGGAAAGGGAGGATTTAAACCAAACCTCCAAGAGGACAACATTGCACCCTTACAAGGATGGAAAGTAGCCTCTTATGAGGACAACACAAGGGTTCCAACCTAGGACCGGAAAGTAGCCTCAATTCAGGAATACAAGGGTTCCTATCTAGGATTGGAAAGTACCCAAGACTAAAGGAAAGGAAAACATCGCTAAGTCCTTTGACCGCAAGTAGTCCAATTATAATGACCCCTTTAATACTTTTACCAATTATTTAATTAGTTCCATTTCATGCATGATTATGCCCAACATATTCAAATTTTAGGGAATCCTTCAATATATCATTGGATACTAATATTTTATATGGATGCAAATAGATACATGGTTATATACTTGTTCAAATGTTATTGTGAAATATTTGCTAAATGAGTGGTATTTTCATGATACTTGGATTATGAAAAAATGCTTTATAAATGTTGTTTACTTGGAAATGCTTTAGAAATGTTACCGAAATTCCATAAATTTATCAAACGTGTTTATAGATACTTTTGGACACTCGGATATTTATATGAATGATGGAAAATGTTTTGGATATATGGATTGGATTTATGGACCTTGGGTCTTGGTATGCATCAAACGAGTATAGCAAGTAGGGTAAAGTGCCCTTGAGTAAAAGACCCTAAAGCCCTCGAGGAAGAACGCCATGTAGGTGTTGGTTATTTTCGTGCTTGGTTGAGCTGGGGGTTGACATGACGACATAACCTGTAATCAGCGACGGTTGATGCATGTTTTGATCCTATAGTCTTGGGATTTGGAGATACTATGAGAATTTTGGAAAATTAACTCAAAACCCACACAAAGTACTGATTTGCGACTGTTATTTGATTTTGAGTTATTAGATGATTTTAATTCACATACCATGTATCGGCACACATTAATTGTATAGAATCCACACATATTTCTTATTGGGCTTTAGAGTTCATTCTATTATTATTTTAGATAATCAGGTGATGAATTAAGGTTCACCGATGGCGGATGTCTAGTTGCATGAACTGAGGTTGGAACTTGAAGGTTACATACTAGCATAGTCATAAATGAGGATAGATGCACGTGCATTGCATAAAGATTATGCTATTTTGATACGTAGGCATTACTGTTATTATTATTATTATTATTACAATTACTACTTAATGAACTTTGAATAGTTTGAATCTAGCCTATGTGCCAGGATGTTGGCATTATTTTGGATCATATATTATTATGGGTATGATATGTGAGAACAACATTTCATGTTAATTTATTTGGGTGTTATTGATGAGCTGGTATAATGATGTTTTCAAGAAAATTGGTTAAAAATAAAAAATAAAAAATACATGTGGATTTGACTAAGTCTTCCGTAACTTTTATACTCTGACTTATCCATGTGTACAACTTTCTACTTTGACTTTTATCCACGTGTCGACTCTCCAAGTCGGGGTGTGATAGTTACGATGTGGGAAGGTTCCAAGAAACATCCTATAGAGACCTACATCGCCTCAAAATGGGTCTCTTAATTTATATGAGTTATTTCAATCACTTCCTAATTAGTCACAATGCATATAAAAGAATCATCCATAACCATCCATTCATCCATAAACATCCATAAAGCATTGACAAACATACATGAAAGAATAATGAGAGATATGGAAAGCAATGGAGAGAGATAAAGAATAAAAGAATAAAAGAAAAGAAAACTTAGGATACTTTGTATCATAGGGCGAACTTGAACATATATCAAATGAACGCCTACGTACCCCACATGCAAAGCTATAAGAATTAAAGTTTACGTAATTCGATTGAAAAGGAGTTACTCCCTTTACAATGAACTAATTAATAACCCTAAGTTTCCATTAAAAGAAAAGAAGAGTTTTCAAAAGTAAGAAGTTTCCAAAAAAGGAATGAAAGAAAATAGGAATTTGAGAAAAAGATAGAACTCTTAACAAATAAGAAGTTTTGTAGAAGTAGAAAACTTGGAAGTTATAATTCAATGTAAATAGTATAACCCAAGAGAGAGAAGAGAACAATTCATAACCAAACTCACTATAAATCAACTTACCATATGTCAATCATCTCAAAATATTGAGAAAATATCAATTAATCACCCTATGTATGCTATCGGGCAATTATCATACTCAAACCAACCAATATCATGTTCAAATTATCATTAGAAAGCCTAACCCAAATTTGGACAGAATACTAAAATATCTTAAAACATGCTAATAACCATGCAAAGAATAAAAATCAAAAGAAAGACGAAACCCTAATATGTTCCTATATGCCTTCGACTCACTATTATGCATAGAAATATCAAAAACATGCCAAATATGAATTATTATGATGAAAATATCATATAACAATCCAAAACATGAAAAGAAAATAAAAAACATGATGCATTAGATAATGATTTTATGTAAGAACATGAAATAAGCATCCTTATGATGAGCTTTCTTAAGAAAAACTATTCTAGGATAATTCTATGTAGAAAGTACTCCGTATAACTGATTTCTTCACATCTCCTATGTAAAATATATACTTAAGAATACAAAGAAACTAATGGCGCACTTAAATACACTTCGAAAAGCACCCATGCAAAGACTCACTCTCTAAAAAGGATAATTGAACTCCAAAAGAATAATCATCTATATACCTATGAAGATGAACCATACATAGAAAGTGTTCTACACAAAAAAAAAAAAAAAAAAAAAAAAATACTTAAAATCATGCATATAAATGAACCATGAAGAGAAAACGACCCTAACACGTCAACTAATATGCTGTACAAAACATACCCCTATTCTAGAGAGAGAAAATCATAATTTCAGCACACAATACAAAAAACCCTACTCTACTAGCATGTTTGCATTCAATAATAATCATATAAACTCAATAGAATTAAGTAAACATAATATTCAACTCTATAACAAGCCGTAAGCATGCAAAGAATTAACTATGAGAGGATAGAGAGAGAATATAGAGAGATGATGGAAACTTACAACAAAGAAGACCTTCGTTGCGTTCTTCCTTCTTCTTAGGTTAAACTCGATCCTTCTTATTCTTCTTCAACAATGTAGTAGAATGCTCTCTTAAAAGTGTATGAGTGTGTGCAAATTCATGGCTCCCCTCTCTCTAGTGAATATGGAGTGTTAAAAGTCCTCTAATGCTGATAAGAGGGTCTATATTTATAGCTAACCAACCCTAGGATCCAATGGCTGAGATTAATTCACCATAAAACTAATCTAAGGCTATTATTAACTCCCGTAGTCCTTAAACAACTCACAATTACTTAACAATGGGATTAAAACTCTTTTGAAATAAGAAAAATGGAGTAAGAGAGTTCAAAATTGTGAAAATAGGCAACTAAGCAAAACTTATCACGGGACCTTGGGAGATCGGTTGGACGAACCGATTACCTGAGGCTTGGCTCAGGTTCCCTTTGGTTTTGACTCATTTCGGGTTTTTATCTTAAAACGGTCATATCTTCCTCAAATTAACTCTGAATTGAGTGATTCAAAAGCCAAAATTTAATATTTCAATGAAGAACAAGTCTAAAATATTCTTGACCCAAGAATCTCCAACCATGAAAAAGTGGCCGGGTTTAACAAGGTGGTTAATTGAAAAAGGTCAATTAGCCAATTGGTGAATAATATGGTAAATCAATCTCAAACCTATTCAATCCTTAAATTGACACTACGATTAGACTCTTTTCATCATTACAAACTCAATGGAACAATCCGAGATGAGTTTCGAGGTCAATTGGAAAAGATACGAGTTAAAAGACGAAATTGTCCTTCAAGTCGCAAAAGTTCTAATTAACTATCCAAACCTATCTGGAATTGAACCAAATTACACTCACATATCCTAAATGCACCTAAAAACTAAATGCAAGTGATGGAGCGCAAAAATGAAACAAAAACATGCATGGAATAATGAACTATGCACATAAGCATAAAAAAGCAAAAATGTCCTTCAAAGCTTAAGAGACTTCTAAATGCTTCAAGATGAACTCCTAGGGATGAAAATGGGGTGTCTACAATAAGGATCAACACTTTCCTTGCAGGGATAACCAATCATTGCTTTTAAAGATTTGCTTGGGTTCGTAATTCATTTAGGAGGTTAGAAAGAGTAGAAGCTACCCAAACTGTTGCAATGGTTGCCGAACAAGACTTGCTAAAGATAATGCAAGAGATGATGGTAGGGATGAATGCTCCTATTCTAGAAAGTCTTCGAAGGCTTGAAGTTGCTATAGGTGAACAATTGGTGAAAGAAGAAATTAATAGTGAAGCCCACTATGTTTTCAAAAGGAGCTCGAAGGAATGAGATGCAAGACAATCGAGGTTAGTGTTGTGAATTCCCGCAATGGACCTAGAATGCTTACCCCGCTTGGTAACTTGGTATGTCCTTATCTAAATCTTTTTAAGTAATGGTGAGTGAAGGGTACTTGAAGCCATTAGACCCTACTTCCACTAACAAATCGATACCAAACTTCAATGAGAATGAATACTGTGACTTTCACCAAAGTTGTGGTCATCACATTGATAGATGGGGGAAACTTCCTAAGCTAGAGGAGCCTAATACAAAAAATCAATTCCTAGACTACCATGTTATGCCACCTCCAAATGGGAATGAGCTACAATGTATTTGAAGGTTGATTATTACGGTTGTGGATGGTTTCTTTATCTTGGTTCCCATGGTTTAAATTTTGATACAATATTTGAATAATTGGTTTATGTTAATTGGATTTTTTTGGTTTAGAGCAATTACTTTGAGAAAATTGTTTTGGTATGCTTATCAATGAATAGTTTGCATTAATTTAGTACTTGCTTTCTTAAAGATTTGATATGGTTTTCTTTTCTAGCACATGAGTTATTATATTTGTCCTTTTAATGATTGAACTACGAACAATGGAAATCAAAAGGAAGAGAGGATATTATTTCTACTATCATTTGAAAGAAAATAAAAATCTCTTGCTAGCCATTTTGAGAGTGAATAAATTCCTTTATGATACCCTTGTCAAGGATTACCCACTACATTAGGAACAAATTTTAAAGGGATGTTTGTCTAAAAGATGGGCTAGTGTATAGAAAAAAAAATAGAAAGAAAATAAAAGATGAGGACAAAAGGGAGAAAAAAAAAAAGAAAAAAGATGCCAAAATGAGATAGCAAGTGAAGTGCCAAGTTGGAAAGTGAAATGATCAGTGATGAAGTAATCCCTTGACACAGAGGAACCCATGAAAATCAGTTTTGAGCCTTCATTATCCTTTCTTTCATGAGCCTAGAACCTTGAGACTACATTGTAGTCCAAATAAAAGTCCTCTTTGATTGTTTGAAGTGGTTCAAATACTGACGAACTACGTAAAGCTTGATCCCTTTTTTTGGGTACATAGGCAACCTTTCGAGGTGCAACCAGATCATTGTCCATGCAAGGGGCATGTGCAAAAGACTCATGTGTTAGAAGAAACCATTAATAATTCAAAAAGGAAGATTAGTGCGTTGTTAATGTTTTCCATACTATCGAAGAAGGACTCAAGCAGATCAATGCTAGTGGAAAATATGATTGTGATGGTGAAAGTAATCCTTTGAGGGTGCTGATATGGCTTAATATGATTGGTGATTGTCATGCTGACATGGATTTGAGAACTCTTGCTAGGTTGAAAACCCGAAAGGGAGGCCTAGGCAAAAGTCAGGGCATAGAGAAAATGGAAAAGAAAATAAGATAAAATAAAAAGTATAATGAAAAGGAAAGGAAGAATTTCAAGCAAAGGGTAAGGTAATATTTGTAAGGGATGTGTCCCAAAAATAAAAGTGTATTTCAAAGATTATCTGTGGTGATTTCATGAATCAATTTCTTCCTTAGTGTGTCTTGGGAGTCTTCTCATCTAAGGGCTTTTGTTCTATAAGTCATTCTTTTGTTGTCCATCCCATAGACTAGTGTCTGTTCTTGTTATTTATTTCTCAAAATAAGGTCTGCATTCATGTGTCTAGAAACAACTTCATATCTTTTTGCATCCCAAAGGACAGAGATGAGATTTTTTTGTTTGTGCAGTCCCAAGGAAAGGAATTGCATTTTTTTCCACAGGAAAAAGATAAAATGTATATCACCGTTTCTATAATTGATCTACAAGGAAAGGGATCGAACCTTTATCTACATGGAAATGGATAAGATTTCTATGACCGATATTCGTTTATGATCTATAGGTAAAGGGATCACATTTTTATTCACAGGAACAAGGATAAAATCCCTATGTTTTTTGGTGACCCACATGAAAAGGGATCACATTTTTATCCACAGGGAGAGGGATAAAATTTATATATTTGTTTGTGATCTACAGAGATAGGGATCATACTTTAATTCATAGAGAACTAGATGAAGTTTTCTATCACTGATGTTTATAGAACTAATATTTACTTATGTACCCCTAAGAAAGGGATCACGCCTTTATTCCCTAGGAAAGGAATAAAGTTTTCATGTTGATCTTATCGGTTAGTAGTTTCAAGAGATTACCTACTGAGTGCCCCCCATTGCTTTGCATGAACTACGCTAGGTCTGATCTCTGAGGAATACGTAGGTGACTAGGTGATCTTGGTGCGACTTTATTGCATGTGTGTGTGTGTGGATTTCAAGGCTACAACCGGTAAAATGGCTTGTCTTTTCAAGCTTTTGACTTTCATTTGCGATGCAGACCTCAATCAAAAGAGGGGCAACCATGGACACCTCATTTTGTACTGATTGTTATCTTGAGTCCCAAGGTCCTGATGATGAGGTCGATGTTATTTTATTGCTTTAGTCAATCGATATTCGACAAGAGAAAAAAGCATGGTGAATTTTGGAGGCAAAAACCACTAAAAAAGGCTAACATTTGCTGACCATGCATATGCGCACTCTGACCATGCGTTTGCATAAATCTAAATATGTGTACACATGCTGTCAAACTTCGTTTTTTACCTGAAAATTAAAAAAAAAAAAAAAAAAAATTGCCTATTTTGAGCTCCAAAAACTTGGAAATCAGGGAAGGGACTTTCCTAAGGTATTTCTAACCTAATTTTCACTAAGAATACCTAACCTAAAGTTTAGAGAGGGGATTCTGAACCCTGGTAACTATAAAATAAAAATATAAATAAATAAATAAAAGAGAGAGATAAAACCCTAGAGAGGAAGACTAGAGAGAAAGAGATCCTACCTTATGCCTACAAAGAAAAACTTGGGATTTGTCGTGCTTATTGACCTTAGAGAAGAAGATCGATGATAAGCTTTCCCAATAAACCTGAGGGAACACTAAATCAACCACAACATCGCGTGTGGTAAAATCCTCCCTTAAATCCATATTCTACTGCTTATATGATTAAGGTAGCATGATTTTAGTGGTTGGAACGCATGATTTAAGATGATATAGGTTGTTTCTTTTCATATGAGATATTATGATATAATGAGCATGCTACTAATATCATGATTCTCTCTAATAAATGGAGTTGGTGACTAGAAAGGATTGAGTTAACCCACTATTTTGCAGGGAAGGTTAACCCACTATTTTGTAGGGAATCAATGTGTACGCATAGGATTCTATGCGTACGCATAGTAGTGCACGCATACGCATACTAGTCTATGCGTACGCATGAACGGCTTTCTGACAGTGTTATCATTCTCTAACAGTATTTCATCCCTTCTTTGTTATTCATTGTTTAGTATATTATATTATATTAACTAGTCATTTATTAGGGGTGTTAATGGTTCGGTTTGGTTCGGTTTTAAGGGAGATTTCAAACCAAACCATTATACTTCGGTTTTGTTCCTCCCAAACCAAAACCAAACCATACTATAAAAAAACCAAACCAAACCAAACCATTATATTTCGGTTTGGTTCGGTTCAGTTTCGGTTTTAACCTATCAAGTAACAACAAATAATTGAAAATAAAAAAAATGCCATGCCAAACTCTAAATAAAAACATTTTTAATAAAAGCATTACATTGGAAACTAAAAAAAACAAACATTGTATCAAAATAGAAACATATTGACATATATTAATATGTCAATATCACACACAACATTAATACACACGATATTAATATCTAGTTTAATACATGCCAATCTAAAAAAGGGAAAACAATAAGAAACTTAAAACCAACAAAAACAAGCCCATTACCTATTTTACCCTTATTAGAATTGGGAATTTACAAACTTTAAATTTATATATATATATATTATATATTTTTCGGTTTTTTCGGTTTTTCGGTTTGGTTTGGTTTTTTAAAACTGAAAACCAAAACCAAACCAATTGAGTTCGGTTTTCTAAAATTAAAACCATAACCAAACCTAATGACAAAAAAAACCAAACCAAACCGCCCAATTCGGTTTGGTTCGATTTGGTTCTTGGTTTTAACCAAAACCATTAACACCCCTATCATTTATGTGTGTATTTAAACTGTTGCATAACTTAGGGTAAATCCAATTAAATTGAAATAGTGGTTAGTAAATACAAAGTGGGGGCCGGTCTAAGGATCGGGGAACATCAGGTGCCTAACACCTTCCCGACGGTGTATCCTAGTTCCAAACCCTCTCTAGTTATGACGAGTTAGACCCTTGTAAGGGGTCAAGTTTTGTTTCTTGAATTTCTGGGTGGCGACTCTTCTCTGCACTAGCCCTCCTGGTTAGTGGCGTACTCTCAAGCCGCACGGTTTATGGCGTAACTCTCACAATAATATATGTATTTTAGAATTTATAGCCTCAAGTACGGATTTCATTTTAAGAATGGGTTTAATTAAAGACAGTTCATAATTCAAAGCAACCGTTTGTTAACGGATGTGTTAGGGTGCCTAACACCTTCCTTACATGTAATAGAGCCTCCTTACCCAGAACTTTTGTTCGTAGACCATCATTTAGGAGTAATTTGATTTTGAAATAACAAGGAGTAACCAAATGCCTTAGAAGACGACCTTTTATGTCTTTAAATATATGGTAGGTGGCGACTCTAAGCCTTTTTTTTTTTTTTTCATGTATAGCTAGATAAGATAAAGGCACCCCAGAAGGAGTTATTGAACTATTTTATTTTCACTTACCATCCAATAGGAAACACCATAATATTATACACCATGCAAAAAAAATGTGATGGTCCAATATTTGATGTATGAAGTTGTTGAGGGTTGTATTGTGGTTAAGGAATGATTGGGTGTACTATTATAGCTTGGTTTTGAGTATTTTGGAAGTTATTACCGATTAGAATTGAAGGAAATTCCCTTTTTCTCACATTTTGGAAGTTTTAGTCAACTAAAACTTGATGTAGTTGACTAGAAGTGAGATGTAGTTGACTTTGACTACATCTCACTTGTAGTCAACTAAATCTTGCAAAAATGCTCTCTGATACTTGTAGTCGACTACACACTTGATGTAGTTGACTACAACACTAAAAAATGGCTTGAAACAAGATTTTTATGGGTAAATTGACCATTTTGCCCCTCCTATATATTTAACCTTAACCCACGATTTTCCACTCAATTTCTCCACTTCTTTAGCCGAAATAGAGAGAGAAAGAGAGGAAGAGAGAGAGAGAGAAAGAGAGAAGCTTGGGGAGAAAGGGGATGCTGTGGACGAAGCACGCGACCTTGAGAGCTCGGATTAGACTTCGTGGAGCTCCAATCTTGGAATTTCCACCTTGATCTACATGTGTACACTCTTAGATTTACATTTTTAGCTTCCGTTGGAGAGGTAGGTGCATTTTTCATTGTTGTAGATCATTGTATGCATGTGATGGGAAATTCTCATGGGGATTTACATGTTTACATAATACATTACATGTTTTACATGGGTATGGGGTTTAAATCTTATAAACTTCATATGTTTGGGAATCTAGGGTTTGATATTATACCCTATTTTGTTATATGCATGTTATATTTCAAAACTTTTACATGATTTTGGGTACAATGGGTTAATTTTTGAAACCTATTGGGTTAATGCTTTACATTTAAACTTTAGGGGTCACTTTTATACAAGTGTTTGGAACCCTTTTTTTTTTTTTTACCATTAAAAATAAAATGGTTTTGGAAGAATAACATGTAAATGTATGTAATGATAAATGTTACTGGAGACAAGATTACTGTGGTCCCAAAGGAAAGGGACGTCGTGCCGTGTCTTCCTGTCCTCTAATCTTGGGCTTAAACCCAAATAGAGGTTACTGCGGTCCCATGTAAGGATGTCTTGTCGTGTTTCCTCTTGAGATTACTACGGTGCCAAGTAGGGATGTCTTGCCGTATTTCCTCTTATTCTGCGCATGAGGGACTCACATGACATAGGGAGGATTTATCAGTTTATAATACTGATGTTATGGATTACCTGGTATGGTGGATGATGATTTGGATTATTTACATGTTCTTCCTATTTCCTTTAATTTGTGAAATGCAACCCCATTATATCATGGCCTATTTCTGGGTTGTGACAAAAAAGGTATACCAAGAATGGTACGCTCGATCAAGTTATTATCCGCAACTTGGGAACATCATAAAGAGAGAGGGGAGAGATCCCTAGGTCTCCCTCCGAGCAATGGTGGAGCAAGGGGGCACATGCCCCCACTGGCCTCAAACAATTTTTATTTTTTTGGGATAAGTTACTATTTGATAACTATTTATCAACATAATGTCCAAAAAAAAAAAAAAAAAAAAAAAAAGATTGTAGTCATTTTTAAGTATATATACAGTTCATTTATAATAAGTTGACAAAAAAAATCCTTTTTTCGATATTACATTGGAAAATAATTAACCAAAAGTAATTTTTTTAAAACAAATCTAGAGCTTTCAGTTCCTACTTCACAGAATCATAGCACAGTGCCCCCATTAGACATAACTCCTGGCTCCATCCTTGCCTCCGAGAGATGGTGGGGTAGCGACAAATATGATTGAGAATTTGATATGAGGAGGATTCAAAATAAAATTTTATAATTTTTTTATAATTATGAAATTTTATGTAATTTCTGGAAATTAATTTATTTTTGAGTTAATAGGTGCAATTAAGTATTAGTTAGCTAAGATAATTATTTAAAATAGTTAATATGGGTTATTAAGGATAAGAAATTATTATAAGGTGATTTAAGTGTAAAAGTAATATTAAAATAATAAAAATTCAGTTTAGGACATAGTTGTTATTTATTAATTTGTTGAAGGTATTTTTGGAAAAATTGGAGATAATTATGGAAAAATCTAGAAAATTTTAGAAAATTCAAAAAATTTCCATAAACTCAAAAAAAATATTATTATTTTATTTCAGGATGGATTAGGTGTCATAATTTTGTAATTAATTGCTTATTCATCAATTTACTTTACAAATGTCAAAAATCTAAAAATGTGAAAGTAGGAATAATGTATGGAAAAAATATAGGTGTCAGATGAAAAATTGATGGAATTGCATGGAAATTAAGTATAAATTGGGGTGAAGAGATGCAACCATCTTGTTTGGAAAAAAAGAAAAGAAAGAAAAAGAAAAAGAGGAGAGAGAAAGTAAAAACTTGTGATTCACACATTTTCAATCCAAAATCTTTGAGGGTTTAGGTAAGTGACTATCTACAACATGTCTAGTATTAATTTCGTGAATTGATTCATAGCATAGGTTACGAATTTTAAATTTTTAAAAGCCTTAGTTTTGCTTTCATGTAAGTTATAATATTCAGTCGTCTAATTCTCTCCCTTTGATTGATCTTAGACTCTCAAATTTTTACTATATATTATTTTTATCATGAAGATATTGCATATCAAATTTGGTAATATATAGTTTAGTATAGAAGGAGAATTCAATTTTTGAAATTTGAGGTTAGGGTTTTGAATATAGAACCTTCGAATTAAAATTTCAATTTTAATGGAATGATTCATGGTCAGTGGATTTTTTTCTTAAAAAACTAGATATTTTAAGCTTTCCATGACCTTTTGAATCACTCAATTTCATTAATAAATGAATTTTCTATGAATTTTTAAAGTTTTGGATTAGAAATGAAGAAAAACCAAAAAAATAGGAAAAGTCGTTGAAAATTTTGGGGAAGGAGAGTGGGCTACACACGCCGAGAGTGGTTCTCACTCTCTCCAAGAGAGTGAGGGCGAGTGAGAGCGCGTGTGAGCCCCAATAGAACTGAAATTTTTTTGTAAACCTTTTAAAAATAAGTTATATATGCTATCCAAATTTGGTAGTGAAGTGCACGGAAAAGTGGTTTTTGTCAAAAAAAAAAGAAAAAAGGGTTTTTAATCGTTTTAATTAGGAAAACTTAACTTTAAATGCATTTATAAAATTCAATTTAACTCCGATTTTGACACAGTTTGAACCATTTTACTCTGTCTAATAAGCATTATATTGTGAGATACATTTTGAAATTTTGTTAAAATTTTTAGTTTACCCCTAAAGGTTTGCCTAATTACGAATTAATCTAAATTGTAAAATTTATTACTATTAAGTTCAAATTGCTTCTGATTGAAATATAAGAACACCAATAGTAATGTGAGACCGTTTAGCACATAATGGTACAAATTCTGTAATGTTTGTTGTATTATTTTACTCTTAGGGAAAATTATGGTTTAACTCAATATTTAGTTTATAGCCCTAATGACCTCCAATTAAAGAACAATTAAACTATGAACCCTAATGCTAAACTGAACATAATGAATACAAGTTCTGTGATTTTTATGAGAATCCAATTGAATTCCTATATTTCATTATAAACTAATAAAATTTATGACTGATGTTTTATTTTATCAAGTATTGGAATGACTTTATTTCATATTGTGGCACATATTAACATTTGATAAATACTGTTAAAGATGAATTGTGATATTGTGATTATGATAATGGGAGAGATACAGTTGAGATTGAGGATATCCTACAATTAGTGCACTAATATACTGAGTCGATTGACGTGAAGTCAATGACAAGTATACACATATATGTGTGGAGCTATATGTGTTGTTATTGTGTAATAACATATTATTGCGTGGAGCTTATATGTGTTATCTATATTTGTGTTTTGCAGGTTGTGATATATAATAGGAACTCAGATATGAGAATATCGATGTTTTGCCACAATGTAAATTAAAGTTCTCTATGAATTAGTTGTTTACTGGAAGTTATGATATCATGATGATGTATGAAAATTAATATAAATCATGTTAGATAATTTTTTACTAAGCTGTATGGCTCATTATGTTATTTATATAACATTTTCAGGATGAGAAGGATTAGAAACGTTTGAGGAAATGTCCTAAAAGATTTGTGTAATGGGAGAGAACTTGAGAATTTATGTAATTGATGTAAACTATATGTATGAGAAATAGAGTTTTGTTATGATGTAATGTAACTTCCTGAGAACAATATGGTAGTATATGTAGACACAGTTTGTATTGTGTGATGACAGGATGTTTAATATAATTTAAGAAGTATGTTAAAAAACGGGGTGTGACAATGTACGACAGTGCCACCACTTGTATGGTTAATAAACCAAGTTGAGGATTCATTGTTACCCCTATTTTAAATTGTTTGTGCTATATGCTTATTTCGAGCCATTTCCACATAATTTACATTGAAGGCATGAAGCACGATCACAGTGATGGGTTGAAAGGATAAAATTTGGGGGTAGCTATTGTCACCCTTTAATTTTATTTGCACCCCCACTTATTTTAATTTCTCAAAGGTTTATGAAAAAATATACTAGATTTTTGTGAAAATTGGTTGCTTATTCCACTATAAAAGATCATTTTGAATAACTTTCTAGAAGAAATTTTTTTTCCAAAAGTACGTCATTTAGTAGACTTTTTTTGGCCATACATTTGTTGTTTTATTTTTTACCAAAAACTTTACTTAAATGACAGATTTTTGGAAAAACTTTCTTTCACGTAGTTGTTCAAAATGATGTTATTATAGTGATAATGCGATCAATTTTTATAAAAGCTTTTTTTTTTTTCCATAAAATTTTGAAAAATTACAATAACGGTTAGGTGCAAATAAAATTAACTGATGGCGATAAGCGCCCTAAAAATTTGGCAATGATGGTTGTGTTTATGGCCCTTACAAGCCCAAAATATTTGTCCAATAGAGATGCTTCATTGTGACAAGCACTGTTACTAGTGATTGAAGGCTAAGTTCATATCGACAAGATAGTATTGTTTACGGTCCTTCCTAGCCCCAACCATATCACCAAATGTAAAATTTCAAAAAGTCATCATGAAACGGTGTTCCCTTTGCCACCAACACGTATTGTCATGTTGTGAAGTCCTCATACCTCGTCAAAACCTCAATAATCCATACTTTTGACAACTAGGAGCCGAATGGGGGCATCTTGGAACTCTCGTTCAATTCTCTAATGATGTCCTTTCTTGCCTTATTAAGGATTCCCCTCTCTCTCTCTCTCTCTCTCTCTCTCTCTCTCTCTCTCTCTCCGCGCACACACACATGGATACGAATGCAGCAAGTTCCAGCATCGTTTTCATGGGCTCAGTTCTGTGACGAGGAACTCTCATGTTTGATTGTTTAGTTCGAAATTAAATAATTTAAGAAATTTTGCATAATATTGAAGGCACATTCCATCACCATTTTTAATTAATAAATGCAAAAAAAATGATAGTTATGATAAGAGTGATAATTTAAAATAGTAGCATTTTATTATTTCCTTAAAATTGATTATACAACATCAACTATAGTGACAACCAACCAAGCCGTAAAAACTTTTTGGTGGAAAAGGTCTAACATTGTTACATCCGTGTAAATGATCATTTAGCCACTGAGTCGCGTCATCTCAGCGATAGGTTTTATCCCACACTGGTGGAGGATGCCAATCTTTTCCATGTAAAAGTGATATGAAAACTGTCCAGTCACAGGTGCACCTATGCTTAAAAGTGGGAACCCACAATTAAAAGTTGAATGATGTGGCGCAGCCGAGCCTTAATCGGGTGTGTAGTGGGGTCAAGTTCAAAAGATCCATCATCTCTAATTTTGATTTATCTGCCCATTGACCGTATTTTCTAGCACTAAAATTCGGCTCGCTTCGTTTTGCCTTAAGGTTATAGTTTCATTTCTTCTGCATCATTTCATTATTTTCCTTTGTGAAGTGGATTATAATTCACTTTAAGAAGTTTTTTTTCTTCTTTTTTTGCTCCATTTTGTATTTTCATTTTCATATTAATAAATTGAGCTGATAGCACATGATTTGGAGTGCCCTAATGTGCCAACTTAGTAGGGATGTTAGGTTTTCTCTCCTTTTTTCAATTTTTTCTTTTCTTTAAAAAAAAATACCCTTATTTAATGGAATACAAATTTTAAGTGGGTAATGATTGCCTTTACATTAAGTCTGCAGTATCATATCCCACTATATAAAGGATGTCATGTTTATAAAACTCATAGTCATTGCCAAGCAAAAAAAACCAGTAATAGGGCAAGAAGTCCAGCAGTGAGAGTTTTAATTTGTAGCCGGTGAGAGTCGTTCTAATGGCAGTAGAAATACCTCCAGTCCATCGCATCTTTGAAGTGAACTTCACCGGAGAAAGTATTGTCAAAGCGATGGGTCCATCGCGAGAGCCTCATGTCCTCACTCTCTCAAACCTTGACCTTCTTTCCGGTCGCTTTCCCGTAACATACTTCTATTTCTACCACAGACCAGTAGAAAATAGCTTTACCTCCATCATTGAGGCCCTTAAGAGCTCACTCAGCGAAACTCTCAACCATTACTACCCTTTTGCTGGTCGGATAGTTCAAAATCCAAACAGCAGTGAACCTGAAATCATTTGTGACAATAATGGAGCTCTAGTTGTAGAAGCCCATGCCAATATCCCTCTAAAACAACTCGACTGGTACGATCTCAACCAAACCCTGCAAGGAAAATTAGTCTCAATCAAAAATGACTTCCCCTTGCAAGTCCAAGTTACATATTACACTTGCGGAGGCGTTTCGATAACATTTACTTTCGACCATGCGCTTGGCGACGCAAGCACCTTTGGCAAGTTTCTTCTCACGTGGTCTGAAATAGCTCTAAAGAAGCCTATTTCTTGCATCCCAGATCACCGACGGAACCTTCGTGCGCGTTTTCCTCCCACCTATCACCCATCCTTGGACCAAACGTTCGTCGCATGCACCATTGAAGAGATTCGAAATATGCCAACAACCAACATCCTGCTTAAGCGCCTTTACTTTGTGGACGAATCAAGCATTAGTCGGCTGCAACAACTCGCATCCACCAATGGTGACAAGAGAAGCAAAATTGAGGCTTTCTCAGCTTACATATGGAAGGTTATGGTGGGTGCCATTGGCAAAAGCCACGCAAAGTGCAAGATGGGATGGTTAGTTGATGGGCGAAGTAGAATGGGTAAAGATGAGAATTCTTCCATGTCCAACTATGTAGGGAATGTCTTGTCTTTGGCAGTCGGAGAAGCAAGCGTGATGGAATTGAAGCAAGGTTCCATGTCAGATGTTGCCAAGATTGTTCATGAGGCGATTTCCAAGGTAACTAATGAGGCTCATTTCTTGGACCTGATCGATTGGATCGAGTGCCATAGGCCTGGATTGATGCTGTCAAAGATTGTGTTAGGTCAAGGGGGGCCGGCCCTTGTTTTGTCGTCGGGACGAAGGTTTCCAGTGGCTGAATTGGACTTCGGTTTCGGAAGCCCAGTCCTTGGGACAGTCTGTTCTACTATAGAAAAGATCGGAGTTGGTTACATAAACCAAAGGCCGAGTGCTAGAGGTGATGGCTCTTGGACTGTATCCGCCATCTTGTGGCCCGAATTAGCTTTGGCATTAGAGTCAGACTCTGTGTTCCAGCCCATGTGTGCAACTCATCTTCACCTCTAAAGACTCGGGCATGTGTTTGATAAAAAGAGCATGACAATATAAAACCCATCCCCTGAAAAATTATCTAAGGCACCACAATCGTGTCTCAAAAAACCTATACCATGAACAGTATATTTCAGCAACTAATACAGTATTGAGTAGTCCTATATATTTGTATATATACATATATACATATGAAAATTCGAGGGTCCTTGAAGAAGTGATCAAACAGCTGTAAGTTTCTGAAATGTGGGGTGACTACATCATGAACTTGCTCAATGCTTCTTCCAAGCCTTGTCTCTGGGCAATAGGCTCGCCCCATTTCTAATTCCAACCCCTACTTCCCTATACCAAATGACCCTTCCAAAAATAAATTAATTAAAAGAAGTCCATGATCAAAAAATGAAAAAATTTGGCATCGAAGGCACACACGAGACACAAATTACACAGTTCTCAATCAAATCAAAGATCTCATAGATTTAAAATATAAATAAATGGAAGGGCTTTATTCATGGCTTACAGCAGAGAACCACCAGGTATGAACACCTACTCCCATGTTGTGTAGAATGTCTCATACTAATAATCACTAAAGCTCAATTCCTACATTTTCAAGTAACATGTAAAAGATGAACACCTTTTTTTCTCCTTTATGGGTATAATATATCCTGACATGATGATTATGGGCAGATCATAAAGGAGTGTGAATCTTCCTATTGATCAAAGAACTGGTACCATTTTAGACCTCGCAATTGTTGAGAAACGGATTCATCCCCCCGTTGTTGCTATACCATGTGAACCCCCTGAAACAGCATTGGAAAAAAAAAAAAAAAAAAAAAAAAAATGAGGTAAATGCAGTACAATTTAAACGAACTGTCCAACGATCCCAAACCTATTGATGGTTGGAACAATCAAATCAAACCCCATGTGGCAAAATGTCATATAACAACAGCACCTAAACCTATGTATAGAGAAACCATTATTCCTGTATATTTTCCTCTATTGTTGCATCCTCCACTTCATCATATAATTATGTGGAAATAAGCTTTATGGCTGTTCAGCATGACAATCAATCAGTATTTTTGGCATAAAAATAAAAATAAAAACTATAAAGTTCAGACTTGCGCAATATCAGTAAGATACCAGTACAAAGATAGTTTGCATTTGCATCCTTCATTTTCATCGTATAATTATGTGGAAATAAGCTTTATGGAAACAGCATGACAATCAATCAGTTTTTTTGGCATAAAAAATATAAATAAAAATAAAAACAATGAATTTCAGATTTGCTCAATATCAGTAAGATACCAGTACAAAGACGAGTTTGAATTCCTCTTAAAAGGGCATATAGAGGAGATCCAACTGGATACCATCTCTTTTTAATAACAGAGTTATCATCTATATTTCTGTATGTGCATGGTCATCTTTTAAATGTTTTTATTATATTGTAAGAAATTTTCTTTTCCGATGAGTAAAAAACAAAAATAAAAATAGAAAATAGAAAGAGAAAAATGATGAGTGACGAATTTCATCAAACAGAAACTATTTGAGGCTTAAACATATACATTGAAATGGGAGGCAATATTGCCACATCAATTTTCTCTTCTTCCACAGTTGCTTATCTAAATGGACCATTTTGCTCTTTTAGAGTCAAAACCCACCACTCTCTTTTCCCACCACCTACACAGGGAGCCTTTTTTTTTTTTTTAATTTCTGATACAAACCCTTTCTCCTTTCTCTCTCCTGCTGGTGAGCTGAAGTCATCTAAGTCCCCGAGGCCCCATACTCCATACACCATCACCGGGGCAGCCCAGGTCAGTGATGGACCGGGTCTATCGCAACTCAGGTAGGTGACAGACCGCAATCTGCCCCCGCCAGCTACTGTAGCTTGTAAAAAAAAAAAATCCCTTCTGAGGTTTCTAGCTGGATTTAGAAGAAAGTACTGCTTGACATAACCTTCAGCTTCAAACATAAGGAAAGACTCAAGATATACCAGCAGGAGAAGCATGGTCGGTTGGGGTTTCTGATTGGGTTTGGGATAATTTTCGGTTTTGGACCGCAGGATGTGGCCAAGAATGTTGCAAGTTAATGCCATTCAAGATCTATTTTTCTAAATGCCAATGGGGGGTTTTTCTGTGTGGGTAGGGGTGAAAGTCGGTGCAATTTGGGCGATTTTAGGGGTTTTTCCACCAAACCGATCATTTCGGTTTCACTAGCGTTCAAACCGAAACCATCCAAACACCAATACAACAGATGCTACACTGACCAAATTGATTTCTGGTGCGGTTTGATCAGTTTTTTAGTTTATGGCCGAGACTCGATTTTTGGGTTCAATTTTTGGATGAACACAGAAAGATAAAAAATCATAAATCAGAAGAGAAACATAAAGAAAATAAAAGAAAAAAATCACAAATTGAAAATATATATATATCTATATATATCTATATATATATATATGAGTAAATTGCACTTTAGGGTCCAAAATTTAAATTGCGTCAATTAAGTACCTGAATGAATTATTAATTGAGTTACAATTTGAGGCCTGCCATAAGAATTTTCTTTAGTATCCCTACTTTTCCCTTTTTATGAGTTTGACAACCCTATTTTACCCCTATAAACATTTAATAAACCTTTATATTTTGTTCAGATTTGAATCTTTTGCCGTCAGATTTGAAGTTTTGTAAATTGAAAATATAAAGGTTTATTAGATGTTGATAGGGGTAATATAAAGAGAGAAAGAAGATAAGAGTGATTCAAATTTGATCAAAACATAAAGGTTTATTATATGTTGATAGGGTTAAAATAGGGTTTTCAAATCCATTAAAAGGGTAAAATATGGATAATACAATAAATTTTGACAGTAGACCCCAAATTGCAACTTAACTAATAATTCGGGTACTTAATTGACGCAATTTAAAATTTGGACCCTAAAGTGAAACTTGACCCAAACTTTGGACCCTAAAGTGCAATTTACCCTATATATATATATATATATATATATCTCTAAGCCCTAAAGGATGAACATACAAAAATAAAAATTAGAAAGAAAAATAAATCAAAGATTGAACAAACAATCATTTAAGCCCTAAAGGATGAACATAGACAAATTAGTAGAAGAGAACATAAAATCATAGACAAAACATGGTCTTGAATCCTAAAGGATGACATAAAGTAACCCTAAAGGATGGGGAGAACGTAAAAATAAATTAGGGCTACCTTCTCTGGAGATTGATGGTCAAATGGGGATGAGAGGTTTAACTCTCGTAGTTGCCGTAGTGATCTGGTCACTAACTCGTTGTGATACTTCACCTCAGTGAGCCATCGAGAGAGATCAGAGAGTTCTGACTTGTAAGCCATCGAAGCGTTGGGAGAGATGGGGATGAGACGCAAGATTTGAAACTCAAGACTCGCTGAGTCGCCGGAGTGATCCCTCACCGTGAATCTTTAACGGAGTGAGACATTAAGAGAGATTAGTGGTGACTAGTGAGCTGTCGAAGCATCAATAAGAGAGAGAGAGAGAGAGAGAGAGAGAGAGAGAGAGAGAGAATTTCGAATGAAATGAACGAAGGCTTAGGGCTAGGGCAAGAATATATATATATTGGACAGATAAAACGATGTAGTTTCATTTATTAAATGAACTACACGCCAGTGTTTTAAAACCCGGACCAGACCGCCCGGGTTGAACCGTTAACCGGTCTAGGTTCCGGTCCAGATAAATCCTTGAAACCGTTTGAGATAAATAAATTTAAATAAAAATATAAATAAATAAATAAATAAAACCGCTGTATTTTGATAAAACCGTTTGAACCGCCGGTGGTTTTTGTGAACCATTTGCGGGTGAATAAAACCGGCCAGGTTTCAACTTAAGCCAAAAAAACTAAAATCAGCATCCAAACGCCCCTAATTTTTCGATTCACTAGGGCTTTTTGTCAGTCTTGCAAAGTTTCTCTCATGCCAGGTGCGACTTCTCTTTTCTAATCTCTTCTTTCTTCTCTTTTCTAATCTATCTTCTCTCTACCTCTAGTTCTCTCTTCCTCCTCTTGTCTCTAGTTCTCTTTTCTCTTTGATTTTTCTATTCCAAAATTTTTACTTCTCTTGCTCATTTTTTTTTCCTTTGTTTGGGTAGGATTTTCTCTTGCTTTTCTCTTCTATTTGAAGTCTGACTTGTAAAGAACTCAATAGGTGGTGCTTTAATCATTTATAGTTCTTCGAACATGTTCGTGTTTTCTCTCCAATGCTCATAAAACCTTCCTTTTTTTTATTTGTTTTTTATTTTTTTATAATCGTCTATGACACAATTTTTACAATTTTCATCCTAATTTGTGCCTTTTGCCTTTTTTATCGTGTTCCCTCTGGTTGAATAGAGATGCTTTACTTTAAAACCATTTGAGAAGAGGATATAAAATTTATTGCTTTTCTTGTTCACAGAAAACTATACTTGAATTATATTTTATGACAGAGTCATTCTATGTGATTTTAAAAAGTATTGAATTGTTTGGAAAAAATTTGAAAACTTTTTAATATTTATAGCTAATTAATAATTAATATATTTATTACATCACGATGATGTCACGGTTCAATTCCGGTTAACCTAACGGTTGAACCGGTGACCCTTAACCCAGTGACTTTTCCAGTTTGATGAATGGTCTGGGTTTTAAAACATTGCTACACGCCGTCGTTTTGCAAAGGTAATATATTTAAAATTATATATATACCCTAAGTTGGTTCGGTTCGGTGTATTTGGTTTACATTTTATATGGACCGAACCAAAACCGAAAACCAAAAAAAGTTCTATTTTCAAAACGAACCGTACCAAACACTTAGAAAAGCTAACCAAAAACCGCAAAACCGGTTCAGTCTAGTCCAGTTTGTGCGGTTTGGTCGGTTTTCTTTCACCCCTATGTGTGGGCTTTTGATGGAAGAGTGATTTATTTCTATAAAATGAAAATTCATATACGTTACAAGTTATTGTTGCAGTAACAGATACACGTATAAATGTTTGTTTCAAAGACATCGCTTGACATAGAAACTATAAAATAATAAAATGTTCAAATTTGACACATGAATTTGGCAGTCCTCCCATTCATCTTCGTCATGCATCTCCTTCCTCCCAGAAGAGGGAAAAAAAGGCATAGGCAGGAGGGATGGGTTGAGATTTGTGCTTACTTTTCGATTTTTATTTATTTATTTAGTAAATCCTTATTTTGAAATTACTTGTCAAAAATTTAAGAAAATGGAGATTGTTGTTCTGACGGCATATTCCGATCACTCGCCCTCTGACATATTCTGGCCGGTCACTCGCTAGAGTGATTTGCAGTAGAGAGAAAAAAAAAAATCAGTAGAATGTAAAAAAGTAAAAAAACCCAGTCTTGACTTTTATGGCTTTTAGACCTTAAAGGGTAAAACTGTCTGTTCATAAGAGAAAATTGATGTGGCAACATCGCCACCCATAAAAATTTTGATATTTACTGATATTAAAACATGTTCAACAAGTTGATGGTTTGCTTCTTAAATTTTCCTACACTATTTTAGAGGGGAAAAATGGAATTGTTTCTAAATTACAAGTTTCAACATGATCAGTAAAAAGGCTATTGAATTTTAAAAATAAACATGCAATCAGAACCTATAAAAATAAATAAATGGCAATTCAAGAAATAATGCAAGTACTTACCTTGGGTTGTAGTATACCTTCTTCACAGAAGTGCAGATAAGTTTAGATAAGTTTACATGAACAAAGCCATTCACTACAAGCTTTCCCCATAAATAAGATGCCCATAGCAATCACCTTGTATATAAAAATTCCAGTTAGAAGCCATAAAAAGTCAACAGGCCCACAATTTAAATAAAAGTATTTTGAAAATATTTAACTGATTTTCCACTTGTATTAGTACCACAGCAGATAGTGGATCTCTCCACTATTCACAGAAAAGTAAATTCACAATGGTTTCATGTTACATCAATTATATAGCCTATGTTACATGGACCCTTTGCCTAATCATGAGTACACATGTCGACAAGACATGACATGGGTCCAGTGGACACTTCATAATAGTGCAACATCTTTAGAAAGCAATGAATCCGACACTTAGACATGCACTTGCACCCGACAACTGTACCCAAGTCCATGTAAAATAGATTATAGTTGTGAGTGGATACTAACGAACAAAAAATGAGGAAAGAAAAATAGTGTATTATTATTATTTTCTGAATTTCTGGTTTCAGAAGATATTCAGAAAATGGATTGTATGCAAGAACAGCATGGTCCGCAAAAACAAAACAAAAAGGTCACTGAACCTAATGGTGGCAATATTTCATTATATCTTAACTAGGCAATAAAATACTGTATCTAACATCAAAAGTGGAGCAACAAAATTAATTTAGGGGAACAGCAATACACACCAGGATTTTGTTAGCATCAAGCTAATGATGTACCAAATCATAAAGTAGTGTGGCCTTTAATTATATCATAATTATTTCAAGTTACCAAACGACCAATATTGAGATAAGTAAACAAAATGAAATTGCAACCACCCATTGATTTTCTGCAAAATTCTTCACATTATAAGTTTTATTATTATAATTTATTAGCTATGGAGCATCTCATTCATGATGAAATCACAATATTCAATAGACATATTATGCACAGCTTGTGAAAGCATTGTTATCTAGGTATTAATGCTCACACATCTGACAAAGTTTAGAATAACATCCTTTCGTTCAGAGTGCATGATTACTTCCTTAGATGCTAAGGAAGTCTCATGATTTGGGGTCCTTCTGGGTTAAAAGATAAATACTTGTTCATACGGCTGCGCATATAGAATTGAGAGAAAGAATCTTCCAAGGAATGGAACCTTAAAACACACACACACACACACACACATATATAGGGTTGTTCAAGTGCGGGATATCCTGGACTATACCATATGTTCATAGCCGTCTGTGGGCAATACGCACGTATTCACGCACACGCATGTGTCGTCGACGGACGGCCATGATTGTATGGGATATCCGGAATACCCCGCACATAATCAAAGCTCTGTATATATATTTATATATATATATATATCTCAGGAAAAAAAGAGGAAGAAAGAGGGAATAAAGGAAAACAAGCCCTAGAAAAAATTCTTTAATCCAAAAAACCCAAGAAAATTCTTTAGCCCAATAACCACCTCGCCGTTTCTTTCGATTACCTCCATCTGAATCGACTGCCTCTCTACAAACAATTGGTCTCTTTGTCTCCCCAATTGGACCTCTAGCAATGTAGGCAAGCTCCCGTGAAGAATTGTCGATGTTTGTCAGCTCTCTCTACAGGTGGACGGTGGACCTCTAACAATTGAAATAAGTTCACATAAAGAAATTGTGGATATTGGTCAAATTGAATCAGATTTGCTTTAACACCATAATTGTGAAGTCATGATACTCATCCAATTTCAAGGAAGGATTGACAATTGAACCCTAAAAGTCTATTGGGGATCGAAGGAGAACTTCGCAAGGATAAAGATCCTTTAAAGACTCATTTTTTTCCAAATAAAGCAGAACACCTGAACCTGGTTGGTTGACCAGTCTATCCTTCATAACGTAGTCATATCTTGGAATTCATGGAATTTGGTTGAATTTGTTGCAAGTTTAAGTTCAAAAATCATAAATTTGCAAGTACATACCTCTTTATATCGTTAAAAATGACATTGTTTGCATAAATTTTGACTCTGCAACTACAAGATCAAAACTCTAGAGCACAAAATCTAGTAGGTGTGTTCAAATGAGATTAGTCAATCGTGAATTTGTAATTTGCAAAAAGTATTATTCTCACTAAATCTAAGGGGCTGTTTGGAACCTTCATAACCGGGCAAGATGGGCCCAACTGTTTAATTGAAGTGTTTGGTAAGTGCACAAAGGCTAGATATCCAGTTTTTAGTTAGTTTCATTGGAGGTTCAGCAGGTTAACATTGTTCCAAGGGAAAGTTGGTTTTCACAAAACCCAAATAAAAATTCTCATAAACCTTGATGTGCAAGACTTCACCTGTGTGAGAAGGAGGTGTTCTCTCTACATCTTCTCTCCCTTCATAGTAGTACTTCATAAAAGCTAAAATGCAGCCCTGGTTTAAATCTCTACATTTTCTCTATGCTCTCAACTCCAAAGAACTCCCTAAACCCTCTTATGCGAATAGAAAATAACACTAATCATGATGGAGAAACATAGCTCCATGGGATTTTCTAATCATCTCAATGGCCACCGTTCTCTACATCGTCATTTGGGGGGGGGGGGGGGGGGGTGGTTGGTAAGCAAATAAATTCTTCTTCATTTTTTTTAACAAAACATATAAGATTATCCATAAAGTTTTTATTTTGATGGTACTAGGGATTTGTTGGGTTAGGATTTTAATTTCTAAAATTTTAACAAATAATTTTTTTTTTTTTTTTTTAATTTCATGTTGATTTGTATGTTAGGGTTTTTATTTATAACTTAAACTTTGAAATCAAAAGGTTTTGATCTGATGGAAATTAGAGATTTGTACGTCATATTTTTTATTTGCAAAATTTTGATGGAAAATTTTGGATTTGATGGGGAGCTGTTAATTATGGCTTTTATTCAGAATTTTTCTCATTTTCCCCTACAATCTCTCTGATCAATGAGCACACCTCACAGCATAACTTTTTCAATGTTTTTTTCTTGCTCATGGTAGTTATGATGTGAACCAAGCAACATCAAAAAATACATCTCAAATTGGGACCATTTTAGTTTAAAATTAGTTTTGACATGAACTAGCTAGCTTATTTGATTCTGAACCAGCCTGACCCAAATAGTGGGTTTCCCAAACAGGCCCTAAGAAAGCAAGATTACAAGGTATATATACAGAGCTAAACCTAAATAAGTAAAAAGACTAGACTACCTTTGTATTAAAATAATTCATATACAAAAAAATACATCTCATATCTCACAACCCCCCTCAAACTTATGATGCATTCCTAGATGGCATTGAGAGTTTGTTAAGTAAGAAACGAAAACGCATGGAAGTACGAGTCTTGGTGAAGAAATCTACAACTGCAAGGAGGAAGAGACAAAAGGCATTTGAATTGTGCCTAACTGAAGATGGTGACGAAAAAGTGAACATCAATCTTAATATGCTTAATGTGCTCATAAAAGATAGAATTATGGGTAACTGAATGTCAGTCTTGATGCTATGCGTTCATTCTCTACTTCGAAAATTGCACATTGATATTCCTACTCTTATGCATATGTATTGTGATAATCAAACTGCTATCTTCATTGCTAATAATCCAGTGTTCCAAGAGCGCACCAAACATATCGAGGTTGATTGCCGCTTTATTTGGGAGTTACTGTTTAGAAAGGAACTTGTTTTTAATGATCCAGTGCTTCATCTTGAGGGAAAATGTTAGAATAGACTATATTTTCTCATTTTATTTCTCTTATATGAAAAAAAGGGTATTCTTGTAATCTATCATTATGTTATTTTAGTATAAATAAGATCTTAAGGTGAAAGGCTGATCAACAAACCCTATGCCTATTTTTAATCTTCTCTCTTTTTCTATCTACTTATTTAATGCTAACCCTAATTCTAACATCTAACTAGTCATAATGAGTTAGATGTTATAAGCTATAACAATGGCATTTAACTTAACTTCCAAGTATAGTTCCATTTTCTATAAAACATTAAAAAACAAATTCCTCATCAATTGTCTAATTCCAACAATCAAAATACCCAAAAAGACTCTCTTGTCATGTCGCAAGCATGTCCCGCACAGGTTGGTGGAGTGTCAGAGCTATGTCTTGACCATGTCGAGTAAAAGAAACGAATTAAAAATTACATACACTTTCCATGCGAGTCCGACACATGTTGGGTAGGTTTCTAACACTACCTTTATAGATTTTTTGGAGTTTTGGTCCTTCCTAATAGGCAAGCTTCTGCTAAGGATACACCAAATTTAGGAAATGAGCATTCTCCCCTTCTTAGTCAAATGATCAAATCCCATCTTGTATGCAAGCATTTGAGCTCATATCAAAGGAGAAGCTGCAGGCCCAAAAGTGCATATATGCCACAAGCAAGTAACTATATAGACAACATCTGGAGCGAGAATCTATACAAAACTCTAATTACAAGCCTCTTCACCACCAATCAAGGAGAAATAATGGGTGAAGGACTGGCGAAATAATGGGTGAAGGACCAATGGCATTATGCTTGAAGATTCTTTGCTTCCCATTTTGAATTCCACATGCATGGCATCCTAAATAGCACTGACACATGACATAAGTACGACACAACACTGACACACCAACATGGTAGTACCTAAAATGATTGACACGACATGGCGGAGATACGGTAGTAGATAAATATATAATTATAACTTAGATATATAGTTGGTAGTTCCATTATACATATCAAAAAACAATTGAAATATATGGGGACATAAAAGATATAATTACATAAACAAGCAAAACATTCGTAATTTCGTAAGTCACAATATGTTATATGTTGTAACAATGGTATTTAATTTCAAGCATGGTTCCAATTTCCACACACACACAACCAAAAAAAAAAAAATCCTTTGCTATGTCACAAGCATTTCCCGCATGTGTCAACGGAGTGTCAGAGCCGTATCTTGACCATGTAGGGTAAAAGAAAAGAATTAAAAATTGCAGACACTTATCAAGTGTGCCAAACACGTGAAGTAGGCATGTAGGGCAAGTGTCATGTCGGATACTGCATTTCCAGATTCTTTGGAGTGTTTGTGCTTCCTAGATCCATCATCTAGATTGACTTAATTTCCTTATTTAAAAATTCTTTGAAGAGAATCCAGGGTTAATCCCTTTCAGTTATTATCAAGGAACAATGAAAACACCTAGAGATTTTCTCTAGTCCAGTATTTTTTTTTTTTTTTTTTTTTAATTTTCCTGATGACGAGGAAACCCTTTGGGCAAACCCAAGACCATATAAAACCCAACCCATATTAACCAAATAAGTCAAAGGCCCATGAGTTTCATGAAACCTTGTATGGGTGGCCCCAAGGGGTTTAACAATGCGTGGTCCCTTGCCAACTGAGTCACTCCTTCGGGTTAAAGATAGCTTTAAAGATAACAATTTTTAAAACATAGGTCAATTGGCATGTTGTCATTCTAGTATCTTTTTAATTGACAGATTAAGAATGCTAATGCTCCAATTGAATTAATTTATAAAACAAAATATGTTCATATATCCCTGCCAAGAGCATTTAAATGGAATAAAATCTTTTGCAGGCTTCTGTTGGACATTCACCTGTTAAAGAGATGAACCGAATCCGCTTCCTAGTGATATAACATCTCACGTGCAGACACCCGAGCTCAGATCTAAAGCATAGCAGTATGCCAACAGTGCATCCATGCAGCAAGCAGGTAATACCAAAAAAAAAAAAAAAAAAAAAAAAAAATCCACAGGAAGAATCTTCACAAAAAATGTATTTACAAGCCTGTGCACCACCATTGAAAGAGATAATATCTAGGGGGAGGAGGACCCATGGCATGACACTTGATAACTTCGTGCATTTCAAATTCTACCTGCAAGGGCCATCTTCTAAGCTTGAGTTAGCATCTTTGTTCACTAAAAAAACCCATAAAGATGCAGATTTATTTCAGCAATGATCAAGCAACAATGGCAAGATTGTAAAGCTTTTGTCAAATAAAATTTTGATGATAGAGTTGTCAGTATCTTATGATACATGATATGATACATTTTATATGTACGGGGATACAGATGTAGTCGCATCTTGACAGAGTCTCGTGGTACATAAGAATCATACCATACACAATCCAGAGGATAGCTGGCTCACTTCTGACTGTTTATGACAGTTTTGATAACTACCAAGACCCAATTCCCTTAAGACACCAAGCGAAAACCCAACCAGCTATGAAGCATAGATACGGATACAAGATATGGATACAAATATTCAATATGATATGATGAGAAGACGCTAGTATGAAAATTCCTTAAAAAGTAGAATCCGATACAGCAAGGATAAGTTCAAAATTAGAGAGAAAAGAAAGGGGGGGGGTCATTACGCAATCTTGGTCACGGTATGCAAGTCCTAGGAGGAATGAGTTGGATACGGTACTAACCTTTATTTTTTAGTAAAAAGCGGCCTCTCTCAAGACTCAAACCTGCACCTTCACACTTGGTAGCCCGAGTATATTTAAATATATTATATTAATTGTTGGTCTAAAACACTACTAATAAACATTAAAAAAATTTAAAACACATATAACACCAATTAAGATGCAAAATTAAATAATCATAGAACACATACATAGACCACAAAATGACAGAGAGAAAGCTGTGTTAGATGAACACGCCTCCACACTGGATGCCAACACGTTTGCAGTGCTCATTGCATGACCTTTAAATGAAGGGATGCTTGAAGCCCTAAATTTGGTACATCATTTTAAAGACAGGAAAGTCATCATTGAAGATAATTATAACTACATTCTTAAATGTTGCTGCTAGCTGGGAATGTATGAGGAAGCAGCAAGGTTGGTAGATGCTATGGTTGAACATAGTATTTTACTGCATATTGAATCACTATTGGGGATATACTACTGGGGATACTAGAGACAAAAAGAACACATAGTTGCGAGAGACAGAACCTATTGATAAGATAAGCCAGAGGAGACCGGTCATAATACAAAGGAGATGAGAAATCATAGAGCTCATCTTAAAGAAGCATTTGAGGAACTTCTCTCTAGAGAGGAAATAGTTGGAGGCGAAAATCTAGGGTCGGGTGCATTACCATCAAGTATTGCTTTCCAATTCCAAGATTGGATGATATATTTGGATTGTCTAGCTGGTGCAAAGGTGTTTTCTAAGATTGATCATAGAAGTGGCTATCACCAAATACATATTCATCCAGGAGATGAATGGAAAACCGCTTTCAAGACACACAATGGGCTCTTTGAATGGCTTGTTATGCCATTCGAGCTCACTAATGCTCCTAATACCTTCATAGGGGTTATGACCCAAATGTTACAACCACCTTTGGGAGTGTGTGTGGTGGTTTACTTTGATGATATTTTGGTTTATAGACGCTGTTATGACGACCATTTGCAACATCTCCAACAAGTATTTGATATCTTGAGGAGAGAGAAGTTTTATGGCAACTTGAAAAATGTAGTTTTCCAGTAGACAATGGTGTTTTGGGGGTATGTTGTCTCCTCAAATGGAGTGCTTATAGATTAAAGTAAGGTCCAAGCGATTGTGGATTTGCCTACACCTTCTAGTATGCAAGATGTGAGGAGTTTTCATGATCTTGCTACTTTTTATAGGAGGTTCATAAAAAATTTCAGCACCTTAGTCACTCCTCTTACTGATTGTCTCAAGAAGAAGTCTTTAAATGGACTTTGGAAGCCCAATAGAGTTTTCAACATTTGAAGAATTTAACGGAAGCTCCTATTCTATCATTGCCCAATTTTGACAAGGTGTTTGAGCTTGATTGTGATGCATCAAGTGTGGGAATTGGAGGAATCCTTAGCCAAGAAGGACAACCAATTGCTTTCTTGCTGAATGGTGCCAAACTGAAGTATCTCACTTATGATTTGGAGTTCTACGCCATTGTTCAAGATATCAAGCATTGGAGTTATTATTTGGCCTACAAGTTTATTCTCAACACTGACTATGAAGCTCTTAAGCATATCAACAATCAACCAAGTGGGTGAGTTACCTCCAACAATTTGATTTCTCTTTGAGACATAAGTCCAGTGTTGTTAATAAAGTAGCTGATGGGTTGAGTAGAAGAGCTAATCTCTTGCTTGAGATGCGAAATATGGTGGTTGGTTTTGATGAATTCAAGGCACATTATGATGAGGATCCTTATTTTGGGAAAATTCTCCATACTTTACAAAGTGGACAGCAAGCTGCCAAACCTGAATTTTTGCTAAAAGATGGATTTCTCTTCAAAGGATTGAGGTTGTGTGTGCCTCAATGTTCTCTTCAAGATAAGTTACTTATTGAACAACATAATTTGGGTCATTTTGGAGAGAAAAAGACTCTAGAATTGCTTCAACAAGATTAATTTTGGCCAGGAATGACTAGAGATGTTATTAGGCATGTTCAAAGGTGCCATGTTTGTCAAAAGAATAAGGGGACAGGCGGACAGCTACCAATGCAGGGCTTTATTTGCCACTTCCTGTACCAATCAGCCCTTGGAAATGCATTAGTATGGATTTTGTGCTTGGCCTTCCACCTACTCAACAGAAGAATGATTCGATTATGGTGGTTGTTGATCGTTTTTCCAAAATGGCACACTTCATTCCATGTCGGAAGACCATGGATGCTTCTAATGTTGCTACTATTTTCTTGAAAGAAGTCTACAAGTTGCATGGGATACCTACTTCTATTGTTTCGACAGGGATGCTAAGTTTCTAGCTCATTTTTGGAGAACCTTGTGGCAACTTGTGGGAACCGAGTTGAGCTTTAGTACTTCATTTCATCCTCAAACTGATGGACAAACCGAAGTTGTGAATCGAAGTCTTGGAAATTTGTTGAGATGTTTGGTTGGTGAAAATCCTAAGGGATGGGACCAAATTCTTCCATTGGCTGAGTTTGCTCAAAATTCTTCTCTTAACCGGACTATCAATACTTCTCCTTTTGAAGTGGTTTATGGTTCCAAGCCCTGTAGTGTTCTTGATTTGACTTCTCTGCCACTTTCAAAGAAAACTAGTGTGAAGGCTGAAGATATGGCAGCGTATATGAAAGAACTTCATGCCCAAGTGCAAGCAAAAATTGCGGAATCCAATACCCATTATAAGTCAACTGCTGATGTGCATAGAAGGGAGCTTTTCAAAGAAGGAGACCTTGTGTGGGTGGTTTTAAGCAAAGAAAGGCAACTAGCTGGCTCTTACATGAAGTTGAATGCTTGAAAAGTGGGTCCTTGCAAGATCAACAACAATGCCTATCGAGTAGAGTTGCCGCCTCATTTTATCATCTCTAATGTGTTTAATGTGAAGCATTCGAGGCCCTATTTTGCAGCTGAAACTTGAGGGCAAATTTATTTAAGAGAGGGAGTCATGATGTGCTCATTTGGACTGTCAGAGAAGGGGGGGGGGGGGGGGGGGGGGGGGGCTGTCTTTCACCAGTTGCTTTCAGTAGTTTAGCTTTATGCATTTGCTTCCTTGAGTTTACATATAATTAGAGAATTAGCTAAGGGATAATAAGTTCATTTTACAAGCTTTATGCTTATAAATAGGGATCAGTCCACTAGAAGAGTAGTTTTTCCCAAGAATATTCATTCACAATAGAAGTTATAAAAGCTTAGAATCAATTTCTCTCCAATAATCAATGAATCCTTTGAGTTTCATTCAATTTCTCCCTGTTTCTCTCATTTTCTAGCATGTTCTTGGCTAGATTGCTTTAGTTTCTGGTGTGATTCTATCAAGGGCACACAGAACACAATAATTATAATTATAGTTCCTAATTCTCAGTGGTGTAGTTATATAACAAATTCTCTCACAATACCTTACCGATGATAGTTGTTGTTCCTAGGTAAAATGGATAAAAGTCAATGCAAATAAGAATCTCTGGCATAGTTACACTTATGAAATTTATACTTGTAGATCGTCAAGTCCCGCCAACCCAAAAAAAAAAAAAAATTGAAAAAGTGCTCCCGTAAATTTTAAATCCCTATCTGTGCAATTCCCTCAAAACCAGAAGATATTCATCAAAACAAGATAAATTAAAAAAGAAATGAAAACCCCATCATATCAATGTAGCCAAGCGAAATATGTAAATATCCACTTACTATGCTCCCCCTCAATTTATTTACGATCTGGGATAAACAAGATACTATTGTTGCGAGCTAATATCCAGAATAAATAAATTGTCAAAAATTCCTACATTTCATCATGTGTTTCTCATTTTTAACAGAGACTAGAGGAGTAGCTTGAATGTACTTTGCATACTCCACTCAACCAAGCCTATATCCAATTTACTTTTCATTTTCCAAAAACTGGAAAGAACTATCAAAATTAGAACTTGGGATTCTCTTCTTTTCCTCCATTTCTTAGAAACCAAACAGAGGGTGGGGTAAAAACTAGAACAAAATTTCCAAAAGAAACCCAAAAAAAAGGTATGAATTTAATCAACTATTGCAATTGAATAATAGATTACCATTCTATGATACCTTAGCAATCCAAGCATAGAATAATTCCAACTCAACCTCCTCAGCCTTAGGACCTGATTCAGAAATCCAAGAAAAGGAAACTCAATCAAACCTAGAGAGAGAACATATATATAAATATATAGAGAGGGAGAGAGAGGGAGGAAGAGATTTACCCCCTGTTTCATTGCTGACAGGGCAAGAGGAAAGTTTTGCAAAGAAAAGGCTAATCATACACTGTGCTTGTTAATGGGATGTGCAAGGAAAGAAATTTAAGGAGTGATAGAGACGTAGTGCATTGATCTTTGTGTCTAACAAGGGGAAGAGAGAGGGACATTGTAGCAGGGACTGTGTTAAAGAAGGAGAAAGGATAGAGACGTAGTGGGGCCTGTGTAGGATTGATTGTAGGTTTGTAGCTTTGCATGCTTGTAGCATCCGAAACAAATAAGGGTAATAGTGTCTTTATAATTTTAAATAATGGTAATTAATTCAATCAAAAGTTTTTCTTGCTAAGCCACTTCAACCGTACCTTTATTTCCCACCAATATGTATATAAACATTGTATTTTTATAGTATACCAACACGCTAGTGCCTATTTTGATTTTTTTTAATCATATTATGTGTCTTAAGTTAATTTTTTTTGTTTATTTGATGGTTCCAATTTGATTATCCTTTTTATGATTTTTCGATGATATTTTTAATTTTTAATCTCTGATGCGTAAAGTTGTGTCTCACCCAAAACACGATAAGATGAATGAGACCAAGATAATCGGGGCCACAACACGACGAGGGCCAAGATTGAGACTTTGACCCATGAGAACACCAGACTTGCTTCGGATGAACTAATAAGATTTTTATCCTCTCTTTATTCAAGAGACAAGCTGTGTTTGGGGTTGGTGTTGAGGGGATTGAGTAGGGTCCTATTTCAGAACCTAATTCTTTGTGCATGGACAGAGCATTTCAAGAAGAACTTAGAGCAGCTATCTTTGGCATGAATAGGGAGAGAGCCTGCCCCGAATCCAGACGTGTTTTCTATTGCCGTGAATCAAGATTGCTAGGATATTTTGAAAGAGGATCTTCTAAAAAAATTTGAAGAGTTCCATTCTAACAGAGTGGTCAATAGATGCACTAATTCTACCTTTATTGTCTTGATCCCCATGAAAGATAGGTCCATTCCTATTAAAGATTTTAGACCCATTAGTGGTTTCGAGTTTGTACAAGATTGCAGCTCCTCAAAGATGCTGATCCCAATCAAAGAAATTTTACTCAAATTGATCTTACGACCAAAAATAAATCCTAAGAGCTTAAGGATAAAACAGAGCCTTCTAAGACCATAGACCTTGCTTTCGGAAAAAAAGATAGTGTCATCGGCAAATTGAAGATGAGAAATGAGACACTGATTTCTACCCACCCAAAGCCCTTTAACAAGCCCAACTTCTTGCGCTCTAAAGATCATTCTACTAAGAACACAAACAACAATGGTGAATAGAAATGGAGAGAGAAGGTCGCCCTATCTAAGACCCCAAGAAGCATGAAACCAACCTTCCATTTTAGCATTAAGGAGAATAGCGAAGGAGGAGAAGCAAAGCATTCTCTTATCCAAGATCTGCATCTTAAACCAAATCCCCTCTTAAGGAGCACAAAATCCAAAAAATCCCTATCCACATAGTCATAGGCCTTCTCAAAATCCACTTTGAAGATGATTACCTCCTTTTAAAATTTCCTATTCCTCGAGCACCTTATTGGCTACTAAAATGGCATCAAGTATTTGACAATTCTTGACAAAAGCTCCCAGAACCAGAGAGATGGTATTTTGAAGGACCACTATAAGCCTCATAGAAAGGACTTTGGCTATGATCTTGTTAAGACTAGTCACAAAACTAATAGGTCTAAAGTCTTGAATGCCAATGGATCAATCCTTCTTCGGACTAAGCACAATGAAAGTAGAATTGATACTTTAATTAATCACCCCATTATCATGAAACCTTAATTAAAAACCTTCACAAGGTCCTCCTTCAAAGTCTCCCAACAATCTTGATAAAATGTCATCTAAAACCCCATCAAACCCATCATGGCTTGGTAGCATCCCCAATCTGCTCAACCTCGAAAGGTCTCTCCATCCATTAGGCCAAACTAGCTGAAATAGGACTCCACTCAATTTCCTCAATCCTTCCCCCTCCCCCAACCCAAAAAAAAAAAACCCCTTTGTATGGCCGTTTTTTAACTTCTAATGTGAGGTTTATATAAATTACAAACTTAAGATCTCTTTTCATAAGAATTATAAATGAATAAAACATAATGTCATAGATTTGCACTCCAACAATCGTGAAAGAATAAAATTATAATTAGCAATGTGATCATGAATAGGAGTTACTTGAAAGTAAAGAAGGAGAAAAATAATTAACCTTTGTAAGATCAGCCCACCTAAGTTTAGTGACTCAATGTTAACCTTCAAAAAGATATACAAGAAACAAAAGAGGAAGGATCAAAGATGTTGAAAAGGACTAAATAATTAAATTCATCAAAGAACAGCTACTGGGGCAATTTTTATTAATTAAATCTCAATCACAAAAACAGGCTACACCCAGCATGAAATGATTACTAAACTACAAAGTGCATATATCCTTCTGCATATATGTTGATCCCTATTCACAATATTAAACAAATAACAATCAAGTGCAGTTAATTTGAAACCTGACAGAAGCAAACACTATGGTAAACAAGTACCTCATATAAGCATTGCCAGATTAAAGGGAGAGGCAATAACTGTGAGCCAATGTCATTCGAGGGTCTACGAGCACGTTGCCTGAAGGACTAAGTCATGCACAAATCAAGCACCCTACTTTTAGAAGTTTATGGATCATTCTTGATTTGTAAACGCCGACAACTGCTCCCGTGAACTAATGTAGTATATGTAATTTCATCCAAAGCAACTCCTCTATTTAACATACAGTCACCCACTTTAAAAGCTTCTCCTACTTTCCCTTCCTTGCAAAACCCATTTGTCAAGGCATTATAAGTGACAGCATCCGGGATAATTCCATTTTCTATCATCTCATTGAGAAGCTTATCTGCTTCTTTCCGATTACCCGATTTACAATACCCATCAATCATGACAGTGTATGTAATTTTATTAGGGTGTATGTCATGTGAAGACATTTCCTGCAAGACACTCTGTGCTATGTCCATCTGACCTAGCTTACAATATCCACCAATTAGAGCTGTATAACAGACAACATTTGGCAACAAACCCTCCATCCTCATTTCATCAAGAAAGTGTTTTGCATCCTCAACACGACCAATATTGCACATGCCATGTATTAGAGAAGAATACGTGGAAACAGTTGGGGAAATGCCCTTGCTTCTCATGTCATCACAAAGTCTAAAGGCCTCCATCATATTCCCATTTTTACAGTATGCTCTGATAAGTGTATTGTAAACAACAGAATTCAGCTCTAATTTCTGAGCAACCAAAGCATTGAAGACTTTTTCACCCTCTGCAATTTTCTCGGCTTTACAATAACCATCTATCATGACCCCATATGTATGAACATTGGGAACAAGACCATTTGATTTGCACTCATTCCAAAGCCTCACAGCTTCGTCCATTTTACCCATATCACATAGCCCATGTATCAGCGAATTGTAAGTAAAAATATCTGGATTAATACCTCGCTTAACCATCTCTTCCCTTAGCTTATAGCCTTCCTCCACTTTCCCCTCTCTGCAAAACCCCGAGATTAGTGTGTTATATGTGATCGTATCCAATACCAAACCCCTTTTTAGCATCTCTATGAGAAGCCTGACAGCCTCTTGCATATTACCCTCTTCACAAAGTCCATGAATTAGCACATTTGAGGTCACGGTATTGGCTGCAAACCCTTTCTCCAGTAGCCTAAACCAAAGGTCAATTGCCTCTGAATGCTTCCCCTTCTTACAGAGCCCTCCAACCAATGTGGTCAACAGCCCATCATTGGGCCTTAAATTTCTTAACAGCATCTCCCTAACGAATTGCAGGGCAGAATTGAACCGAGAATTCATACATAACCAGTGAATAACTGAAGTAAACAAACCCATGTTTATAGTTAACCCACTCGATAGCATCTCCTGTAATAGATACTCGGCTTGCTCCATTTCACCAATGTTGCAGAAACCCCGAACAAGTGAGTTGAAAGTAACAGAAGTGGGATTGATACCCTTTGACAACATATCATCCCTTACCTTCAATGCATTGCTTATGTTTCCAATTTTGCAATACCCATCAATCAATGTGTTATAAACAACCTCATTCGGAACAAACCCCTTAGCAGACATCTCCTTCAAAACACAATTTGCATCATCAAACTTCTCCAATTTTATCAAACCATTAATAAGAACACTATATGTTATGAGACTCGGGTCTACACAATTTGCTATCATCCTCTCTTTAAAATGAAATGCCTTGTCTAAATCCCCACTCTTGCAAAGTCCATGAATTAGATTATTGTAAGTCACGACATTAGGAGATATACCCAACTCCTCCATTTTCAAAAACAAACTAATCGCATCTTCAACCCTTCCTCCCTTACAAAATGCATTAATCGCAGTAGTAAACAAGTAAACATCCGGAGCCACACCACGACGTATAATTTCAAACAACTCATAACTCTTCTGAAGCTCATTTACCTTCACTAGAGAACTCAACAAAAAATTACAAGTCTTCAAAGACGGAAACATACCCTTACTTGCTAACAACCGAAACACATCCACAGCATAACTGAAACCCACATTTTTGAACTGGGTACAGTAAACATGAACCAACAAATCAAATGTCCGAACCCCAACAACCATTTCTGACGCCGCATTTAAAGCTGACATCGTAATGGCTATCTCAATATGCTGATTTTCCGAGTTTGCAAACAAAACGGGAAGCTTCCTATCGATCAAACGAATCAAAAGCAATCTCGCAGGCGCAACAAGATTTGAAATGATAAGCAATCTAATCAAAATACAGTAAGACCTAACAGTGAATCGAAACTCAAAAGTTTCAGAAGCAAAGTAAAAGAAATTCAAAGCGGTTTTAGGGTTCACATTGGATCTAATGGCGAAGAAGAGACCATCGAATTGGTGAGGAGACAAATGGGGAATGAGTTCTTTACATTTGGAGGAATCCAGAAATGGGTTTGAGAGTATTGAAGTTACCCAATATATGGAACTCTGATCGGACGGCTGTGGTTGATTCTGGTGCTGTAATGGCGGCGGCTGCAGCTGCTGTTGTTGGTGTTGGTGTTGGTGTTGGTGTTGGTGGTGTTGTTGGGCGGTGGAAGTCACGCAGGTTAAGGGACGCGTGATGGATGGAAAAAACAGGGTGGGTTTGGAGATTAGGGTTCTTCTCAAATCCATAGAGCGATGCATATACAGAGGGTTTTGTTTTGGCTGGGTTCGTAATTTAGGAAGGAGGTTTCGATGGCGTTGATGGCGAAGAAGCCATGAGCTTCCTCAGCTTATTGAGAGGAGCTAAAAGGGCCACGCCATCTGAGAGAGAGGGAACCGGTATTTGTATTCAAGTGTATCCCTAGTCCGCTGAATGATGAGCCGCGTTTTCCGTTCTGTTTCTTATTGAAGGAAGGCTTAAGGTGAAAATTCAGGGTTAGGAGCCGAAAAGAAAGAGGGACCTAGGCCCAAAGTTTAGGCCCTCGACCCAACGTTGAGTTTGGGAACGGTTATTGCAACCCCAAAAAAGGTTAAGTTTCCCCCCCCCCCCCCCCCAATTTTTTAATGAAAAGAATGATATTGCAAAATGACCAAAAAGGGCTTTGTTTCTTTAACCAAAATGCTAAACCCACCCCTCCTGTTCCTCTCTCCGGCAACTCTCTCCGGCGACTCTCTCCGGCATCCTCTTCTTCTTTCCTCCTCTTCCACCACCTCTTCTTCCTTCCTCCTCTTCCCTCTTCTTCTCTTCTTCATTTTTTTTTTCTTTCCTTCCCAGAAACCCTCTCCCGCAGCCCCTCTCTCGCCGGCAAAGCTCCTTCCCTCCCCTCCCTCCCGTAGGCCTTCCTCCTCTTCCCTCTTCTTCTCTTCTTCTTTTTTTTTTCCTTCCTTTTCTTCTCCTCTTCCCTCCCGTCGGCAGCAGATATGGCCAGATCTGACCGTCACCATCGCCAAAAAAAATGGAGGTTTTGAAAAAAACCTCCGTTGCCTCACAAACGGATCTGACCAGAGCAAAAAAAAAAAAAAAAAAAAAAAAGAAAGAGGAAAGAGAGAAATAAAGAAGAGGAGAAGAGGAAGAAGGACAAAGAGTGCTCACTCGCCGGAAAAAATGGAGGTTTTGAAAAAAAACTCCTTTGCCTCACACACGGATCTGACCAGAGCAAAAAAAAAAAAAAAAAAAGGAGGAAAGAAAGAAAGAAAGAAAGAAAAGGAGAAGAAGAGAGAAGAGGAAGAACGGCAGTCGCCGTCGACGTTGCTCGCCGGTCTGCTGTAAGGGTGCCGGAGTTTCTTCCAGATCTCGTCTGGGGAGAGTGGGGTGAGGTGAGAGGGGTGGGTGAAGGGTATTTTAGACTTTTAAAGGGGTGGGTATATACTTTTGGGGGGTGGGGATAACAGGTGGGTTGGCTTAACCTTTAGGGGGGTTGCAATAACCGCTCCTGTTGAGTTTAGGTTGGTGTTAGACCAAAGATATCTCTAATCTTCAAGGCAATTGGTGCACATGTGATTAAGTGCGGGAGTGCTTGAAAAGTTTGACTGGCCATTTTTCAAAGTATAGAATGGCTTGAACAAAGCCAATTTAGATCATGGGATTGCAAATAAGGTTCAATTACCTCAATGAAGAGGACTTTAACAAATTCGCCAATACGGAGTGTTTAAGGACTGCAATCTTTAGTGCAATGAAAGAAACAAAGACGCAAGCAAATTAAAGTGTCTAATAAAATTCGAATAAACCATAGCATATCGCTACAAAGCATAACAACACATCAAGGTGTCGCTACTCCCGGGAAGAAATCCCTTAAATCATGTAAAGGATCTCCCCTTCCCATGAGTAGGTATGACGTATCATACGCTTTAGTACGCCCCTAGTGCATGTTATGTTCCCTATTGGATGGTTATTGAAAATGATCTTAAATCATGTATAGGATCTCCCCCTCCTATGAGTAAGTATGACGTATTGTACATATTAGTACGCCCTGGTGCATGTTATGTTCCCTATTGGACGGTGATTGAAAATGATATTTGCCAAGTATTTGAAAGTGGTGAAATATGGGTTCATTTGACTCCTTTTAGGGTGCCTTCCCTCGTTTAGTCATGCAAACACAACTTAAAGAAGGAAGGCTTGGAGTTACCACCTGCCATATATTTATAGACGTGGAAGGTGACGCTAAAGTCTATCGCTACCCCAAAAAGGGGATCCCTCAAGAAGGTTTAAGGGATCTCTTAAATGGGATGACCCCGGTTCGCATTAGTGTGGAATAAGGGTTGTAAGAATGGATGGGTTTGGAGCAATCAAGGCTATGGAGTCGCCACCAATCATAGGTTTGAGGACGTGATTGGTTATCCTAAGGTCTATTTGAAAGTGGGTCCATTTGAGTCCAAAAAATAAATACATTTGAAGTTTATTTGAAAATCAGTCCATTTGAGGATTATTTGAAAATTGAATGACTCATAAAGGTCTGCGTGACTAAAGATTGGGAGTAAGGGGGTTTGGTTACGGGTGGGGAAAGTGTTAGGCACCCCACGTCACCCATTGGAATCCAACGATTCCCAATTTTGACAATGTTTCTATTAGAATCCCCTATTGATTTTATTGATTTCCCATGTGACCAATTTAACATGAAATATCCCTTTTGAAGGATGTGAATTTAATGGTAATTTTTAAAAGATATGATTTGAAAAAGGATCCTTAAAGGCATTGAACTAGGTTTAAAGGAAAAATATTTGGGAATATGCCTTAAGGTTTTTGTAGAAATGGTAATCTTTTGAAAAAACCACAAATTCGCATTCCTTCTCATGAATGTTTCGTATCAAATTGGTTGACTCCCATTAGAGAGAATATCCTTATCTTGCAATGGTAAAAGTTGGGCTTTTAGAAAGATGGAAATGGGAACAATGTGATTCCATTTTCAATGAATTATTATCCAGTGTACATCATGTTGGGGAAAATTTCTGTGTAATTGATCTAAATGTTCAAATAATTAATAGAAATTGAAAAATTTCACAATATAAAATATCAAATCACATAAGTAATAACAATTAAAATTATAAAGCATGATAACTTGAGAGAAAATTAAAGAGATAAAGTTAGAATAGCTGGCCTGTGGGAAGGCATGTGTGCTCACGCTGTCCTAAAGGAGTTATCACCTCCCTATGTACAGGTTCTGGCGGACGACAATACCTCCAAGATACAACCCCAAAAGCTCACAGCTAGCTCATCTATGATTACGTTCACAGAAAGAGTAATATGAACCGTCCTCGATCGGTTGCCCCAAAATATGTGAAAAATATAGGAAAAAAAATATAGGGAAAAATATGTTGTAGAGAGAAGAGAAGAGAAGAACGTATGTGTGTCTGATATGTCTAAAATCATCTGATGTATGCCTTTATATAAGCATCTAGGTCTGACCATTTTGGGGCTTTAATGCCCTAACGGCTAGTGTAATTAAAATTGTAACAGTCAAATCAATTGAGCCTGTAGCCCAACAGTCATAAGGGTTAATACCCATACTAAAGCCTCATTAAATAAAATTTTTGAAGCTTTACCCTAATATTTCTAGCACATCAATCTTGGACTTTAAGAGGTTCGGGTCTTTTGAATTCATTAGGGATGGATAGAAATGGATACTTTTTGAAAGTATATGAAGGTAAAAAGGATGTGCCCTTTTTTAAAAAAAGTGGTGAAGTCTTTTGAAGACAATGGTTCCTATTTGAAGGAAAAATCATGCTTTGGCTAAGATAGCACTTTTGAAATGTTAAAAAAAAGAAAAAAAGAAAAAAGAAGTTTATTTGTGGGTGAAAGTATAACTTTATGATACTAAACCTACCCTAAAGGAATTACCTGTTTATAGGATTAGTTTTAAGCAAAGGGATGATTCTTTAGAAAAGGAAATGAACCCATTTCATGAAAAAAGTGTGTTTTGAATTCATCTTTTGGAATGAACTCATTAATTGAAAACTTTAGACGACTTCTAAGGGGCATAGGATCAAAAACATTTCATTGAAAATGTAAGAGAATAGAACTAGAATCATTGCAATAATGTGATTCTGAGTCAAAGATTGAAAATGTAAGAGAATAGAACTAGAATCATTGCAATAATGTGATTCTAAGTCAAAGATTGGGATTGAGATACGTATCTCAATTACATTATTGTAATGTTTCAACATATCTCAATTACATTATTACAATGATTCTACTTCTATTCTCTTACAGAAAATGTCATTTGAACGGGACTTGACTTGGCCATTTCATGCAAGTAAAGTTCACTTTTGGGAAAGATTGATTGAAGTTGTCTAAACTTGGCTTTTGATAAACTTACATTTCGGAATCATTTCACTAAACCTTGGGTCAAGCAAATTATGAACTATGATTTAACTTTGAAATCATTTTTAATGAAAACATCCCGAGGTTTAAGAGGTTTTCATGGAAATGAGTTTAGGTAACAAAAACTTTGAACCTTTTGAAAATGATTTTGAGGAGAAATAGCAAGAATGTTTGAAAACCAATTATCATCAAATGGCCAAATTAAGTTGCAAATGATTTTTAAATTTTACGAACTTCTGTGGGAATGTTAAGGACTCATTGAAAATCATTTGAGAGTTTTTGTGGAATTTTCCTAGTTGAGGAAAGAGGGTTTTGGATAACATGAAGTAGAACTTAGGAAAATTGTCATTTTGTTAAAAACAGTAGGGGGTTTTCCCAAAATTAGTAGCAAAGATTTGGTCCGAATATGGTCAAATGATTTTTAGAAATTATTTCATTTGGTGGGGACTTCATACACATGTTAGGGAACACTTTTAATTTTTTGGGATTTTTCCAAGCTGAAAAAGGTGGCCATTTGAGGTCATTACACACATACTGTCATTTTGAAGGCAGTTTGTGTATTCGAGATATATTTGGAGTTTTAGAATTTTTCTTGAAATTCCCTTTGGTGGGTTATCTTGGGACACATAAAGGCACACTCTCAAATATTTTTGGAATTTTTAGAAATGATGTGGGTGGCTTTTTGTAGCACAAAAAGTGGAGTGAAGTGAATCTGTCCAGTTTTGAATACACTTGGGAACATTGATTGAAAGTGGAAACAAATAAATTTTTCAAAAGCTGCAATTTTTATCGCATAAATTAGGGACATGAGGGAGTCCCCTGGATTTTTGGTGGATTTTTCCATCAAGTCTTGTTGGGTGAACAATTCAAATCAGATTGGTGGCAGTAAGCTGTCATGCAATAGGCAGATTTGAACACTTGGTGTTCAAATCGAGTCCATGGCATGGTAGTTTACCTGAGAGCCATTGGTAATCAATATGCTTATTGATAAACTAAAATCCTCTTATGCGAAGTTTTGGAATAAACACATCAAACAATCAATAGATACATAAACACTATCAACCTCGGCAAGGTTTGAAATTCATGAATGCGATGTTTATTGCTTTTGATAATCACAAATGTACAATTAAAATAAAATGAGAGAGGTTCAAGGGACCACAACCCTGAGGAGGGTCAAACGACCACAACCTCTAAATGTTAGTAGTTAGCAAGTTAGAAAAAGAAGCCCACTGCACCTCATATCATCAGTATGGGGAGCCGTAGCTTTAATAAAAAGAAGTCTACGACGCCTCATATTAAAAATGTGTTGGGGCCATAATCATGGTTAAAGAGAAAAAAAGAGCCTACTGCGCCTCATATCAAGAGTGTGTTTACACCAACTGAACCCATACCAATGCTCCCACATTGTTGCTGCACTTTTCCAGCACCTGTAGACCCAACACCAGTAATCCCACTTGCTTGTTGCACGTTTCCACGTCTATTAGACCCAACACCAGTGCTCCCACTTACCTGTTGCACTTTGCCACTTCTATCAAATGCACTTCCTCCTCTTTTTTTACCTTCCCCGCCTGCTTGCCCTTTCTTCTTAGCTTGTTCATTGAGGGGGAAAAAAAAAACACTATAATATGTATACATAATATTTAAAATGTTACCATAAATCCCGAAAACCAACTACAGTATTTACTTACAAGAGACTTTCCCTTTTTAGTAGCAACTTGACCTTTACAGCTCATCCTATTGTGCCCATATTATTGACACTTTCCAGACGTCATTTGTACACGTTTCTTTAAAACTCTATAAGAGTTTTGTGGCTCATCTGGTTCTTTCCTTCTTAACTTCTTTGGCCTGCCAAGGGCCTTCTCTGTGATGAAGGATGCACAATAGGACGTCTAGTCTCTGCCCAAAACTTCTCATTAAACATTGGGTATATCATATGCTCATATGTTCTAGATCTTATATATCTCAATTGTATATATTTCATTCACATAATCCTCAGGCTTTTCATTCACATGGCGAATGGCAGAAATGGTATGGATGCATGGTGTAGACACCCCATTTTCACCCCCATAAGTTCATGATAGCATTTGCTTAGGTTTAGAAACATTTAGGAGTCTCTAAGTCTTAAAGGACACTTTTGTCTTTTTAAGCTTATGAGAATGGTTCATCATTGCATGCATATTTTTGTTTCATTGTTGAGTCCCATCACTTGCATTTAGTTTCTAGGATCATCTTAGATATGTGTGTCAAATTTAGTTCAATTCCAGATAGGTTTGGATAGGTAATTAGAACTTTTGCAACTTGAAGGGCAATTTCGTCTTTTATTTCGTATATTTTCCAATTGACTCCAAAACTCGTTCTGGATTATTCCATTGATCTTAAAATGATGAAATGAGCCTAATTGAAGTACCAATTTAATTATTGAATAGGTTTTGAATTGGTTCACCCTATTACCCTATGCCTAATTGACCCTTTTTCGGTTAACTGCTTCATGAAAACCCAGTCACTTGACTATGGTTAGATATTTTTGGTTCAAGAATATTCTAGACTTATTCTACATTGAATTCTTGAAATTTTGACTTTTGAATCATTCAAATCGGAGTTAATTTGAACAATATATGTCCATTTGAAGTTAGGAGTCTGAAATGAGTTAGAAATCCTCAAAAACATGGAAACTTGAGTTTTGTCTTGGCTAACCGGTTAGCCCAACCGGTCCAACCGGTTCACCCAACCAGTCACCCGAGAGCTCCGTGTTTGTTTGTCTTGTTATGTAATTTGACGCGTTTCGAACTCTTTTCCTCCAAATTTCTTCTTTCCAAAAGTGTTCTAAACCTATTAGGATGTGATTTTGAGTTGTCCAACATCTAGGGGATTTAATAATAGCCTTAGATTAATTTTATGGTGAATTAATCTCAACCATTGGTTCATATGGTTGGTTGGCTATTGATAAGCACAAAATATTCATTGAAACTACTCCTTAATTTATATTTTCTAGTTATTTTATTATATTTAATTTGGTGTGTTTAAAGTGTTCTTGATTTATTGCAGGGCTGTTGAGTTTATACTAGAAAAGATGACAATCAGGACTACTTAAGCTAATAAATGCAACTTGAAATGGGTTTCTCACTTGGCAAAAATTTTATGGAGCTGCAACAAGAGTTGGGTCAACAATTTTGAAGATTTGAACAGCTGAAATTCAAAGTTAAGCAAAGAAATTCATGATCCCAAATTCAGCAACAAGTCTGGACAGATTGACCAAGTTTTGGTAATCTAGCCATAACTTGTGATTCCCATGTCTGATTTGGGTGAAATTAGTGGCTCTAGAAAGAGGACTTAAAGGACTACAATTGTTTAGTTTATGGAATTTCCTGATTCAAATGTCTTCCAAGTCAAAAATGAGTTGGAAGTGAACTTATTTACAAAAAACTGAATCTGGCAGAATTTGTCAAAGTGAGAACATGGGCAGCCAAGAATTCAAAGAAAGTGGGCATTGCTTTTGACTTGTGGGATCAGCTGGATCCTTTCCCCATCTCCTATAAATACCAAGGGAATTCACATAACAAGGGAGAAGAGGAGGTACAAAGACGGCTAAGGGGAGAAACTAGTTCTTGGTTTTCTACATGGTCAATTAATCTTTGTCTTAGGGTAGAGATGAAGCCCTAATTAAGTATTGTGTATTTTATTGTATTGTGTTGTGGATTTGATTATTTGTGTATAAGGATTGCATAACTAAGAGGATTGTATTATTGATACAATTGGTTTTAGTATTTTTATCTCAAATTGTGTTTAATTTCTGTGATTTTAAATACAATGGTTATGCAATGGTTTTCACTGTATATATATTTGGAGATTAAGATGATTCATGCTTAGACAAGATGAGTTGTGCTCACAAATTAGTTTAGAGTAGAGTAGGTGAGACGATTCATGCTATATCTTTGATGAGTTATGCCTAATTTACAAATATATGAACCTTTCTTGATGATGTCATTGGGCTTGTGGCTACAATAAGTCTTGCTCATACCAAATGATAACTTCTTGAAACACGTTACAATAAGAGCATTTTTATACAAGATTAGTGGTGGATTCGAGACCCTAAGTATTTCTTTTCTTGAAGAAAATATAAATTTATTTAGCTTGCATTACATAGAGTTCAAAACTACAAAAATCATCTTTATGAATTATTTTAGTATTAGTTTTCAAAATTAAAATAATCCCAGTACAGTCCCTGTGGTACGACACCCGTACTACCACTATATACAAATTTTTTGTATCCTACAGGTAATTGGTTTTGACACGATCAGTTATAAATAAAGGCTCATTCATTAGCATAGGGGACTTTTGACACATCATACTCATAAGAGAGCTAGGGAGAACGAATTTGCACACACCCATATCATTTAGAATTGGCATTCTAATGCAATTTTGAAGAGGAACTAGAAGGCAATCAAGTCCAAAGAGAAAGAAGAACACAGCAAAGACCTTTGCTTTGTTGTAAGTTTCCTTGCATCCTTATAGGGTTCTTTCTTCTTCTACTATATTCTCTGTATAATCATGGCTTAGTATTGAATTAAGAATCATATATGCTCTATATTTTAGAGTGCATATGATTCGTATGATGTAAAAAGCATGCTAGTGGAGTAGGATTATGAATTGTCTGCTGGTAGGATAGTTTTTCTCTCTAGAGTAGGGGTATGTTTACCTAGAAAATTAGTTGATGTGTTTAGGTTGTTTTTTGTTCATTTTTCAATTATATGCATGATTTTAAGCATCTTTTGTATAGGACACTTGCTGTGTAAGCTTTATCTTCATAGGTGTATGAATGATTATTCTTTTAAAGGATAATTATCGTCCTTAGAAGGTGAAGTTGTGCATAAATGCTTTCTGGAATGTGTTTAAGTGCGCCATGAGTTTCTTTGCATTCTTAAGTATATATTTATGTAGGATATGCGAAGAAATCATTCATGAGGAGTGATTTCTACGTGAAATTATCTCAGGATAATTTTACTTAAGAAAGCTCGCCATAAGGATGATTATTTCACATTCTTACATAAAATACTTATCTAATGCATCATGTTAGATTTTCCTTTAATGTTTTGGATTGTTATATGATATTTTCATTATGATAATTCATTTTTGGCATGTTTTTGATAGTTTTATGCATGTTAGGGTGTTTAGGGCATATAAGAGCATATTAGGATTTTCTTTTTCTTTTGATTTTTGTTCTTTGCATGAGTACTAGGTCATTATGAGCATGTTTAGTATTCTGTCCAGATTTGAATTAGTCTTTCTAATGATGATTTGAGCGTGAATATGGTTGGTTTGAGCTTGATAATTGCCCTATAGCATACATGGGGTGATTAATTAGTGATTTCCCAATATTTTGGGATTGTTCGGCATATGGTAAGTTTGGTCCATAGTGAGTTTTGTTATGAATTGTTCTCTTCTCCCCCCCTAGGGTTATTCTTTTTACTCTGAATTATAACTCTTAAGTTTCCAACTTTTCTAAAACTCCTTATTGAATAAGAGTTATATCTCTTCTCAAATTCTATCTTTTCTTAAATTCCTTTTTTAGAAATTCTTCTTCTTTTTAAACTCTTCTTTTTCTTAAAATAGAAACTTAGGGTTTATAGTTCATTATAAAGGGAGTAACCCCTTCTCAATAGAACTACGTGGACTTTGATCCTTACATCTTTGTAAGTGGGGTACGTAGGTGCTTATTTGATGTTCAAGTTCGCCCTAGGATACAAAGTATCCTAGGTTTTCTTTTCTTTTTATTCTTTTTTTCTTTATCTCTCTATCTCTCTCTACTACTTTCCATATCTCTCTTATTTGTTCATGGATGTTTACGATGCTTTATAGATGTTTATAATGCTTTATGGATGTTTATGGATGAATGGATGATTATGAATTATTCTTTACATATGCATGGTGACTAATTAGGAAGTTATTGAAATAGCTCATATAAATTCAAAGACCCATTTTGGGATGATGTGGGTGCCTATAGGATGTTTCCTAGAACCTTCTCGGCCACATCGTAACATAGTCTCCGAATCCTCTCTTGTTTTGTTAAGACTTGCTTTTCCATAATTGGAGTCAACTTGTTTGGTTTTCAAATGTTTCCTTTAAAAAACTATTTTTATGGTTTTCCTCTTTTCCTTAAAAAACGAGGTGGCGACTCCTTGTTTGTTATGTTTTTGTGAACCTTTAAAAAAAACGGATTTTTATTTATTTAAATCTCTACAATTTTTTTTTAAAGAATGGTTTCAATCAAAACCCGTGGTTCACACATGGCCGATATGCCAGTGAGGTCTCATTTCTTACAATTGCATCTGGTTGCATCCAAGTCCACAATGTACTTATCAGGAAAACATTTGACCTCATATATACATCGCCCACACCAAGTGGGCACACACTTCCTGCTTTCAACTTTCAACTCTTCCAATTTACTTTGAATATTTGGACATATTAGCCCCTTATAATTATTTATGAATTCTATCTTTTCTTACATTCTTATCATCAAGGCTTCTCTAACCACTTCAAGTATTTTTATAATAGGCTTATCCCTTGCTTCTAAAATATACCCATTAAAAGATTCACATATATTGTTCAAAGGGTGTCACATTTATAGAAAGTATTGAAAGCAAACCTGGTCCACCAATGTGGTTGTAAAGCCAATAGGTATGTATGAGCTGCCGCCTCTATGTCCTTGATCCTTTTCATCTCCTTCTTAAAATCAGCCACAGTGGTGACTTTTGCTGCATCTCATATGGCGTCTTTCAACTGTTTCCCCTTGTGCTGCTTGCTAAAGTTACTATAGAGGTGCCTAACACAAAACCGATGTTCAATAGTAGGAGCAACCTCTTTAAATGCAAGCAACAGACCATGTTAAAGAATACAATTAGCAAAAAATTTGTAAGATATTAGATGTAAAATATGCAAAAACAAAAAATATAAATATAAATATAATGAAAAAGTTAAATTTTCATGTATACCTTTTGTGGATCTGAAATGAATCACCACTTATGGTAATTTGGTGAGCCTTTATCCCTAAATAGATGTCTCAAAAACCAAATCTATGCATCTTTGGTTTCAACTTCCACCACAGCATATGCTATAGGATACATTTGATCATTTCCAGCCCAACCAACAGCTACAAGCAACTGTATCCTACTAAGTACGTCCTTTAAGGTGATATCCATCAACTCTAATCAGTGGCCTATATCCAGCTCTAAATTTACTCTTTATGTTATGAAGACAAACATAAAATCTCTTGAATATAGGTTGTGCATTGGGACCATCTCTTGTGTCAGTCAAAAGTTGGATGGTGCTCCCTAGATTTATCCTCAAAAGCTCTGCTGCATAGTCCCATATCCTTCTAAATTGCTTTTGGTGGGGGCCATCAATCATTTCTAAGGCCAACCTCCTAGCCCTATATGCTTGACTCCTAAATATTTTGACCACAAAATCCTCCATGACTTTGTTTTAAAAATATGCCAACTTCCAATATGGATTAGTTATAAATTTATCCAAATACTGTTTAGCTAACCATACATAGTTAATCTACCTATTCTCAAAATGCCCTCGCACATGTGTAATTGGGTTTATATACCTTTATTTGAAAGGTTTTCTCCAACTGCATATAGGATGTAGTCAACTACCAATCACACCCTTCCACACATTTTGCAGTCACCCTGTCATTGGCATTCCTTAAGAATCGAATGTCATAACCCCATTAATTGCATAATTTCTTATAGCAACTTTAATTGTGGTGGATCTTGGAAAGCTTTCCCTAACTCAAACACAATGTTATTAATGTCTTTAGGCTCCTTATACTCAGGGCATCATAGTTTCCTTGGTCTATTATCACCATCTGATGAGTCATTCCCACTAATAAGGTTATCTAAGTTTCCATAGTTTGAATGGGGTGCTTTTTCAAAGGACACAAAAAATTCATCATCATTAAAATCATTATTATTACTAATAGGACCCTCAAAACCACCATGTCTTCATTTACTTCACAGTCTACACACACTCCGTCAAATTCTCCCTTCCTTACTGCAGCATTATCATGTTTATATTGTAAACCAACATCATACATTTCTTCCTCACCATCATCTTACTGTCAGCGTTGAAACTTTCTTCAACTCCTACACATCTTCTTCGTCCCCATCAAGATCATTACTATCCTCTTCAGTGTCATAATGGTAACTTTCTTTAAATACTGCACCAACCTCATTGGTACCTTATTCATTCACATCAAAATCATAAATTCCTTCTTCAACTGCATGTTCAACATAAATATGCATTTCCAAGTCCAGTGGTCCTAAACACCCTACCATCTCTAATACATCTTTGTCTGTGGCCAGATGTCGAAGTCCCAGGCTAAAATCTTCTCCAGGATTAATATACTATAGATTCTTGTACTTCAAATACCCTAAATCCTTTAACACAATACCAAAGTCAGGCACCCTTACGAAGTCTGTGTTAATATCACGAAAGATCTCAATGTTGCCTCCCACATAATTCAATTTTGGCTGTGTTACAAGATTTCCTCCATAATGTATAATAAAATAGATTACAGACATGACTAAACATATAGAGGATTTGAAGTAAAAAAAAAACTGAACAAAAGATGAAGTTTTTCCCAAAATAAAAGCGCATGTCAAGGTCACTATCAGTTCGCACTTTTCAGATATGAATTATTGCACATGTTGGATGATATATGGGGGACCAAATGTGGGTCATCCCAAAAAGTGAATATCATATAATATGTAGTTTGACAGTGTAGTGGGAGACCTAAAATGGGTCATCCCCAAAAGTGCTACAATATAAAAACCTATTTCGTTTGCTATGTAAAATCCCTCATCAAATGCACATTTATTATTCCCATTTCGTTTGCAATATAAAATTCCTCATCATGTTAGAAGAGCATATAATATTCAATTAAAAAATCCATTAACCCTAATCCATTTTTTTCTGTAAAAACAATCACGATTAAACCCAAAAATCTTAAGGTTAGTGACACTTACCGCAAAATCAATCAAGAAATGGGTTGTCGATTGTCGAAAAAACCAACAAAATCAATCCCTAGCGTCGATTAAGCTCTATCCAGATTAAGTGCCCTCCATCGCCATTGGGTCTCTCTCAATCGCTCTCGATCTCGCTCTCTCTGCTTCGAACAAGCTTTAGATCGTGTACAGGGGACAAACAAATGGGAAAAGTAATCTCATGTGCACAGCAACACGCGAGAGGAATTGGCGGGGAGAAAGAGTAAAAGAGTAAATTAATCCTCACGTGCAGCGCACGTGAGATGAGAATGGGGGAAAATTGGGTGAGATGGCCACGAGGGATGCCACGTCGACGCCACCACGTGAGCACACGTGAGCTTCTCCCTTAGGAACCAAACGTCCCTCCTGTGGTTTCCCACATTGAACCACAAATGCAAAGTTAGTGCACTAAATTTTGCAAATTAAAAGTTTGTACACCACATTGAAATTTGGGGTAAAGTTAGTGACACTAATATGTAGTTTTCCCATGATGTTATTGACAACTGTTAGACTAGAGGGTGTCTTTGTAGGTTGTTTTGTAAAGTAGGGAGTTGGTAAGAGAAGGAATGTGTTTAATTAGGATTATACTGTTTATACATCCAAACAATAAATATCCAATTGTAATTTAAGCATTTTTGAAAAAATTAGGGAGTTGTAGTGTAATTTTATACGAGGGGGGATGCATTTTTAATTTTCAAATACCAGAGAGGCTGTAAGTATAATTTACCATTTAGTTTTGGGTAAATATCATTTTAGTACCTTGAACTTTTATGAAAATCCGAATATGGTACTCAAACTACTTTTCTTCCCAATTTAATACCTAAACTTCACTACAATAACTCAATACTATCCTTAACCCAAACATCATCCAAATAGTTGACGGAATAGTCATGTGAGTGAACTCCTGTCATCCTACGTGTCAAGGGTAGTGAAACATAATAGAATTTTTTTGAAAAATCAATTTTGCTAAAACTTCTGTTTAAATTGAAACTAAATCTAAAGTATAGGATAGTAAAAGTGTCTATTCAATTATTATGTTTTAACTATCTTTGACACATAAGCTCCACGTAGGATGCTAAGTGTCCACTCACGTGACAAGCACAATAGTTGATGGTGTTTGGGTAACGATCACATTGGGTCATGACAGTGACATTTAGGTATTAAATTGGGAAGAAATAGTTTGGGTATCACATTGGGATTTTCATAAAAATTCGGGGTATTAAAATGTTTTTTATGTTTATGTTTATTTTTATTTTTGTTTGGGCAGCCTCTATATTGATGGGTGTATGATCTGATTTGATTCTATCTTGCTAAGCAATTCTTACTAATTTATTATTAATACTAGAGCTATGTTAATGCCGTGTGGGAGTCTGGGGTTAGTAGTTTTGGAAACTTTGCATCTGGGTTTGATATTCTATTGTTACTGTTGTGATATTTGGATGATTCTACGAATTTCAAAATCAAATCACCTTGGATTTTGCTTGTTTAAATTATATGTTTCACTCTAAACCGCAACTATAGAAAAATTTTTATAGTGGAAGTAGCATGAGACACCCATAGAATGGATCATGAGCAAATTTTGAGTACCTTGCTAATGATGTGAGGATCAAAAAGGACACAAATAGGAACCTAATGAGGTGGCTCAGTTTGTAGCTAGCATATTCCATCATGCAGGCCACCAAAATATACAACTGGTAGCAAAGTATCAGCATATGGTTTCTCACTCACGAATCTTGCCTTGCCTTGCCTGTGGGCTGTGGTTTTAATTATTAGAACATGGTTAGGCTCAATTAAAAGCTGGCTGTCTGTGGATCGAGGAGTTAATAATAAGAGCAGGATGGCTGGAATCAATAAAATACTTGCTTTGCTGAGTCAATACTCTCTGTGCCCACTGATTCACACTGTCGTGTCCATTATGGCCAGCGCAGCCTGATGCGAACCTAATTGTATTTATTCAAAGGACTCAAGTTAAGGTTCATGTTCATGCAGTCGTCTTGTAGACAAAAATGAATTAATTTTGTCGGAGGCATCGTTTTAAGAATGGTAGCTATGAAAGTTGAACCCACCAAAGACGGTGATTGGCCCTTGTATTGCTGATGCGGAGGCTTGACTGCAACCCACGCGCGTTCTCAAACAAGAAGTGAGCTTTCTATTTGGAAATTAAAAATCCACAAATGAAATTTAAAGTACATTCATATATATATATATATATATATATGTAAAGGCATTTCTGTGTATATATGCAGGAAATTTTGTTATATAATGATGGTTCAGGGGGCAAAAAACAGGGGGTTGACCAATAAGTCCTTTTGTGAGCCAACTCTATTCTAACGTGTAACCCTCCCTGTAAGCTACCATCGCTGGTAACATTGTAGTGAGCCGCTTGTTTGTCTCCTATATTATATTAGATACTCTTTTCATCACATATATGATGCGCGAGGTTTGTACTTTGCGGGAGAAACTCACAAATATATGCCCTAAAAACTTATAACGTGAATGGAGAATAAAATTTTAAATGTAATAAACAAAGGAATCATAATTAATTGGCTCCATCTTTCGATCAGGACTTTATCCCTACCTATTTGTATTGTACTATCCCTTAATACACCTACTTAAAATGTGACTTTATTCAAACAAAAATAAGATTTATAATAACGTAGCCAAAAGTAGTACCAAAGTATATGCTTAACGATAAATATGATCCTTCATAGAATTAATTGGCATAAAAGAATTCATGTAGTTGATCCTATGGGATTGGAATTAAGGCTTAGTTAAGTTGAATTGAGGTGAGTTGAATACGAACACGTGGATTCTAATATTTGGATATGCGTACGTGGACAGTATATATATGTTTATATTCCATAAATATGAGAATACATGCACTTAATTAATTTTTTTTTTAATAATTCTTTTTAGACACATGTTAGTGTGTGGTCATGTGATTGACATTCCCATATTCCTCATAAGCCCTTAGCCAAAAAAAGAAAAAAAAGAAAAAAAAGAAAAGAAAAAGAATTAAAGGTGATTGAGGGCACAGAGAATCTCTTCTTCCACTATAAGTAGCCAAGTACTGTCCATGAAAAAATAAGTTACTCTAAAATATAAACATATACTAGCTAGTGACAAGATGAATAAAAATTCGATCACCCCATTAAATGCAAATGCTTAGCTTAAGGTCGTGAAGTCGAACTTTCCATTATATATTGGATAATATATACTTGACGCTTTACATAGGAAGAGTAACTTCTCCCTATCTTCACTCGCCATCTACAACGTGTCCAAAAAAGAGAAAAAAAAATAAAATGAGAAATGATTATGTACATACATCTCCATATTTATGTGATTACAGACACATGTCTATGACCCGATCGAAAATTCAAATCATAACTAAGAAAAATAATTAAGCAGGATTTAATTATAAAAAATATTAATTAATTTGTATAATATATCTAGATGACATTTAAAAAAATTTCAACATGACGAGTAGGTAACTATGTCATATTTCTAAAACCTATAACCTGTTCAAAATAATGTCTGATATCACAACAAGCTCCACAACATCCGCATAAATATTACATAATGTATTTATAATTAAATTACATGCATCACAGGAACAGTACATGCATGATTAATACAATTTATAACCACATATTGTTCAAATATTAAATCTTACGACAACATAGTACGTTCTATTTGCAAAAATAATATAATATAATGAGCCAAATCTCTAGGATACAATTTTTATAATAATACACCAATCATATTCTATTACAACGTTTAACCCTCATCACCATCCCAATTCGGTACATGGAACCCCTTAAACTACGATTCACCGCTTACATTGTAGAGAGCAGGTTGTTGGCCGCCTATTATTGGATACTTTTAGGATCACATGTTGACACGTGAAGTTCAAGGAAAGGCCCCAATAACGAAGATTTGTTGAGGAATTTATATATAGATATAGTTCCAATCTATCTATTCTATACTACCTATAAAAAGATGAATGCTAGAAAAACTTTTGATTGACTAATATACCCTTATTTTAATTTTTAAATACACAACTACCCACCCTTCTGCATATATAGAAAATATAGCAATATGAAAACTATAATTCTAAAACACATATCTTAATATATTCTAAAACACATACCTAAATATATAAAACACAAATAGGAATTCAAAGGAAACGAGAACTATAATTCCTATATAATAAATAGAAATATATAGGAATATGGAAACTATAATTCTAAAATAACAGTCGGAACACATACCTTAATATATTCTAAAACACATACCTTAATATATAAAACACAAATAGGAATTCAAAAGAAACGGAAATTATAATTCCTATATAATAAATAAACAGCCGGATTGTAAATTCCACTTTCTCTATCAAGAGTAGTTTCAACTTTCAAAATTCTGAATATATATCTAAAGAGTTTTTAATCTTTCGTTGTATTTTCGAATTTTAAACTTTATTTTTTATGAAAAAATATAAAATCTTTATGTATTTATTATTTTGTATAACTAATATTATTTAAAAATATTCACGTGCAACGCACGTGTGCTATATCTAGTAAGATAAAAATGTACTATATAAGTTATATCAGCATCCTGCATTGGGATTATATCTCCTGCATTAGTTCCATGTATCTCGTAACTTACCAATGCACGGATTGATTACAACTCCCAATGTAGGTACTAATCTATATATCTATATTATCTATCTATATATATTATTATACTATTAAGAAAATTCACTTTGTCGTTGGATTACACCTAGATTTACTAAAAAACCCTTAAAATTTCATTAGGCTAATAGATAATTTAGTAATTTCAAAACTTGAAAACAGATACCGCCCAACATTTTCTCCTACTTTTTCTCACTCTCTCTTTCTCTCTCTCACGTTTATCTCCTAATTTTTTTTTTTTATTAAAAAACAAAAATAACTCCCTCTCTCCCCACGTTCCTATATTTCTTCTATAAACTACATAACCTCCCAAAATTCTCTCACTTATTCATTTTGTTACACACGCATCACGTGTGCTCGACAACTAGTATACTTTATTTCAACACTTTCTTATGTGACCGCCCTCCTATGGATATATATCTTTCTTTCTTTCTTTTTTTTTTTTTTTTTTTTTTTTGGCGGGAGATGTGCTCATGAAAATTTTTAAAAGCCTAAAGATTTGTCTAGGCATCCAAATGAAAATTAAATAATTTTATTGTAGCTACATAGTATTGAATGCAAAATTTATCATGAATGAAAATATTTAAGAAAATAATGATTATCATCACAAATGACTAAATGAAAGTAAAAATTCAAAAAAGTAACATTTCATGAATTTATGAAAATTGATCATTACAACATTAATTATAGCTATGATTTTTTTTAAAAAAAAAAATTATATTAAAAGTGATAGATTTTTTTTTTTCTTTCTTTCGGCTAACACACAAAACAGTAACACACAATGATGAGAAAGCCCACATAATACAAACACAGAATTATGCATATGAAAGCGATATGTGGATTAAAACCTTGTTTATAAATGAGGCCACGTAGAGACGAAGAGAAACGCAAATTAATCAAACTAAAGCGTACGAGGCGAGACGGCGCCGCCGGCGAAGATTTCCACTTGGAATCATCATGGTGGGACAGTCGCGTAAATGGATGATTTTGGTGGCCACTATTTGGATTCAAGCATTTACGGGTACGAATTTTGATTTTTCGGCTTATTCGTCGGACTTGAAGTCGTTGCTGGGGATCTCACAGGTGCAGCTCAACTACCTAGCCGTGGCGTCAGATCTCGGGAAGGCGTTCGGGTGGTCGTCCGGTCTCGCCTTGATGTATTTCCCCTTGTCGGTCGTCATGTTCATGGCTGCCGCCATGGGCTTGCTTGGATATGGCCTACAGTGGCTTGTCATCAGGAATATCATATTCTTGCCTTATTTCCTGGTTAGTTCTCTCTCTCTGTCTCTCTCTGTCTCTCTATGTTGACATAGTATGAAAGCTTTAAAGGCCTATAAATTCTGGGTAGAATTGCCTGGGGATTGTAAATCTTTAGTTAGAGTAAGTTTCAATCCAACTAGTAAATGTGATTTGTTTTATGTATTAGTGTTGTCTCCTCTGTGGTCCTCGCAAATTCATATTCCTCTTTTGGCAGGGAAACAGTGTTCTGTAACCGGAAATCTCTGTTCACCACCGCCCAACCCCCTTAAAAAGTTATTTTTATATTCCTTATCTCTTCTCTTCTATGATTCCTGCCATTCCTCTCTCTCTCTCTCTCTCTCTCTCTCTCTCTCTCTCTCTCTCCTCATATTCGTTTTCTTGGTGGGGCAGACAGTGTTCTGTGTTTGAACCAAAAAAAAGACAGTGTTCTGTCTCCGGAAATCTCTGTTCACAATCCTCCGCCCCAAACCCAAACGAAGTGCTTTTTAGTTTTTACGGAGTCTATTTATTCCTTGTTTCTTCTCCTCAACCCTTCCTCTTTCTTTTCTTTTCTTTTCTTTCTTTTTTTTTTCTCATATATTTTTTGGCATTAACCATTTAAAATATGTTTTCCAGCATTAATTCCTTTCTTTTTCTGGGGGTTCAATACTTCTGTCAGTCACGGATCCACTCTCTTCTTTGCTTTTTTATTTATTTATTTATTTTTATAGATTTATTGGCTTTATTATTTAGGTAGATTACGTGAAACTCCCTCGAGCTGTAACGGGCAGTAACGGGCAGTTACTCCGTATTTAATACGTAAACTAGACTTATATTATAACTAGATATAGCACACGTGCGTTGCACATGAATATTTTTAAGTAATATTAGTTATAAAAAATAATAAATACATAAACATTTTATATTTTTTTCATAAATATTTTTAAAGATAAACATTTTATATTTTTTATATTTTATATTTTATATTTTAAGGTATGTGTTTTAGAATTATAGTTTCCATATTCCTATATATTTCTATTTATCATATAAGAATTATAATTTCCGTTTCCTTTGAATTCCTATTTGTGTTTTATATATTAAGGTATGTGTTTTAGAATTATAGTTTTCATATTGCTATATTTCCTATATATGCAGAAAGGTGGGTAGTTGTGTATTTAAAAATTAAAATAAGGGTATATTAGTTAATCAAAAGTTTTTCTTACATTCATCTTTTTATAGGTAGTATAGATTAGTTTAGTCATTAAACTAATGAAAGTAGAATATAAATTTGTGGAAACTTTAATAAAAATAGACATTAAATTTCACACGTGGGCAAAGTGACCCAATTTAATGTTTCTTTTTTGTTTTTTGTTTTTTTGTTTTTTTTTTTTTGGGGGGGGGGATAACAATAGAACCTATTGTTTAGCTAAAGGAGTTGAGAGGTTTTCCTACAACTAAAATATAGAACTCCTTCCCCCCCACCCCTTCTTCTTCTTCTGGTGTTTTTTTTTTTTTGGTGGATAAGTGAGAACTCCCTATTGAGTGAGGGTGAGGGTTCCAAATTTACAATATAGTTAGCTATGTTTTTTTTCTTGTATGACTAGCTATTTTTTCTACTTAGATAAGAGAGTCAATATGACTAGTTATATTTAAAGGACCTCAAAAGGTTTAACCAACTATTTTAGAGAGTTGGATAACTAATATTTTGAAAATGGTGCCACCTCTTACTTTAACCAAAAAATTAAAATAGCTAGTCTTTTGGATATGCTCTAATAATATCAACAAATAAGTACCCATATTTTTCGATAAGCTTGAACTTGAGATTATTCATCACTCACTTAACAAATGAGGCAAATGCTGATAGGTTATCGTGACACAATTTAATTGTTTAAGGAGTTATTTTGTCTAGTTTTAAAATTTAAGGGATTATGTGAAACTAGGTTATATATAATTCAAACGAATTTCTTATAATTCTCCAATATTATATTTTTAGATTACTATTAGCTAGAGTGACTAGAATTTTCTTGTAGCTTTAGTGTGTTATGATGTGAGGCGGCCAAAGCAAAATATAATTTTTGTTTTAAGTCCATATACACGAGGAATCACCGGCCACCCTATTTGCTGATTGCTATGAACTGTTATATTTCAAAGTTACAATACAAGGCACGTTTCACATCATTATATTCTTTTTCATATTAAGTATAAATTCATCAAATATGATAAAAGTGGATTCACACATGAAAAGAAATTAGTTAAGAATTAGGCGAAAGAAATAATTTGAATCAGAAAATATTGAATTTCAATAAATAATATGACATTTTCTAATGAAAATTTTTTACTTAAAACCCTTGTACTGTTTTATATCGAATTGTGGAGCGTACAACTAAATTCACGACATATCCTCTAAAATAAGAAAAAGGGTGCTCTTAGGGCTTGAGTATGCCCAAGAGGGCACCCTGTTCATAATCTTTTATTTTTTTTATTTTTTTTTATATATAATTTTATTGCTTTTGGTTTGTATCATTTTGTGGTCATAATAAAAAACTACAATTTTTCAAGAATCCAAAGATAAAATTAAGGGGAAATATCCAAAACCTCCCTCAAATATAAAATCATATCTAAAAACCCCATTAAATATTTTTCTTATCCATCTAATCCAAATAAAAAAAGAAGTATATCTATTAACTCCAATCAATTAAATTTTTGTTTAGTGCGGTTAAAAGAGAAGACTGTTTTGACTAAAATGCCCTTCTTTCACAATAATATGTTTAATGACAAAAATGCATATTCAAGTGAATTTTCCCTTTTGCCCCATCTTTTCCCAAACTTGCATACTTGCTCTCCCACTCTTTCTTTTTCTTCTCCCTTCCCTCGATGTGTATATTAGAGAAGAATTAATTAATGATAGTTAATTTTTTTCTAATTACATTAAAAAGGATAAAAGTAAAAATTCAGTTAAATATGCAATTTTTTCATTAAACATATTAATGTCAAAGAAGGATATTTTAGTCGGATTACTCTTTTTTTTTAACAACAGTAAACAAAATATTAACTGGTTGGAGTTAATAGATATGATTATTTTTTATTTGGGTTAGATGGATAAGAAAAATATTTAATGGAGTTTTTGGATATAAATTTATTTTTGAGAGAGTTTTTGGATATTTTCCCCAAAATTAAAGCAGTAGACGACTAGGCAAGTAGTTAACCATTCCTTCGGCCGCTCTAAAAGTTTGCTCAAGGGACTTTCCGTAGTTTAATTTGGGTTCTTATTCCAGGACGTCGGTCCATTTATTTATATAGATATATTTTATTATGTTTTAGTTGGATTTAGATTGGTAGAAATCTTCTTTTATCTGGTCCACTTACTGTTCACTACCTCAAAAAACAAATCTACCATGCCGTCTGAACACTTGCTATATTTACTGGGCACCTAGTAAACATAGCATTTTTCATATTTATTTTATAGCGTGTGTACCAAAATATGTGGATGGTGGGACAATTTTTGAGATGGTTTAAATTGGAAGCCAGGGTGGCAATTCCGAGAGATACTCATTGGAGGGCCAAACCCTGGCCCACATATGACACAACAAAGCGATCCTATTAAAATGTCTGCAATAGTTGTGGCTAAAGATCACTATTCAATTTACTGGAGTAATAAATTTGGTCTTCATGCAATAATTATTATTATTATTATTATTATTATTATATTTGTGACCTCAAATTAAATTGGTGGTTACCTAACCGCGACAATCAGTTTTGAATTAGGTATGAACGTTAGCTGAAACAACTTTTGACTTATAAGTCTATTACGGTCCATTAACAATAAACAACAATTGTTTTTCTGACAATAGCATCACTCTATTTTTAATTTTTTATGTTCTTAATTCTTTTGGTTTTTCCATTCCTTGGAAACACTTTGTCAAAAGGGCTAGGCAACTTTTGAAAGATCGAGTTAAACCGATTACGCAATTATGATTTGATAAAAGTTGGGTAAAGCTTGAGAAAGTCTGATTGACTGATAAACAACATAAACATAAGCTACAGGAATACAATGTATGTAAAAATGTTGTGATATATACTGTATTTATGTCTATATCTAAGTTTATTTTAGGAACATATTTGTCAAAATCACTTTGACAACCAAAATAAAAGAAGCTATGAACATAAAGTAATTAAAACGTATTCGCATATATATATTGGGAGGGAGTCGTTTATATCCGGTGTAAAACTTTTTACTATTACATCCTTCAATATCTTTTTATGAGAATGATATTTCTATAATCTAACTGTTGAATTAGGTACTCTATTCATATATGTCATGTTAGCCGAATTTCAAGTAAATCAAATATTGGAAAGCATTTGATTTGTAAACTTACATTTATATATATATATATATATATATATATATATATATATAACTATAATTTGGGGTATTTTATGAATGAGATAGCTCCTGATATCCGATTGATTTGAAATTTGGTATGCATGATGTTTATGAGATTAGTATCTAATCCAACGGTTGAATTGACGAAATATTAATTATTTTCATAAAAAGATATTGAGAAATGTAAAAGTAAAAAGTTTTATACTAAGTATAGCATCCCATGTGTTTGAGATCAAGGAAGAAGAAATGTACTTTAGAATCTTACCATTTGGCTATGTGCAAGAAAGATCAGTGGCACCAATGGAGTTATTTCACCCAGGCCAAACCTGACATGAAAAAAAAAAAAAAAAAAAAAAAAAAAAAAAAAAAAAAAAAAGAGAAGGGTTCCATTCAAATTAGATGGCAATGGCAGCGTTGGGCCCAAAAAAAAAAAAAAAAAAAATGGTACCTATGGGCTATTGCCCCCTTCATTTAAAAGTTGATTGGACAAAGGGGAAGGGTTATTGCCCCCTTCATTTTGATCAGTAGCTCTCAAAATTTATTTTACTAGAAATATCCTTTGGTAAATCCACCAAAACAGGTATAGATGAGCTCTAAAAACCTAAATATATTTCTATTTCTACCCCCACTCAAACCTATCTCTCTTACAACCACCTCTAAGCAAAAATCTATAAATATTCTAATTTTTAATATCTTTTATGTTTTTATATGAGCAATAGACGAAGAATGAGTAATTTGGGATGATATTGGCAACATGAGATATGGATCTTACATTGAAAGTAGGTAAAAATTGTTTAAATTTTTCAATATAGATATGCGCCTATTCGCCACTGGTTATCCGAACAATACAGTAATGTTCGGTATTATAAGACCGAACAATATACATATATTCGGTTTAATATGACCAAACATATTTTTTTGAATTATGAAGCCGCTAATATAGTTCGGTTCTATACAACTAAATATTACTAATATGTTCAGTTCCGTGCGACGGTTGAATATATAAATGTTCAGTTTTGAACAATCGACGATATAAATATTGTTTGGTTTCCAAAAATCGAACATTGCAAGTATTCTTCATAATCCAAAATGAGATCATTTTGTAGTGTACCATTCTTTTGGTTCTAAATATAAAAACCATTGTGATTGAAATTTTTAAAAGTTCAAAAACAAGAAGAAAAGGAAAAAGAAAACTATGAAAAAGAAGAATTAAATAAAAAATGGATGCTTATAAGATAGTGACGGCATTCATCAATTTTGCATCCAATTAACGATAATGTAATTTCATGTATAAGATCATGTATCGTTAACGTCATGAAACTAATTTTATGTATTGTTAGTTTCATCTATATATATATATATATATATTCTTTCAAATTCAATATATGAGTTTGCTTCTCCCATATATTTCATTTGTTTGGTTGACAGGCATCGAACACAACAACTATGTTCAGTCTATATGAACCAAATATTTGTCATTTGTTCAGATTTACAGTATCAAACATAGCCACGAAAATCTCAAGAAGAAAAACTCAGTTCCAAGAAAAAAAAAAATTAAAAAAAGTGAACATGAAGAAAGGGTTCTCTTTGCACTACAACAAAAGAGACAATCAGTGGTATTAGTGAGGGTACAAATAAATAGCTTAAAAATCTATTCTCATTGGTCAGGGATATTTTGGAATTTTGGTGGGATATGTATGAAAGATTGGGGGGAGGGGAGGGGTTAGAAATCAATTGGGGGTGTTGATCGGAATGGGGGACAATAGCCGCCCCCGGGGGGGGAGGTTTGGACGAAATTCCTCAGCACCCTGTAGGCTCCATGACATATACAGCATGCCACCACCAGCCGTTCTCTTTTTTTCTTTTCAGGTCAGACCACCAGCCGTTCTCTCTTTTTTTTGTTTTTGTTTTTTTCAGGTCGGCCCACCAGCAGTTCTGGTGTTGGTGAGCACGATGTCAGGTTGCAAGCTAGGAAGTTTCCATCCACACTGGCAGGCTTCTGCTTTTGTGGTAGTCGCTTGTCGAGTATTTGGGATTAGAAATTTCTATATGACAAATTGACAATTGACAAGGAAACTCAATCCCTCAGAGTCGGCTCCCATGATATTCGTGCTTACTTTATACGTAGTTTGCCATGATTTAGGGCAGCCCCGTGACCACACACCCTCTCTCACATAATTTTTGGTCATTTGATAGGATTGAACCCATTAATTTCATCGCCGTCCGAGCATACAGTATTGATCGATTCTTCCTGTGGATGGAAATAAAAATCCACGTGGTCAACTCATGATGATACAAGTCACAATCTGGAAGAAGAGAATTATGATTTATTAGTCAACATTTATTTATTGATAAATTTCTCCCGGTTCCTTGTGCTTATACTAATTGGATGTAGTGTGTTATACCTAATTACCTATGCCACCTAGTTTTGAGTCGAGAAATGGCATTCTTTAATTACAAGGTTCGAATTTGTTTAGATTTTATTGTATTTTTAACTTTGACTCAGTTTCTAGATTATTTGTTAGGAAATCAAACTAAGATTGTATTTAACACTATGAAACATGCAGACGGTTATTTCATTTGTTTTACTACATGTTGTTGCCCTCCTCATAATAATTGTTGTTAATTACTTGTATAATCTTCTGTAATGGGGTTGTTTTTTCATTCCATTGTCTGGTGTTGTTGCTATGCTTAGCCGCTACTTTGATTTTTCTTCTTGCTATTGTTTTTCTTTATTCCTTTGTTGCTGTTTTGTCGTGTAGCTTTTCTCTGGTGTATTCTCGATGGGGTCTTGCTCTCCTGCTCTTTTTGTACCCATTTTCTTCTGTATAATATTTTGGTTTGCTCATAAAAAAGGAAGAAGTTATTATGATTGCATGATTAACGTACAGTCTTGTTAGTAAAATTTCTGGTACTCCCAACTGTGTTGCAACGCATGCACAACAGCTAACAATTGAATATATGGTCGGGCTTTAATTCCAAAATTTTGGTAACAATTATTTTTTAAAATTGTTGATGTATACTATTTCTTGGCCGTACCGGCCTAACAATGTAGTTGTGCATGAATGTGTGCATAATAATTAATCAGGTTTATTAATGCAAGAGAATGAATAGTAATCATATGAAATCATGAGTGGCTCAAGAGGTGCCTGCATGCACTAATCACTTATAAAGTAACAAGTCACCTGAGGAATATAATCATGTTAATTCTTATGCTAGCTGCTTCCTTTGTTATTTTTCCTTACATATCTATATATATATATATATATATATATTGTTTTCGTGATATTATTTGGTGTTTCTGAAATGAAAAAACATGTAGGAGTAATTCTCTAGCCCTTATGGTGGCTTATCAAAAAAAAAAAAAAAAAAAAACTATATATATATATAGCCCTTATGGAACTTGTGGCCGACATGCAGGTGTTTCTTCTTTGCTTGTTGGCTGGGTGTAGTATCTGTTGGTTCAATACCGTATGCTTTGTACTTTGCATTCGAAATTTCCCAGCAAATCGACCTCTTGCCATATCCCTCACGGTCAGCTTCAATGGTGTAAGCGCAGCGCTATACACCCTTGCTGCAAATTCTATCAACCCATCGTCTGATGCGCTATATCTTCTTTTGAATGCCGTCGTTCCTCTTCTCACTTCCATGGCAGCACTTTTCCCAATCCTCCGCCAACCATCATTAGATCCCCTTCCCCCTGATGCTATTCGTCGAGACTCCCTTATATTCCTCCTATTAAATTTCTTAGCTGTCCTCACTGGCCTTTATCTCCTTCTCCTCAGTTCAGTTACATCTGACTCATCAACAGATCGTCTCCTCTTTAGTGGCGCCATTTTCCTCCTTATCCTCCCTTTATGTATCCCTGGTGTTGTCTATGCCCGATATTGGTTTCATCGTACCATCAATTCTAGCTTCCGTCTTGAAGGTTCTGGTTTCATTCTTGTCGATGATGATGATCTTGAGCTTCATAAAGAGCTTATCAGCCGCGAGACTAGTATGATTGGAGATGCTCTTATCGTTAATGGTAATGGATCTACTCACGGAATCCCAAGATGCAACAGTAGTGGAGAAAGTAGAGGGTGTTGTGAGACAATAATGGAGAAGGATCAGTTGGCTATGCTAGGGGAGGAGCACCCAGCTTGGATGCTAGTTCGTAGGCTGGACTTTTGGCTATACTACGTTGCGTATTTTTGTGGGGGTACAATTGGGCTAGTATACAGTAACAATCTAGGCCAGATTGCGCAGTCACTTGGTCATAGTTCCAACACAACAGCACTTATCACTCTCTATTCGTCCTTCTCCTTCTTTGGCCGCCTGCTTTCAGCAGCCCCAGACTTCATACGTGCGTAAGTAATAACACTCATTCCTATTTATATTATAGTGTATGTGTAGCATATATAATGTACCATCATATATACAATAATTAATGTCAAACAAAATGTTCACTTGTGCAGAAAGGTCTACTTTGCAAGGACTTGGTGGCTGGCGATGGCGCTTGTGCCAACCCCAATTGCGTTCTTCTTGCTTGCAGCATCCGATAGTTGGATTACATTGCATGCAGGCACTGCATTAATTGGATTGAGTTCTGGGTTCATATTTGCTGCTGCTGTCTCAATAACGTCCGAGTTGTTTGGGCCTAATAGTGTAGGTGTCAACCATAACATTCTCATCAGTAATATCCCGATAGGGTCACTTGTGTATGGCCTTCTTGCTGCAATTGTTTACGATGGCAATGTAGGCTCTACCATGGGAATCATCATGTCTGATTCGGCAGTGTGCATGGGAAGGAAGTGTTATTTCTTAACCTTTGTGTGGTGGGGATGCATCTCTCTTTTGGGACTCGCATCTAGTTTGTTGTTATTCTTAAGAACGAGACCCGCATATGACTGCTTTGAAAGGAACCGAATTTCGACACAACTGTCCTAAGGGCTTGCAATCAAAGAGACATGATCGACAACATAGGATCGGAGTTAGCTAAGTCCATTAATTAAGATGGCTTGAGAAGCATAACTTGTATAGAGATATCAATTAATATTTCATGGTTTGTCATTGGCCGGATACTGAATTAAAACAAGAAATCATTTTTGTGGCAGAGTTTGTATGATCGAGGATCCACTGAATCGATCAGGAGCCATTCCATTTTTAACGATTCAAAAAAATGAGTTTTTTAGTGTTACGGAAGAAGTTGTAGTGAGTATTAGAGCTAGCGAGGGTGCGGTCTGGTTTTATTGGATAAGCTGGTGAACATAAAAAAAAGGGGTGATCAATTAAAACTATAGCAAACTAGCGTTCTAATTTGTTATGGAGTTTGTAAGTTGATTGAGCACGTTTAGTGCATGTCAACCCATTAATCTAATTTACCTATCCGGTATCAACCTTTTTTTTTATTTTTTATTTTTGCTTAAATATGTAGACAGGGCCAGCTACATATATATATAATGATCGAGCACAGTAAGGATATTGCTTTATATATGACATGATGATGAAACCAGAAATTACAAGTTTCGAGAGGAATTTATGGTAGCTTTGCCAAGAAGGGTATTGGCATTCTTCCTTGAGAAACGCCTACTCCATGCGCATCTCATCGGTTTTCGTCACTTCAGTTGCGGAACTCAAAGGGGCCAAAAAGTCTTGACGAGTTCAATTGTTTTTGGGACTCAATAGCCAAGAGGGAGGCGAGGAATGACGTGTACGTACACTAACCCAGATTCTTGCTCCACTACGACAAACCAAAATGGATGCTCTAAAAGTGGGCAACCGGGCAGTAAGACATTCAGTAGAATTAATCCCCAAATGACACGTCATTAACTGTAGAAACAAACGGCCAGGATTCATGTGGGTCTGTGAATGGCATCACCCTTCCTTCCTGTCATGTGGCGAAGACAATGAATAAAGGCAGTCCCACAGGAGAAAGTCACGTGGCTTTACAGTTACTCACTTGTGTCAACACACTTTCTCCCAAAATTCCGTTACACGGAAGAAAAGTTGTTCTTCGCTTTAACCCCCGGCCCCTCCAATCCTTTTATTCTTCCATGGAATTCTATTACTCCCTTGTCCTATATACTCTTTTGTTTTGTGTCATTGGTGATGCTTCTGTTACCCCTCTCTCTCCCTGTCTAGATAAACTCTGTTTTTACTCTCACTCCGGAGATCTAGGGCTTCTCTGATTGCGTGACTACGTGTGGGTATATATCACAAAATATGGAGTCCATACGGAAGCAAGCCAGCAAATTCAGGGAGCAAGTGGCCAAGCAACAGCAGGTTTATTCCTTTCTTTCTTTTTTCTTTTTCTTTTTCTTTTTCTTTTACCACCCTCTGTTTGATTCCCGAGAAAATGTATGAAAGAAAAGAAATCAAAATCCAAAATATTACAATTTTCATTATTAAGTGTTTGACTATGTTATTGGGCTTTTAATTATCATATTACATAGTAAATGCGCTTTTGTCCTAAGTTTTTCCAATGAATATCTGTTTCAGTTTGAAAATATGATTTTTTTGGGGGATATGGGGCCCCGTTCGGTCATTGGTTGTTCCATGGAAATTGAATGATCTGTCGTGTTGTTGCCGTTTTTATTAAGATTTAAATAAAATTCTGTTTGGCTTCCTAGAAGCTGATGGGAAGGAAAAACAAAGGAAATAATTGTAAATGCATATTTATTATAAATTGAAAGACTACTAAGCTGTATTGTTGGACCATTTACATAAAATGGGTTGATTGAAGTTGTTATTCTAAATTTCTTTCCTGGAAAATGGCATCCTAAATATAAGAAAAGGAAGCATTTGGAAGAATTACATAATTGTTATCAACAAAGTACCTGTACTGTTCTCCTACGTGAACAATGATAATTTTGGGGTGTCCAACACAATTTTAAGAAATCACTCTCTCGAATCACCATACAAAACTATCATTTCATTTTGTGGAAATTTGTGGATGTAATTTCAGGGAAGGATGCAATGGTCTTGGAAATAAACTGTTGTGTAGGTCCAAGCTCAGAGTTTATATTTTTATTATAAATGTTTCCTAAAAGAGAGAAAAAATGTAGGCCCCATCAACAAACTTTGGTTAGAGGGAAGAATTTGACTAGTGTTATTTCTATTATCTCTGTTCTCTTCCCAATCTCTTTCCCAGGGGCTGGAGCAAAATTGTTATTTTGTAATGTTGATGTCATTTTCGGATTTTATTTATTTGTTTATGAATGATGAACCTGGTTGATGCTTATGGATGTATTCTTTGGACATTTATACTAGCATATTAATTCATTTTGTAGATGTTTTAAACTGTTTTTATGTTTATTATTGATGTTTTATACCAAATATTAATATTAATATATTTATTTATTAATGTATCCCCACCGTATCGTATTCTACATTTTGTAAGAATTGCCAAATCTGCGTATCCGTATCGTATTGTATCCGTATCTGTGCTTCATAGGGCATGCCAAAGTTATGGATATGGGATATGTTTGACGTGCCTACTGGTCAGATTCATAACCAATAGGTGTGTTCAAGTTCAAAGGGCTGCAAACGAGCTGAGCTGAGCTAAGCTTTGGAGTGTTCAATCTTGGTTCGTTAAAGAGTCTTTTCATTTACTATCGAGCTGAGATTTTGAAGAGCCTAAACTATTGTGTTTAAGCTTGGTTCATTTACTATTGAGTCAAGCTTTTAATGAGCCTAAATTATGTGATTGAACTAAGCCAGAAGAAAGTAGAGAAGCTCATGCTCAAGCTCAAACTCAGTTTAGGCTTTATTTTAAGCTTGTGTTGAGCTCGTTAAAGTGGTTTTGCATCTATAATTTGTAACATTTAAGTCTAATGAGAAATATTCATGAACTAATAACCCCTGCCTTAATTTTATTAGGTATTATTTTTAATGATAGTCAAACTGTTTTACTAACAATCCCACTAATGAGCTCATTAATGAGCCTCATTTCGAGCTTTTGACAAGCTCTTTATCGAGTTCTTAACAAGCTTGTTCACAAGCGTAAACGAATCGAGCTTTAGTTTGCTCACGCTTGGCTTGTTTAGTAATTGACTGAGTTTGAGCTGAGCCCATATCAAGCTTTCTCACGAGCCCTTAATGAGCAGTTCAACTTATTTGCAGCCCTATGTTCAATGAAGGAAATGAGGAACAAATTTCTAATTGCTACAAAGTACCTTCGAGACTCTTGTAATGTATTTCTTTGTTGCATGGATATTTGATGTAGATTGCATCAGCGTACGCATGATCCTTTCTGGAGCGTATGCATAATTGGAATATGCGTACACACCACGAGCCTTTTTATTGTTGCTGCTGATCCGGGATTCTTGTTTATGGAATTATTTTATTTTTATTTAATTATTGCTTTTACTTTAATTAGTTTTCTAGGTAGTTTAATATTTACTTGTTGTAGTGGAACTAGGTTTTCTTATTCCGTAGGACTTGTTCTCTATATAAAGGGATGTAAGCCTTATGGCAAACGGAGTTTAGATGATAGATTATTTTGAGATTAATAATATTGAGAGAATATCGATTGTGGTTGGCTACTATCTGGCCTTGTTCTTGTGACAATCAACAGATTGGTGGACGCTTGATTGTTATTTGGTGAGCTTCGTCTCGACCGCTTATTTTCCGCTGCATCAGTTGGTTTCAAAGCCCAATTTGTTGTTGCCGTCATGCCAAGAAGAAGAGGAGGACGTGCCGGAGGCCATGGAGTCAATCTGTGAAGTCAATCTGGAAGAGGAGAAGTTTCACGAGGATATGGCCTGAATGCGACAAGAATTCCTAGACGAGCTATACGAGCGTTATTGTCTTGAGCGGTGTCGTAGTTGTTGACCTCCGTTTCCGTGTTCTATGGACAAGGAAAGTGTTGAGGATGTTTTTGTTGAGGATGTTGTTGTGGAAAATGACGATTTGGATGAAGTTGAAGGAGGTAAGAATTTTGAATTGATGGAAAAATTTTCTTTTAATAATTTTGGTGATGTTGAAGCTTGAAAATTTAGTGGATTTTAATTCTTCGACTATTTTAGATGAATATGATGATGATGATGATATTGAGCCAAATATTATTGAAAATTTGGAAGGGCAAGAGGAGGCTATAATTTGTGAGACACGTAATAAAAATTGTTCAAGCAATAATTTTTGTTGTCGTGTTAAACTACTTGGTGATTTTCAAGAGGATGAAGTTTTTGTTGTTGAAGAGCTGAAGCGTTATGATTTTATTGGAATTGAGAATATTTGTTGTGTTGTTAATCCTCTACAGTTGAAAATTTTGAATGAGATGAAGGTTGCAGAAAATTCACCCTCGAATTCGCAGTTTCATCCTCGAAGCTATCTTCGTGATAAAGAACCAAGTGCTTGACGTTGAAGACTTAGACTGTTTGCCCCCCATAAAACTACCACCATACTTCCAGCTGTTGATATTGCAGATTCATTGCTTGGTTCCTTATCACGAAGATAGCTCCGAGGATGAGGCTGTGAATTTGAGGGCGAACTCTCTCTAAATAGGGGAGAATAGGGAGAATAATGTAAGGTGTAAAACGGTCACTTTTGTGCAATTGAACCCTTGTGGATCAAGCAATGAATTCGCAATATCAACAGCTAGAAGCATGGTGGTAGTTTTATTGGAGACCAAACGGTCTAAGTCTTCAACGTCAAGCACTTGGTTCCTTATCATGAAGATAGCTCCGAGGATGAGGCTACGAATTCGAGGGCGAATTCTCTCCAAATAGGGGAGAATCATGTAGATTGCATCGGCGTACGCATGATCCTTTTTGGAGCATACGCATAATTGGAATATGCGTACACACCATGAGCCTTTTTACTGTTGCTGCTGATCCGGGATTCTAGTTTATGGAATTATTTCATTTTTATTTAATTATTGCTTTTACTTTAATTATTTTTCTAGGTAGTTTAATATTTAGTTGTTCTAGTGGAACTAGGTTTTCTTATTCCATAGGACTTGTTCTCTATATAAAGGGATGTAAGCCTTATGGCAAACGGAGTTTAGATGATTGATTATTTTGAGATTAATAATATTGAGAGAAAGAGTTTCATCTTTATTTCATGCTTTCGTGTTTTTGAGTGAATATCGATTGTGGTTGCCTACTATCTGGCATTGTTTTTGCGACAATCAACAGATTGGTGGACGCTTGATTATTATTTGGTGAACTTCGTCTAGACCGCGTGTTTTCCGCTGCATCAATATTCCAATATAAGTGAAGTACCCTTGTTTGACATGCTTTGTTACATATTCACTACATTTTGGTTAATGGTTTGAAAGGAGAAAACAAGGATAGTTAAATTGTTCACATCTGCCCTTGTGTTCTAAGGCTTGTGCTTTGTTTGGTAGGAAGGATGGAAAATTTGGAAGAAGGAAAGCTAGGAAGGATTGAATTTCCATCCCTAGGGAAAGGACACCTTATTTCCTTCCTGTTTGTTTGGTAAGCAAGGAGGATGGAAATGAAGGAAAATGAATAACTATATTACATATTACCCTTGCAAAGAAAAAGGAAGGAAATGATGGAAAATGGTATTTTTGTCACAGCAAGTAACACTTACCCTTTCCTCCCACTTTTGAGAGGAAAGATTTTGGTGGACGGGAGGGGAAGGAAAGTTCATCCCTCCACTTTTCCATTCCTAACACTGCCTTCTTTCTTAACCAGACAAAGGAAATAGTCCATTTCCTTTCACTTTCCCTCCTCTTCTTTCCTTCCACTTTTCCTCTCTACCAACGAGCTCTTAGGGATAAGAAAAATCTGACACCTAAATGCACATCTGCACCTAACGCTGCTAGTTGAGTAACGTGATATTGAAGCAACTAGAAAGTCTTTTGTTCCATGGGCACTTCTAAAGAGGAGTTGTGTTTGCACACTTGGACACGTGTTGAAACTGAACCAAATGTGTCTAGAAGTTTAATTTAAATTTTGACATCACACATGCAGGCCAAACACGCAATGGGAGATGCTCTGTTTTGTTTTTATATATTAAAGTAATATTGTTGTTAAGAAAAACTGCAGTAAGAGGGATTGTAGTTGTAGTATTAGCAGTGTATGATATACTTAATCTTCTAAGTTGTGTAATTGTTAGTATCGAAATCTAGATAGATTAATGAAGCTCATAAATTTACTGTGTAAAATTATATGTATTAATATAATATAATTATATATATATATATCCACTCATGTACTTCCCATATTCATGTCTTACCTTTTTGTTATTCGTTGTCACGTTTGTACCATGTTGTACCTATGTCTGCTTTGGAAGAGGAGTTTATGGCTCTTTTCGAATGACAAAGAGTAGTAGCATCCAGTCTAGGGTATTCTCATTTTATGGTTGAGGGTGACTCCTTGAATGTTCTGGGATTTTTGAGATCCAACACAGTGGGAGCATGGAGATTTGCTTGTTATATCAGAGAAATTTTAGATTCGGCAAGAATGCTAGAGATTTGAGCAAAATGGGTGGCTAGAGGAGCTAATGGGATGACAGATGAGCTACCTAACAGGGAAGGAGCCACTCCACAGTCCTTTAGAGTGCATTTTCTGCCTCCTTAGGGCTGTTTTTTGGGTCTTTATACAAGTTTACTTCTATAGATTGGTATTGGTTTTGGTTGGCTGGGTATAGATATAGATTGTTGATTCTGCGAAGGGTACAGTGTATAGTTCTCTTGGGGTTTTGGGGAATTGTTTTTATGGTTGACACTATCCATATTTTGGAAAATACAAAATAAATAGAAAAGATAATTTTATTCATACTAACTTCTTGTCACAATGAACCCTAAGAGGAGTTTTATATACATTCAATAATTTGAACTAGGAAAGATATATCATATGATGTTATGATCTAATCTATATCAATGATTCAATTCTAATAGCAGAATGTGATGAGATTTCGTGGTAATTATTCAATGTATGTCACTCACATTGTTATACACTTATACTAAGCCTACTCCATTCTCCATCACTCCTCTCAAATTAATGTCCCATTAATTTACAGCACAGAAACCACTTGCCATGCTTTCAGCACTTTAAACATTTGAAAGAGACCAGTTCTTAAACAAAGAAAAAAAAATGCTACACCTTGTTATTATGGATATCACATCTTGAAGAAAGGTTTCCTTGGGCTCACACATTGGAAAATTGGCCAATCAATTGAAAGGAAGCTTACGCTTGCTCACGTAGCAAGTATCAACCTTATTGGATGAAACATAGCTGAAATAAGGGGGGGAGGGAATGCATCACTTAAACTGATTTGAGTGAGAATATGTCTACAACCATATGAACTAGAGAACTTAAGGGTCAAGTCAGACACAGTGAAGAGGTCACTTGCTTTGGGCTTAGAGGTTAGCTAAAGAGCTCCCACACATAAAACAACAACCAAAATGGGCCAGAGACATTTTTTACAGCGATGAGAAACCTTCCACATTTTTTTACTGTTGGGAAGTCCCACATCCCACATCGTTTAAATATAAAAAGTTGATATGGCTTAATATACTTGTTTGGTCCCTCCGCCTAATAGTTTTGGCTTTTAGGTTCGAAACTTAAAATGATATCAGAGTATGTTGTTCTTGGACCGTTTCATTTGTGAGCCTGTTATTGTTGTCCACGTGCTTGTTAGGCCTGCACACGAGGGAAAGTGTTGGGAAGTCCCACATCCCACATCATTTAAATATAAAAAGTTGATATGACTTAATATACCTGTTTGGGCCCTCCACCTAATAGCTTAGGCTTTTAGGTTGGAAACTTAATAGTTACATTTCACTTGTCTTTCTTTTTTCCTCAGTCTTTCCTTATTATCCTTCTAATTTTGGTTTATTCTTTCTTCTCTGTCCTCTTTCCTCTCTCTCTATCTCTCTCTCTTTTTATTTTTATTTTTTAGTACTATTTTTTTAAACTTTCTACATTCCCCCTTTTATCCTTTTCTTTTTGTCTTCCTCCTTTAGTATTAGAAAAACAGAAGCAGGTGCCCACATTTTACTATTTGAAGATGAAAAGTAGAGAGAGAAAAGCTTGTGCCAATTTGCACACTTAACTTGGGAATCTTCTACCATAAGAAATTAAGCAGCCCTTTCTCTCTTCTTTTTACTAAAGTACATGATCACATTAAAAGGGACTGAAATATTATCACAGCAGCAAAGGAAGCAGTAATGGTGTATGATGGTCCAAATGAGATCGAGAGGGTAAAGTGACGCTGTGATGGTATAACTATAGCGGTTAAAGCCGACAGTCTTCTTTTTCATAAAAAAAAACAGAATTAAGAGTGTAACTATAGTGGTTAATGCCGACATTGTCTTCTATTTCATCAAACAAACGGAAGAATGGCAGGCATGATGCACTAGAAATTAGTATTATATTTCATTTGTTTGTTATTTTGCTTATGTAACCATAGTGTATTGTAGCTTAGCTCTTAGAGATTAGTTAGGAGTTTGTTATAGTTAGTTTAATCTGTTAAAAGCAATTAGAGTTAGTTACAAGGCTGTTAGTTTGTTAGAAGTTAGTTAAAAGTTAAAACCTTGGTTAAACTACTATATATAGAGCTTCTAGTAGTAGTTAGGGCAGTTTTTATGATATTTTCTTTCCAGAAACAGATCGTTTCCTCTGTATATTAGAGCATTTTCTTGCTCTTTCTCTTCATCCAAACAGCCATATTTGGTCTTGTAATGAAGATTTCCATCTCTTAATGAAAGATTGCTTGATTTTAATGCATTTGGAAGGCATTGTTGTTGCTTCCTGCATCAGTCAATCCTCTTTTTCTAATGAAGAGAGAGTTGGATGGGATTCCTAATATAAGATCAGTGGCTTTCAATAACAAAGAATCAGAAATCTGTTACAGTGATAGATCTGATGTTATTTAAAAGCAGATAGGCTCATGCTTAGAAAAAAGATGGTGGAAAGCAAATATTGCATCTACAAGTGTTGGAGCAACAAATCAAACACAGCAAGACAGCAGCAGAGGCAGTTAAAGGGTAGATGATAAAATTTTAATCGGAACAGAACAGACTTCATAGAATACCTAACCCAGCGATATAGGACTGAACGAACTATCAAAACATGGTCCAGCAGTTGTCAGACTCGTGCACTTGAATATATGGCACTATAGTAGCAATGTCTGCAATGGTGAATGCACTACTCAAATTTTCTTTGCTGTCACTACAAAAATGGAGTTGCGAATATTTGAAACAAAGAGTTTTCCACTTGCTTACTGTCTTATTTTAATAACGTTGTTTGTGAACTGACTTAAGTAAACGTACTCAAATTAAGGTTGAAGTGGAAAAATTTTTGGAGCGCATCTAAGAAAAGTTGAAACGATAAAGCCTCCATCATCCATATGGATCAAGGACAGAATTAATAGAGAAGATGTTCCGTTCCTCTCTTTCTTCGGACACATATGATTACTTTGAGAATTGTGGGGATGATCTTTTTTATTCTGCCTTTATGTTACATTGGAATGCAGATAGTTTTGCTATGGGGAATGGGAATGGTGATGGAAACATGAACGTGGTAAGCCATATACCTGAAAATGTGGTATGTTAGGGGTAGAACTAAGTATTTCTAGTTTATACCGAGCTCTTAATGTGCTTTTCCTCTTGCCTTTTATGCTTATTCTCAAAACTATCTACTCTATAAGCTTTCCATTTACTATACATGATACTTTGCCTAGAAAAAAATAAGGGAAAAATAAAGATAAACTTTTTGGAATGTAAATTTGCCATCTGGAACAAAGTGTGCCATGTTTTGGAACGTGTTCCAAAAAGCGAATCGTTTGGGTAGCAGCATAACTAGCATTTGAACCGCTAGGGTAGCAGCACAATTAGCATTTTTGGCAACTCTGATATACCCGAATTGTTATTCCATAGAATAACCTCGTAACCAAAATCCAGAAAGCTGTTATAGTAGCTCAAGGGAGAACATGTATTAAATTGGACCTGCTAGGGAGGCTTTGCATATCTCATTGATCTCGAGAGAAAAATATCTTGGATTTTAACTCTACAGAAAATTATCATATTCAGTGTTTACGAAGTATATTTTTCCACTGCAACACCAAAATATATAGTTTTCAATATCTTGCATTTGGAGTGTTGAGTGACAATCAAGCACTTTATGAAGCTAAAAGGAAAATTTTTAAAAATGGCAATAAGATCATCTTTGCTTTATGGTACAGAATGCTAGGCAACTAGGGAAATAACATGTGCAGAAAATGAGTGTACCAGAGATGGGGATGTTAAAATGGATATGTGGTAATACTTGTAAAAATTAAATAAGAAATAAATGTATTTGTGAGAAGGTAGGAGTAGTGCCCATGGAGAAGAAGATGAGAGAAAATTGTCTAAGGTGGTTTGGTCAGGTACAATGAAGATCTATGAATGCACCTATACGTAAGAGTGACTTAATTCATGTTGAAGGCCTTAAAAGTATAAGAGAAAGGCCTAAAATAATGTGGTTAGAAGTGGTGAGAAAGGATATGCGTGCTATGGGGGAAAATATGACACATGATAGAAGGGAATGACTTAAAGGGATTTATGTAGCCAAATCCCATGAAGTTGGGAATAAGGCTTGGTTGAGTAGTTTTGACTTTGTATGTCTTGTGAACTGTAGTCGTATGCTTTTGGCTAGCATAGGATATAAGATAAGAAAGTTTTGTTGTGTTATGTATTTTGTAAATTTAGATTGATTATTATTACTGCTGTCACGTTTTTCACTTATAGATTCAATGAGAAGAATTATAATATTCATTTAATTTAAGTTTGTGAAGCACCAAAATGGGTTATATCTATATATATATAGATATCATAGAAGCACAAAGTGGGAGGGGGGGCAAGGTTGGGGGCAGGGAAGTGGCACACATATAAGATTCAAAGGTTTGGGGCGTGTAGGGAGCGTTTAGGTATATATATATATGTAGAGAGAGAGAGAGAGAGAGAGAGAGAGAGAGGGCTAATCATGTGCGGGATATCCCGTTCGATGACGGTCGTCCGTGAGCGACACACGCGCATTCACGCGCCCGTGCGTGTCGCTCACGAACGGCCGTGATCGAACGGGATATCCCGCACATGATCAAAGCTTTATCTTTATATGTATATATATATATATATATATATATATATATATATATATATATTAAGTTCTAACCTAATAGCCTAAGCTTATAAGTGGAGGGCCCAAACAGGTATATGAAGCAATGCTAAAGTTTATAATTAACCAATGTGGGATGTGGTATTTTTTGAATACTCCCCCTTATGTGTAGGCCTAACAAGATAGAAACAGGCTTGCCATGTGAACAACAAAGACGGGCTCATGAATGAAAACAGCCTAAGAATGACATGTTCTGATACCATGTTAAGTTTTCAACCTAAAAGCCTAAGTTGATAAGTGGAGGTCCCAAATAGGTATATGAAGCTATGTCAAACTCGATATTTAATCGATGTGGGATGTGGGATTTCTCAACACACTCCCTTACATGCACATGCAAGCCTAACAAGATGACAACGGGCTAGTCATGTGGGCAACAAATACGGGCTTAGGCCTAAGTACGACATGCTTTGATATCATGTTAAGTTTCAAACCTAGTTGCCTAAGCTGATAAGTGGAGGGTCCAAATAGGTATATGTAGACATGTTAAACTCGATATTTAATCAATGTGGGATGTGGGACTTCCCAACACTTCCCTTCATGTGCAGGCCTAACATGATAGAGACGGGCTTATCACATGGACTACAAAGACGAGTTCACAAGTGAAACTGCCCAAGAAAGACATGCTCTGATAATATGTTAAGTTTCCAACCTAGCAGCCTAAGCCAATAAATGGAGGGTCAAAACAGGTATATGAGGACATGTTAAACTCGATATTTAATTGATGTGGCATGTGAGACTTCCCAACACTCCCCCTCACATGCAGGCCTATTATGATAGAGACAGGCATATCACATGGACAACAAAGATGGGTTCACAAATGAAATGGCCCAAGAAAGTCATGCTCTGATACCATGATAAGTTTCCAACCTAATAGCCTAAGTTTATAAGCGGAGGCCCAAATAGGTATATGAAGCAATGTCGAAGTTTATGATTAATCAAAATGGGATGTGGTATTTTTCCAACACTTCCCTTCATGTGTAGGCCTAACAAGATAGAAACGGAATTGTCACATGGATAACAAAGATGGACTCATGAACGAAAACAATCCAAAAACGACATGCTCTGATATCACGTTAAGTTTCCAACTTAAAAGCCTAAGTTGATAAGTGGAGGGCCGAAGCAGGTATATGAAGTTATGTCAAACTCGATATTTAATCGATTTGGGATGTGGGACTTCCCAATACTCCCCCATTTGTGCTTGTGGGCAACAAATATGTGCTCAATAAGCCCAAGAACGACATGCTCTTATACCATGTTAAGTTTCTAACCTAATAGCTTAAGCTGATAAGTGGAGGTCCAAACAGGTATATGAAGACATGTTAAACTCAATATTTAATTGATGTGGATGTGGGACTTGCCAACAATATATATATGCTATGTTACCTAATTTTATATCAAGAGGGTGAAATTGTAGAGAAAATTTGACTAGATTGTTTTAGAAGAATAGAAGAACTCAAGAAAGAAATTTGTGTGAGGAATGAGTGTGTTCTTATGAAAAGCTACAATAAGGTAGAACAAGAGAGAAAGCATCATATGTCCCTACAATTTAAATATGTCGGAATTTTAGAAAGGTCGGCCTATAGGAAAATAATTACAGTTGGTAGTCATTGTTAGTTAAGTTAATAGTCCTTTACTAGAAAGTTAGTAGCAATTTGCACTCAACTGTAATTATTTTCCCATAGCCTGATGAATCTAAAATTCCCCCTTTATTTATTTATTTTTTCAGCAAATTATTAAATAACAAAAGAGGACAAGACGACTAGTAATTGGATTTCCTTCTAAAAAATATAAAATTAATTAGGAATTAGAAAAACTCAAAGGGGATCATTGTGCATCCTAAAAAAAGGGGGGATCATTTTACAAAAAAAGTCAATGACTTAATTCGTCAAAAGATACTTTTTTATTTTTATTTATTTTATAATTTTATAATAAGCAATTCCTAAAATTTTTAAAGGTTATGGCCCTACCTTCCCTTCCCTTGTCACAAGGTTCCGTCTTAGTTAAAAGTGTGATTCTCTCAAGTCTCTAGAGAATCACGATTTTTACAAGATTCTCACTAAGAAGTGTGGAATTGCGGTTCTGAAGTGGGATTGGCACCCTTGGTGGAAGGTTTCTGCTTCTAAGATTTTGATGAACAACAAATAGTTTTATGGGCACTTTGGCCACAAGTCCATAAACTTTGACTTGTGTAGGGATAAGTTCACACTCAAAACTTATGTAGCCTAAAGTCCGCCTTTTATTTTTTCGGTCAGAATACCCTCGCATAACGGTTTCCCAAACATAATATTCTTCACTTTTTACTCTATAACACCACCTCCATCTTCCTCACCTTCAACCACACAACTCTGATGAAATTTATGCCCATGAACAAATCATTGATGCACTTTAATTTCAATCTTAGATTGCCGGAGTTCAAAGCTTCGAGAAGGTGTTGCTACACCTGTGCTTTGTAGTGATGACATTGTTCTTAGAAAATGGTAGACCTGTGACCATTTGAAAAAAAAAAAAAAGATTTGGACTACATGAATTAATTTCAAGTTGATTAGATGTGGACAACTAAAACCCCACCAAAATAGTTACATGAAAACACTTATTTTTGGTCACTTGTGACTTAAGTTTAGGCACAAAATATTTAAATTTAACTGATTTTTAGCTTCAAACACATTAATTTAACTGATTTATTAGTTACATTTAATATATTTAATTTTTTTGTGTGGGTAATTAAACCAAACCCACACAAAAACAATTACATGTTACTATTTCGAAATAGTTATAACTATTTTAAACCTAGTACTTATACACAATGTAACTCTTTTTTTTTTTAAACATAATTTTATATTCATCATGGGTCTTGTTTTGAAGGGTTTGATAAATAGATTTGAAAAATATACATATCTAAGATTGACGCATAATTTTAAAGTTTGAAAACAAAAAATAACACTTAAGGGTAAAGTTGACATTATGTACCTAACACACTCACAAAAATACTTCTATTTTAACTTAAAAGAGGACTTATGGCTGCATAAGTTTTCCACAAAGACTTATGCTTCCATAAGTCGTATAAAGTGGACTTCTCAGTTCTCGCTAATTTCCCCTAATTTTATTCAAAAAATAAACAAATTATAATAGATGGAGGACAAGGTGTCGTCACCCAAAAGCTAAAATGAACTCAACAAAAAGAACTACACATACATACATTTATACATATATATATATATAGTCCCTTTCTTGTGAGGTTAACCTAACCTAACTTTGTGTTAGGTCACTTTCGAAAATTCTTATCTCTGATTTTTATTTTTCAAAACCAATCGTTAGATTTGATCTACTTCATGTGAAGGTCATGCATACCAAAAATCAAGTTGATCCGAGATTAAGAACTACTTCATTCATAAATGTCCAAAATGAGTGATTGTCATTGATTAAAAAATGTAATTTTTGAATCGAATAGCAATCATTCTTGGATCAATTTGATTTTTGGTATGCATCACCTACATGATAAGGTTTTCTAATCCAACGGTTGGTTTTGAAAAATATGAATCACATGTATAGTTTTGGAGGGTGACCTAACGCAAAGTTAGGTTAGGTTAACCTCATAAGAAGGAGACCCATATATATGCACACACATATTTCTAAATTTTGGTCTTTTGTCTTGCAGGCAATTTTGAAACAGTTGGGACATTTTTGTGATGAAGCTGTTATGGTTGATGAAGCTCAACTTCAGTGTCTCCAACAACTTAAAAATATATATGTATCTACAAGGGCAGCTAAGGTATAGTCATCAAGCCTTTGTCAAGGAATTCTTGGATGTACTATGGTGGTTTACGTGATCGGATGAATGAATTCTATGATTCAACTTCAGCTAAAACATTGACGATGCTTATATCTGAGCAAAGTCTTAAAATTCATTATGTTGCACAGCATTTTCAGAAGGATATTGTTCGTGGTGTTGAAGGCATTATTAGAACGAGCTCAGAAGAAATGGAGATAGGTGAATATGGTTTTGTTTATCTTTTGCATATTGTGTCATTATAATGCTGATAAAATTTCACCTTCAATTTTGTAGGAAGGAAGTTGGCAGAAGATTGTTCCAGATATGGAAATGAGAATGAAGGCACTGGTTCTCATCTTGCAAGAGCTGCTCTTCACTTTGGTACCTCATGGAGTTCTATTGAAAAAGAGAGAGAGACTTTGCTTGGGGTTCTTTCTGATCAGGTTATATTTTCATGTGTTTCATATTAGGAAATGTCATGCATCAGTCAAGATATTGTCATTGAGAACCCATTACATGGACATTAAGCTTTATTGCATATACGCTTATGGGCCATGCCAAAGTAACTTATGAATGAATTAAGGCATCATTGGTTAGCATTTTGGAAATACTTCTGTGCTCTCTTTCTTTCTCTCTTGCTCTCACCTCATTCCACAGATCTGAGTATCGTGATACTTTAGATGATACCTCTAAGTAGGCGAAGATCAAAGTACCAAACATCATAAGGAATGTTGATCATAAGCAGTCCTTGACTAGGTGACAACCATTGATGTCTATTTTGAGAGGTATGATATTACTTTGATTACTAACTGAAATTTACAAAGATCAAACTCTGGGGGCATGCATGTGTAAGGTGAAAGGTGGAAGGTTGGCTACACATTTCATTGGAGGAAGCAAAAATATGGTTGAGGGTGCAATGCTTGCCTCTTTGTAATGAAGAATACCTGTGTTAGAATCTCTTTGCACTTCAGTGCGTAACTCCGTAGAAGAATTAGGGATAAGCTTACCAAATTGATAGTGTGCCATCAAACTGTTGAAGATAACAGGAAAATTCTTTCCCATTTTAGGACAGATCTTGGTTTCAAATCCAAAGAGATATGACAACTTTCAAGTTTTAAAATGTTGTTGAAGCCTTTTAAATGGCCTTAGATACATAAATCAACTCATAGAGTTAGTACTAACAACATGGTACTGAAGCTAAAATTGCATTGTAGAGTACTTTAAAGTTTAAATGCAGTCTCATCAAGGTTGAACTATCCTGAGTCTTTCATCAGTAGGCAGTGGCTAATAACAAAAGTAAGACGTTTGTGGATGATGAGATAATAGGGTTGCTACAACTTACAAGTGTAAAGGAAGGGTCACCATATGACACAGTGGCCAATTAATTTTCTGAAAATAATTTTCTTTATTATTTTCAGAAAATTTGATATTGATGTGAGGAAGGACCATTATGGGTTGCTGGAAGGATCCTTAAATTCCATAAAGAAGAACTAGAAAATTTTTTATGAGCTAATTTTCTTCATGAAGTCGTTTTGCATGGTTTGTCCGTGCGCAACAAAGACCTATAAATGCACCAGTATGTAGAAGTGATTTGAGTCAAGTTGAAGGTGCCAAAAAGACGAGGAATGCCAAAGAAAACATGGTTAGAAGTGTTGAGAAAAGACATGAGAAGACAAGGAAGTTAATGAAGGATATGGCTCTACTAGACATGAGTTGCACTAATAGTGGCTTCTTAGGAGTTGGTAGAGATTGAGAAGCATACATGGGTATATGGTAGATATATACACGTAACTAAGTTATGTTTAGGATTTGGTAGAGATTGAGAAGCATACATAGGGTATATATACATGAGATATATGCTTGTAAATAAGTGATATTTGGTTATGTTTTTGTATTGGTTAGTGTTGTGTCTTTGAATGGTATGAATTGATATGGAGGATGTCACCCATATTCACTTGAGACCAAGGACTTAAATATCGATATCAATGGATATATCGAGGGTCCAAAAACACGGATATATCGGATATATCGATGGATATATCGATAATTTCAATATTGATTCAGAGATATGACGGATATTGTTAGTTAAACACATATACCTCCATTGAAACTCTGGAAACAATGATTAGACTCTAATAAAAATTTTAAATATGTATTAGACAAGAATGAATATTTTAACTAAGTAAATGAAGGTTGTTACTTCATAACACTAATTTAAGCCACCAGTATAATTGAAATATTTATATAAATCAATACTAAAAGAGTAAGAGGTGATAATTTTGACACAATAGCAAAAAAATGAATATTTCGATATCGTCGATATAGTGAATATATTCGATATATCGACGATACCATATGGAATAAAGAAGATATTATGGATATATCGAGATATATCAAGATTTTATCAATAATATCGAAAATATTGACAATATCGTAAAGATATTTTGCGAAAAGATATGTCATTTAGATATCGTATCGACGGGTACGGATACACGGATATATCGTGGATATATCGAAGATATCGTGGATATTTTAGTCCATGCTTGAGACAATGTTGGCTTTAGGATTGGTGGGCCAATGCCTAATTATAGTTTAAGTTATTGTATCATGTTAGTTCTTAAGCTGAAGGTGTGTTATGTAGTAAAGAAAATTTATGGACTGAACAAACCTTCATCTTCTATTATGCCTTGCGTTTCACAATTGTTGCTTTAATTGAGATTATTTTGTTTTATCATGAAATCCATTTGCATTTTCCCTCTCTTTAATACCAGATGTTGACGAAGATTAGAAATAGGCAACTGAGAAGATCTGAACCACCACCACCCCCCCAACCACACACACACACACACATCAACCCAACTAGAGTTTTGATGCTACCAATTGTAGTACTCCAATTAATCCTCCCTCATCCTCAAATTTTGTATGAAACAATAAGAAGGAAATAACCGAAAGTTCAAAACTTGTAGAATACTAGAATATTATTGAAACAATGTAGAGATCAGATATTGAAAAGACTGGAATATTAAATGTTGGTCAACAAGTGTCACTTGAACATCGTTACTGCAGAATCAAAAGCTAGATTTTATAGGGCGTAAATATGGTAATTCTTAATTATACAAAACCTTTAGGCTTAAGAATGTAGGAGGAAGGTTGAATTGTTAGCTTGTGGTGGTGTTTTGGTGTCTATGAATTTAATTAGAGTATCTACATTTCTGACATCCATGAGGCTTGGTCATTTGCTTGTAGTTTCTTCCCTTGTTTTTTATTTCTCACTCTTCTTTGTTGTCTTTAGTCATAATTCTATCTTCTCTTTTTAATTGAAACATTTCTTTAATTTGCTGGAAAAAAATAAAACCAATTAAGATTCCGTCATAGCTTGGTATAAAATCAAAACCTATACTTTTTTATTTAGGAACACATGAAAAACATAATGAATGCTCAAAACAAAATGGAATCTATATAATTTCTCTCTCTCTCTCTCTCTCTCACGTGTTTACTTATTGCCTAGTTGTGCTCTTTCGGTTTGTTGCATGACGTGTGGTCCATTTTTTCAGTGTTGTCACTGGTCAGTGGTCACTATAGTGTTGATAAGGATTTTAAATTAACGAAATACACCATAAATTCCTTAAAATGTTTTTCTTTAATGTTTGAAAGAAAGCTGTAATATTTGATTTCTAGATGTCCCTTGGGAATGGGATATTTGACGTCAGATTACACAATAAAGTTTGCACCTTATTTCCTATTTTTTATTGTATTTTAAAATATTAGTACAAACTTGTGATATATATTAAAATTTTCTGTGATACTAAATAATATGTTGAGCTGAACATTTTAAACTCTTGATTCATTGTATTGCTGTGATTAAACGCATACAATAAGCAAATATATATATATATATATATATATATATATAACTTTTTTTTTCTTTCTCGGGGGAGGGGGGTCGACAAACATATATACAAGAAGATTGTTGAGGGTCTTTTACAAGTTTCTGAGAAATTTGAAACCATGTCATTGTGTAAAAGTAGTTGCTTTCCTAGATATTCTGTTTTGTAATGGCCTATGTACTTAATTTGATGAATGGGTTATATGGGGATTAATTCACTGGGAGAAAGATCGTAAACAACAACAAGAAAGAGAAGAAAAGATCTACAAAGTATGACCCATACATGATATGTGTACTTCTTTTCTTCAATTGCAGCAAGGAAATGTGATGTGATATTGCAAGCTTACAAAAGGGTATTTCCAAGAAATGATAACGAAATCTCAGGATATTGTCTATCTAATCTGATATAATATTTCGTAGTTCTTCAAATTTACTAGTTTTTATTTTTGTTATTAGCTTTGTTACAATCTGATTCTCTGTCTGTAGGTTTCTAATCCATTACGGGTTTTAATAAAAGGAGCTCCTTTGGAGGATGCTCACCTATTGACTCACCGTTATGACAGACTCCACCAAGAGATGGAAGCCCAGGTAGTATTTGATTTCATATCCAGGTATAAGTCGTGGTAGGGTACTGGAATCATAGGAATTATTGTATTGAATATTTTCTCCTTAGGCGGCTGAAGTATTAAGGCGCCAATCGAAGTCCAAGGATCCTGCTTCTTCTGCAGAGAGTTCCATAAAGCTTCAAGGTGCAGAAGCGAAATTAGCTGAGCTTAAATCTACTATGATGGCACTTGGCAGAGAAGCAACGACTGCGATGTCATCTGTTGAGGCTCAACAGCAACGAAAGACTTTTCAACAGCTTCTCACTATGGTAATGCCATTTGAATATTATTGATGCACCATCCTGTCACAGTGACATACTGACATAGTGACATCATATATTGTCATCTCTGAATATGGAACATTATCATTTTATGCATATGGAAGTTTTCAAATAACCTTCTGTCTTTTCTCCACGAGTATGAATATCCATCCAAAAGAAAGTCTGGAAGAGATGAACCTCTATCTCCACAGAAAGAGAGTAAATCCGAAGTACAGAAAATCCCTTTCTTCCTGAAGCAAAATCTATAACTTCCTGATATGCTGCCAACCAATCTATTCCCAATATGACATTATAACTGGAGATGTCCAACACAATCCATCAATTACTGCCCTGAAATCTTGATACAACAATAACGGCATACACTGCTCATCACATAATGACTTTCAAGAGGTGTGTAAACCTCAAACAAAACTAAATGGTTCCAGCACCAAGCCCACCATGCTTGCAATTTGAAAAAGATTCAGAAATAAAAGAATGTGTCTACCCAGGATCAAACAACATCTTAGCTTAAGAATTATAGACAAGAAAGATACCTTCCACCACAGCAGCATTCTATGCACCTTCTTCATGCCGTGTCATAGTAAACACACGCCCTGTGTACAGTTCTCCTGAGTTTAAATACACGACCTCGTGCATGGTTATCCTGCATTAGTAGCTCTATTGGTAGTAGTAAGGAGGTTGAGATGATTGCTACTGTTGAGAACCTCCAGGCTGCGTGCAAAACCATTGAATGTGTCCCATTTACTGGCAATGATAGCACATCTCCATCTCACCACTACCATTGCTACTACCGCTACTCCTTCCTACTCTATTTAGGGGATTGTCCCTATTGCAGACAACTCTTCTCCTGCTCCTTAGAATTTGTGATAAACCATAGCATTATGCACTGTGTATTCTGTTTGGTTCACCAGCTTCTGAAATTTCACGAGGTGCAAGGGTGCAACACTGACAACATCCTTTTGATATTACAGTTCAAACCTATCTCAATAAGTACTGCCCTTGATTCACTCACAATTCTTGGAAGAAGTTGCTATAAATGATGCAAAGCGCACCAACTCCACAAACTGGCAGTGTAGTGAGACACTACCATCTCCTTAATGTAACTTTAAAAATTCCCTCAACTTCGCATCACAAGAAGCTCCACGAAAATAGTTTTATCAAACAAAGTTTCAAATTCACTCCACAGCATGCTCTCCACATCACCCTTCCTGTTTCCTTCGAAATATTTCACCAATCATCAGCTTGCTCCACAAGCAAACACAAAGCAAATTCTACTTTATACCCTTCCCCCACACCTAAAACACACAACATCTTCTTTATCTATCCTAACCACTTGTTCACAACCATTGGATTTGGTCTGCATTTGAATTATAAGCATCCTGCTTCATCTGTCTTCCAAGTGAAGTCATCAGTGTCTTGGGTTGCCTGTTGCTGAGTGTTATTATTCGCCATCATAGCATGGATGCCCTGTAGAGCCTCATACAAGTCAGAGCCTCATACAAGTCATACTTAGTAGCTAGTTGTCGAGAAGAGTTGCTACCTCTCCTTTCACGCACCATTCTAATATACTCAAATAAATATCATATTCAAGTGCACATTTCAAACTCAACAGGTCTAGTGTGTGAAGCATCATATCAAGTGCCCTCTATTTTCTATTACATAATCCATACCATCATCACAACAACATATGAATGATTCACCTAGCATGTTTCTATGGTTCATTGTACCATCCAATGAATCATCATATTTCGTACAACATGCTTCACACAACACATCATGCATCTCATCTTCTTGTTACTATTCAAAAAAGATTATTCACATTAACATTCAAAGATCAATATTACCAAGATAATTATAGGGGTACCCTTTAGATAACACAAAATACAACACAACAAAAGTGAGGTTAACTAGGAGCATGCATGTATTGACTAACAAACATTCATATGGCGGGAGTCATTGGTTTAAATCCAATTGTAGGTAGAAATTAAATCACCTTGCTATGATATCGACCAATATCAACAAATAAATCACTTTGCTTACCATCAAGTTTAACAATAGTGTCCATAGGAGTATCTGCAAGTCAAGAATCTAAGAGACCATTCTCAAACAAAAGATTAATAACAAATTTCTGGTAGGAAAGAGAAATGCCCAGAGAAGAACGAGTAACTTTAATCTCAAGGAAATAATGAAGAGCACCTAGATCTTTAGTATGTAAATGTTGAGTTAAATAGCTTTTTGAATCAATAATACCTGCTGAATCACTTGCAAGGATGATAATATTATGCACGTAAACAATCAGAACAAAAATGACGAACAAAGTCTGAATGATCAAAAGTTGAGCGCTACAAACCATACTCGAGAACAACAGTACTAAATCATTCAAACAAAGCTTAGTGATGCAGGGACTTAACCAATACTCCCAAAAACTGTAGTTGATAGGAGCATGAGATTAAATCCCTTTATCCCATAGATCTTAGTGCCTCAGTCGAGACCTACTGGGCCCCATTAATTTTCACTTGTAGGGGCAAAATTAGTAATATGAAAGAACAATGTTAGAAAAATTATTAACAATAATATCTATATATATATATATATATATATATTTTTTGTTTTTAATTTATTTAATTTTCTTCATGCTTATTTTTATTTGTTCATTTCCCATTCTCTCAAAATAAGTTTGAAATAAAGTGTGTATATATCCATAGAGGAGAGAATTTAAGATAATGAAGGGGCCATATGTAATATTTTAAGGTACTATCTTTTGATATATAAAATGTTGAAGGGTTGGGTGTAAAATTTTTCAAAATTTGGAGGGGCCATGGCCCCCCCATGTCACAACATAGCTCTGCCCCTACCCCATTCTTAAGCCCACCCTACTCCAGAGAGGCAATGCCCCTACATTATCCATTCACGCGGATGAGGAGACTCGAACATGAGACTCCTAGAGACTTAACCAATAGTCCCAAAAGCCGCAACCAATAGGAGTGTGAGATTAAATCCCTTTATCCCTATAGATCATACCGCCTTGGTCGAGACCTCTTGGACCTGATTCTAGGCCCACCCTACTCCAATGGGGCAATGCCTCTGCATTACTTGGGAAGATTTTTTTAGACTATACGATGCCTTTTTTAGTTGATATACAAGATACTCATTACCAGCAACAACATATCCCAGTAGCTAATTCATGTACACTTTCTTCTAAAAGATCAAGTAAGGCATTCTTGATGTCAAGATGGTATAGTGGTTAAGAGCAACTAACAACTATTAAAAGCAAGATCCGAATAGAATTGAGATGGGCTACAAGAGAGGAGGTGATGCGGGTAGAATTTGGAAGGTTTGCAAAGGTTATGTGGGCCCCACCAATGCAACAATCACCTAACCATAGGTGGCACATGAAGAGGGGTATCTCTTGTGGGTGTAAGGTTGAACCATGTTGGTTGGTTCAAGCCTCCTTGAATTTGGATAATTTTGAAAAGTCCATATTTTAGGGCTATTTGAGTAATTTGACAATTTTAGGGGTATTTAGTAATTTAAAGATTTTGGTTTGTTTAGTAGTCGAGTTAATAGGCATTTGGTTATAAGTTAGAGTCAATTCCTATCCTTAGTAGGAATTAGTTGAGTCCTTTTGGTTGTTTTTAGTAAGAGTCTCAATTTAGAAAGCAAGAATTCTTATTTGACAAGTAATAGAATTTAGGAAGTAAGAGTCCTTGTTTGATAAGTAAGAGTAGCAAGGTGAGACTGTTGATCTTCTTCTAGGTGAGACTCCAAGGTTAAGCTTCTTCTTCTTCTTTAATTTTATTTACAGCATTGCTGTAATCAACCCTCTCCTTAGCTTCAATTTCAACCCTAAAACCTCTACCTTTCACCATAAACCTGAATCCTACCTTTCCACAAGTCAACCCTTATTCGATCCATAAACCGTAATACCACATCTCCTTTCATAGATCCAAAAAACCCAAGGTTTTAGCCCACCTAAGCTTAATTGTAGGAAACCTTAATCTCACTTTTTAGGGCTGTCCTACATCAATTTTGGTATTAGAGCAAAAGTTCTTGGCTTGAAGTGCATGCAATTGCAACTAAGGAGTGGGAAACATTTATACAACATGAGTTCCAATTATAATTCCAACAACAAAGAAGATATTTCAGCAAGATTGGAAGAGTTCTCCGCTGCGCAAAAATCAGAGAAAAGAGAATTTAATAGTCGGTTTGATGAAATTGTGAGACTTTTGAGAAAGAATCAAGGTAGACAATTTATTGAAGATGAAGGTGTAGACATCAAAATAATAACAATAATTAAATTGGACCCCAAACTATTTCAAGCCCAATAATATTAAGTCTTTAAATTTATCATGGGTTGAATAGAGTCCAATTATCACAATGAGTACAAAGCCCAATTAGATCCATAAAAAGATAGACCTAGGAGTGTGGCCCAAGACCCTCAAAGTTTACACTTTCCAAGATTACCCTTATTGACAAAGGTATTTCAAGTAATTTGGAATAACTACCCCTCTTGCTCTCTAAATAGTGGGTTAAGGGAGGTCACACAACACACAGAAATCATTTCAACTCTTGGAGACTTGAAGACTAGAAGAGACTTGAAGCCTAAGAATTCTCCAACTCCAAGAAGCATCCATTCTTCACAGCCGAGTATGCGCAAAGCCCGGAGTGAAGAAGTAACTCTCCATATTTCGAAGTTCGAGGAATACGCCACGTGGCTCTCGTCTTCGACAACTTGATCACTGACTGTCAATTAGAGGCTGCTCACGTGTACGAGTGCAATCCAAGAGAGTTCATCCCATCCCATTTCATTTTACATCAAAATTGTAATTTGTATTCTTATTTTGTGTTAATATCAATACACGAAATTTGTAGGCATGCCGAGTGGGACATTCTCTTCCTCTCATCTTTCGAGTCAACAAATACTTTCCACGACAAGAATGGCACCTAAGAAAATTGTGGTTTCTTCTTTCAACAAGTCCTCGAGCGTCGACACTGGAACACTTCCGGTTACACGTGCTCGGACTAAGTCTGGAGATTCTCAACTGGTGTCATCACTTGAGTGTTCAACTAAGCAACTAAGCAAGAAAACCCCTTTGGTAATGAAGAAGTCAACTTCCTACTCTGTTTACAGCCTAAAGGAAGGAACATAACTCTGAGACCTCCCCTGTGCATAGATGGGGTGATTCTTGCTCTACTTCAGAATCTACCATGCTGGTGATGGTCACAGAAGCCACTACATCTGTTGATCGTTTCCAACAGATGACTGAAGCCATTAAAAAGTTAACAAAATCTCAAGCGGAAAAAGATGCGGAAATCGCCTCACTTCGTTCACAAATGGCCATGCTCTTTAGCTGACTAGAGTCACAAAACCATTTAGGTGAGGCTACTCGCAATGCCACTATTCCTATTAGGCCTATGGTGTCAACAAATTCAAATCAATCGGAGCAACAGCAAAGGCAAGAGCAGCATCATTGCACTATGTCACAAAATGCCATGTGTGGTGGAGCACAGATGTCCGTTACTTCCCTTTCTATACAACAACTTCAGCATATGATTGCAGATACAATACGAGCTCAGTATGGAGGAAGTCCTTAGTCATCTCTTGTATATGCTAAACCATACTCGCAGCGTAGTGATGAAATGCGTATGCCAGTGGGCTACCAACCTCCAAAATTCCAGCAGTTCGTTGGAAAAGGTCATCCTAAACAACACATAGCTCACTTCATCGAAACTTGCAACCACGCTGGTACGTTTGGTGACTTGATGGTGAAGCAATTTGTTCGCTCTCTCAAAGGTTTGGGGTTTAATTGGTACACTAAACTCTAGGCTGGGTCAATTGATAGTTGGGACCAACTTGAGCGAAGTTTCATCGATCGATTCTATAGCACCAAGCGGACAATGGGTCTTCCAGAACTCGCTAGTATGAAACAAAGGAAGGACGAGCCTGTTATTGAATTTATTGAACGATGGAGGAACCTTGTACTCAATTGCAAAGAAGGTATCAGTGAAATGTGTGTTCAAGGGATGCATTGGGGTTTGCTCTATAGCCTACAAGGTAATATGCCACATAGTTTTGAGGAACTTACTATACGAGCCTATGATCTTGGGATTCAAATAGCTCGACATGGTAGCCATTCATAAGTGATCCTCGAGAGAAAAAGGAGCCCAATAAGGAGCCAAAGAAGGATGGAAAGTCCTACAAAGGGAAGGAAGTTTTGACAATACTACCTCTCCTGCAAAGATTTCTACTAAGAAGAAAAAGGAGGTCAAAGCCAACATTACCTAAGATGAACCTGAGAAGAAGACTAAGTTCACTTTGTAGGAACTTGAGGAAAAAGAGTACCCATTCTCTGATTCTGAGGCTTCTGATATACTTGATCAACTTCTCAAACTCAATATGATTGAACTCCTAGCTCCTAAACGACCTCAAGAGGTAGGATGTGTTGATGATCCAAAATACTGTAAGTTCCATAGGATAGTTAGCCATCCTATAGAGAAATGTTTTGTTTTGAAAGAAGCAATCCATCATTTAATAAGAGAGAAGAAGATCAAGCTCGATGACAATGATAATGTCGCTGCCACCAATGTCACTAAGGTTACCTTTGGGTCTTTTGATCCAACTCCAATACCATATAATAAAGCATGGCTAGCTTTGTCCATGAAGCACTCAGAAGCATCGAAGCCAATACATACTCCTATCCTTTTATAGGGGGTATATACCTCACAAGTTAAGGAGTCAACCGCTTTTCTTTTAGAAAGAGCAGTATTTGTGGAGTTCATTGTAGATGGAGAAGTGACAATAGTTTATGCATATCCCAGAATGCCGAAACTAGAAAATCTCAATGCACCAACTCTTTATGAATTGATGACCGATGATTTGAACAACTGGTACACTTCGTCTGAATCAGAAGATGATATTGCTGATGGTTGTTCGACTTTTATCAGCAAAAGGAAAAAGTATCGAAGGTCACCCCAGAGAAAGAAGGCGGACTTGGCATTAGCATAAAAAATAGTCAACGTACTTCCTCTACCAGATCCTCAAATGTGTATACCAGAGGCATTGCTAGTGCAGCAAGAACAGTTTAATCTTGAAGAAGATAACCCCTTTATGGACAATTATGTCTTGATGCAAACGTTGCATGTCGTTTCTACTTCCATCCACATCCTCAATGGAGAAGCCAGACCATCCTACGAAAAGGGGATGATCCCAACGTCGGCCAAGGCGAAGGAAGACTTTTAAAAAGAAAGTTCTTAATGTCACATTGATAGATAACGAAGAAGTTAGTGAACATTCTCACTGGAAACCAATAACTCTATGGGAGTTCTTTCCAATGGATTACCTTCCAGAAGAATATGTAGCCACATAGCATATGCTATCAGCGCTTGTGAGGAAGAACAACCTACAACAAGAGAGGACAACTAGTCAGAAGTGAAATATTTTTCTCATGAGTTATTCATCAATGCAAATGCCGTTGACGAAAAACTAAAAGATGTGCCACCCAATCTGAGTTTATCAAAAGTGTTTACTTTTCCAGAGGAAACCGCTTAACACTGGTTCATGTTTTGACAAATCCAGAAAAATATCGAGGCAAAAGTGTGAATCAGGAAAGTAGGTCATGCTATGCAGATTGTATGTCAACAGTCTTTTTTAGACATGAAGATCTACGGTTAGGTTCTCATCCCCATAATAGACTTCTTTATGTTCGTAGATATGCTCGAGAACACAAGATCACACGTATCCTAATTGATTGCGGGTCAGCTATAAATATCATGCCAATTCGGACAATGAAGCAGCTAGGGATTACCGGGGATGAGCTGTCAAAAAGCAGGTTAACGATCTAAGGTTTCAATCAAAAGGGCAACGTGAAATGGGTATGATTCGTGTTGACATTGAAATTGGAGAATTGAAATCTTTAGCTCTCTTTATATTATAGACTCCAAAACGTCTTATGAGTTGCTTTTGGGACGTCCATGGATGCATGAGGCAAGAGTTCTACCTTCAACATGGCATCAATGCTTCAAGTATATCAAAGACAGTGAAGAGAAGCGGGTTGTGGCTGAAATTGAACCTTTTACTAAAGAAGAAGCGCATTTTGCTGATGCCTAATTTTATAGTGATTCGGAGGTTATTCCAGAAGCTCTACCTATCTCCACGCCAGAGGTCAAAGCCAAAGAAGGAAATTAATAGCATCTTTATTTACCAAAAACAGTCCAGGTCATCGCACCATCAGAAGCAGTCCCTTAGACAGCCCCGATACCTTGCTCCACCTTGAAGCTTCAAAGAAGAAAATTGCAAATCTCTTCTAAGGATTCTTTGGAAAATCCTAAGTCATTGCTTTCCACAGATGACTTGAAGGTCTTGAAAGATGATTTTACTCTACCAATCTCAACCCTTACTAACCAGTCGATTTCCGAACCTTCAATAAAAGGCACTGCAAAAGCTTCGACTTCTAGAGAAGTTGAATGTAACCCAAAGGCATGGTTCGATCCTCAAGTCTAGAAGTTGTTTGAAAGTGTTAGGTATGGAAAGGGAGAACCTCGTGAGCCCGGGAAGCTTAATCCAGTCCTTACTAGTGGGCAAGCTTATGCATTGGCAGACAACCAAGAAGCTGTTAAAAAAAGAAGTAAGTCAATACCACAACATAAATTTGGGATAGGCTACCGCCTAGATGGCCCTGCTCGTATCAAAGTAAAGAAAGCGTTATCAAATCCCATCATGATACAAATAATTGAAGTGCCAGAAGAAGGAAAAAGTACACAATCAAAGATTCCTACCAAGGATGAAACCACTGTATAGAATGTGCGGATTTCGATGTTTGAGCGATTGGGTGATCAAACTTTATCATTGGATCAGTAAGCTTCGCTACAAAAACCTTCAGTGTTCTCCCAGCTTGGTTCAAAGTTGGTCACTCCCGAGTCAAGACCCCAAAAGCGAAATGTTAGACGGCGTTACAGACATGGTCGATAAAACGAAGAAAAAGGAGATTCTAGCCAACAAGAAGTCCCACTGAAAGGTTGATGACGATCAACGGAGTTCAACTAATTCCATCAATCGGTCTAAAACCTTTGCTGTTCGTCAACATCAATTAACAAAAGGTAACAAAATGAAAAATCCAATTGATGTAGAGGTCAAAGACGAAAAGATTGATTCAGTTAGCTATGTCACAATTGAAGAAATACCTACAGAAGGGTCATTCTGAGATGATTCATCTTCTGAAGATGAGCTTGAACCTGCACCTCGTACTTTTGAGGAAGGGGGGCAAGCCACTGTTGATGATCTTAAAAAGTTGAATTTAGGGACAGAAGAAGATCGAGGCCCATCTTTGTCAGTGCTCTTTTAAGTCCAGAAGAAGAAGCCGAATACTTTAAACTACTTCAAGAATACAAAGATGTCCTTGCATGGAGTTACAAAGAAATGCCTGGACTTGATCCTAAAGTTGCAGTTCATCATCTTTCAGTAAAGCATGGTGTACGCCCTATCAAATAGTACCAACGACGATTTCGTCTTTAGTTGGTCCCACAGATTGAAGCAAAAATTAACAAGCTTGTGGAAGCAGGCTCCATTCGAGAGTTTAAATATCCAACGTGGATTGTAAATATTGTTCCTGTAAGAAAGAAGAATGGGCAAATTCGAGTTTGTGTAGACTTTCGTGATTTGAATCAAGCATGTCCTAGAGATGATTTTCCATTACCTATTACAGAACTCATGGTTGATGCAACAACTGGGCACGAAGTTTTGTCTTTTATGGATGGATCATTTGGTTACAATCAAATTCGAATGGCCCCCAAAGATGAAGAGCTCACTGCGTTTCGTACTCCGAAGAGTATATACTGTTATAAAGTTATGTCTTTTGGACTAAAAAATGCCGGTGCAACATACCAACGGGCTATGCAGAAAATCTTCGATGATATGCTACACAAAAGGGTTGAATGTTATGTTGACGACCTTGTTGTAAAATCAGGAAAACATTAGCATCACTTGAGGGACCTTTGTGATGTCTTTGAAAGGCTTCGAAGATATCAATTAAAGATGAACCCATTGAAGTGTGCCTTTGGAGTTACTTCAGGGAAATTTATGGGTTTCATCGTTAGACACCAAGGCATTGAGATTGATCAATTGAAAAGTTGAAAATTGATGCTATTCAAAGTATACTTGAGTCGTGCAACCTCCACGAATTGAAAAGTCCCCAAGGACGACTTGCATACATTCAAAGGTTTATCTCCAACCTTGCTAGGCGTTGTCATCCATTGAATCAATTAATGAAGAAAAGTGTTCCATTCGAATGGAATGAATCATGTCAAAGGGCTCTCCAAAGCATAGAAGAATACCTCCTCAGACCTCCCGTGCTTATGGCCCCAACTCCTCGAAAACCACTTCTCTTATATATTGCTGCATAAGAACGGTTGTTAGGAGCTCTTCTAGCACAGGCTAATGCAGATGGAAAGGAAAGCGTTCTGTACTACCTAAGTCGAGCACTAGTTGGTGCAGAATTGAACTACTCACCCATTGAAAAGATTTGTCTCGCTCTTGTTTTCACTACACAGAAGTTGAGATACTACATGTTGTCACACATCATCCATCTTATATCACGGGCGGATCCAATCAAGTACATCATGTCAAGGCCAGTTCTTTTAGGGAAGTTGTCAAGATGGGCATTTCTCCTAATGGAATTTGATATAATTTTTTTCCCACAAAGAGCAATGAAAGGGCAAGCTTTAGTTGATTTTTTAGCTGACCATCCCCTTTCTGCGGATTGGGAGCTTCCGAGGACTTCCCAGATGAAGTTTTTTATGCTGATGTCATTCCATCTTGGAAGCTATACTTTGATAGTGCAGCTCGACAATATGGTGCAGGTGCTGGGGTTGTATTCATCACTCTTGAGAATGATGTTCTACTATCCTCCTTCACCCTAATTGATTTATGCTCCAATAATGTAGTGGAATATCAAGCCCTGATTATTGGTTTAGAGATGGCTTTAGATATGAAATTTCATCAATTGGAGGTCTATGGCGACTCAAAGCTAGTAATCAACCAGCTCTAAAGCGAATATGAAGTTCACAAAGAGGTCTTGATTCCGTATTGTCGTTATGCCGCTCGATTGATAGATCAGTTTGAGGAGATTGTGATTGGACATCTTCCACTTGGAGAAAACAAACAAGCTGATGCTTTAGCTAATCTCGCCGCTTTACTTACACGATCTAATAATGAGTCCACGTCAGTCCCTGTTTGCCGAAAATGGGTGGTACTATCTATATCATTAGCAAAAGAGGAAAAGGAAAGTAATGTCATTTCAGTCTTTCAAGTTGAAAATGAGGATTGGAGACAACCACTTATTGACTACCTGCAACATGGTAACTTACCCAATGAGACACCACAAGATTGAGATAAGGCGCTGAGCGTCCCAATTCATCTATTACGAAGATACACTTTATCGTTGTTCTTTCGATGGTGTATTTCTGCGGTGCTTAGGTGAAGAAGAAGCGACCCAGGTACTCGAGGAGGAGGTCCATTCTGGAATTTGTCATGCTCATCAATCAGGTCCTAAACTCCACTTTCGCATAAAGAGAATGGGGGTATTATTGGCCTACAATGGTGCGAGATTCTATGGAATATGCAAAGAAGTGTCAAGCTTGCCAGTTTCACGCAAATTTTATCCATTCACCACTAGAACCGCTGTACCCAACAGTAGCTTTTTGGCCCTTTGAAGCATGGGGACTTGACGTGGTGGGACAATTGAAACCAAAATCCTTTGGTCACATGTACATATTGGCAGCAACTGATTATTTCTCAAAATGGGCAGAAGCCATTCCACTCAAAGAAGTAAACAAGGAAGCAGTCACTAACTTCATAAGGACTCACATTATTTATCGGTATAGTGTTCCATGCTTCATCATAATTGATAATGGGACTCCATTTTACAATTCCCTTATGAAGAAGCTTTGTACATAGTTCGGCTTCGCACAGCGTAACTCTTCCATGTATAATGCTCCAGCCAATGGACTCGCTGAAGCATTTAATAAAACCCTTTGCAATTTTCTTAAGAAGGTAGTCTCTAAGTTGAAAAGGATTGGCATGAAAGAGTTCCAGAAGCTCTTTGGGCATATCGAACAACTTTTCGGACATTGACGCAAGCTACTCCGTATTCTCTTGTGTATGGCGTGGAAGCTGTTCTCTCATTCGAGTGTCAAATTCCTTCTCTAAGGATTGCTATATAGGAAGGCCTCACACACGAGGAAAATGCTCAACTTCACCTTGATGAATTGGAAGCATTAGATGAGAAGCGGCTAGAAGCACAACAACGTTTAGAATGCTATTAATCCTGTCTTTCTAGAGCTTTTAACAAGAAGGTCCGTCTTCACTCATTCCAAGTGGGGGATTTAGTCTTAACTGTTTGAAGACCAATTGTGGTCTTACATCAAACTAGTGGCAAGTTTACATCCAAATGGGATGGCCCTTATGTCGTGACAGAGGTTTACACCAATGGCGTATACAAGATAGTGGATCAAGATGGTTTGAGGATTGGTCCTATCAATGGAAAATTCTTGAAGCGCTTCTACACTTGAGGTTCCATGATGCTACTGGCCCACATGAACCTAAACTGTGAATGGCCCCCCCAAAAAAAAAAAAAAAAAGAAAAAAGAAAAAAGAAAAGAATCCTGTTGGACTGAAAAACTTGAAGAAAAAAAAAAGAAGAAGAGGAGCCCATTGGATTGAAAACTCGAAAGGGCGGTTCAAGCAGAAGTTAAGCCCCCCACCCCCCCCAAAAAAAATCATATGCACATACTCACTTGAGCTACGTGATGAGTTGATCCCTTTCGGGTATGTAGGTAGCTTGGGATGCCATCCTAGGTTTAGTTACACTAATAATCAAAGCGCCCAATGTTTGCTACCTTTGTCCCTGAACTATGTAATAATTTGATCCCTTTAGGGTATGTAGGCAGCTTGAGATCTCATTCCAAGTTCAGTCAACAACAACAACATTATTCAAAAAAGAACAAGGGGGCTAAAAAAAAATGTACTGTCTTTTTATTTAAATAGAATGAACTGCCTAAAATAAATGAAAAATAGCATAATCAAGATGAATAAATAAATACATGAATGAGGTCTAAAGCTAAAACTAAGGATTATCTACAATCAAATCGGTCTAGCTAGGCTTAGTAAGGCATTCTCCAAATCAATTTGCATCTGATTAATTTTCCGCACTTCAACATCTCGCACTGAGAGTCCTTAAGCTCAGCATACTCTTGGTCCTTCAACATGAGTTTTTCTTTAATTTGTTGTTGCTGATCACGGAGAAGGTCAATCTTTGAAGCCAATTGACTCCTTTCATTTGCAGTTGGAGGATTTTAACTTCATTGTTAGCTACACCTGCTTCAGCCTTGGAGATCTCTTTGAATAACTCTGTATTTTAGGATTGAAAAGTGGATATCATACTCCGAGCAGAAGTCAACTTCATTTCCCTCTCTTCTGAAGACAAATTAGAGGCATTTCTTGTACGTCTTGAAAGGTAAATGTCCACTTGTTGCAAAAAAGACTCCATTTTTGTTACAAAAGAAGTAGCATCAACCTTGAAAGCTTCTTTGAGGACTTCTTTAATTTCAGAAGACTTCTTGCTCCACCAAGCTCTCAATTGGGAGAAACCACCCTTCATACCATGGTTCAACTCTCCTCGAAGGAATGAAGGCAGTGCAGATAGTATGATCGACCTCGCATAGTCTTGGGAGATAATTGGTTGCAAAGGTGACCCAATCATGGAAGAAAACTTTGGCATTAACTCCCTATGCTCTTGCGCGATTGGAGGAAGCTTTGAAGTTGAAGTAGTCCCCCTACTTACTTCAAGTTTGTTTGCTTTAGTGATAGCTGTAACATCACCAACACTTGGATTGAACCCAGAATCAAGTTCTTCCTCATTGACATGTTGGTGCTGAGTGTCTTGCGATCCTAAAATACCACCTCCAATGTTGCTAATATCTCCCTCAGAAAACTCATGAAACATTTCATCACCATCCTCTCCCATTATGTCAACAAGAGCTTCAACTACGTCACATTCTTTGTTTTGAAGATTAGAAATATTGGAAATAGTTGCTAAAGTTGTAGAGTGTGGCGCACTGGGGGAAAGGCTATAAAAATTTGTGGATAAAAGAGGTGAAAAAAAAAAGTGAAAAAAAAAAGAAAAAAAGAAAACGGAAGAGTGTTTACCCGCATTCTGGGCATGAGGGGACATTTCCAAGTCAACAGTGTTGGAAGTTAGATTCTCAGTACACCCTTTGCTCCCTTGGCGAGGTGCAACCTCTTGTGATTGAAGACAATTGAAATCCTGTTCAATCACGGTTGCTCTTTCTCGACATCTTTCCTTTATTTCTAGGATTTCCTTAGCACAATAGGCATGCCCATCTTGGAATAAACTTTGTGCAACACTAGAAGCTCAATGATTTACCTGAGTTATAAGAGGAGCATAATCACTATCATCTGATGAATGTGATGAAGTGGCTTCCACATCAACCACACGAAACTGTGCATATACAACTGTAGACTGTGGTTTCGGTTCGATAATCTTCAATGTCTTGGCGGGAGGATGCTTCATATCAACTAAAGTAGTCTCAGGACGACTTCGCTTCTGAAGCTTAACTTCTTTGCTTGAGGTTTTGCTAGCTTTGCAAATGCGTTTCTGATCAGTTTTGCCTTTGTTTGAGTCAACCACAAATTCCTTACACTCACTTGCAAATAGAATGTGGTGATTAATGCTATCAATCAATGGATTTGCTTCCTTCCCCCACCAATTGAGATAACTCCTATCATATAGGCGCCTAATATGACTATGAGGATCAAAGATATAAAATTCCGCATAACTAAGCGTTCTCGTGAAACACAACCACAGGCGAAACAAAGTAATGGCATCAGAGTGAAGCTCAACAGTTGAGGGAGTCTCAGGAAGCAACTTGCTGATGAAAGCCTTGCTGATGAGCAAAACGATGTGGATTGTACATCTCCATATCATAATTCAACCCATGACGATACATTACATATCCAGGGCGAATACTTATTATGAATTCAAGAGTCTCCTTGAATCTCAATCCATCATCTCCTCGTAATCCAGCTACAGCTCTGCTAGAAATTGGGTACCAGCAAAAGTCTCTTTGTTCCATACCTCCTCGGATGGTCTCTCGATTCCTTTTTGCTTCTTCCTCAAAAAACAAGAAAGCATTTAGAGTTCCCTAAAATCTCGAAATTGAAGGACTATCGGTATCATGGTTGATTATGCTGTAAACATCCCGATAAAAATACAAACTAGCCCAAGCATAGAGGAAGTGACCTGGAAAAGGAGAATTAGCAAATCCTAACTCATTATGTTGCCCTAAAATGTAATATGTTTAGGATTGACCTCTGTAAATGCTTACCAGGATAGGAAGAGCTAAGTTGTATTCAATCCCGCTAGCCATACAAGAAGCTACTTTAAAAGTAGTTGGTCGAATCACATCATCTCCAGACGGAAGTAAAAATTGGCAAATCCAGAGTGCTGAATACGCTGCGATCTCTACTTCATCTCTGTCATTGCTGTCATATGTGTAGTCCATGCAAGTAAATGGATTAGTACCTCTTTCTTTCTTGGTTGGTGCTTTCAGGCGAAAAGGCCTTATCATCTTCGTAGAAGGAAAAGGTTCTTTGTTTTTGAAATAAACTGCACCAACATTGCCATTGTACTCCTTAAGTCATCGAGGATTCGGAACACGATTGAAATTAGGGAACCAGAAGTCCAACCAATCTGAGTGCCTAATTCGATCTACGTTTTTCTCTAGCATAATTAATGCAATGCTTTGAATAGGTACAAGCATGACTTGGGCAGTATTTGGGGCCCTGGTCCTATCAATTCTTCTAAACTCGGGACAACTTCCTCGTAATATTCACCGATAATCAAAAGCCTAGTGATTTGCCGAATATCCCAAAAAGAAATGCCTATTTCACCACACCTGTGTCAAAGGTATTAGTCTCGGGACACTAAACTTGGACACAAAACGCAATACATACTTGCTGACCTGCTGTAGTCATAAGTGCCTGAATGAATTGCCAATCCAAGACTTTTTAAGCCTTTGTCAAGAGTAAGTTTCGTTTGAATTCTCGTTGACCATTCCCAAAACCCATTCAGATATTGGATTTCTCCCTTGGCGTTAAGCGTGGTGCTCCGTTTTGTCAATCTCTCACTAATCTTTTGTGCAATAAAAGACTTAGGAGTGAAAGGAATTTGTGTATTATGAGGAAGAAGACACAATGAAGGGAGACGCCAAGGTATAATTGAATCCTTGTCATGCATTTGATTTGCCATGGGGAAAGCACTAATAGTAGGCATGTCAAGTCTTCCTTCATGCTGTGGATCTCTACAACCAACAGGACCTGTCATAGCTCGATTCATAGCAAGTTTCAATGTCTTCTTCGTGTTAATTGAATGAGACTTCACACGTACATGAGGAAGACAAGAAATTTTCCTTTTTGAGCTGGGTCTTTATGTTTTGTAATCTAACCTTTCACTGGTAGACTTGCTTGAGGTTGTGAAGATTTAGAAGTGTGCTGCGAACCCACCGCTGATGAAGATCCCATCATTCTATTTAAAAAAAAATATAAAAAAATTGTTACATGGTGGCAAATATATAAATAAATAAATAAATAAATAAAACCTAGTATAAAGTGACTCCAACTTAAGTTGCCCCGGTATACAGTGACTACGTCCCAAGTTGCTTGGTACAAAGTGACTATAACTTAAGTTGCCCCGGTACAAAGTGATTACGTCCCAAGTTGCCCGGTACAAAGAGATTCCAACTTAGGACGTCTCGATATAAAGTGACTCCATTGCAAGTCGCCCCGGTACAAAGTGACTCTAACTCAAGTCGCCCCGGTACAAAATGACTCTAACTCAAGTCGCCCCAGTACAAAATGACTACGTCCCAAGTTGCCCAGTACAAAGTGATTCCAATTGAGGACGCTCTAGTATAAAGTGACTCCATTCCAACTTGCTCGGTACAAAGTGACTCCAACCTAAGTCACTCCGGTATAAAGTGACTCTATTCCAAGTCGTTTGATACAAAGTGATTCCAATCCAAATCACTCAGTACAAAGTGACCACATTCCAAACTGTTCATTACAAAGTGTGTCATGCCAAGCAAATTGATAGCCAGACTCAAGGTGAGTACAATTATTTTCTTTAAAAAAAAAAAAAAAAAAAAAGGTGTGAATTGAACTACACGTGATTATTCTCACGTTGACTTTCACATAGTCCATTGTGATTATTTATTCTTTGTCCATAATTGTTTATGTACTTTCAAAGTTATATATATATTAAAAAAAAAAAAAAGAGAAGAAGAAATCTTGTTTCACGTGGTCTATTGGCAGAAAAGTACATGTTTACCTTTTTGTTGGTTTATGTTGAAGAAGAATCAACTTGACTTGATGCAAGAATACGTGGTCTTCAACTTCAGAGAGCAAGTAAAACTACACTTCCTTCAACTGAAATACAGTGGACTAAGAGAGACTAATAGTTTCTTTTTACCACCGTATTTATAGGAGTTAAAATTCTACAAGGATTTTATATTGACTTATAGTCCTTAATGAATTTGACTTCTGTATGGATTACCAAGGATATAATTCCACGTATCCTCACATACGGTATATTCATAAGCCTTGCTTTTGATTAGATAATTCGATACTCGTTCACCTATACTCAAGGACTCTAATATCGATATTGATGGATATATCGAGGGTCCAAAAATATAGATATATTGAATATATCGTTGGATATATCGACAATATCGATATCGTTTTAAAGATATGGTGGATATTATGAGTTAAACATGGATATTTTTATTGAAATTCTGAGAAATAATGATTTAAACTCTAATACACAATCTAGTATCAAAATATTGCAAATTAAATCCCTATAAAAAAAGTAAGTGGTGTATAGGGTGGAAAAAATGTAGGGCGTTGAGCAGATAAATATTACAAACTTATGAAAATTTCATAGCTAATGTTACATAACATTAAAATACATATTTATAACGTTTAAATATTAGGTTCTATTAAATTAGAGGTCATTGACTTGAAATTATATTTTAAAATATATGAAATACTAAACATAGTTTTTAAAAAAAAAAAAAAAAAAAAATTGTTACTAACTACATAAAAATAAATATGCCCTCCTCCATTCCTATTTTATTGGCTTCCTTTCCTTTTTAGGATGTTTCAAAGTTATTGTCCCATTCAAAAAGTCAATGATTTTTTTTATGTAATTTTCTAAAATACCCTTTCTCATGGGTATTTTGTTTCTTTCTAATTTTTGTACACTTAAGGGCAAAATTGGAATGTTAAAACATATATGATGATGTGAATGCATTTAATAGGGTCTCCTAAAAAAATGTGATTTTTCAAAAGGGATAGTCAATTTGAAATGGAGGTAGTATAAAAAATGAGTGGGGTACTTTTAAAAATGTCACATAGTTAAAGGTAAAACTACAAAGTTAAAAAGAATTATAGGGTTATAATGTAAAAATATGTAAAAAATGGGTTTTTTAATAAAAGGGTTTGTCTTTTATTTAAAGAGGTGCCAGGAAAGTGATAAAGGAATCTTATCTCTTTATCCATTTAGCACGGTTTACACTTTACATAGACTTGGGAAACAAAAGCCTTCCTCCTTCTCTTTCTTCTCAGATGCCCAGACCTTCTTTAAACAAAAGTAGAATGGTTTCCATGAACGACGGCGACGGCAAGACAAGGTGCACAAATCAGACTTCCAGACTTCTTCCTTCTCCTTCTTCTCTTCTTCTACTTCTTCTTTCTCCTGAAAGCTCACCGATATTTACCGATATTTGTCGAAATATCGTTGGAAAATCGTCGAAAGATCGCCAGAATTGGTGCGAAACATTGCTAAAAAACCACGACTTTCTCGGCATTTCTCGATATCATCGGTATTTATCGATATCTCGATAATATTGAGATATGTCGCTCGATAATCAATCAAAAAGAAATTGCAGCTTAATATCGTGTCAACCATCGTCGATACGCCGATATATTGGCGATATATTGCCGGTATTGACGATATTACAGTCTATGCCTATACTAAAGTATTTAGGCAAAACAAGTATCGAGGGGGCATTTGTAGACATCAAAATAATAATAATAATAATAAAATTGGACCCCAAACTATTTCAAGCTCAATAATATTAAGTCTTTAAATTTATCATGGGTTGAATAGAGTCCAATTATCACAATGAGTACAAAGCCCAATTAGATCCATAAAAAGATGGACTTAGGAGTGGCCCAAGACCTTCAAAGTTTGCACTTTCCAAGATTAACCTTGTTGACAAGGGTATTTCAAGTAATTTGGAATAACTAACCTCTAGCTCTATAAATAGTGGGTTAAGGGAGGTTACACAATACACAGAAATCATTTCAACTCTTGGAGACTTGAAGACTTAAAGACTAGCAGAGACTTGAAGCCTGAGAATTCTCCAACTCAAAGAAGCATCCATTCTTCACAGCCGAGTACGCGCAAAGCCCAGAGTGAAGAAGTAACTCTCCATATTCCGAAGTTTGAGGAATACGCCACGTGGCTCTCGTCTTCAACAACTTGATCATTGACTGTCAATTAGAGGCTTCTCACGTGTATGAGTGCAATCCAAGAGAGTTCATCCTATCCCATTTCATTTTACATCAAAATTGTAATTTGTACTCTTATTTTGTGTTAATATCAATACACGAAATTTGTTGTCTACAGAAGGTAAGAGCCATTGTTGTAGAGAATCTCTCATGAGGCCACGTGAAGGGAGAGGTAATTTCATCATTTAAGGAAGAAACCCAGTGGAAGTAGTTTACAAAGGTGTGGGTGTAGGAAGGTTTGCAAACTTCGCACAACCTAATGATGTGACAAAAAAGGTGCATATCGAAGTTGCTGATTTTTATGGAAAATTAAATTCGAAGGAGTTCATTGATTGGCTCATATGTATGGAAGATTACTTTGAGTGGAACCTTGTGGCTGAAAATACAAAGGCTCGTTTTGTGAAGCTGAAATTGAAGGGAGATGCATGTTTATGGTGGTATAGTGTCGAGAAAGGACTTCGTATAACTGAACAACCACCTATAGACAAATGAGACAAGATGAAGTTAAAGATGAAGGAATACTTTCTCTTGACTGATTATGAAAAAGCCTTGTATACTAAGGTATTTTTACTTAAACAAGGTATTAAATCAATTGAAGAATACACAGAGGAGTTTCACAAGTTGATTATTCAGAATCAGGTGTGGGACAATGAAGCTCAACTTGCAATCCGTTACAAGGCCAGGATTCGAATAGGGATTCAATTTGAGATGGCATCCACATATCTTTCCAAACTTCATGATGTTTATCAACTTGTCCTCAAAGTTGAAGAAGAACTTAACTTTTGAGCTTCTAGATGCTTGGAATCTCAAGCTAAGGGGTGTTATTCAAGCCGAACAGCAGATAATCCTCCACAGTTTACTAGTTTCAACAATTCTAATGATCTAAATGGAGTGGACAGCAGCCGGCAAGTTTGTGGTGTGACAATTATAGTTGCTAATTATGGCGAAACTTTTATGGGCAATGGGGTAAAACAGGTTGGTGTTATTCCTTCTTGTTGCAATCATGGTAAAGATGATCTGATGAAGGACAATCCTAAAAATTGAGATTAAAGTTTCCTACAATTAAGCTTAGGTTGGCTAAACCCTTGTTTTCTTTGGGTTTATGAAAGGGGTGGTGGTATTAGGGTTTATGGATGGAATAAGGGTTGATTTGGTGAAGGTTTAAGGGTAGGGTGAAATCAAAAGAAAAAGGTTGCTGGAAATTTTTGGACAGAATGGGTATTTTAAGGTTTTTCAATGGTAAAGTGTATGGAAAGGTAGGGCTTGAGTTTATGGTGAAAGGTAAAGGTTTTAGGGTTGAAATTGAAGCTAAGGAGAGGGTTGATTGTGGATTAAAATAAATTACAATAGTGCTGTAAATAAAATTGAAGAAGAAGAAGAAGAAGAAGAAGAAAAAGAAGAAGATAAACGTTGGAGTCTCACCAAGGGTTTCAAGGAGTCTCACCTAGAAGAAGATCAATGGGGTCCTTCTATTAATTTAAGCAAAAGCTGTACAAAATTTCATTATATAGAGGACTCTTACTTGTCAAACAAGGACTCTTACTTCCTAAACTCTATTACTTGTCAAACAAGGATATTTACTTGTTAAAGGACTCTTACTAAAAGCAATCAAAAGGACTCAACTAATTCCTAACAAGGATAGGAATTGAGTCTAACTTATAACCAAATGCCTACTAACTCGACTACTAAACAAATCAAAATATGTAAATTACTAAAATACCCCTAAACTGTAAAATTACTAAAATAGCCCTAAAATTCTAATTACCTTTTTTTTTTTTGAGAGTAAACTTTAAGAGGCCTATCCTTATCATAATCACAATGTGATTGCATGATCAAGCAAAGCCCTAGACCTTGAAGTTGAAGAAATACACAAATTTCGGGCTTCTAGATGCCCAAGATTTCCAATTGAGGAATCTTCTTCAAACTGGACAGCTTGTATTCCTCCACATAATATGGGTTCCAACTGTGAAGTTTCCAACTTAAAAGCTTAAGCTTGTAAGTGGAGGCCCGAACAGGTATATGAAGCCATGTCAAGGTTTGTAATTAACCAATGTGGGATGTGGTATATTTCTAACACCAACAATTCTAACTCTAAGAGTGGTGGGGTAGCAACCAACAACCTTTGAATGAGGCTAGTAGAGATGATGATAAATACCAATCTCCTATGGTCTATGGATAATGGTGCACAACAGGTTGGTACTACTCTTTTATGCTACGAGTGCAATGGTCATGATCACAATGCTTCTGAATATCCAAGCAAAGCCTTATACCTTGAACTTGAAGTCGAAGAAGCAATAGTAGAAAGAAATTCAAAGAAAGATTTGAAGCATGATGAAGAGAAATCTAGTGAAATTTGGAAGTAATGGTACAGTTGCAGGCTGTAGTCTCATGGGGCAAACGTTTATGCTAGTACCAAAAGCAAAGGAAGATAATAAAGAGATGAAATCTGATCTTGTTATTTAGAAAGAGATTGAAGTAGACATTGCGGAACTCGAGAATATGGGAGCGAATTGGTATACTTCCACAATTCATGTTCTAAATCAATTCATGGATGTGCTTCTTACACCAATTGCTTCAATTGATTTTGTCATTTTCAACAAATTCAATGTTATGGCCAGATTGTTCTTTTAGCACCATCTTCACCATTGCTTCCAAGGGAGATGAGGCTATATAAACTCCAAATTTCTTTTCCCGAGCCGATGATGCAAATTCAAAATCAAGAAAATTTTACTTCTTCAACACTTCAAAACTCGAGGTCGAGTTTTTTCCAACCAGGGGAGAATGATGCGGGGGAAATTTAGAAGGTTTGCAAAGGTTATACACTTATATGGGCCCCACGGCCCCCACTAATGCAACAATCACCTAACCATAGTTGTCACATGAAGAGGAGTATCTCTCGTGGGTGTATTGTTGAACCATGTTGGTTCAAACCTCCTTGAATTTGAAGAATTGTGAAGAGTCTATATTTTAGGGGTATTTGAGTAATTTGACAGTTTTAGGGGTATTTTAGTAATTTACAGATTTTGGTTTGTTTGGTAGTTGAGTTAGTAGGCATTTGGTTATATGAGTCAATTCCTATCCTTATTAGGAATTGGTTGAGTCATTTTGATTGTTTTTACTAAGAGTCTTAATTTAGAATGTATGAATCCTTATTTGATGAGTATTAGATTTAAGAAGTGTCGTTGTTTGGCAAGTAAGAGTCCTCTATATAAGCAAGGCTTGTAAACACTATTACAACAATTCATTAATGAAATTTCCTGCAGCTTTTGCTTTAATTAATGGTGAGATTCTATTGATCTTTTTTTAGGTGAGACTCCTAAAAACTGATGAAAGCCAACTAGAAGATCAACAATCTAGCAATCAATTGCTAGAAAATGAGAGAAAATGAGAGGGAAAGTGAGGGAAAATTAAAGGAAATTCGATTCAAGAGAGAGAGAGCTCTCAGCTCTTTAACAACTCAATCAATCTAATATTCTTCAAAAACTAATCAAACTAACCCTTAACCAACTATTTATAGTAGATTACATGTTGAAATGACTGAAATAGCCCGAGACAATTAGCTAACTAACCTTATAAACTAATACAAACTATTACAACTAATACATTCTAATATATCTAGGCACATCAGGACTCCCCCTCTAAAAGAAAACTTATCCTCAAGTTTGGATATTGAAGTAGAAGCGGGTCTTGATGTAGGTTGTTGAAGTTCTCCCTTAACACCACCCAAGCAAGATCTCTTGCTTTAAAAAGAAACTTCTTCCATCGAACATAAAGATCTTGCATAAAGCCATGCACATGTGTTCCCTCATAGTTCACCTTCCTTGGAAATAGAAAAGAAGTGTTATATAAGCCACTAGGAAGCTTAGATGCCAAATCACCGCACACATATTCCAATTCCCAAAGAAAATCACCATTGGAAAGCTCTTCTTGATGCTGCCAAAAAAAATTCAACCTTTTCCAAAGGAGAATTTGATGAGTAACTTTGGTAAGAGAAAGGTCCTCGGGTTCTTCATCAAAGATAGGTGGCATATCATGCATAAGAGACAATCCAAAAGGTAAACTACAAGGAAACTCATCAAAACATGGTGGTGGGATTCCAAAATCAGCACTTGAAAGCCCAAAAACAGCCTCATTCCCAAGTGAAGATAAAGCACCAGGAGCAAAGAACTCTTCATTAACGATTGGAGTTACCATCTCTTTGAAGAACAAGGCTTCTTGTTGCTTCATAACATAGCTGTCCCCATTGATTTCACTAGCTATTTCCTCCATTTCTTCACTATTTTCCTTGTCAACTTTCAATGTTTGCCCACAATCATCATCATCATCATCATCATATGCATAAAAAATTGGAGTTGTTTCAAAGTCATCCACTAAAATTTTAGCAGAAACTTTGTCTTTCTTGCCAAAAAAAACATCATCCTCATCAACAAAGGCTCGTCGTGATATTCAGCAAACACGAGGGCTACATACACTAGAACATGCACCAAATCTTCACGAGGAAGACTTTCCTTCTTTGTCTCAATGTAATTATCAAAAGAAATTTGAATTTCAGGCACAAATTTCCTTTGAAGCTTTCTCTTCATCTTGTCCCATCTTTGAACCTTTCCTTGTCCATTCCATTGGCGAAACTTTTGCAAACGTTTCCACCAATTGGATGCACTACCTCTTAGGTAAGTCTGTGCTATCTTCACCATTTGATCTTCCGATATGTCATGATAGGCAAATACTCTTTCATGAGCATCAGTCCATGCAAGAAAATCTTCCGGATCAAGGCTTCGTTGAAAATCTGGGATTTCAATGTCATAAGAGGCACCAAATACCTCATGAGGAGGTTGTAGCAGCTGGAATACATCCGTCAAAGCCTCAATTTGTCTCCTCAACTCGCCAATTTCTTCTCTTTGTTGCTGGTTTTGTTGGTTGGTATCATTCCTACCCATATAAGGGTGTGGGTGTAACATCAATACTGAAATTTACTGCATTTTCCTTCTGTTTTCTTATTCTACCTCTTCCACGATGAGTCATTGGAACAAAAAAAATACTCAACAAAGATCTGAATTAGCACTGAATCACACCTGAGTCAGATTGCACAACAGAACTGAAGAAATCAGCAACTCTGTTGAAGAACTGCTACAAATCAATCGCAGATCGAGCATGATGCACAAGAATCAATTGCAACTGAACTACTTGACTGGAAATCGACCTTTGCATCACTACCATGAAGAATTTGAAGCTTCGATCAGGCCAGAATAAGCTACGACCACAACTGAAGCTTGTAGCACAGTTGTCGACTGGAAATAAGTAATTGATAGTGACTATCACTGCTGAATGAAGTTTTGACCTGGTAATTTGAAGGAGATCAAGCTGTGAATAGGTCTCTCACAAGACTAAAGCAGTTTGTAACACAAACTCTTCCAGACTTGGATTGTGAACCACAACAAAGGCCTCTCGCACAGGCTGCTATACCTCCAGCTTACTTCCTTGAACCAGATAGAAGGCGTTGAACTGGAATTTGGCTGCAAAATACAGTCTCGACTCCACTGATACTATGTATCGCTCAACGCTAGGCAACCCTAGGTGAGATCAATCGCAGATTGGGGCTCTATTCTTCTTCACAGCGCAGGAGAAACTCAGATGGAGGTGCGATAGAACTGGAGCTTTGAAACTACTCTTCTATCACTGCTACAGGTGCTACAAACAGTTCTAAACAAGCCCTAGGTGGTCTCGATCATGAATAAGGCAGCAAAAAACATCTCCAAGCTGCTTTTCGTACTAATCAATAGCTTCGTACCGATCTGTGGTTGGAAACAGAGGCTCGACTGCTACAAAGCTACATGTCGATCAAACCCTAAACAACCTTAGGCATGATCAACCATGGTTGAGCCTCCATTTCTCCAAATTGACACAGGTAGACGAAGGAAAACGGAGGGAAAAAAAATCATCTTTGCAGGCTTGATGCTAAGCTCTAATACCAAATGATGAAAGCCAAACCAAAAGATCAACAATCTAGCAAGCAGTTGCTAGAAAATGAGAGAAAATGAGAGGGGAAGTGAGGGAAAATTAAAGGAACTTTGATTCAAGAGAGAGAAAGAGCTCTCATCTCTTTAACAACTCAAAAAATCTTTAATATTCTTCAAAATTTAATCAAACTAACCCTTAACCAACTATTTATAGTAGATTACATGCTGTAATGATTGAAATTCCCTAGACAATTAGCTAACTAACCTTAGAAACTAATACAAACTAATACAAGCTATTACAACTAATGCATTCTAATATATATCGGTACATCAGAAACCCTTAGTGAGACTCCAAGGTTAATCTTCTTCTTCTTCTTCTTCTTTAATTTTATTTACAGCACTGTTGTAATTTATTTTAACCCATAATCAACCCTCTCCTTAGCTTCAATTTCAATCCTAAAACTTTTACCTTTTACCATAAACCCTAACCCTACCTTTCCATACACTTTACAATTGAAAAACCTTAAATACCCATAATGTCCAGAATTTGTAACAACCTTTTTCTTTTGATTTCACCCTATGTTCACTCTTAATTTTTCACCAAATCAATCCTTATTCCATCTATAAACCCTAATACCATCACCCTTTTCATAAATCCAAAGAAAACAAGGTTTTAGCCTTCCTAAGCTTAATTGTAGGAATCCTTAATGTCAATTTTTAAGACTGTCCTACATCAGGAGGTCTTCAAATAATCAAAACTGTATGTCTATATGTCTACGTGTAACCTTTAGCAACCAATTGCTTTTCCAGGCGTTCTACAAAACCGTCAAAGAGATATTTAATCGTATAGACCCAACAATAGCCTATTGTCTATTTTCGTAGAGAAGAGCAGTAAGTTTCCAAGCTTGATTCTTGGGAAGAGCTCTCATTTCCTCATCCATATTTTATTTCCATGATTCTACCTAGAGAACGATAACGCTTGTTTATAAGGAGAGGGAGAACAACAGAAGATAAAGTACAAGCAAAAGGAACACTGATGTAGGACAACCCTTAAAGTTGAGATAAGGGTTTCCTACAAGCAAACTTCAATGGGATAAAACTTTATTTTCTCTGGATTTATGAAATGGGTGGTGGTATTAGGATTTATGGATGAAATAAAGGTTGATTTCTTGAAGGTTTGAGGGTGAATATAGGTTGAAATCAAAAGAAAAAGGTTGCTGGAATTTTTGGATAGAATGGGTATTTTAAGGTTTTCCAATGGTAAAGTGTATGGAAAGGTAGGGTTAGGGTTTATGGTGAATGGTAAAGGTCTTAGGGTTGAAATTGAAGCTGAGGAGAGGGTTGATTGTGAGTTAAAATAAATTACAACAGTTTTGTAAATAAAATTAAAGAAGAAGAAGAAGAAGAAGATAAACCTTGGAGTCTCACCTAGAAGGAGATCAATAGAGTCTCACCATTAATTAAAGAAAATCTGCAGAAAATTTCATTAATGAATTGTTATAATTGTGTTTACAAGCTTTGCTTATATAGAGGACTCTTACTTGTTATACAAGGACTCTTACTTTCTACATTCTATTATTTGTTAAACATGGACTCTTACTAAAAGAAATCAAAAGGACTCAACTAATTCTTAACAAGGATAGGAATTGACTCTAACTTACAACCAAATACCTACTAACTCGACTACCTAAAAAACCAAAATCTGTAAATCACTAAAATACCCCTAAAACTATAAAATTACTAAACTACCCCTAAAATATGCACTTTTCACAATTCTTTAAATTTAAGGAGGCTTGAACCTTCAACCTTACACCCACGAGAGGTACTCCTCTTCATGTGCCACCTATGGTGGAGTGATTGTTGCATTGGTGGGGCTCACATAACCTTTGTAAATCTTCTAAATTTCGCCCGCATCAAACACAAACGAGATGAAAGATGATTATAGGACAAAATATTGGCAATAGGATGTTAAGTACGAATCACTTTACCTCAGCATAGATCAATAGGGAAATCATTAGTACTCAAGGTAGAAAGAGGGAGATTAAGGACCTTAGACCGAGAAGTTGTAGGTGAAGGGCCATAAGAAACAACACGCCTATCATGAGATCACCAATAAACCTGCAATGGAGGGTGATAAGGAAGAGTGGAGGAAACTAGAGTAGTGACCATAGGTGGAGATACGGGCATTGGAAGAGTAGGAGATGGGAAGGAAGGTTCCCCCTTACCACTGTATAGAAGGTTAGGAAACAAATTCCAACTTTGCGATTAAAAGATGGAGATGGACTAAAGAAAGGTGACAACGCTCACAAAGTAACATCAAGCATTGAGACTCAAGATTGTAATAGGATACCCTATTTGAGTTTAGGAGTATCTAAAGAATACACACTTGCGAGCTCGAGAAGAAAATTTGTCGTGGCTAGAGTCTAGCACGTGAGCAAAGACAACACAACCACACTCGAGCAATTAGTCTGAAAGTTGAACAATTAGGATATGATAGGGAAAAATGAAACTTATGATTCAAAAGAGATACGATTAATGAAATGGCATGCAATAGGAACCACATCTCCTTAAAAATGTTTTATCACCTACGTGTTGAACATCAAAGTACGAACAACATCCATTTAATGACGATGCTTCTGTTTAATGACACCATTTCTCTGGGAGGTATAGGCACAACTAGTTTGATGAATAATACATTGATCAATACAAGAAGAGTTCTAAACAGTCTAAGTATTTTCCAATGCATTATTGGATCGAAATACTCGAAATAATTTAATGTGTTAAACAGAACAAGAATTTCATTATAAATTTTAAAAACAATGTGAGGCAACTCAGCTCTCCCTTTCATAAATAAATAAAAAAATAAAAAACCATGTCATGTGAGCAAGGACTTTAATATCGATATCGATGGATATATCGAGGGTCCAAAAATGTGGATATATCGGATATATCGTTGGATATATTGACAATATCGATATCGTTTTAAAGATATAGTGGATATTATGAGTTAAACATGGATATTTTTATTGAAACTCTGGGAAACAATGATTTAAACTCTAATACACAATCTAGCATCAAAATATTGCAATTTAAATATGTATAATACAAGTATGTATTGCGTAGGGTATAAAAAATAAATCGCGCTAAGCAAATAAATAATAGAAAATTTTGCAAATTCAACATTTAGATGTTATATAACATTGAAATAGATTTTTGTAACATTTAAATATAGAGTGCTATTAGACCAAAGGCCATTGGTTTGAAATAATATTTTAAATTATGTGAAATAATAAGCATAGTAAAATGTACATATATATGTGAATCCTAACATATTCTAATGTGTAAAAATTTCACCAGAAATCAGCAAAAGGGCATTTAAACATGGCAGTGTCGATATCTTGAACGATATCAGCGATATATCTTCGATATCAGCGTTATATCTTCGATATCTTCGATATATCGCTGATATCGTTCGATATTTTGTTTTTTGAAAATTTTTCAATTTCGCAACAATATATCGTATCGTTACCCTCCGATATGGCGATATATCGCGATATATTGTCGATATATCGCGATTTTTAAGTCCCTGCATGTGAGCTGTAGTCATCAACAAAAATAACAAAATAATGAAAACCATTTAAAGTATGCACTTTCCACATTATAAAAAAACAATTTAAGATCCAAAGCTTGATGACATAAATCATTATCTCGCAAAATAGTAAACATGAAAATTATCTCCAATTTCTCATGATATAAGCTCAAACTATCACATAAGTTTGAATTAATTTCATACCAATAGAACACATCAAAATCCCAAAATATTCATGACATAGAATAAAATTCAAAGGTTCAGACTCCAAAATATTTAATCCACATCATGTCAAAAATAATATAGTAATATCATAAATCTCATAAAAACATATGACATTACCAGATAAAAAACATGGACATTGTCATAATAGGTTTCCTAAATCACATCATTTTCACGTAAGTTTCACAATGTAGTTTAAAATTCATTAATATGGTTAAAAAGGTCACAAATCTTGTTAGAAAACCAACATGCATGTGGATTTGTATCATTAGATCAAAACATCAATGATCTACAAAGATGAAAAATACCCCTACCTTAACCAAAAGTAGGTAGAATGCACAAATGTAGGTTTTGGAAGTGAGAATGCAAGACAAATATGCTCTCTCAAGCAAGGTCTCCAATGCTCTACACACTCTCTCTCTCTCTCTCTCTCTCTCCCTCATAAACTAGAGCTTCTAATGACAGAAAATGAGGAAAATTTGGAAAAATGGCCTTATATAGGCGGATAGGCCTAGGGAAATTTTGGGATTGAAGTTTCCTCAGGCTCCCAAATGAAAAATTATCACATGCTTGAACGGAACCAAATGTGCTCAAGCGGGATAGGCCCAATTTAGTTGCTATTTTCCATTAGCTCGGGTGAATGTCACGTACAACTCGATTGTCTCGAGCCAATCTTTCCAAAATGCATCAATATGCACTAAAATCATTTAAAATTAGCTCAAATAATTGTATAATGCACCTTCATAAAAAAAAAAGAAAAAAAAAAGAAAAAAAGAAAGAGTGTAATGCACAACCAACATGAACAACCCATCATTTTGCATAAAACATGATTAAACAGACTAATAAAGACATGGCTTCTCACACTACTAAGAGGGGGGGGGGGGTGTGGACGTGGAGTGAATCATTGCCAACACATGTATTGGAAAAACTAAAAAGCCCTAAAACATCTAAGAATGTTTTCTGCACCTTAATTTTCCTTTAAATAGGCCTCCCATTTTATTTAAGAGCAAGAATTCAAAACTAGAGAAATTGCCATCCTTAGAGATGAGCTCAGGAGAATAGATATCCAAACCTCCTTAAAAGAAAACCAGTCTACAGTGGAAGGCTTAATGCCTGTAGATTTTGTACACGACTTCTTTGGATCAGAAAAATTCTATGCTTAGATACCCTGTCCCCAAAGATACTCTGCCATGATAAGTTGCTTCTACCACACTTAAAGTATTCCCCCTGGGTTCTTTCATTCTCCTTCTCAGCCCAAACCCTCCTTGCCATGCTATGTGCTGGTACATTGTGTAAACGACAGAACATGCTCACCAATTTGACAGCAAACCTGAGCCCTGTGAATATCAGCAACACCGACAACTTTGACAGCCTTGTGCATAGCAGCTCCCCCATCTCCATGTTCTAACAGGAACCCTATCAACTCACAAGATTTTCAGTTGTAGTGGGATTAATTTCTATTATGTCTTTTCTCCAAATGAAGGGTGTTATGGCTTTCCATTCTAACAGCTTCGCTTCCCTTCCAATGGCTCATGAATGGGTCTCCATGCTGGCTTTCCCTTTCCAATTTTGGACTCCTAAAATTTTCTTGAGGTTTGGCATTTTTTGTGGTTGTTTACTTGAGATCGACCCTTGTATTCTTATTATTTTATTATTAGTTTACTCATGAGTTGCTGAATGAATAAGGATGAAGGAAAAGTCAACTCATTGACTCACTCAACATTGGAATCTCTAGCCCAGTGTAACCTGGTAATTCAGTTAGGACCTTGAAGGTCGGTTGGTGGTGGTGTTCTATGTGGCACCAATCAAGATTGTTTCTTTGAAGGGACTAATCTAAAGTTTGATGTTGAGGCAGATGCTAAGAGAGTGACACATGTTATTGGTGGTAGAAAACAGGAAATATCGGTTTTGACAGTGACATTTAGAGTTAAGGCCCTGACCTTGATTTCTTTATAAGATAGACTAAAAGCAGGAAGAGGTGTAGGAAAAGAAGACAGTAATACCAAGTTTTTCTTAATCATTGGTCTCCTAGGGTTTTTTGAGGAGAAAGAGGATAAGTAAGAGAGTGGGAAAAAAAAAAAAAAAAAGAAGAAAAAAACTGTCAAAGAGAGTGTAGGCTGTCACTATCATTAGATTAATTTATATTTAGTATTGGAATTACATCTTTGCCCCTGAGAAACATTTAACATCTGAAATTCCCTTATTCTCAACTGGTTGAGGCTTAATAAATGAACTGGTGGTGATAGAACCCTGGTTTGTACTACATTTGCAGCACTCTAGGGTGTTAAATTTACTCCTAGAGACATTGGGGCTTAAGAAGGAAATAGGGCGGAGAAGGAGTAATGATGTGCAACATAAAAATGTGATAGATACTTGAAGCTTATTGGTGGGAGGTGATTTCTCAAATTGATGTGAAATTTAGATAAATTTATAGTCTTGAAAATCATTGATACTGGTGATATATTGCTGTATCGATGAGGGTCGATACAATATCTCTTGGCAATTTTGTTTTGGCAGTTTATCGGTGAATATATCACCATATCAGCAAGATACCTAGGAATCTCGATAATATCGTGATAGATCAAGACTTTTTCATTTTGTCCATTTACTGTCGGGATATGGGAGATATTTCATCCATATTAGTTGATATTTCAATGATATCGTTGATATATAATCCTATAAGTACAGATTTTGAAATATTTTTTAAGAAATTTCTAAGATGAAGAAGAAGAAGAGGAGCTGGTCCAAGCCTTCACGGGCATCCTTGCCACCATCAAAATATTCTACAAATATTCTATCGTGAACCATTTCAACTCACGTGCATAAAATATTCTACAGATTAAGCTTATAAAAGAAGGGTATAGAAACACAATTATTCCATCGTATTGCTAATGCCCATAAAAGGAGGAATCATATTGGTAGCTTGAAAGTGAATGGGGTGATTAGTGTTGATGAGTCAATTTTTTCCAAGGAAATTGTGGACTTCTATAAAAGGTTGTTTTCTAAAGAAGATTGGAGACCCTCTTTAGATGGTCTGGAATTCAATGCCTTGAACCAAATGGAAGTCGATTGCTTGGAAGGGGCTTTTGAGGAAAATGAAGTTTAGAATGCTCTATGTCTTTGAATGGAGATAAGGCACCCAGGCCAGATGGTTTGTCTATTGCTTTTTTAAAAAAATGTTGGAATGTTATTAAAGGTGACCTCATGAAAGTGTTTGAAGAATTATTTCAAAGAGTATTAGTAGAGAAAAGCCTTAATGCTACTTTTATTGCACTTGTTCCCAAGAAGGGGGAGGTGGTAGAGATTTGGGACTGTCGCCCATTTCTTTGTTAGGAAGTGTTTACCAAATTATTGCTAAGGTGTTAGCTGGGCGTCTTAGCAAGGTGGTGGGAAAGCTTGTGCCCCTTCCCAATTTGTTTTTATTAAGGGTAGAGAAATTCTTGATGTGATTCTTGTGGCTAATGAGTGTGGATTCAAGGAGTAGGAGCAGGGATGTGGGCATTTTGTGCCAAATTGATTTGGAAAAAGCGTTTGACCATGTGAATTGGAACTTTCTCATTTACCTTTTAGGTAGAATGGGTTTTGGATCTCAATGGCAAAGATGGATTGCATGGTGCATTTCAACCCCTTCTTTTTTGGTGCTTGTTAATGGCTCTTCCTATGGTTTTTTTCATAGCTCTAGAGGCCTTCGCCAAGGTGACCCTTGTTCTTCTTTATTTTTTATTTTGGTGATGGAAGCTTTGAGAAAGCTTTCCCAAAAAGCGAATGAGGTACATTTATTAGAAGGCCTTGGGGTAAATGGAGGGGGAATGGAGAAGGAACTATTTATCATTTGCTTTTTGCGGATGATGCTTTGTTTTTTTGTGGAGCTAGTGAAGATCAACTAAGGAATCTTAGGGTGGTTCTCCTTTTTTTTTTTTTTTTGTTTGAAGTGGCTTCGAGTTTAAAAGTAAATCTTGGGAAAAGTGAGATCATTCCAGTAGACACCATCAACAATATTGAAGAGCTTGCCTTGAACCTTAATTGTAATATTGGGAAGTTGCCAATCACATATCTTGGCCTACCCCTTGGAGCTCATTTCAAAGATAATAAAGTTTGGGATCTGGTTCTTGAGAAGATTGAGAAACGGCTTAGTGGGTGGAAAAAAGGGTTTCTCTCAAAAGGTACTAAAATTACCTTGATCCAAAGCTCCCTTGCTAGTATCCCTATTTATTTTTTGTCCATTCTTAAGATTCCCAAATTGGTGGCCTTAAGGATTGAGAAGCTTCAAAGATACTTTCTATGGAATGTCATCAATGGGGAGTTCAAATTTCACCTTGTTGATTGGAAAATGGTGTGTTTACCAAAAATTCAAGGAGGGTTGGGTTTTAAGTCCATTATGGACATGAACAAAGCTCTTCTTGGTAAATGGATTTGGAGATTTAGAATAGGTGATCAAGGCTTGTGGAGGGATGTTATTATATGATAATATGGTGTGAAAGAAGGGGGTTGGTGGCCAAAGGATAGTAGAAGATCTCATGGTTTGGGTCTATGGAAAGCTATAATGATAGGCATTGATACTTTTTTAAAAGAAATATGTTTCCAGGTGGGAAGTGGGGATAGGATTAAATTTTTGAAAGATTGTTGGAAAATGTTTATTTATTTTCTCTCTATTTCTTATGTTATTGTCATGTAATAAGCTGAAGGGGTATTTTTTTTCTTTGTATACGTAAGTATAAATACAATGCAACAAGGAAGAATACCCTAGCTTCCTATTATTAAAAACGAAAGTTTTTTCTTTCTTCTTCTTCCTTCTTCTTCTTCTTCTATTCAAATCCATTATTTTTTTCTTTGATTCACACTTGAGAGATCACACCAGACGTCATTTGTTGATGTCATGCTAAAGTCATGATGATGTCAGTAGGTTTTTTGACCCTGCTACAGTGCTCGAAAATCATAGGGGAGTATGCTGGTGAAGTTTCAGCCCAATCCAACAAGATTTGCACTGGTTTTTGAATTTTTCTTTATTTTTCTGGAAAATAGAGATTTTTTTTTTCAAAAACCTGGATAGGAGCAATGTTGTGGAGATTTGATGGGTCAGATCACCACAGAGGGTGTCGACTAGGAGGAGACAACAATGTTTTGAAGTTGGTTTGAACTACAACCAGGTTTTTTTATTTTTTTTAATGATTTTTTGAAAAAACTAGCTACTTGCAATCAGGTTTTCCATGTTACCTGCCATCTGCAGTCAGTTTTTTTGATGTTTTTGATGATTTCTTGAAGAAACCAGCCACAACACAAGTTGGTTGTTGCATTTGGGACTCTCATTTGCCTTGGTTTGATGCTACAGTAGCGTTTCGAGTCAGTTTAAGTTGTTGAGAAAATCAGCTTGTGTGGAAGTGTTATTTTTCCCCTTTATTCTTGCTTTGTTGTTGACTGAGGTGTAGTAGTTGTGGTTGAAGCTATATTTGGGTTGGTTGAGTGTCTGTTCACAAGATGTCTGAAGTGACTCAGACCGCTCAAAGCCAGCAAAGTAGGGGAATGGGTCAGAGTGTACCCATTAGTGACAACCCCACTCTTCAAATCATGACAGTAAAGTTGGACGGGCTTAATTATCTAGCTTAGTCAAAGTCAGCAACCTTATATTTAAAGAGTAAAGGGAAGATGAGATATGTGAACCTCAGTAAATGACCCTCTATATAACAAATGGGATGCATAAAATTCCATGATAATGTCTTGGCTTTTACATTTGATGACACTGGAAGTTAGTGATGGGTATCTACTATTGGGAACTGCTAAGGAGATTTGGGATGCCGTTGCTCAGACCTATTCAAAAGTTGGTAATATTGCTCAAATGTTTGATTTGAAGCGTTGAATACATGAGACCACTCAAGAGGAGGATATGTCCTTATCTACTTACTTTCATAAACTCTGGACATTGTGGCAGGAGTTGGATTATTATCAAGATTTTCGAGCTGGGTGCCTGTTGACATTCTGAATTTCAATAAACTTGTTGAGCAAGAGCAGATATTTGAGTTTCTTTTTGGGTTAAGACAAGAATACAATCAGATTCATATACAAATTTTAGGAAAGGAGACCCTTCCTTCTCTTAGAGGGGTATGTGCATATGTTTAGAGTGAAGAGAGTAAAAGGGGTATATTGCTTCCCCTTCCTCCAAAAGAGAGATCTATACTTGTTACTGCTTCTTAGAGAGACAGTAAAGGAGTCTACCAGGGTCGTGATGGAAGTAAAATGGTGGATTCTAGACCTGATGAGAAGGATAAGTTGTTTTGTGACTATTGTCAAAAACCAAGGGTATAAATAAGTAGTATAGATAGATAAAACCGAGGGTATGACTATTGTTCTGTGACTTTTATAAGTAGTATAGATAGATAAAGATGATAGTTTCAAGCTATCCGGCCAGAACTCCATGTGCTAGCGAGTAGCCAGAAGCTTTTCTTTTTCCTTTTTTTTTTTTTTTTTTTTTTTTTTTTTTGGGGTATAAATACATGACATTATTGATTTATTTTTTTTGTAAATGATACGCATTTATGTGACATTTAAATGTTAAATTTGTGTAAAATAAAATTTATTTGCTGTGTTTATACACTACACAACATGTACTTGTATTGTACACATTTAACTTGCAATCTTTAGATTGTAAATTGTTTATTAGAGTCTAACTCATTGTTTTCCAGAGTTTTAATGAAAATATCAATGTTTAACTAATAATATCTATCATATCTCTAAATCAATATCGATATATCCGATACATCCATATTTTTGGACCCTCGATATATCCATCGATATCGATATTTAAGTCCTTGGATAACATATTGAATGCTTCAACACATTATCATTGATTTTCCTATTATAATAAGTAAATATCCTGATGGATATTTGAGGTTTAGTGGTGAAGATATGGTGCAAATTGTTTTAGTTGGGATAAAAGAGGGGTCGGGGAAGGGGTTCTCTTTTTGTTTCTGTTCTTTCTTCAGAAATTTGGATTAAATAAAGGTATCTGTTTCTTGGACACAACTCTTTAGTTATAATTTTCTTGTTGTTGGACCTCTGATAATCTCATTTTCAGGTGGATGCTGAGAAATCTTACCATCAAAGTGTTCTTTCTGTTTTACAGAAGCTACATGCCAAGGTTGGTGACTATGTATCCTGGCTTTTTTCATTTCCAGAAAAAAAATTTAATGTCTTTCTCTATGAGCATCCTGCACCTTTATTGGCTGCTGGGAGGATTGCCTTTGATTTTTACATATTTTTTGTTTGTTTGAGAAAGATTTTGACAGTTTTCCAATGTTTATTATTGGAGTTAGATGATTCTGGATGATGATGGTGCTACAAATGGATCTGATGGTAATGGGCCTGTGAACCAAATTACATACTTTATTGCAAGAGTAAGGCCATTAAAATCTTTGGGATCCATCGCTACATACGCACTTAATTACATTAATAATAATATGTTGGATGTAGGAAAGCTCCTAATATGTGCAAAAGTGCACCTTCATTGTCTCACGATTTATTTCTTCACATGTTCCATTCCTTTTGTGTTTCAAAAATTATAATAATTTTCTATGATCCTTGCATTTTGTAGCACATTATTTGTGATATTAAGAGTTAATAACATAAAAATCTCATCTCTGAAGTCAGTGGCGGATCTAGGAATTTTTGCTAGCAGGGGTGACTTTCTTTGGATGTTACTGTTCTTTTTTTTTTTTTTTTTTTTCCCCTAACTCTATAAATTAAATAATCATTTGAAGTAGCCTTCTACTATTTCTTTTCTAATATACAATAAAAATTAACAAGAATAAAGAAAATTTTTTGAACTTAATAATTAATACAAAAACTTAAATATTCATTGATAATCTATATATATTGTTATGAAGTAATGTATATATTAAACCAAAAAGGGGCATAGCCCAAGTACATGAGACATATACAAGCACTAACCAAGAGCCCTAGCTAAACGTTAGAGACTCCACAAGAAATAAAAGAAGACCTATTGGTATTAGTGTACCTGACAACAAAACCATTAAAAAGGAGTCTTTACAAAAGACGACTTGAGGCCAAAATCGAAGTTTTCACCTCATCAAAAGTTCTTACGTTCCTACTTTACAATTGTCCCCGACAAGTCTTCATGTTTTGAAAGCGTTGAATAATAATCTCATTATCAATGCTATCAAAAATATATTTTTCAATATATACAACCAAACTATTATTCATCCATTCATCTCCCATTCAGTTACACAATCGACTTTTCACAATCTTCATGGCAGAAAACACCCTATCCACTGTAGCAGTCTCAACGGGTAGGATCAATGTCAATATCACAAGCAAATACACTAATGGATATACTATGTCTTTCTTAGTTTGAACCATTTGCAAGACACCAGTTTACTACAAGGAGTCAAGGACGGTTTTGAGACTTGAGGGGAACACATGTCACACAAATGGGTCAGAGCTATTTATATAAAGGGGGAAAAAAAAAAAGGAAAGAGAGGAGTAGGGGGGTACAACTACAAAATCAGAGGGGTCAAAAAAAAATTTAGAAGGGTCAAGTTTAGGAATATGAAAATATATGTAGAGTAAAAAAAAATATTTTGAATGGGTTCGGGGGTTCAAGTGCCCCCTTTGGCACCCCCCTCCCTCCACCCCTGTCTGAAGTTGTGGTTTTTGTTGAAGGGTGGGTATTATGTTTGCCTATCATTTTTGTAATTGAGGTGTACAAGTACATTTTATACATAATGGAGGAATTGCCCCTTTCCTCAAAGTTTATCTTACATAAGTACAAGGCTAGTGTATGATAATGAGAAAATGAATAATACATTTTCATTTACATAAGCACAATACTAGTGTTTGAAATTTTGAACAATCTCATTTATTTAAGAAAAACATAAATTTCATTCTCCAGATTTAGATAAATTTTGCTTTTTGTTTCAACTTTCAAATAAACTATTAGATCAAACAATAAATGGGTCCTGTTTAATATGTTTATTATAATAACTGTTCAAGTTTATGTGATCATTGCCATCATTTTGTTATCCACAAAGGGTTAAAGGAGTAAAATTTTTAGGCTTTTTTTTTTTTTAATCAACAACAAAGAGCTTTTATTGATGAAAAGTAAAATCTTACAAAAGAGAACAAGAAGTCCACTTGAAACAAAAATTGCTATAAACAGAAAAAAGAAAATTACATCCCACAAACTGTCACTCTATCCGATTTGATGACAAACAAAGGAAAACCCACAAAGACTTTTAAAACCGAAGCCCAAAAAGAAGCCAATTCCGATCCCTAAAACCATCCAAATCAACCAACCTACCCTAAAAAATACTTGCATTTCTCTCCAATTGTGACCCAAAAGACCACCATAAGAAAATGTTGGTAATGGAAAAAAATCAGAATTGTGAGACATAAGATACACCCAACAGAATGTACTGTAGTCATCAATAAAAGAGACATAATACACAAATCTACCTTTAGTGGCAATGGGAGTAGGTCCCTACAGTTGTATTCACAATAGAGAAAGGAGAAGAAGAAATAATAGTGCTTTTATTAAATGGTAAAGATGACATCTTTCTAAGTTTACATCCACTGCAGTCACTAACTTTATCGAAATGACCAAACAAGAGAAGAGCTTTTAACTTTTCACTCAACAAATGACCTAATCTAGAATGTTAAAGATAAAACGGAGATGAGCTATGATCTAGGCGAAAAAATGAAAATGTTGAAAAACTATTCTCCACAGGAATCTGCAAATTCTCTAGAACATATAGGTCACCAACTCTACTCCTAATCCCAATCACCTCCTTTGGCTTTTGATCCTAAACAACACAAGCTGAAGGAGAAAACAAAACATTAAATCCAATAGATAATAGTGGGACACAAAAGACATTAGGGATAGATAAAGAACGGGTAAGAATATAACCAATAAATGTAACGTGTATGGGTGAACCATTAGTAGTAACAATAGTGATTATAGAAGCAGGCAAAACTCAATTGCTAAGGGAAGAAAAATTATGTGTCATGTGGTGAGAAGCACCTACATCGAATATCCAAGAAGTGGGAGATATACCTTGGGAAGGTGAACTGTGCAAACTTAAATGACTAGTGGACATAGCAGAAGCTGCTGACTGATTTCCAAAAGAAGTAAGCATAGACTAAAATTGCTTAAACATAGAATACAACATGGAAGGAGAGATGTTGCTAGAAGCAGGAGCTATAAGTACTGCTAGAGGACGAAAGGAAGACTAACAAGATGCTTGGGGAGCAGACTAAGAGGAAGATCGTTAGTGTTGTGATCTAAGAAGCACGGACACGGATATGTGATACGGGTATGACACGATACGGACACGCGGACACAACAAATCCTCAAAATTTAGGACACGACACAGTGGGGATATGGCATTAATGTAATATTTATTTTTATACATATAACTATAAAATGTCATGTAACATCACATAAATCATTCAAAATGAATAACTTTGTATTGTTTTTATAAATCTAGTTAAGTTGTAAGTAGAAAATATATGACAAAAAGCAAAATAATGAACAAAAGGAAGGGAAAAAAAAGGTAACGAAAGAAGTGTCGTATCGGAGGAGTGTTGAACAAGTGTCGTGTCTGACATGGACACGCGGCCTTTGGGGAAGTATCCGTGCTTCCTAGGTTGTGATGCAAGTTAGCGCACAGGTTTTTCTAGTGTCCTTTCTGACAGCAAAAACTACATTCATCAATAGCAACACAAGATTTTAGCTTCGTGGTAAGTTGGGTAAGATGCACAGGAGTAGGAAATAGTGGAGGTTGGGTAGAGGAGGTTGTTAACACTAACTGAAGTGAGTTTCCTCATCTATAAGTTCTTTAACTACTGCATCAACCTTCGATGGTAGGACATGATGAACAATTGCCCCCGAAGTGGTTCAAATTGATCATGAAGGGCCAAAACTCCATAAGAAATTGCGCCAGCCTCTGGTTCATGTAATTGATGTAACTATCCAAAAGTTGCAAATCAATTGGCTCCTTGAGTGCTAATTGCTAACTAGTCCCAATAATTAGTTATCTCATTATCTATGAAGCATAGATTCAGATACGAGATACAAATACGATGCGATACGGATACATTGATTCAACAATTCTAAAAAAATATAGGATACGATACAGTGGGGATACGTTAATAAATAAATATATTAATATTAATATTTGGTCTAAAATATCAATAAAAACATTAAAAAAAAAAAAAGAAAAAAGTTTGAAACATCTACAAAATGAATTAATATGCAAGAATAAATGTACAAAAACACATCTATAAGCATCAATTATGTTCATCATTCATAGAAAAAAACTAGAACGACATTAACATTATGAAATAGTCATTTAAGTCTATTTCTCTACAATGTAAGTCCTAGGAGAGAGATAGAGTGGGAAGAGAAGAAAGATGTGAGAACTAAAATGGATTTATTGTTTCAATCGATGTTTGGGTATTATATATTTTTAAATTTACCCATGTTTATTTAAAGAATAAATAATTACAAACTAACCTTAAAGGAATCTCAAACGTATCCGAGGAGTATTCGATGATGTGGCAATGTGAATTACTTGTTCCAATATGTATGAAGAGTATCAGATACGTATCGGGGAGTAGCCTAGGCGTATCGGTATTCAATACGGTATTGATGCAAAATACACACAACACAGTCTTGTTGAGCACAATAATAGAGAAGAGAGAGAGAATAGAGAGAAGATAGGAAGAAGAAGAGGGGGAGGGAAGAACCCTAGGCTTCGCACCTAAGGTCTTGTTTGGAATCAGCACCAAACATTGAGTAACAAAGTGTTTAATTCATACATTAATAATAATCCCTTCATAATACGTTCATGCCTTTATAGAGGCTTATATTCCCAAAATAGATGTACTTTCACCTAAATTAATGTCCAAAATAAGGTAAACTAACAAATAAAAATAACAAACATAAACTTGGTTACCAAGTGAGATTCATCAGCTTGGCTTCTAAGCTTCTAAGCAAAAGGGCTGATGTGTCTTGATCTATGTCTAATCGAGCCACAGGGCCACTAGTTGAGTCGTTTGGCGATGACGGCTCTCGTACACACGAGTGATCGTTGGTCTGGTATCCGCACCAACTCTCACGGGGTGGGAGAAACTCGACTCCGTTGAGTGAGTCTGATATACTGCCACAAATCAGTATCGATCTATTGTAGCGCTTCTCGAGTAATCCAAGTGCAATTTGACTCAAGGTGACCTCTCCAACGAACTAGGAAACGCTGAATTCCTCCATCCCTAAGTAGAAACAATCTGCTCATCCAAAATAGCATCAATATATTCTTTATGGGATGCACAACTTGTTGCCTTTAAGCAGATACCCCTATTGAAGAATAAATCCATCAACTTCTAGGGTCTGTTCATCTTGTAGGGCTTGATAGTTATCTCTAAAATTTGGGCATGATTCATAATCACCCTGGAGTCTCTCCAACCCAATGATTTCTACTTTCATCATTGAAAGTAATAGATCTCAGCGACTAAGGGCATTTGTTGCCTTGTTTTCAACTCACGAAGGTATAAGCTTGTAAAAATTTGACCCAGCGGCAATATCGAAAATTCAACTTTTTCTGGGAATTTATATACCTCAAGGCTTAATAATCGAAATGAAGGATGAATTCTTTGGGTAGCAAATAATGATGTCAATGTTTTAATGACTATAATACATCATAAAACTTTGTCATAGGTTGAGTACCTTTATTTTGCTTCATTGAGTTTCTCACTAAAATAGGCAATGTGATGTCGCTGAGTACTCCTCTTATACCTATCCCAAATGCATCACACGCAACTTCAAATACTTTCGAAAAGTCTAGGAGGCGCATTTCTGGCGCTTCAGTCATTCTCTTCTTGATTTCCACAAAAGCTTTAACTGAAGAACTTGTCCACTTAAATTCCCTTTTCTTGAGGCAATCAGCGATTGAGGCCATTATAGCACAATCTTTTAATGAAAGAAAATAGCGAGCCTATGAAAACTACGAATCTCATGAATGTTTTTGGGCTCAGGCCATTCTACTATCGTTTTCACCTTTTGTGGATCTGCAGATACTCCTTCGGAAGAAACTATAAACCCTAAGAAAATGACACTTTCAGTGAAAAAAGAACATTCCTTAAGGTTGGCATACAAACTGGCTTCTCGATGCTGTACTTGTGTGAGGTGGTCCAAATGTTGCTCCTTGGATTTGCTACAAAAGGAGATGTCATCAAAGTAAACTACTAAAAATTTACATGAAAGGTCGAAGTACTTATGTCATCACTCTCATAAAAGTATTGGGAGCATTTGACAACCCAAAAGCATGACCAACCATTCATACAGGCCATCCTTTATTTTGAATTCTGCTTTCCATTCAGTTATTGGATGAATTCGAATTTTATGGTAACCACTCTTAAGATCTATTTTTGAGAAGATTGTGGCTCCTGCCATCATATCCAACATGTAATCAAGTCTAGGGATTGGAAAACGGTATTTCACTATGATGTTGTTGATTGCACGGCTGTCTACACACATTCTCCATGATTAATCTTTCTTTGTGGTTAAGAGTGAAGGTATAGCACATGGACTTATATTTTTTTAATAAATCCATTTCGCAAGAGTTCATCTACTTGCTTCTTTAACTTAGCACCTCTATAGGATTCATCCTATAATGAGGCAAATTTGGGAGCGACATTCTTGGAACAAGATCAATTGCGTGTTGGATATCACACATTGGAGGAAGTTGGTCTTGTAGGTCTTCTGGGAAAAATCTTGGAATTGTTGAATTGTAGGGCTGACTTCTTCAGGAGGCTCATGGGTGGTGGGTGGCACTTCCCTAGCAACTAAGGCAAAAACAAGAGACCCTTTAATTGCTTCTTTCTCAATATTTTTGAGGTTGATGATGTGTAAACCCTTTTCTTTAGCTACTTCTTTCTTTTTACCTTTGTTCGTAGGTTTGGGTTGTAAAGGATTACGCTTGATCTTCTGCCCATTAAAGACGAATGAGCATGAATTGAAATGACCATAAATGGTAACAACTAAGTCAAAAAGCCATGGTCAACCTAAGATGATATGGCTCACATCCATCGAGACAACTTCACACTAGATTTGATCCTTGTAGGAAAGGAATTGATTTAAGGCACCTTTCTCTGATGGCTATGATGATGTGTCAACCCAAGACCAAGAACTTAAATATCGATATCGATGGATATATTAAGGGTCCCAAAACAAGGATATATTGATAGATATATTGAAAATTTCGATATTGATTTAAAGATATGACAGATATTGTTAGTTAAACACGTATATTTTCATTGAAACTCTGTGAAACAATGATTTAGACTCTAATACACGGTTTAGAATTAAAATATTGCAATTTAAATGTGTATGAGACAAGTATGTATTGTGTAGGGTATAAAAAGTGTGCCACGCAGCAAAAAAATGAATATTTTAAGAGAGTAAATGAAAGATGTTACTTCATAACGCTAATTTAAGCTATTAGTATAATTGGAATATTTATATAAATCAATATTAAAAGAGTAAGAGGTGATAATTTTGACATAATAACAAGAAAATGCATATCTTGATATCATCAATATAGTTGATATATGTTAATAAATAATGGAGATATTCCATATGTCTGCTATTATATGTGGAAAAAAAGAAAAAGAAAAAAAAGAAGAAGATATTATGGATATATTGAGATATATTGAGATTTTATCAATAATATCGAAAATATCGATAATATCGTAAATATATTTTGGGAAAAAGGTATGTCTAGATATCATATCGAGGGGTCCGAATACACAGATATATCGCGTATATATTGAAGATATTGTGGATGTTTTAGTCCATGCCCAAGACACATTGTAAGGATAAGGGTGGGGCATTGACTTTAAACATAGGCGGGAGACAAGAATAGAGGAAACGACATTAATATAACCTCCATTATTAATGATCACCTTACAATCTTTCTCTTTGCACTTGATGTATGTGTAGAAGATTGTAGTCCTTCTCCAATCATCACTTTCCTTAGGTTGCGCTAAAGCAAACCTGACACACCCATAGTGGGGGTGTGAAGATCATTCACTAGGAATTCAAACTCATCATCTATATCATTAATATTTTTAATGTTAGGTTCATAGGTTTGTTCCACCAAATCACTTCCATTTTGTTCTTGTTCTGCTTAGCTTTCAATTGCAGCGAACCGTTCTAAAATTCTTTAAGCAATTGGTTCAATTTATTAATTGTGGTGGTTAACTAAGTTAGTGGTAGTACGTAATCTATTCATTTAATTGTAACTTTGAATACTAGCACTACTTGATCGTAATTTCTAGATCGAATTAGGGACTAAGTCTTCTTCATTAAAGGATATGTGCTTCATAGCTAATTATTTAAGAAGTACGGACATTGACACGCGACATTGTTACAACACGACATGACACGATACGGACACACCGACACAACAAATCCTCAAAATTTAGGACACAACATAGCGAAGACAGTGCTATTAATAAAATGTATATTTTATGTATATAGCTAGATAATATCATATAGCTTCACATCCATCATTCAAAATGCATCTTTTGTATTGTTTTTGGAAACCTTAGTGGAGTTATTCATTGATAAAATAGGACAAAAAGGAAAAGGAAGAAGATTAAAAAGACAAAAAGGATGGAAAGAGAGAAGTGTCATGACGGAGGTCTGTCGGAGGAGTGTTGTGTCCGATACGTGTCCGACATAGACACGGCACCTTTAGAGAAGTGTCTGTGCTTCTTAGCTCATTATTGAATGGACTTGTCCTTCTACAGTGCCCCTTAAATAGACAACTCCAATTCAAACTATTTTGCAAAATTTGATTCTAGATATATTCCTTTCAAGTAGTCCCAAAATTTCTTGGTTGTATCATAGTTGGAAAAGTTTTGACTGATATGGTGATACTTGGTTCAACAGAGTTGTACAACCAAGTGAGAACTTGTGCAATATCTCTTTTTTTTTTTTTTGGGTTTGATAATGGGGGAACCATCCTATTGCAAAGCCCTTTGGACCCACCCATGGAACCTAAACCTTCGGGGAGACTAGAACAGCAACCCACTGCCACAGCACTCCCCCCCCTTCCCCTACTTAAATCTTGGGTTGCCCTAGCCTGGAATCGAAGCCATGACCTTTCGGCACACAATCACAAGTTCGCCCTTACCAACTGGGCTCCATCTCTCATTTTGTGACTACTTTATCAGGATCATCAATTTTATAGTCAATAGGTTGGATTTAATGCCAGCAACATCCCCCAACGTCTAGTACTAGACAAGAATTTTTCCACAACATTTGACTAATTAGAGTAGTTGTCCTCGGTCAGGTGGATGCTAGTAGTTTGTAACTTATCCTCACCCATAATAATTAAATGAAAAAAAAAAAAAAAAATAGAGGATAAATAGTTACTAAACAAGTGTTGTGGAGATAAATAGTTACTGAACAAGTACTGTTGAGTCTATTGGAAGATGCAAAAAACAATTGGAGGAGTCTAACAAGTGCTGGATATAGTGTGTAAGGCTGGTGTGATAAGTGGGATAGGTCTTGACATGGCTAGGGAAGGGAGAATCAAAGACCCAGTTCGACTAGAGGATAGGGCAAAGACCTGTGATTGAAACTGTTTGGAGTTGCAACGGAGGTGTTCGAGAAAGGGAAAGAAGGTGCTTCGAGGGCCTTCATGTGATGCTTTGTAAAACATGTGCTGCTTTGTAAAACAAGAGAGATGAGACAATGTGATGGTGTAGGATGGTCTTCACGACAGGAGATGCTCTATTAACCTAGGGTGATTTCTAATGATGTTTGAAGGTTCGGGCTTGGTCGATAGGATCTCTGGATGCTTTGATAGGTTTGACTGTAATGAAGGAAGAGAGAAGAGGATCGACTAGGTTTGAATGAGATTTGACTTGGTTGAGGATTAGATTGGATGTGACTACAGCAGGGATTCGATTAGGTCTTGCAATTGGGATCTGAATGCAATGGATGGTGCAACTTGGTGATAGGAGTCTAGGGCAGGAGATGCTGGATCGATAGATGTGATGGAGATGCAATGGCTGATTCGAAGACCTTGGGTTCTGCAATGTTTAGGAGTATTGACTTCTCTCGTGAGAGCAAAGGAGGTGGGTGTTGCAATGTTAATTTTTTGATACCATGTGAGTTTTCAGAAGTGATAATACTCATTAAGTCAAACAAGACATATTACAAGCTTATAATTCAGAGACTAACCCTAATATAACTAAACGACTAAACTACCCTTACTATATAAAGTATTTTCAATATTACACCTCTCAGTAACTGCCCCTGTTTCAAGTTTCTGATGGCTTTGTGATGAATGAAACACAAAAAAAAAAAAACACAAAAAACAAAAAACAAAAAACAAAATACAGAAAACAGAAAACAAAAACAAAAAAACAAAAATTAAAATGGGGTTGGGCCCTGTTGCCATCCCTACCTACCAGTTGTAGCAGCTTTATTGGATGCATAATTTTGATTTCTTGAAGTTTAATTGTTCCTTTTATGGGGAAAGGACCTGACAGAACTTGTCCCGAAATCAAATTTGCCTTGTTGATGCATTTTGGGTTCTATGGTGCTTGAGTTGCCCTTGAAAGTGATCTTAAAACTTGGTCATTATTAAGTGATCTCTTCGTTATTTTTTCTTTTAAGAAGCTTCTTTGACTTGGATAATCAAAGAGGTGTTCCATGTTTAATGGAATTTCTTATCCTAAATTACTTTGTCCGACGCTTTGCCCTGTGTTCATATTCCTTTTCTAAGAAATTAATAGATTTATGGTTTCAAACAAACTCTGTTCCAAAAATACCTTGAGGTTATTACTTTGCACATTGAATTCTTGGGTCCAATAATGAATCACTTTATTTATGTTTGTTCTGTGCAGAACTTGACAATTGTTAAGGTTTTTGAATCCTTGACCTTCATGAGAAATTCAATCAATCTTGTGAAATGATATTTTTAGCTAACTTGGTTTTCTTGTTTTAATTATTTCATTTCAACTGTTGTATAGTGACCCTTCATCTTACAGGTTATACACCCATTTGATGCTCAAGCAGATGGTGAGCTAAGTCTTTCAGTTGATGATTATATTGTGGTTCGCCAGGTACCTCCTTTCTAGTAGCGATGTATGGACTGTCCTGATCTTTTAACTTTTATTTATTTATTTTTTATTAAACTGTGCATGTTCTGGTTTTTTTACCTTTTCTTTTTGAAACTGTTCATGTTTGGAAGTCAGATTTACTCCAAGGATTGTTTGAATGTATAGTTTCTGGACAATGTCTCAAGTTCCATGCACTGGAGCAATATTTCAACTCAGACTGTTCTGTTCCTCAACTTTCTGCCTCAAAGCCAATTAGCTACCCTAGTCATGTGTGGTTTTAGCATCATTCATTCCCTACACCCAAAATTACTAGCAAGAATGTATTGAGGGCTTGCTTCTATCCAACATGAAGCCCAGCGAAAACTTGAGCCACCATGGAAACTAAATAATTTATCAAGGATGAAGCAACATTATCTGTGATGGCCCACTCCATCAAGAATGGGCATTTACAGTTAATAGTTCCACACATCTGCTTCATATGCGTATAGCCAAATCCATGATCAACCTCCTATTATTTCTCTTTTGCTCCCTGTTACTTAAGGAAGACCTGGAAAACCCCTTCATAGAAGCTGGGCCTTCCCATAGGATGCTTCTCTGTTCCCCATATTTGTCCAATGAAGTCAGGGCATTATCTTACGCTCATGCAGATAATGAGCCTCCACCCTTGTCTGGTAGCAGTAGTTTTTCTCTACTTATGCAATATATCACAGATCTAGTTAGCTTCTTGCTTAGTTTTCCTCTACTTCTACAAAAATATCACAGATATAGTTTTCTGCAATCTCGAGGCTTTATAAAAGGGCTTTTTTATGTTAGCTTAGGAGTGCATTCGGCTTTCTATGCTGAAGTTATGAGAGTGATTATTTAGTTATTTATGCTTGGGAGAAGGGTTGGCTTAATTTGTGTATTGAATGTGGTTCTTCTAGAATCATTTCTTGCCTTCATAATCAATCTTTATTTCCTCCTTGGTCCTTAAGTGTTCAATGGAGGAACTGGTAGTATTTGCTTTAGAGGATGAATGTTCGTTTTTCACATATTTTTCAAGAAATAGTTATCCTCATCTTATTTGGTCTTCTTTTGATCTTGGTTTTGTTTCTTCAGAGCTTGCTAGGGATACGAGTGGAATCCCTTTTTATAGATTTGTGTCATAATATTTTCTAGATTCTTATGAGCTGAATTGTGCCATTTATAAGTCACCAAGACCAAAGTTTTTGCTGTTTCATTTTCTTCGTTCTTAGTTTGTATTTTTCTTCAATTTCTTATAATACTTAGAATTGATAGCACATGATTACAAGGTCTTAGGGTGCCAGGCATGTTAAGCTCCTCTATGATGCTTAATGCTACATTTGTTATGAGTGAATGAGAGAAGGAATGGAATGGTGATTCCATTAGAAAAAAAAGTGATAGTTTGGTACTTTGGTAGCCTTAGGGAATGGAATGGAATGGTCATTCTTTTTTGGGGTTCTACTCTCTCCAAGGAGGGAATACCCATTTCTCCCCAAACCAAGAAGAATGGCTATTCCCTCCTTTTAAAGAATGAAATCATAAAAATTAAGTCCCACCTAATCTTTCCCATTCTGTTCCCACCCATTACCAAATAGTGGAATGGAATGATCATTCCCATTCCATTCTCATTCTCATTCTATTCACATTCCCATTCCATTCCATCTCCATTCTATTCACTCGAACCAAACGCAGCTAAGTTCTCTTCTTCGGGGGGGGGGGGGGGGGGGGGTGGAAATAAAAAACATCCATCTAGAGAGATTCTTTTGAAATATTATGAAAATTGAAACTTTAATTAAATTTAAATATTGAATGATTTTAGAAATTGAATTATATATAGAATTTACTAACATTTTATAGAGTTGGTTTGTATATAAATGAATGAAGAAATAAGAAAAGAAGAGAAGAAGAAGAGAGGAGAAAAAGATGGAGAAAATAGAGTGAACATTAGGGTTCCTTCTCTACTAGCATATTATTTATACTTCCTATATGCTACGATTACAAGAATACCCTTCAACTAAGTAGAAGTAATAAAGCATGAATAAAACACATAAAACATAACCACTATTCAACACTCTCCCTCAAGTTGGTGCAAAGATATCTCTCATGCCCAATTTGGCTAGCATATCATGAAACACTTTGCTAGGTATTCCTTTGGTCCAGATATCAACAAGCTGATCTTTAGTTCTCATATATGGAGTGTAAATCTCTCCAGAACTCAACTTCTCTTTGATAGTCAACTTCAATATGCTTAGTTCGATCATGTTGAACTGGGTTATGTGCAATATTGATAGCTACCTTGTTATCATAATACAACCGTATAGGAACTTTGCATTCCAAACCTAATTTGGCAATATCTTCAACCAAAGTAACTCACACACCTCATGAACCATGGATCTAAACTCAGCTTTTGCACTGGATCTAGCAACTACAGACTGTTTCTTACTTCGCCAAGTTACAAGATTCCACCTACAAAAGTAAAGTAACCCGAGGTGGATCTTCTATCAGTGATAGAGCCTGCCCAATCTGCATCTGTATACGATTCTATTCTCAAATGATCATGTCTTGAGAACAATATCTATTTTTCGAGAGTAGACTTCAAGTAGCGAAGGATTCTATAAACAGCCTCCAAATGAGACTCACGAGGAGAATGCATGAATTGACTCACCACACTAACAGCATATGCAATATCTGGGCGAGTGTGAGACAAGTAAATCAATTTACCAACTAATCGTTGATATCTCTCCTGTCTACTATAGCTCTTTTTATATCTTCACCCAGTCTTTGATTTTGTTCTATGGGAATATCACATGCTTTGCATCCAAGCATCCCTATCTCTTTAAGAACATCAAGAACATATTTCCTTTGGGAAATAAAAATACCTTTATGAGATCTAGCAGCTTCAATACCCATAAAGTATTTTAAATTCCCAAGGTCCTTGATTTCAAACTCCTTGGCTAAGTTATGTTTCAATTTTTGTATCTCTTCCACATCATCACCAGTTATCACAATATCATTAACATATACAATAAGGGTTGTGATCTTACCCTGAGTGGAATGACGGATGAATAAAGTGTGATCACCCTAGCTCAGCTTATATCCACACTTCAGCATAACTCGAGTAAACCTTTCAAACCATGCTCTAGGAGATTGTTTCAACCCATAGAGTTTTCTTTAACTTGCATACCTTACCAATCATTAATGGATTCTCAAACCCAGGGGGAACATCCATATACACTTCTTCTTCCAAATCTCTATGAAGGAATGCATTCTTTACATCCAGTTGTTGGAGTGACCGACCCAAATTAGCAGCTAAGGATAACAAGACCCGAATAGAATTCATTTTTGCAACTGGGGCAAATGTTTCTTGATAATCTATCCCATATATCTGTGTATAGCCCTTTGCCACCAATCTTGCCTCGTATCTATCCATAGAACCATTTGTCCTATGCTTCACAGTGAACACCCACTTGCACCTCACTGTCTTCTTATTCTTTAGTAACTTCACCAAATCCCAAGTATGGTTTTTTTAAAGAGCTCTCATCTCTCTATTCATTGCTTCTCTCCATTTTTGGTTACTAAGTGCATCCTGTAAATCTTTTGGAATAGAAACTGAGGATAACTGAGAAGCAAAAGCACAATAGTATGGTGAGAGTTTTTCATATGAAACAAAGTTAGACAAAGGATGTTGAGTACAAAATCTAACCCCTTTACGAAGGGCAATAGGAACATCTATATCATTAATGGGAGTATCAGAAGCATTAAGGAGAAGAATAGAAACCCTATCATTGAACTTACTTGAGTTAGAAGAAGCCAGTTGACAAGTAGGAAGAAGAAGAGCCTTATCCTTCTGTCTCCTCGGGTATACTTGAAGTTCCTTGATTGGTTTCCCTTGGCTAGTATTGATACAAATAGGAGCAATTGTATTCATTGTAGGAAGCACTAAAGGAAAAGGAGACTGAGATCAAGACTAAGATTGCTCTTCACTAGTATTCTCTCCCTGAAGAGAAGTCTAGGGACGAGAGAATTAGGCAGAAGACTCAAGACAGGTGACATCTATAGAGACAAACCTTTTTCTAGATAAAGGGTGGTAACACTTGTAACCTTTCTGGGTAGGAGAATGCCCCAAAAACACACATTGAAGGGCACGATGATCTAACTTACTGCTATCTCTACCCAGAATATAGACAAAGCAGACACACCCAAAAACCCGGGGAGGAATTAAAAAAGGAGTTGAGGTAGGTGAGGAGTGAGGCAACATATCAATAGGTTTGCCAAAGTTGAGAACCCAAGAGGGCATTCTGTTGATGAGATACATGGCGGTGAGAACGGCATCCCCCCAGTAAGACTTAGGAACATGAGTGGAGAACATCAATGCCCTAGCCACTTCTAGGAGGTGACAATTCTTTCGCTCAGCAACCCCATTCTGTTGAGGAGTATCAGTACATGAAGTTTGATGTACTATCCTATGCTCTTGGAAATATGAACCAAGGCCCCCATGAATATACTCACCATCATTGTTAGACCGAACAACCTTAATAGGATGATTAAATTGAGTCAACACCATTTTATGAAAATTTTGGAAACAAACAAAGACATCACTTTTTTGTTTCAACAAGTACACCCAAGTAGTACGGGGAAATCATCAATAAAAAAAAACAAACTATCAATACCTAGATAAAGTAACAATAGGAGAAGGGTCTCAAACATCAGTATGAACAATAGCAAAAGGCTTAGAACTTTTATTATTACTAGAAGAAAATGACACCCGATAGTGTTTAACAAGTTCACACATCTCACAATGAAATTTAAAAACATTAGTCTGAGAAAACAAAGAAGGAAACATCCTCTGTAATAACAGAAAAGAAAGATGCCCCAAATGCTTGCGCTAGAGCCAAATTTTCTCCACCAGGTCAATAAGATTCTCTGAATGATGGGTTTGTTGTAGTTGTTGCGGTTCATCAGAATGATGATTCAGAAGGTAAAGGCTTCCACTCTCCCTACTACTGCCATTCGTCTTCCTCATAATTAGTTCCTGAAAGACATAATGAGAAGGGAAAAAAGTCATACAACAATTAAGATCTTTAATTATTCAACTAATGGAAAGTAAATTGGTAGAAAATTTTGGAATATGGAGAACAGAAGAAAATGACAAAGTTGGTGTAATAGAGACAAAACCTTTGCCTGACACAGAAGATAAGGAACCATTAGCTACTCTTAACTTTTTCCTAAACAAGTTTGATAAGAAGTAAACAATGTAGGAGCACTAGTCATATGATTAGAAGCCCCTAAATCAATGATCCAAGGTTTGGAAGACAAAGTACAGAATGCACCTATAGAAGTAGCAAGGTTACCTGAATGAGCAAAGGAAGTGGAAGCATTGGGGGTGCGTGTATCCATCTGTGACATAAGACGCCTGAATTGCTTAACTTCTTCTCGAGTAAGACTAAATGTGTCAGATGGTAGAGCCTGAGAACCAGATGAGGAAGTAACTGTGGCCACAGAATCAACAGCTATAGTATGATGAGCTCGAGGTCTATTGACATTCTTGGAGCGACCTCCTCTACCCCTAGAAGGACCCCGGCTTGTGAGTCTCCAGCAAGTTTCTCTAGTATACCTAGGTTTATTACAATGGTCACAGAACAATTTATCTTTCTCATCTGATCTAGGTCTATTCTAGTCCCGTGGCTTTTGACCTCCACGACTCTCTCTTTGAGAAGTACCAACCATAGCAGATCTCTTTTATGCTGTAGTACTCATTATAACACTTCGTCTACTCTCTTCTTGCTTCACATAAGCAAAAACCTCTTGAAGAGAGAGAAGTGGCTCCTTACCAAGAATCTAAATACGCACCTGATCATACTCATCTTTAAAACCAGCCAAAAACCCCATAATACGCTCCTGTTCCACAAGCTGATGAAACTTTGAGACATCTGCAGGACATACTGCCTAAAAGTTTTGATAATGATCGAATTCTTGCCAAAGCCTATATAGTGTGTGGAAATAAGTAAAAGACTTATCATCCTGATGCATATCATAGATCTTGCCTCTCAACTCAAAAAGTTGTGCAAGTTTCCCCTTTTGGGAGTACATTTGCTCCACCGCATCCCATATTTCCTTTGCGGTTCGCATCAATAGATATCCATTACCAATTTCCTATGTCCTGTTGCCTGTGTCATTGAATTCAATAACCAAGACATAACAATAGAGTTCTTAGCATCCCACTTCTCATAAGCAGGATCATTCCATGGTGGTTCTACAGTTTTTTCAGTAACATACCCCATCTTTCCTTTCCCAGTAAGGAAAAGTCTTGTTGACCGTGCCTAGGCCAAATAATTAGTCCCATCTAACTTCGAAGTTGTGATTTGAAGAGTAGGGTTCTCAATATTTGTTCTAATTTGACCCATAACCTCTTTGGGTTGGGTTTGGTTGACTACACTAGACTCAGACAGCTAGAATAATCTTTAGGCACTACCCAAATACGCTCCTAAAGCACCAAACAGCACTAACACAGCACCAACAATGAAGTAGTAGGGGTCTAGATCAATTATCAAAGCATAAAACAAGAAATAAAGTTGTAGAACACATCACCACTAACTGGATAGCACAAAAACAGGGGTGCTGACCCACTTTTTGGAGACAAAACACATCTTAAACCCTCATACAAGGTTGTAAAGCCCAATGGCAGACTTCTAGGATCAATTTCGTAACCCTCTGGTCCAACCCCAAGTGATATATTGCATTCAAAGTGCCCCCAAAACCGGATCTGAAAATACACCCAATTTTTTACGAAAATCAAAGAAAAATCATAAAACCATACCAAATCAACTCCGATTGGCCTGAAACTTCATGGGAAGAGTAAACCAAAGATGGGAAGGTCAGCTTTATGCTGACATCAGCATCTGTATGGCTGACATTAGCATTTTTTTTTTTTTGGCAACTTGATGCCTAAAATCGATGAAAATGCTTTGATACCAAGTTGGTTTGTATATAAATGAATGAAGAAATAAGAAAAGAAGAGAAGAAGAAGAGAAGAGAAAAAGGAGAAAATAGAGTGAACATTAGGGTTCCTTCTCTACTAGCATATTATTTATACTTCCTATATGCTACAATTACAAGAATACCCTTCAACTAAGTAGAAGTAATAAAGCACATAAGACATAACCAGTATTCAACATATAGCATTTTGTGAGTCTCATACAATTGCAAATAATCCTAATTTGGGAGTTAAAAGTTGTAACTTTGTGAACAAAAGTATCTGTCTTTGTGTGTCCTTTATATTTCGGGACGCTAAAAATGGAGATCCGGATTGCGAATAAATCACATTTCGGGTCGGGACCTCAGATCGCGGTTCGAAAGGGGGTCAAGAGATCCCGGTAACACACTCCTTTCCATTTCCAATTAGATTGCTAATATGGACTCACACATCCATGTCCTAATACCCATCCCCATGACCCAGGACATGCTTACATCATTAAAAATGATGTTCTAGACCAGAGTTTATTTAGTACTCAATTGAGTGAGGCTTGGGAATGGCTGCGCAAAAGATAAGATGCTAAATACAATACATTTGGAATCAAAGAAGAATTTATGTAGTGATAAAAATTATATTAATTAGTTTGACTTGGGATTAAAGTGACTGAACTTTTTAAAGAGGCAACTATAATTTAATCCAATTATAGTCTCTTTAATAATATTTATAAGTAACTTTGTAATGAGAAATGCAAGCAAAGTTGAGGTGTATATAATTTACATACTTTCATATTTTGTCTTTCATACTGCTCAACCTCCATGATTCTACAAAATAGTTCACCAGAATAAGCATTCTTTTTAGGTCTGAAAGGACCCTCAATGGGAAAAAGGGCCTCTACAGCTAGGCCTTGGAAACATGCCATTTTAGGTGAAATGAAGTTAGAGAAACTGAAAAAAGAGGTCTCATCAGTACTGATAAACTTAAAATAAAGCCTCAGCATAAAATGTGAACATGAGATACAACTTATGAAGACGTGTCAATCTTTGCATAATGTAATTTAGCTTTAGTATAATTATAGATGTAATTATATTGGCATTAGATATTTGATCAGTATATCAAGTCACTTATAATCTCTTACAAACCCCATTTGTTATGATTTGAATTATCAAATTAGTTAATACTCAGATCTACAACATAATCTGTCAATAAATAGCAATCTCTCTGGCTTCAGCCCATCCTTTATGTATAGCTGTTGTCCATTGGAATCTTTCTATTTATGATCCATTGTCTAGTGTCCATTGCATTTGAAAACTTGTAAAGTCTTTCAGGTAATTTTTACGAAGTCTTCTCAACACTTCCTCTAATTCTTAGGATTAATTACTTATAATTATCAACTTGTTTATCGAATGATTAGCAAACAAAATCAACTTGTTAATTCATTGTCTCAAATTTAAGCATATATAGAGATAGCGACCATCCATCCAAGATTTCTAGAGAAACGTTTAATCACACACAGTATGACAATACCAAGACATAGTGGTCCGCTCGCAAGGTTCATCCTCTCCTATGAGGCTTCTCACCTCCATGAAATTTACTATATGGTTTCCAGGCTAACCATCAACCCAAGAATGGTTTTTCATAGGTTAACCAACAAACTTTTCAAAGGTGGTTTCTTGCTTAGGGTATCCACTATCCTTGCAAGCGTAATTCCTCAAGATTATGGAGGTTTATACAATAAATCTTTTGAACCTTGTAAGAGAGGATTTGTTGATTCCTTTGGCTCCAAAGCTTCTTGAGTTGATGGTGGAGTACCGATGTTCTCAATTTCGTTGTGTTTGCGCTCTTCTTAGTTAGTCCTCTCATAATCTCCCCTCTCAGGGGTGCTTCTTTGGACAATGATTTACGGTAGCCCTAAATTCTATCGCATTGAGGAATAGAGAAGCTACCCAGTAGAGAGAGAAATTCTCTTTGATGAAATTCTTCATGTCTTCTTCTCATGGTAAGATTATATATAGCCAAATGGAGAAAGTCGTCTCCTACATTGAAAGAGACATTTCTCTGTATCAGCTCCTATTGACTATAATCTTGAATCCATTTGATTGTTCTTTGAATCTCGACCCTTAATTTATCCATGTAGGATAATTGCTAAAATAGTGTAGCATAGCTTAGTTCACTCAATTGTTACCCATCTTGCCTAGGGTCTCGTCCCAGTAGGATTTTCTCAGGGGATTTAAGTGGAGATCCCCAAGCTTACTATGTTTATGCCCAAGTTTAATCGGTGTACCCATGAGTTGAGCTTAGAGTACCTTGATTTTACTTGGATTGCCTAGGCTTGAATTCTGCTACAAGTTCAACATGATATTGAACTTCCTAGATTGGCTGAGAATTTTGTTCTCACAATCTCAAACTATGCCATATATGGTTGGAAAGCTTTTCGATTCTGGTTTCCAATGCTGCAAATGGCTTGTCGTTAGGAGCTCTGTAGGTTGAAATATTATTGTTTTACTCTAGCGTGTTTAAGGAAATTACTTACTGCTCGATCTTTTTTTGATAAGTATAAGTTTTTCCACCAATTCCGAGTTAGTATAAGTTTTTCCAAGAAAGCTTAAAGGATTATCGATAGTATTAAAGCGAATAAACATATCAGAAATAGTTTCATCTTTTTTCATTTTGAACAAATCATATTTACAAACAAGCATATTATTTTTAGCCTCCTTAACTTGAGATGTTTCTTCTTAGGTTACCTCTAAAGCATCCCATATCTCTTCAACAATAGTGCACCTAGAGATTTTGCTAAATTGAACATTGGTCAAAGTATAATACAATAAGCCTATGGCTTTAGAATTAAGCTCAAGAAGCGCTTGTGATCACCACTACTATATTCTTGTGGGACTTTGGGAAGAGTCACACTATCCACTATCTTTGTGGGAACAAGAGGACCATTGGTGATGATATTCCATAGTTCATAGCTAGTGGCTGAAATAAAAATTTGCATTATAATTTTTCAAAAATTATATTGGTAGGCATCATTATTAAAAAGAGGTGGTTTGTTGGACGATTTTCCTTCGCTAAGGCCATTTCCTATATAGCTAGCCATATCGTTTCTCACAAGACGAATATGTCAAATGTAAGACGTTAGGCTCTGATCCAATTGTTGGCCTATGTAAACAGCCCTAGAGGAGGGTGAATAGGGTTTTAAGCTAACTAATGAATCTAATGCAATCTCAAATACAATTATCACAAGTATAAAATAAGCTTAACACAATTGAAAATATATGTAAAGGAGAAATTAAGAAAGAGATTGCAAATGATGTTTTAACGAGGTTCGCCCTCTTCATCTGCGCCCTCGCCTTAAGAGCTCCACTTGAGGATTTTACAATCCACTAAACCAACCTAATTACGGGTGGAGATTAAACCTTTTATACCACAAGTGTTCTTCATCAACACTTGCACAAAAGCATTCTTCAAGTGCTATTAGGGTTCTTTCAATCCTTGAATACAAGTATGATTTGAGTTTGTTTTTGTACTCAATAAGCTCTCTCAAAAAGTAAATACACAGCAATTGAAAACACACTCAACTAATGATTGAATCTCAATGAATGCTCACAAGAGAATTAGGGCTGGTAATTAATAATCTTGTTATGTAATCAATGAATGATCATAAATGAATGATCATAAATGAATTTAAGCCTTTGTATATATAGGCTTTTGGCTTTATATGACCTTTTGGGGTCATTTAATGCTAAGAATCAGAGTTTAGTGGGTATTTAATAAAGATCTTTCAAAAGATTGTTTAAAAAACTTATCGTTATGTTTCAGTCCAAGGATTTTAGCCGTCTGAAACTTCCATTTCTGCTTGCTAAAACAAGGCTACTAAAAATTCCAGAGAAGTTCCAAACTGGTTTTTTATTTATTTATTTTTTGCTCTAACTTTCAGTCGTCTCAAAGTAGGCTTTCAGCTACCTGAAAGTGAACTTTCAGTTGGCACAATCAATCCATCTAAAATTTCTAGAGGTGAATTTTTGGCATAGAAGTTTCAGCCATTTGAAATGACAGTTTCACAAACTAGAAATTAAGTCCATAAGGCGTATCAACTTGGGATTAAAATCCCTATCAAATGGTGTCAAAGTTGGTTCAATTAAGTCTTTATTTATGCAATGTATGAACCTAAAGCCCTTGAATCAAATGTGAGCAAAGATTGGAAGACAAATTTACATAAGATCCTAACACTCTAACATATAGAACTTGATTCTTCACTTGATCATCTCTTGAGTGTTGGAATGAGCCATTAGATATGCTCTAAGTTAGGTTGATTCAAATTGATCCTTCATGCATACCTATCTTAAATCAAAATCTTGAAACTTATTAGTCCTTAAAACCATCTTATGTATTCTTATCATCAAAATCATGGGATTGAAACATTTAGGCTGATAACATCCAACTGTCCTCTCCTCTACAGGTAATTCAACTAAATCTGAAGTTTTATTTTTCTGAAGAGCTTTCGTCTCTTCACATAGCTTCTTTCCATTTTCAATCACTAAGTGCATCCTATAAATTGTTAGAAGTATACGGATAAGACAATTGGAATACTAAGGTAAGGAAAGAATATGAAAGACTGTGATGGGAGATAAAGTAAGAAATAGAGTGCTTAGTACAAGATCTAACTCTTTTACAAAGTGCATAGACATAGTATTACCTGAGTCCAAGAAAAATATCACTGTAATTTTTCTTCAAAAGTCTTTGAAGAAAATTGTTGCAAGAAGATTGTTGGTGAAGATCTTCCAAATTGAGTCGAACACATTTGATTTAATTGTGGAACATGCATCTCAAGTGAAATTTTTTAGAATCATTGACAGAGGTGGAAGGTTTGGTCACAATCTTTTTTCGAGAAGTTCTTTGTGGGTAGATTCACAGATTTTATCGACCACATTTTTTTTTTTTTTTGGGGTAGATTGTTGACCAGTTTATTGATGGTGATGCCTCTGCTAAGCTATATTGCAAGGGTTTAGGAGAATATAGGGAGGTGGTAGCTATGATGAAGTAGAATATTTAGAGTAGGGCTCCTTTTATTCCAGAGGTTCCCTTCATTGCCTGTAAGTATTTTTTTTTTTTTTTTTTTTTTGGGAAAATTATAATTTCACCCCCGCCAGCTTTCACCTAAAAACACTTTGCACCCTTTTATTTTATTTTTTAAACATTTTGACACGCTCTAGTTTAGACTGATGACACTATATTTCAGTCAATTTACCATTAACAAAAAATTGTCATTTTACCATTTTTCTAATCTATAAATAGTTCAGATTTACAATCATTAGAAGTGTATTTTTGTCAAACAGGAGCTTTTTTTTGGTCAAAAACCAAATGGTTAATTGACTGAAATGTACGAAGGGCATATATGGTTCCAATGGGTCCTTATCTTTGAAGAATGTGGCCTTTATTTTGACTACTAGTAATGGAGCATTTTTCTAAAAAAATAAAAAATTTAGTGTTGATAAACATTTTACCTTGTGATTGCCTTTCTCCTCCCAATTACTTGATGACTTATTTGGAGTCTAAATTAGTTTTTCGTTCTGCTTCCGTTTTTTTATAAATTTTTCCTTTTGCATGTGGCTGTAATATTACCAGGTGGGTCCTAATGGATGGTCTGAAGGTGAATGCAAGGGTAAAGCTGGGTGGTTTCCTTCTGCTTACATAGAAAGGCAGGACAAAGCCCCCGTAAGCAAGATAACTGAAGAAACGGCATCACCATGATCCCCACAAAATCCCTAATTAGTTCCAATAATATTTGTTTTTTTATGTGCGGTTCTGTATATTCAGCCATTGTTTGTAATACGTACCTGATAATAGCATTTGCTTTTGTTAATAGCATAATCTATAGTATAGTGCTAATTAATAAGGGTCTTTATTTGTGCTTACCATTATTTGGGTGAAATAAGCGGTTGCTGTTGTGTTAATGCTCAATGATACTTCTTTAGGCAGTTCCGAGACTGATACCATTGGTTTGGAACCGACCGTTGACGTAAATGCTCTATACTCACATTGTTTTTTTTTTTTTTTTGTAAGCTTCGAAAATGTTATGCACTCCTTGGGTACCCTTGTAAATAAAAATGCTACTCAGATCTATAAATAAAATTATATAAAGAATTTTTAACAAATAGTAAAATGAAATTCGGTATGTGAATGACATTCGTTTTTCTTGTAATTGTAATGTGTAGGTTATAACTATTTTTTTTTTAATTATTATTTTTTTTTTGCCAAGCATAGGCATTACATAGGTATCCTTTACCTGTTGTAACTTGTAGGTACTGGGTGTAGCTAGGCCTGGATTTGGTTCTTTGGAGTGGCTAATGAAAATTTAGAACCATAATTGACTAATCAGTTTTAGCTGTTTGGATAATTGGGTACCAATTGATGCGCCTAGTTGTCTTCCACATTCATATACCATCTTTTTCTTGAAGGCAACTTTAACCACCTTCTATATTGAGCGGTTTTGTACTGTTGACAAGTATGCCCGTCACCTTTATTAAGACATGCTGATGTGTGGTCATGTTCTAAAAAAAAAAAAAAAAAGTCATGTCCTAAAATAAAAAAAAAAAAAAAAAAAAAAGGGTCACCTATTTGTCCATCTAAGGAACATTTGTGATACTAAGTTTGACTGCAATGATTACGTGTGTTCCATAGAGCGATTTTGCTGTGAGCTGACCATACTATTCTAGTTTTTGGGGGAGAGATTGGCACAGTATGTCCAATTAATGTGATTGTGTTCGCGCCTTTTTTTTTTTTTTTTTAAAAAAAAAAAAATGATTTTATCATTAGTTTCATATACTTTTAATTTTTTGTTTTATTTTTTTATTTTTTTGTTTTAGTTATTTTTTCTTGAAATTGCTACGATCCAACTTTGTTGTGTAAAGAATTGATGTATAAAACTACACAATGAAATGCAATGAATAACAAATTTTTTTTTTTTTTTAAATTAAATTCTTTAAAGCCCTGAATCTGATTGCAATAGGGGTCTTCATGGTTTGGGTAAAAACCGGGAATCAAACCGAATCGAACCAAACTGACTGGTTTGGTTTGGCTTTTTTTCCATTTGGTTTGGTTTTGGTTCCACTTGAAAAAAATAAAATAAAATAAAATAAAAAAGAAAAAAAAAAAAGAATTAATTTGGTTTGGTTTTGGTTTTCATGTTAAAAAAACCAAACCAAAAAACTAAACCAAATTGAAAAATCTGAAATATATATAACAAATATTATAATATTATGTATTAAACTTTAATATGTAAATTTCTTGTTACTTGGATTGACATATGTTAATATGTTTCCATTTTGATACAATTTTAAATACTTTTTTAGTTGACAATGTTTAATGTTATTATTAAATCCGTTTTTATTTTTAATTTGAATTGTCATTTTTCTCATTTTGTTATGTGTATCCAATCATCCATGATTGATGCTACTTAATAGGAAAAAACTGAAATCGAACCAAACCAAACCGATATTTTTTGGTTTGGTTATTTTATAGTATGGTTTGGTTTTGATTTAGTAAGTAACAAACTGAAGTACTTTGATTTGGTTTGAAATTTCCCTCAAAAACCGAACCACGAAGACCCCTAGATTGATGTTCATAACAAAACTAAAACCCGAATTACATATAGAGGGTAATGACTTATACAAATCCTTAAGTCAATTAACTATTGACTGCAATTGAGTAGTCCAAATGTCTTGCTTCTATGAGCATGAGGATTATAGCATATAAGGTATTCTTTATCTCTCTTTTGTATGTTCTTAAATTCACTGTTTTTTATAATTATGATTCATGCATGATTTCATTGATTGATTACATATAATTGCATGTTAGGGTTTTTATTATTATGGGTTTTGCATATTAGGGTTTTTATGTTAGGGTTTGCATATAGGGAGTGATTTTTGCATATTTTAGGCTTATTTCATGCATGATAATGATCCCTATTCATATACGAGCATGCTAGGGTTTTATTATTTATTTTGTTCATTACTTTTATATGATTTTTAGAATAATCTTAGGCCGTTATGCATTATGTTTAGATTTGTTTATGATGGTCTTTGAGCATGTTTAGTCTTTATTTAGGTGTCTTTTGCATGATAATGTTCTCTAGCATGATTAGGGTTTGAGTTGTGATGTTCTGATGATAATATAATTGTGATAATGTGATGATTTTGATGATATGATTGTGGTCTGATGCATGTTGGATTTAGAATTAATTGGCGGTCAAGAGTAGTCAATTTATTTGGAATCATCTCCCTTCCCTTTTGTGCTATTCTTCTTATATTTAATTATGGTAGTTTATAAGTTTCATTTTTCTTAAAATTTCCTTTTTGTTAAAAGTTTACCTTTTCTCAATTTTTCATTTTTCTCAAAGTTTCCTTCTATAAAACTTTCCTTTTTGAGGAGAATAGCCTTCCATTCAAACTATGTGGACTTTGATTCTTATTAGGTAACTAGTAAGGTACGTAGGCACTCACTTGAGTTCAAATCCGCCCTAGGATACTAAGTATCCTAGGTTTTCTTTTTCTTTTATTATTCTTTTGTTTATTTCTTGTGATGGATGCTTATATTGATAGATATTTGATTGATATACATACTGTCTTTTATTGATTATTATTGATATGCATGCGATTAAGAGATTAAGTTATCCTAATTAAATTAAAAGACCAACTTGGGCGATATGGGTGCCTATGTGCTTGTCTCAAAAATTTCCCACATCGTAACTTAAACCCCGAATCCTTAATCTTTTGGCTCAAGATTTTTGTTTTTCCTTTTAAATTGGAGTCACTTGTGTTTTGGAAAATTAAATGTTTTTATGGTTTCATTGTTCCTTAAAAATGTTTTTATGTTTATATCGATAGATATTTGATTGATATACATGTTGTCTTTTATTGATTATTATTGATATGCATGCGATTAAGAGATTAAGTTATCCCAATTAAATTAAAAGACCAACTTAGGCGATATGGGTGCCTATGTGCTTATCCCAAAACCTTCCCACATTGTAACTTAGCTCCTGAATTCTTAATCTTTTGGCTCAAAATTTTTGTCTTTCCTTTTAAATTGGAGTCACTTGTGTTTTGGAAAATTAAATGTTTTTATGGTTTCATTGTTCCTTAAAAATGAGGTGGCAACTCCTTGTTTTTATATCAATTTGTGTGGACCAATTTCCAGCATTCATAGTTTGGTGATTCCATTGGGAAAGTTGGGGGCTAGACTTATTTAAGGATGAGGCGTCCAACTAGAGAGATATCATGTTTGGACCTAGCCTATATTTTACCTACACTTGTTGCATTGTTATGCTTGATAAAAAGTAACTTTTGATTGTTTTATAATGGTTAATGGCTAGAATCCAAAGCCATGTGATTCATCTTGATGCTCTTAGTATGTCACCTTATACTTTTAAGTATCCTTAAGAAAAAGATGTCTAATTAAGGGCATGTTTTATAAGACAACTCTCATCAAATTTAGTGCAATCATGGATATCTTGAAAGAGGGTTGGATTAAACCAGTGGTATCTTCTAAAGTTTAAGATTAAAGCGGAACCCATTATCACTCTCATGGCTGAAGTTGGCAATACAACATTGGAAGACATTATGGGAATACTTTATGTGACCATGCAAATGCAAATGTTAACCAATATCTCAGAGATTGTTCAAGTTGTTCCTCAAGCCCAATCTGAAGTTGTGAATCACCACGAGTCTAATTCAGGCTACCAAGTCTAGGAGATAGCATAGAATAGATTTGAAGACCCAAACTGTTAAGAAGAAGCATCACCAATTCATTGAACATACCGTTGAGCCATGTTTTTTAGAGAGTGGAGATCTTGGGTTTATTGTCACCTCTTGAATAGATCCGACACCCCTGCCTAATCCTTTGCCTCGCTGGTTTAAAGAAAATGAATACTGTGATTTTCATTGAGGTAGAAGACATGACATCAACCAATGTCTAAGACTAAGACATGAGATTCAAGACCTCATTAATCGTGGGGTGATAAATTTTCCCAAACTAACCAATAATCCAATTATTCTTCAAAGCTATTCCCTGAACCCATTCTTTTTTTTTTTTGGTAAGTAAGATGTATATATAAACAAAGAAAATAAAAGAAATACAAGTCCAAGCGGCCAAAAACTCAAATACACTCTTCTAAGCTAATCAGTTAGAGAAGCTTAGAAGATTGTGTAAGAGAAGAAACAAAATTACACTTTAAGAATATCAAAAGTGATGCCCCAATTAGTACAAAACTGCCTATGCCTATCATTGTCCTTGATATCTCTAAAACTAGCAGCTCTAAATCTAACATCATCCACAATATTTTTAATAACTTGGGAGGGAGAACTAAAATTATCCTCATGGAGACGAGCATTTCTTTCACGCCACATATTGTAAATGGTGGCGGCCCAAGCAAGCTTTTTGATGATAGTACAAAAAGATTTGCCCTTAAGCGAATGAACAGTCCATAAGTACTCATTAGCCCAAGTCCGAGGTGTGCGATAAATGCAACAAAGAGAAAGAATTTTGCCCCAAATAATAGATGTGGTTCGGCAAGAGAAAAAGATATGATCACGACTCTCCAAGCCACAACCACACAACACACACGTGGTATTAGAAGTGATTCCCCATGCACTAAGTTTATCCAAAGTAGAGAGCCTGCCAAGGGTAGTTAACCAAGTGATGAAAGCATGCTTGTGTATAGCCTTTGAGAACCAAATAATTTTGTGCCACTCTTGTGAAGGAGCTCTCTGCCTAATAGCTTCCCAAGCTGAAATAGTAGAAAAAGTACCAGAGGCATTTGGAGTCCAAATAATGCAATCAGCTCTATCATGATGAGGGCGAAAATTGGCAGGGATAGCTGAGTGGAGATCCAGAAGTTCCTCAGTAAGAGAAGATGGCCAGTTCCAAGAGTTAGAACAAATGATGGAGCTAACCTTGGCATTGGAAGGAGTTGCTGCATCAAAAAAAACACGGGGACCGAATCTAGGGAATAAAGGTCCAAGTGGATGCCAATGATCATGCCAAAGAAAAGCAGACTCTCTATTGCCAATAATGTGTTTGATAAAAGGCCGAGTTTTATCTCGGATTTTGAGAAGCTGCCTCCAAGTCCAAGAACAATCAGAAGGAATGGGAAGAGACCAAAAACATTTATCCTTAATGAGATAAAGATGAGCCCAGGCAACCCAAAGAGAACCAGCTTGCTTAAAAAGTTGCTAGATATGCTTCATGGCTGCTGCAATATTAATATCTGCAATCCTTCGAATACCCAATCCCCCTTCATTTTTAGGCGTGCAAACAAAGGACCACTTGAGTTTAGAACCTGTAGATTTCAATTCACTGCCAGTCCAGAGAAAAGCACGAAAAATCTGCTCTAGCTTAGAGTAGATGCTTTTAGGAAAAATAAATATACTACTCCAATAATATTGAATACCATAAAGCACTGAGGATATCAATTGAAGTCGACCAGCATAGGAAAGTTTCCTCGCACTCCAACAATGTATACGGCTGGTGATTTTCTTAATTAAAGGAATGCAATCTCTGGCAGAAAGTTTGGATGTAATGAGGGGGACTCCAAGATACTTGACTGGTAAAGTTCTTTCACTGAAATGCAAGCTGGCCTAGATAGCATCTTTAATAGGCTGACTGACTCCAGCAAAAAAGACACAGCTCTTACTAGGATTAGCTTTTAGCCCAGAAAGTTGTTCAAACTGATTCAAAGCTGAAATAATATGCTCCATAGCTTCACAGCTACCATGGGCAAAAATAAGAAGGTTATCTGCAAAGCACAAATGAGTCAGCTTCAATTTTTTACATCTGGAATGATATTTAAATCTTGGGTTGCTGGTGGAATTCATAAGAAGTTTGGAAAAAACTTCCATGGCCATAACAAATAAATACAGGGATAGAGGGTCTCCTTGTCTAAGACCTCTCTTCCCTTCAAAAAAGCCATTAAGAGCTCCATTAACAGAAACTAAAAATCTGGCAGTAGTAATACAAATTTTGATCCATTGCACAAAATGATCAGGGATATGAATGGCTCTACGCACTGCAATCACAAACTCCAAATTTACTGAGTCATAAGCTTTTATTAAATCAACTTTAATAGTGCATCTGGGACGGCTAGCACTATGGTGATGATTTCTTTGAATCTCTTGGGCTAAGAGAACATTGTCAGAGATACACCTTCCTTGCACAAAAGCTGTTTGGTTAGGACTTATGAAATCAGGTAAATAGCTTTTAATACGATTGGCAATGATCTTAGAGATACACTTGTAAATAGTATTACAGCACGAGATGGGCCAATAATCACTCATTCTAGAAGCGTTAGGGATCTTAGGAATGAGTGCAAGGTAAGTAGTATTAACCTCACCCAGGAGCTTGCCAGAACAAAAAACTGATATAACAGCATTAAGTACATCCCTCCCAACAATATGCCAAGTAGAGATGGCAATTTCAACTCGATCCATAGGATCCCGACTCGATCCATACCCATATGGGTGGATTTTTAAAAAAAATTTCGGGTATCGGGTCGAGTATGGGCAAAAATTTAAAAATTATTTCGAGTACGGGTTGGGCATGGATCCCATTGGGAAAAAACCCGACAACCCGACTCGACCCGCCACAATTGTGATTTTACAATTTCACCCCCTATATATATATACTCTTAACATACATTACAAACCCTAGATACTTTCTCTTTCTCAAACTTAACATTGTCTCTGCCGCCTCCCTCGCCCTCACAGCCTCACCCTCACCCAGTCACACTCACGCTCATGCTCACGCTCACCTTCACCGTCTCTTCGCCGCTTCATCCTTACCGTTATGGCCTCAACACTGCCTCGGCGACTCATCACCTCAACGACTCACTGTCACTGCCTCGGTGACTCACCATCACCACCTCAACAACACAGCCTCACTCGGTCACTCCCTACCCTTACGGCTTGATCGTCACCTCCTTAGTGCCTCAGCGAATCATCTTCATCGCCTCAGTGCCTCAGCCTCACTCCGTCACTCGATCAACCCAGATCTACATATCCAAAATTCTAGATCTATGTCTATGGTCACGCACTTACATGTATGGTGGATCTACACCAAATCTACATGGTCAGCCACCATTCTTCATGTTCCCTCTCTCTTTCTCTCAAAAGACACTTTCATTCTCTCTCTTAATGTATATAAGATTTGGGTTCTGCATTACTTGGTGTTTGTGTTTGATTTTACGGTTATATTGTTAAATTTTGTGTTAATTATTATTCAGTTTCCCTCCTTGTAATTTTGTTTCCATTGACCTTAACAACAATTCATGTTAATGTCTCTGAAATAATAGGCAGAGAAGTAAAGGATTATGAAATGGACTATGGGGAGAATCCAAGTCCATTACACACTGTTGCTATTGGTTATTTATTTTTATTTTTTTTCAATTTTTGGCAGAATAATTGCTATTTGCTATATATATATATTTTTCATTTTTTGCAGAATAACAGGGGAGGGGAGGGGAGGGGAGGGGACTGAGTCTACACCAGTATAAAAAAAACATGAATTTTTGGGGAAAAAATTGTTGTGGCAAGGCAGTCGGGCATGGGCGGGTCGGGCATGGATGCCCTAAGTAAAGGATGGATCGGGGATGGATTCCAGTTCTCCTTACCCATCGGGTATAGGGTTGGGCATGGGCAGAGTAGTTCAAGTGTAGGGTCGGGCATGGGGTAGCATCCTACCCGACCCATTGCCATTCCTAATGCCAAGTTTTCTTAAAGAAGAGGGGACTGTAGTCATCTGGCCTAGGAGCTTTGTTATCCTTGAGTGAAAATAAAGTATCCTTGATCTCTTGGAAAGTGATAGGGTTGTTCAGAGAAGCAAGATGGTCATCATTCCAGCTCCAACCAATTAAATCCTACAATGAGAGATGAGCATCTGGAGTATAAGAGTTAGTGCTAAGAAGATTCTTGAAATAATTAACAACTTCAAAACTGATTTCTTTGTGAGTATTAAGAACACCATTGGAATCAGCCATCAACTTAGAAATGGAATTGGCAGAGTTCCTGACTTTGACTGCCCTATGAAATAAGGTAGAGTTTTGATCTCCTAATTTTAGCCATTGAATACGAGATTTTTGCTTTAGAAAGGCTTCTTCAGCTTTGGCAAGTTTAACATAATGATAGTAGCATTCTTTCTCAGCATTGCTAATAGAAGAAGATGAGGATTATGAAGAACATTAATCTGAGCTTTATGCAAATCATCTTTCGTAAGCTGAACTCGCTCACTAATAGCTCCAAAATGAGACTTATTAAAATCTCTAAGAGCTCTTTTCGTGGCTTTGAGTTTAGAATAAAGAATGAACATAGGAGAACCTTCCACCTGTAGATTCTAACTATCCTGGACACAATTGAGAAAATCAGGATGCTTTGCCCAGTAATTGAAGAATTTAAAGGCTTTTTGACATTCTGACAATGATCAAATAGAGAAATAAACAAAGGGCTATGATCAGAAATGTCAGGAGCCAAAACCTCGGAAACGCAGCAAGGATATAAGTCAAGCTAGCCTTCTTTAATTAAAGCTCTATCCAATTTTTGAGCAATAAGATGACCCCCTACTTGTTTGTTAGTCTAGGTGAAGAGAGGACCATTAGAAGGCATATTAATCAAATCAGCTTCTAATAAACAATGATGAAACTCAGCAGTATCAATAGAAGGGAGGCCATTCCCTCTATACTTCTCATAAGAAAATCTGATAGTATTGAAATCACCGAGCACAACCCAAGGACTAGTAGTGAGTAAGCGAGCTCTATCCATCAAATGGCTCCATAAGAGGGCTCTATCAGCAGGAGAATTTGAGGTATAGACAAAAGAACAATAGAACTCAGAACAATTGGCAAGAATGGTAACTTTACAAAAAATTGTCTGATCAGTGGAAGTGATGACAAGAATATCAACCAGAGAAGGATCCTAGCAGACCCAGATATGACCCAAAGTCGAAGCATGATAGTTATGCGCTATCTTCCAAAGAGGGAAAATAGCATTAGCAACTTTATCAAAATTCACTAATCTAACTCGAGTTTCCATAATACCCAAAAGACTAAGCTTATATTTATTAACAAACGACTTGATCTCTTTGTGTTTGAGTAGGTCATTACACCTACGAACATTCCAGCTAGCAAGATTAATCATTTAGAGAGTTGGGGAGTGCTAACAGCCTTTCTTTTGTCAAAGGAAGCAACACCTTTCTGCTGAGAGAACTTAGACTGAGAGAAAACTCTCTTATTATTCTATTTTTTCTTTTTATTGCTAATCTCCTTTCTCTCAACTTCATCAACCTTAAGGGCTCGGTTCTTGAAGACATTCTTTGGAGTGCTATCCGTATCAGAGGAACATCCAATAAAACAAGCAGGAGAATGGACATTGCCTCCATCAATACACTTTGAGTCAAGAGATTCAAGAGCTTCAAAATGGTTAAAATTACTAACAAGCTTGGTAGCACATTCTACAGTAGAAACATGAGGGTTGCCAAGGCAACCAACATTATGCGCAACATTAACCATAGCCGTAGGAGAATTAGGATCAAGATTAGTAGAAGGCAAATCAATAGACTTCGCACTTGAATCAGCATTAATATGGGTTACAACACTATCAGCAACAGTATCACTAGGAGGATTGGGATTAGAAAGGTTACCATTACTCTTAGGTACCCAAACCTGCTTTGTCGTAGAAGAGCATCGAGAAGAAGTACATCTAAAAATGCAGCAGCTCTTGCAACATAGAGGCTTCCATGGATATTCAACCTTGATATCAATAGAACAATTTTCGCTTAAAAACAGAGGAAAAGAAGAAGAAAATCAGGCGTGGCCTCCACTTCCACACAAACTCGAGCAAATGAAAGCCTAGTTGCAGCCTCTGTTAGAGCATCAAGGTACAGAGGAGTCCCAATAGCACTTGCTATGTAGCTCATACCATCATTGTTCCAGTATTTAATAGGGACATTGAATAGTTTAATCTAAATAGGGATTTTCCTCAGCTGGGGTTTGATCAACTCCATCTTAGGTTTCTATTTCCTCAAGATCAAAGGCTTCCCACCAACAAACCATGGACCAGACTCTAGGACCCATTCGAGAGCTTCAGCATTTAAGAACTTGAAGAGGAAAATACCATTATCCAAGGTAATAACTTCAGGCATCTCTTTCTTTCCCCATAATCTATCCACCGTGGACTTGAGGAAGCTATACGTAGGTTTTCTATCAAGAAATTAACCCACTAAGCTATTTTGCCAAACTAAAGCACCGGCAGCAACTACTTCAGGTGGTGGTATAACAGCCACCTTCCTATTAATCATCGTAGGAGGATAATACTTAAGATCAGAGCTAGATCTCTTTGAGGAAGAAAAGAGAGATTCCCAATCACTTATAACTCACGGTTGACTACCCAATGGAACCTCTGGACTAGAAACAGGGATCTGAGAAGGAGGAAGAAGGGGATTCAAAACCGCTGCACTAGATGAAGATCCAGAAAGATCCACATGAGGAATAGCAAGGTTCACCGTAGTAGGTATCGGAGGAGAGAGTGCCGGAAAATCAACTTGCCGGAGAAGCGCTTTCTTTTGGATGTCCAAAGACGTTTGACCCGATGGATCTAAAATTCTAGCATTGTTAATCCCACAACTAGAACTAGCACCATGCTTCTAGATCGAGGGGAATGTGGGGAACGGCCCACAACCTCCTAGATTTGAAGAGGATCGAGAAGAAATAGAGTGCGAGTGGGGAACCACGATACCACCGGAGGCAAATTCAGATCCATGAGAAGCACCACTTGCCGTAGACACACAAGATCCGTCACTGGAATACACTATTGGCGGAAGCCCAGACGAGGAATGCAGAACACTAGAGATTACCCTAGATCGGGTATCAACAAGCCCAGATCTGACATTAGATTCATCAGATTTGATACCACAAGCCACAGAAGGAGAAATGGGTGCATCCAAAACAACTAGATCCGACTTGAGAGAAGCATTCGAGGAAGAGTCTAGAAGAGGGACCCTCGTACCAAGTGATTCAACATCAGTGGGTATAAAAGGTTCATCGTGAGCCAAAGTCAACGCGTTAACACCACCCACAGGAACATTAGGTAGTGTAGAAGGGGAATCAGAAACAAACGTGGCCATAATAAACAACAAAAGCAATGATTAATGGTGGGAGGTACACGGCCATGTAAGAGAGAACACAGCATCATGGAAAGAAAAAAGGATGAGAGCTTCTCTCTCTAGAATAATCCATTTCCCCATGCTAGCTTATGAACCCATTCTCAACCACCATAAACCCAGTCTTTCTAGCCAAGCCAAATGCCAATCCCTAAGACCTCCTGCTAAAATTAAGGAAGAATTTCTAATTCATCGCCCATATCATTCAAAGGATACCCAAACTATTGCTAGCTGTACACCCCCATTTTCACCCCTATGAGTTGATGTTAGCATTGGTTTAAGTTTGGATGTGTTTAGAAGTCTTTAAGCCTTGAAGAACATTTTTGCCCTTTTCACCCCTATGAATTCATTATTGCATGCATCTTTCTGATTCATTTTTTTTACATTCCATAATTTGCATTTAGTTTTTAGGTGTATTTAGGATATGTGTGTGCAATTTGGTTCAATTCTAGATAGGTTTGGATAGTTAATTAGAACTTTTGCTACTTGAAGGGCAATTTTGTCTTTTAACTCGTATCTTTTCCAATTAACCTTGAAACTAATCCTGGATTGTTCCATTGTGTTTATATTAATTAAAAGAGTCTATTTGTAGAGTCAATTTAAGGATTGAATGGCTTTGGGATTAATTTACCATAATTGTCACCTATGGCTAATTGACTTTTTTTCGGTTAACCGCCTTATTAAACCCAGCCACCTAACCATGGTTGGAGATTTTTGGCTCAAGAAGATTCTACACTTGTTCTTTATTGAATTATAGAAATGTTGGCTTTTGAATCACTCAATTCAGAGTTAATTTGAGCAAGTTATGGCCGTTTTAAGCATAAAAACCCGAAATAGGAAGGAACCGGGGGAATTAGAAGAGAATTGGTCACCCGAGGTTCTGTGCTCAGTTTTGCCAGTTTGCCTATTTTTGCAATTTTTGACCTTCCTACTCCATTTTTCTTGTTCTAAAAGGACTCTAATCCTTGTTTCTAGGTAATTTTGAGTTACTTAAGGTCCAAGTGAATTAATTATAGCCATTCATTGATTTTATAGTAATTAATCTCAGCCATTGGATCCTTTTTTTTTTTTGGATAAGTGAGTTGTATATAAAAGAAAAAAGAACAAAGAATTACAAATCAAGCCTTTAAGGCCAAAGAAATCCGCACTTTAAAACAATCACCTAAAATAAGGAATTGGATTAGAAGATTGTTTCAAGCGAACAGAAAACAACAAATAAACACCTCACAGCCTGAGGAAGCAAACTAAATCAAAATACTATAACTAATATTCCAATTAGTACAAAAAGTGCGGTTCTTGTCATTGTCTTTGATGCCCACAAAACTTACTGCCTTGAACCGAATATCATTAATAATCTGCTTCACTATGTAGTTCTCACTAAGGTAGACATTGTCATGGATTCTTGTATTCCTTTCCTTCCATATGTTGTAAATGGTGGAACCCCAAGCAAGTTTCTTAATAACTGAGCAGAAGTTTTTTCCTTTTAAACTATGTTTGGCCCACAAAAATTCATTGGATCCTAGGGTTGGTTAGCTATAAATTAAGACCCTCCCATCAGCATAAAACACTTTTCAGCCCTCTATATTCACTAGTGAGAAAGGGACCACAAATTTGCACACACTCATACACTTTAAGAGAGCTATTTTACTCTATATTTAAAGGAGAACTAGAAACATATCAAGCCAAAGAAGAAGGAAGCATTCAACAAAGGTCCTATAGCATTATGTGATGATTAATTGATATTTTCTCAATGTTTTGAGATTATTGGCATATGGTAAGTTGGTTCATGGTAAGGTTGGTTATGAATTGTTCTCTTCTCCCTCTTAGGTTATTCTCTTTACATTGAATTATAACTCCTAAATTTCTTACTTCTATAAAACTTCTTATTTGTTAAGAGTTCTTTCTTTTCTCAAATTCCTATTTTCCCTCATTCCTTTTTTGGGAACTTCTTATTTTTTGGAAAACTCTTCTTTTCTTTTAATGGAAACTTAGGGTTGTTAGTTCATTGTAAAGGGAGTAACCCCTTCTCAATCGAACTACGTGGACTTTGATCCTTACGTCTTTGCATGTGGGGTACGTAGGCATTCATTTGATATTTAAGTCTGCCCTAAGATACAAAGTATCCTAGGTTTTCTTTTCTTTTGTTTTTGTTTTTTTTTTTAATTTTTTAATTTTATTCTTTCTCTTTCTATTGCTTTCCATATCTCTCCTACTTGTTTATGGATGTATATGGATGCTTTATGGATGTTTATGGTTGAATGGATGGTTATGGATGATTCTTTACATATGCATGGTGATTAATTAAGAAGTGATTGAAATAACCCATATAAATTAAGAGACCCATTTTGGGGAGATGTGGGTGCCTATAGGATGTTTCCTAGAACCTTTACACATCATAACTTAGTCTTCGAATCCTTTCTTTGGTTTGTTAAGACTTGCTTTTCCTATATTGGAGTCATTTGTTTGGTTTTTAAAAGGTTTTCTCCAAAATATTTTATGGTTTTCCTCTTTTCCTTAAAAAATAAGGTGGCAACTCCTTATTTGTTTTGTTTTTATGAACCTTTAAAAAATAGATTTTTATTTATTAAATTTCTAAACTTTTTAAAAGAGGCTTTCAAAACCTGTGATTCATAGTCTAGCAACTCCATTGGGGATATTGTGGGCTAGACTCAATTTAATTTATGTGGGCTAATTTAATTATTTAAATTAAAATCAATCACTTGCATATGTTCGAATGTGTGCTTACTTTATTGCATTGTGTGCACATTGCATGTGAATGATAGGTCTATGTATCCTTGTTTCTTGATTGGCCTAGTCTTGACCCCAGTTCCCTTCGTTTTTGGGTGTCGTGTTTGCAAAGCCATCAACTCCTTTTGCCACGTACCCTTGGGTATTTTAAATGGATCAACGTGTATCACTTGACTCACATGGCATCCTTCATGCCATATGTGATAGGTATATAGTTGTTTCAAGCAAATAGGGGACACTATCCTACCCTTTTAGTGCATATAGTTGTCTTCTAGGACACATGGACTCGCCTAGTTTAAAGTCACCATGTTTATGGAATGAATGTATGTATAGCATGAATGTACGTTGTGGGAATGTATGTGAATGGAATGAATGGCGATGCAATGTATGGTACAATTCTTGGGAAAGAAGAAACAAGGCCTATAATACAGTGATCCGAATTATTGCTCTTGATACGATTGGGGTTATGATTGAATTTTGTGTGGTTGGTTAATTTTTAATGGGTAATATGACTCTAAAATCAATTGACTTACATCTCTTTAGTATGACCTCTTACCTAAAGCCCATTGGGCTCTTAAATATGAAAGGCCCAACTAAAAGAATGTTATTGGACCATTACCCTCCTGTTTAAATCAATTGTGGAGAATAAAGGTGTTTTTTGTTGTTTTGTAACTAAATATGGATCATTTATTGTAAGAGAGTGTTGGCTTGGACCCGTGATTCTTCAGGCCGTTTGATTAGAAAAAGTACCGAACAAGACCTCGCCATGGATGAGACTTTTGCATTGGGTAATCCAGCTATATTTGAGGGGACATCTGCTTCTAGAAATTCTGCTGACCCATGGAGGATTGAGAGGCTATCGAATGACATACTGGGAAAGTTAGAAGAGGTATCGGCAAAATCTAAGCCTGCAATGAGAATGGCACAAGAGATCAATAACCAAATCCCTATCCTTATCCACAATATCCCCACAGATCAAGCTTTGCCTGACACCCAAGTCCCCATTGTCCTAAACCAATCCAACCCATCGGCCTAAGCTGGAGGCCAAGTTCAAACTCCACCACAAAACATCTAATTCCCCATTTACACCCAATCGTCCACCTTTGCCCCCATCATTGAAACCTCTCCTATGACCGATGACCAAAAGCTGATGGCTGCAAGGATTGTGGCTATGGAAAAGACTTTGAAGGGTATCCGCTATGCTGATGATTTTGTGGATATTCATACCATTTCTTTCTTCTTCTAAACAAGATTGCCAACTTCGTTCAAGATGCCTGAGTTACAGAAATTTGATGGAATTGGTTGCCCCAAGATCCACTTGAAAATGTATGTCCGAGCAATGCAACCTTGTGGTGTTTTCGAGGAGTTGATGGCTCAACTATTCCATAAGTCACTTAGCACCTCTTCCTTGCATTGGTTAGCTTAGATGAGTTAAGAACTAGAACATGGGAAGACGTGTTCAGATAGTTCACCGATCATTAAAAGTACAATACAGAGGTTGATGTGACAAGAAGAGACTTAGAGACTACCAAGCAGGCAGCAAATGAATCTTTATCTTCCTACATCACTAGGTCTAGGTGGAGGAAGAAAGCTTCTAAAATGTTTAATAGGCCTAATAAAGAAGAACAGATACAATTGGTGGTCAAGAATCTATCGCCTATATATCATAAGCATTTGTTTTCTCATCACTTTCCCATTTTTAAAGCTTTGGTTAGTTCTGGGGACACAGATTGAAGATGTAATAGCTGATGGCACTATCAAGGTTGAAGATCCTTTAAGGTTTCGCCAAGTAGGGAACAATGGAAAGGCACTTACTGAAGTGAATGCAATTGATCCACAACAACCATGGAATATTAGCAATGTTAGACCTAAAGTTTTCAACCAAGGGCATATCCAAGATTTTGATGATAACAAAGGATTGATGTGTTAGGAATTGAATAGGGAGGAAAACTACAAAGGCGGAATTTAAAATTTTCCTATGATTCCCAAACCTATGAATCCAATTATGCATAATACAAAACAGAAACCCTAACTACAAAGAGGGTTAGGATACTTACAGTTAAATAAAGTCTTCTCCTTTATGCTCCAAGCTTTGTCTTCTCCTTTTTGCTCCAAGCTTGAACTTTAGGTAGCAATGAATGAGTAGTCCAAGTGTACTGCCTGCAACGATATCCACACCTAGCTTGAGCTTGAAGTCCTTTCCTTCTTCTTCCTTGGTGTTGCTAGAGGTGAAGAAGAGGGAGAGAGAGAGAGAGCCTCCTTAGGGAATTTCGGCCAGCCCTTGGGGGGAGTGAATTTTGATTCAAGCGATGTCTCAAAATTAGAACACTTTGTAATTTCATATTCTCAACTTTAACTACATGGACACATTATGTAAATATAGATGATGCATATAAACATAATAGAATAAGCCCTTTTATTAAGTCAATAATAAATGTGACATGCATAAATGAAATCAATTGATTGTTCCTAATCCTTAAACAATCATCTCTATGATTGGCTCTAGGGCATAATCCTAACAATCTCTCACTTGCACTATAGCCAATCCACCATGTATCTCATACCCAATTCCTGTCGGTGGTGATCCAATACACTTAGGTCATAGCCTTAGTGAAGGGGTCTTCTTTATTCTATGTTGTATTAAACTTCTATATGTATATGTCATCTCTTCCAATGATCTCTCTAATCACTTGGAATCGCCGCTTATATTTTGGACTTTTGATGAGACTGTAGATCCTTGTCTTGAGTAATAGCCCCATTGTTGTCACAAAAACAATAGTAAGGACTTCTTAATGTCAAGAACCACTTTTAGTTCAGCAATGAACTTACTAATCCAAACTTGCAGCAATGAACTCTAATTTAAAGCTCCACCATTTAAAGTGAAAAAATATATATATATATACCTCGATGTTGATCTCCTATCATCATCGTCAGATTAAAAATTTGAGTCCGTTTTACCAACCATTTCAAGTTTCTTTTTCCATAGGCAAGGCATAGGTCCTTTTGTTCTTCTCAAGAACTTAAGGATAGCTTTGACTGCTTCCCAGTGTTCCTTATAGTTATAGACAACTTGATTCCATGTCTGACAGGAATTAGACCTTCTTTTGGAATCATGCATTTTGAACCCTTTCAAAATCTTGTCTATGTACTTCGATTGGGAGAGAGATAGCATCCTTTAAGATCTATCTCTATAGACCTCTATTCCCAGAATATAGGATGCTTCTTCCAAATCTTTTATAGAGAAACTCTATGAAAAACCAAATTTTCACTTTTGACAACATCTATACATTATTCCTAATAAGTAGAATGTCATCCACTTGTAGGACCATAAATATGATCGCACTCCCACTAACCTTTTGTACAATCATGATACAATAATGGGTTTTGTCTCAACATGGACAAGGGTTGCATCAATGTCAGTTTGTGTCTCATTAGACAACTCTTTGAGTTCCATTTTCCTGTTGTTGCCTCTTTCTTGAATAAACTCTTTTTCAAGAAAGATTGCAAACTTACAAACAAAACACCTTTTGTTTATCAGGATAATAGACTTAGTATCCTAAACTTTCTTTAAGATAATCCACAAACCTACATTCAAGCTATCTTGATTTCCAATTTTGGTTGCATCATATGTTTCTACATATTCAATACAATCCTATACCTTAACATGCTTAAGGCTTGGTGCTTTCCTTTTTCATATCTCATATGTGTTTAGGGACAGCCTTGGTTTGAACCCTATTTTACAAGTACGTGGCAATTTCTAGGGCATATCCTTAAAAGGATATTATTAGGTTGGTGTAACTTATTATGGACCGGACCATACCCAATAAGGTCATCTTCCTCCTTTCTGACACACCATCAAATTGTGGTGTTCTAGGAGGTGTCCATAAAGAATGCCTGTTTGAACAAGATGATCTAAAAATTAACTGGTTAAATATTTGCCCCCTCGATCTAATCGAAGAGCTTTAATACTTTTACTAGTTTGTTTCTATACTTCATATCTAAATTCTTTGAACCTTTCAAATGTTTTAGATTTGTACTTCATTAAGTATACACACCTAAACCTAGACTGAATCATCGATAAAGGTTGTAAAGTAAGAGAAAACTCTACATACATCATTATGTATTAGTTCTCATCTCTTGTTTTCTTGGGTTTCTTAGCATTCAATTTAGAACTATCATGCTCCATGCAACTAACATTTAGTTTAAAGCATGATCCATACCTTCCAAAGGTTGATTTTTTAGAGTATCCAGATACTCCCGGTAGTTACATTTCCAGTGCCCATCGTTGCCACAGTGAAAACAGGTTCCTTTGGCCTTGTCAGTATTACCTTTCTTGATGCATTCCTTTAGCTTTAAGTTCTTCTTCTTCTTCCCTTGGGTACTCTTACCCTTGCCTTTTCCTTTGTCCTTGGGCTTGGGTTTGGCTTTGGAAGTAGTGTTAGGATTATGCCCTAGAGCCAATCATAGAGATTATTGTTTAGGGATTAGGAACAATCATTTGATTTCATTTATGTATGTCACATTTATTATTGATTTAATAAAAGGGCTTATTCTATTATGTTTATATGCATAATTTATATTTACATAATATGTCCATGGAGTTAGAGTTGAGAATATGGAATTACAAAGAGTTGTAATTTTGAGACTATAGATATATCTCTGTACTAAACTCCTAAAGCATTCCTAGTTGAAGGTTCACTATGATGGACAGTAATGAACCATAGGACTAGCACTTGTTAGGTTGACTCTATAGGAGGATAGCTAGTCTCAAGCTATTTGTGTGGAGACACTACAACCAACAAGTGGGTGCCTATTGTGAGAATAGGTACACTGAATGTGACCAAAGATATGAGATAAACTGAATGGAGTTTTATCCTGCCTGTCAATCAGTTTCTCATTGTTATAGTGGTACAAGTAATCCTTAGACCTGAGACACCATAGTTGCCTTATGCATGTAGCTTTAGAAGTTTGATAACACTAAGTGCAGATCCTATTCAGGGGTCTGCAAAGGTGTTCATTGGCCCTACTGCTATGTGTATGAAGGCATGTGAGTGATCAACAAGGGATCCATCACTCTCAGGAAAAAGAGAGAGAATGTCTCATATAGCATTCATAATATAACTCATTAAATCCATGGCCATGGTAGGATGAATATGAAAAGAGTTTCATGAGTTCATCAATGAGTTGATATCTATGAATGAGTATAAAGTAATTGAACTAGGGACTTGACAGACTTCCATGTCCTATTAGTTCAATTGGAGACATTGTGTTGAAGGAAGGATGCAATTGTAACCTATAAACTATAACAGAAGGGTTCTTTGTAAATGACTATTCACCTCATTAAGGACCACACCATGAGCCATATGCTAGGTTACTCATGGTTAGTAGAAGCCCTAATTGATATAAGTGAGTTATAATCAATTAGGGAATTGGAAGGAGTTCCAATAAGACCCTAAATGGAAAGAATTCCATTGTGCACACCTCGTGCTATTCCTACTACTTAATGATGTGAACCCAATGGGTCACACACTGATCATGCAAGATGAGCTTTAAAGTTTATGAGAGAAAGGGTATGATTGCATAAAGAATAGGTCTTTGAGGCCCATTTATATTTGATATAATTTATAGGGGTTATTGTGCAATTTAGAGAAATTGCATAAAACCCTAATAGGGTTTCCCCCTAGGGCCGGTCCCCTTAGTGTGGACTATATAAGTCACACTATGAGGTGTGACATGATAATAAGTTGAACTCCCCAAGGGCTGGCCAGAATTTCCAGCCTCCCTCTCTCTCTCTCCTCTCTTCTCCTACACTAGCAACAACAAGGAAAAAGAGGAAAGGACTTGAAGCTCTAACTAGGTGTGGATACCGTTGGAGGCAGCACACTTGGGCTGCTCATTCACCGCTGTCCAGAATCAAAGCTTGGAGCAAAAAGGAGAAGACAAAAAATTCTGTAAGTGTTCTAACCCTCTTCGTAGTTAGGGTTTGATTTTGTGTTATGCGTAGTTAGATTCATGGGTTGTGGAATCGTAGGAAAAATTTTTATATTCCGCACTTCTATTTTTCCCCTCTTGTATGATTCCCAACAGTGGTATCAGAGCCATGATTATGCATAATACAAAATACATATGGGCTGGTTATTATGGTGTAGTTGAATGATTCAAAAATCTGGAAAAGTTTTCTGCATAATTGGTTTTCCTCCATGGCTGAACCTAGGGTTTGGAACCCTAGGTCAATTCTCTTCTACTCCTCTTCTAATTGATGGTTAAGTGTAACCATGGATGCAATAGGTTGCATAGGGTTTGAGTTTGGAGAAGAAGGATAAGGAAACTAGGGTTTTATAAAACTGTTATGAACAGTTTTCATGGTAGCCATGAAAAACCGTCATCTTGTTTTGCATGCCGAATTTAGAGTTCTTCTCCAAAATTTTTGAGCCATATATGGTTAGAAAGCTCTTTGAATAAGCTTTCTAACCCAACAAACGGTGCGTCAATCCGAGTTCTGTAGTGAAAGTTATGAATTTTTTACTACAGGCTGTCTGGAAAGACAGTTTTGCTCGGGAATGATGCAATAGCCACAACTTTGAGTTATTGATGGAGATCAAAGGCATGGCAATGGTTGCCATCATTTGGGTTATGTTCTAGACATGGTAGGGAAAGGTTCCCAAGCATTTAGATGCATCATAATTGGATTAAGATGCTAGAACAGAAGGAAGAAGGAGAAGAACACCATGGAGGCTGAATCTGGGTTTTAGAACCCTAAGGTTCTTGCAATTAATTCTAATTAAAGCTGCTGTATTTATGATGGAAGATCATTGTAGGATCATTATATATCATGTGTATATGATTTTCTTTAAGTTTCAAAAAGGTTTTGATGGAAAAAGATTCAAAAAGTTTGAAAATTTTTCATGAACAGCATAGCAGATTTTCTCTGCAGAAAAGTCATCAATGGAGTTTTGATTAGAACTTGAGTTAGGGAACTCCAAATTGCATGAAACCAATTGCATTAGTTTCCTAAGACATGTAGGATACTGGGAAAATTCTTTTGGTAGCCTGACTTAATCATCTTGCTGGGTTTTAAATCAATTTCTGACCATGGACAGTGTGCTGTCAAATTCTGGGCAGCCTACTGTTGTTTTAATTGTTTAGAACAATTGGTGATGATTTGATCATCCAAACCTCTTCTATTAGCTTAGTATTTCATGTAGGGACATGATACAAAAGCTGGTTTCAATGGAGGAGTCGAATTGATAAGGATTCAGAAGCTATTGTGACCTTCAAGGTCTGCAACAATGGCTCCAGCAATGGGTTTTGGAAACCTTGATTGTTCTTGATGATGGCAGCCACTTCCACCACTTCTCACATGTCCAGAGGCTTGTCCCACACCCCTAGGATGTTCTCCCATGACTGGCCATGGCCTCCCACAGTCGTTGGTGGCCATGGCAGCCTAGCCAAGCTCAGGCAGCCCCCTGGTAGTGACGGCTGCATAGAGTTAAGGATGAAACCCTAATTTTGAGTTAATGATGAAACCCTAATTTCATTATGGCATTAATTAAAACCCTAATTGGAATATTAATTACCTTAATTAAGAGTTAATGATTGGTCATTAAATGACCAATCATGGTTATTAATTGTTAGGGCATAATTAATACCATTAATGATGTCTAGGGTTAGGGTTTTTGATAACCCTAATTAGTGTAATTAATTAAGGGTAATAAATACCCTATTTGGCATTAATTAAACCCTAATCCCTTTTATTAAATACCGTTTGAACCTAGGGTTTTAATGATTGGACATTAAATGACCAAGCATAAGGCATTTAATGATTAGGGCTTGCATTTAGGGTTTAGGGTTATGCATTTAGGGTTTAGGGTTTTAGGAAACCCTAATGCACTAATTCATCATTTAATTGATTTTATTTAATTCCCATGTTAATTATTTAATTAATATTGATTAATTTTATAATGTTTTAAATGGTTTAAAATACAATTGGGGATTAAATTAAAATCTGGAAATTCTTAATTAAATGAAATTGTTTTGTTTAAATAAGGAAACCCTAATATTGGATATTAGAGTTATTTTAGGAAACATTACATGTTTTAAATTAATTTGATTAATTGAAACTGTAATGTCTTAAATGTTAAGACTTTATTTAATTCTGGATATTTTTGTTAAAACCTAATAAGATTAGGATGCATTAATGAGATTAATGTAAATCATTCAAGAGAATTACCATAATGCCCATATGTCTTAATGCTTACAGTTTTTCTTTACATTATGCAATGAGATTGTATGTATGTGTTTGAATGATGATTATGGACTATACCCTTTAAACCAATTGTGATTGGCCGTCTTATGAATGGGTTGTAATAATTTTTCAAGAGTTGTAATTTTATTAGGGTGATGTAATTTATTATTTTGGGCTTGCATGCCACCTTCCCTCTCTCTCTATCATTCTCTTATGTACCCCACATTCCCCTTATGTATCCCTTTCTATATATTATGTAAATGTAATGTAATCGAGAGCGCACTAAGGAGCATGGTGGACCCAAAGGAGTATGATGGAGCCCAACAAGCCAATAGTGGAGACCAACAAGCCAATGGTGGAGACCATCAAGCCAAGGGAGCAGATTGAAGGACTTGAAAGCTTAGAGAAGTTTTTCAAGAAAGCATGCATGTTACGAATGGTTTATTTTACGATCACCTACACCCACCTTAGACCTTGGATTCAATCTATTGGCTTAGATTGAATCCTCTCAAAGTCCATAATCATCATAGTGGGAGCTTTAATTTATGAGATAATTGTATTAGCTCCAATACTATAGTTTGGTATATGTTACCTATTCACTTAGGGACTAATATCAAAATATGGTACTTTATATATGTTGATATATAATAGCATGCGATGTATGATTTATAATAGCATGAGATGTACGATTATAAATAGCATAATTTATATATTTAAATTTTGATACATAGGATGCATGTTAATTTGATGAGACCCTTTAAAACCCCTCTTATTTAATATTAAGTTGAAAATGGAGAAGTCATTGGGGAATGAATTCTTCATTGCCTTCCATCATTATAGGATCATCTAACGTCCCTTAATGTGGGTACCTGGCTGCAGACATGTAGGAGCTACCCATGTTAAAGACATTACTTGAAACTATCACATATGAGATATCATGGGGTGCCTAAACTGGTATATACCAAGAAACTAACATGTGAGGTATATATTTGGCGAAACATACCTGTGTGAATGATGGGTTTAACTTAATTAGGGAAGTATTCCAAGAAACTAACATGTGAGGTGTATGTTCCCTAGAGGCAAAACGATTGGAACTTGTTTATGAAGCAATAGACAAAGAGTTGTCTTCTTATTGTGGGTTAGAAGCCAAGAAACTAACATGTGAGGCTTCTAGGTCACAGTGGGACCCCAATCCCCATTAGGAATGAGATTCCCGAATTCCATTAGAGGGTGTATGGAATTTGATAAAATAATGGGAGGTACCATATGATTAAAGACCCAATCATTATGGATAAAAATGAAATCTAATTCTCTGTTTATGTAGATTACCTAATTACTCACCTCAAAATCCCTATTTCCTAATATATAGGATATTGATAGTTTGACTAAACCCGATTTCTTTGATTGACTTAGGAAATTGAGAATTGTTCTCAATTTCAAAAGATTGTTTATATGCTATTAGACCTTTTATTAAAGGCCCTCCATAAAACATCCTAAGAAGAAAAAGACACTATGCGCAATTGGCATCTTGTTGCCATGCTATATGATAGTATTGATGACTAATGAGCTTCAGAAGCAAAATTAGTCAATGCAAGTGCCTTTGATGTCCTACATCATATACAAAGGTTGTATTATGAGTGAAATAATACTATAAAGTATAGTACTTGTAAAGGACTTCTTCTGGACTAGGATGTAATAAAAGTTGTTTATTAATAATCATTCTTTTGAAAAATGATTAATCACATAGAATAGCTTGAGAAGCTAGATGTGATTTAAAATGGAAGCATAGAGGAAAGCAAGTCTTGAAAAGTCAAAGACAAAGAAATATAATTATTTTGTAGTAAACATAAGGTATTGTAAAGGGAACTTGATAAAGTATCAATCTTCCTAGAAGAACCAAACTTTTGAAGTTTTGGTTCATGCTCTAAACTAAATTGTTGGTTAGTTCTGCTTCTTGGTTTTTGGATTCTAGTGTATTCTAAATCGAAGCAGAAAGTTAAGTAGATAATAAGTTACCTTTAAAAATTTTAATAGAGCAAGAGTTGCTAGATTAATTTTGGGAACTTATTTCTTAACTAGGTCATTTAAGACATTCTAGAAATTTGATTTCTGAATTTAAATGACTAATTAGAGCGAATGCAACGTATTCTGAGAATACAAGAAATGTAGAGACTCTCATTTAAATGTAATGATTATGACTTGGTTATGAGATGACCAAACCTATCTTTTACTTGGTGAAGTGAAAGAGTTACATTTATAATTTGACTAATACATTGTGATGTATATAGTCATGTAGAGCATGCATTCAATTACAATAGACTCATCTTAGAATACCATAGCTCAATGGTGAATCTAAGAGAACGAATTGAACCCTATTAAGATATGGTTTGATCCATGATGAGTTTTACTAATGTATCCATCTAGGATATACCTTAAAATTGCTACATATTGATAATTTAGGGTTCACTCCAGTTTTGTCCCAATTGTATCAGATATGATATGGGAAGAAACCCAACTTAAAGAAGTTAAGGCTTGGGCTTGTGCTACGTATGTCTGGAAACATAATGTAGACAATCTGGAAATACGGTCAAGTAAGTGTTGAATTGTGGTATATCCCAAAAGTGGTTGGGATAGTATTTCTATTACCCTAATGAACAAAAGTTGTCCATTAGGATGTTTGCTGGATTTTCTTGAGAAAGAGTTCATTCAAGAAAGATGCAAAAGTAGATAGAATTTATAGAATTGTCTGTAAAGCCACAAACGAACAAAGATCCAACCCTTGTCTCTGTTGAGACAAAACCCTTAACTACACTACAATCTTTTCATAGATCAAATTGGATATTTCTTAACATAAGAGAGATATTGTATCTCCATTAGAATGTGAAAGAATTGTTCTTTGGTGATAAAGATCACCAAGATAATCCTATTGATTATGATTAGGCGATGTTTGACATCAACTTGAGAAATGACTAAGAGTCATTAAATCCAATATGGACAGGTAGAGACCTAAAAGGCTTGGCTATTTAAGAATGTTTTCAACATAGGCAAAAAGTTGTCTATAAAGAAACTTGTTTGATAATAGTTATGCTGAAATCCATTTGGATCTTGTTATCTATAAACACACATTTTGAATATGAGATATGTCAAAAAGGATATAAAGATGTTATATCAAATAGTGAAAAACCATAAAAGTGTGTAAGTTATAGAAGTCTATTAATAGACTACAAGGTTCTCATAATTAGAACATCTATAAAGTTGAAGTAATCAAATTGTTTGATTTCTCTCATTGTATAGATGGACCATGAGTGTATAAAAGGTTAGTGGGAGTGCGATCGTTTTTCTTTATCCTAAGTATAGATGACATCCTAATCATTATGAATGATATATGAATGACATCCTAATCGTTTTGGTTTTTGGAGAAAAACTAATTCATGAAAGATTTGGCAGAAGCATCCAACAAGATCTATAGAGATAGATCATATAAATTGCTAAGTATCTCCAAATTATCAAACATAGTTGAAATGTTGAAGGAGTTCAACATGGAGAATTCTAAGGGAGGTCTGATTTACTTCAGATAAGAATTCATTATTCAAGGGCATGTGCCCTAGGATAACACAAGTAAGGTTCTTAAAGTGTTAAGAAGCCTTATTCTACACTATGTATTGAACCTGATATCTATTATGTTGTAATTGTTACAAATAGTTATCAGTCAATTCAAATTTGGAATATTGGATTGTATATGGAAATTGTAAACTCATAGTAGATGGGTATATGGATTTGGATATAATCCATATGGGGTATATTTTATATTCACTTTAGTTGGTGAAATACTTAATGGAAGAACTGTATGAAAGATACAGTGGATTCCATTATTAAGGGTGAATTAATTGTCCCATTGTCTAGGAGACTGTTTGGATCTATAAGTTCATTTAGAACTTGGAGTTGTTCCTTCCATTGAGTTGCCCACACCTTGTTTTGTGACAACAATGGGTCTATATCTCAAGTATAGGAATCACGGTCTCATCAAAAGTCCAAACACATAGAGCGGCAATTCCAAGTGATTAGAGGAATCATTGGAAGAGGTAATAGATACATTACAGAAGATATTATCTACATAAGTTTTTTGTAGACCTAATGACTAAAGCTTTAAAACATAATTGGTTATGTCTAAGACCAACATCTTGAGAAGATAGGTATGCGATACATGGTCGATTGGCTTTAGTGCAAGTGGGAGATTGTTAGGATTATGCCCTAGAGCCAATCATAGAGATGATTGTTTAGGGATTAGGAACAATCATTTGATTTCATTTATGTATGTCACATTTATTATTGATTTAATAAAAGGGCTTATTCTATTATGTTTATATGCATCATTTATATTTACATAATATGTCCATGGAGTTAGAGTTGAGAATATGGAATTACAAAGAGTTGTAATTTTGAGACTATAGATATATCTCTGTACTAAACTCCTAAAGCATTCCTAGTTGAAGGTTCACTATGATGGACAGTAATGAACCATAGGACTAGCACTTGTTAGGTTGACTCTATAAGAGGATAGCTAGTCTCAAGCTATTTGTGTGGAGACACTACAACCAACAAGTGGGTGCCTATTGTGAGAATAGGTACACTGAATGTGACCAAAGATATGAGATAAACTGAATGGAGTTTTATCCTGCCTGTCAATCAGTTTCTCATTGTTATAGTGGTACAAGTAATCCTTAGACCTGAGACACCATAGTTGCCTTATGCATGTAGCTTTAGAAGTTTGATAACACTAAGTGTAGATCCTATTCAGGGGTCTGCAAAGGTGTTCATTAGCCCTACTGCTATGTGTATGAAGGCATGTGAGTGATCAACAAGGGATCCATCACTCTCAGGAAAAAGAGAGAGAATGTCTCATATAGCATTCATAATATAACTCATTAAATCCATGGCCATGGTAGGATGAATATAAAAAGAGTTTCATGAGTTCATCAATGAGTTGATATCTATGAATGAGTATAAAGTAATTGAACTAGGGACTTGACAGACTTCCATGTCCTATTAGTTCAATTGGAGACATTGTGTTGAAGGAAGGATGCAATTGTAACCTATAAACTATAACAGAAGGGTTCTTTGTAAATGACTGTTCACCTCATTAAGGACCACACCATGAGCCATATGCTAGGTGTTACTCATGGTTAGTAGAAGCCCTAATTGATATAAGTGAGTTATAATCAATTAGGGAATTGGAAGGAGTTCCAATTAGACCCTAAATGGAAAGAGTTCCATTGTGCACACCTCGTGCTATTCCTACTACTTAATGATGTGAACCCAATGGGTCACACACTGATCATGCAAGATGAGCTTTAAAGTTTATGAGAGAAAGGGTATGATTGCATAAAGAATAGTTCTTTGAGGCCCATTTATATTTGATATAATTTATAGGGGTTATTGTGCAATTTAGAGAAATTGCATAAAACCCTAATAGGGTTTCCCCCTAGGGCCGGCCCCCTTAGTGTGGACTATATAAGTCACACTATGAGGTGTGACATGATAATAAGTTGAACTCCCCAAGGGCTGGCCAGAATTTCCAGCCTCCCTCTCTCTCTCTCCTCTCTTCTCCTACACTAGCAACAACAAGGAAAAAGAGGAAAGGACTTGAAGCTCTAGCTAGGTGTGGATACCGTTGGAGGTAGCACACTTGGGCTGCTCATTCACCGCTGTCCAGAATAAAAGCTTGGAGCAAAAAGGAGAAGACAAAAAATTCTGTAAGTGTTCTAACCCTCTTCGTAGTTAGGGTTTGATTTTGTGTTATGCGTAGTTAGATTCATGGGTTGTGGAATCGTAGGAAAAATTTTTATATTCCGCACTTCTATTTTTCCCCTCTTGTATGATTCCTAACAAGTAGAAGCTCCATCAAATGCGAGCAAAGAACCTTTCCCTATCTTCATCATCTCCTTAGTCATCTTAAACAAATTGTGTAGCTCAGGGAGAGTGGGCTCAAGCTTGTTCATATGAAAATTCATAATGAACGGCCTAAATGAATCAGGAAGGGACTGTAGAATAATGTCTAAACACATATCAGCTTCAATGATCACATCAAGCTTCTCAAGCTACTCGATATGGTTGATCATCTTCAAGGTGTGATCAGTCATGGATGAACCATCGTTCATCCTTGCCTTGAATAGATCCTTGACAATATTATTTTTAACGGTCCTACTTTGCTCCCCATACAACTCTTGTAAGTGGAGAAAGATATTGGGAGCGCTACTCATGGACTCATGTTGCTTCTGAAGCTTAGGGCTTATGGATGCCATCATATAGCATCTTGCCTTTAGGTTGTCGTCCATGCGCTTCTTATAAGCGTCTTTCTCCTGCTGAGTTGCAGCCTCAGCAAGAGCCTTAGGAAGTGGGCCATCAAGTGTGTAGGTAATCTTTTCAGAATTTTAAAAACTATTTTCAAATTCCTTAGTCAATCAAGATAATTAGGTCCAACCAAACGGTTGGTGTCCAAAATTTTGGATAACGGGTTGAGGTGAGCCATTTTTATGAACTACATATAAAAAATAAAATAGAGAATAAGATTTCATTTTTAATCCATAATGATCGTGTCTTTAATCATATGGTACCTCCCACTATTTTATCAAATTCCATACACCCTCTAATGGAATTCGGAAATCTCATTCCTAATGGGGATTGGGGTCCCACTATGACCTAGAAGCCTCACATTATAGTTTCTTGACTTCTAACCCACAATAAGAAGACAACTCCTTGTCTATTGTTTCATAAGCAAATTCCAATCATTTTGCCTCTAGGGTGTATACTCCTCACGTTATAGTTTCTTGGAATACTTCCCTAGTTAAGTTAAACCCATCATTCACACAGGTATGTTTCGCCAAATATATACCTCACATTATAGTTTCTTGGCATATACTAGTTTAGGCACCCCATGATATCTTATATGTGATAGTTTCAAGTAATGTCTTTAACATGGGTAGCTCCTACATGTCTGCAGCCAGGTACCCACATTAAGGGACGTTAAATGATCCTATAATGATGGAAGGCAATGAAGAATTCATTCCCTATGAATAAAATACATCTCATGCATATAAATAAAATATAACAACATTATATATAATCCAATTATCGATATTAGTCCCTATTAGGCGACATATAACGATATTCGGATTTGGAGTTATCACTATTAATCTCATTAAAAGCTCCCACTATGATGATTATGGACTTTAAGAAGATTCAATCCAAGCCAATGGATTGAATCCAAGGTCTAAGGTGGGTGTAGGTGATCATAAAACATTCATTAGAAACATTGCATGCTCTCTTGAAAGTCTTCTCTAAGCTTCCAAGTCCTTCAATCTCCTCCATTTGCTTGATGGTCTCCACCATAGGCTTGTTGGGCTCCACCATGCTCTTTTAGGTCCACCATACTCCTTAGTGCGCTCTCGATTACATAACATTTATATAATTTAAAGAAAGGGATACATAAGGGGATGTGGGGTGCATTAGAGAATGATAGAGAGAGAGAAGAAGGTGGCATGCAAGCCCTAAATAAATAATACATCACCAAAATTAACAACTCTTAAAAAATAATACAACCCATTCATAAGGCGGCCAATCACAATTGGTTTAAGGGGTATAGTCTATAATCATCATCCATTCTTAAACATACAATCACATTGTATAATAAAAGAAATAACTGTAAGCAATAAAGCATATGGGCATTATGGTAACTCTATTGATTGGTATTTCATTAATCTCATTAATGTGTCCTAATCTCATTAGGATATGCATAATTTCTAGAATTAATTAAGTCTTAACATTTAAGGCTTTTAGTTTCAAACAATCAAATCAATTGAAACCATTAAAGTCCCCTAATTAGACTCTAATATCAAATATTAGGGTCTCTTTAATTAAACAAAACAATTTCATTTAATTAAAAATTTCCAGATTTTAATTTAATCCTAAATTGTGTTTTAAACTATTTAAAACATTATAAAATTAATCACCATTAATCAAATAATCAATTTCGGAATTAAATAAAATCATTATATTAATTATTTAGTGCATTAGGGTTTCCTAAAACCCTAAACCCTAAGTGCATTAACTCTAAACCCTAAGTGTAACCCTAATGCATCAAATGCCTTATGATTGGTCAATTAATGACCAATCATTTAAACCCTAGGTTTATAAGGTATTAATGATTAGGATTAGGGTTTAATTAATGCCACCTAGGATATTAATTACACCTAATTAATATGCACTAATTAAGGTTTCTAAAAACCTTAAACCTTAAACCTATTAAATGCCAATGATTAATTACTAAACCTTTAATGATCATGATTGGTCATTAATGACCAATCATTTAACCCTAGGTTAGACACATTAATTCCTAGGTTTAGTTATTAATTAATGCATTAATAGAATTAGGGTTTAATTAATACGAATTAGGGTTTCCTAAACCCTAAACCCTAGACATCATAAATGCACTTAATTCTACCCTAATAATTAATAACCATGATTGGTCATTTAATGACCAATCATTAAACTCTTTAATTAAGGTAATTAATAGCCAATTAGGGTTTCAATTAATGCAATTAATTAGATTAGGGTTTTGTCATTAATAGAAGTTAGGGTTTCATCATAAACCCTATGGCTGTAGCCACATTTAGTGGGCTGCCATGGCTTGGCCAGGGGGTTGCCATGGCTTGGCCACGGCTACGCCAGGGGGGTTGCTAAGGCAAAGCAAAGCCGCCATGGCCACCAACGAGTGTGGGGAGCCAAGGACAACCAAGGGGACACTTGCTAGGGTCGTGGCCTAGCCCTAGGACACGTGTGGAGTGGCCAAGAGGGCTGCCAACATTAACAATTGACTAGGGTTTCAAGAACCTTTGCTGGCGCCACCATGGGAGGACCTCCAAGGTCACAATCGTTTCTAAAACTCAATCCATTCGACTGCACCAACAAAACTAGCTTTTGTATCATGTCCCTAAATGAATTACTAAGCAAATTGAAGTGGTTTGGATGATCAAATCATCCCCAATTGTTCTAAACAATTCAAGAATAGTGGGCTGTCCAGAATTTGACAGTATACTGTCCATGATTACAAATTGATTTAAAACCCAGCAAGATGATTAATTCAGGCTACTAAATTATTTTTCCTAGTATCCTACATGTCTTTGGAAACTAATGGAAGTTGTTTCATGCAATTTGGAGTTCCCTAGCTCAAGTTATGAACGAAACTCCATTGATGACTTTTCTGCAGAAAAACAGCCTGCTGTGTTCTTCCAAGAAATCAAACTTTTTGATTCTTTATGCATCAAGACTCTTTTGAAACTTAAAGAATATGATCTATACATCATATATCATCATCCTATAATGATTATTCATCAATTTTACAAAATTTTCTGATCATAACAGTAGCAAGAACCCTAAGGTTCTAAAACCCAGATTCGAACATGGTGGTTTTCTCCTTCTTCCTTCTATTCTAGAATCTTAATCCAATTAAGATGCATCCGAATGCTTTGGAACCCTTTCCTACCATGTCTAGAACATAACCCCAGTGGTGGCAACAATTGCCATGCCTTTGATTTCCATCAAAAACTCACAATTGTGGCAGTTATATCATTCCCGAGCAAAACTGTCTTTCCTGACAGCCTGTAGTAAAAAATTCATAACTTTCACTACAAAACTCGGATCGATGAACCGTTTGTTGTGTTGGAAAGCTGATTCGAAGAGCTTTCTAACCATATATGGCTTGAAAATTTTGGAGAAGAAGTCTGATTTCGGCATGCAAAGCAAGATGACGGTTTTTCATGGCTACCATGAAAACTGTTCTTCTTCTCCAAACTCAATCCCCATTCAACTCTTGAATAACCAGCAGCTCTAAAACTTATTTTAGAAGAGAAGTAGAAGAGAAAACAACCTCAGGTTCATTAAACCTAGGTTCGGCCATGAGGGCGAACACCAATTAAATGCAAAAACATGAACCCTAGTTCATTAAACCAATCAATTTACCATAAATTCCAGCCCATATGCAGTTTGTATTAGGCATAATCATGGCTTTGATACCACTGTTGGAAATCCAATAGGGAGGAAAACTACAAAGGTGGAATTTAAAATTTTCCTATGATTCCCAAACCCATGAATCCAATTATGAATAATACAAAACAGAAACCCTAACTACAAAGAGAGTTAGGATACTTACAGTTGAACAAAGTCTTCTCCTTTATGCTCCAAGCTTTGTCTTTTCCTTTTGCTCCAAGTTTGAACTCCGGGCAGCAATGAATGAGCAATCCAAGTGTACTGCCTCTAACGGTATCCACACCTAGCTTGAACTTGAAGTCCTTTCCTTCTTTTTCCTTGGTGTTGCTAGAGGTGGAGAAGAGGGAGAGAGAGAGAGAGCCTCCTAAGGGAATTTCGGCCAGCCTTTGGGGAGAGTGAATTATGATTCAAGTGATGTCATCACATCACATGTGAGGCTTTATATAGCCCACTAATAGGGCCGGACCTAGTGAGGAATCCTATTCCTCATATGAGTTAAGTTATAATTATACATAATTGTAACTTAACCCCTCTAATTTATATCCCATATAAATTTGCCCCTTAAGAACAATTCTTTTATTCACTTATGTCCTTTCTCTCATACACTTTCAAGCTCTCTTAGCATGATCAGTGTGTGACCCATTGGGTTCACATCATCAAGTAATAGAGATAGCACGAGGTGTGCACAATGGAACTCTTTCCATTAGAGGGTCTAATTGGAACTCCTTCCAATTCCCTAATTGATTATAACTCATTTATATCAATTAGGGCTTCTACTAACCATGAGTAACACCTAGCATATGGCTCATGGTGTGGTCCTTAATGAGGTGAATAGTCATTTACAAAGAACCCTTTAGTTATAGTTTACAAGTTACAATTACATCCTTCCATCAACACAATGTCTCCAATTGAACTAATAGGACATAGAAGTCTGTCAAGTCCCTAGTTCAATTACTTTATACTATTCATTAATATCAACTCAATGATGAACTTATGGAAACTCCTTTCCATATTCATACTACTATGGGCCCATGGATTTAATGAGTTATTTTCAATGAATGCTATATGAGACATCCACTCCCTTTTTCCTAAGAGTGATGGATTCCTTGTTGATCACTCATATGCCTTCACACACATAGCAATAGGGCCAATGAACACCTTTACAGAACCTTGAATAGGATCTGCACTTAGTGTTATCAAACTTCTAAAGCTACATGCATAAGCCAACCATGGTGTCTTAGGTTTGAGGATTACTTGTACCACTATAACAATGAGAAACTAATTGACAGGCAGGTTAAAACTCCATTCAATTTATCTCGTATCTTTGGTCACATTCAGTGTACCTATTCTATAATAGGCACCCACTTGTTGGTTGTAGTGTCTCCATACAAATAGCTTGAGACTAGCTATCCTCCTATATAATTAACCTAACAAGTGCTAGTCCTATGGTTCATTACTGTCCATCATAGTGAACTTTCAACTAGGAATGATTTAGGAGTTTAGTACAGAGATATATTTACAGTCTCAAAATTACAACACTTTGTAATTTCATATTCTCAACTCTAACTCCATGGACATGTTATGTAAATATAGATGATACATATAAACATAATAGAATAAGCCCTTTTATTAAATCAATAATAAATGTGACATGCATAAATGAAATCAATTTATTGTTCCTAATCCCTAAACAATCATCTCTATGATTGGCTCTAGGGCATAATCCTAACATGATGTTGGTGCTAATGGTTTAAATGTCAAAATAATGATCAAAGCTAGGTACTTAAGCGCAAATCATGTCAAGCATAAGTAAAGATCAATTGACTCAAGACATTAAACTCAAAGAAGCAATAATGGCATATCCATAACATGGTACATCAAGCACAAGTTCAAAATATCAAGGACACTCAAGCATAAACACAAGTGAGCATAAAAAGTAAGGCAAAAACTTACAAACACTCAAGTTATTGCTCTAGTGAGTGAAGTTTTAGGTTCTAATTGTACATGGTTGCTCATGTTATTGCTCTAGTGACCTGGATGGACCCTAGGACCCTTGAACTAATTGAATTTATCATTAATAAGAGGCCTAAGTTGATAGATATGGAATGACATGTTGAGATACACATGAAAGTAGGCTAAACCAATTTCTATTCCTTCAGATTGCTCTTGGGTGTGGAGGAAGTTACTTAGTATCAGAGATATGGTAAGACCTTTCATTAAGCATAAGATTGGAAATGGTGAATCCACTTTCCTCTGGTATGATAATTGGCTTTCTATAGGTCCAATTCTTCAACATTTTGATGCTCGAGTCATGTATGATGCTGCCATCCCTGTGTTGGGAATCATACAAGAGGGAAGAATAGAAGTGCGGAATATAAAAATTTTTCCCTTTGATTCCACAGCCCATGAATCTAACTATGCATATACAAAATCAAACCCTAACTATGAAGAGGGTTAGAACACTTACAGAATTTTTGTCTTCTCCTTTTTGCTCCAAGCTTTGATTCCGGACAGCGGTGAATGAGCAGCCCAAGTGTGCTACTTCCAACGGTATCCACACCTAGCTAGAGCTTCAAGTCCTTTCCATCTTTTCCTTCTTGTTGCTAGTGTAGGAGAAGAGAGGAGAGATAGAGAGGGAGGCTAGAAATTCTGGCCAGCCCCTTGGGGATTCCAACTTGTGATGATGTCACACATTATAGTGTGACTTATATAGTCCACACTAAGGGGGCCGGCCCTAAGGGGAAACCCTATTAGGGTGTGATGCAATTTCTCTAAATTGCACAATAACCCCTATAAATTATATCAAATATAAATAGGCCTCAAAGAACTATTCTTTATGCACTCATACCCTTTCTCTCATAGACTTTAAAACTCATCTTGCATGATCAGTGTGTGACCCATTGGGTTCACATCATCAAGTAGTAGGAATAGCACGAGGTGTGCACAATGGAACTCTTTCCATTTAGGGTCTGATTGGAACTCCTTCCAATCCCCTAATTGATTATAACTCACTTATATCAATTAGGGCTTCTACTAACCATGAATAACACCTAGCATATGGTTCATGGTGTTGTCCTTAATGAAGTGAATAAGATCTAACATAGAACCCTTCTGTTATAGTTTGTAGGTTATAATTGCATCCTTCCATTTACACAATGTCTCCAATTGAACTAATAGGACATGGAAGTCTGTCAAGTCCCTAGTTCAATTACTTTATACTCATTCATAAATATCAACTCAATGATGAACTTATGGAAACTCCTTTCCATATTCACAATGCCATGGCCATGGACTGAATGAGTTATATTATGAATGCTATATGAGACATTCTCTCTCTTTTTCCTAAGAGTAATGGATTCCTTGTTGATCACTCACATGCCTTCATACACATAGCAATAGGGCCAATGAACACCTTTACAGACCCTTGAATAGGATTTGCACTTAGTGTTATCAAACTTCTAAAGCTACATGCATAAGGTAACTATGGTGTCTCAGGTCTAAGGATTACTTGTACCACTATAACATTGAGAAACTGATTGACAAACAGGTTAAAACTCCATTCAGTTTATCTCAAATCTTTAGTCACATTTAGTGTACCTATTCTATTAACAGGCACCCACCTGTTGGTTGTAGTGTCTCCACACAAATAGCTTGAGACCAACAATCCTCCTATAGAGTCAACCTAACAAGTGCTAGTCCTATGGTTCATTACTGTCCATCATAGTGAACCTTCAACTAGGAATGATTTAGGAGTTTAGTACAGAGATATATTTACAGTCTCATAATTACAACTCTTTGTAACTCAATATTCTCAACTCTAACTCCTTGGACATATTATGTAAATATAAATGATGCATACAAACATAATAGAATAAGCCCTTTTATTAAATCAATAATAAATGTGACATACATAAATGAAATCAAATGATTGTTCCTTTATCCCTAAAGAATCATCTCTATGATTGGCTCTAGGGCATAACTCTAACACCCTGCCACAGCTAGAGTTAGTTCTATTATTTTCCAATCTAATTGGCATTGGCCCCCTCTCTCACTATCGATCTTATGGAACTCCATGCGATGACTGCTCTTATCTCTATTCCTAGTACACCTTCTTCTTCTGATTCTATTATTTGGACTTCTTCTGACAGCGGAATTTTCTCTATTTCTTCAGCTTGGAATGCTATCCGGTATAAAGGGGCCCCCATTGAATGGCATAAAACTATTTGGTTTTCAAAATCTATTAGGAAACATGCCTTTATTGCTTGGTTAATTGTGCATAACAGGATCACTACTCTTGATAAACTCCATGGTTGGGGTATCTCGGTGAACACTTCATGCCTATTATGTGGTCATAATATGGAAAGTAGGGAGCATCTTTTTTACTCGTGCAAATACACTTCTTTTGTTTGGGGCAGAATTCTTCAGTAAGTGTTGTATTTCCCGTACTCCTCGTTATTGGGCCAATGAATTCATATGGGCTACCCATCCTCTTAAAGGCAATTCTTTTTGCACTGTCATTAAGAAGATTGCATGGGCTTCTACTATGTATAATGTGTGGAAGGAAAGGAATGCAAGGCTGCACACTAATAGCTATCATAGTGAAGAATTCACTATTAATAGCATTGTTGATGATGTTAGATATAAAGCTAATAGTTTTCATGGTATTCGTGATTCTGACAAGCATAGGGTTTTTTGTACAAATTGGGGTATTAGCTTTGATATCTTGAGATTGTAGTTTGCTCTCCGTCTTATACACCTATATAAGCTTTATTTTTCTGCTTATTAGGGTGTGTTTGTAGTGAGATGCTTTTGCTTTTGTTTTTCTCTTTCTTGGCCCTTGGCTTGTAATGGTCTCTGTGTATATCTCTTTTCTTTTATATATTTACTCACTTAACCAAAAAAAAAAAACCAGTTTTTTGAAATGGGCTATAACAACTATATCACTCAAAATGGGCTATAACAACTAGTTTTTTGGAAAGACAATGGTGCATTTAATGCCACCAATTGGCTGTTGCCCGGCATTTATTGCTTCTAATGGTCATTTTAGGCCAAATGGGTATAAATGCAAGCTCATTTATGAGTATCAATACAAGAGCAATCAATTCCCATCCTCATTCTTGAGCATTCTGACCCTAATTCTTAAAGAGCTTACTTTGAACAATCATTAGAAAAGTGTTGAGCTTTCAAGTGTTGTATTTACTCTAAGAGAGAGATTGTTTTACAGCAAACAACTTCTATTCAAAGCATTGTAGGGGTTGTGAGAACCCTAGTGAGACAAGAGTGATTTATATTGGAAGAGAGCTTTTCTTTGTAAAATTTTTGATCTCCAACTGCAAGGAGATTGTGTTAGTGGATTATGGAATCCTTAAGCGAAGTTTTTGAGACGAGGACGTAGGCAGGAAGGCCGAACCTCATTAAATCTTGTGTTTGCACTCTCTTATTCTCTTCTACTATTGTGCTTTCAAGATTTATATATTTGTGCATTCTCTTTGTTACTTGAAGTTTTTCATAAACTGAAAAAGATTTCATTATTAGTTTTATAATCCAATTCCCCCTCTTGGATTGTTATTTGGGACAACAATTGGTATCAGAGCCTAACCTCTTACATTTGACATATTTGTCTTCTGGGGAACGATATGGCTAACTATAGTGGTAATGGATTCACCGAAGGACAATCGTCGAATAGACCACCTCTTTTTAATGGAAATGCTTTTCTATATAACCTTTGGAAAATTAGAATACAAATTTTTATTCAAACTACTAGTTATGAATTGTGGAACATTACTTCCACTGGCCCCTTTAAACCCACCATGGTAGTGGAAGGTGTGACCAAACTTAGACCTTAAGAAGAGTACACTCCAGCTGATATTAAGTCTCTTGAGCTTAATTCTAAAGCCATAAACTTGTTATATCGTGCACTAAGTAATAATGAATTTAGCAAAGTCTTTAGGTGCACCAATGCCAAAGAGATATGGGATACTTTGAAGGTTACCTATGAAGGAATTTCTCAAGTTAAAGAAGCAAAAATTAATATATTTGTTTGCGAATATGAATTGTTCAAAATGAAAAATGATGAATCTATTAGAGATATGTTTGCTCGTTTCAATGCTATTATAAATCCTTTAAATTCTCTTGAAAAGATATATACTAACTCCGAATTGGTGAGAAAAGATTCTTAGGAGCTTTCGTAAGGAATGGGATACCTTCACCATGGTCGTCCTTCAATCAAAAGAATTTGGTTCAATGACTCTAAGTGCCTGTTTGGATGAGATTCTGGGAGGCCCAAAATCTCTTCTAATGGCCCATAATCACTTTTAAGAGTGTTTGGATAAAAAATGAGAAAAGTGATTGTAAGCTCAAAATAGATTTTGAGGCCAATTTGCTCAAGCTGCCTCCCCCTTGATTCTGATTCAGCTTCTAATTTAGCTTCTGATTTTACTTCTGATTCTACTCTGAAGCTATCCCAAACAGGCACTAAGTGACTTTGACGGGAACCTTGTCACTCAAGAGTTCACCTTCAAAGCTCGTGAAGCCAATGAAGGCAAATCATCCGAGAGCATTTCTCTTAAAGCCTTAAATGATAAAGAAGAGCAACAACATGAAGAGTTTGAAAATGAAGATAATGAAGCTATGGCATTCATTTAAATAAACTCAAAAAGTTCTTCAATAGGAGAAATCAAAGAAGGAGATTCAATAAGGGTGACTCTTCCAAAAGATTTCCAAGTAAAGGAGAGGCCTCTAATAGAGAACCTCAAGTGTGCTTTGAATGCAAGAAACCCAGTCACATCAAGACGCATTGTCCTCAACTTAACAACAACACAAGCCACAACAATAACTATAAGGACAATAGAAGGTTCAAGAAGAAAGCCTTCACTGTCACATGGGATGAAGATGCCAATAGTGAGGGAGAAGAAGAGGAAGCTTCTTGTGATCAAGAAGTTGCAAACTTTTGTCTCATGGCAAAAGAAGATGAGGTAACCAATTCTAATGATGTTTTCAATGATATTTCTAATGATGAACTCCTACTTATGATGAATTACAAGAGGCCCTTGAAGATACTTTTCTTGAACTAAAGAAGGTTGCTTACAAAAATAGTGATTTAAAAATGACCATTACCTCTCTTAAGGAAGAACTAAATGCTTTGAAAAATGAAAACCTTGACTTGAAAAACAAATAGAACAACCTTCCACTATCTCTCAATCTACTCTTAAAAATGAAAATACTTCTTTGAAAGACAAGATTGAGGACTTGACTAATACATTGGCCAAGTTCACCAATGGAAAGCATAACTTGGATAAGATATTAACTAGTCAAAGATGGTGTTTTGATAAAGCGGGAATTGGTTTTCAAAAACACATTAAACAAAAATCTTACATCAATTTCTTCCTCAAACCTATTGCCTCGAATACACCTAAAGTTTCATGCACTTATAATAAAGATGGACATAACTATTATTCTTGTAACATGATAAGGAGACCAAAAGGTTACTCCAAGAAGGTGTGGGTAGTTAAGAGAACTTCCCCTCCTATGGCTAACTCTAATGGACCCAAGAAAGTATGAGTACCAAAGAAAGTTACTTGAGGTTATTGTGTAGGTATGCTTAAAGTCATCAAGCAATGAAAAGTGGTTTTTTGATAGTGATTGTTCAAGACATATGACAGGTGATAGATCAAAGTTCATATCCTTAAAACCTAAAGATGGCAGCTTTGTGACATTTGGAGACAATGCTAAGGGTAAGATAATTGACATTGACAAGGTTGGTAAGAATTCCTCTTTTTATATTGAAAATGTTTTATTAGTTGATGGTTTGAAGCATAATGTTCCTAGCCTTAGTCAATTATGTAATAAAGGTTATAGAGTTATTTTTAAATCTAAGAAGTGCATAATTGAAGATGTTGATTTGAATAAGATTCTATTTGTTGCATATAGGATTGGTAACATCTATGCTATAGAGTTTGAAGAAATCGCATTATAAAATGTACATTGTTTTTCTGTTTTAAATGAAAATCATTGGTTGTGGTATAGAAGACTTGGACATGCAAGTATAGATTTGATTTCAAAACTTTCTACGCATGAACTTGTGAGAGGTTTATCAAAAGCAAAGTTTACAAAAGTTAGAGTTTGTAGTGCATGCCAATTTGGAAAACAAACCAAGTCTTCTTTCAAAACAAAAGTTGATATTTCCACAACTAAACCTCTACGACTTTTACATATAGATTTATTTAGACCCAGTGTTATTGCAAGTTTTGGGGGAAATCATTATGCATTTGTAATTGTTGATGACTACTCTCAGGGACTTAAATATTGATATTGATAGATATATCGAGGGTCCAAAAACAAGGATATATCAGATATATCAATAGATATATTGAAAAATTTGATATCGATTCAGAGATATAACGGATATTGTTAGTTAAACACGTATACTTCCATTGAAACTCTAGGAATAATGATTAGATTCTAATAAACAATTTAAAATCAAAATATTGCAATTTAAATGTGTATTAGACAAGTATGTATTATGCAGGGTATGTACGTATAAAAAATTGTGTCACACTGTGTGAAAGAATGAATATTTTAACACGGTAAATGAAAGTTGTTACTTCATAACACTAATTTAAGGCATTAGTATAACTGAAATATTTATATAAATCAATATTAAAAGAAAGAGTAAGAGGTGATAATTTTGACACAATAACAAGAAAATGAATATCTCATTATTGTCGATATATATCCTCGATATAGTGGATATATTCGATATATCAATGATACTATGTAAAAGAAAGAAGATATTATGGATACATTGAGATTTATCAAATAATATCGAAAATGTCGACAATATCGTAAAGATATTTTGCGAAAAAGATATGTTAGTTAGATATCGTATCGAAGGGTACGAATACACGGATATTCCGTAGATATATCGAAGATATCATGGATATTTTAGTTCATGACTACTCTAGATATATATGGGTGTTCCTCCTTGCATATAAATATGAGACTCATACTATATTTGTTACATATTGTAGAAAAGTTCAAAATGAGAAGGGTTACACTATTACACATGTTAGAAGTGATAGGGGAGAGAATTTGTCAATAAGGATATTGAGAAATTTTGTGATGGGAATGGCTTTGGCCAAAATTTCTCCGCTCCAAAAGCCCCTCAAGAAAATGGTGTAGTTGAAAGAAAGAATAGAACACTTGAAGAAATGTCTAGAACCATGGTTGAATGAGTATTCTTTATTGGAATACTTTTGGGTCGAGGCCGTTAACACTGCATGCTATATTATGAATAGAGTGCTCTTGAGAACCAAGATTGGCAAGACCCCTTATGAATTGTGGAATGATAAGAAACCTAATATGGGTTTTTTTTTTTTTTTTTTGGGTAAGTGAGATTGTATATAAAAAGAGCCAAAATGCTAAGTACAAAAGAAGCTAAAGAAAGCTACCAAAATCAGTCACACTCAAAACCTAATATGGGTTACTTTAAGGTATTTGGTTGTAAATGCTTTATTTTGAATGATAAAGATAAACTTTTTATGTTTGACTCTAAATCTGATGAAGGCATATTTCTTGGTTATTCTATAAGTAAAGCATATAGAGTTTTCAATAAAAGAACATTAACCTTGCAAGAATCTATGTATATTTTATTTGATGAAACTAACCCATTTGCCACAAAGAGAAATGTGAATGATGATGATGATATAGTTGTAGATTTGCAAGAACAAGTTGAAAACTTGAAGCTCAATGACCAATAAGAACCAAAAGACAAAGGCAAAGAAAAATAAAAAGATGAAGTCATTGAAGTGAAAGAACGGAATAAGAAAAACAAAAAGAAGCTTCAATTCATCCGGATGTAACCAAGACTTAGAAATTTATAAGGAATCACCCTAAAGATCAAATTTTCGGCGAACCTTCACGTGGGGTACAAATTCGATCCTTTCTTAAGAATATTTGCAATCATCTTGCTTTTATATCTCAAATTGAACCTAAGAATATTAATGAGGGCGAGAATGATGAATCATAGGTCCTTGCTATACAAGAAGAACTCAACCTTGAAAGAAACAAGGTTTGGACCTTAGTTCCTAGACCTCATGACCATAGTGTAATTGGAACTAAATGGGTATTTAGAAACAAAAAGGATGAATCCAGAGTTGTTACTAGAAACAAAGCTCGACTTGTAGCCTAAGGTTATAATTAACAAGAATGCATAGATTATGATGAAATCTATGCTTCGGTAACAAGACTTGAGGCCATTAGAATGTTACTTGCATATGCATGTCATAAAGATTTCAAATTATTTCAAATGGATGTCAAGAGTGCATTTCTAAATGGTTTTATAGAAGAAGAAGTTTATGTTGAACAACCTCCCAGTTTTGAAAGTCGTGAGTTTCCAAACCATGTGTTTAAACTTTAAAAGCTTTATATGATTTGAAACAAGCTCCTAGAGCATGGTATGAAAGACTTAGTGGATTTTTTACTCAAAAATTGTTTTAAAAGAGGAAAACTTGACACCACACTTTTCATTAAAACTATTGATCATGATATGCTTCTAGTTCAAATCTATGTTGATGATATCATCTTTGGATCCACTAGTGAGAACCTTCGCAAGGAGTTTTCAAAGATCATGCAGGAGGAATTTGAAATGAGCATGATGGGAGAATTATAATTTTTTTCTTGGACTTCAAATTAAACAAAGGAAGGGACATACATCAATTAATCCAAATATGTCAAAGATCTACTAAAAACGTATGGATTAGAAGATGGAAGAGAATTCTTTACTCCTATGAGTACTTCCATCAAACTTGACCAAGATGAAAAGGGTAAAAGTGTTTATCAAAAGAAGTATAGAGAGGTATGATTGGTTGTTTACTTTATTTAACTGCAAGTAGACCCGATATTATGTTTAGTATTTGCTTGTGTGCAAGGTTTCAATCATGTTCTAAAGAATCTCACATGATTGCCGTGAAGCGCATTTTTAAATATTTAAGTGGATCAATCAACCTAGGCTTATGGTTTCCTAGGTTTACATCTTTTGATATGCTTAGCTATTCCGATGCGGACTTTGCCAATGGCAAAAATGACCGGAAAAGCACTAGTGGGACTTGCCATTTCCTAGGTCATTCACTTGTATCTTAGTTTAGTAACATACATCAATAGCACTATCAACCACCAAGGCCGAGTACATTGCGGCCGATAGTTGTTATGCACAAGTGTTGTACATGAAACAACAACTTGAAGACTATGGACTCCACTTTGATCACATTCCTATCAAATGTGATAATACTAGTGCTACAAACTTAACCAAGAACCCTATACAACACTCACGGACTAAACACATTGAGATTAAACATCACTTTATTTGTGATCATGTCCAAAGAGGGGATGTCACACTTGATTTCATAGGTACTGACCACAATTGGCTAATATCTTTACTAAACCCCTTCAAGAAGAGAGATTTAACTTCATTAAACGATTACTTGGCATGTGTTTAATAAATGATGTGATATATTGATGTTTCATATGCATAATACATGTTTAAATGCCTATACATGATGAATTTTATGCAACATGAACTTATAATTGCATAAATTGATGAATTGATGTTCAAATGTATGCATTTAATGATTATCAAACTTAATTTATGATGAAACATGTTTGTATGATGATAGTTGATCATAATATGCATGAATCTTTGAATTTTTGAAGTTATAGTTAACTAAAGATGGCTTATAGTCGACTAAATGCACAATCATTGGACTATATGTGGTTTCTACCACTTATAGTCGACTACATTAAAGGGTGTAGTCGACTGCATGAAAAGAAAATGGCTAATGTTTTTTTTATAGTTGACTACACCACTTGGTATAGTCAACTACAAGGCATGGGATTAGGTTTTTAAACCCCATTTCACCCACATTTTGCCCTCATTTCTCACTTCTCTTTCTCTCTCTTTAGTTGCCTACATCCCTGTTGCTCTCTCCTGACTCTCACTAAACTTCAATTCCTCTCAAATTCTTCACTTCTACTCCATTCTAATCCTTCCAAGTCATGACTTAACGTACGGAGAAGTTGCTCAAGGCTTCAGTGGATGCATCTAGGGCTCAATCCACCAACAAAAAGGGTGTTTTGGGGAGTTCTCAACCCCCTCCACCACTACCACCATCAAATTCTCAAGAACAATCTCACCAATAAGAACGACATTCCAAAGCAAGAATGCCACAACTCTCAAGTTGTACCAAGACTCCTTTAAGAAATGTTATGTTAAGTTTGGTAAGATCGTTTCATTTCAATTCTTTGATGGCCAAAATATCCACATTGAACATCTTTTTTGAGCCATTGGGTGGGATTACTTTATCATACTCAATAATACTTGCTACACCAGACTTGTGAAAGTTTTCTATGCAAATTTTTATTTCACAAAGGATCTTGAGATTGAATCTTAGGTTAAGGAAACACCTATTCATCTCAAAATCTCCACAGTGCAACTCTATTTCGTTTACCAACAACTAATACCATTTAAAGCTTATAATTTCACGATTAACCATCTTTTCGTTCCAATGATTAATCAAATGACAATCCCTGTTAGGCTTATTCATCATTTCATTACATATAACCTTATGCCTTGTTCGAGGAGCCGTTCTCATGTTGGTTATATGGACATCTTTATCATTTGGTGCGTTTTGAATGACAAGAAACTTGACTTGGCTCACATTATCCTTTACCACATGCATGACTATGCCATCAAGAAAGTCGGTGTTTTTCCCTATAGCAATGCTCTCACCATCGTGTTCAATGCCTTTGATGTGAATCTTAGCAATGAAACTAAGATTTATGAAGCTAAGAACTCGAATTTTTATGATGAGGCTACCCTAAAACGTATGAAGTTCATTGGAGATGACAATGGCTTCTAGATTCGAGAACCACATGTTGGGCAGCAACCTCCACCCGAGGAAGAGCCAATGGATGAGTAGCATGACCCCCAATAACCCCAATAGCAGCAAGAAGAGGACATCATACCACCTAGCCTTCAGACAATGATGGATGCTATTGAGTCACTCAAGGTTTCCATGATGCAGGGTTTTGCTAGTGTTGATAACCGCTTCAATGCTCTTGAGCATTGCCAACAGCATATGAATCTCTTAGAACGCTTTGCACCTCCACCTCTACCAGAATATGAGGATTAGCTCTATCCCTCACTTTTCTGTCTGATGACAAAAGAGGGAGAAGTTGATGATGTTTTACATGTTTTATGCTTTATTTATGTTTTTGAGAACACTGCTTAGCTTTTATGCATGTTTTATGCTTTATTTATGTTTTTTAGAACATCATTTAGCTTTATACATTGTCCTATGGATATTATGGTTGTTTATCAAAAGTTTTTATTAGTATCAAGACAATGTTATTTAAACCATGTTTTATGTTTTATGGATGTTTAATGCTTGATGCCATATCTTGAATTTAGAAGACATTGTTGATATACATGTTTACATGCCTTATGAATGGTAACATGTATGCTAATCATGATGATTATATACATCTTATATGTCTAATTGTTAAAGACTTAATCTAGGCAACATATATACGAATTGTGAGGGGAGTTTTTGCTCCATATAACCATTCACATTAAATGATGGTTGTATAAAACATCAATGGTTTGTCATCATCAAAAAGGGGGAGATTGTTAGACCTAAGGTTTTCCACCAAGGGCATATCTAAGATTTTGATGATAACAAAGAATTAATGTTAGTGCTAATGGTTTAAATGTCATGATAATGATCAAAGTTAGGTACTCAAGCACAAATCATATCAAGCTTAAGCAAGGATTAATTGACTCAAGACATTGAACTCAAAGAAGCAATAATGGCATATCCATGACATGGTACATCAAGCACAGGTTCAAGACATCAAGGACACTCAAGCATAAACACAAGTCAGCATAGAAAGCAAGGCAAAAACCTACAAATACTCAAGACCAAGCTAGCACCTTCAATGAAGACATTTATAAGCTATGAGTGAGGTTTTAGGTTCTAATTGTACATGATTGCTCATGTTATTGCTTTAGTGACCTAGATGGACCTTAGGACCCTTGAACTAATTGAATTTATCATTCATAAGAGGCCTAAGTTGATAGATATGGAATGACATGTTGATATACACATGAAAGTAGGCTAAACCAGCATTTTTGTAAGGTTTAGTCGACTACATGATTCATGTAGTTGACTACATCAAGCAGAAATTGTGCCCTTTAGCTATTGGAATGTGTAGTTGACTACACCAATGATGTAGTTGACTATATCACTCGAAATAGGTCATAATGGTTAGTTTTTTGAAAGGCCAATGGTGCATTTAATGCCACCAAATAACTCTTTCTGAGCATTTATTGCTTCCAATGGCCATTTTAGGCCAGATGGGTATAAATGCAAGCATTCAAGCTCATTTCTAAGTATCAATACAAGAGCAATCAATTCCCATCCTCATTCATAAGCATTCTAGCCCTAATTCTTAAAGTACTTACTTTAAGCAATCATTAGAAGAGTGTTAAGCTTTCAAGTGTTGTATTTATTCTAAGAGAGATTATTTTAAACAAACAACTTCTATTTAAAGCATTGTAAGGGTTGTGAGAACTCTAGTGAGACAAGAGTGATTTGTCTTGGAAGAGAGCTTCTCTGTAAAAGGTTTGATCTCCACCAGTAAGGAGATTGTGTTAGTGGATTGTGGAATCCTCATACGGAGCTCTTGAGGCAAGGACATAGGCAAGAAGGCCGAACCTCGTTAAATCTTGTGTTTGCACTATCTTACTCTCTCCTACTATTGTGCTTTCAAGATTTATATATTTGTGCATTCTCTTTGTTACTTGATGGTTTTCTAAACTGAAAAAGATTTCATTATTAGTTTTGTAATCCAATTTAGCTCCCCTCTTGGATTATTATTTGGGACAACAAGCAATAATTCTAATCCTCGCCAATTCTCTGACTTGTATGCACCACTGGACAAGGTTTATAAAAGATTGAAAGCAAGGGGCATCGTCAAACCTCTAGAGCTAATGCCTCCTCAAAACCCATTGCCAAGGTGGTACAATGAAAATGAGTACTACAATTTCCACAAGCTAAAGGCCATAGAACCGACCATTGCATCCGCCTCAAACATGAAATACAAGACCTCATTGACAATAAAATCATTGGTCCACCTACCCCTTCTAATCGTCCCAATGTTACTCAAAATCCCTTGCTACTACATAACCAATCTTCTACTTCTAATGTCAATGCAATAGAAGATAACTCACCTCATCCACCTTGACCCATCCGTCATTACACAACTTTGCCTATGAGCCTCACCCAAGTATTTCACCATTGTAAGAAAAGAAGCCTTATCACTCCCTTTCCACCCAAGCCTTACTTATCCCCGATCCATCATTTTTCCTATACCATAGAAAATCCAACCATGATATCGAGGATTACACCTTGTAGAAAGTAGTCCAAGACTTGATTGATGAGAAATTTCTGATAGTTTCACAGTCGAATCTATGCGAAGTGCCTACATTGCTGCCCATCCTATATAAGGAAAACATGTAATAGATTGATATGTTAGAATGGGGGAACCATAAGAAGAAGCCTATAGTGATAGAAGAAGTGATTGAAAAGAAAATGCCAAGGAAACCGAGTAAGCCTGGTAAGTCGTTTCAATAACAATTAAAGGAAAGATATGATGTCGGAGATCCCGAGGTGGGTCTATTGGGGGAACGTTCTGGGAAGTATGATTTCTATATTCTCTACATTGCACCACCTCCAATAACCATTCCCATCTACGCAACTGGATAGGAAATCCATGGGAAGATGAGCAACCAATTGAGAAATCTCTAATCCGCACAACCGGGTGGGGAAAGCCATTGAAATTGAACAATTGACTGAGAAGTCTTTAATGGAAGAAATAGATATGCTTGAATGGGGAAATCATGGGGGAGTCCTACAGTGATGAGGTAAATGATCTATGGGTGGACTCTAAAGAGGTTAATCACTTGACTAGGGGAGGTCGTCACTTTAAACCACCTTATCTTGAGAATGAAAATATAGTGGAAGCATTAGAAAAAGGACAGAAACCTGAAATTTATAATGAAGAAGATGAGGTCCTAAAGCAATTGAAAAAAACTCAAGCCAACATTACCATATGGGGATTGCTTATGGCTTCTTTCAAGCACTGTTAGACTATGCTTAAGCTCTTGAACCAAGTCTAAGTGCTTATTGATACTTCACCAAAGGGATTGGTGAGCCTTGTAACTCCTGTCAAGAAAACAGCTGCAATAACCTTTAGGAAGGCTAATTTACTGAAGGAAAAGAGAGACCATATCCAAGCTTTGAACATAACTGTTTATACCTTGGGAAAAAGAGTCTCGACTGTCCTTATTGATAATGGCTTCGCCTTAAATGTGTGTCCACTTCGTATTGCTACTTCTATTGGGTTTAGACCCATAGATTTTGTGCCATCTGGGCAATCAATGAGAGCATATGACAACACTAGAAGGGAGATGATTAGAATGGTAATTTTACCATTAATCATAGGATCGACAAAGTTTAATGTTGAGTTTCAAGTTCTTGATGTCCTTGCCTGCTTTAACCTTTTGTTAGGCTAACCATGGATCCACCCAAATGGGGCAATCCCATCTTCATTACACTAGAAAGTTAAGTTCCCCTACAAAGGAGCCATTGTGACTTTACAAGGAGATTATGAACTCGCTGCTAGTTAAACTCCAAAAGTCTCTATTTGTGAGATTAAGCATGACCTTTCAGATATGCCATTGTCAGGGTTTGAATACATGTTAGCCATTGAAGATTGCAAAGAGGTTCCAGCTCCGTCATTCCAAACAGTTAGCGAGCTACTCTAGAATTGGTACACTAAGGGATCCCCCGTTCTTATCCCAGGTAAAGAAGAGTCTAAGCCAGTAGAGGATATGTAGGTTTCTTTTGAGTCTTGAGTCAGCAAATAGTTTATTTTTGTTTAAAGTATTTCATTTTCAAGTTGTTTAGAGTCATCTTAAGTTTTGTTATGTTATTTCAGAGTCTTTTTTTTTTTTTTTTTTTGGGTAAGTGAGTAAATGTATAGAAGAAAAAAGATGAGCCTAGATGAACCTCTCTAGGAAATAAGATGAGAAGAGGGCTAATATGAATCTAGAGAGGGAAGCTCTGGTTCCTGACTGATCTCCTTTGGCTGAGTTCTTTCTCACCTGGTATCTGCCATTATCATCCATCTTTTTGATCATTTCTTACCTTATTAATGGCGTCAACAACCTCTCCTTCACCTTTATTGCTTTCGGTCCAATCAGGTTCTTTGACTATTGGTACACGTGCCGATGGTGGATCCCCTTTTTCTTCTGATCCACCTTTTCCTTCTAGCTCAGATCCGAAGACCACACCCACTGTTTCGTCTTCAGATCTTCACCCTTCCTCTACTGGTGTAGCCAATCCTACTCTTCGTCAGTCTACGGTGGGGCCACCACTCAAATCCATTCTAAAAAATGGTATTGTGTCCAGATCGGCACCCATTTCTTGCTCCTCGAAGCCTCTCGAGCCTAGTTCTCTCCATGATGGTGTCGGTGGTTCTGGATCCACCGCTGAGTCTACCAGTAACTCTTCAATCTTGGGCCCCGCCTTTGTTCCGGTGATCGAGGGTTCCGCCACTTGCCTAGGGTGGATCTATGTCTGCGATGGAGTTTGCGTCTTCTTCGGGTACGAATGTCGGGTTTTCATCCCATTTTGGTGGACTGATGAGTTCAGGTATCAGATACCCATCGGGGTCTACATCGGAGGATATAGCGGCCACGGCTCGTCTACATCAAGAGAATTTTCCTGATCTCAACGACAGTTATGGAATGGGTTTGTTATCGAACACCCCTATTTTACCTGCAAAGGAAAATCTGGCTTCCTCTCCGAAAGGAAACCCATCCACTCCTATTATCACCTTGCATCAGCCATCAATCCCTCCTCTCAAGGTCTCCCAACCAGCTGTGGTCAAGGATTGGAAAACCCTTTTCTCCACCCCAAAGAGGGAGAAATCAGTGCTGAAGTACTATCCCCCTTCTGTTGTTGATGGGAAAATTGTGGTGAAACCCCCTCCTAAAGTTGCTTTAGCAGGCTCTGAAAGATGGAAAAATTGCTTGGTTGGGCAGTTTTTTGATCGTAAACCCTCTTTCTCTTTCCTAAAATTATCTGTGGAACGTATGTGGGGAAAAAGAGAAATTCCAGACATATCACTACTGACAGTGGCTTGTATTTCTTCAAGTTCATTAATCCTACAGCTATGGAATGGGTGTTGGAATCAGGGCCATGGCAAGTTGGTGGTAAGCCGCTTATTTTGAGAAAGTGGCAACCAAGGTTAGAGATGATCAAGCCTCAATTAAAGCAGATTCCTATTTGGGTAAAGTTATACAATGTTCCTTCTGAATATTGGACAAATGATGGCATGAGTTATGCAGCCAGTGCCATTGGTAATCCTCTTTACCTTGATTTTCCTACTGAATCTTGTTCTCGGCTCTCTTATGCCAGAGCTTGTGTGGAGGTTGATGTTAACTCGGTTTTCCCTTCATCTTTCTTTTTGGATATCGGGGAGGAATGTGAGAATGAAGTTTTTGTTGAGTATCCTTGGAAACCTCAAGTTTGCAAATCATGCCACTCTTTTGGCCACCAGACCAGCCATTGCCCATCAGTTGTCAAAAAAGTTTGGGTCCAGAAGCAGAATGTGGAAACTCCTAGTCCTTCCTCGCATACTGATGAGGACGCAATAGTGAATGAAATTGTCATTGATGCTCAGATTAATGCAGAGACCAGCCCTATTGTTATCCAACCTGAGAACCATGATTCTAATGGGCGAGCAGAAAACCATTTTCAGATCCTTAGTACAGTTCCAGAAGATCTCTCATCCCATGATCAACAATCTTGTCATTCTTCCAAGGTTACAGAGGTCAGTAATCTTTCAGAAGCAGCTTCCCTCCCTGAGGTTGAAGGGTTGGAAGAGTCAGCTCCTCTCTTAGTTCCAATTTTTACCGATTCTGAAAGCTCTCCAAGTGAATGTTTTCAAGCATCGTTCAGTTAAGGTGGATGAGATCGATAAGAAAGCTAACAATCAGGGTAGCAGCAAGAAGAAAAATAGAAATAAGAATAAGTCTAAAGGGCCAAAATCGTCTGCTTCACCTTCTAAAGGTAAGGCTGTTGTCACTTCCTCTGCTGTTAAATGATCAAGTTAGCCTATTGGAATATCAGAGGGATGAATGACCCTCTCAAGATGAAGGAAATTCGATCTTTCATCCGCTCCAACAACATTAGTCTTTTTGGTATTGTTGAAACCAGAGTGAGAAGTGTTAATAAACTTAGAGTTACTGCTGCTATTGCCCCCTCATGGCAATTCTCTGATAATTACCATGCCTCGTCTTTGGGCCGTATTTGGATCTGTTGGGATCCCAAAATCCTTGATGTTCAGATTATAAGCTCTTCTGATCAAGTTATTCATTGCCATGTTAAGGATATTCAAGGTGATCTGATGTTTTTCTGTTCTATTGTATATGCTTCTAATTCTCCCCATGACAGGAATCTTCTGTGGAGTAATCTTTTGGGCAAAGCTCCTTCCTTCGCTACTTCCCCTTGGATTTTGATGGGTGATTTCAACAATATCCGTTTCCAAAATGAAAAATTCAGAGGTGTGAGAGGTCATAACCAATCTAGCATTGATTTCCACAATTGTTTATTACATGCAGACTTGGTTGATATGCCTTTTATTGGCCCGCTTTTCACCTGGAGTAATAAAAGAGAGGGTGATTTTCTCATTGCTAGAAAGTTGGATAGAGTTCTTATTAATGATGCTTGGCTGGATTATTTTCCTAAAGTTGCAGTTGAATTTCTTCCTCCTAATATTTCTGATCATTGTCCTATGTGTTGGGAATCGAACAAGAGGGAAAAATACAAGTGCGGAATATAAAAATTTTTCCTACGATTCCCAATCCCATGAATCTAACTATGCATAACACAAAATCAAACCCTAACTACAAAGAGGGTTAGAACACTTACAGAATTTTTGTCTTCTCCTTTTTGCTCCAAGCTTTGATTCCGGACAGCGGTGAATGAGCAGCCCAAGTGTGCTGCCTCCAATGGTATCCACACCTAACTAGAGCTTCAAGTCCTTTCCTTCTTTCCCATGTTATTGCTAGAGTAGGAGAAGAGAGGAGAGAGAGAGAGGGAGGCTGGAAATTCTGGCCAACCCTTGGTGTCTTCTAAAAAGTGATGATGTCACACATCATAGTGTGACTTAAATAGTCCACACTAAAGGGGCCGGCCCTAGGGGGGAAACCTTTTTAGGGTTTTGTGCAATTTCCCTAAATTGCACAATAACCCCTATTGTTTATATCAAATACAAACATGGCCTCAAAGAACTATTCTTTATGCACTCATACCCTTTCTCTCATAGACTTAAAAGCTCATCTTGCATGATCAATGTGTGACCCATTGGGTTGACATCATCAAGTAGTAGGAATAGCACGAGGTGTGCACAATGGAACTCTTTCCATTTAGGGTCTAATTGGAACTCCTTCCAATTCCCTAATTGATTATAACTCACTTATATCAATTAGGGCTTCTACTAACCATGAGTAACACCTAGCATATGGCTCATGGTGTGGTCCTTAATGAGGTGAATAGTCATTTACAAAGAACCCTTCTGTTATAGTTTATAGGTTACAATTGCATCCTTCCTTCAACACAATGTCTCCAATTGAACTAATAGGACATGGAAGTCTGTCAAGTCCCTAGTTCAATTACTTTATACTCATTCATAGATATCAACTCATTGATGAACTCATGAAACTCTTTTCATATTCATCCTACCATGGCCATGGATTTAATGAGTTATATTATGAATGCTATATGAGACATTCTCTCTCTTTTTCCTGAGAGTGATGGATCCCTTGTTGATCACTCACATGCCTTCATACACATAGCAGTAGGGCCAATGAATACCTTTACAGACCCCTGAATAGGATCTGCACTTAGTGTTATCAAACTTCTAAAGCTACATGCATAAGACAACTATGGTGTCTCAGGTCTAAGGATTACTTGTACCACTATAACAATGAGAAACTGATCGACAGGCAGGATAAAACTCCATTCAGTTTATCTCATATCTTTGGTCACATTCAGTGTACCTATTCTCGTAATAGGCACCCACTTGTTGGTTGTAGTGTCTCCACACAAATAGCTTGAGACTAGCTATCCTCCTATAGAGTCAACCTAACAAGTGCTAGTCCTATGGTTCATTATTGTCCATCATAGTGAACCTTCAACTAGGAATGCTTTAGGAATTTAGTACAGAGATATATTTACAGTCTCAAAATTACAACTCTTTGTAATTCCATATTCTCAACTCTAACTCCATGGACATATTATGTAAATATAAATTATGCATATAAACATAATGGAATAAGTCCTTTTATTAAATCAATAATAAATGTGACATACATAAATGAAATCAAATGATTGTTCCTAATCCCTAAACAATCATCTCTATGATTGGCTCTAGGGCATAATCCTAACAATCTCCCACTTGCACTAAAGCCAATCGACCATGTATCGCATACCTATCTTCTCAAGATGTTGGTCTTAGACATAACCAATTATGTTTTAAAGCTTTAGTCAGTAGGTCTACAAAAACTTATGTAGATAATATCTTCTGTAATGTATCTATTACCTCTTCCAATGATTCCTCTAATCACTTGGAATTGTCACTCTATGAGTTTGGACTTTTGATGAGACCGTGATTCCTATACTTGAGCTATAGACCCATTGTTGTCACAAAACAAGGTGTGGGCAACTCAATGGAAGGAACAACTCTAAGTTCTAAATGAACTTATAGATCCAAACAGTCTCCTAGACAATGCGACAATTAATTCACCTTTAATAATGGAATCCACTGTATCTTTCATACAGTTCTTCCATTAAGTATTTCACCAACTAAAGTGAATATAAAATATACCCCATATGGATTATATCCAAATCCATATACCCATCTACTATGAGTTTACAATTTCCATATACAATCCAATATTCCAAATTTGAATTGATTGATAACTATTTGTAACAATTACAACATAATAGATATCAAGTTCAATACATAGTGTAAAATAAGGCTTCTTAACACTTTAAGAATCTTACTTGTGTTATCCTAGGGCACATGCCCTTGAATAATGAATTCTTATCTGAAGTAAATCAGACCTCCCTTAGAATTCTCCATGTTGAACTCCTTCAACATTTCAACTATGTTTGATGATTTGGAGATACTTAGCAATCTATATGATCTATCTCTATAGATCTTATTGGATGCTTTTGCCAAATCTTTCATGAATTAGTTTTTCTCCAAAAACTAAAACTTTACATTAGATAACATTCATATATCATTCATAATATTATGATGTCATCCATACTTAGGATAAAGAAAAACGATCGCACTCCCACTAACCTTTTATACACTCATGGTCCATCTATACAATGAGAGAAATCAAACAATTTGATTACTTCAACTTTATAGATGTTCTAATTATGAGAACCTTGTAGTCTATTAATAGACTTCTATAACTTACACACTTTTATGGTTTTTCACCATTTGATATAACATCTTTATATCCTTTTTGACATATCTTATATTCAAAATGTGTGTTTATAGATAACAAGATCCAAATGGATTTCAGCATAACTATTATCAAACAAGTTTCTTTATAGACAACTTTTTGCCTATGTTGAAAACATTCTTAAATAGCCAAGCCTTTTAGGTCTCTACCTATCCATATTGGATTTAATGACTCTTAGTCATTTCTCGAGTTGATGTGAAACATCGTCTAGTCATAATCAATAGGATTATCTTGGTGATCTTTATCACCAAAGAACAATTCTTTCACATTCTAATAGAGATACAATATCTCTCTTATGTTAAGAAATATCCAATTTGATCTATGAAAAGATTGTAGTGTAGTTAAGGGTTTTGTCTCAACAGAGACAAGGGTTGGATCTTTGTTCGTTTGTGGCTTTACAGACAATTCTATAAATTCTATCTACTTTTGCATCTTTCTTGAATGAACTCTTTCTCAAGAAAATCCAGCAAACATCCTAATGGACAACTTTTGTTCATTAGGGTAATAGAAATACTATCCCAACCACTTTTGGGATATACCACAATTCAACACTTACTTGACCGTATTTCCAGATTGTCTACATTATGTTTCCAGACATACGTAGCACAAGCCCAAGCCTTAACTTCTTTAAGTTGGGTTTCTTCCCATATCATATAATTGGGACAAAACTGGAGTGAACCCTAAATTATCAATATGTAGCAATTTTAAGGTATATCCTACATGGATACATTAGTAAAACTCATCATGGATCAAACCATATCTTAATAGGGTTCAATTCGTTCTCTTAGATTCACCATTGAACTATGGTATTCTAAGATGAGTCTACTGTAATTGAATGCATGCTCTACATGACTATATACATCACAATGTATTAGTCAAATTATAAATGTAACTCTTTCACTTCACCAAGTAAAAGATGGGTTTGGTCATCTCATAACCAAGTCATAATCGTTACATTTAAATGAGAGTCTCTACATCTCTTGTATTCTCGGAATATGTTGCATTCGCTCTAATTAGTCATTTAAATTCAGAAATCAAATTTCTAGAATGTCTTAAATGACCTAGTTAAGAAATAAGTTCCCAAAATTAATCTAGCAACTCTTGCTCTATTAAAATTTTTAAAGGTAACTTATTATCTACTTAACTTTCTGCTTCGATTTAGATTATACTAGAATCCAAAAACCAAGAAGCAGAACTAACCAACAATTTAGTTTAGAGCATGAACCAAAACTTCAAAAGTTTGGTTCTTCTAGGAAGACTGATACTTTATCAAGTTCCCTTTACAATACCTTATGTTTACTACAAAATAATTATATTTCTTTGTCTTTGACTTTTCAAGACTTGCTTTCCTCTATGCTTCCATTTTAAATCACATCTAGCTTCTCAAGCTATTCTATGTGATTAATCATTTTTCAAAAGAATGATTATTAATAAACAACTTTTATTACATCCTAGTCCAGAAGAAGTCCTTTACAAGTACTATACTTTACAGTATTATTTTACTCACAATACAACCTTTGTATGTGATGTAGGACATCAAAGGCACTTGCATTGACTAATTTTGCTTCTGAAGCTCATTAGTCATCAATACTATCATATAGCATGGCAACAAGATGCCAATTGCGCATAATGTCTTTTTCTTCTTAGGATGTTTTATGGAGGGCCTTTAATAAAAGGCCTAATAGCATATAAACAATCTTTTGAAATTGAGAACAATTCTCGATTTCCTAAGTCAATCAAAGAAATCGGGTTTAGTCAAACTATTAATATCCTATATATTAGGAAATGGGGGTTTTGAGGTGAGTAATTAGGTAATCTACATAAACAGAGAATTAGATTTCATTTTTATCCATAATGATTGGGTCTTTAATCATATGGTACCTCCCACTATTTTATCAAATTCCATACACCCTCTAATGGAATTCGGGAATCTCATTCCTAATGGGGATTAGGGTCCCACTGTGACCTAGAAGCCTCACATGTTAGTTTCTTGGCTTCTAACCCACAATAAGAAGACAACTCTTTGTCTATTGCTTCATAAGCAAGTTCCAATCGTTTTGCCTCTAGGGAACATATACCTCACATGTTAGTTTCTTGGAATACTTCCCTAGTTAAGTTAAACCCATCATTCACACAGGTATGTTTCGCCAAATATATACCTCACATGTTAGTTTCTTGGTATATACCAGTTTAGGCACCCCATGATATCTCATATGTGATAGTTTCAAGTAATGTCTTTAACATGGGTAGCTCCTACATGTCTGCAGCCAGGTACCCACATTAAGGGACGTTAGATGATCCTATAATGATGGAAGGCAATGAAGAATTCATTCCCCAATGACTTCTCCATTTTCAACTTAATATTAAATAAGAGGGGTTTTAAAGGGTCTCATCAAATTAACATGCATCCTATGTATCAAAATTTAAATATATAAATTATGCTATTTATAATCGTACATCTCATGCTATTATAAATCATACATCGCATGCTATTATATATCAACATATATAAAGTACCATATTTTGATATTAGTCCCTAAGTGAATAGGTAACATATACCAAACTATAGTATTGGAGCTAATACAATTATCTCATAAATTAAAGCTCCCACTATGATGATTATGGACCTTGAGAGGATTCAATCCAAGCCAATAGATTGAATCCAAGGTCTAAGGTGGGTGTAGGTGATCGTAAAATAAACCATTTGTAACATGCATGCTTTCTTGAAAAACTTCTCTAAGCTTTCAAGTCCTTCAATCTGCTCCCTTGGCTTGATGGTCTCCACCATTGGCTTGTTGGTCTCCACCATTGGCTTGTTGGGCTCCATCATACTCCTTTGGGTCCACCATGCTCCTTAGTGTGCTCTCGATTACATAACATTTACATAATATATAGAAAGGGATACATAAGGGGAATGTGGGGTACATAAGAGAATGATAGAGAGAGAGGGAAGGTGGCATGCAAGCCCCAAATAATAAATTACATCACCATAATAAAATTACAACTCTTGAAAAATTATTACAACCCAGTCATAAGACGGCCAATCACAATTGGTTTAAGGGGTATAGTCCATAATCATCATCCAAACACATACATACAATCTCATTGCATAATGTAAAGAAAAACTGTAAGCATTAAGACATATGGGCATTATGGTAATTCTCTTGAATGATTTACATTAATCTCATTAATGCATCCTAATCTTATTAGGTTTTAACAAAATATCCAGAATTAAATAAAGTCTTAAAATTTAAGACATTACAGTTTCAATTAATCAAATTAATTTAAAACATGTAAAGTTTCCTAAAATAACTCTAATATCCAATATTAGGGTTTCCTTAATTAAACAAAACAATTTCATTTAATTAAGAATTTCCAGATTTTAATTTAATCCCTAATTGTGTTTTAAACCATTTAAAACATTATAAAATTAATCAATATTAATTAAATAATTAATATAGGAATTAAATAAAATCATTAAAATGATGAATTAGTGTATTAGGGTTTCCTAAAACCCTAAACCCTAAATGCAAGCCCTAATCATTAAATGCCTTATGATTGGTTATTTAATGTCCAATCATTAAAACCCTAGGTTCATATGGTATTTAATAAAAGGGATTAGGGTTTAATTAATGCCAAATAGGGTATTAATTACCCTTAATTAATTACACTAATTAAGGTTTCCAAAACCCTAACCCTAGACATCATTAATGGTATTAATTATGCCCTAACAATCAATAACCATGATTGGTCATTTAATGACCAATCATTAACTCTTAATTAAGGTAATTAATATTCCAATTAGGGTTTTAATTAATGCCATAATGAAATTAGGGTTTCATCATTAACTCAAAATTAGGGTTTCATCCTTAACTCTATGCAGCCGTCATTACCAGGGGGCTGCCTGAGCTTGGCTAGGCTGCCATGGCCACCAACGACTGTGGGAGGCCATGGCCAGTCATGGGAGAACATCCTAGGGGTGTGGGACAAGCCTCTGGACACGTGAGAAGTGGTGGAAGTGGCTGCCATCATCAAGAACAATCAGGGTTTCCAAAACCCATTGCTGGAGCCATTGTTGCAGACCTTGAAGGTCACAATAGCTTCTAAATCCTTATCAATTCGACTCTTCCATTGAAACCAGTTTTTGTATCATGTCCCTACATGAAATACTAAGCTAATAGAAGAGGTTTGGATGATCAAATCATCACCAATTGTTCTAAACATTTAAAACAACAGTAGGCTGCCCAGAATTTGACAGCACACTGTCCATGGTCAGAAATTGATTTAAAACCCAGCAAGATGAATGAATTAGGCTACCAAAAGAATTTTCCCAGTATGCTACATGTCTTAGGAAACTAATGCAATTGGTTTCATGCAATTTGGAGTTCCCTAACTCAAGTTCTAATCAAAACTCCATTGATGACTTTTCTGCAGAGAAAATCTGCTATGCTGTTCATGAAAAGTTTTCAAACTTTTTGAATCTTTTTCCATCAAAACCTTTTTGAAAACTTAAAGAAAATCATATACACATGATATATAATGATCCTACAATGATCTTCCATCATAAATACAGCAGCTTTAATTAGAATTAATTGCAAGAACCTTAGGGTTCTAAAACCCAGATTCAGCCTCCATGGTGCTCTTCTCCTTCTTCCTACTGTTCTAGCATCTTAATCCAATTATGATGCATCTAAATGCTTGGGAACCTTTCCCTACCATGCCTAGAACATAACCCAAGTGGTGGCAACCATTTCCATGCCTTTGATCTCCATCAATAACTCAAAGTTGTGGCTATTGCATCATTCCGGAGCAAAACTGTCTTTCCAGACAGCCTGTAGTAAAAAATTCATAACTTTCACTACAGAACTTGGATTGACGCACCGTTTGTTGGGTTGGAAAGCTTATTCGAAGAGCTTTCTAACCATATATGGCTCGAAAATTTTGGAGAAGAACTCTGAATTCGGCATGCAAAACAAGATGACGGTTTTTCATGGCTACCATGAAAACTGTTCATAACAATTTTATAAAACCCTAGTTTCCTTATTCTTCTTCTCCAAACTCAAACCCTATGCAACCTATTGCATCCATGGCTACACTTAACCATCAATTAGAAGAGGAGTAGAAGAGAATTGACCTAGGGTTCCAAACCCTAGGTTCAGCCATGGAGGAAAAACAATTATGCAGAAAAATTTTCCAGATTTTTGAATCATTCAACTACACCATAATTACCAGCCCATATGTATTTTGTATTATGCATAATCATGGCTCTGATACCACTGTTGGGAATCGAACAAGAGGGAAAAATACAAGTGCGGAATATAAAAATTTTTCCTACGATTCCCAATCCCATGAATCTAACTATGCATAACACAAAATCAAACCCTAACTACAAAGAGGGTTAGAACACTTACAGAATTTTTGTCTTCTCCTTTTTGCTCCAAGCTTTGATTCCGGACAGCGGTGAATGAGCAGCCCAAGTGTGCTGCCTCCAACGGTATCCACACCTAACTAGAGCTTCAAGTCCTTTCCTTCTTTCCCATGTTGTTGCTAGAGTAGGAGAAGAGAGGAGAGAGAGAAAGAGGGAGGCTGGAAATTCTGGCCAGCAGCCCTTGGTGTCTTCTAAAAAGTGATGATGTCACACATCATAGTGTGACTTAAATAGTCCACACTAAAGGGGCCGGCCCTAGGGGGGAAACCCTTTTAGGGTTTTGTGCAATTTCCCTAAATTGCACAATAACCCCTATTGTTTATATCAAATACAAACATGGCCTCAAAGAACTATTCTTTATGCACTCATACCCTTTCTCTCATAGACTTAAAAGCTCATCTTGCATGATCAGTGTGTGACCCATTGGGTTCACATCATCAAGTAGTAGGAATAGCACGAGGTGTGCACAATGGAACTCTTTCCATTTAGGGTCTAATTGGAACTCCTTCCAATTCCCTAATTGATTATAACTCACTTATATCAATTAGGGCTTCTACTAACCATGAGTAACACCTAGCATATGGCTCATGGTGTGATCCTTAATGAGGTGAATAGTCATTTACAAAGAACCCTTCTGTTATAGTTTATAGGTTACAATTGCATCCTTCCTTCAACACAATGTCTCCAATTGAACTAATAGGACATGGAAGTCTGTCAAGTCCCTAGTTCAATTACTTTATACTCATTCATAGATATCAACTCATTGATGAACTCATGAAACTCTTTTCATATTCATCCTACCATGGCCATGGATTTAATGAGTTATATTATGAATGCTATATGAGACATTCTCTCTCTTTTTCCTGAGAGTGATGGATCCCTTGTTGATCACTCACATGCCTTCATACACATAGCAGTAGGGCCAATGAACACCTTTACAGACCCTTGAATAGGATCTGCACTTAGTGTTATCAAACTTCTAAAGCTACATGCATAAGACAACTATGGTGTTTCAGGTCTAAGGATTACTTGTACCACTATAACAATGAGAAACTGATTGACAGGCAGGATAAAACTCCATTCAGTTTATCTCATATCTTTGGTCACATTCAGTGTACCTATTCTCGTAATAGGCACCCACTTGTTGGTTGTAGTGTCTCCACACAAATAGCTTGAGACTAGCTATCCTCCTATAGAGTCAACCTAACAAGTGCTAGTCCTATGGTTCATTATTGTCCATCATAGTGAACCTTCAACTAGGAATGCTTTAGGAATTTAGTACAGAGATATATTTACAGTCTCAAAATTACAACTCTTTGTAATTCCATATTCTCAACTCTAACTCCATGGACATATTATGTAAATATAAATGATGCATATAAACATAATGGAATAAGCCCTTTTATTAAATCAATAATAAATGTGACATACATAAATGAAATCAAATGATTGTTCCTAATCCCTAAACAATCATCTCTATGATTGGCTCTAGGGCATAATCCTAACACTATGCTAGTCACTGTTGATACTGTGAAAAGGAAACTTAAGAAGCCTTTCAAGTTCTTTCACTTCTGGGTTGATCATCCTGAGTTTATTCACATTGTTCAAAAGTGTTGGGAGATGGATATTTCAGGTACCCCTATGTTTATTCTATACACCAAACTCAAAGCCTTGAAGAGGGAGCTCAAAGTCTTCAACAAATGTAACTTCAGTGCTATTAGTGAGAGAGTCATGAAGGCTAGGGATGATTTGCATCAGGCTCAAATGAATTGCCTCCACAATCCTCATATTGGCAGGTACATCAATGTTGAAAAAGAATGCTATGAGATATATGTTGTCCTTGTTAGTGCTGAAGAGAGTTTCTTCAAACAAAAAGCTCGTATTCAGTGGTTGAAGTTGGGAGATCAAAACACTGCCTTTTTCCATAGGGCAGTGAAGGTCAGGAACTCCAGCAATTCTATCACCAGATTATATGATAATTCTAACAATCTTCTCACCTCCCATGAGGACATCAGTAAGGAGGCTGTTAGCTATTTTTCCAGATTATTTGGTTCTTCTAACTCTTCTTGTGTGGACAGACCTGATATTCTTGAGGACTTACTCGACTGGAAATGGAATGATGAGCAGTTGAGCATCCTAAATAAGCCCATATCTGACTTGGAGATTAAGGAGACCATGTTTTCTCTTAGCAATAACAAAGCGCCAGGCTCGGATGGTTTTACTCCTCTGTTCTTCAAATCTACATGGAATATTGTAGGAGCAGATGTCATTAAGGCTATAAATTCCTTTTTTTATTCTAGTAAATTACTGGGTGAAGTCAATGCTACATATATTGCTCTTATTCCAAAGATTCCGAATGCTTCTAGGATGCAAGACTTTAGGCCTATTTCTTGCTGTAACACGATATATAAATGTATTTCTAAAATTGTTGCTAACAGGTTGAAGCCTTGCCTTTCAGAGACTATTATCTAGAATTAGTCAGCTTTCATCCCTGGGAGGAGTATCTCTGACAATATTCTTCTCGCTCAAGAAGTTCTCAAAGGTTACCATAGAAATTCGGGTGTTCCTAGATGTGCTATCAAAGTCGACCTTATGCAAGCTTATGATTCAGTGGATCTGGGTTTTATTGTGGAGCTTCTTCGTACTCTTAATACGCCTCCTAATCTTATTCAATGGATTAAGGTCTGCATATCCACTCTGAAGTTCTCTATTTTAGTCAATGGGTCTCTTGAAGGATATTTTGAAGGCAGTAGAGGGTAGAGACAAGGTGACCCTCTATCACCTTATTTATTTGTCTTAGCTATGGAAGTTTTCTCTTGTATCCTTGCCAAGACTGCATCTTCCCCTAGCTTTGAGTATCATTTTAGGTGTGCTAAAATTCATCTCACTCATCTCTGCTTTGCGGACGATTTATTAATCTTCACTAAAGGGAATTTTCAAGCTAGCGAGCAAGTTTGTGAGGCTCTTGCTCTCTTTGATAGCCTCTCGGGTCTTAAAGCAAATCATGATAAGAGCCTTATGTTTTTTGCTGGTGTTTCTTGTGATGTTAAAGTTGCTATGTTGCAGAAGCTAAATTTTTATGAAGGCTCTCTTCCTGTCAAATATTTAGGAGTTCCTTTGATTACTACTAAACTCACTATAAATGATTGTATCCCTCTAGTTGAGAGAATTACCAGTCGAGTTATGAGCTGGAGTGCAAAAAATCTGTCTTATGCTGGAAGGCTTCAACTCATTAGCTCTGTCCTTTTTGGCGTTCAATACTATTGGAGTAGCATCTTCATTCTTCCCAAGAAAATTTATCATAAGATTGAGCAAGTTTTTAGAAGCTACTTGTGGTCAGGAAAGGATTTAAAGCATACAGGTGCTAAAGTTTCGTGGTCTGCTGTGTGTACTCCCAAGAGTGAAGGAGGTCTGGGTCTACGCAGGATGGAGGATCTAAATGTGGCAGCAGCTATGAAGCACATTTGGGCCCTTTTTGTCAGATCTGGATCTTTGTGGGTTGCTTGGGTTCAAGCTTACTTACTAAGAGGGAGAAGCTTCTGGGTAGTCTTGCCTCCTTCGGACTGCACTTGGGTATGGAGAAAACTTCTTAAGATTAGAGGTATGTTTCGTCCCCTTATGAAACATAAGATTGGGAATGGAGAATATACCTTGGGTCTGATTCTTCCTATTTTTTCCAGTCGTTTACTTTATGATTCTGCCCTTCCCTCAAATTCTAAGGTTAGTGCAATCATTGATGGCTTATCTTGGAGATGGCCTGCCACGGTTACTTTGGATCTCATGGAAATTCAAGCTGCTACCCCTCTCTCTTTTGCTCCAATTCCTAGTAGATGCTATTCTGTCGTTTGGCTCCCTGCTAAATCTGGTTGTTTCTCGGTTTCCACAGCTTGGAATGCTATTCGTGGCAGGGGCATTGAGCGTGATTGGCACAAAATCTTATGGTTTGCTAAAGCTATCCATAAGCATGCTTTTATTGCATGGCTTGTGGTCCTTAACAGATTGAGTACTCTTGATAAATCATATTTTCTTTTCTTGCAATTTCACCTCTTACAATTGGGGTAAAGTGCTTTCTCTTTGTGGCATCTATCGCACTCCTCAGTATTGGCTAAATGAGTTCATATGGGCCACCACTAGTCTAAAAGGAAATTCATTTTGCAACACCATTAAAAAAATTGCCTGGGCTTCTACTATTTATAACATTTGGCAGGAAAGAAATAGGAGGCTTCATGATAACAGTTTTGCTAGTTCTGATCAAGTGGTCAACAACATTATTCGAGACGTTCGTTACAAAGCTTCTTCCTTTAAGGGAATTCGTGACAACATTAGACATAGGGATTTTTGTATGAATTGGGGCATTCCTTTAAGTTGCCTCAATCGTTGATTTTTTGATGTTTCTTTTTATGCTTGCCTTCCTCAGGCTGTGAGGTCTTTTTGGCTCCTTTACACATTCTAGTAAACTCCCATTCCCGTGGAAGCTTACTATGATGTGTTATGGGTTTTTCTTCCTTTTTGGCTTTGGGTTTATTCCAGGCTTGTAATGCTCTCTTTGTATTTCAGAGTCTTCAATTAGTAATAAGCATTTCTTTATTTTCTCGCAAAGATTATATTCATTGTCTTCGCACCTTTTTGTTTCTTAATGTATATGGCATGAAAATAAACCCTAGAGATGCTGATATACCTCCCGAACTCGTCGAGCAAAGGAACAAAGGGATAGCACAACCAATTACAGAAGAACTAGAATTAATTAATCTAGGGATGAATGAATTGCCAAAACTAATTAAAATTGGTACAAAACTTTCCCCTTTTAAAAAAGAACAATTGGTTGAGTTGTTGAGAGAAAATCTGGAAGCATTCGCTCGGTTTTATGAAGATATGCCTAGGCTAGATACAAACGTAGTGCAACATTACATCCCCACTAACCTCGAAGTGAAGCCTTTTAAGTAGAAATTGAAGAGAATGAAACCTAAGTGGGCACTGAAGATAAAAGAAGAGGTGATCAAGCAGATAGAAGCTAAGTTTCTGAAGGTTGTAGAGTACCCAGAATGGCTTGCAAATATAATACCGGTTCCCAAAAAGGATGTCAAAGTGCGCATGTGTGTAGAATTTTGTGACTTAAACAAGGCATGCGCTAAGGATGACTTTCCACTACCCCACATTAACATGTTAGTTGACATCACTATGGGGCACACGCCCTTCTTTCTTTAATGGATGGCTTCTCGGGTTACAATCAGATCAAGATGGTACCATAAGATATGGAGAAAAAGTCCTTTATTACTCAGTAGGGGACTTATTGTTACAAAGTGATGCCATTTGGGCTAAAGAACGCTGGGCCAACCTGCTAGAGAGCTGCCACTACTTTGTTGCATGACATGATTCATAAAGAAGTTGAGGTATATATCGATGACATGATTGTCAAGTCAAAAGATAGGGAAAGACATGTGGTTGTGCTCAGAAAGTTCTTTAATTGAATCATAAAGTTTAATCTTCGTCTTAACCCTCAGAAATGTGTTTTTGGAGTCACTGCTAGAAAGTCGCTGGGTTTCATGATAACACAGAGAGGAATTGAAGTGGATCTAAGTAAGATCAAGGCCATTCTAGATATGCCACGGCCTAAAAATGGGAAAGAAATCTAAGGTTTCTTGGGAAGATTACAGTACACAAGCTGGTACATCGCTCAGCTCACTACCATTTGTGAGCCTGTTTTCAAGCAATAAAAGAAAGGAGAACCAAAATAATATAACGAGGAATGCTAAAAAGCTTTTGAAGCTATTAAACACTACTTAAACAATCCATCGAAATTAGTTCCACCTAGAGAAGGAGAGCCGTTATTACTGTGTTTGATTGTCACAGAAACTACTATGGGGGCAATGCTCGCCCAATACTTGGAAGAGTCAAGGAAAGAGAATGCAATCTATCACTACCCCCAAAAAATTCCCATTTTTGGCGAGAATGCACACAAGTGGCGTCAGGCTCGTTGGATGCGCCTTGGTGCCGATTAATTGGCTGCATATTGTGTTTTTCCTGTTAAATGGTATTTAAAATTGATTTTGATTTTGAAATTGAAAATGTTGGTCTTATTTGACTTTGACTCCTTTCAGGGGTGCCTCCCTTTATTCAATTATGTAAACACAACTTAAATTAAGGAAGGTTTGGAGTCACCACCTACCATATATTTAAAGACGTGGTGTTAGGATTATGCCCTAGAGCCAATCATAGAGATGATTGTTTAGGGATTATGAACAATCAATTGATTTCATTTATGCATGTCACATTTATTATTTATTTAATAAAAGGGCTTATTCTATTATGTTTATATGCATCATTTATATTTACATAATATGTCTATGGAGTTAGAGTTGAGAATATGAAATTACAAAGGGTTGTAGTTTTGAGACTGTAAATATATCTCTGTACTAAACTCCTAAAACATTCCTAGTTGAAGGTTCATTATGATGGACAGTAATGAACCATAAGACTAGCACTTGTTAGGTTGACTCTATAGGAGGATAGCTAGTCTCAAGCTATTTGTGTGTAGACACTACAACCAACAAGTGGGTGCCTATTACAGAATAGGTACACTGAATGTAACCAAAGATATAAGATAAACTGAATGGAGTTTTAACCTACCTGTTAATTAGTTTCTCATTGTTATAGTGGTACAAGTAATCCTTAGACCTAAGACACTATGGTTGCCTTATACATGTAGCTTTAGAAGTTTGATAACACTAAGTGCAGATCCTTATAGGGGTCTGTAAGGGTGTTCATTGGCCCTATTGCTATGTGTGTAAAGGCATGTGAGTGATCAACAAGGAATCCATCACTCTCAGGAAAAAGGGAGTGAATGTCTCATATAGCATTCATTGAATATAACTCATTAAATCCATGGGCCTATGGTAGAATGAATATGGAAAGGAGTTTCCATAAATTCATCATTGAGTTGATATTAATGAATGAGTATATAAAGTAATTGAACTAGGGACTTGACAGACTTCCATGTCCTATTAGTTCGATTGGAGACATTGTGTTGATGGAAGGATGTAATTGTAATCGATAAACTATAACAAAAGGGTTCTTTGTAAATGACTATTCACCTCATTAAGGACTACACCATGAGCCATTTGCTAGGTGTTACTCATGGTTAGTAGAAGCCCTAATTGATATAAATGAGTTATAATCAATTAGGGAATTAGAAGGAGTTCCAATTAGACCCTCTAATAGAAAGAGTTCCATTGTGTACACTTCGTGCTGTCCCTACTACTTAATGATGTGAACCCAATGGGTCACACACTGATCGTGATAAGAGAGCTTGAATGTCTATGAGAGAAAGGGCATAAGTAAATAAAAGAATTGTTCTTAAGGGGCAAGGTTGTATAAGATACAAATTAGAGGAGTTATTGTGCAATTAAGAGTAATTACACAAAACCCTCTAGGGTTTGGAATCCCCCCTAGGGCCGGCCCTATTAGTGGCTTTAAATAGCCTTGTTATGTGTGATGACATGATTACATTAACAATCCCCAAGTGCTGGCCAAAAATTTCAGCTCTCCCTCTCTTTCTCCTCTCTTCTCCTAGTCTAGCATCAACAAGGAAAAGAAGGAAAGGACTTCAAGTTCAAGCTATGTGCGGATACCATTGGAGGCAGTACACTTAGACTGCTCATTCATTGCTACCTTGAGTTCAAGCTTAGAGCAAAAAGGAAAAGACAAAGCTTGGAGCATAAAGGAGAAGACATTAATCAACTGTAAGTAATTCTTACCCTCTTCTAGTTAGGGTTTGTTTTGTATTAAGCATAATTGGATTCATGGGATTGAGAATCATAGGAAAATTTTTAATTCCGCCTTTGTATGTTTTCTTCCCTATTCGATTCCCAACACGTGGAAGGTCATCTCTAAGGTCTTAAATGGTCCTTATGACTTGAAAAATTGAATAACTCCTAAACTTGGTTGGCGCATTAGAAATCTAGGTAAGGAGGCTCTGTTATGTGTGGGGAAGGTGTTAGGCACTCGATAGCATTCGTTAACGAACGGTTGCCCTTATCTTCTACCTGTTTTTTAAATAAACCATATTTCTTGAAGTGAATTCCCAATTTGAGGCCTGAAATTCTAAATCGATATGTAGTCCTAGGATGTGATTTTATTTAAGCCTTATTTACACCTATTTAGGCGACGAGTGGTTTTAAAGCTTTAAAACATGGCGTCATTCCGTGCGGAACTTAGCCATTTAATGTGTGTAGAGTGTATTGAAAATTTGATTTTTGAAAGGATTTAATTGAAAACCTTGAAAAAGTGGCATTATTCCATGTGGAAATTAGCCATTTAAAAGCTTGTGAAAATTGATTTTGCAAAGATGAATTATTTTGCAACTTGGTTTTAGAAAATGAATTATTTTGAAACTTGAAAGATGGCATCATTCTGTGTGGAATTTAGCCTTTAAAGATGTTTGCTTTGAAAATTGATTCTTGAACGGTTCATTTGAAAATCAGCATCTTTGGGTTTTTCCAAGGTAACCCCATCCCTTTGTGTCGAGACACCTTAAATTCATTTGAGAACATTTGATTTTGAACTTGATTTTGAAAGTGTTAAAAAGTCTTTGAAAATTGATTTGATAACTTGATATGCTTGCGAGAAAATAATGGTTCTTTATAAAAGTTCAAAAACCCGCATAGATTTTAATTGATTTTATCTTTACATGTGCGAGCTTTCTAATGGTAGATCCATTCCTTTGTGTCGGGACGCCACGTTACCAAGTCTATACTAATACTTGATGTCACACCCCATTTTTGCTACCTTAGCTAGGGTTTGTCATTTATGTGTCTTTTTGTTTCCTTTTTGAGTCTAGTCTTTTGAATTGACTTTCTAGGGTCTTGAGGATGATGCATATGAATTTTGGTTCGATTTGGAGTTGATCTTGAGGGTTAATAAGAACTTTTGTGACTTTAGGGGCATAATCGTCCTTTAGGTCACAAACTTTTCATTTGACCTTGAAATGATCTCCAAGTTGTCAATCGGAGTTCATATGGATGCATTTGAGGTATTTATGGGTTCAATTCGATGAATTGATGGTTTGGGATTAAAATGGCTCAATATGGTTCAGGTTGGTTAAGAGACCCACTTCGGGTTAGCTTGAATCAACTCATAATTTTCACTCCATTCCTATTCATTTGACTTTGATTAGTCTTAATTTCATCCCCAAATGTGTTTAGGGAGGTTGAATTTTGAATTGAAAGACATTCGGTGCAACCCAGTGTACATACCTAAGCTAAGCGATGGTGGTGCATAGCGGTTAGCCGCCTTTGTAAGACCTAACCATGCAGTCATGGCTAGGGTTTTTTGCCCTAAAGTGACTCAAATCATATTCCCCTTCGAAACACGATCGTTTTGGCTTTCGTTTCATCAAAATCGGAGTTGATTTAAGCCCTGAAACACATTTGGAAGCTGAAAGGGTCAGAATAAGGTAAGAGGTGACGAGGCCTCGGGTGACCACCCAAGCCTGGGGAGCTAGCCGCCTAGGCCCAGGTGGTCATCCAAGCCACTTTCCTTTTTTGAGTGCTGAAGCAGACTCTATCCTATTTTCTTAAACTATTCCGCCTCCAACCGCTATTCCTCAATTTTTTTTTTTTTTTTTTTTTGTTTTTTAGGGTAAGTGAGAAATTGTATAGAAAAGAAAAGATGTACAAAAGAGAACAAAACAAGCCTGGAACAAAAGAAACCAAGTCAAAAACTACCAAAAACACATTCTAGTAAACCTCCACCAAGATGGAAGATTACTAAAATGTGTAAAAGGTAAAAGAAACCTCACAGCCCGAGGAAGCAAGAACGAAAAAGGAAAACAAAATTACAAAGATGATAAAGAGGGATGCCCCAATTCATACAAAAATCCATATTCCTACTATTCTCACGCATGCCTTTGAGACTAGAAGCTTTGAACCGCACATCATCCATGATATTGACAATAATTTGTTCAACAGACATAAATTTGTTTTCATGGAATCTTCTGTTTCTTTCTTGCTAGATGTTATAAATGGCAGCTGCCCATACAAGTTTTTTAATAGTAGAACAAAAGGAGTTTCCTTTTAAACTATTGGAAGCCCAAAGAAACTCATTCTGCCAAAACTTGGGTGAACGTTGAATGCCACATAGGGAAAGGATTTTACCCCATACAAAAGAGGTGACATGGCAATTAAAATAAATATGATCTCTAGTTTCCTAGTGACTTTGGCAGAAATAACACTTTGGGTTGACATTATAGCCCTATATAAGCAATTTGTCAGCGGTGCACAATCTGTTGAACATAGCAAGCCAAGTAATAAAAGCATGTTTACGAATGGCTTTTGCAAACCAAACAACCTTGTACCATTCACAGTCAATGCCTCTTCCACGAATAGAATTCCATGCAGAATAGACAGAGAAAGTACCTGAGGTAGAAGGTAACCAAATAATAGAGTCAGACCTGTTAGGAGAGGGAGTAAAAGTGACAGGCATGGCAGCTTGCAACTCCATAAGATCAGCCGTGACTGTAACAGGCCAATTCCAAGAGAAATTGTCAATGATAGAGCTCACTTTTGTCCTAGCAGGAAGGGCAGAATTATACATAATCCTCTCAGAATAATGAGGAAGAATGCGACCAATAGGGTGCCAATTATCATACTAAAGAAAAGTATTTTCCCCATTGCCAATCTTATGCTTCATGAGAGAGCGAAAAATTTCTCTAATTTTGAGAAGCTTCTTCCAAACCCAGGTGCAGTCATTCGGTGTCGAAACTTACCAGAAACTCCTACCACGCAATAAATAAGCTTTACCCATGCTACCCATAGGGAGCCAGATCGTATAAAGATAGCCCAGATATGTTTCATAGTAGCTGCCACATTCAAGTCTTCCATTCTACGCAAACCCAGGCCACCCTCACTCTTAGGATTACAAATAGCAGACCAGCTCACTTTAGCACCTGACAACTTCAACTCATTCCCAGACTACAAATAACTTCTAAACACTTGCTCAATCTTGTGATAGATCTTTTTAGAGAGGACAAAGATGCTGCTCCAGTAGTACTGGATGCCAAATAAAAAAGAGCTAATGAGTTGAAGTCTCCCAGCATAAGATAAATTCTTAGCACTCCAGCTCTTAACCCGACAGGTGATTCTCTCTGTCAGCGGGTTGCAATCCTTAATGGATAGCTTTTTGGTGATGAGGGGGACTCCTAGGTACTTAACTGGCAAAGAACCTTCACCAAAATTCAGAGTACCCAACATAGCAGCCTTGACATCAGGAGCTACCCCAGCAAAGAAGATACGACTCTTGGAAGGGTTAGCTTTTAGACCCAAAAGACTTTCAAAAAGGGTAAGGGCCTCATTAATTTGCTCCACAACAGTAACACTACCATTGATGAAGATAAGTAAGTCATCCGCAAAACAAAGGTGAGTGAGATTGATTTTTGCACATCTAAAGTGATAAACAAACCCAGGCAAGGAAGTGGCTCTGGCAAGGATTCTCGAAAGAACTTCCATAGCATGCACAAACAGATACGGAGAAAGAGGGTCACCTTGTCTCAACCCTCTTTTGCCCTCAAAATAGCCTTCAAGAGAACCATTGATAGAAATAGAAAATTTAGGAGTGGAAATACATATCTTGATCCAGTGAATAAGCTTAGTAGGGGTATTAAGAGCTACAAGGAGATCAATAATAAAATTCAAGTCCACTGAATCATAAGCTTTCATTAAGTCAACCTTGATGGCACATTTAGGATTACCAGAATCTCTATGGTAGCCTTTGAGAACCTCTTGAGCAAGTAGGATATTGTCAGAGATGCTTTTGCCTTGTATAAAAGCAGATTGGTTTGAGCTAATAGTCTCTGGGAGGCAAGGCTTCAACCTGCTGGCAATAATCTTGGAGATACACTTGTAGATAGTGTTATAGCAGGATATAGGGCGAAAATCTTGCATCTTGGAAGTATTTGGAGTTTTAGGAACAAGAGCAATCGCAGTAGCATTGACTTCACCAAGAAGCTAACCAGACTGAAAAAAAATGATTTTACAGCCTTAATAACATCATTCTTCACAATATTCCACGCAGATTTAAGAAGATAGAAGTGAAACCATCAGGCCAACTGAGCTATGGTCGGTTGATTTTTCGTGCCTGTTTGTGTCTCTTCTCCTTGTTTCTGGTTGTTTCTTGTTGTTTCTTCTGTATTAATGGCCTCTTCTAATGCCATTAATTCCTCTTTGATGTCCGACTCTAAAAGCCATTCACTTTCTCACCAATCCCTGTCTTCGTTGACTTCTTGTGGAGGTGCTACGGGGTCTGTCCCCTCCACTTTGTCTATTCCCACTTTTAAGAACATTCATGACTTTAGATCTTCACTTGACACTTGTTTTGTTCCTGTCGGTATCCAAGATCCACCGTCCATTCCAAACCCTCTTCCCTTGCCTTCGATTTTTTCGTCTAGTGTTGCTTCTCTTTCGAGAGGTACTTTACCCCACTCGAAGTCAGATTCTCTTCCTTCCCATCTTCGGGTCGATGCTAGCATTCTTTCGCTAGATTCTTCTCTGCCAACTACAGTATTACGTCCGGATCTGGTGTCTCGGCTACCATCTACGGTGTTTCGACCGGATCAGATTTCTAGTGTTAGTTCTTCTCCAGATCTGTTGAAAACTCCATCGCTGTGCGCAGATCTGAGTGCTACGGGTTTCATTCCCTCACCCACGAAGCCTGGGTCGGCCTACAATGGTTCTCCACCTGGTCTTCAAGGCGGTATCTTCTACCCCTCAGGTCAGTGCTCTTTAGATATTCAGAGAGCTGCTCTGAAAAAACAAGCGGAAGCTGATGCAGCAGATTTAGCTTGTCTTCATGGATGCGAGCTCGAGAATTATAGATCTAGACATGCGGCTTTAGCTTCGAGTGTTGTCGGAAGCTCTGGAATCGTTGGGAGTTCTACCGCTGAAAACATATTCCCTTCGGGTATTCCTTCGGGAGAATATGGAGCAGCTGCAAATCGTGTTCGTGCTGAGGGTGATGTGGGTTCTTCTATTCACAACAATCTTGGCTCTTCTAGTAGACCTGATGATTCTTCGGTTTCCAGTTTACCTTCTCAAGCTCCTTCAGGTACTCATAATCCAAAAGTGGTGGACTGGAAATCTTTATTTTCGTCCAAGACAAGAACGAATCCAGATTTGAAATTCTTTGAACCTACGAAAATCAATGGTAGAATTGTGGTTAAACCTCCTCCCGAAGTTGCTAGTGCAGGTATGAAGCTTTGGAAAAATTGTTTGGTTGGTCAGTTTATCGACAAGAAACCATCTTATACTTTCCTCAAAGCTACGGTTGAACAGTTATGGGGTAGGAAAGAGATGCCCGAGATTTTGTCCACTGATGGTGGAGTTTTCCTCTTTAAATTTTTGAGCACTGATGTCCTGGAATGGGTTCTTGAATCTGGTCCTTGGTTCATTGGGGGTAAACCATTGATTTTGAGGAAATGGAAGCCTAAGATGGAATTTATTAAACCCCAATTGATGAAAATTCCTATCTGGGTGAAATTGTTTAATGTGCCTCTTGAGTATTGGAACTTGGATGGCATGAGCTATGTTGCGAGTGGTGTTGGGCAGCCCCTGTACCTTGATGCTCTTACAGAAGCCAGATCTCGTCTGAGTTTTGCTCGGGTGTGTGTCGAGGTGAATATTTATTCTGAATTCCCTTCTTCAATTGACCTTGATTTACCCGATGGCTCTTCTATTGAAATTGGAGTTGAATACTCATGGAAGCCCCATGTTTGTAAAAACTGTAATTCGTTTGGGCATTCCTCTTCGCAATGTTCTTTGAAACCCAAGCAAGTTTGGGTTCCTAAAGCTCAAGCAACTGTTGTTAATGAGCCACCAGCTGATTCCATCATTGATAGCATTTTACCAGATCCCGATAGCAATCTTGAAGTGCATTCCAGTGTAGATAATAATGCTTCGGCCTCGCCTAGTGAAATGGCTCAGTCTACCTCCGATGTGCCTATACAAGCTATTCCTGGCCAGGTGATCACTCTTCCTACTGTATCCAATCAACTAGCTTCCTCTGTGGCCCCCACCCTTGTTACTGAATCTAATCAGTTTGTTGCTCTTAACTTAGTGCAAGATGATATTATTACCCCGGCTGATGTTCCTATGAGCAATAAGAAGAAGAAAAAGCTAAATAAGCAGGCTCATGCCCAATCCAGATCCCCTAACTCTTCGGAAAAAATGTGTTCTGAGAAAAATATAGCCAATGTAATGGTTCCCTTGTCAAAGGGAAAGGCTACTGCTATTCCTAGCACTATCAATGATTAATGTTGCTTGCTGGAATATCAGAGGGTTAAACAATCCTCTGAAACAAAAAGAAGTTAAGAATTTTGTTAGCAAGAATTGCATCTCTATTATGGGTATTGTTGAGACTAGAGTAAGATATATTAATTTTCAGAGAGTTTCTAACTGTGTTGTCCCTAGTTGGATTACTATTCAGAATTATCATGCCTCCACCTTGGGGCGAATTTGGGTTTGTTGGGACCCTAAAGTTGTTGATGTGCAAGTCACTAGTTCTTCTGATCAGGCTATTTACTGCAAAGTTCAGGTGTTAAAAGATAGCATGGAATTTTATTGCACTTTTGTTTATGCATCTAACTCTGCCAATGACAGATCTCACCTATGGAAGCATATTTCTGATCAAGCAAGATGGCTAAACTCTTATCCCTGGGTTCTTTTGGGGGATTTTAATACTGTAAGATTTAACAATGAGATTTATGGTGGCGTGGGAGGTAATGCTTCTTCTATCAATGATTTTCACAACTGCCTTTTGGATGCTGATCTTATTGATATGAAATTCCTTGGTCCTCTTCACACTTGGACCAATAGTAGAGTGGGGAATGGTTTTATTGCTAGAAAGCTGGACAGAGTTATGGTTAATGACAAATGGCTTGATGTTTATCCTAATGTGGTGAATGAATTCCTTCCTCCTGGTGTGTCTGATCATTGTTCTATGTTATTTTCTATTGGGGAAAAAGACAAGAAGTTGAGGAAACCTTTTAAGTTCTTTAACTTATGGGCTGATCATCATGAGTTTATTCCAACAGTCCAAAAGAGCTGGAACATGAGTGTTGCAGGAACCCCTATGTTTATTCTTTACAGCAAGCTCAAAGCTCTTAAGAAGGAATTGAAGTGCTTTAATATGAAGTATTTTAGTGCTATTAGTGTGAGAACTGCTGAAGCTAAAGAGAAACTTCATAATGCCCAGATCAACTTGCTACACAACCCTCATGTGGACAGCTTTTGTTCTGATGAGAAGGAATGTCACTTGAAGTATGTGGATATTGCATCAGCTGAAGAGTCTTTTTTCAAACAAAAGGCTAGGATTCAATGGCTTCAATTGGGAGACCAGAATACTTCCTTTTTTCATAGAGCAATGAAAATTAGGAATTCAGGCAATGCTATGTTAAAGCTTTATGATGCTTCTAATAAGCTTCTTGATTCTCATGCAGATATAAGCACAGAAGCTATTAATTATTTTCAAAACATGCTTGGCTCTTCTGCTCCTCAACCTCTTAATAGGGTGGAGTTTCCTCAAAATTTACTTGGTCAGACCTGGAATGAAGATCAGCTTGCTCACCTTAACACTCCAGTTACTGCCCAGGAAATCAAGGATACTTTATTCTCTCTCAACAACAACAAAGCTCCTGGCCCAGATGGGTTCACTCCCCTGTTCTTTAAGAAAGCTTGGCAGATAGTGGGTAATGACGTGATTGCGGCTATCTCCTCCTTTTTTAACAGTGGTAAACTTTTGGGAGAGGTCAACACCACTTATATTGCCTTGATTCCGAAAATTCCTAATGCTTCTTGTATCAAAGACTTCAGGCCTATCTCATGCTGTAATACAGTGTACAAATGCATCTCAAAGATTATTGCTAGCAGGTTAAAACAGTGCCTTCCTGATTTCATTTGCTCTAGTCAATCAGCCTTTATCAAAGGTAGGATCATCTCTGATAATGTCCTTCTAGCCCAAGAAATTCTCAAAAACTATCACAGGAATGCAGGATCTCCTAGGTGTGCTATTAAAGTTGACTTGATGAAAGCTTATGATTCGGTCCATCTGGAATTCATAATTGACATTCTCATTGCTCTAAATACCCCTCACCATCTTATTCAGTGGATTAAAGTTTGTATTACTTCCCCTAAGTTCTCTATTTCTATTAATGGCTCGCTGGAGGGGTTCTTTGCTGGCAAGAGAGGATTGCGCCAAGGGGACCCGTTGTCTCCCTATTTATTTGTTATTGCTATGGAGATTCTCTCAAGGCTTCTCAACAATTTGTCTTGCTCTCTTGAGTACAAATTCCATCCTCGCTGTGCTAAAGTTAATCTCAACCATCTTTGTTTTGCTGATGATTTGCTTGTGTTTGCCTATGGGAATAATGAAGCAGCTATCCAAGTGAATCAAGTGCTGAAACGCTTTGAGTATTTATCTGGGCTGAGTGCTAATGTGGAGAAAAGTTCGGTTTTTTTTGCTGGTGTAAATGATGATGTAAAAGAGTCCATGTTAAATGCATTAAGCTTCAAGGAAGGAAAGCTTCCTATTAAATACTTAGGGGTGCCTCTTATCACCACTAAGTTATCAGCTAGAGATTGTGTTCCTCTAGTTGAAAGAATCACCAAACGTGTCAAGAGCTGGAGTGCCAAGAGATTGTCATATGCTGGGAGATTGCAATTGCTTTGCTCTGTTCTTTATGGCATTCAAAATTATTGGAGCAGCATATTTATCCTTCCCAAAAAAATTTATAAGCAAATTGAACAAATTTTCAGGAGGTTTCTTTGGACAGGAAGTGAGCTTAAAGCTACTGGTGCTAAATTGAATTGGTATTCTGTGTGCAAGCCCATTTATGAAGGAGGATTGGGCCTTAGAAGGCTTGAGGATTTAAATATCTCAGCTGCTATGAAACATATTTGGGCCCTTTTCACTAGGTCTGGATCTCTATGGGTGGCTTGGGTGAAGAATTATCTTCTCAAGGATCGAAGTTTTTGGGCAGTTAGTTGTCCAGCCGAGTGCTCTTGGATATGGAGGAAGCTTCTTAACCTAAGGAGCAAAATTAAGCCGTTCATTAAATCTATAATTGGCAATGGGCACAACACCTTTTTATGGCATGATAACTGGCACCCACATGGTCCTATATTCCCAAGGTATGGCCCGCGCATCATGTATAATTCTGCTCTACCCTCCTCCTCCAAAGTTAGTGCGATTATTGCTCAGAATAGATGGCACTGGCCCATCACTGTTACTATGGACCTGATTGAATTAAAAGAAGCAATGCCTAGCTCTCTTCTTCCTTCTTCCCATTTAGAAGATGGAGTTTGTTGGCTGCCCTCAAATTCGGGTACTTTTTCTATTGCTTCAGCTTGGAATTCCATCAGGAATAGGGGTAATGAGATTGATTGGCACAGAATTGTTTGGTTTTCTAGAGCAATCCGCAAGCATTCATTTATTTCCTGGTTGACTATATTGAATAGGATTCCCACGTTGGACAAAATGAGAGATTGGGGCTCTATTTCTGATGCGAGGTGTATCCTATGTAGAGCTGATATTGAATCTCGGGATCATTTATATTTTGCATGCAAATACTCTTCCACTGTTTGGAGGAAAGCTCTTAAACTTTGCTGCATTGATCGCACTCCTAGATTTTGGATTAATGAGTTTAATTGGGCAACCCATAGTCTCAAAGGGAATTCTTTTTGCACTGTTATTAAAAAGCTTGCAATGGCAGCCACCATTTATAATATATGGAGGGAAAGGAACACCCGAATGCATGAGAACTCCTACATGAATGAAGACCAGCTCCTCAATCATATAATTGATGACATCAGATTCAAGGCAGCCAGCTTTAAAAGGACCCGTGACAATGAAAGAAATAGATTATTTTGTATGAATTGGGGTATCTCTCTTGGGATTTTATCCATGTAATTTTGCTTAGGATACACAGGCAAATAAGCTTTTCAATGTTTGAGCTTATTCGCTTGTATATTCTTTTAGGCTAGTTGTTTTTTCTGGCTTTTCTTGTACTCTTCTTTTCTTCTTTAATATATACTCACTTACCCAAAAAAAAAAAAAAAAAAAAAAAAAAAAAAGAAACCATCAGGCCCCTAAGCCTTGTTACTACTGAGAGAGAACATAGAGTCCTTGATCTCCGCATCAGTAATAGGTCTATTAAGAATTTCCAACTGGTCATCATTCCATCTCTAGTCAAGAATTTCCTAAAGAATAACAGACCTATCCACACAAGAGGGATTAGTAGAACCAAATAAATTTTTGAAATAATTTATAGCTTCTTTACTAATATCTTCATGGGATGTGGGAAGATTATTAGAATGGTCATACAATTTAGTAATAGAGTTGATAGAATTCCTGACTTTTACAGCTCGATGGAAAAAAGTTGTGTTTTGATCTCCTAGATTTAGCCACTGGATTCGAGCTTTCTGTTTGAAAAAACTCTCTTCAGCACAGGCTAATTCAACATATTTCCTATAGCAATCCTTTTCAATAGAACTGACATCTGCAACATGAGGGTTGTGAAGGGTATTCATCTGAGCTGTGTGCGGAACCTCTTTGGCTTTAAGAACTCTATCACTGATGGCACTGAAATATCTGGTATTAAACACTTTAAGTTCTCTCTTCAAAGCTTTGAGCTTAGAGTAAAGAATAAACATAGGGGTGCCAAGAACATTCATCTCCCAGCACTTCTGAACAATAGGAAAGAACTCAGGATGTTTAGCCCAAAAGTGAAAAAATTTAAAAGGTTTTTTCACCCTCTTTTTCTGATAATCCATAGTAACAAGCATAGAGCAGTGGTCAGAAACATTATGAGGAAGAAACTCAGTAGAAATATTAGGAAAAACATCAAGCCAAGAGTCATTAATAAGAACTCTATCCAGCTTTCATGCAATGAGATGGTTACCCTCTCTTTTATTGGACCATGTGAAAAGGGGGCCAATAAAAGGCATATCAACAAGATCAGCATCCAACAAACAGCTATGAAAATCAGTGATGGATTGGGGATTCCCAATAGAACCTCCAAACTTTTCATTTTGGAACCTGACAGTGTTGAAATCACCCATCAAAACCCAAGGGCAGGACGAAAAGGAAGAAGCTTTATCATGGATATCTCTCCAAAGAAGGTTCCTATCATTGTGAGAATTAGAGGCATAAACAATGGAGCAGAAAAAAGACTTGTCACCTTGAATGTCTCGAAGATGGCAATGAATGATTTGATTAGAGGAGTTCATAATACGGACATCAAAAATAGCAGGATCCCAACAAATCCAAATGCGACCCATAGTAGATGCATGATAATTATCAACAAACTTCTAGGAGGGAGCAATAGCAGAAGCAATTCTTAGCCTATTAACAGTTCTAATTCTGGTTTCCACAATTCCAAAAAAACTAATGTTGTTTAACCTTATAAAAGAGCGAATCTCTTTTATCTTGACAGGGTCATTCATCCCCCTGATATTCCAGCATGCGAGCTTAATCATAAAACAGATGAGAGGTAACAATAGCCTTACCCTTGGATGGTGAGGCAGACATTTTGGAACTAGAGGATTTGTTCTTGTTTTTATTCTTCTTCTTATTACTGCCTTTCTTCTTTGACTTCTTATCCACCTCATCCACTTCAACAAAACGGCGCTTAAAAATATTTTCAGGGGAGCTCTCAGAGTCCAAGACATTGGTTAGGCGTGTGCTAGGAATCACATCATCATCCACATCAGAAGGGAGAACAACTATGGAAGTGATTACCTCTGGAGAGACCTCAGTGTTAGGGGGCGGTTCAGCAGAGGAATCATCATCATGAACAACACTAAGGGAACGAAACTGATTGGTGACCACTTGGGATTCACTAACTCCACCCTAAGATACATTATGAATACCTTCAGTAGCTCTACAAATGACAACTTCACTCACAACAGAATCCACATTAGCATTCAAATCTGAGGAAGGGACTTCCACATTCTTCTTTCGAACCCATACTTGCGTAACAGCCGCTGGACAGTGGCTAGACTGATGCCCAAAAGAATTACATGTTTTGCAAACATGAGGTTTCCATGGATACTCCACATGAACTTCATTCTCACAGTCATCCCCCATAACAAGGGAGAAAGAAGTAGAAAACACATAATTTACATCAACCTCTACACAAACTCTTGCAAAAGATAACCGAGAACAATTTTCTGTAGGAACATCAAGATAAAGAGGCTTGCCTATGGCACTAGCAGCATAGCTCATGCCATCATTGTTCCAATATTCCGGAGGAACGTTAACGAGCTTCACCCAAATAGAAATGCTCTTTAATTGGGGTTTGACCATCTCCATTCTAGGCTGCCACTTCCTCAAAATAAGGGGTTTACCCCCAACTTGCCAAGGACCTAATTCCATAACCCATTCCAAAGCTGCAAGATTAGAGAACTTGAACATATATAAACCACTGTCAGTAGTAAGGATTTCAGGAATTTCTCTTTTCCCCTACATACGCTCCACAGAGATCTTCAGAAAAGAGAAGGAAGGTCTCCGATCGAAAAACTGGCCAACGATGCAATTTTTCCACCGCTCAGATCCTGCTAAAGCAACAGAAGGAGGAGGCTTCATCTTGATTTTACCATCAACCACTAACGGAGGGAAATACTTCAAAGCAGATTGTTCTCTAGTAGGGTTGGAAAAAAGCGTTTTCCAGTCTTTAACAACAGCTGACTTAAAGGAAAAATCATAAGGAACCACAGCCGTAACAATACCTCCCTCTCTACAACAGCAAAAGAACTCCACCATAGGTATACCTCCCTCTCTTTCATATTGAAATTAGGGTTTCACTTAGAATAGTTCTAATGCATGTTGAAGTTAGTATTTTTTATCATGTGTTGATGCTTTTAATGGTTAATATACATGGTTTAAATATTATTCATGATGAGTTCTGCATATAGTTGGATTATTTCATGTGATTTAATGCATAGTTGGGATTCTAGGGTTTCTCTTGTGCTGAAATAGGGTTTTGCTTAGAATAGCCATATTTCATGTTCAAGCCTATATTTTTATCATGTGAAGAATTGGTTAATATGCATGATTAGAATACTGTTCATACGACGGGCGTGGAGGATGAGAGCTTCTCTCTTTAGGAATCATGGGAAGAGGGTAAGCCAAGAAGAAGAACAACAAGAAGAACAGATTTCATCCCTCTTCTCATGAGCGTGGAGTCGTCAGCCCATCTGCTAATAGGGTATGTTTTGATTCTTCTTCTGTGCTAAAGAATTTGGTTAAATCATCCCCTATTTGTAATTCTCTAGCTGCGAGTGTTCGTGGTTCTTTGGTGTTTGTTTCACAGCACCCAACCTCTCTTATTGTTTCACAAGCATCTGTGTCAAGGGTTGTTAGCTCTCCATCGGTTGGTTCCAGCTCTTTGGCTGCCAATGTAGGTTCTGTGGTATCTGTTTCACAAAACGTAATTTGTCCAAGTGTGAGATGTGAATCGCCTTCCCATCCTCGATCTCTATCTCATGGTTCTGTTATTATCCATGATGACTCTTGCATGGGGATTATCTCTTCTAATTCTGATGGTATCGAGATTGACGAGAATACCAGTGGTGATGATTCTTCAGCTTGCGAATTTGATGAGGAGGATTCTGATGTATGTTATAGCTCAGATTGTGAAGAAGGTGAGAGTTTCCAAGAGGAAGAAGGTATACCACATGATGTATGTCAAATGGTTGATCGAGTCCAAGCTTCTCATGGAGATCCCATGGCGTTTCCTATGGAGTTCATTGCCGGATGTGAGTTTAAGAAGACATCTGCTGCACACGCGCCTAGCCTTGTGTGTGGGTCTTCTTTGATGGCACTAGACCATGCTTCTACTGCCATAATGTCAGATTTTGAACAACGTGGCAGTGGTGTTTTGGGGTTGAATTTTACCACCCATTGAGTCTCATTGTGATGTGGGTCCCTCATTGTTAACCCACGTGAATGCTGCCATGACTCTTGGTCCAACAAAGCGTGACTTTTCTCCCCATGTGCTCATGTCTAAAGCTGGTGGTGTTTCCCCTTTAGTCAACCTGATGGGCCCCACTTCTACATCTTCTAATGTTATTTTTCCTGCAAGTGGCTCTTTTATTGCTTGCAACGATTTGGAAGGTAAGTCTCCACCAAATCCCATTCGGCCTGATGTGGAACCTACTCTTGACGGGTGGGTGGATATATCCAAGGCTTATTCGGGTATTGAACAGGTGGAGAGCATTGAGAACAAGGATTTGGGGCATAATTCACAGCCCATTTCTTCTCGGTTTGAAGTGGGGCCTGCCACGGTTACATCTTCTTCTCCTCTTCAACCTTCCCTGGTTGCTTCTTTATACAACAACTCTCGTGGAAAATCAGATTCTTGGGTTAGTCTATTTGCTCCAAAAAATCTAGGTTGTTCTAAACTTAACTATTATGAGCCAAGCATATCAAATGGGCAGATTGTAGTGAGCCCACCGAAAGAGGTTGCTCTTGAAGGAAGTGTTGTTTGGAAAGGCTCCCTTGTGGGTTATTTCCTTGATAAAAATCTACCCTTCTCTCTTGTTCAATTATGGGCAAATCGCTTAGGGGGAAAGAAGAACCAGTTAAGGTTTTCTCATTTGATAATGGAAGCTTTCTTTTCAAATTCTCTAATCCCTCCCGTTGTGACCAAATCCTTGATGCTGGTCCGTGTTTTTTTGCTGGGAAGCTTATTGTATTGCGAAAATGGCAACCGGGTTTAAATTTAACTAAAGCCTCACTCTCCAAAATACCTATTTGGGTTAAGCTTTTTAATATTCCATTGGAATATTGGTCAAGAGATGGACTAAGCTATGTTGCAAGTGCTGTTGGCAGGCCTCTCTATTTTGATGAAGCCACTGAAAAGATGGAGCGGATTAGTTTTGCTCATGCCTGCATCGAGATATCTGTTGAGGATGATATCCCTGAAAGTTTTGATTTGGTGATGAGTACAAGAGAGATTGTCTGCATCACGGTTGAAGCTCTTTGGAGACCTCAACGTTGTAAAGGTTGTAAATGTTTTGGGCATAGTCAGAAATCATGTCCTAAAGCTTGCAAATAGGTTTGGATTCCAAAGTGCTCTACTTTAGAGCATGTTATTGCTAAACCAGCAAATCCTACCCCTGTTTTTGTGAGTGCTCATCATGCTCCCCTGGAATGGACTACTGTGGCAAGGAAAAATAAATTAGCCAAGGGTCAAAAGGCAATTTCTCCTTCTTTGATGAACAATTTTGAGGTCCATAAACCCCCGAGTTGCACTGTAGAAGTGCACAAAGTGAATCATTTAGCGCCAGCCGTCCTTGCTGCTAAGGGTAGTGCTAGGCCTACATTCCTAGAAACTGCCCTAGCTAACTTAAAGCTTAAACCAAGCAAGTCTTGCATTAAAAATCCTTGTACAAGCTTGATTACTAGTTCCCATCAGCGCTCTCCATCGAAATCTCCAAATGGGAATGTCTCCAATGTCAAATTTCGTAGCCAAGTGCCAGGATAGTTTATCCTAGTTGTTTTCTTCCCTTGGGTTGTAAGGGTGTTTCTTTTGACTTTTCTTTGTTGCCCTTTGAGGGCTTGTTTTGTTCTTCATGTATATTTTTAAATTTTTGGAATATAATTACTCACTTATCCAAAAAAAAAAAAAAAGAATGCTGTTCATAATTGGTTTTGCATGATTTAGAGTTATTTCATGTGATTTTATGCACAATTGCGATTCTAGGGTTTCTATCATCCTTGTTTTAGGGAAGTTGCATATAGCACGATAGCTTGGGGTTTTTATTTGTTTTTCCCTCATAGTTGCTCTATATGTACTGCATATAGAGTTAATATGATATTTTGAGCATTCATAGTAGTGGATTTTAGGGTTTTTATGCATGCCATGATTCTAGGATTGAATTAGGGTTTATGATTGTTCACTATTTATGTTGTTTGCATGTTTAGTGAATGAATATAGGCCTTAATACCATTCTTTCCAGATTTGTTTATTGTTTTTAATATGATATTTTGAGCATTCATAGTAGTGGATTTTAGGGTTTTTTGCATGTCATTGAATATAAGGCTGAATTAGGGTTTTGTTAGTCCATGATTCATGTTATTTACATGACTTATGGATGATTTTAAGTCTTATTTCAATTCTGTCCAGATTTGTTTACTGTCCTTAATGATATATTTTGAGCATGTGATAGCCTATGTTTAAGCATGATAATTGCTTGGTTGGAAACTAGTTTGGTTTGTTGATATTTTTGGTGTGTATTGCATGCAAATTGCAGGTGCTTGACAGGTACAAACCCATAGAAAGTTGGATATGACAAGTGCAATTACCCCACTAATGTGGGGTGATTATTTTGGTTATTGCAAGATTTCATCTTGCAAACAAAGTAATTACCTTATGCAATAGGGTAGTTATTTTTTACAGGTTGCTTTTGCTCAAGGTAAGTAGGGTTTGAAAGTGCCCTGATTCATCTTTCCTTCCTTAAAACTTTCCTTTTCTCCCTCCTAAGGTTATTTCCTAATAGGGGAATATGGTAAGTCTCTAAAGTTTCCTTTTATAAAAAAATGCCTTTTTAAATAAAAGTTTCTATCTTTACTTGAAATATCATATTTTCTAAAGATCTTTTGAGAATCATTTATCTTTGAAAACTTTTTTATTTATGAAAGAGAACTTAGGGTTTACCATAGGCCTTTATTAGGTTATAACCCTATTCCTTTCGAACTACGTGGACTTTGATCTATGTATTTCTATACATGGTACGTAAGCGCTCTTCGTGAGGTTCAAGTCCGCCCTAGGATACCAAGTATCCTAGGTTTTCTTTTTCCTTATCTCTTTTATCTTTTTCTTTGATTTATTTGCTTATGTGGATGAATGAATGAATGATATGCATGCTGTCTTGTGATGATAATTGATGATTGATGTGTGTTTAAGACTTTGATTTAACCTAATTAAATTAAGAAACCATTTAGGGCGATATAGGTGCCTATAGGCTTTTCCTAGAACCTTCCCATATTGTAACTTAGCCCCCGAATCCACAATCTTTGGTTTCCAAAATACTTTTTGCCTTTCCATTTTTAAACATGGAGTCACTTGTTTTGGAAAATAAAACATTTTAGGGAATGTGTCTCTTTTCTATATAAATTCTGCAACTCTTGTAAATGATATTTTATATCATACTAATTTTCATCTGATCCAAACTAGCACAAGTTTCAAAGAAGAAGAAGGAAGGAAGGAATATGTAGCAGCAGTCATGTCGAGGATCCATGAAGAAGGAGATATAGCAACAATAGCAATGTGAGAAAGAGTGCTTGAAGACAGAGGAGATGCTCAAATCCCAACAAGGTTTAGTCATCGGAAATGGGAAAGGTCGAGGTAGGGTCGTGAAAGGTTGAATAGTCATCAAAAAGTGGTTGGAGTTTGGTTGCCGATGGAAGTGCTGCCGGTGATAACCTTGGGATAGAGAAAAAAAACGTGGGAGAGAGAGAACTAGTGATAACGTTGGGTGAGAGTAAAACAAAATTAGCAAAGAATATCAGTACATATGCTCCAATTGTTACAAAAGATTCTATTCCTAGTAGTGTCTTTGACTCCTTTAAAGCACATTGCTCTAATTCTAATGTCAGCTTCAATACTAGCAATGATATGATGAAACGGCCTAAAAGCATTATCGTGAATCCGCCCATTCCTCTCTTGCCAAATGTGATAAATAGTCGCAGCCCACGCCAATTTCTTTATGGTCGCACCAAAAGAGTTCCCTTTAAGGTTGTGCGTGGCCCACAAAAATTCATTTAACCACAACCTGGGCTGTCTAACAACACAACATAGACTGAGAATATGCTTCCAAACAGCAGCAGTGTAGTGGCATTCAAAAAATAAGTGATCATGAGATTCATCATGGTAATAGCAAAGAGTACACACTGGAGCAACATTGAGACCCCACATAAGCAGCTTATCCCTAGTAGGTAGCTGTTGGAGAAAGGTGAGCCACGATATAAAAGCATGCTTGGGTATGAATTTAGGAAACCACAAAATCTTATGCCATTCAACTTCAAGAGAGTGAATACGAATAGTTTCCCAAGCAGACTTAGAAGAGAAATTACCATCCATGGAAGGCGGCCATTTAATTGAATCTGGTAAATCATGATTAGGAAGGAGAGAAGGGGAAGTGGCATTCCTTAACTCCAGAAGTTCCATAGCCACAGATGAAGGCCATGCCCAGGCTCTATGTGAAATGATTGCACTAACTCGAGTAAGAGAAGGTAAAGCTGCATCATACATAACTCTTTCTCCAAAATGCAGGACAAGAGGACCAAGGGGGTGCCAGGTATCATGCCAAAGAAAGGTTGACTCACCGTTGCCAATAGAGTGTTTAATAAAAGGCCCGATGAGAGTACGTAATTGCAACATTTTCCTCCAAGCCCAGGAACTGGCCGAGGGTATCTTTACCATCCTGAAGCTGTTGCCTCTAAGTAAATAAGTCTTGACCCACGCTACCCATAGAGAGTCAGCCCTACAAAAAACGTCCCAGATATGCCTGGAGATGGCAGCTATGTTCGTGGCTTCCAGGTTACGAAGACCAAGCCCACCCTCAGACTTCGATCTACAGATGGCTTCCCAACTGACTTTAGCAACTGCCTTAGCGGTTTCTTTGCTAGTCCACAAGAAATTACGAAATAGCTGCTCAAGCGATTTATAGATTTTCTTGGGAAAGATAAAAATATGACTCCAAAATGCCTGGATGCTATAAAGAACAGACTTCAATAATTGGAGTCTGCCTGCATAAGAAAGATACCGATTGCTCCAAGATTGAATTCTATGAGTGATACGATCAAGCAATGATTGACAGTCAGCAAAAGATATTTTCTTGGTGATAAGAGGCATTCCAAGGTAACGGACAGGAAGGACCCCTTCAGTAAAACCCAAATGTTGAAGAATAATTCCTTTGGTAGTAGAACTAACCCCCAGAGAAAAACAGAACACTCTTTTTGGGGTTAGCTTTAAGACTTGAAACAGCTTCAAACTCATCAAGAGATTGTTTCAGCAGTGGATTCAATATTGCCATAACTAAACAGAAGTAAGTCATCAGCAAAGCATAAATGAGTTAACTTCAGTTTATCACATTTGGCATGAAACTTAAAGGAAGGGATATCAGTAGCAGCAGCAATAAATCTGGAAAACACCTCCATAGCAATGACAAATAAATAAGGAGAAAGAGGATCCCCTTGGCGTAGACCCCGCTTGCCTTGAAAATAACCTTCCAGACCTCCATTGATAGATATTGAGAACTTAGGGGAACAAACACAAGCCTTGATCCATTTGAGGATATGCGAGGGGGTATTAAGAGTGGTAAGAACTTGCATAAGAAACTCCTAGTTCACAGTATCATAAGCTTTCATCAAGTCTACTGTAATTGCACATCTGGGGGGACCACCTCGCCTGTGATAGTTCTTAAGGACCTCTTGAGCCAAAAGACCAAAAAATTATCATCACAACAAAAACACAGTTGGTGGGGAAAAGGAAAAAATAAAAACTAAAAAATATAAGAAAGGGAGAAGATAGCTATGGTTGAACTTCGGCCAGATCTGGTGGGACAAAGGAAAAAAAAATGAAAAGAAGATAAAGAAGAAGACAAAGACAAAGAAGAAACAGAGGACATTGATGGCTAGCTGGTAATAGATCTGGTTTTCAGATCTGGGGAGGAAGGGAAAAAAGAGAGAGAAGGAGAGGAGAACGATAGGTGGTGGAAGTGGAGATGGTAGTGGCCCGTCGGAGAAGAGGTGATGCTTGGCCGTTATTGAAGGGATGTTTCTGGTGGGAACTATAGGAGAGTGTAGCCATCATCGGAGAAGAGCCGTCGCCAGTGGGAGTTGTTACTAGTGGAATCTGTAAGGAGTTGGTGTAGAGAAAAACTACAAAACAGAACATAATGATAAACAAAAAAATTATAATACAATTCCTTAAAGCCCATGAATCTGATTGTGGTTCATACAAAACATAACCCTAACTAGAAGAAGGGTTAGAGCACTTACAGTTGATTCAAATATTCAAACTCCAAGCTTTGAATTTTTGGACAGCAATGAATGGGCAACACAAGTGTTCTGCCTCCAACAGTATCCACACCTAGCAAAGGCCTTCAAGCTTCCTTCTAATTCCCCTTGTTGAATGGTAGAAGAGGAGAAGAAGAAAGAAAGAGAGAGAGTGAGAAAGAGCTTCCTCAGGGTTTGGCCAAGGGTGAGGGAGAGAGTGAATTTCTATTGTGTACAAAGCACATGCTAGTGTGCCTTATATAGCACACTTATAGGGCCGGCCATGGGTAATCCCACCTTGTGTGGGATTTGCAACTTCTCATAATTGCATTCCAACCCCTATAATTTACATCTAATGCAAGTAAGGCCCTAAAGAACTATTCTTATATACTCTTACCCTTTCTCTCAAAGCTTTAAAGTCCCTTTTTGCATCTTTGGTGTGTGACTCATTGGTTTCATATCATCGAATAATAGGAATAGCACAAGGTGTGCACAATGAAACACTTTCCATTAAGGGTCTAATTGGAACACATTCCAATTTTCTAATTGATTATAACTCACTTATATCCATTAGCGCTTCTACTAACCATGAGTAACATTTAGCAATGGCTCATGGTATGGTCCTAAATGAGGTGAATATAAATATCGAACAAACAACCCTTCAGTTATAGTTTAAGGTTACAATTACACTCCTCCATCATACACAATATCTCTGATTAAACTAATAGGACATGAAAGTTTGTCAAGTCCTTAGTTCAATGCATTTATGAACCTACCCAAAATATTAACTTATAAGATGCACCATGAAAACCCTTTTCCATGATCATTATCATACTGTGGCCACAGATTCATATAAGTTATATTCATGAGTGTTTTTATGAGAACATTCTCTCCCTTTTACTAGAAGTGATGGATCCCTTATTGATCACTCACATGCCTCCACATATGTAACAGTAGAGCCAATGAACACCTTTTCAAACCCCCATAGGGATAAACACTTAGTGCTATCAAACTTCTAAAGCTCCATGCATAAGACAACTGTGGTGCTTTAGGTCTAAGGATTACTTGTACCACTGTAACTATGAGAAACTGATTGACAGGAAGTTAAAACTCCATTCAGTTGATCTCATGACTTTGGCCACATTTAGTGTACTTGTTTATTTATACAACAAGCACCCATAAGTTGGTTATAGTGTCTCCACACAATTAGCTTAGAGACCAGTTATCCTCCTAAAGAGCTAACCTAACATGTGTTAGTCCTATGGTTCATTATTGTCCATCATAGTGAACCTTCAACTAGGAATGATTTAAGAGTTTAGTATAGAGATATATATACAGTATCATAATCACAACACCTTGTGATTTCATATTCTTAATTCTAATTCTATGGATATATCACGTAAATATAAAGAATAGAATAAACATGATAGAAAAACCCTTTTATTAAATTAATAATAAATGTGACATGCAATAAATGAAATCCTATGATTGTTCTTTATCCCTAAAGCATCATCTCCATGATTGGCTGTAGGGCATACAACTAACAATCTCCTACTTGCACTAAAGCCAATCAACAAAGTATCACATACCCATCTTCTCAAGATGTTGGTCTAACACATAAACCATTATGTCTTAAAGCTTTGATTAGTAGGTCTACAATAACTCGTGTAGTTAATATCTTCTATAATGTATATATGTTACCTCTTCCAATGATTTCTCTAATCACTTGGAATTACTGCTGTGTTTGGAATTTTGATGAGACTGTGGTTCCTATGCTTGAGCTATAGCCCTATTGTTGTCACAAAACAAGGTATGGGCAACTCAATGGAAGGAACAACTCAAAGTTCTAAATAAACTTATAGATCCAAACAGTCTCCTAGACAATTATGAATGCGACAATTAATTCACCCTCAATAATGGAATCCACTATATTCTACATATAGTTATTCCATTAAGTATTTCACCAACCAAGGTGAATGTAAAGTATACCCTTTATGGATTAAATCTAAATCCATATACTCATCAACTATGAGTTATAATTTCCATTTACAATCTAATATTCCAAATTTGGATTGACTAATAACTATTTGTAACAATTACAGCACAATAGATATCAGGTTTAATGCATAGTGTAGAATAAGGCTTCTTAACACTTTAAGAACCTTACTTGTGTTAATAGACTTCTATAACTTACACACTTTCATGGTTTTTTTCACCATTGGATATAACATCTTTATATCCTTTTGACATATCTTATATTCAAAATTTGTGTTTATAGATAACAAAATCCAACTGGATTTTAGCATAACTATTATAAAAAAAGTTTCTTTATAAACAACTTTTTGCCTATTTTGAAACATTCTCAAATGGCCTAACCTTTTAGGTTTCTACCTAACCATATCGGATTTAATGACTCTTAGTAATTTCTCGAGTTGATGTCAAACATCATCTAATCATAATCAATAGGATTATTTTAGTGATTTTTATCACTAAAGAATAATTCTTCCATAGGGACAAGAGTTAGATCTTTATTAATTTGTGATTTTACAGACAATTTTGTGAATTCTATCAATCTACTTTTGTATCTTTCTTGAATGAACTCTTTCTTAAGAAAATCCAGTAAACATACTAATGGACAACTTTTGTTTATTAGGGTAATAGAAATACTATCCCAGCCATTCTTGGGATATACCACAATTCAACACTTACTTGATTTTATTTCCAGATTGCCTACGTAATGTCTCTCGACATACATAGCAGAATCCCAAACTTTAACTTCTTTAAGTTGGGTTTCTTCCCATATTATATCCAATATAATATTTTGGGACAAAACTGGAAGGAACCCTAAATTATCAATATGTAGAAATTTTAAGATATATCCTAGATGGATACATTTAAATTAGTAAAACTCATTATGAATCAAACCATACCATAGTAAATTTTGATTCTTTCTCTTAGATTCACCATTGAGCAATAGTATTATAAGAGAAGTTTACTATAATTGAATGCTTGCTTTACATGACTATATGCATCTCAATGTGTTAGTCAAAGTATAAATGTAATTCTTTCACTTCACCAAGTAAAAGATGGGCTTGGTCATCTCATAACCAAATCACAATTGCTACATTTAAGTGAGAATCTCTACATCCCTTGTATTCATAGAATGCATTGCATTCTTATCGTTAAGCTCTAATTTTGATAGTCATTCAAATTCATAAATCCAATTTCTAGAATATTTTAAATGACCTAGTTAAGAAATAAGTTACAAAATTAATATAGCAACTCTTGCTCTATTAAAATTTTTTAAAAGGTAACTTATTATCTACTTAACTTTCTGTTTCCTTTTAGATTACACTAGAATCCAAAAACCAAGAAGTAGAACTAACCAACAAGTTAATTAGAGCATGAACCAAAACTTCAAAAATTTGGTTCTTCTAGGAAAATTGATACTTTATCAAGACAATACCTTATGTTTACTACAAAATAATTATATTTCTTTGTCCTTGACTTTTCAATACTAGCTTCCCTCTATGGTTCCATTTTTCTATGAAGAGTTGTTAAGCTCCTATGAGTCTATAGCAACTCTGATTTAGTCTAAAGAGCGTCGCGGGCTCTACAAAGCCTCATAGAATTTTTGTAGCGCAAAGAGCTCCTCTAGATGTCTGGGAAGCGTTGTGAGGCTCGCATGAGTTTATTATAGTGACATTAGTTCTGTCTAGGGAACGTCGTGGACTTTAAAAAGCATCGAAGGACTTGAAAAATGTATAGGGCTCCAATGGGTGTCTATGAAGCGTTGTTAGGCGTCTTAGAAGCTTTATAAGAACCCCACGAGAGTTTTGCGACTCTAATAGAGTCATGAGAGCGTCGAGGACTCCAGATAGCCACTTAGGAGTTTTTGGAGTGTATATAAAACCCCTATGGGTGTCTAGGAAGTGTGGTGTGGCTCCCACGAGTGTATGGCAACCCTAATTGAATCAAAGAATTTGGTGGACTATAGAAAGCCTTGTAGCATTTTTTGGGCTATATAGACCTCCTATACGTGTTGTAGAAGGTTTGTGGGGCTCCCACGAGTCTATGGGGACTCTAGTTGAGTCAAAAGAGCGTCGTGGATTCTAGAAAGCATTGTAGGATTTTTGGACTGCATAGAGCTCTTACGGTTGTCTAAAAAGCATTGTTGGGTGTCTTCGAAGCTTTGTGAGGTTCGTATGAGAGTATGACGACTCTAATTGAGTCTAGATAGCATCGAGGACCCTAGAAATGCTCCTAGGATTTTTTTGTAGTGTATAGAGGTCCTATGGGTGTCGATCCTAGTCGGGTCTAGAGAGCGTCATGGACTGTAAACAAGCTTCTAGGATTCTTTGGAGCCAATAGAGCTCCTACGGGTGTCTAGGAAGCTTTGTGAGGCTCCCACGAGTCTAAGGCGACTTTGATTGAGCCTAGAAGGCTTCGTGAACTCTAGAAAGCCTCCTAGGATTTTTAGAGTGTGTAGAACTCCAACGGTGGATATGTAGTGTTGTGTGGCTTCTATGAGTTTATGGCTAGTCTAATTGAGTCCAGATAGCCACATAGGATTCTTTTAGCGCGTATATAGCCCCAACAGGTGGCTAGGAAGTGTTGTTAAGCTCCCAAGAGACCATGGCGACTCTTATTTAGTCCAAAGAGTGTTGTGGACTTCAGAATGCCTCCTAGTATTTCGGAGTGAATATTGGTCCTACGAGTGTTTAGGAGGCATTGTGAGGCTCCCACGAGTTAATGGCGACTCTAGTTGGGTCTAGGGAGCATAGAGTCCAAGATGCTTCCTAGGATTTTTTGGAGTGCATAGAGTTCCTAACTGTGAAGAAGAGGCGCTGTGACCCTTCCACGAGTGTTTTGCAAGTGTAAGTGAGTTTGGATGGCGTCATGGAGTCCATGTAGCTATATAGGACTTTTAAGAGCGTATAGAACTCCAACAGGTGTCTAGGATGCTTGCATGAGTCTATGGCGATTCCTTTTCAGTCTAGAGAGCGTGGTGAACTTTAGAATGCCTTGTAAGATATTTCAGAACGTATAGAGATCCTATGGGTGTCTAAAAGCGTTGTTAAGCTCCCATTAGTCTATCGCAACTTTGATTTAGTCTAGAGAGCGTCACAGGCTTCACAAAGCCTCATAGAATTTTTGGAGCGCAAAGAGCTCCTTTAGATGTCTAGGAAGCGTTGTAAGGCTCGCACGAGTCTATTGTGACATTCATTTTGTCTAGGGAACGTCGTAGACATTAGAAAGCACCGAAGGACTTCGGAAATGTATAGGGCTCTAACAGGTGTCTACGAAGCGTTGTTAGGCGTCTTAGAAGCTTTGTGGAGACCCACGAGAGTTTTGCGACTCTAATGGAGTCATGAAAGCATTGAGGACTCCAGATAGCCTCTTAGGTGTTTTTGGAGTGTATATAGAGCCCCTACGGGGTCTAGGAAGCATCATGTGGCTCTTACAAGTCTATGGCGACCCTAATTGAATCGATGGATTTTGTGGACTATAGAAAGCCTCGTAGCATTTTCTGGGCTCTATAGAGCTCCTATAGGTGTCGCAGAAGGTTTGTAGGGCTCTCACGAGTCATGGGGACTCTAGTTGAGTCAAAAGAGCATCGTGGACTCTAGAAAGCATTGTAGGATTTTTGGACTGCATAGAGCTCCTACAGTTGTGTAGGAAGCGTTATCGGCTGTCTTCGAAACTTTGTGAGGTTCGTACGAGAGTATGGCAACTCTAATTGAGTCTAGATTGCGTCGAGGACTCTAGAAAGGATCCTAGGATTTTTTTGGAGTGCATAGAGGTCCTACTGGTGTTGATCTTGGTTGGGTCTAGAGAGTGTCATGGACTTTAAACAGGCTTCTAGGATTCTTTGGAGCCAATAAAGCTCCAACAGGTGTCTAGGAAACTATGTGAGGCTCCCACGAGTCTATGGTGACTCTAATTGAGCCTAGAGGGTTTCATGAACTCTAAAAAGCCTCTAAGGATTTTTTGGAGGGTGTAGAACTCCAACAGTGAATATAAAGCGTTGTGAGGCTCCCACGAATCTATGGTGAGTCTAATTGAGTCTAGATAACTTCATGGAAGTCTAGATAGCCACATAGGATTCTTTTAGCGCGTATATAACCCCAACAGGTGGCTAGGAAGCGTTGTTAAGCTCCCAAGAGACCATGGCAACTCTTATTTAGTCCAAAGAGTGTTGTGGACTTCAGAATGCCTTGTAGGATATTTTGGAGCGAATAATGATCCTACGGGTGTCTAGGACGCGTTGCAAGGCTCCCATGAGTTAATGGCTACTCTAGTTGGGTCTAGGGAGCGTCGTGGAGTCCAAGATGCCTCCTAGGATTTTTTTGGAGTGCATAAAGTTCCTAACAGTGAAGAAGAGGGGCTGTGACACTTCTACGAGTGTTTTGCGAGTGTAATTGAGTTTGGAAGGCATCATGGAGTCCATGTAGCCATATAGGACTTTTTTTAAGAGCGTATAGAACTCCAACGGGTGTCTAGGATGCTAGCATGAGTCTATGGCGACTCCTTTTTAGTCTAGAGAGCGTTGTGGACTCTAGAATGCCTTATAAGATATTTCAGAACCTGAAGAGCTCATATGGGTGTCTATGAAGCGTTGTTAGGCTCCCATTAGTTTATAGCAACTCTATTTAGTCTAGAGAGTGTCGCGGGCTCTACAAAGCCTCATAGGATTTTTTTAGCACAAAGAGCTCCTCCAGATGTTTGGGAAGCGTTGTGAGGCTCCCACGAGTCTATGGTGACTCTAATTCTGTCTAGAGAATGTCATGACCTTTAGAAAGCAACGAAGGACTTCGGAAATGTATAGGGCTCCAACGGGTGTCTTTGAAGCGTTGTTAGGAGTCTTAGAAGCTTTGTGGGGACCCCAAGAGAGTTTTGCGACTCTAATGGAGTCTTGAGAGCGTCGAGGACTCCAGAAAGCGTCTTAGGAGTTTTTGGAGTGTATAGAGGCCCTACCGGTGTCTAGGAAGCGTCGTGTGAGTCTATGGGGACCCTAATTGAATCCAGAGAGTTTGGTGGACTATAGAAAGCCTCGTAGCATTTTTCGGACTATATAGAACTCCCATAGGTGTCGTAGAATGTTTGTGGGGCTCCCACGAGTCTATGTTAACTCTAATTGAGTCAAAAGAGCATCGTGGACTCTAGAAACATTCGTAGGATTTTTGGATTGCATAGAGCTCCTACAGCTGTTTAGGAAGCATTGTCAGGTGTCTTCGAAGCTTTTGAGGTTCGCTCGAGAGTATAGCGATTCTAATTGAGTCTAGATAGCGTCGAGGACTCTAGAAAGGCTCCTAGAATTTTTTGGAGTGTAAAGTGGTCTTGCGGGTGTGTAGGAAGCGTTGTGAGGCTCCCATGAGTCTATGGCGACCCTAACTAGGTCTAGAGAGCGTCATAGACTATACACAGGTTTCTGGGATTCTTTAGAGCCAATAGAGTTCCTACGGGTGTCTAGGAAGCTTTGTGAGGCTCCCAAGAGTCTATGGAGACTCTGATTGTGCCTAGAGGGCTTCGTGAACTCTAGAAAGCCTCCTAAGATTGTTTGGAGTGTGTAGAACTCCAACGGTGAATATGAAGCGTTGTGAGGCTCCCATGAGTCTATGGCGAGTCTAATTGAGTCCAGAGAGCATCGTGGAAGTCTAGATAGGCACGTAGGATTCTTTTGGTGCTTATATAACCGCAACAGGTGTCTAGGAAGTGTTGTTAAGCTCCCAAGAGTCTATGGTGACTCTTATTTAGTCTACAGAGTGTCGTGGACTGCAAAATGTCTCGTAGGATACTTTAGAGCGAATAAGGATCCTGTGGGTGTCTAGGAAGCGTTGTGAGGCTCCTACGAGTTAATGACTACTCTAGTTGGGTCTTGGGAGCGTCGTGGAGTCCAAGATGCCTCCTAGGAATTTTTTGGAGTGAATTGAGTTCCTAACGGTGAACAATAGGCATTGTGACACTTCCACGAGTGTTTTATGAGTCTAATTGAGTTTAAAGGGTGTCATGGAGTCCATGTAGCCATATAGTTAAGAGCGTATAGAACTCCAATGAGTCTATGGCGACTCCTTTTTAGTCTCTAGAGAGCATAGTGGACTCTAGAATGCCTTGTAAGATATTTTGGAGCATATAGAGCTCCTATGGGTGTTTATGAAGCGTTGTTAAGCTCCCATTAGTCTATAGCAACTCTGATTTAGTTTAGAAAGCGTCGCGGGCTCTACAAAGCCTCATAGGATTTTTGGAGTGCAAAGAGCTCCTCCAAATGTCTTGGAAGCGTCGTGAGGCTCCCACGAGTCGATAATGACTCTAATTTTGTCTAGAGAACGTCGTGAACTTTAGAAAGCATCGATGGACTTTGGAAATGTATAGGGCTCCAACGGGTGTCTATGAAGCGGTTTTAGGAGTCCTAAAAGCTTTGTGGAGACTCCATGAGAGTTTTGCGACTCTAATGGAGTCTTGAGAGCGTCGAGGACTCCAGAAAGCCTCTTAGGAATTTTTGGTGTGTGTAGAGGCCCTACGGGTGTCTAGGAAGCGTCATGTGGCCCCCATAAGTCTACAGGGACCCTAATTGAATCCAGAGAGTTTGGTGGACTATAGAAAGCCTCGTAGCATTTTTCGTACTATATGGAACTCCTATAGGTGTCGCAGAGGGTTTGTGGGGCTCCCACGAGTCTATGTCAACTCTAATTGAGTCTAAAGAACGTCGTGGACTCTAGAAACATTCGTAGGATTTTTGGACTGCATAGAGCTCCTACGGCTATCTAAGAAGCGTTGTCAGGTGTCTTCGAAGCTTTGTGAGGTTCGTACGAGAGTATGGCGATTCTAACTACGTCTAGAGAGCGTCGTAGACTGTAGACAAGCTTCTAGGATTCTTTTGTCCCAGTAGGGCTCCTACTGGTGTCTAGGAAGCTTTATGTGGCTCCCATGAGTCTTTGGCGACTCTTGTTGAGCTTAGTGGGCTTCGTGAACTCTAGAAAGCCACCAAAGATTTTTTGGAGTTGGTAGAACTCCAATGGTGAATATGAAGTGTTGGGAGGCTCCCACGAGTTTATGGTGGGTCTAATTGAGTCTAGAAGGCATCATGGAAGTCTAGATGGCCACATAGGATTCTTTTGGCGCATATATAACCCCAATGGGTGTCTATAAAGCGTTATTAAGCTCCCAAGAGTCTATGGTATCCTAAAGCCATCTGTAAACATGCCCTAATTGCTTGGCTTACTATTCAAGGTAGACTCACTACTTTGGATAAATTAGTTAGTTGGGGTATTGTTTCTAATGCGACATGTATTTTGTGGGGCTCCCACGAGTCTATGGGAACTCTGATTGAGTCAGAAGAGCGTCGGCGATTTTAGAAAGCATTGTAGGATTTTTGGACAGCATAGAGCCCCTATGGTATTCTAGGAACCGTTGTCGGGTGTCTTCGAAGCTTTGTGAGGTTCCCACGAGAGTATGGTGACTCTCATAGAGTCTAGAAAGTGTCGAGGACCCTAAAAAGGCTCCTAGGATTCTTTTGGACTGTATAGACATCCTTTGGGTGTGTAGGAAGCGCTATGCGGCTCCCACAACCATTGGATGACCCTCATTGGCTCTAGAGGCTCCCACGAGTCTATGGAGTGTCTAATTGAGTCCAGATAGCATCGTGGAAGTCTAGATAGCCGCGTAGGATTCTTTTAGCGTGTATATAACCCCAATTGGTGTCTAGGAAAAGTTGTTAAACTCCCAGGAGACCATGGCAACTCTTATTTTGTCCAAAGCGTGTCAGGGACTACAGAATGCCCCGAAGGATATTTTGGAGCGAATAATGATCCTACGGGTGTCTAGGAGGCGTTGTGGGGTGCCCACGAGTTAATGACGACTCTACCTTGGTCTAGGGAGCATTGTGGAGTCCAAAAAGCCCCCAAGGATTTTTTGGAGTGCATGGAGTTCGTAACGGTGAATAAGAGGCGCTGTGACGCTTCCACGAGTGTTTTGCGAGTCTAATCGAGTTTAGAGGGTGTCATGGAGTCCATGTAGCCATATAGGGCTTTTAAGAGCGTATAAAACTCCAACGGGTGTCTGGGATGTTGCCATGAGTCTATGTCAACTCCTTTTTAGTCTACAGAGCATACCGCACTCTAAGATGCCTTGTGAGATATTTCGGAACGTATTGAGCTCCTATGGGTGTGCCTGTGAAAAGTTGTTAAGCTCCCATGAGTCTATAGCAGCTCTGAGTTAGTCTAGAGAGCGTCATGGGCTCTACAAAGCCTTATTGAATCTTTGGAGAGCAAAGAGCTCCTCTAGATGTCTGGGATGCGTTGTGAGCTTCTTACGAGTCCATGGTGACTCCAATTATGTCCAGAGAACGTCGTGGACTTTAGAAAGCATCGAAGGACTTCGGAAATGTATATGGCTCCATCAGGTGTCTACGAAGTGATGTTAGGCATCTTAGAAGCTATGCGAGGGCGCCACGAGAGTTTTGCAACCCTAAGGGAGTCATAAGAGCGTCGAGCACCGCAGATAGCCTCTTAGGAGTTTCTGGAGCGTATGGAGCCCCTACGTGTGTCTAGGAAGCATGGTGTGGCTCCCACGAATCTATGGCGAACCTAATTGAATCAAAGAATTTGTGGGGCTCCCACGAGTCTATGGGGACTCTGATTGAGTCAGAAGAGCATCGGCAACTTTAGAAAGCATTGTAGGATTTTTGGACTGCATAGAGCCCCTACGGTATTCTAGGAAGCGTTGCGGGGTGTCTTCGAAGCTTTGTGAGGTTCGTACGGGAGTATGGTGACTCTAATAGACTCTAGAAAGTGTCGAGGACTCTAGAAAGGCTCCTAGGATTCTTTTGGACTATATAGACATCCTATGGGTGTCTAAGAAGCGCTGTGCGGCTCCCACGACCATTGGATGACCCTCATTGGCTCTAGAGGCTCCCACGAGTTTATGGTGTGTCTAATTGAGTCCAAATAGCATGTGGAAGTCTAGATAGCCGCGTAGGACACTTTTAGCGCGTGTATAACCCCAACAGGTGTCTAGGAAGCGTTGTTAAACTCCCGGGAGACCATGGCGACTCCTGTCTGGCCCAAAGCGTGTCGGGGACTACAGAATGCCCCGTAGGATATTTTGGAGCGAATAATGATCTAACGGGTGCCTAGGAGGTGTTGTGAGGCTCCCACGAGTTAATGGCGACTCTACATTGGTCTAGGGAGCATTGTGGAGTCCAAAAAGCCTCCTTGGATTTTTTGGAGTGCGTGGAGTTCGTAACGGTGAATAAGAGGTGCTGTGACGCTTCCACGAGTGTTTTGCGAGTCTAATTGAGTTTAGAGGGCGTCATGGAGTCCATGTAGCCATATAGGGCTTTTAAGAGCGTATAAAACTCCAACGGGTGTCTGGGATGCTGCCATGAGTCTATGTCAACTCCTTTTTAGTCTACAGAGCATACCGCACTGTAAGATGCCTTGTGAGATATTTCGGAACGTATTGAGCTCCTATGGGTGTGCCTGTGAAAAGTTGTTAAGCTCCCATGAGTCTATAGCAGCTCTGATTTAGTCTAGAGAGCGTTACGGCCTCTACAAAGCCTTATTGAATCTTTAGAGCGCAAAGAGTACCGCTAGATGTTTGGGATGCGTTGTGAGCTTCTTACGAGTCTATGGTGACTCCAATTATGTCTAGAGAACGTTATGGACTTTAGAAAGTGTCGAAGGACTTCGGAAATGTATATGGCTCCAACAGGTGTCCATGAAGCGTTGTTAGGCGTCCTAGAAGCTTTGCGGGGGCCCCACGAGAGTTTTACGACCCTAAGGGAGTCATAAGAGCGTCGAGCACCGTAGAAAGCCTCATAGCAGTTTCTGGAGCGTATGGAGCCCCTATGGGTTTCTCGGAAGCGTGGTGTGGCTCCCACGAGTCTATGGCAAACCTAATTGAATCAAAGAATTTGGTGGACTATAAAAACGATCGTACCATTTTTCGGACTATATAGAGCTTCTATCGGTGTTGCGGAGGATTTGTGGGGCTCCCACGAGTCTATGGGAACTCTGATTGAGTCAGAAGAGCGTCGGCGATTTTAGAAAGCATTGTAGGATTTTTGGACAGCATAGAGCCCCTACGGTACTCTAGGAACCGTTGCCGGGTGTCTTCGAAGCTTTGTGAGGTTCTCACGAGAGTATGGTGACTCTAATAGAGTCTAGAAAGTGTCGAGGACCCTTAAAAGGCTCCTAGGATTCTTTTGGAGTGTATAGAGATCCTATGGGTGTGTAGGAAGCGCTGTGCGGCTCCCACAACCATTGGATGACCCTCATTGGCTCTAGAGGCTCCCACGAGTCTATGGCGTGTCTAATTGAGTCTAGATAGCATCGTGGAAGTCTAGATAGCCGCGTAGGATTCTTTTAGCGTGTATATAACCCCAACTGGTGTCTAGGAAAAGTTGTTAAACTCCCAGGGGACCATGGCAACTCTTATTTTGTCCAAAGAGTGTCAAGGACTACAGAATGCCCCGTAGGATATTTTGGAGCGAATAATGATCCAACGGGTGTCTAGGAGGTGTTGTGAGGCTCCCACGAGTTAATGGCGACTCTACCTTGGTCTAGGGAGCATTGTGGAGTCCAAAAGGCCACCTTGGATTTTTTGGAGTGCATGGAGTTCGTAACGGTGAATAAGAGGTGCTGTGATGCTTCCACGAGTGTTTTGCGAGTCTAATTGAATTTAGAGGGCGTCATGGAGTCCATGTAGCCATACAGGGCTTTTAAGAGCGTATAAAACTCCAACGAGTGTCTGGGATGCTGCCATGAGTCTATGTCAACTCCTTTTTAGTCTACAGAGTATACCGCACTCTAAGATGCCTTGTGAGATATTTCGGAACGTATTGAGCTCCTATGGGTGTGCCTGTGAAAAGTTGTTAAGCTCCCACGAGTCTATAGCAGCTCTGATTTAGTCTAGAGAGCGTTACGGGCTCTACAAAGCCTTATTGAATCTTTAGAGCGCAAAGAGTACCGCTAGAGGTTTGGGATGCGTTGTGACCTTCTTACGAGTCTATGGTGACTCCAATTATGTCTAGAGAACGTTATGGACTTTAGAAAGCGTCGAAGGACTTTGGAAATGTATATTGCTCCAACGGTTGTCTATAAAGCGTTGTTAGGCATCTTAGAAGCTTTGCGGGGGCCCCACGAGAGTTTTGCGACCTTAAGGGAGTCATAAGAGCGTCGAGCACCGCAGAAAGCCTCTTAGGAGTTTCTGGAGCGTATGGAGCCCCTACGGGTGTCTAGGAAGCGTGGTGTGGCTCCCACGAGTCTATGGCAAAGCTAGTTGAATCAAAGAATTTGGTGGACTATAGAAAGGATCGTAGCATTTTTCGGACTATATAGAGCTCCTATCGGTGTCGCAGAGGATTTGTGGGGCTCCCACGAGTCTATGGGAACTCTGATTGAGTCAGAAGAGCGTCGGCGATTTTAGAAAGCACTGTAGGATTTTTGGACAGCATAGAGCCCCTACGGTACTCTAGGAACCGTTGCCGGGTGTCTTCGAAGCTTTGTGAGGTTCGCACGAGAGTGTGGTGACTCTAATAGAGTCTAGCAAGTGTTGAGGACCCTAAAAAGGCTCCTAGGATTGTTTCGGACTGTATAGACATCCTATGGGTGTGTAGGAAGCGCTGTGCGGCTCCCACAACCATTTGATGACCCTCATTGGCTCTAGAGGCTCCCACGAGTCTATGGCGTGTCTAATTGAGTCTAGATAGCATCGTGGAAGTCTATATAGCCGCGTAGGAGTCTTTTAGCGTGTATATAACCCCAACTGGTGTCTTGAAAAAGTTGTTAAATTCCCAGGAGACCATGGCAACTCTTATTTTGTCCAAAGCGTGTCAGGGACTACAGAATGCCCCGTAGGATATTTTGGAGCGAATAATGATCCTACGGGTGTCTAGGACGCGTTGTGGGGTGCCCATGAGTTAATGACGACTCTACCTTGGTCTAGGGAGCATTGTGGAGTCCAAAAAGCCTCCTTGGATTTTTTGGAGTGCATGGAGTTCATAACGGTGAATAAGAGGCGCTGTGACGCTTCCACGAGTGTTTTGCGAGTCTAATTGAGTTCAGAGGGCGTCATGGAGTCCATGTAGCCATATAGGGCTTTTAAGAGCGTATAAAACTCCAACGGGTGTCTAGGATGCTGCCATGAGTCTATGTCGACTCTTTTCTAGTCTACAGAGCATAGCGCACTCTAGGATGCCTTGTGAGATATTTGGGAGCGTATTGAGCTCCTATGGGTGTGCCTGTGAAGAGTTGTTAAGCTCCCATAAGTCGATAGCAGCTCTGAGTTAGTCTAGAGAGCGTCATGGGCTCTACAAAGCCTTATTGAATCTTTGGAGCTCAAAGAGCTCCTCTAGATGTCTGGGATGCGTTGTGAGCTTCTTATGAGTCTATGGTGACTCCAATTATGTCCAAAGAACGTCGTGGACTTTAGAAAGCATCGAAGGACTTCGGAAATGTATATGGCTCCATCCGGTGTCTACGAAGCGATGTTAGGCATCTTAGAAGCCATGCGAGGGCCCCACGAGATTTTTGCAACCCTAAGGGAGTCATAAGAACGTCGAGCACCACAGATAGCCTCTTAGGAGTTTCTGGAGCGTATGGAGCCCCTACGAGTGTCTAGGAAGCGTGGTCTGGCTCCCACGAATCTATGGCGAACCTAATTGAATCAAAGAATTTGGTGGACTATAGAAAGGATCGTTGCATTTTTCGGACTATATAGAGCCCTTATAGGTGTCGCGGAAGGTTTGTGGGGCTCCCACGAGTCTATGGGGACTCTGATTGAGTCAGAAGAGCACCGGCAACTTTAGAAAGCATTGTAGGATTTTTGGACTGCATAGAGCCCCTACGGTATTCTAGGAAGCGTTGCCGGGTGTCTTCGAAGCTTTGTGAGGTTCGCACGGGAGTATGGTGACTCTAATAGACTCTAGAAAGTGTCGAGGACCCTAGAAAGGCTCCTAGGATTCTTTTGGACTATATAGACATCCTATGGGTGTCTAGGAAGCGCTGTGCGGCTCCCACGACCATTGGATGACCCTCATTGGCTCTAGAGGCTCCCACGAGTCTATGGTGGGTCTAATTGCGTCCAAATAGCATGTGGAAGTCTAGATAGCCGCGTAGGATTCTTTTAGCGCGTGTATAACCCCAACAGGTGTCTAGGAAGCGTTGTTAAACTCCCGGGAGACCATGGCGACTCCTGTTTGGCCCAAAGCGTGTCGGGGACTACAGAATGCCCTGTAGGATATTTTGTAGCGAATAATGATCCAACGGGTGTCTAGGAGGTGTTTTTTTTTGGGTAAGTGAGAAGTATATAAATGAACAAAAGAATTACAAAGAGAAAGAAGCAGCCAACAAGGCTAAACAAAAAACCCTCATCTTAAAACAAAATAATAATCCAAGAAATTGGATTATTAGTTTGTTTAGAGAATACGGGAATCAAACCTCACAACCCGAGGCAAGCAACTAACATAGAATATCAAAAGAGATACTCCAATTGTTACAAAAAGTCCTGTTTCTATCATTGTCTTTGATACCACCAAAACTAGCTCCACGCAATCGAACATCACGAATAATATTCTTCACAATGTAGCCTTCACTAGAGAAATTGTTTTCATGCAAACGGGAATTTCTCTCTCTCCAAATATTGTATATGACAGAGGCCCAAGCAAGTTTCTTTATCACAGCACAAAAGGATTTACTATTTGACAGTTGAGTAGCCCATAAAATCTCATTAGCCCAAAATCTAGGAGTACGGTAAATACAGCATAACTCCAACACTTTCTTCCAAACCGTGGATGTGAAACTGCAATTAAAAAATAGATGATCTCTATTTTCATTGCCTTGATTACATAAAATACAAGTAGTATTATTACCCACACCCCACGCTGCTAAACGATCAAGAGTAGTAATCCTATCTTGAATAACAAGCCATAAAATGAAAGAGTGTTTGGGAATAGCCTGAGAGAACCACACCAGCCGAGCCCAACTTCTTTCAGGTTGACAGTCTCTGATAAGATTCCAGGCCGATTTCAATGAGAACACTCCTGTTTGGGAAGGGAGCCATCTAACCACATCATCATCATGGAGTCTCAAGGAAGGAAATGGAAAAGATTGAATCTCAAGTAAATCCAAAGTAACTGTAACCGGCCATCTCCAATTATTCCCATCAATAACATCACATACTTTAGCAGAAGAAGGCAACCCTGAGTCATACATAACTCTATCACCATATCTGGGAAAGAGGGGGCCTAATTGATGCCAATTGTCATGCCAAAGAAAGATATTTTCTCCATTTCCCACCTGGTGTTTAATGAAAGGTCTAGCCATGTCTCTGAATTTGATGATTTTCCTCCATACCCAAGAACACTCAGCTGGGATTTTAACAGACCAAAAGCTTTTGCCTCTGAGAAGATGTATCTTCACCCATGCAACCCATAAGGAGCCCGAGCGAGAGAACAAAGCCCAAACATGTTTCAAAACAGCCGCAACATTCACATCTTGAACACGTCTTATACCAAGGCCACCTTCCAACTTGGGATTACAAAGGGCAGCCCAACTCACTTTAGCTCCATTTTGCTTTAAATCACAACCTGACCATAAAAACTTCCTAAAAATTTGCTCAATCGAATGACAAGCTTTTTTAGGAATAATAAAGATGCTGCTCCAATATTGCTGGATGCTAAAAAGGACAGAATTAATAAGTTGAAGTCGCCCAGCATAAGAAAGGCCACGAGAACTCCAAGACTTAACACGGGCCGTAATTCTTTCAATAAGAGGACAACAATCAGCACTAGTCAACTTAGTACTGATAAGGGGAACTCCGAGATACTTGACAGGCAGAGAACCTTCACAAAACCCCAGAATTCTTTTAATCTCAACTTTGATCTCGTTACTCACACCAGCAAAGAAGATAAGGCTCTTGTTCACATTTGCTTTAAGACCTGAAATGCTTTCAAAGCAATCAAGAATATCCTTAATGCTATTAATGGAATCAATACTACCATTAGCAAAAATGAGAAGATCATCAGCAAAACAAAGATGCGTAAGCTTCATTTTTTGGCATCGAGCATGGAACTTAAATTCAGGCCTAGATGCATATTTGGCAAGTAATCTGGAAAGAATCTCCATAACAATAACAAAGAGATAAGGGGAGATAGGATCACCCTGTCTAAGCCCTCGCTTCCCTTCAAAATAACCTTCAAGACCCCCATTAATAGCCACTGAGAACTTGGGAGATGTAATACAGGCTCTAATCCAAAGAACAATATGCGGAGGAGTGTTGAGATGCTGTAACACTTGCAAAATGAAATCAGTGCTAACAGTATCATAGGCTTTCATTAAGTCCACTTTAATAGCACACCTAGGATTGCCAGAATTACGGTGGTAATTCTTCAAGATCTCTTGAGCAAGAAGAATATTATCAGATATATTCCTTCCAGCAATGAACGCTGATTGGTTAGGACTAATAAAATCAGGAAGACAATGGCGACTCAATGAGGTGTTGTGAGGCTCCCACGAGTTAATGGCGACTCTACATTGGTCTAGGGAGCATTGTGGAGTCCAAAAAGCCTCCTTGGATTTTTTGGAGTGCATGGAGTTCGTAACGGTGAATAAGAGGTGCTGTGATGCTTCCACGAGTGTTTTGCGAGTCTAATTGAGTTTAGAGGGCGTCATGGAGTCCATGTAGCCATATAGGGCTTTTAAGAGCGTATAAAACTCCAACGAGTGTCTGGGATGCTGCCATGAGACGCACTCTAAGATGCCTTGTGAGATATTTCGGAACGTATTGACCTCCTATGGGTGTGCCTGTGAAAAGTTGTTAAGCTCCCATGAGTCTATAGCAGCTCTGATTTAGTCTAGAAAGCGTTACGGGCTCTACAAAGCCTTATTGAATCTTTAGAGCGAAAAGAGTACCGCTAGATGTTTGGGATGCGTTGTGAGCTTCTTACGAGTCTATGGTGACTCCAATTATGTCTAGAGAACGTTATGGACTTTAGAAAGCGTCGAAGGACTTCGGAAATGTATATGGCTCCAACGGGTGTCTATGAAGCGTTGTTAGGCGTCTTAGAAGCTTTGCGGGGCCCCCACGAGAGTTTTGCGACCCTAAGGGAGTCATAAGAGCGTCGAGCACCGCAGAAAGCCTCTTAGGAGTTTCTGGAGTGTATGGAGCCCCTACGGGTGTCTAGGAAGCGTGGTGTGGCTCCCACGAGTCTATGGCTAACCTAGTTGAATCAAAGAATTTGGTGGACTATAGAAAGGATCGTAGCATTTTTCGGACTATATAGAGCTCCTATCGGTGTCGCGGAGGATTTGTGGGGCTCCCACGAGTCTATGGGAACTCTGATTGAGTCAGAAGAGCGTCGGCGATTTTAGAAAGCATTGTAGGATTTTTGGACAGCATAGAGCCCCTATGGTATTCTAGGAACCGTTGCCCAGTGTCTTCGAAGCTTTGTGAGGTTCGCACGAGAGTATGGTGACTCTCATAGAGTCTAGAAAGTGTCGAGGACCCTAAAAAGCTCCTAGGATTCTTTTGGACTGTATAGACATCCTTTAGGTGTGTAGGAAGCGCTGTGCGGCTCCCACAACCATTGGATGACCCTCATTGGCTCTAGAGGCTCCCACGAGTCTATGGAGTGTCTAATTGAGTCCAGATAGCATCGTGGAAGTCTAGATAGCCGCGTAGGATTCTTTTAGCGTGTATATAACCCCAACTGGTGTCTAGGAAAAGTTGTTAAACTCCTAGGAGACCATGGCAACTCTTATTTTGTCCAAAGCGTGTCAGGGACTACAGAATGCCCCGAAGGATATTTTGGAGCGAATAATGATCCTACGGGTGTCTAGGAGGCGTTGTGGGGTGCCCACGAGTTAATGACGACTCTACCTTGGTCTAGGGAGCATTGTGGAGTCCAAAAAGCCTCCTAGGATTTTTTGGAGTGCATGGAGTTCGTAATGGTGAATAAGAGGCGCTGTGACGCTTCCACGAGTGTTTTGCGAGTCTAATTGAGTTTAGAGGGCGTCATGGAGTCCATGTAGCCATATAGGGCTTTTAAGAGCGTATAAAACTCCAACGGGTGTCTGGGATGTTGCCATGAGTCTATGTCAACTCCTTTTTAGTCTACAGAGCATACCGCACTCTAAGATGCCTTGTGAGATATTTCGGAACGTATTGAGCTCCTATGGGTGTGCCTGTGAAAAGTTGTTAAGCTCCCATGAGTCTATAGCAGCTCTGAGTTAGTCTAGAGAGCGTCATGGGCTCTACAAAGCCTTATTGAATCTTTGGAGAGCAAAGAGCTCCTCTAGATGTCTGGGATGCGTTGTGAGCTTCTTACGAGTCTATGGTGACTCCAATTATGTCCAGAGAACGTCGTGGACTTTAGAAAGCATCGAAGGACTTCGGAAATGTATATGGCTCCATCAAGTGTCTACGAAGTGATGTTAGGCATCTTAGAAGCTATGCGAGGGCGCCACGAGAGTTTTGCAACCCTAAGGGAGTCATAAGAGCGTCGAGCACCGCAAATAGCCTCTTAGGAGTTTCTGGAGCGTATGGAGCCCCTACGTGTGTCTAGGAAGCGTGGTGTGGCTCCCACGAATCTATGGCGAACCTAATTGAATCAAAGAATTTGTGGGGCTCCCACGAGTCTATGGGGACTCTGATTGAGTCGGAAGAGCATCGGCAACTTTAGAAAGCATTATAGGATTTTTGGACTGCATAGAGCCCCTACGGTATTCTAGGAAGCGTTGCGGGGTGTCTTCGAAGCTTTGTGAGGTTCGCACGGGAGTATGGTGACTCTAATAGACTCTAGAAGGTGTCGAGGACCCTAGAAAGGTTCCTAGGATTCTTTTGGACTATATAGACTAGGAATGGCATTGGGTCGAGTCTGGGGCGGGTCGACCATATACCATCCCCGACTCTAACATTAAAACCGTAGTACCAAACCCGCCCCTAAACCTGACGGGTTTCAAAAACTCAATCCCATCCCCGACCCTATGGTTTTCTGAGAAAACCCGCCCCGCCCCGCCCCGCCCCGCCCAAGCAAAAAAAAATTTTTCCCAGCATAATTTTTACAAATAGAAGAATATCAAATAAACATAGGAAAAATAAATAAGAAAAAGGCAACAACCATAGATTTCAAATATCCATACCGCCATACACAACCACCTACATCTAACAAGGCAACAACTACAATTCAAATATCCATACTGCCATACACAACCACCTACATCTAACAAGGCAACAGCCACATTTCAAATATCCATAGTTCCATACTGCCATACACAACCACCTACATTTCAAATATTCGTACAACCATATTCCATCAAGACAACAACATCCAACATGAGTTCATCAGTTTCAAGTTTAATAATCTACTAAAAAAAAAAATAGCAATAGTTAAATATCATTCTCAAGCCAATTAGCCAAGCCATTCACTATTTCCATGATTCCATCAGCACAGGTCCCTCACTCCTCCACAGGATCACAACCTATTCCTATTAAAACAAAAAAAAAAAAAAAAAAAAAAAAAAAAAAAACCAAAACAAAACAAATAGAAGGCTTTCAATTAGTAATAGGATTATTACTTCATTATAACCATTCAAAAATAAGTTGTAATAAATTTAAGATAGTGCTGTGAATATGATACATGAAGCAAATATTATTCTAATTGTTATTAAATTTAAATATATGAGCCAAACAACTAATGTATACCACAATCCACATACCACAATAATAATACAAGATGGTTCATCTATATCCATATCATCATATATTGTAGCATAACCATGGGATTCCGCTGTTGAATTATCTAGAAACAAAACCAACACAAAATAAATATGAGAATTGCTAAAAAATGAAGTAATCCAAAAAAATGAAAATTAAAGTATTTATATTATTGTTACCTTGCATCTCGGCAGCCCACAACCAATTTTGAGCACACATCAATGCTTCCAATGTCTTTGGATGGAGTCTACTACGATGTGGACTCACCAATCTACCACTAGTACTAAAGGCAGACTCTGAAGCAACAGTGGATACAGGAATGGCTAATACATCCTTAGCAATTGCTTGCAAGGTTGGATACTTGAGCCCATTTGATTTCCACCAAGACAGTATATCAAAATCTGGGGTTCTAGGTAAGACATCCTCATCCAAATAGTGATCCAACTCTGATTTTACATTCACAGATCTCTTTATTTTTTTCCTACTGATAAACAAATCATAGTCACTTAGAGTATCCTGATCAACACAATCAGTAGGGCCTGAGTGGCATGAATATGAACTATGTGTAGACTCACCCTCTACTCCTCTATCCAAACTCTGTTTCTGTCTAGTTTGGTACTCAATAAGCAAATCATAACAAAGTTGGCGCACTCTCTCAACCTCTTCCAAATACTCATCTCCATAAAGTTTAGGAAAATAGAACTCTAATAGATCCATCTTATATCGTGGATCCAACACAGCAGCAACTCCCATGATTCTATGAATCACCAACCAATATTTGTCAAACTTGGCCACCATATTTATAGCCATCTGTTGAATTACATCAATTGAACACGCACACCAATGAGACAATGCCATTCTGATCTCACAAATTTTTGGAAAGTACAAATTGGCAGTGGGATATTTAGTCCCAGAGAACAACTCTGTGACATTATAAAACAATTTTAACCTCCCACAAATTTCTTTTGCAAAATCCCATTCTTGTTCAGATGGCAAAGTCTTATATTGGTTATCACGTTGTTTCAAGCGAAAGAAAACTTCTTTGTACAAGATGGCAGTTTGAAGCATCAAATAGGTGGAGTTCCACCTAGTTGCACAATCAAGTCCCAATTTCTTGGTACTTTGAATGCGCAATTGGGTGGCCGTTTCCCTAAATTTTTCTTCCCTCTTTGGAGTTGCTGTCCAATACACCACACTATCACGAATTTTCTCAATGCTTTCTTTAATCACATCCATGCCATCCTTCACAATCAAATTCAAAATATGGGCACAACAACGCATGTGAAGCAACTTGCCATCCAACAAAAGTGAATTATGATCTAACTTATCCACAAGAGATAGAGCCATTGCATCATTGGTAGAACAATTATCAAGAGTGACAGTAGATAGTTTTCTATCTATATTCCAATCCAACATGCATTCAAGCAATACCTCAAGTAAAACTTCCTTTGTATGTGGACATGGCACATAAACAAACCTATAATGAAATTATGAAACATGACAAATAATTATCTATCAATGATAATAAACACATACAAATATAATTTTTGTTAAGAAAGAATAAACATACAAATCTAATAAACATACCTTAAAATACGACTTTGCATTTTCCAAGCATCGTCAATGAAATGTGCTGTGATAACCATAAATCCTCTCTTCTGATTGCTCGAAGTCCACATATCAGTTGTTATTGCGAATCTACTTTGATTTTTCTCCACCAACTTCATTGTTTTAACCCTCTCATAATCATATATTTTGATTATATCATTCTTTATGGTGTTTCTTGACACCATCTTGAACAAAGGTTGTAAAGCGGCTGAATACCTCCGAAATCCAACATGCTCAACCATAGAGAGAGGGTATTCATGCATTATTATCATATGGGAAAGCTCTCTCCTAGCAATGTCTTGGTCAAATGAATATGCATTAAGTTTGATTTTGCCTTCCCCTTTGTTAAAGCAATTTGTCAAAACCTTTTGTTTAATGTCCACATTTCGAAGCTTTGGACACCTTGTTAAATGAGTTCGTAAGTGAGAAGTTCCATTTATAGGAGCAGCCCCAAGACTCTTATTACAATGATTACAAGTTGCTTTCCACTCTCCTTTTTCAAATTTCCTTACAAAATGCTGCCACACTTCACTCTTTAGTTTACTATTATCTGCATTAGAATTAGAACTGTCTTCATTTGGGATGGGAGTGGGCTGTGGAGAGTTATCGTTTGGAGTTGATGATGGGTGAGAACACTCAGCCGGTTCAACCGGTTGTGAGCTTTCAACCGGAGTTGATAATCGAGAATTAGCATCACAACTGGACATTATTAACCTAAAATATTACATATATGAAAATTTATAAGAAACTAAGAACAGGTCTTAAACACATAATTTTTAAGATTAATAGGATATCATTACAACTAAAAAATATAATTCAGTGCAATCAACAAATATTTTCCATTTCACATCAGTTCATGCAGGGATGGAATAAGGATTTCAACTTGAGAGGGGCAACGTATGAATAAAAAAAATATTCACCATCAATAACAAGAATTTTCATTTGTGCTAATTAAGAAGCTGGTTTAAATTTCATAACAAAAATAGATTGTTATAAGATACCAAAACAAAAAAATGAAAAAAAAAAAATTCCTAATCTTCTCGGCAATAAATGGAGCACCTAAAAACAAAACCAAAAAAAGAAAAAAGAAAACAGAAAAGAAGGTGAAATTCTTTGCTCCTATTTTCTTGCCAAGAAAACGACATGAAATAAAAGAAAATATATATATTTTGTATCAAATCAAATGACCCAATTCAACTCAAAAAAATATTATTGTTCCATTAAAGCTTGGTTTTATGAGGGTTATGCAAGTATATGTACATATATATCACAAAAAAATTTTAAAAAAAATTTCGGCCATGGCCCCGTTTGGCCCTAACACAGTTCGGCAGTTTCATCCCTGAGTAGTGAATTCATGTAAAATATATCTTGATTATTGAAATTGAAAGAGAATCATATTATAAAAGGGTAGTTGAGTGAATGAGTGGCTTACTTACAGTGGTGAGAGGAGAGACGGCGACGTCGGCGTCGGCGAGAGAAGGCAAGATCTCAAATCTGGTGTAGATCCGGCACTCCGGCAGATCTGGTGTATATCTGCTGTAGATCCGGCACTCCCGGCAGATCTAGTGTAGATCTGTTGCAGATCCGGCGACAAAACACAGCGAGAGACGGCGAGAGACGGCGAGTGGTGAAACCGCGACTCGAGGACTAGCGTCGGGTGTCGTTTGATTCGCGTCGCACCGTCGTTTGATTCGCGTGAAGAAGGGACGACTGACGAGGGTCGAGGGAGACTGGCAGAGAATGGCTGGAGAGGAGAGGGGCGGCAGTCCGCAGTCGGCAGATCTGGGGTATGCCTATTGTGTTTTGAAGTCCCCTTTTGCTTTTGAGAAAGAAGAACAGGAACGAAAAAAATAGAAAAAAATGCACTACAATAAAAAAAAGAGATGTGTATCGTGTATGTTACTGGGCTACTGGCTTACTGCTGAGTGCTGACTTAAGTCTTTGTTAAAGGATAAAGACTCTTTAACCCAAAATACACATTAGGATGTGTATATATATAAGGGTAAAAATGTAAAAGAACATGCGGGGCGGGGCGGGTCTGTGGTGCGGGTCGGTTCTACGGGTCGGGACTTGTAAATACCATCCCCGAACCGAACCCGATGAAATTTTTTTTAAAAAACCCATACCCGAACCGAGAACCGAAAATTATAAAAAAAACCCGCCCCTATGAGGGCGGGGCGGGGCGGGGCTCCTATGGGGCGGGTCTAAATTGCCATCCCTAATATAGACATCCTATGGGTGTCTAGGAAGCGCTGTGCGGCTCCCACGACCATTGGATGACCCTCATTGGCTCTAGAGGCTCCCACGAGTTTATGGTGTGTCTAATTGAGTCCAAATAGCATGTGGAAGTCTAGATAGCCGCGTAGGACACTTTTAGCGCGTGTATAACCCCAACAGGTGTCTAGGAAGCGTTGTTAAACTCCCGGGAGACCATGGCGACTCCTGTCTGGCCCAAAGCGTGTCGGGGACTACAGAATGCCCCGTAGGATATTTTGGAGCGAATAATGATCTAACGGGTGCCTAGGAGGTGTTGTGAGGCTCCCACGAGTTAATGGCGACTCTACATTGGTCTAGGGAGCATTGTGGAGTCCAAAAAGCCTCCTTGGATTTTTTGGAGTGCGTGGAGTTCGTAACGGTGAATAAGAGGTGCTGTGACGCTTCCACGAGTGTTTTGCGAGTCTAATTGAGTTTAGAGGGCGTCATGGAGTCCATGTAGCCATATAGGGCTTTTAAGAGCGTATAAAACTCCAACGGGTGTCTGGGATGCTGCCATGAGTCTATGTCAACTCCTTTTTAGTCTACAGAGCATATCGCACTGTAAGATGCCTTGTGAGATATTTCGGAACGTATTGAGCTCCTATGGGTGTGCCTGTGAAAAGTTGTTAAGCTCCCATGAGTCTATAGCAGCTCTGATTTAGTCTAGAGAGCGTTACGGCCTCTACAAAGCCTTATTGAATCTTTAGAGCGCAAAGAGTACCGCTAGATGTTTGGGATGCGTTGTGAGCTTCTTACGAGTCTATGGTGACTCCAATTATGTCTAGAAAACGTTATGGACTTTAGAAAGCGTCGAAGGACTTCGGAAATGTATATGGCTCCAACAGGTGTCCATGAAGCGTTGTTAGGCGTCCTAGAAGCTTTGCGGGGGCCCCACGAGAGTTTTACGACCCTAAGGGAGTCATAAGAGCGTCGAGCACCGTAGAAAGCCTCATAGGAGTTTCTGGAGCGTATGGAGCCCCTATGGGTTTCTCGGAAGCGTGGTGTGGCTCCCACGAGTCTATGGCAAACCTAATTGAATCAAAGAATTTGGTGGACTATAAAAACGATCGTACCATTTTTCGGACTATATAGAGCTTCTATCGGTGTTGCGGAGGATTTGTGGGGGCTCCCACGAGTCTATGGGAACTCTGATTGAGTCAGAAGAGCGTCGGCGATTTTAGAAAGAATTGTAGGATTTTTGGACAGCATAGAGCCCCTACGGTACTCTAGGAACCGTTGCCGGGTGTCTTCGAAGCTTTGTGAGGTTCTCACGAGAGTATGGTGACTCTAATAGAGTCTAGAAAGTGTTGAGGACCCTTAAAAGGCTCCTAGGATTCTTTTGGAGTGTATAGAGATCCTATGGGTGTGTAGGAAGCGCTGTGCGGCTCCCACAACCATTGGATGACCCTCATTGGCTCCAGAGGCTCCCACGAGTCTATGGCGTGTCTAATTGAGTCTAGATAGCATCGTGGAAGTCTAGATAGCCGCGTAGGATTCTTTTAGCGTGTATATAACCCCAACTGGTGTCTAGGAAAAGTTGTTAAACTCCCAGGAGACCATGGCAACTCTTATTTTGTCCAAAGAGTGTCAAGGACTACAGAATGCCCCGTAGGATATTTTGGAGAGAATAATGATCCTACGGGTGTCTAGGAGGCGTTGTGGGGTTCCCACGAGTTAATGACGACTCTACCTTGGTCTAGGGAGCATTGTGGAGTCCAAAAAGCCTCTTAGAATTTTTTGGAGTGCATGGAGTTCGTAACGGTGAATAAGAGGCGCTGTGACGCTTCCACGAGTGTTTTGCGAGTCTAATTGAGTTTAGAGGGCGTCATGGAGTCCATGTAGCCATATAGGGCTTTTAAGAGCGTATAAAACTCCAACGGGTGTCTAGGATGCTGCCATGAGTCTATGTTGACTCCTTTTTAGTCTACAGAGCATAGCGCACTCTAGGATGCCTTGTGAGATATTTGGGAGCGTATTGAGCTGCTATGGGTGTGCCTGTGAAGAGTTGTTAAGCTCCCATAAGTCTATAGCAGCTCTGAGTTAGTCTAGAGAGCGTCCTGGGCTCTACAAAGCCTTATTGAATCTTTGGAGCGCAAAGAGCTCCTCTAGATGTCTGGGATGCGTTGTGAGCTTCTTACGAGTCTATGGTGACTCCAATTATGTCCAGAGAACGTCGTGGACTTTAGAAAGCATCGAAGGACTTCGGAAATGTATATGGCTCCATCAGGTGTGTAGAAAGCGATGTTAGGCATCTTAGAAGCTATGCGAGGGCCCCACGAGAGTTTTGCAACCCTAAGGGAGTCATAAGAGCGTCGAGCACCGCAGATAGCCTCTTAGGAGTTTCTGGAGCGTATGGAGCCCCTACGAGTGTCTAGGAAGCGTGGTGTGGCTCCCACGAACCTATGGCGAACCTAATTGAATCAAAGAATTTGGTGGACTATAGAAAGGATCGTAGCATTTTTTGGACTATATAGAGCCCCTATAGGTGTCGCGGAAGGTTTGTGGGGCTCCCACGAGTCTATGGGGACTCTGATTGAGTCAGAAGAGCGTCGGCGATTTTAGAAAGCATTGTAGGATTTTTGGACAGCATAGAGCCCCTATGGTATTCTAGGAACCGTTGTCGGGTGTCTTCGAAGCTTTGTGAGGTTCGCACGAGAGTATGGTGACTCTCATAGAGTCTAGAAAGTGTCGAGGACCCTAAAAAGGCTCCTAGGATTCTTTTGGACTGTATAGACATCCTTTGGGTGTGTAGGAAGCGCTGTGCGGCTCCCACAACCATTGGATGACCCTCATTGGCTCTAGAGGCTCCCACGAGTCTATGGAGTGTCTAATTGAGTCCAGATAGCATCGTGGAAGTCTAGATAGCCGCGTAGGATTCTTTTAGCGTGTATATAACCCCAACTGGTGTCTAGGAAAAGTTGTTAAACTCCCAGGAGACCATGGCAACTCTTATTTTGTCCAAAGCGTGTCAGGGACTACAGAATGCCCCGAAGGATATTTTGGAGCGAATAATGATCCTACGGGTGTCTAGGAGGCGTTGTGGGCTCTACAAAGCCTTATTGAATCTTTGGAGAGCAAAGAGCTCCTCTAGATGTTTGGGATGCGTTGTGAGCTTCTTACGAGTCTATGGTGACTCCAATTATGTCCAGAGAACGTCGTGGACTTTAGAAAGCATCGAAGGACTTCGGAAATGTATATGGCTCCATCAGGTGTCTACGAAGTGATGTTAGGCATCTTAGAAGCTATGCGAGGGCGCCACGAGATTTTTGCAACCCTAAGGGAGTCATAAGAGCGTCGAGCACCGCAGATAGCCTCTTAGGAGTTTCTGGAGCGTATGGAGCCCCTACGTGTGTCTAGGAAGCGTGGTGTGGCTCCCACGAATCTATGGCGAACCTAATTGAATCAAAGAATTTGTGGGGCTCCCACGAGTCTATGGGGACTCTGATTGAGTCAGAAGAGCATCGGCAACTTTAGAAAGCATTGTAGGATTTTTGGACTGCATAGAGCCCCTACGGTATTCTAGGAAGCGTTGCGGGGTGTCTTCGAAGCTTTGTGAGGTTCGCACGGGAGTATGGTGACTCTAATAGACTCTAGAAAGTGTCGAGGACCCTAGAAAGGCTCCTAGGATTCTTTTGGACTATATAGACATCCTATGGGTGTCTAGGAAGCGCTATGCGGCTCCCACGACCATTGGATGACCCTCATTGGCTCTAGAGGCTCCCACGAGTTTATGGTGTGTCTAATTGAGTCCAAATAGCATGTGGAAGTCTAGATAGCCGCGTAGGACACTTTTAGCGCGTGTATAACCCCAACAGGTGTCTAGGAAGCGTTGTTAAACTCCCGGGAGACCATGGCGACTCCTGTCTGGCCCAAAGCGTGTCGGGGACTACAGAATGCCCCGTAGGATATTTTGGAGCGAATAATGATCTAACGGGTGCCTAGGAGGTGTTGTGAGGCTCCCACGAGTTAATGGCGACTCTACATTGGTCTAGGGAGCATTGTGGAGTCCAAAAAGCCTCCTTGGATTTTTTGGAGTGCGTGGAGTTCGTAACGGTGAATAAGAGGTGCTGTGACGCTTCCACGAGTGTTTTGCGAGTCTAATTGAGTTTAGAGGGCGTCATGGAGTCCATGTAGCCATATAGGGCTTTTAAGAGCGTATAAAACTCCAACGGGTGTCTGGGATGCTGCCATGAGTCTATGTCAACTCCTTTTTAGTCTACAGAGCATACCGCACTGTAAGATGCCTTGTGAGATATTTCAGAACGTATTGAGCTCCTATGGGTGTGCCTGTGAAAAGTTGTTAAGCTCCCATGAGTCTATAGCAGCTCTGATTTAGTCTAGAGAGCGTTACGGCCTCTACAAAGTCTTATTGAATCTTTAGAGCGCAAAGAGTACCGCTAGATGTTTGGGATGCGTTGTGAGCTTCTTACGAGTCTATGGTGACTCCAATTATGTCTAGAGAACGTTATGGACTTTAGAAAGCGTCGAAGGACTTCGGAAATGTATATGGCCCCAACGGGTGTCCATGAAGCGTTGTTAGGCGTCCTAGAAGCTTTGCGGGGGCCCCACGAGAGTTTTACGACCCTAAGGGAGTCATAAGAGCGTCGAGCACCGTAGATAGCCTCATAGGAGTTTCTGGAGCGTATGGAGCCCCTATGGGTTTCTCGGAAGCGTGGTGTGGCTCCCACGAGTCTATGGCAAACCTAATTGAATCAAAGAATTTGGTGGACTATAAAAACGATCGTACCATTTTTCGGACTATATAGAGCTTCTATCGGTGTCGCGGAGGATTTGTGGGGCTCCCACGAGTCTATGGGAACTCTGATTGAGTCAGAAGAGCGTCGGCGATTTTAGAAAGCATTGTAGGATTTTTGGACAGCATAGAGCCCCTACGGTACTCTAGGAACCGTTGCCGGGTGTCTTCGAAGCTTTGTGAGGTTCTCACGAGAGTATGGTGACTCTAATAGAGTCTAGAAAGTGTTGAGGACCCTTAAAAGGCTCCTAGGATTCTTTTGGAGTGTATAGAGATCCTATGGGTGTGTAGGAAGCGCTGTGCGGCTCCCACAACCATTGGATGACCGTCATTGGCTCTAGAGGCTCCCACGAGTCTATGGCGTGTCTAATTGAGTCTAGATAGCATCATGGAAGTCTAGATAGCCGCGTAGGATTCTTTTAGCGTGTATATAACCCCAACTGGTGTCTAGGAAAAGTTGTTAAACTCCCAGGAGACCATGGCAACTCTTATTTTGTCCAAAGCGTGTCAGGGACTACAGAATGCCCCGAAGGATATTTTGGAGCGAATAATGATCCTACGGGTGTCTAGGAGGCGTTGTGGGGTGCCCACGAGTTAATGACGACTCTACCTTGGTCTAGGGAGCATTGTGGAGTCCAAAAAGCCTCCTAGGATTTTTTGGAGTGCATGGAGTTCGTAACGGTGAATAAGAGGCGCTGTGACGCTTCCACGAGTGTTTTGCGAGTCTAATTGAGTTTAGAGGGCGTCATGGAGTCCATGTAGCCATATAGGGCTTTTAAGAGCGTATAAAACTCCAACGGGTGTCTGGGATGTTGCCATGAGTCTATGTCAACTCCTTTTTAGTCTACAGAGCATACCGCACTCTAAGATGCCTTGTGAGATATTTCGGAACGTATTGAGCTCCTATGGGTGTGCCTGTGAAAAGTTGTTAAGCTCCCATGAGTCTATAGCAGCTCTGAGTTAGTCTAGAGAGCGTCCTGGGCTCTACAAAGCCTTATTGAATCTTTGGAGCGCAAAGAGCTCCTCTAGATGTCTGGGATGCGATGTGAGCTTCTTACGAGTCTATGGTGACTCCAATTATGTCCAGAGAACGTCGTGGACTTTAGAAAGCATCGAAGGACTTCGGAAATGTATATGGCTCCATCAGGTGTGCAGAAAGCGATGTTAGGCATCTTAGAAGCTATGCGAGGGCCCCACGAGAGTTTTGCAACCCTAAGGGAGTCATAAGAGCGTCGAGCACCGCAGATAGCCTCTTAGGAGTTTCTGGAGCGTATGGAGCCCCTACTAGTGTCTAGGAAGCGTGGTGTGGCTCCCACGAATCTATGGCGAACCTAATTGAATCAAAGAATTTGGTGGACTATAGAAAGGATCGTAGCATTTTTTGGACTATATAGAGCTCCTATAGGTGTCGCGGAAGGTTTGTGGGGCTCCCACGAGTCTATGGGGACTCTGATTGAGTCAGAAGAGCGTCGGCGATTTTAGAAAGCATTGTAGGATTTTTGGACAGCATAGAGCCCCTATGGTATTCTAGGAACCGTTGTCGGGTGTCTTCGAAGCTTTGTGAGGTTCGCACGAGAGTATGGTGACTCTCATAGAGTCTAGAAAGTGTCGAGGACCCTAAAAAGGCTCCTAGGATTCTTTTGGACTGTATAGACATCCTTTGGGTGTGTAGGAAGCGCTGTGCGGCTCCCACAACCATTGGATGACCCTCATTGGCTCTAGAGGCTCCCACGAGTCTATGGAGTGTCTAATTGAGTCCAGATAGCATCGTGGAAGTCTAGATAGCCGCGTAGGATTCTTTTAGCGTGTATATAACCCCAACTGGTGTCTAGGAAAAGTTGTTAAACTCCCAGGAGACCCTGGCAACTCTTATTTCGTCCAAAGAGTGTCAAGGACTACAGAATGCCCCGTAGGATATTTTGGAGCGAATAATGATCCTACGGGTGTCTAGGAGGCGTTGTGGGGTTCCCACGAGTTAATGACGACTCTACCTTGGTCTAGGGAGCATTGTGGAGTCCAAAAGGCCTCCTAGAATTTTTTGGAGTGCATGGAGTTCGTAACGGTGAATAAGAGGCGCTGTGACGCTTCCACGAGTGTTTTGCGAGTCTAATTGAGTTTAGAGGGCGTCATGGAGTCCATGTAGCCATATAGGGCTTTTAAGAGCGTATAAAACTCCAACGGGTGTCTAGGATGCTGCCATGAGTCTATGTCGACTCCTTTTTAGTCTACAGAGCATAGCGCACTCTAGGATGCCTTGTGAGATATTTCGGGAGCGTATTGAGCTGCTATGGGTGTGCCTGTGAAGAGTTGTTAAGCTCCCATGAGTCTATAGCAGCTCTGAGTTAGTCTAGAGAGCGTCCTGGGCTCTACAAAGCCTTATTGAATCTTTGGAGAGCAAAGAGCTCCTCTAGATGTTTTGGATGCGTTGTGAGCTTCTTACGAGTCTATGGTGACTCCAATTATGTCCAGAGAACGTCGTGGACTTTAGAAAGCATCGAAGGACTTCGGAAATGTATATGGGTCCATCAGGTGTCTACGAAGTGATGTTAGGCATCTTAGAAGCTATGCGAGGGCGCCACGAGAGTTTTGCGACCCTAAGGGAGTCATAAGAGCGTCGAGCACCGCAGATAGCCTCTTAGGAGTTTCTGGAGCGTATGGAGCCCCTACGTGTGTCTAGGAAGCGTGGTGTGGCTCCCACGAATCTATGGCGAACCTAATTGAATCAAAGAATTTATGGGGCTCCCACGAGTCTATGGGGCCTCTGATTGAGTCAGAAGAGCATCGGCAACTTTAGAAAGCATTGTAGGATTTTTGGACTGCATAGAGCCCCTACGGTATTCTAGGAAGCGTTGCGGGGTGTCTTCGAAGCTTTGTGAGGTTCGCACGGGAGTATGGTGACTCTAATAGACTCTAGAAAGTGTCGAGGACGCTAGAAAGGTTCCTAGGATTCTTTTGGACTATATAGACATCCTATGGGTGTCTAGGAAGCGCTGTGCGGCTCCCACGACCATTGGATGACCCTCATTGGCTCTAGAGGCTCCCACGAGTTTATGGTGTGTCTAATTGAGTCCAAATAGCATGTGGAAGTCTAGATAGCAGCGTAGGACACTTTTAGCGCGTGTATAACCCCAACAGGTGTCTAGGAAGCGTTGTTAAACTCCCGGGAGACCATGGCGACTCCTGTCTGGCCCAAAGCGTGTCGGGGACTACAGAATGCCCCGTAGGATATTTTGGAGCGAATAATGATCTAACGGGTGCCTAGGAGGTGTTGTGAGGCTCCCACGAGTTAATGGCGACTCTACATTGGTCTAGGGAGCATTGTGGAGTCCACAAAGCCTCCTTGGATTTTTTGGAGTGTGTGGAGTTCGTAACGGTGAATAAGAGGTGCTGTGACGCTTCCACGAGTGTTTTGCGAGTCTAATTGAGTTTAGAGGGCGTCATGGAGTCCATGTAGCCATATAGGGCTTTTAAGAGCGTATAAAACTCCAACGGGTGTCTGGGATGCTGCCATGAGTCTATGTCAACTCCTTTTTAGTCTACAGAGCATACCGCGCTGTAAGATGCCTTGTGAGATATTTCGGAACGTATTGAGCTCCTATGGGTGTGCCTGTGAAAAGTTGTTAAGCTCCCATGAGTCTATAGCAGCTCTGATTTAGTCTAGAGAGCGTTACGGCCTCTACAAAGCCTCCTTGAATCTTTAGCGCGCAAAGAGTACCGCTAGATGTTTGGGATGCGTTGTGAGCTTCTTACGAGTCTATGGTGACTCCAATTATGTCTAGAGAACGTTATGGACTTTAGAAAGCGTCGAAGGACTTCGGAAATGTATATGGCTCCAACGGGTGTCCATGAAGCGTTGTTAGGCGTCCTAGAAGCTTTGCGGGGACCCCACGAGAGTTTTACGACCCTAAGGGAGTCATAAGAGCGTCGAGCACCGTAGAAAGCCTCATAGGAGTTTCTGGAGCGTATGGAGCCCCTATGGGTTTCTCGGAAGCGTGGTGTGGCTCCCACGAGTCTATGGCAAACCTAATTGAATCAAAGAATTTGGTGGACTATAAAAACGATCGTACCATTTTTCGGACTCTATAGAGCTTCTATCGGTGTCGCGGAGGATTTGTGGGGCTCCCACGAGTCTATGGGAACTCTGATAGAGTTAGAAGAGCGTCGGCGATTTTAGAAAGCATTGTAGGATTTTTGGACAGCATAGAGCCCCTATGGTACTCTAGGAACCGTTGCGGGTGTCT